>JAZKLR010000492.1:1450045-2900090 GCA_037103525.1 Ganaspis brasiliensis
GAACACGTAATTGAAAGCACTTTACGGACCCTAGAGTTTACGACAGCTCGCTCGCACATTTATATTCAGTGTTGAGGGAAATTACTTGCAAATAATAAACGACTAAGACACTGAATTCTGACTATATTTTTATTTCCATGTGCACACCAATCTCAGAAAATAACTTTTAATCGAATCATTTAAGACTTAAGTATAAATAGAAACTAATTTAACTAAAAGTAGAAAAGAAAAAGTCAATAAAAGCAAATGATTAAAACAAAATGGAAAACGGAAAAACAAAACAAACAACAAAAACGAACAAAATAAAAAGACAATTTTTAAATTATGTTAAAAGAATAAAATTTGGTTTCTTAATTATTCTCAGTTTAATGATAGTATTTTTCTTTAAAATATCTTAGTTCGCTTCTTTTTTGTAAAAAGTATTTTTAAAAATAAATAGTACTTTTTCCTAAAATCAATTAGTGTATTTTTCTAAATTAATTAATTTGTTGGAAAAAATATATATAATTATTTCGTTTGATTTATTATATGAAGAAAAACAGTTTATTTTATTAGTCGAAAATGTGATTTTACAAGAAGAATTTTAACTTCGCGGAAAAGTGAGGTTAAGTTCCACATATTAAATTCCATTTTCGAAGTATCTTAACAATTACTCGAAAAAATATTTTATTTTACTTATTACTCAATTTTTATTCTCTTTCGGTAAATTCTTTAATCAATAACCGGTGGTTTTTTCACGATATTAATTAATTTCGAAAAAATTACTCTAGAAAAAGTTTTCTTTCTGACAGTTTTATTATCCGAAAAAGTTGACTTTTCAAAACACGAGTTTGAATTTTTTTTTTATCTGGATGTAAGACGAAGTTTATTACTATTATGATTTTTCCTCTTAGGCAAAAAACTCCGTTTCGTCACAACAGGATTGTTCTTAACCTCAAAAAATAAGTCAGATTTTAAGTGAACGTCATACAAACTTTTTTTTTAAATATTCTAGAATTACTTCAATTTAATTATTGTGGGGTTTTTGAGGCAGCTGATTATAAATATTAAACTATTTTTCCAAAATTTAGAAAGATGCATCAAACATGGCGGTCGATTTTTTAAAAAAATTATTGAACTTCTATGAAAATTGTTATCAAGGGGTTTTTTGGTCTTGATTACAAATCTGAAACCAGATTTTCCAATTTAAAAATAGCTGATTCAATATGGACAAAATTTAAAACTGACGAAGAATATAAAAAAAAATTCTCTCACCTGATCTTAATTTTGGCGTTTTTCTTTCTCAAAAAATAAGTTAAATTAGCAAATGTCGAGTTATTGGAAATTATAGACAGGCACAAGTGGCGCGAACCTTTTTTTCAAACTAAAGTTTATAAGTAAAAATTAAAAAATGTTTGACTCGTAAAATCCGCCATGTTTTTTAAGGTTAGAAAAAATCTTGACGGAAGCAAAACGGATTTTCGATTAACATCATCAATCATTATTATTATTTCTCAACATTTTATTAATTTTCAAAATGTTTGTGTATGATAAAAAAATTACCATTTTTAAAGTGCCAAAAGCATGCAAGTGAAACTCAAACCCGTGCCAAACGTAAAAAACCCAAATTTTGAAAAAACTTCATAATTACCTGTGTGATTTATGTTTTTTCCTTTTCGCCGATTGTGTAACTTACAAATTATATCTTAATAGATTATATTGAAATTTTAAAGGTATTTTACTTAAATTATTATTTGATTAATAAAAGACTAGAAAATTTTGAAAACTTTAAAATAAAGTAAATTCTATATTGTTGAATATAAAATTGATTAAAATTCGTTTTTCACTTACAAAAAATAGTGAGAATAATTAAAAATGGACAAAAATCAAGAAATTAATTACTGGAAAAACTTTTTTTTTTTAACAAAAAAGATTCTTATACAATTATAGTTGCTTAAAAATAAATTTTGGTGTTGTAAGGAAAAATGGATCGAATAGGTGCTCGAATTGAAAACAATGGATTAATGCTGATTTCTTTTGTTTATATTTGAATGTGTTTTGCAGTGCTCGTTTCTGCTGTGAAACATTTTTATATACATTTAAAGTCCCCGTCTTACATTTCACTAATTTTCATATTGATATTTATATACAAATCTACACGATAACATTGATTTCCCTTTTTTTTCGCGCGTGATATATATGTGTGTGTGTATTTGTTTAACATCAAGAGAAGTATGAACATTATTTTCATAATCATTAAAAATGCTAGAAACTAAAAAATATACAGAAATTAAGCGTGAAATCGAGATCACAGGAAACATATTTTTTGTCATTGTTTATAGAAACTAAAATAATTAACATTCGCTTCTTCAGAAACCATTTTTGTTAAATCGAAATCACAAATTGTCAATATTTTATTTTAAATATTTTTTTTTCTTCATAAAACCTTTAAAATTTGAAATTGTAATTTTTTTTTCTCCTATTTTTTTCTGTTGTAGAAAAAGTTTAAAAAGTGTTTTTCTCTCGGGATAATAAGAAATTTGTGAATTTTTAAATAAATAAAAGTCCCTTTAACACTAGGGCATTAAATGTTTTCTCAATAATAAATCAGTGGTGCGAAGAAACGAATGCCAAAGTGCTAAAAAGATGCAGCGGCCGTCCAAAGTACGTTTATTCTCGCGTCGAACATAAAGTCTGTGGATAACGTCATTTGGTAGTTCATAGAACCAAATTATTATTATTATTATCAAAATTATACGTTCGTAATATTCCCAAAATCAGGACAAAACTAAACAAAATATTATTCGACGAGGACGGGAAAATACTAATTATAATAAAGCGCTAACTAATCATAATGATAATAATACTCAGTGGTGTAGTTAGGGATCATCATCCAAAAACTTTTTTCCAAGAAGAAGCTTTAGTTAAAGAAGAACTTTCTCTCTTATGCCATTTTTGCGATATGTCTTCTTTAAAGAATGTTTCTTCTGTTAAAAAAAGCTTCCTGAAGAAACAAATCTTCAAAAATAATTTATGTTTTTTTTTTTTTTTTTTCGATTTTTGTAAGAAAGTAAATATTCGAGAGAAAAAAAGAACAAATTTTCCAAGCTACACCACTGATAATACTTATATTTGAAGGGCACTGCAGTGGTGATAGTAATAAAAGAATTAATATAAAGATAATAATATAATATAACCGTTAAAGCCGTAGTAAGAAAATTAATAATAAAATTGGTTTTTATTACTTGGATCACGGTATTGAAACAATAAAGTCGAATATGTACAAAGAGTCTAAAAGCGATTGACACATTATTTTTGTTTAATGTCAATATAAATGACGCGATTTACCTAAAAGTAATAATATAATTTCAATACCGACATTATATACTGTCCAATTTGCTTATTATGGCCTTTCTTTCTTTTTTTTAAATTTCGCGCTCATTTCACTATTTACAGGTTTTTTTTTTTTGAAAGTAACAATATACATTTATATTTAGACTTCGTTATATATAATATTTATAGATTTATATATATATATATCTAATGTATATATAAGTATTCATATATAGTTCTATGAATCTGTATGTGCATTTTATATACAAGGCGGAGGGGGTGAAAATGGTTTCTAAATTGAATTATTACTTTGTACTTGGAATCCGAAAATTCGCTAATCGTTTGTCTAAAAATCATTCTCTCATTCACCCTCTCGCACATTCGCGTACTCATTCTCTCTCAGGACTTATACACGATTATTATTTAGTTTTTTATTTTATTTTTTTTTATCACAGTGGTTACTTGAGGAGAACGAGTCTACCCGTATACTCGTCAACGAATCACTGAGCACTTCTTACATGGGTCGTTTTCAAAAATTCGGCCAATTTCCTTTTTTTTTTTGAATGACTCGAAACAAAATGGAGAATAAATAACAAGCAATCGTTCATTAAAAAAGTAATACTTAAATCGAAAACAATAATTTACTTATACAATAAAACGAGAATTTACTTATCGCGTAAACGAGGTTATAGAATTTTTCTCAAAATTATTGCGACTTATAAATGAAATCAGTTTTTTGAAAATGACTCCGTATGTGAAACAATCATACAATAAATAAACAATAAAATCAAATAATACAAAAAATTGTTGCAGATGGTATTAAACGAGCATTTACAAACCGTCTTTTAATCAAACTTGCACATTTCCAGTGAAAAGAAATCGCCAATATTGACGCGACCTGCTCCACCTAAGTTTCAAATATTACTTTTCTCACTTTCCGCCGTCGCTCTTTCTCTGAATCGAGAGGGACAATCCTGACGAAACGAGAAGAACGTGGGGGGTTTTGTGACAGAAGCGTCGCTTCACTGCGACATCGGAATCAAAATCATGTACATGTAATGTTTTTTTTTTTTTTTTTTGTAATTTGTTGTTGTTGTTGTTGTTGTTGAGAAAAATGTTGGTCGTTTTACGGTGATGGTGAGGGCAGGTGTTGAAGCAAGGCGTAGGAATTTTCGTGTGATGAATCCTTGTCGATAATCGTGTCCTCCATGCCCATGAAAATTTCCGAAGTCGCAGAAAGCTTTGTTCCCGCAGGGCCCCCACGTGCAAGCTCGTTTCACAATTGCTTTGTCTCTCGGTCCGTTTGAGTCACTCTGGGTCACAGGCCTCGTTCATCCATCCATCCTCTCTAAGTTATAATCCTACGAGGTTAGTGATTTTTACGTTAGCGAACAATTTTCTTTCGATTTTAGCGCGAGAATATAATTAATTAAGTCTAGAATAGGAACCGATATCCAATGATCCAATCAGCCCTCTTTGCAGAAAGAGAAAAAAAGACCTCTCGTGCTTGGGGGTTCTTTGTTCAAATTCACCCTTCCTCGACCCAAATCTCAGCTATCTATCATTCAATCTTATACCATCTACCTGAACCCCTTAAAATCGGAACTCAATTTTTGTCAACTGTATTGCCGGGAAATAAAAGCACCATTTTACCAAAAAAAAAAAAAGCACGTGCCAAGTTTTTGGATTCTAATAAAATTTTCATTTTAACATTTAACAATTATTAATATAACGTAAATTTTTAACGAGAAAAATTTCCCAGTTTGGAAAAATTGTTTTTAAAGGTGATAATTAAATAGTTGCAGAGATTCTTTTTACTGATGATAAAAGAGAAAAGAAAACGGAATAAAGCGAAAAAATGGCCGATTAGAGGAAAATGGTAGCAAATATTTCTTTAAGCAATACAGAAAGTAATAAAACTTCGACAGGCATAAGTCAATAAATGTTAATATCAATAATTAAACATCAATATTGAAAAGTTTAGTCATTAGCAAATTTGGTAAGAAAGAAAAGTCAATATTAACGAGTTATGAAAGAAAAATATAAATATTATTTAGAACCCCTTTACACTGGATCATCGGTTTTAATAATAAATTGGTTCAGAAGGTCTTATAAACTATTATCATGCATGAGGTGAATGAGAGAGTGATGTGCGTGAATAATACAAGATTTTCATCCCAAAGTAAATTTTTCTCCATTATTGTTTCAGACAAGTTTAAGATTTTAAACCATCAGTTGTGATAGATTTTGGTATTAGAGGTTAGATTTGGTAAATTTAGAGTTTGGACTCTCAAAATTGGTAAATTAAGACTTTTTCAGTTAAAGATTGATAAAATAAGATTTTGAACTTAAAATATTGGTAAATTAAGATCTTGGAGTTAAAAAATTGTTAAATTAAGATCTTGGAGTTAAAAGATTGGTAAATTAAGATTTTGGACTCCCAAAAATTGAAATCAAGATTTTGGACTAGGAAAAAACTATATTAGACTAGAATTTCGGACTCTCAAAAAGGATAAATTTTTCGACTATTGGAATGACCAAGTTAAGAATTTAAATTTTTTGAATTTATAAACTAAGTTTTTAAAATATTCGTAAATTAAGCTTTCACAACATTAGAATTCATAAATTAAACTTTGCAATATTAAACTTGATGAATTACGAATTGAGACTATCAGAATTGATAAATTAAGATTTTAAACCAGCAGAATTAATAGGTTAAGATTTGAAACTACCTTAATTGATGAACTAAGATTTTAAGTATCGAAAATTGGTAAATTAAGATTGTCAATACACTATGATTCTACATGAAAAATATTATGCCAAAGTGCGCAAAATTTCTAAAAAACGACATTTTTTAAAATTATACTTAAAATTTTATGGTTAATATTATTAATATTATTTAATATTAACATTTAATTTAGTTAATATTATTAATTATTCGTTAAATTAGCTATTTAATAGAACTGAAAACAAATTTAAGGGATTAGACGGAAAAGTTTTAAAAATTTGTTCATTTCTTAGAAACTTTGAGCACTTCAAACATTGAAAAATCAGTACAAGATAAATTTTAGTAATTAAATCGCAACCGATTTTTAATGCAACAAAATGCTATCTCGGAATATTTTCGTTTCCTTAGGGAAAATGGTATTTATATACAAATCTTTAATTTTTTGAGATACAGCATTCTGTTGCATTAAAAGTCAATTACGATTTTATTACAATTGGTGAGCCAAGTGCAAAAATCCGTATGGTTTTTTCAGAGGAAAATCGAACGAAGTTTTGAAACAATCCGGTGGTGAATTTTTCTACTTTTAAGAGATACTGAAAAATTAACATCAAATTTTAATTCTTGGAGGCCAACAAGGTCTCACTATTCTCCAATTCTTTCAAGAGGTTTTATCATATTTAAAGCTTATTAAAAATCAAGAAGTTAATCCACACGGAATCCGGATATGTTTCAAATCTCCGATTAGAAATCGGACAAACTTTTTTTTGCACTGATTTTCGAAATCTGTAGAATCATATTGCATGTAGATTGGAAAAGCAAGAACGGGAGTTGACGATTTAGTTCCCCTTCAAATTATCTCGGTTTACAAAATTTAAAATCACAATCTTGCTCAAGAAAGGAAACTCAGTACCAATCGTGATGAGAAATATTCACATTTTTTGCAAAATTTGAGAATAAAATTTTCTCACTCTATGGGTTTTCTATGGCCAAAACAGTTGATTAAGAAAAATTGCCCAAAGGAAATGGAAGATTATTTATTGAGATTTTAATAATTTATTTAAGATTAGATTATTTTTCAAATTAGGACATTTGGAACTTGAGTTCCACGTTGAAAAAGTAACCCCTCCCATGTGCGCTTGGAACATTAAGACGAACATTTAATAAGATAACGATTTTGAAGTCTCTCTCTCATGATTAATCAAAGAAAAAATGATGAAAGAACATGAAAAGTATCTTACATGTGTGATAGAGGTGGTAAGGGTGTATGGTGCTGAGACAGAGAATCCGATGATGGTCCTGTTGCGTAAACGGGATTATGCTGTACGGGGTTGTGCTCGTGCATGCCTGGGAGATAGAGATTGATCATGTTCCTGAGTTCAGGTGTTTGCGGTTGCGGCTGCTGTCCCATGTACTCTCTTTTAATGCCAACAGGAGCAACTGACGACGTGGGACCAGTTGGTGTTGGGGTGTGAATTCCGCCGCTGGCAGGACTCGTGGGTTCAGACTTAATGCTGCTTCCGCTGGGACTGTGGCTGGACATCTGAGATCCAGGTTGAGTTTGGTGATAAGGCGAGGGAGAGCCCCCGGGAACAGAACCTGAGCCATATCCTCCATATCCGTTCATGTAGTTGTTGATGGGACTGGGACTTCCGCCTCCCATGTGATGGCTCATGTCGTACCTGGAGTAAGCGGCAGCAGCGGCATTGGCTGCGACATGACTTCCGTAAGCGGGATGCTGCTGATAAGCCGAAGGATCGTGCATCATGTAAGCACCATTGGGCATGTATCCGTTTGTCATCTGGTAGACGTCTCGGGAAAGTTGCGGCTGCTGCGGTCCAGCGCCACTTCCAACTTGTCGCTGATCGACACCGAGCATACCAGCGACTCCGGAAACAACTCCACCGAGAGGGAATTTGTCCTTCTTGTTGATGGTCTTTGTCTTGCGACGCGGGCGGTACTTGTAGTCAGGATGTTCCTTCATGTGAACGGCCCTGAGTCGTTTAGCCTCGTCGATGAATGGTCGCTTTTCCGTTTCGCTGAGAAGCTTCCACTCGGCGCCGAGCCTCTTGGAGATTTCCGAATTGTGCATCTTGGGATTCTCTTGGGCCATTTTGCGGCGTTGACCTCTGGACCAGACCATGAAGGCGTTCATTGGCCTCTTGACACGATCATTGTTGTTGGTCTTGCTCGTGTTGTTGTTATTGTTTGAAGCCTGATGCTGCTGGGACTGCTGTTGTGGCTGGGAGTGGTGCTGTGCGGCACTCTGTTGGGCCAGACTGTGCATCACTTGCTGCTGCTGTTGTTGTTGCTGTGCAGGCTGCATGGCACTGTAGTGATGCTGTGTCTGATGATGGTGCTGCATGCTCAATCCACCAAGTCCCGCTGCACTTGGAGGGCTGACCGACAAAGCGGGACTTGGGACAAGGGGGCCCAAATTGCCGTAGGGCGAACCCGCGGTATGATGTCCCATCGGCGAAATACCGTGATGGGAGTGTGGGGGCATTTGCGCGTGCAAACTGCCACCCTTAAGGTCCGACTCCATCGTGAGCATGTCTTCCTCCCTGTGGCCGTACAGTTTGCTGCCTTTTTCAAAAACACTCGGGGTCAATAACACAACTAATCCCTCCTTCTCACAAGCATTCGGGACTGTTTAACATAGATCAGGGTGTCTCCAAGGTTCGTGTCAACACTCGCGATTCACAGCAAACAAATCACTTTGTCAATCACGTCCGAACAATAACTGAAACACTGTCACTTTGTTTCCTACAAAGGATTTGAGTCTAGCGGGAAACGCGAGTTTTTTTCTTTTTAAAAAACAAAACCACGCTTCACTTTAATCGACTTGGCACAAAATGCGAATTTATCTTTCACCAAGTTTTAGAAACGCGAGATTCCAAATGTGTGTAAAAGACACTGGCGCGTTGCGATCTGTAATAAGCGGACACTGCCGATATCCACTCTCTCCGAATGTACGGAACCGTCTGAGCATTCAAAGCTTTTGCCTTGGGCTTTGTAGGTCTCGTTCACTTGCTGCCGAGGCGACCGCCTCCTTCCACACAGAACCCCCTTCTACCTGGTCGCCCCATCCTACTTTTCCCCTCCATCACCCGTAAATGACCGGGAAACCCGCCGCACGAGCACAGTCTGACCGGGTTTGAGCGTACCGTCGACAATCGATTGGCACACACGCCTGCCATCATTTCGGCCAGCCAATGGTGCGCTTTCCTCGACCATTGGGGGCGTGGCCAAACGACTGACGTCACCGACCAACTAGGACGACCTCTCGTGGTGGCGCAGCTCGTCATGCGCTGCAGCTTTGACCACCCGCTTTGCACTGTATATTTCTAGGACTTGGTTTAAGTGTCTATACCTTTACGTGTACTATACACATATGCATCTGAGCGTCGTGCGCAACGTATATGAAACTTGGTACTCGTGCCTACCAGCGTACACATAAAATTCTAAAAGCCGTCTTGCGTGCAAAGTCGTCGCGGTCTTGCAAATTTAGTAACTTAGCGCCCATGTGAATGACTCAATTTGTTAATTGCGAGGAAATCCCTTTGTTGTTATTCTCGTTCCCCTCCAGTAAGAAAATTACCAAGGCTACTCAAGTCATTGATGAACTAGTAATGGACCATTACTGACCCCATCATGATTGCTTTCCCATTGGGCGCATTTGCTAAAAGCAAATTAGTCAATGACTGATTGGTCCGGAAATTCTCCGGTTGAGAGTTCAAAGTAAATTAGGCATTTGTTAAAATTTTTGTATTATTGAATTTCTAGTAATTCTTTATTCAATAGCGGATTTATATTCTTTTATTTTTGTATTTATGCCGACTCTTGACTCGTCTATCTGAATTTTTTCGTATTATCGAATTTATGAATGTAAAAAATTTTTTAAAGTAGAATAATGGTTTTTTCGTTGCAAATAATAATATTAAAAAATTCCAAAATATTAAATAAATATTTGAATAATTTTAATAATTTCAATCGTATTTGTTGTTTATTATGAAATATTATAAAGAAACTTGTAACTCGCTGTAAACGGAATTATTTATTGATAAAAATACAATCGGGAAATATTTCAATAAATTTACATAAAAAAACATGTGTAAGAAATATTATCAACATTTTGACAGAAATTTACTGACATGGCGTAAAATTTTTGAAACATGAGAAATTATTGAAATATCTGACATTTCAAACAAATTTGGTGTTTATTATGAAATTTAATAAACAAATTAGTAAAATCCTGATACCCGAAATATTTATTAACAAAAATACAATTTACTATAAATAACATCAATGAACACATACTCTCTAAATCTGAATTAGCTAAAAACTACTATTTTAAGGGTTAAAACTCGTTTACCATATAAAATAGTAATTTTTTACTAATAATTTAGTAAAAAACTACTAATTTAATTAGCTAAAGTAATTTTAGGTTATGTTAAACTACTAAAAGAATTAGTAGATTTCTATTAACTAATTACATTAGTTATTTTTTACTATTTAATTAGTTAAATTTAACTGCTGAATTTTTAGTTTTCTACTAATAAATAGTTATTTTTACTAATTGAAAAAGAGAAAACTCATTCACGATTTCAACCCCTAAATAGTAGTTTTTAACTAATTCAGATTTAGAGAGTAATAAATGTATACTTAAAATTGTTATTACTCTCTAAATCTGAATTAGTGGTTTTCTACTAATGAATTAGCGAAAAGTGAGCTACTATTAAAATAGTAAGAATTTTACTAATTTTTAGTAGAAAACTACTAAGAATTAGTAGAAAACTACTAATCTTGTAGTAGAAAACTACTAATCTTGTAGTAGAAAACTACTAATTAAATTAGTAAAAAAATCTACTTTTTTGAAAAATAAAGTTTCACTATTTTAATTAGTAGTTTTCTACTAAGAATTAGTAATTTTCTGTTAAGAATTAGTAGTTTTCTACTAAGAATTAGTAGTTTTCTACTATATGAATTAGAGAAAAATGAGCCATGAATTTGACTAATTCATAGTAGAAAACTACTAATTCAGATTTAGAGAGTTGTTAACAAAAAATAGATTAAGAAACTTTTTTCAATTACCGGTAATAATAAGCAATTAAAAATAGAATTTATTACTGATAATTACATATAATGTATATAAATAAATAATATTATATCATTGTTTGAGAAAGAAAAGTAGAAAGGTGTAGTTTCTTTTAAAACAGCTCAATTTTTTTTTTTATAATTATAAACATTTAAATTTCATTAGTCAACATTGTTTTCAGTTTGAATAAAATATTTTGAAAAACAGATCAACTCCAAAAATAGAAAAACTCAGGTTTAATTTAATGTTTAGAATTTCGTCCGCTGCGTATTTTATCAAAAGAAATACTTATTGGTAATCGTTACTTTATAAAATATTTACACAGAAAAAAATTAATTAATAGATTTTATTAAAGTATGTTACAATTTTACGATTATGAAAAACCAATTTCTATTTCTTATTCATTTTGTCCAAACTACAAAGTTTCAAAAGAAGAAACTTTAAACTAAAAAATAAAAAAAAATTTGTATTAAATTTGTTGGAAAGTATACATTAAACATTTTAATTAATTAATAATGCTTTAAATATTTTGTTTTTAACTCCCCCCTATATAAATATTAATTATTATAATTTAAATGTGATGGATGTAAAAAGTTTTGAATAGCAGACAGACAGACAGACTTTGTTTATAGTCATTTTTGGATTCCTTGATCTTCAGAATGAATATTTTTGTTAAAAATTGCAGGTTCTGATTTAAGGCAAAGTAAAAACAAAATTATGAATTTATTTACATATTTTCAAAACGAATATTTCTGTTAAATTTTCAAGTTCTACTTTCAGACAAGGTAAAAACAAAATTGTGAATTTATTCACATAGATATTATAATGTTAAAAAATATATGACGCAATATAAAAAAAGGACTTAAGCAGCAAAAAATTTTAGGTTATGTTTGTGATTTTTGAAATGAAAATACACAAAGAGGGCCAACTTTCAATAAAAAACATTAATGTTTTACTCTTTATTCCATCCAAAATATTCAATAAAAACTAACTTTAATTTTACATAATTAAAAAGAAATTTTTAATCAAGCTAAAACTATCACTGAAAATAACCTAAAATATTTTCCTGTTTATATTCCTTATTACTTCATGTCGCGTCTCGTATATTATTGGATTTTAAATTTTTATTTTTTAAGAAATCAAATCTTTTTGAAATCCATGCATAATATGGTATAAAATCATTAAAAGAGCATGAAAAAATATCCGATAAATTAATTATTTCAACAAATTTAACAAATAAAAAATATTAAATTGCTACTTGGCGGCGGAAAAAGTATAAATAGAGGTTAGGTTTCCCGCAGCAAAACAGACAACAAATCCATCGATTGTTTCAATTACAACGCGAGTAAAATTTTATAATCTTAATTGCATCAATTCTGACGCAGATAAATAAATATTTTCATGTTTACGGATTTGATGCTAATAAGTTACGAATTAAATTTTAAACTCCATTGAAAATGCCACGTACTGCTTTCGGATTATGCATAATTTTTCACCTCAATGCGTTATTAGTAAATGTAAAACTTTCCTTCGTGTATCGTATAACATTTTAATATTCAATGTGTGCACAATTGTAATTTATGAATAAATATCTCTCAACAATTTTGCTAATTTCGATCCTTGCTGTATTTGCCAATTTTGCATGTGATTTTCTGAAGGCTGCATATTAAGATTATGCTCAGTTGTTTCAATAAGAAAAAACCGTGAGTAAAATTTACCTAGAATCAGTTTCGGATTACGAGCATATAATTGTTTCGTCATTTTCCCTATTAGCGTCCATTTTTGCCAGGGGCGGATCTAGACAAGATTTTTGGAGGGAGTTGGTTATATATTAGATAGAAAGAGATAGCGCTATACAAGGTCGATAATACAAAATAAAATCCACTCAAAATAATGACACCATGATAAAATAAAATAAAACAAAATTATCGACTACATTAATAGAGAGAAAAGTCATTATAGCGAAAATGGGAAATTATTAATCGACGCCAGGATTACAGTCATAGCGGAAATTAAATCGATCCATTTAGGGAATATTTGTAGGCTCGCACCTGCCTTTGTGTGTTGAGTTTGATCGAAATGTAGAGAAGTTGTGATATCGTCCGATAGATACATATATGGAGAAAATTTGCGAGCAGTCACCTGTGTCGCGTGACACAACGATATTTGAATCTACTTTTATTCGGTCGACTAGAATCATGTGTTAGTCTTGCACTTGGTCTTTTTTCACTCGAAATCCACAAAGAAGCTCACGAGAGTCGCTATGAAAGACTTCCATTTGACGTTTAAGCGAGTTCATGCGTAGGACCTGTTGCCGCGAGATATAATAGAAGAATACGTCATAGATAATCATAGCGCACCCTGCGTGCACTCTGTATAGTCCTGACAATAATAAAAGTAACGACGGGGAGGGACCAAAGCCACGTTCAATTTAAACGAATAAATGCCACGAATCCTTATTGTATTTCTGTTTTGTATTTGTTCATGATCGCGGGACTTGCTACTTTTTTTCGCCACTTGAGAACCCAACTTTAAATCGCTTTATCGCCGTTACAAGTGTTATTGACACGTATCTTTAAATCTGGAATTTTTTAACTTTTTAAATTTAACGCCATTTCGAGAGTTGCGTTGATTAGAAATTTTGTGTTATGAAGTTGGTGCACCACTTCTGCTATGACGAATTTTTTATAACCTCAAAATGTCAGGTTAATAATGCGCGGCTGGGTATAATTGTCTCTCGAAATAAACAAAATTGACCAGAATTATAAATCCCTTTATTTTAATCCTAAAAAATAAGGAAAATTCTATAAAAATATTATTTTAAAATTTGGAAAAATTTTATTTATTTAAAATTTTAAATAGAGCAATATGAAATTGTTATGTTTACTTCAAGTACCAGAATTAACCTTTTAGAATAGAAAATTTTTAAATTTAACTTTTTCCAAAACGAAGCAAAACGCTTATCCCAAATTTTAATTAAGAAAGTTATGTTAATATTAAAATATATTCCAAACCTCAAAATTTTAGGAGCTCAAGAAAATTATTTTAATAATTCTTTTCTTCTTTGATTACAATTATTTAAACTATAGTTCTGAAATATTTTTATAATTTTTCAATTATTTTCTGCAACTTTTAATAATTATAATTATTTTTAAATTCTTTCCTTAAATCTTAAATTTACCTTCCTCAAATTTTAATTATTTTGTTCAATTTTCTTTTCTTTTTATTATTTTGCAATTATTCTCTCCATCTTTTAATATTTTCATTATTTTAAAATTAATTCCCTAAATTTTCAGTTATTATCTCAAATTTAGAAGATACTAAATTATTATCATATTATTGGCATCAATAAATTTTTCATGTTATAAACGATTTTATTTTCTTTTGCTTAAAAATAAATTCTGTGATTTTTCTATTATTTTCATTATTTTAACACAATTTTCAAAAATTGCAATTATTTATCAGAAATTTCAATCATTTACGTCAATTTTCGATTATATCTGTGACTTTTTAATTATTTTCTTTAATTAAAAAATTTAAAATACATAATTTTGTAATTATTTTCTTTTTTGAAACATATATTCTATGATTTTTTCAATTATTTCTCTCAATATTCTCTCATAATATTTTAATTATTTTTCTCATTCTTAAATTATTTTCAGCATATTTCAAATATTTTTTGGATTTTTGAATTAATTTTATCATTTTCTAATTATTTTTCCGAAATTTTAATGATTATTCTCGTTCTCTAAAACTATTTTCTAAGATTTTTAGGTATTTTTCTAAAATTTCAATTATTTTCTTCAAATTTTAATTACTTTCATTTGTTTTCATAATTTCCAATTTTTTTTTATCAATTAACGTAAATTTTAATTATTTTTAGCTTTGTTAAATTCTTTACTTCAATTTTTAGTTATTCTTATTTTGCTCAATTAATTTCAGAGACCTTCATGTATTTTTCTCAAATCTCAATTAACTTTTTTTTTATTTTAAAAAAATTTCTGTAATTTTGTCAATTATTTCACTCAAGTGTTATTTATTTTTTTACAAATTATCATTGTTTTTATCCTATTTCAATTATTTTCGTGAAGCTTCAAATTTAAAAATCATTTTTGAATTATTTTCCAAAATTTATTTTCTTGAATTTTCAATTTTTTTCATCTATTTTATAATTTGTAAAATTTTAAACTATTTATCTGACATTTAAATTATTTCATTCAATTTTCAATTATTTATATTTTCTTTATAATTTTTTTCAATTTTCAATTACTTTCGTTCTTTTTTATAATTTTCAAAAAGTTTTTAATTATATCTCTTTAATTAAAAACTGTTCTCTTTAAATTCATAAATTATGTTTACCATTTTTCATTTATTTTCCCTAATTTTTAATTATTTTCTTTTTTTTTAAAAGAAAGTTGGAACTGTTAAAAGTTTTCAGCTCGGTTTTAAGTATTTTTCTAAAATTTTCTTTTACTTTCCTTTATTTAAAATATATTTTGTAATTTATTCAATTATTTTCTCTAATTTTTCATTTTCCATTATTCAATTTATTTTTAAGATTTTCCAGTATTTTTGAATTTTTCTCAAATTTAAATCACTTTCTTTATTTTAAAAAAAATTCTATGATTTTTTAAATTACTTTCCCAAATTTTTAATTGATTTCGTTATTTGTTTCAATTAATTTGCAAAATTTGTAATCATTTTGGTTAATTTCAATTATTTTATGCATTTTTTTTAATTCTAAAAATTTATAAATTGTGCATATTTATTTTTAGGTATATTAATTAATAATATTTTAATTTTTTAGTTTTTTAAAAAAAATAATTTCTGAAAAAAAGCCGTTCAGGACCAAAAAAAAGAAAATTATTCTCACATATAATATAAACGGCTTGAAAACTTTAAGGTTAAACCTTTTCAAACAAATTAATAATAACGCCAAAAAAAGTAAAATTTACTCCATAATATTATGATTACTGAATTCAGAAAATTTTGAATTTTCTAAAACTTCTTTTAAAAAATATGTCTACAGCTGTCCCCAGACGAAAGTCAATATGTTTTGACCCATATGTTATTTTCATCAGTTATAACCTAACTTTACTGAATTACGTATCAGGTTTTTTCTGTAAATTATTTAAAAAACAAATTTAATTCCTTGATGACAGTGACATGAGTAATGTGAATTATAATACTGATTTGATTATATGTATATTCAACTGAAGATTGATTTAATAACGTGTTTGATTCGATTAGTCAAACTTGCGAATGTATTTAAATTCATAACCTTGTATTATTAGTCGATTGATTTCAAGGACGCAAATTTTAGAACGTGTTAATGACTTTATATGATCTAGATATATATGCTTATCGTATTATCTAATGCTTTAATTATGTGACGGATTCTACATGATATGTAACAAGTTATTCAATTTCGTTTATTTTAAGAAAAAAAAAGATGGTATTTTTCACAAAATGACATAACCTCCAATTTTTGACATAAAACTGTAGTGGTTTTTTTTAGAAATTTTTTTTATAGAGAACTGCAGTTTATTTTCGAAAACTATGACTTACTTTTCAAAAATTCTTACATTTCAAAAGATGGGATTAAAATTGTAAATAATTAAAAATAATTTTTGGAAAATAGTCATTAGTATGAAGTGCAAATTATATATTGATTAATTTGAGGTTTCATGCAGAAGAATCTCTTTTCCCTTCTTAATGATTTTTAAAGCAAGTCAGCACTGCAAATCACCTGCAAATTGCAGGTTAAATTTTTCACGGAACCAGAGTCAAATTAGACAAAGGGTAATTTACAATATTCCTTTCTTATAGAGTAAACAGTAGGGGGTTAAGGTAAACCGTAATTTTCTTATCTAAAAGAAAACACAGTATTTAATGGAATATTCAATCATTTTTAATAAACGTTTATTTTTAAAGATAAAGGAATTTTCGACTTTGAAGAAACGTCATTATAAAAACAAACTGTCAAATCAGTATATCATAACTCTTGTCATGAGATTAAGTGTGTGCACTAAAACTAGTGATGGACGCTGAAATCTGTTAGTTTGTAAATTCCAGAAACTTTATGAAATTAACCGTAAATTTGTAAACATACTGTTAATTAAAAAAAATAATTGAAATTTGAGAAAAATACATAAAGATCTCAAAAATTAATTGAAAAAAAAGAAAATACTTAAAAATCTTAGAAAATATAAAATTTTAGAAGATGATAATAATTAAGAATTGAGAAAAATAATTAAATTAATTCTTTGAGAAAAATAATTAAATTAATTCTACATTGAAAAAAAAGCTAAATATCCTGAAAATAAGATTGAGAAAACAAATACAAATATGATAAAAATAATTTAAATATGTTAAATTGAAAACAGTAAATAAAATTTGAGAGAACTAATTGAAAAAATCATAGAATATAATTATGTTTAAAAAAAAACAAAATAATTCGAAAATTAGTTATAAATTGTTAATTAATGAGTATAATTAAAAAATCGCAAAAATAATCGAAAATTGATGAAAATAATTGAAATTTTAGAATAATACTTAAAAATCTTAGAAAATATAAAATTTTAGAAAATAGTAATAATATAATAACTAACAATAGAGGAAAATAGTTGAAAAATGATCAAATTAATTCTAAATTGAAAAAAAAGGTTAAATATGCTGACAATAATCGAGAAAATAATTTAAGATTGAGAAAAAAAATTGAAATATGATAAAAATAATTAAAATATGTTAAATTTAAAACAGTAAATAAAATTTGAGGGAAATAATTAAAAAAAACATAGAATATATGTTCAAAGAAAGAAAATAATTACAAAATTACTTAAAAATTTTAATTATAAAGAATTATTAAAATATCGCAAAAATAATCGAAAATTGATGAAAATAATTGAAATTTTAGAAAAATACTTAAAAATCTTAGAAAATTTAAAATTTTAGAAAATGATAATAATTAAGAATTGAGAAAGATAATTGAAAAATGATTAAATTAATTCTAAATTGAAAAAAATAAGTTAAATATGCTGAAAATAATTTAAGATTGAAAAAAAATTGAAATATGATGAAAATAATTTAAGACTGAAAGAAAAATTGAAATTTGAGAGAAATAATTGAAAAAATCATAGAGTATATGTTTAAAGAAAGAAAATAACTACAAAATCATTTATAAAATTTTAATTAATGAGTATAATTAAAAAATCGCAAAAATAATCTAAGATTGATGAAAATATTTAAAATTTTAGAAAAATACTTAAAAATCTTTGAAAATAATTTTAGAAAATGTGAATAATTATTAACAGTCAAGGAAAATGATTCAAAATTGAAAAAAATAATTGAAATATTCTGAAAATATTTTGAGATTGAAAAAAAATTGAAATTTATTGAAAATAATTTAAATATGAAAAATTGACAACAGTGAATAAAATTTGATGGAAATAATTGAAAAAATCATAAAATATATGTTTAAAAAAATAAAATAATTACAAAATTACTTAAGTTTTTTTAATTAAAGAGAATTATTAAAAAATCGCAGAAATAATGGAAAATTGATGAAAATAATAAAAATTTCAGATAAATAATTGAAAATTTTGAAAATAATGCAAAAATAATTCAAATAATTAGAAATTGAAGAAAATAATAGAAAAATTGCAAAATGTATTTTTACATTTTTAGGCAGAAGAAAATATCTGTAAAATTGTTTAAAATATGGAAAATTGATGACAATAATCTGAATTTGTGATAATAACTGCAAATTCAGGAAATTAATTGAAAAATAATAAAAATATTAAAGATGGTGAAAATCATTGCAAAAAATAAAAACAAATGAAAATTGAACAAAATAATTGTTTGAAATATTTGAAAGTTGAGGAAATCAATTCAGAATTTAGGAAAATGATTAAAAACTGAAGGTAATAATTGCAAAATAACAAAAATAATGGTAAATTAAAAAAATTAATTTAAATTTGCGATTAATAATATAAAATTTGTGAATAAATAATTATATTGATTTAATGTCAACGAAAAATAATTAAAATTGTCAAAGTGATTGAAAAAACTAAGTTGCAATTTGATGAAAATTAAAAAAAAATTGGCGTTGGAAACGATTATTCAATTAGGGTTAATTTGCACAATAAATTGACTAATCGTTTTCAACTTGAATTTTTTTTCAATTTTCATCAAATTGAAATTTTTAAGGGCTCATTTTGTAAAAAATACAAGAGTCCACACTCTCACTGAAAAAAGTTTCATTATTCATTATTCATTTGGACTAACTATTGTTCCGATTGTTTGTCTGATTCCTCCTTAAGATATTGGGAAACAATTTAATGAATAATTAAAAGAATTAAAAATTGCAGAAAACAATTAAAAAATGATAAAAATAGTTCAAAATTCAAATTTAGTATACTTGAATTGTGGATTAATTGAACTTTCAGGCTTCACAGTGACAATGAAGAATATTTTAGGGGAAATAGGGGACTGAATATACAAAAATAGGGAAATTTTAGGGTACTTTAAAAACTTTATAAATAAAGATAAATAAATTATATACAGTAGGACCTCGATTTTATTTGGGTAGGACAAAATTACAAAGTTGTAGAAAAAAAATATAATTAATATAATAATAATAAGAAAAATAACTACAAATTGTGGAAAGTAATTTAAAACTGATAAATAATAATTCAAAATTTAAAAAACCCCGAAATAATTGAAAATTCAAGATAATAATTGAAATACAAATGATGAGATTAATTGAAAATTGAAAAAAATAATTGAAAAATAACAAAGATAATTGACAATTGAATAGCATAATTGATAAATAAGAAAAATAATTTGAAAGCGTAAATATATGAACTAAGAAAAAATAATTGAAAAAAGATAAGAATAATGATGAAGTAAAAAAAAATTGAAAATTAAAATAGGAATAAAAGTAATTAAAAAAGATTATAAAACTAATCAAAATTAAATGAAAGAATTCAAATTTAAGATAAATAATTAAAGATTTAATAAATCAATTAAAAAATAATTTAAAAAAATAAAAATTGTTTCTATAATTGCAAAATTATAGAAAGAATTGAAAATTGTAGACAATAATTAAAAATTGAAAAAAATGATTGAAAATTAAAAACATTAATTTAAAATTGATGAGAATAATTGAAAAAAAAATCAAAATTGATGAAAACAATCGAGAATTGAGAAAATTAATCGAAAATTTAAGAGACTAATTAAAAATTTATAGAAATAACTGAAAATTGAAGACAGTAATTTAAAATTAAGAAAATATTTGAAAATTAAAGAAAACAATTGAGATTTGAGAAGAATAGTTTTAAAAAGTTACAGAATATAGGATATCAAATTAAAGGAATTAATTGAAAAATAGCAAAAATAATGATACATTTTTAAAAATAATTGAAATTTGAGTTAAATAATTGAAAATTCAGTAAATTATTTACAATATACCAAAAGCAATTGTAAATTTGAAAAAAATAATTTAAAAATTCTAAAATTCATTAAAAATGTTTTTAATCAATTGAAATTTGAAATAAATGATTAAAGGTTTAGTAAATCAGTTAAAAATAATTTAAAAAATTATAATTTGGAGGAAAAAATTGCAAAATTATAGAAATAATTGAAAATTGAAGACAGTAATTTAAAATTTAGAAAATATTTGAGAATTGAAGAAAACAATCGAGAATTGAGAAGAATAATTGAAAAATGGCAAAAGTAATGATACATTTATTAAAATAATGGAAATTTGAGATATATAATTGAAAATTTAGGAAATTAATTACAAAACACCGAAAGTAATTGTAAATTAAAAAAAAATAATTGAAAAATTCTAAAATTTATTAACAATTTTTTTAATTAATTGAAATTTGAAACAAATAATTAAAGGTTTAGTAAATCAGTTAAAGTATAATTTTTTATAAATTATAATTTGGAGAAAAAAATTAAAGAAATCAATTTAAAAATGATGGAAATATTTGAAGAATAATACAAATGGCTGAAATTTGAGATAAATAAATTAAAAATGTAGAAAGTGAATGAAAAAATTAAAATACTTTTCAAAACTAAAAATTGAAGAGAATATTTTTAGTCATAGAAAAAATTGAAATTTAATAAAGTAACTCAAAAAAATTAGAATGTAAAAAAATAATTGTACACTGAGAGAAATGGATATTCAATCTTACGGTCTTGGATATTAAAAAATATTAATTTTAATATCTGGATATTAATTTTTAATATCTAAACACTAAGTTTTAATATCTGGATGCTAAATTTGAATATCTATTTTTCTCAGTGCAATTTTGGAAATTAATTGAAAAATAATGAAAATATTTAATAAGTAGAAAAAATAACTTAAATTCAAGAAAATAATTTTAATCTATGAAAATAATTGACAGTTTAAGAAATTAGTCAAATAATAATATAAATATAAGTATGAATGGTAGGAAAAAATTACACGGAAGAACTTTTGGTTTTAATAGTTAATATTATAATATGTATTTTTACAAAATTTCGATTGTAAATAAGGATATAACTGTAAAATGGTATTTTATACTACAGGACTAGAAGAATATACTTTTTTAACAGTTAATATTTATATTTTTTAAAATTAAAATTTACTATTTAAAACTGGAAAGATTGCTTTTTTTAAAAGGAAAATGAAACTAGGAAAAAGTATAATCTAAAAAAAATAATTAAAATTATTTAATTTTTATTAAATAATAATTTTTATAAAAATATTTACAAAAATAGGTTAAAAATATTACTATATTCAATAGGAAGCAACAATAAAATAAGTTCATCTTGAACATCTTACTATTAAAAAGATTATATTTCAAAATAATGCTTTGTTGAAATTCCATTAACTATTGGAAAATTGGCGGCCATGACTGTTTAACCGTTGTGCGCGTCTTGTCACTGTTGATTTGCTTATTCGGATTATATAAATTCTCTCTTAAAAGAAACGATTAAATCATTAACGTTATCGTAAAGTGGGTGAAAAATAACACAATAAATACGTTCTACGTGATAGTTTTATTCAATATAAACCGGTTATATCATGTAAAAACTTTTAAGTGAATTTTGAATTTGGCGGATGTCAAACTTCAACTATTGTTCACAGATGGAAACTTGTGATTTTTGTGGATTTTTCTCAAAAGTGGTAATGTATTATGTCGATTAGTATATAAGAAAACTTTTCCCTTCAAACATTATATGTATTGTACGATTCGTTAAGCATATATATGTGCGTGCTTATTATCGTTAGTGTTTAGGTTATGTTAGGATTTCGTTTGTGACGGTGATTGTGTTTATATGTGTAAAACAGTGTTAAAAATATATGGAATGTCAATTACCACAGCTAACCTACAATAATATAATAATCATGAAGATCGGTTTATTTGCCTTTTTATAGGAATTACTTATTAATCTCGATTTTACTAATTCCAAAACTCAATAGCAGTTTTCCCAACAAAATGTCGATTCAAGTTTCTTTTAACATTTCCTATCGAAAATAGTAAATATTAAATAGAAATAGTAAATTCTGAAAATATAACGATATATCCTGGTTTCCTATCGAAATTTTGTAAAAATAAATACTATAATATTAAGTATTAAAATCGAAAGTCTTTCCGTGTAAGGAATGAAGGATTGAAAATTCAGGAAATATATTGAAATATAATTTAATAAATGAAAAATTGGAGAAAATAATTTTAAAATGATAGAGATAATAAGATTGAAAAAATAATAGAAATTTAAAGAAGATTGAAAATAATTGAAAATCTCTAGATACCTTGACTTCAAATATATTTTCGTGAAAAATAGGTGATTTTAGGGTAACATTTTCTATATAGGGGACTTTTAGGGACTAATCGCAAAATAGGGGACATTTAGGAGAATAAGGGACGGCCTGTGAAGCCTGAACTTTTAATAAATGCAAGTTCATATTAAGTGAAATTTGAACAAATTAAAATTACCATAATTAAAATTTTTGAGAACATTTCAAATAGGTGAAATATGAGTTAAAATTTTAAAAGAAAAAAACATCTATTTAAAAAATCATATATAATTGGGGCCCCATTTTCCTCTTTGCACCAGGGCCCTTGTCTTCCCAGTTACGCCACTGTGTATAATTACTCACGTTTACGTAATTGGCACATCACTAGTTACAATATACAATTTTCTTGTTTTACCGTAAAATTGGTAATTTTGGTAAATTTACGGTCACTACCCGTCACTAACTAAAACTGACAACGAAACTTTATCTTATTGTAACTGCTTTTATTATCGAGAGTTTCATCACCTTGATACATCATACTTTGCAAATAAACATGAGATTTGGTACACGGAAGCCACAAGTGGTATATGTAAGCGGTGCGAATAAGTGGGCTGATAGATTGTGCGAGAAGAGGAAAGGTTTGGGTAATGAGGGAAGAGGATAGATGTCGAGCGGATCGAAGAAAAAGCAAAGAGAGAGAGAGAGAGAGAGAGAGATAGTACAATAAAGTCAGTCCAACAATGGGATACTACGGGAGGTCTTTGTGATTCAAATCAATGTTTGCGATATACTCGATGGCAGTGAATTGCATTGTGGTCCTAGGTTTACATACATTTAAACATCGATACATCGTGTCACATCTTACATTACTCTTCTCACCATGCATGTTCTACAACATATATATGTCATGTCTACTCAATGCACTTGAAATAAATATCAAGAATTTTAAAATTCATAAATTCCCTTGTCACGATATTTCATCCTTTATCTTTCACCATTCACCTATTCTCCATTATTAAACATGAAAAAAAGAAACGTGAATTTATTTTGTGACAATTTTGAAACGTCGCTTCATTTCTGACAGAAATAAATTTATTTATAGGTTAGAGTATTGACCCTTGTTGTGGAAAAAAATACCAAAGTAACCCAAATTCCAGATCGGTTCGTCAATGTTTTGATTGGCAAGAAAAAGGGGGAGAATACAAAAAATTAATCAGAATCCGGTTGATTATGGATGGGGCGTTTTTTTTTTTTTGCCTATTTGGTAAAATGTTTGGAATCTCGTGCGTGAAATGAACTCTCTTCTAGCAAAAGTCGACAGTCGATAACAATGGTAGACGTGAAAGAATCCGCAGGCGTGCGCATTGCCAACAGGTGATTCCATTGGGGTTCTTTTAGCTTTCGAATGACGAGAGAGGAAAACGAGGAGAAAGAGGGTGTTCCAGAGGAATGGAGATACAGAGTAAAGTAGAAATCAGGGGTTGATGTGGAAAGGGTGGCCAACAAAGTCTTTATCGACGAGGACCGATTACAAAGCTCGATTGTTGCCGTTCTCCCGATTCTAACACGGAAAAAAAGTTTTCGCTGTAGTAGGAAATTTCATTTTACCGCTTTCATTAAACAGATGGAAATTTCTCATCTTTAAGAAAATTCTTCCCAAATGCTTCTCTGTAAATTAACCTTTCAGTATGTACGGAACAATTGTTCGGATAATTGTAGGTTAGGAGTTAGGAGTGTTTGTGTCATTTCTTAAAACAATGTTTATGGAGCACAAGTAATAAACAATTTGACCTAGAGGACCGTGGAATTCCATATGTCAAAATTACGGACAAAAAATAAATTTCTTAACAAGAATGTGGATAAATGAATTTACTATTGGCTGTTTCTATTTCAAAGCATGTATAGGATGAATATTTTTAAAATTTAAAAACGTGTATTTCAGGCTTTTTATTGTTTTTTAGGCAAATAAAGAGAAATGTATTTGTTATATGAAAAATTTTTAGTTACGAGTATTTGAAAGTTTTAGGACAAAGAGTGGTTTTTGAACGAAAACGCTAACAAATTTTTTTAAAATCTGTCTAATTTTTGCAAAAATTGATATTTTTCTATATTTTTTCTGACTTTGCCAATGTTTTAGATGCTCTTTCTTAACAATTTAGAAAATTTAAAAAAAATTTAAATTAACAAAATGGCTGCCATTTTTTTAAAAATCAAAAAACTTGATTTTCTCAAAAAAATAATTTTTTATTTTTTGAAATTGTTCTTGTAGTTATTAGATAAAAAGAATATTTTCCATTAGGTTTAATGTGCGCTAAAACACCGCAAAAGGCGCAAAATTTTTTTGTTGAAAATACTAAAAGTCATTATACTTTGGCTAATACAGCTCCATATTTATTAATTCTGTTTTTTGATTTTAGAAAAGTTTTAGATGCTTTTTCTCTGCAAATTTATAAATTAACTTTTTTTTTTAAATTCACAGAATGTCGGTCATTTTTTGAAAATCCAAAAAACTCAATTTTCTCAAAAACATCTTTTTTGTTATTAAATGTAAAAACGAATTTTTTCCAATATGTTTAGTATTTCTATTCACTAAGATATCGTAAAAGTTGGAATAATTTTTTTTCTGAAAATACAAAAGTCATTATTTTGGCTAATACAGCACCGTAAACTATTCCGCATAGTTTTATTTTGGTAATGCTTCAGATGGTTTTCTATACAAATTTAGAAATTTCAAAAATTTATAAAATTTCCATTTTTTGAAAAATAAAGAAACTTCATTTTCTCAAAAACAGTATTTTTTTTAGCTTTGAATTATTTTTGTATTTATTAGACAAAAAAGGTATTAAAGTTTACATTTTACGAAATAAAAAATATTTATACAGAAAGCAAATAAAAAAGAAATTCTAGTTGATTTTTCCAACTAAAAGATACATTTCTTTGCATCAGCTAAAATAATACCTTATTTTTGTATTTTCAGAAAACAAATTATTCCGACTTACGACCTCTTAGTGGATATACCAAAACATATTGGAAAACATTCTCTAACAAAAGAAAAATTTAAAAAAATGAAAGATGATGTTTTTGAGAAAATCGATTTTTTTGATTTTTCAAAAAATGGCAGATATTTTGTAAATATAAATTTTTTATAATTTCTAAATTTGCAGAGAAAACGTATCTAAAATACTATTGAAAAAAATTTTTTTTTTTACTTTTTAAATTGGTAAAAAAAGAGCATTTAAAACAATAATGAAATTATAAAAATTAAAAAAAAAGAAAAATCGAAAAAATATTTTAAAAAAAATGATAAAAATTTTTTTATCAAGTTTATAACTTATAACAATTTTAATTTCTTCAAACTTAAATTAATTTCAAATTTCATTAATTAAAATTTTAATTAATTCACGCTTTAAAAATTTATAGTAAATTTAAAATTAATTAAAAATTTCTTTGATTTTTAACAATTCTTTTCTATTATGATTTCAATTATTTGCTACTATTTTGAACTATTCTTGGCATTTTTCGAAAATGTTCTTCAATTTCTAACTATTTTAATTATTTTTCAATTTTCCCCTAAATTTTTAATTCAATTACAGCAAGTTTCAATTATTTTCTTTAATTTTTTCAAATAAAACTTTCTTAGTCTTAATTATTTCTTTCAATATCAAATGTCGAATTATTTTCATTATTTATTAATTAATTTAAAATTTTTTTTTGTCATTTTTCAATTATTTTTACAAAATGTGATTTTTGCTTTACAAATTTTAATTTTTTTTTCAAAATACACTTATTTTCTTTAATATCGAATTATTATTATCAATTTGCAATGTCAATTAAATAATGGAAAAGCATGACTCATTGAATTTGTTAATTTAATTATCAGTTTATTTATTTTCATTATTTTCCAAATATTTTTTAATATTAAAAAACCTGTTTCATGCTTCATCAATTTTTATTAAAAAAAACTTCAGTATTAAATTTTCATTTCTTGTTTTTAAATTTTTGTTATTTTTTATGATGATCTTCGATTTTTAATTACTTTCCTTCATATCCAATAAATTCTGTAATTTTCTCATTTTTTTCTTCAATTCCCATAATTATCAATAATTTCCAATTATTTTTTACAAGTTTTTATTATTTTCCTCAATTTTCAATTATTGCTATCACTTTTCAATTACTTTTTGTAATTTTTAATTATTTTTTTATTAATTTTCTAAGTTTTTAATTATTTATTTCAAACTCCAGCTTTTTTTTCAATTTGTAATTATTTCTATCATTCTGGAATTATATTATCTTTTATTACAAATTATATGTTGTAATTTTTAAAATTATTTTTCACAATTTATAATTACCTATTTACTTCAATTTTTAATTATTTTTATTATTTTGCAAATATTTTCTAGAATTTTTTAATATTTTTATTATTCTTCAATTCATTTTCTAGATTTTAAAACGTTTTTCTCAAGTTTTAATAATTTTCTTTAATTTTTAATTATTTTTACTATTCCTCAATTAAATTCCTAAATTTTGAATTAATTATCTCATTTTTCAACTATTTTTTTTCAATTTTCCTTCTCTTTTATCTTTTTACAATTATTTTCTACACCTTTTCATTAGATATATCAATTAATTCCCGAACTTTTCATTTATTATCTCAAATCTAAGTTATTGTATCCACTTTTCAATGTTTTAATCATTCTGTAATTATTTTTCTCAAATTTCTATTACACTCGTCAATTTTTAATAATTTTTTTTTTAAATTGAAACGCTTTTCACAAATTTTTTATTATTTTGATTATTTGTTGATCAATTCCGATAATT
This sequence comes from Ganaspis brasiliensis, assembly GCA_037103525.1. NCBI lineage: Eukaryota > Metazoa > Arthropoda > Insecta > Hymenoptera > Figitidae > Ganaspis > Ganaspis brasiliensis. Next base: position 1,477,793 of record JAZKLR010000492.1, read on the forward strand.
TCAACTATTTATCTCAAATTTCCATTATTTTCTTCAATCTTCGATTATTTCTGTAATGTTTTAATTATTTTCCTCAATTTAAAATTCTTGAAATAATTTTGTAAGTAGGTACCTTTTTTATTTTACATATATTCTGTATTTTTGCAATTATTTTTTTAACAATGCAATAATTATCTTCAATTTTCTATTATTTTTATTATTTTTCAATTATTGCACCAAATTTTAATTATTCTCATTTTTATTCAATCAATTTTTAAAAATTTTTAAGCATTTTCTTCTCAAATTTCAAATAAATTTTTTTTCAATTTCAAAATTTTATAAATTTTGTCCTATACAAATAAATCTTGTTTTATTTATCTCTAAGTATTGTATTTAAAATCAGGGGGGTAGCCAGGGGGAGGTTTAGGGGTGCAAAACCCTCCCCCCCATCGAAATCGAAAAATTCTATTGAAAAAGAGGTCTTTGGACGCAATTTTTTTTTCAAACCCCCCCTCCCCCCCCAAAAATATAAATATTTCAAACCCCCCACCACGAACATTTTTTCTGTCTACGCCCCTGTATTAAAAATTTATAATAAATTTACAAGTCGCCTCCTCTGTCAGGTGATGTATTAAAACAGAATATAAAAGTTCTAGAACAATATTATTAAATGATAAAAAATTACAATAGAAAGAAAATTGTATGTTGGAAATATTGTTTAAGAAGATCATTTGAAGATCTATAGATACCTATCTTAAACATACATAGATTAATGATAAGTATCTTTATGATTGAAATAAGCTTCTATGGGTTTAAAATGTGCAATTGTATGTATGACATGTGTATCTTCAAGTTTAAGATAAGCGTCTTTACGTCTAAGATTAGCATCTATATGTTTGTGATGATCATTTACATGTTTAATATGAGAATGATTTGTTTAAAATGTTTGTGATGAGTAACTACATGTTTGTAATGATTATCTACATGTTTGAGATGAGGATTATTTGTTTAAGGTGTTCGTGATGATTATATCTAAATGTTTGAGATTACAATTATTTGTTTAAGATGTTTGTGATATGTATCTATATGTTTGTCTCAATTACCTACATGTTTGATATGCAATTATTTGTTTAAGATGTTTGTGATGATTATATCTACATGTTTGGGATGACAATTATTTGTTTAAGATGTTTGTGATAAGTAACTATATGTTTATCTCGATTACCTGCATGTTTGATTTGACTATTATTTGTTTAAGATGTTTGTGATAAGCAACTATATGTTTGTGAATTTGTAATGATAATCTACATATTTGAGATGAGAATTATATATGTTTAGGATGAGCATCTATATTTTTAAGTTGATCATCTTCATGTTTAAGATGAGCATCTATATGTTTAAGATGAGCATCTATATGTTTAAGCTAACTTTAAATAATCATTAAAATGACTACTTTTGCAGTAAGACTTATTTCTATCTAAACGGAAATGCCAAAGAAAATTTCCATTATTTGCCTGTTTTATAACAAGTCACGAATCATCAAAGATAAAGAATGATTGGCAAACCACTATATACAAAAGATTATTACAATTTCAAAATTGTTACTTTTCGTCTATTTTTATCCCAAAAAATTTTCGAATCCAAATTAAAAATCCACCAAACTTACGAAAAATCACTTAAAAATGAAAATTACACTTAGCCGAGAAAAAAGAGCATGAATTAAAATTTGACTAACAATGTCATTCATATAATAAAAAATCCGAAAGATTTTCGAGAATACAAATGTGCCACAGTGAAAGAGTTCAAGTTCAGTGTCAACAGTTAAATCTTAAATTGAAATGTTTATCTTGAAATGTGTAGTTGACAATGTACAATCTGATTATAAGGCAATTGCAGATATAAAAGAGCTGGATGATATTGAAATGATGAATGAGATTCAACTCGAGTGAATGAAATTCCATCGGGTGTATAAGACTTTGTGGTTTTAATGTTTGTCAACAGAATTGAAGGATACCTCCAAATTCACCTGTTACAAACTTTTCTTTATTAAGAGTATTCGTATTATATGTGTATATAAAAGCGATCTCATGACCACAGGTTTCAGTATCGGGACAATGCCATTATTGTTGGCCAACAATACGCATTGAGCATTGAACTCTGCGACCTTTATACCACGTAATCCGGTTACACGCACTTTACACGCCATAAAAAAATCTGTCATACCCAACACTCATGATGCGATTACTAATTTATCCAGCAAATCGAAATACTTCTGATTCAAAACAATCAACACAGCTCGAGAAGTGAATTTTACTCGATTCAATTGAAACAGCGTACAATAAGTTTCAAGGTTAAATAAAAGACAGTTCATGTACCATTTGCTGATGCTCTTTGATGGAACGGCAATAATCAATCTGAAACAGAAAAAAAAAAAAAATGTTCAGTGGAAAATTTATGTAACTGTGGGTTATTTATAAATTTCATGGCCAGTTGTAAAACAGGTGAAGGTCAGAAATCAGAAAACGTTACGTAATAAATGTAGCAAACAAGAAATTTCAGGTAGGTCAGCCGTTTTACGAACATCTCAATTTTTGTTAAAAATACCTTTTTTTATTGCTAGCATTTCTCGGTGAGCTAGGTTTTTTAAGGGCTCACTAGTTATTTAGAATTTGAGATTCATAAAACTTTACTACTCAATCCTTTATGGTTATTTGGGACAATAAAATTTCTGAATCCGTGTAAAAGTGAAAATCCTTTTTCAAGGATCCACACTGTGATTCAGTTTAATTGGGGTATAAAGCAGTTTCAGGACAGTAGCCATATTTTCGTCCAAACTGGTTAGTCAAAATTTAGGGATTTTGTCATTTCGCTCCCGATACCTGCGGAAGCTTCCCTCTATCTACTACTACCCCTCAAACGGTTTACTTGCAAGAAAGTGAGCTAGCACCCTGCAAAGACTTAATCTTCATCTTAATCTTTAAGCAATTAAAATAATCATAAATCATTGCCTTATTATTAAGCATATCTTTGAAATTAGAATAAAGAACTTGTATTGATCTATATTTTGCCTAATGTATTTTTCCCATTTTTAAAAAACGAAAATATTATTGCCTGTTTTGAGACGACGAAATGAATGATTATTTAAAAAAACAATTAATTTTCAAATAAAAAAAGATTTTTTAAATTGAGAAAACACGGAAATAGGATCTACTGAGAGACAATAAAAATAATTTAAAATACCGGTAATTACTTTTACAAAGATAAAAATACAATTGACATTTATTTTTAAAGGCTTAATTTATGTTTTGCACATAATTAAAGTATTTAATAATATAAAATAATATGTAAAATATCTCATAAAATATGGTATTTAAGTTTGTATCTGACATGTCAAAAATCGATTATATTTAATCATTTTTTCCTGCAAAGTAATTTAATTTCAGCAAATCGAAATAAGCCAAATAATAAGTACTTTCATTAAACTTTAATATTATCTGAATACTTTTTTGCCCATTAGCTTAGAAATATAAAAACTTCCACCTTTAAATTTGAGAATTCTTTATTTTATCGGGATTTTGAAACTTCATAACTTGTTTACAGGAAAAAAGATCCATTCCAAATTTTGGGAATATGCAAATTGAAGTAATATCCTCTTACTGTTAACATTTCGCGATGGTTTTTGAACTACTTTTTGAAATAAATTAATTCAAAATAACTCTTTAGTTTGAGGTTAATGACAATTATTTATATCAATTTAAAGTTGGTTTGCGACTTGCGATAAAAATCAAAATCAAAACGAAACGATTTTTTTAAAATGCTAGTTCAAAATTGGTTTTAAATGAGTTTTAAATAAATTTATTTGAATTAAATTTTTTAAATTTTCTGTACATTTTAATAAAGCAAAAATTTTTTTCAAAATAATTCTTTGGTTTACATAAAATTGTAAAGGGTCATAGAACTTATTTATTTTTAATATTTATTATATTTAAAAATGACATATGAATTTGGTCTTCGTTTTTTTATTTTTTACGTTAATTTAGGTTATATTTTGTATAAATATCAACAAAAGCACAGTCTGTATTTCATTTAATGTCGTAATATAAAATTGAAAAACATTTTAATTGCTTTATCAAACTGTACAGAAAATTTGAAAAAATTAATTCAAATAAATATATTTAAAACTCATTTAAAACCGATTTTAAACTAGCAGTTTAAAAAAACCGATTTTTTTACTTTGATTTTTATCGCAAGACGCAAACCAACTTCAAATTGATATAAATAATAATTGTCATTAACCTCAAACTAAAGACTTATTTTGAATTAATTTATTTCAAAAAGTAGTGCAAAAACCATCGCGAGATGTTAACAGCAAGAACATATTACTTAAATCTGCATATTCCAAAAATTTAGAATGGATCTTTTTTTCTGTACAACAAGTTAGGAACTTTCAAAATCTCGATAAAATAAAGAATTCTCAACTTAAAGTTTTTATATTTCTAAACTAAAAATCAAAAAAGTATCTAGATAATATTAAAGTGTAATAAATGTACTTAATATTTGAATTATTTCGATTTGCTGAAATTAAATTACTTTGCAGGAGAAATGAAAATTTATATGAAAACTATTTATTTTTTTAAAATCATCATTCATTTCGTCACCTCAAAACATGCAATAATATTTTCGCAAAATATTAAAGTTTTTTAAAAAGGTGAAATTTTTTCACATTAGGCGAAATAAATCATTATTTTATATATACATTTTATATTTTTAAATTATCACGTAACCTAAAATTTGTTAGATTAAATCGTCATTTGACATATAAATCTCAAAACAGAAAACTTTCATATTACAAAATTTCCATTATGTATAACACATCCAGTTAAAATAAAATGGGAGTTTAAGCAAATCATGATTATTGCAAAGAATAATTTTTGAAATAGTGGTTATATTAAGCGATAATTGTAGTAAATAACAATTATTTCAAAATTCTGTTTAAGTTGAGAAACATGAACATTTTAAATTAAATATGGAAAATAGTCATACGTCTAATACTCTCTGTCAGATTTAAATTTAAGAAAATGTATTTAAATTCTGTACTAAATTACAATAGAACAAGGATTTATGACTGATTGTCCTTTAAAGATTTTCGAAATGATTTGGCTCCAGTTTAAACGCAGCGTTTGAGGGGTAGTCGTAGAGAGAGGGAAGCTTCCACAGGTATCGGGAGCGAACTGATGCCTGCCCAAAATTTAACTTATGCCTATTTAATTTACGTTTAGCTGAACTTTACATTTTAGATTCCAGTTCTCATATTTAAATTCCATAATATGTATTCTAGATTCCATATTTTACATCTCAGATTCTAAATACCAGATTCCATATCCCAGATTTACGATTCCACATTATATCCCACATTTCATGTCTCAAAAATTATACCTTATAGATTCCAGATTCCGGATAATGGAAACAATGATTTTATATCTAAGACGTGAGATCTGTTTATGTAAAATCTGAAATGTGGGATCCGGAAAGCAAAAGTCGAATAATGTAATCCCCGAATATGGAATCTTGGACATTGAACCCGGAATGTGGAATACAGACTGTGGAGTATGTGACGCAGAATGTGAATTCCGTAATCCGATACATTGAATCCGGGAAGTTACCTAATCGATCCCCGGGGGTAAGAAAATACACAAAATTATCAACTTCTCATTATGCCATTGTGTGAACTGACATTATGAAGAATAATTCGAATAAATTGTTCAGATCTGTGAAAAGCAATGAATACAAAAACTAACAAAACTCAAACATTCCCCTATGTTTATAGCACTTGTTGATATACCAGAACAATTTATTTTACCGAGAATTCTTCTTGTGAGGCAAAAATCCGAGACGAATGTGAGCATTCAAACAAAGGGAGATTTTTCGATTGAGAACCACTAGTCGGGGCCCCATTTTTGCAGAGCTCCCGCAGGCAAGCGTAAGTCCCTTGCTCCACATACTTTGAAGTTTGAGCCTCGATATAAAGAGAGGGGCCCTATTTTCAACGAGGGTATGCCACACATGGGATAGGGGAGACGCTATGCGGGGTGTAGAAGGGAAAAAATCAGAAAAGAAGAGGTTTTCTATGTGAGTCCACATACGTGCGAGGGTTCCCGATATTTATTGCGGGGATGCGTGCAAGGCACATATTATTTGTACCGCATATAATTCAAGTAGGTCGTTAAAATTATTTTATTACTTGTTCTACATAGCGCTTTCACGAAACGCTCCCGTATTTCGAGATGAAATAAATAAGCGTCTACCTGTAGGTCTCGACTCACCTTTCATGGGACACCCTGTTCTATGTGCGATGTGTCTAAAAGTTTTCATCTTTGTGTCGATTTAACGGACTCGCCGAAATCTATATTTTCCAGCCACTGAAAAAAATTCTCGAGAGATCTCTTTATACGCATTGAGTTATATTTATGTCATTTTTATTGCGTTGTATTTCTCTGTGTGTAGTTTTTTTTTTTTTTTCATCAAAGAGAAGCCAACATTCCTTTTCCCGCTTCTCCTAATTATGTTGATGTGCAACGACATGCGCCGAGTCTGTGTGCGAAATAAAGACGCTAAGAGAGTAAAATTCATACAAAATCGACGGGGTGTGTCACTAATTAAAAGAACGACGAGGTGAGACTAACGAGGACAATTAAATCGTGTCTGATAGTATGGTAGCTGCTGATTGTGAAGACCAACTTCATAATTATACATAATTACGGTTATTCAAAGCTCGAACGAGCATCCTGTGAGAATCGAACCAATCAGAAAGGAGCAGCATCCCTTACCTGTCTGCACGTCTCTTTTACTGTTTCATAACCCTTCATAACGCAATCAGGATTAAATAAGCTTTTCCATATGAAGATTGTTATTGTTATCTTAAGTGTATAGCACGTTAAATTTTTTAATATACTCACAAAACTCACGTATAAAAAAATTTTCAAATATACACTACCGGCTAAAATTATAGGCCCACTTACAAAAATGGGATTAAAAACATGATCGTCTTAAAATGTTGATAACTCTGTCTGGTATTAGCCAAATGAAATTTTTCATAGACCAATGGGAAGCTTATAAAATTTGACGTTAAATGGTCCAACCCTAAAGCTTTTTCGATTTATAGAAACGGAGATTCAATGTAATAAAGCCAGGTGAGTTTTTCGTTTTTTGTGAATTTTCATTGTTCAAGTTTGGTATGCTGAATTTTCTAGAAAAGTAATTGGAACTTTTTTTAATTAAGGAGATTTTAACCTTGAACTATTAGCTTTAAAATAAACCAAAGAAAATTAAAATATCTTGATTGGTTCAAAAGTTATAAGAAACTTTGTATAAGGAACAAAACGCAAAAATTCATGTGTTTCCTCCCCTCCTGGCTTATTTGCGTTTTTTCGTAACATACATTTACTTGTAACTTTTGAACCAGTTAAGATATTTTAATTTTCTTTTGCTTATTTTAATGCTAATAGTTCAAGGTTTGATTCAGCTTAATTAATTTTTTTTCCAATTACTTTTCTAGAAAATGCAGCATACCAAACTTAAACAATAAAAATTCAAAAAAAAAAGAAAAACTCACCTGGCTTTATCATATTGAATCTCCGTTTCTATTAATAGAAAATACTTTAAAATAAGACCATTTAACGGCAAATTTTATAAGCTTTCCATTGGCCTATAAAAAGTTTTATTTGTCTAATATCTGCCAGAGTTATCAACATTTTAAGACGGTCATGTCTTTAATCCCATTTTTGTAAGTGGTCCCACAATTTTGGCCGGTAGTGTATCAATTGCTAAAATATTAATTGTTTAATATATTTTATGAATTTTATATTAATTAACTTTTATCCGAAAAGAAGGATATGAAATTTGGTTCATTTGTAAGTCAGAATGAGCTTTCCAAAGTTTACCTCTAAAACCTTGCAGAAATACCCACACCTAAACTATTGGCGATAAGAAGACAAGACAAAGACGCATATCCATGGCTCTTAAAATTTTTTTCTAACTTCCAAATAAATCAATCCTAAAATTCCAATTGAAGTCGTGATGTATTAACTTGATAATAAAGCATGAATTGTCTACAACAATTTAATAAATTTTAATCAAACTTGGTAGGTTTATCATACTCACCAATATCTAAAATTAAACACAAGGATACTTTAATTACCCAATTAATTTTTTCCCTAAAATACGCTTTATAGCAAAAGATCCAAATACTTCCATTTTTCATATCATTTGAAAAGTATACCGTATAATTTATATTTAAAAAGAAAATCCTTTTTTTTTCACATCTCAAAGTCAAGTATTATAAATAGCTTTTATCCAATTTTCGAGTAAAATGGCTGCACGCGCACGTAATGTGTACTGATGCAGTGGCTGATTTGCATGCAATTATAATCCACTTCCATTGATCAAGGAATAAAGGGCTGATTTGCACCAAGCGACAGAAAAAGGGTGACAAGGAAAGGTCTTGTTTTGCACACGATGACAGACGAAACGATCTTGGAAGCAGAAGAAAGTGGCGTGACGAGTGTCGCAACTACTTTTTCGACACTCGAAAATGATTCTCGCCTCGAGCTTACTCGTGTGAGTAATTTAAATTCGTATCAATCTCATTTATGCCAATTTCGTGTTTGGAAGCCCTTTCCAAAATCTTTTTGCCGGTCTCGAGCCATTGTCCTGAATGTCGACGTCCCACATCTTGAGGAATAGACTTCGACGCGACACGTCTCACTGGCGCGACACACGTTTCGCTCGCTAAATTTTCATGACAATTGCAAAGGGCGTCACCATTCACAAACGCATGCACGCGAGCAGACGGGTCTCTGGCTTACTTTACACCCGGTGAACTAAACGCATTTGACTCATAAACTACTGGAGTACTTGCATCTTTCTCTATTATGCGATTCAAATGTGATAAAAAAAAAAAAACAAATTGACTATTCATGATGCAAATGGGTTAACGAGAGTTACTATTTTATAAATTCGTTTCAAATATGAAAATAGGGTTAGGATTTTTAATTTATTTTTAAAGATTCTTGCTAGTTTTCACTTACTAGCTCAATCGACGATCGCAAGCAATTCTATTTTCTAATAAAAAATGAAAAATCACCATTGTGAAATTTAAGCCTTTTATTTTTCCTGTGCACAAGGCTTTAAGAATTTTTTTTATACAATTCATGCTTTATTATCAAGTTAATACATCACGACTTCAATTGGAATTTTAGGATTGATTACAAAAATACAAAAATTGGATTAAAAACATGACCGTCTTAAAATGTTGATAACTCTGGCAGATATTAGCCAAATAAAACTTTTTATAGACCATTGTAAAGCTTATAAAATTTGCCGTTAAATGGTCTTATTTTAAAGCTTTTTCGATTAATAGAAACGGAGATTGAATGTGATAAAGCCAGGTGAGTTTTTCTTTTTTTGTGAATTTTTATTGTTTAAGTTTGGTATGCTGCATTTTCTAGAAAAGTAATTGAAAAAAAATTTAAGTAAGCTGAATTAACCCTTGAACTATTAGCATTAAAATATGCCAAAGAAAATTAAAATATCTTAACTGGTTCAAAAGTTACAAGAAAATGTATATTACGATTAAACGCAAATAAGCCGAGAGGGGAGGAAACAAAGGAATTATTGCGTTTTGTTCCTTATACAAATTTTCTTATAACTTTTGAACCAGTCAAGATATTTTAATTTTCTTTGGCTTATTTTAAAGCTTATAGTTCAAAGTTCAAATGTGCTTAATTAAAAAAAAATCCAATTACTTTTCTAGAAAATGCAGCATACCAAACTTGAACAATGAAAATTCACAAAAAACGAAAAACTCACCTGGCTTTATCACATTGAATCTCCGTTTCTATAAATCGAAAAAGCTATAGGATAGGACCATATAACGTCAAATTTGATAAATTTTCCAAGGGTTAAATGACTTTCTTTCAATGTGCAAAGTATTATGTTTTATTTATTTATTTAGTTTTAAACTTAAAAAAAAGAAAAATTTATTAATAATAATTTAAACATTTTATAACTGTTGACATAAATTATATTTCAAATCATCGCGCTATTTCTGACAATCAGGTGATTTCAAGTCAATATATGTAAAGAAACTTCAAAAGTACATGTGGTTGAAAATAATAACTACCATCGCATTAAAAATTGTAGTATTAAATTACATCATATGATGAAAAGTAGAATTAAATAACTCATAAACTTTCTAAACGACAATTCCAACAAAGCAATGATTGAAAACCGAATTCATATTCAAATTTCAACTGTTGCTGATATTTATTATGACTTTTATTGTACCGATAACAATACATCAACGCACATTATATATTTTCACGCGCATTAATTGAACGCATTCTTATATTGAAATTTTTGAATATGAAAAGTCTAATATATTGATCAGTTACTAATTACAGTCTACAGGATTTCCAGTCGAAATTCCACCGCAGGAGCTGGCAATTGTATCGATCCCAATTACCGATAAAAATCAGAAACCTTTCAGCGTCCCATTGACTCGTATATATACTATACATATAACGGTTGCAATTCTAAATCAGATTTACTTTTGACATAGCAATCAAAAAAGTAAACCTGTCACCCTCCGAAAGCTCAATGATCCAAACTGGAATGCAAAAAAGAGCGCAGGTAATTGAAATTCACATTCTTGGTGCAGTCAAAATCACTCCCTTTATTGGAGTATTGAAAGTGGGTACTCGAAAACGTTTCTCAGAATTATATATTAATGAGCTCTGTCAGGTAGTCAAGTTTATTCTACCCAGGAACCAGTACAAATAGGGTTCCGAGAAAACTTCTTTTTGCATAGTTATCGGCCAACCAACTGAGTACTGTATATGGTTATTCATTATACAGAGTACATGCTTATACACGCGAGAACTTATGTATCAGGGAGATTGCATTTCTCCGTACACACATTCAACATCTATACGACATACGACAAGAACGATTCCCGCGACAAAGGGTCGGTTATACCCTTGTCAGAATCGTCATCGAGGTGACAGGTAAACCTGGGGATAAGAAATCTTCCTTTTTATGCATGTGTACACTTATTTCATTACCGACTTTTCCCCTCAAACTTACCTCTTGACTTCTCTAATCTGTCGAATAAATTTTGAAACTCTAGTGGGCCCTGAAACTTTTGTTGCGGGATGTTAATATTAATTGGATTTTACAAAGCACGCAATACTGGGCTTTGTTTTGAAAAATATTGAGATGGTTCGGATATTTTCGGGTCCACTCGTCAATTCTCGGAACCTCTCGGCTTCATTCGGAAACTTTCGGCATCGTTAGGAATCTTTCGGGTATGATCGGAAGCACTCGGTAACTCTCGACATATCGTTAGGAAGTTTTCGGTTCTATTCGGTAACTCAGGAAATTTTTGGCTACGTTCTAAAGCTTTTGGCACCCCTCGGAATCTTTCGAGCATGATCGGAAGCACTCGGCAACTCTCGAAAAAGTTTTCGTTTCTACTCGGCAATTATCAGAACCTCTCGGATAAATTTGGATCATCCGTGTTTCATCCGGAGCCTCTCGGCATCATCCGGAGCCTCTCGGCATCATTCGGAACCTTTCGACATCGTTAGGAATCTTTCGAGCATGATCGGAAGCACTCGGCAACTCTCGGAAATGTTTTCGATTCCACTCGGCTCCATACGGATCATTCGGACTTCATCCGGAGCCTCTCGGTAACCTCGAAAGGTTCATTCGGAACCTTTTGACATCGTTAGGAATCTTTCGAGCATGATCGGGAGCACTCGGCAACTCTCGGAAAAGTTTTCGTTCCTACTCGACAATTTTCGGCTCCATTCGGATCATCCGGACTTCATCCAGAGCCTCTCGGCAACTCTCGAAAGTTTTCTTTTTCACTCGGCAATTCTCGGCTCCATTTGGATCATCCGAACTTCATCCGGAGCCTCTCGGTAACCTCGAAAGTTTCATTCGAAACCTTTCGACATCGTTAGGAATCTTTCGAGCATGATCGGGAGCACTCGGTTACTCTCGGAAATATTTTCTTCTCCACTCGGTTCTATTCGGATCATCCGGACTTCATTCAGAGCCTCTCGGTATCATTCGGAACTTTTCGACCTCATTACGAATCTTTCGGGTACGATCGGAAGCACTCGAAAAAGTTTCGGTAACTCTCGCCACCAATCGGAAATTCTCGTTCGAAAACTTTCGGGTTCCAGAACAGCAGCTACAGACAAACAGACACCAAATCTCGTTATAAAACCCTCCAATTATTTTCCTGCAAAAATGCTGCCGAGTTTTAGAAATAAAATAACCATATAAATTTCCAGGAGCGGTGCATTTTACGCAAATAAAAAATACTAATTTGAAGAGCATATATGGAGGTAAAAAATACAGGCGATGGCCAGATCGGGACAGAGAGATTTTCAGGAATAGAATACTAATACTAAATCGAAGAACCAATCATTGCCAATGTGAGCTCGCACAGATTTTATTTTATACAGACAAAAAGCAGTGCGTATGACGCATAACATTCTGTGTGTATCGACGCACATATCCTCCATCTCTGTACACGAGGCTGGAGCGCAGCATCACTCGGGTCGCGAGGGGTGGAAGCCATCTGCATCGCGATGAATGCCACTAACTTCCCCCCTTACCCTTGCCCCCTTTCCTGCTATTCCGCCGCCCCTGAAAACCCCCTTCGTGTTTCAACCCCTGACGCGGGACAGCCGGACGCAGCCATCGGTTCTCAACCTGCTTCCGTTCTCAATATCATGCCAGCTTATTTCTAACGCATAAAAGAAAAAATTCTAGTTCCACGTGACAAACTCGAGACTGGTAAACAAGTGGCAATTTTTCAAGGAGAGAAAATCCAGTTGGACAAATTTGTCCTCCAAATGAATTGGGGGGGGGGGGGGGGGAATTTTCTCGACTTGAGGTCTTAATGGGAATTGTGACGGGTTTTGGTATTAATAACTTGTAGCCTTTTCTACTGCAGTAAAAAAAAACTCCAATCTAAAAACGAAGATTGTATACTTAGTTTAAAAAAAATTGGCTGATAAACAAGTTACTTAAGATTGTTCATAACGAATTTGAAGTTGGGTTCCGAAAATTTGAATCTATTTTATAGATGATTAATTCCAAATTTTGGGAAAAACTTACCCAATAATAAAGGGACAATTTTGTCACAGGAAGTTTTTAAGACTGGAAAATTTCCTCGATGATTTCTTGAAATTGAAAACGCATTTTACGAGAATAACTTTTCAGCCGATTAATTCTAAATTTTGGGAAAAACTTCTTCAACAATCAAGGAAAAATGTTGTCAGAGGAATTTTTAACAATCTGAAAATTTCCTCGATAAAGTTTTGTCCCAAAAGTTAAAAAATCGTATAGGCTTCATAAAATAGAGAAAAAAGATTGCAAAACATAATCGGTGACTAGCTTAAAGTTCGTCAAATGTCGATTATATTTGATGACCCTTTTTCATTTACAGGGCATCGCAAGTCCGTAGATCATTAATATAAAAACATACATTTGGGATGGGATAAATTTGACGTCGAATAGAATAACGCGGTTGGCTTCGAATGACTTTTCCTGATCCCCTAGGGATAATAAAACGGCAATTTAATTCATACACTTGATAAACGCCAGGGAGCTTGCCTGCCTGGCTGCTTACTCGCACGAAATGGGTGAACGAATGGAAGGGCCTCTTTTGCAAATCATCGCCTCGCGATAATGAAGCGTTCTGCTCAAACTTCTTTTTCTACTTTTTTCTTTAAATACCACAATAACCTATGCTATTGACCAAACATAATATTCAATCATACAGAAAGTCTTTCTTCACTTTTCACACATGCATTCTAAATTGATACCTATATAGACACTCAATTCAATTATTATCTTCTATATCTATACATACGTCGACAATTGAACAATATAGTTATAAAGAGATTGTGCAATTTGAATTTATTTCTCTACGTCTGAATTAATCAAACTTGATCTTTAACTGAAGTGGCAAATTTTTATTTCACATTTAATTATGTTCAACATTCGATGTCAGGAGTGGAGACTTGTAAATTTTTGTCATTTGCACACTTAATTTTGACCCGGAGGAGGGGGGGGGGGGGGAGAAATAACACAAAAATAAATTGCAGATTTTCTTAATTAGGGTAATTACTTTAACGCTAAAGTTGACAATCTTAAATTTGATTTGGAGTAATAAATTCATTTGTAATTTATTTATAACTATAGATTATACAACGCGCTAGCACGCGATTAATTTCTGCAGCTTGTGTTATCAACAATTATAAATATTTTAAATACAACACTTAAAGATAAATAAAACAAGATTTATTTGGATAGGATAAAATTTATAAAAATTTCGAATTGAAACAAATTTTAAAAATTAATTGAAATTTGAGAAAAAAATGCTTAGAATTTTTAGAAATTAATGGGATAAAAACGAGAATTATTAAAATTGGGTGAAATAATTGAAAAATGATAAAAATAATTGAAATTTGAAGATAATTATTGCATTTTTAGGAAAATAATTGAAAAAATACAGAATTATTTCAAGAATTTAAAATTGAGGCAAAAATTAATTAAAACATTAAAGAAATAATTGAAAATTGAAGAAAATAATGGAAATTTGAGATAAATAATTGCAATTTTCGGAATTAATCAACAAATAATCAAAATAATATAAAATTTGGGAAAAGCATTGCAAATTAAAAAAAATGATTAAAAATTGACGAGCATAATAGAAATTTCTGAAAAATTATTGAAGAAACATTGAAAAGTGAATATAGTAACTTATAGATTTGAGATAAAAAATGAAAATTTAGAAAATTACTTGAAAAATAATTAATATGTCTAATGAAAAGGTGTAGAAAATAATGACAAAAAGATAAAAGAGAATGAAAATTAAAAAAAAATAATTGAAAAATGGGATAAATAATAATTAATAATTGAAAATTTCGAAATTTAATTTAGGAATAGTAAAAATAACTAAAAATTAAAGAAATCGATTATTAAAATTTGAGAAAAATATTTTTAAATTTAAAAAATCAATTGAAGAATAATGAAAATAATAAAAAATTCTAGAAAATATTTGCAAAGTAATAATAATAATTAAAAATTGTAGAATATAATTTTAATTTGTGAAAAATAATTGAAAAAATTACAACATATATTTGTGAAGTAATAAAATAATTGTAGAAAGATAACAACAATTGTAAATTGAAAAAATAACTGAAAATTGAGATAAATAATAAAAAAAAATTAGAAAATCGTTTAAAAAATAATTGATAATGACAAAAAGTAATTGAAAAACGATAGAAATAATTAAAAATTGAAGATGATTATTGCACTTATAAAAAAATAATTTAAAAGTAAAAAAGCACCTACTTACAAAATGGTTACAGAATTTTAAATTGCGGAAAATAATTAAAACATTACAGAAATAATTGAAAATTGAAGCAAATAATGGAAATTTGAGATAAATAATTGAAATTTTCGGAATTAATCAACAAATAATCAAAATAATATAAAATTCGGAGAAACCATTGCAAATTAAAAAAAAAAAAAATGACGAGCGCAATTGAAATTTGAGGAAAATAATTGAAGAATAATTAAAACGTTGAAAAGTGGATACAATAAATTAGATTTGAGATAATAAATGAAAAGTTAGGAAATTAATTGAAAAATAAATAATACATCTAATTAGAAGTTGGAGAAAGTAATTGCAAAAAATAAAAGAAAATAAATATTGAAACAAATAAATGTAAAATAAGATAAATAATTGAAAATTAAGGAATTTAATGAAGAAATCGTAAAAATAAGTCAAAATTGAAAAAAAATGATTGCAAATTGATAACAATAATAATTGAAAATTGAAGGAAATTATTAAAATTTGAGAAAAATATTTTAAAATCTAGGAAATGAATTGAAGAATAATGAAAATAATAAAAAATTCTAGAAAATATTGGCAAATTAATAAAAATAATTAAAAATTGAAGAAAACAATTTTAATTTGTGCAAAATAATTGAAAAAATTACAACATATATTTGAAATGAAAGAAAATAATTGCAGAAAGATAAAAATAATTGTAAATTGAAAAAATAACTAAAATTCAAGATAAATAATAAAAAAAAATTAGAAAATTATTAAAAAAATAATTGAAAATGACAAAAAGTAATTGAAAACTGATAAATGTAATAGAAAATTAAAGATATAATTATTGCAGTTTTAGAAAAATAATTTAAAAAATACACAATATATATATGAAGTACAAGAAAATAGTACCTACTTACAAAATGATTTCAAGAATTTGTAATTGAGGAAAATAATTCAAACATTATAGAAATAATTAAAAATTGAAGAAAATAATGAAAATTTGAGATAATTAATTGAAATTATCAGAATTAATCAACAAATAATCAAATTAAAAAATTAATATAAAATTCGTGAAATTCATTGCAAATCAAAAAAAAAATAATTAAAAATTGACGAGCGCAATAATTGAAATTTGAGAAAATAAATTGGAGAATGATGAAAACATTGAAAAGTGGATATATAATAACGTAGATTTGAGGTAATGAATTAAAATTAAGGAAATTAATTAAAAATAATTGATAAAGGTATCTTATTAAAAGATGAAACAAATAATTGCAAAAAAATAAAAGAAAATGAAAGTTAAAAAAATAATGAATAATGTGATAAATAATTGGAAATTTAGAAATTTAATTGAGGAATAGTAAAATAATTAAACATTGAAGAAAATTATTAAAATTTGAGAAAAATATTTTAAGATTTTGGAAATTAATTACTTTGATAACACATAGTAATATGTCGTGTTTTTTATATTGACCCACAGAAAAATATTTATTTATTTATTTACTTATCACAAACATCCAAATATTGAAGAATAATTAAAATAATAAAAAATTCTAGAAAATGTGTCCAAAGTAATAACAATAATAAAAAATAGTAGAAAATAATTTTAATTTGTGCAAAATAATTGAAAAAACTACAACATATATTTGTAATATAAGAAAAAAAGTTGGAATTTAAGATAAATAATAAAAAAAAATTAGAAAATTATTTGAAAAATAATTGAAAATGACAAAAAGTAATTAAAAAATGATAGAAATAATGGAAAATTGAAGGAAATAATAAAAATTTGTAAAAAATAATTGAAAACATTACAGAATATATTTAGGAAGAAATAATAAAAATAATTGGAAATTAAAGATAATTATGAAAATTTAAGGAAAAAAATGTTCAAATTATAGAATACATTTATTTATTTATTTTAACAATACTAATTTATATTAGATATAAAAGAAAGTGATTAAAAATCGAAGAACATAATTTAAATACTTGAAAAACTCAACTAAGATTTAAAAACAATAAATATAATTTTGATAATTTAGTTTTTTTAATAAAAATTGATGATGCATGAAACAGGTTTTTTAATAACCTATTTTTATCGATTGATAAAAATAGTGAAACTAATAATTAAATTAACAAATCTGATGTGTTATATCCTTCCATTATTTAATTGATATTGAAAAAATTAAGTGAACTCTAACTCTAAATTAGTTAAAAATAACTAATAGTTAGTCAAATCGTGGCTGAGTTTTCATTTCAGCAATTAGTTAAAAATAACTATTTATTAGAAAAAAATGACTAATTGTTAGTAAAAACGTAACTAAAAAATAGTGAAAATTTGACTAATTGAAGTAGTAAACAGAATTTTACTAAAATATTAGATATTCTGACATAACCTAAAAATTAATTGGACTAATAATTAGTTATTCTTTACTAAATGATTAGTAGAACTATAACAATTTGAATTAGTGACTGAGTTTTTGCTTTCAAATTAGTTATTTTTATCGAATTCAGATTTAGAGAGTAATTTGAAGAAAAAATTACAATTTGAAAAGCAAAAATCATATTTTATAAAAATAACTGAAAAATGAAGAAATAAATTGAAAAATTAATTAATAAATAATGAAACTAATTTGATATTGACGGAAGTAATGAAAACTGAGAAAGTATTATTTTGAAAAATTAAACGAAATAATTGCAACTTGCGTTAATTGAATTAAAAATTTAGGGGAAGAATTGAAAAATAATTGGAAATTGAAGAAAATTTTTGAAAAATGATAAAAATAGTTGCAAATTGTAGCAAATAATTAAAATCATAATAGAAAAGAATTATTAAAAACTGAAGAACTTTTTTGAATAATTTTAAATTTACTATTATCAAAGCATGGATTAATTGAATTTTTAATCAATGAAATTTCAAATTAATCGAAGTTTGAAGAAATTAAAGTTGTAAGTTATAAGTTTTAAATTTAACAAAATTTTACGTAAGCGGTAAATGATTTAAAATTTAAAAGAAAATAACATCTATAAAACACAAGTTGTCGCCCCTGATTTGATGTGATTAGCAAGTAAAAATAAAATTTCGAAAACTGACGATTTAAAAAAAGGATATAGTTTAAATTCAACTTGACTGTTTGAATACTTAAATGTACGAATGTTTTAGTGTTTGTAAGTGTGTGGACTACATGTATAGCTTTCGGAAATGAACATGATTTCCACATTATGCCAACTTGGGTGCCTTGACTGTTACGAATCGCTACGCAAACCACTCTAAAGCTTCGAGCAAGTCTAAACACACCCTTTTACATCTCCCGAAAGCTTGGATAGTTCAAACGATAGATTTAGAAGAAAGACCTCATGGGGTGGACCTGATCGATTATGCGACTCAGGATTCAATACGTGTAATGTGACACTCGTTTTTCCTGAAATTGAATAATGTCATTTAAAAAAAGGATTACAGTCGGTAACTTTATATGTTTCTAAAATCAGTGTTGGTCATTTAAAAGCCACAGAAAATTATTTGTATTCTTTGTGGTTCTGAAATATTAAAGAAAAATACGTGTAAATTATTAAAATATAAATGATATTGTCGGATCATTTAAAGGCTATTTTTAGTGCAATTTGCCATGAAACATAGCCCTTAAGGAATTTGCAGATATTAATTTGTTAAACAAGTGTATAGATTATGGTAGTACAAAAATGCACCATTTTCAATAAATAGCATAAATATAGATTTTTAATAATTGCTTTATGTAATTTCTAAATGGTGTAAACAAATTATTATTGTTTATTTACAACTATTTTTCAAATTGGGCAACAGAGTGTCAACTTTTTCTCAATTTTGCAATTTTTCAAGATGAATGTAACCAACCAATTACTAAAAACAAACTAAAAATTGCAATTGTTTTGTTCTGTTTTTAAACAAATTATTATTGTTTAATTTAAAATTTTTATCAAATTAAGATACAGAGTTGCAATTTTTTCTTAATTTTACACCTTTTTAAGATGAATGATACCAATTACTGACAACAAACTAAAAATAACAGTTCTAATAAATAATTGTTTAAACAAATAATTATTGTCATATTTCTACTTTTTATCAAATTAAGCAACAAAATTGCAACCATTTTTCAATTTTGAAACTTATCAAGTTAAATGATACTAATTACTAATAAATTAAAAATAACAATTCTACCAACTGTGTAAACAAATTATAATTATTGTTTAATTTAAGTTTTTATTAAATTAAGCTATAGAGTTGCATTTTTTTCTCAACTGTGTTCAATACGATTATGTTTGATACGGGCTTTTATTTTTACTATATTTTGCCAGAAGCGAGCGGTACTACTGCGGTATCTACAATTTCAACATTATGAATTTGTTTAAACAATTGGAACAAAAATCGTACTAATTGTTAAGTTGGTAATTGTAATTGTTGAATTTAGTTTGTTACTAGTAGTTGGTAGAAAAGTTGCAGAACTCAGAACAAGCGACAATTCTGTAGCCTCATTTGATAAAAAATTAAAGTTAAACAATAATAATTTGTTTAATCAATTCCTAGAATTTTTATTCTTAGTTTTCTTTTAGTAACAGGTTGTATTTGTCTTGAAAAGTTGCACAATTCAGAAATAGTTACAACTCTGTGGCTTAATTTGATAAAAAGTTGAAATTAAACAATAATTATTTGTTTAAACAATTAGTGGAATTTTTATTTTTAGTTTGTTGTTAGTAATTGGTTACATTCGTCTTCTAAAATTTCAAGATTTAGAAAAGTTGCAAATTTGTGGTTTAATTTAATAAAATTTTGAAATTAAACAATAATAATTTGTTTTACCAATTGGTAGAATTGTTATTTCTAGCTTATTGATAGTAAATGGTATTATTCAGATTAAAAAGTTGCAAAATTGAAAAAAATTGCAATTCTATAGCTTAATTTGATAAAAAGTTAAAATAAAACAATTAATACAATTGCTATTTTTAGGTTGTTGTTAGTAATTAATATCGTTTAGCTTAAAAAATTGCAAAATTAAGAAAAAATTGCAATTCTATAGCTTAATTTGATAAAAAGGTAAAATTAAAAAATAATAATTTGTTTAATAAATGGCGAGAATTTTTATTTATAGCTTATTGTTAGTAAATGGTATCATTCAGATTAAAAACTTGCAAAATTGAGAAAAATTGTAATTCTATAGCTTATTTCATAGAAGTCAAAAGTTAAATTAAACAAAATTTAAAAGTTAAAATTAAACAATTATAATTTGTTTAAACAATTTATATAATCGTTATTTTTAGTTTTTTTTGTTGATAATTGGGTACATTCTTCTTGAAATGTTGTAAAATTGAGAAAAAGTTTCAACTCTGTACCCAAATTTAATAAATAGTTGTAAATAAACAATAATAATTTGTTTAATAAATTGCTAGAATTTTTATTTCTTGCTTATTGTTAGTAAATAGTATCATTCAGATTAAAAAGTTGCAAAATTGAGAAACTGTTGCAACTCTGTGGCTTAATTTAATAAAAAATTGAAATTAAACTATAATTATTTGTTTAAACAATTAGTGGAATTTTGATTTTTAGTTTGTTGTTAAAAAATGGTTACATTCATCTTTAAGAATTGCAAAATTGAGAGAAAGTTACAAATCTGTGGTTTAATTTAAAAAGATTTTGAAATTAAACAATAATAATTTGTTTAATCAATTGGTAGAATTGTTATTTCTAGTTTATTGCTAGTAATTGGTATCATTTAGCTAAAAATTTGCAAAATTGAAAAAAATTGCAGTTCTATAGCTTAATTTGATATAAAGTTGAAATTAAACAATTATAATTTGTTTAAACAATTGATACAATTGCAATTTTTAGGTTGTTGTTAGTAATTAGTATCATTTAGCTTAAAAAATTGCTAAATTGAGAAAAATTGCAATTCTATAGCTTAATTTGATAAAAAGTTAAAATTAAACAATAATAATTTGTTTAATAAATTTCTAGAATTTTTATTTCTTGCTTATTGTTAGTAAATAGTATCATTCAGATTAAAAAGTTGCAAAATTGAGAAACTGTTGCAACTCTGTGGCTTAATTTAATAAAAAATTGAAATTAAACTATAATTATTTGTTTAAACAATTAATGGAATTTTGATTTTTAGTTTGTTGTTAGTAACTGGTTACATTCGTCTTTAAAAATTGCAAAATTGAGAAAAAGCTACAAATCTGTGGTTTAATCCAATAAAATTTTGAAATTAAACAATAATAATTTGTTTAATAAATTGATAGAATTTTTATTTCTAGCTTATTGTTAGTAAATGGTAATCATTCAGATTAGAAAGTTGCAAAATTGAGATAAATTGCAGTTCTATAGCTTAATTTGATAGAAAGTTAAAATTAAACAATTATAATTTGTTTAAACAATTTATATAATTGTTATTTTTAGTTTTTTTTGTTAGTTATTGGTTAGATTCGTCTTGAAATGTTGTAAAATTGAGAAAAAGTTTCAAATCTGTACTCAAATTTGATAAATATGTAGTTGTAAATAAACAATAATAATTTTTTTAATCAATTGCTAGCATTTTTATTACTAGCTTTTTGTTAGTAATTGGTATCTTTTAGCTTAAAATGTTGCAAAATTGAGAAAAAATTGCAATTCTATAGCTTAATTTGATAAAAAGTTAAAATTAAACAATTATAATTTGTTTAAACAATTGATACAATTGCAATTTTTAGGTTGTTGTTAATAATTAGTATCATTTAGCTTAAGAAGTTGCAAAATTGAGAAAAAATTGCAATTCTATAGCTTAATTTGATAGAAAGTTTAAATTAAACAATTATAATATGTTTAAACTATTTATACAATTGTTATTTTCAGTTTTTTTTTGTTAGTCGATTGAAAAATTTTGATTTGGAAGGATTCTATACCATTTTTACAAAAAAGCTTTCCCCCCCCTTATGTAAAATACATGGGGAACTCTGAGCGACCTCTAAATATTTTTTGATTTAAAAAAATACAAAATTTCTTTTTCGATAAAGAACAATTTATTCTAGGGGGTGAGAGCAGGACAAAAATTCCGACTTTACTTTTTTTGGATCATCCTAAATTTATTGAATATTAAAGTAGATCCGACAATATTGGAAAAAAGTTACAGAAATAATAAAATAATGATGCAGAAATGTTGAAGAAATAATGAAAAAATCGTGTGGTAATAGTGCTGTAATAATGTTGCGTTCTTGCCCGAAATTTGTCCAATATAGCTCGCTAATTATCAACATGTAAAAATTACTTTTCGACATTTTGAAATATTAAGGGAAATTACATGTAAATTATTAAAACACAAATGACCTTTGCCTTTGGGAAACGAATTTTCAAGTCGTTTCTTGTGAGTTTGCAAGCGAAGGGTCAGAGTGGACGCTGGAAGTCAAGGAAAATTTGAAAGGCCTCTTCTGAACCACGGCAATCTCGAATCTTGCAATTTTTATGATGTTCTCGTCCTCGTCGTGCCTTCGAGTCGATGAATAATTCAGGGTCAAGCGAGACGCAAACGCCTCAGGTGCATGCGCACTTGAGTTTCTTAATTTTTCGAAAAAAATCGATGCTTGCCATAGAAATATCTCTAAAATGGTATTAGAATGTATTTTTGTTTCATTTCTTAAATTACATGTGATTGTTGTATTTTTTTTTATGAAACATTATCCAGGAGCTTTATATCGAATGATGAGCAAAAATTAATTTTCGTTTAGCTTGGGAAATAGGTAAAGATTTAATTATTAGCAGTATTTAAAATCTTTGCTCAGTCACGAGGCGGAAGATCATAAGCTTAAATTTATTAATGGCACCCGAAAAGTGGGGAATTTATATTCTACTGGACTTTCTTTTATTATAATCAATAATGCCAAATAATCATGTACAATGACCTACAATGATGTACAATAATGTACAAACAATGCATACGATAATAATTGCAGTTACGCCTTAGCTGGTTACAAACATTCAAAACTAAATAGAAACGATCCGTAGCGTAAGAGTGGGGAGATAGGAGAGAGTGAGAAACGAAACATTGTTTCTCTCTTGCTCTTATCTCCCCACTCCGCTCTCCCTTTAGTAATACCTGTTCCAGTACATTCAAATTTCAATTTCTATTTTAGAAGGAAATTCGGTTTATTCCTGAACAGCGGGTAGTATCAGTCCATCGCTGAAGGATCTTAAATTATCGGATTTCTTATCTCAGCTTGTCAAAATTTAAATCCTTCTTGGGTACTAATTTATGATTATTGTAGGGACACTTTAGCACTGCAAGGATTACGGAAACATCGAGTAAAATTATCAACCCGTAGATAAGGCCTCTTAACTTGCTGTTATATGACTTAATTGCTTTGTAATGCTCCTGAAAGTGCACCTGGAAAAACAAATGATTAAGTTTGGAAATAAGTGGGTGGAGCCGTTAGTCCTAATCCGACAAATTTACACCCCAGTTTTATCACTACGATGACCTTAATTTTTGCCCTTCACCGCAGTCTCAACCCATAGTTTACAAACTATAGTAAAACTTCCGAGACACCTGTCAACCTAATCTTTTTCTACAACCAGGATTGACCTCACGACGGGTTTTCACATTGACAGCCTTTTCTTTAGTTTATTAGTTTCACAAATAAATAACAATTTCTTGTTAACTGATGTTTCCAAATTGTTATGGGAATAAAATTAAAGTATTATTTACGAGGGAACGTAATGGTTTTTTTATGATGTGAAGATTGGTTTTTAACTTATTAAGAAACCGGTAATTAAGGGGATTAAATTTTCTAAATGATGACGAATTTTCAGTTTCTGATGATGAAGAAAATTATTCCAGATTTCATATTTTAAAAGAAGAAATACAGAATCTAGAATATGTAATCCAGGTGACAAAATTTGACCTATGCAATCCGGAATTCAGGAAATGCTCAGAATTCCATTAGAGTATTCAAAGTTGCATATAGGGGAACATTTGGGACTTAGGGAAAATTTCCTGTTCTATCAGCGTTCATTTGAATACGAAAATGAACAACATCCATTAAACGAAAACGATTGATCTTGCGTATTTAAGGGGAAAAAGCGAGAGGAAGTTTAAGGTGTCAGATCGTGGGTGTTTCGGGGTTGCGGACATCGATCAGACTCTCTATCCGTCTGTCCGTCCCTCAGTCCCAAGAACTTGATGGATGCGAGATTACAGCGCGGGGGACACTCGTTGACACCGCATGATGTATCACCGTCCTGGTTTTACCAAGTAGCAGCAACTTACCCCTTAAAAGCACCATGGACCATGGTAAAGACGACAAAAAACTTCCATCTTTCTTTACTCAAAAGTTGAGCACAAAATTAACTCAATAAACATCGTTTTTATCGATTCAGTAATCAATTACAATTACCAGAATTTTTTTTTTACTAAAATTATTACCGCACAAACTTTTGAATGATGGGTAACCAAAATTTTTTTTAAATTTGGTATACTTACGTATTTGGATGCGCTGATTAAAAAAAATCGTACTCAAATATTCCTACGTATTTCTCTGCTGAATCCGAATCCAACCCGAGTCGAAATTTTGAAGCTACTTTGAAGCTCATGAGGAACTTTAGCTTCTACTTAACGACTTCTTAATTTTTAGCCTCTTCTTTACTTCTAATAATAATATTTCCTTCTACTTTACGTCTATACACATGTTTCATTTTTCCAATCATTAAAATTAGCAGCTCTTTTAAAGCTCCACATTCCCAGTTATAAAGAAATGAAAATTTTTATTCTACTTTAAACCTGCAAGTGAAACTCAGTCATTTTTTCCATTGAAATATACTTTTTTATTTAACATATAAGAAAAACGGGAGTTAAACTAACTTTTTCTTCAATTATTATTGTTCCTCTGATTAGCCCTTAAGAGGAAAACATTTTAATCTATAACCAAAACCCAATAATTTATAAAATTAGGGAAAATGTGTATCTTTCTAGATGCACTTGTAAAAAAATAACAATTATTAACAATAATTTGTTTAAACAATTTTGAGTGGTGATTGTTGTTAATTTTGATAAATATCTTATTTTTTCAATATAAAAAGTAAACAAATTAAAAAACTACTACTTGCTAGGTGTTTTTAAATGTTATAAATTAACAATAATAAATTGTTTTAAAATATAAAAATAATAATTTATGGTCAATAATTTTTATTTTTCTAACCAGAGCCCAGTAATTTATTTGTAAAATTAGGAAAAATTTGTATCTTCCTAGGTGTATTTGTAAAGAATTAGTAATTACTAGCAATAATTCGTTTAAAAAATTAAAATTGATGAAAATAAAATTAAAAAAATGTATATAAAAAGTCCAGAAAAGAAAAGTAAAAATCCTTCAGAAAAAAAAAGTTTGGGCAAATTAAACCAAAAACATTTTTATAATATTACACTGAAAGCAAGTCCAACAATAAATTTAGAAAAATAAAGAAAATCTAAAAATTCTATAAAAGAATAAGTACTAAGTTTGCAAAAAACCTCGCAAACACTATCCAAGAATTAAATACAAATTGAATAGGTGCATTAATAAAAAAATAAGCGTATTTATTTTTAAAAATATGAAAAAACTTATGAAACTCAACGAAATAATAATAAATAATAATTATTATTTATTATTTATAATTTATTTATTAATAAAATAAAATGACAAATACAAAAAAAAAAAAAAATACCATTAGTAAAGGAGAAAAAATCTTTAAATTTTGTAAAAATAAGAAATTATAAGATAAAATTTAAACAGTTTCGAAAAAGAAACTGAATTAGAAACTAAAGAAGAATTACAAATATTGTAAGACTTAAAAAAAGGATTATTGTGAATATGAAAAATAATTAATATTATTTAATTATTTTGCATTAACTAATGTGTCTTTAAATTTGAATTAATTGACATTTAAAAGTTTGAAAAAATTGGAATATGAGTTTATTGACGTTTGGAATTTATTTAAATTATAATGACCTAAAGATATAAAAATTTGATATTATTTTTTGTTATCTTCATACCAAAAATTTGTAAATCGTAGGTATTTTGATTATCTATATTAGCCCAATTATTTAAATTTTATAAAGATTAAAATATTAAAATTGAAATTTTTAAGATTTATCCACAAATTTGTGGTTTTTTTTATGGTTTGTGATTTTTTACATGCAGTATTAGACATCCGGAGAATTGTAAAGTTTTTTTTTATTTAAATCATGATTTTAATGCAAATGCTTCAATGATTTAAATCAATATCAGCCTCTAACTTTACAATAATAAATTGTTTAAACAAATGAAAAATACATAAAAATCTCCGTAAACATTCAGAAATTGGCGATATGTAACAATTTTGTTGAAAAGTCCTAAAAAAACTATTCGTAATTTGTATCATTAGGACACTGAGAAAATTAAATATTAAGTTCATAAGCGTCGGTAGCGTAGTGGTTAGTGCGTTAGATTATAAGTGTGTAGGTCGTTATGTCGTGGGTTCGAATCCCCACTTGCGTTATAATAATTTATTTAGTAAGTTTAGACTATTTCCAGCTTGTGTGTATTAAGTGTGACGAATTCTAAAAGCGCATGAATTTTGAATATTTATTTTATATTTTTTTTTATAATTTCATTCATATTAATTTCAGTTTTATTCGCAAAAACAGATTCTTTCTTTGTTTAGACTTTAGAAGATCAATAAAAAGGGGGTCTTGAGCGTTAAAAGAGGCCTTAATATAGTTGAATATTAGCTTCTACTTTAACGCTCTCATCGCGGAAACAGGAAATTTCAGCCAATAATAGCACCAAAGTAGAAGCTAAATTGTATTGAATTTGCTTCTACTTTAAACCTCTATTTCCTAAAAATTTTGGACTATGTAGCGTTAAAGTAGCCTCAAAATTTCGACTCGGGAAGGTTAAAATGGTCACATAAGTTAAATTTTTTTTTAGATAATCTCAAAAAAGCGATTTTTTCGTGTTTTTGATAAGTTTTTTGAGATTATCTCAAAAATTTGAACTAAACTCGCAATTCTTACTTCAGATTTGGATTTAGCGGAGAAAAATACGTTGGAATACACTAGCATATTGTTCCAGACAAAAAAAAATTTTTTTCTTGATTTTTTTGAGTTTTTGAGCAGTTTTTTTATATTATTTCAAAAAATTTCAACTAATATGACAATCCTAACTTCATATTCGGATTCAGAGGCAAAAAATACATAAAAATACACTAGCATATTGTTCCAGACAAAAAAACTTCTTTTGGATTATTTTAAGTTTTTGAGCAGTTTTTTATATTATCTCTAAAAGTTGAACGAACCTGGCAATTTTTACTTCCGATTTGGATTCAGTGGTGTAAAATAGTAAGAATACACTAGCATATTGTTCCAGAAAAAAAAAACTTTTTTTCGATTATTTTCAATTTTTGATCAGTTTTTTTATATTATCTCAAAAATTTGAACTAATCTGACAATCCTAACTTCGGATTTGGATTCAGTAGAGAAAAATATGTAGGAATACACTAACATTTTGTTCCAGAGAAAAAAAATTTTTTCTTCATTTTTTTGAGTTTTTGAGCAGTTTTTTGAGAATATCTAAAAAAGTTGGACCAATTTGACAGTTCTATCTTCATATTCGGATTCAGAGGCAAAAAATACATAAAAATACACTAGCATATTGTTCCAGACAAAAAAACTTTCTTTTGTTTATTTTTAGTTTTTGAGCATTTTTTTTATATTATCTCTAGAGGTTGAAGGAACCTGGTAATTTCTACTTTAGATTTGGATTTAGTGATAAAAAATAGTACGAATACACTAGCATATTGTTCTAGAAAAAAAAGTTTTTTTCGATTGTTTTGAGCTTTTGAGCAGTTTTTTGATATAACCTCAAAAATTTGAACTAATCTGGCAATCGTAACTTCGGATTTAGATTCAGCAGAGAAAAATACGTAAAAATAAATTAGCATATTGTTCCAAACAAAAAAACTTTTTTTGGATTATTTTGAGTTTTTGAGCAGTTTTTTTATATTATCTCTAAAAGTTAAACGAACCTGGCAACTCTTACTTCAGATTTTGATTCAGTGGTGAAAAATAGTAAGAATACACTAAGATACATCGTTTCAGACGAAAAAAAAATTTTCTTGATTTTTTGGAGTTTTTGACCAGTTTTTTAATATTATCTCAAAAAGTTGAACTAATCTGACAATCCTAACTTTGGATTTGGATTCAGCAGAGAAAAATACGTAGGAATACACTAACATATTGTTGCAGACAAAAAAACTTTTTTTGGATTATTTTGAATTTTTGAGCAGTTTTTTGAGATTATCCTAAAAAGTGGAACGAACCATACAATTTTTACTTTGGATTTTCATTCATCGGAGAAAAAAACGTAGGAATATACTAACATATTGTTCCAGACAAAAAAAACATTTTGTTCCTCGATTTTTTTGAGTTTTTGAGCAGTTTTTTGAGATTATCTCAAAAAGTTAAACTTATCTGAAAATTCTAGCTTTGGATTGGGATTCAGCAGAGAAAAATACGTAGAAATACACTAGCATATTGTTCCAGACAAAAAAAAATGTTTTTTCTTTTTTTTTAGTTTTTGAGCAGTTTTTTGAGAATATCTAAAAAATGTAAGCCATTTTGATTATTCCGACTTTGGATTCGGATTCAGTGGAGAAAAATACGTGAGAATATACTAGCGTAGTGTCTTGAAAAAAGAAAAATATTTTTTTTTATTTTGATTGTGTATCAACAATTTTTTTGAGGTTTTTTTTAAAAAATAGAACAAATCTAACAGTTCTGAATTCGGATACGGATTTAGCGTAGAAAAATATGTAGGAATACATTAGTGTAGTGTATCGGACAACAAAATTTTTTGTTGTGGGACTGCGCTGATTAGGAATATCCCAGTAAAAATTGACGAAAATTTAATTATCAATTTGAAAACCATAAAAAACCACATGAAAATTTAGTTTTTTGAAATAATCTCAATAAATATTCAAATTTTCGAAAAGTGGTTTTTACAAAAGTTGTAGGTCTTCTTAAAATACATATTTTATGTAGTGCGTCTTTTTTTGATATCACGAATAGTTTTCGAGAAAATCGAGGGTGAAGTTGCTCAAAACTGCCCCTTTTTTTAGAAATTCAAAAAAAAAAAATTTTCAAAGAATATTTGGAGCTCCGAACTCCTTCCTTTTTTACAGGGGGGTTCTTTTAAAACCTATAATGTTTTTTCACCAAAAGATACTCGGGTAACAGTGATTTTCACAAAGAGAAAGAATCTGCCCTTTTCTTAGCCACTCTACGCGCTGCACGAGCAACTTCACTATCGATTTTCTCGAAAACTATTACAGATATAAAAAAATGCACAGAATAAAAAATGTGTATTTTTAGAAGACCTACAACTTTTGTAAAATACGATTTTCAAAATTTTCAACATTTATTGCGATAATTGCAAAAAACTAAATTTTGATACCAAGTTTAAAAAAAATCCGGGTACCCACTATTCAGAAGTACCTCCAATCTTCCCACAATATTTCATTACTAATAGTGTCACAAAATTGTTATATAATTGTAATTTAAAGACACTCGATATTCGAAAAACATTTACCAGACACCCGCAGGGTGCGGTTGCTGATAAGTCAAGGTTGCTTTGGTTGATGGTTTTTCCACGCATCCGCCTATCTTAGATTCTTTTTTGGAGAAAAGTCGTGAGGTCCATTCTCGTCATTGTAGGTTGTATCGCTCGTAAGGAACCCAGCAGGATACGAGGCAAAAAGGTGGTTATGTAGGTGAAGTTAAAAAAGGATGAGGAAAGGGGGGCAAGAAGGATGAAGAAGGAGGGGGGTTTCCAAGTCCGGTGGGTTGGGAAGCTACGGTGAATAGAAGATTGGAACTCTTTCTGTGGTGACGGGACTCCTTCCGGCGGGGAGGCCGATAGTGCCGGCTATTTCCGGTGGCCGCCATGACATTGCTATCACGTCGACTCTACTACCCTCGGGGCCATCCCGCGTTAAACGTCCTTCTCATTCTATAGGCACGTTTTACATACCCTCCCCCTTCAATGAGGTTGCACACGTATAAATGTTATCGACGTATGAAAATGGAGGACTCTTATCGGTTCTTGAGAAGTCCTTTATTTTCTTCCAGTTAGTGATCAATTGAGGGAAAAAGGTTGACGAAACTTTGTATAGTATGTGGAAAATTGAAGCTTGGCATGAATTTTTGTTGTGGCTGGAAAAAGTTAGCTGAAACTTTGGGTGCAGTTGAGAATAGGTCAACATTTAGATTTTGTTGGAACTTTGTATACTTACGTATTTTTATGCATTGATTACGAAGATGATGAAGAAAATTGGCAAATAATTCATCTTCAGGGTAAAAACGATAAAAAACCTTTTTTAGTTTAGTAAATATTAAAAATTTTAAAAAGTGTCCTCTACGAAAACTGTAGATGAGATAATAATACATATTTTAAGTCCTATACGGTTTTTTGGTATCGTAGATAGTTTTCAAGGTAATTGATAATTAATATTTTTAGGCACTAACGCCGTGCGGCATCTTGGTAACTTGTGGGTAGCTGGCCTCCCCACTCTGCGCAGTACTACTGATTATGACTCATAGGCACGGGCAGATCTATGTGGTGGTAATACCCACGGATAGGAGCAACTAATTAGTAGAAGTGCGCAGATTAGTCATAGGCCAGCTACCCACGAATTTGACACACTGCCGTGCGGCAACTATTACACTGTAAAAACAGGTGTCTTACAAGTGTCTAATTTTAAGACATAAGACGTTTAGAAAGCGTCTTACAGGCATTTTTAAGACACTATCTCAATGGTTTAAAATTAAGACACCTCAATATGTCTTAAAAGTGAGGACAAAATAAGACACTTGTTTTTAGAGTGTATTTAACAACTTTAAATGTTCTAGGAGATTTCATTTAACATCGAGACCAGTTTGGACCGTAATGATTAGAGTCAATTAGAAATCAGTACTCGACATAAGTTCGTGTAAGATTTTTACGACAGTAATAGCAATCGGCCGTTTTCAAGGTCATTTAAACTCTTTTACATTTTTGTCCAAAAATACCCATTTTTATCAAAAATTGTATAGAACATAAAATTTACATCTCAATGAGATCTTAAACTTTTGTCTAAAATATTTTTTAAAATTTTGCGGTTTTTACAAATTAAACGCAAAAAACCATTAACTTTTTTTTTGTTGATTTTATTATAAAATTCGAGTAGTCGCCAATTTTGTCCTCTATTTCTGTAATCAGAGCATCAGAATGCTACATCCAAATCTATTCAATCTATTTGGAACATTATTCCTATTTAGCGTCAACTTGAGGAAAACACAACTGCCCAACAGTGAACCCTAATAAGAGAAAGTGCCCACATCGTCTGATAAAATGTTTGCTAGACAAATAACAGTATCAAGTGAAGATGATACTCCTTGATGCAAAAGCATGAATGACCGCAGTTTTGAAAATCCTTTTCTCAATGGTCGAAAAGTGTCCGGGGTCTGATTGACACATCAGTCTCTTCCGAGAATGAAACCATTGACTTTCTTCTTTGATTCGGTGATAGGCTGACAATCGTGGGAGTTGATATTAGTGACGCCCCATCGTCTCCTGTGGACCGTTGAAGAGAGGGTACGAGAGACCATTCAATTATCACAGTTATCTCCAGCGACTCGAGGGACAAAGGCTCGCGTACCAGGTTGCACCGACAAAGCACACACGCTGGGATCTGGATGCCGGAGCAGAGTTCAGGGCCACTGGGGTAACTTGAGATGCATGTCAGGAAATCCAGAGGCTGTGCTTCTGCGGGGGTTGGATCTGGATCCTACCGAGAGTTTTTAGTTACCTCGAATCTGGACAGGTAACGGCTTGTTATGCGCCTGGATACACCCCACACCTACTTTCTCGCACAATACATATGTACGCACGTGTGCGCTGCCCTGCGAATACGTAAGGACACGCGGACTCTGCGTGCGTAGGAACTGTAGTCGCAGCATTCAGCTGTCACTCACCGTCTCGACTCGGGTCCTAGGCACTCCTGATGGTAGTTGTGAAAAACATCTGCTCTGGTAAACGCGATATCTCAGCTCACCGACAATTCTCCTGGAGGGGGTGGCAATCGGAATTCTTATTTGCCGTACCCCTCTTCACATTTACTTGGCTGCCTGATAGGATCAAAATAATCTGGACCTTTTCCTTCTTAAGGAACGCTTTTTTTTTTGAAAAATCTGGGTTACCTTTAAATGCCCTAGGACAGTGCTCTCATTGCGACAAAGGTTCTGCTTCTTGGTAAGGAATTCGATTCATCCTGCAGATCGTGTTTCAAAATAATGCCACGTTTTTCGATTACGTATTTCAATGCGTGGTTATGATTTGTTTTGAAATCTGAAGCTGCTAATAATTCTTGTATTGATGGGCGGAATATTTTCACCATCATCTGTGCGAAGAACATATTGGTAAGAGATTTTTCTTGTGTAGTTGATTTGGTTTGTTTTCTGTTGCAGTTAGCAAAACATTTTGCTCGGCGTCGGCGCTGCCATCTGGCGGTAGCATCATCAACCGCTATTACGTGCTTTGTGGTGGGGGTAGGTAGAGATTAATCAGCGGTGTGTACAACTTAGCTGCGATTCGTTTTGAAATCTGAAGCTGCTAATAATGCTTGTATTGATGACAAACGATGGGCAAAATGTTTTCAATATCTTCTGTGCGAAGAACTTATTTGTAAGAGATTTTTATAATGTTTGTTTTGTTTCCTGTTTCTGATTTGGTTTGTTTGTTTTCTGTTGAAGTTAGCAAAACATTTTGCTCGGCATTGGCGCTGCCATCTGACGGTGGTGTCATCAACCGCTACTACATGCTTTGTGGTGGGGGTAGGTAGAGATTAATTAGCGGTTTATACAACTTGGCTGTGATTTGTTTTGAAATCTAAAGCTGATAATAATGCTTGTATTGATGACAAACGACGGGCAAAATTTTTTTTACTATCTTCTGTGCGAAGAACTTATTTGTAAGAGATTTTTCTTATGTTTGTTTTGTTTCCTGTTTCTGATTCGGTTTGTTTGTTTTCTGTTGCAGTTAACAAAACATTTTGCTCGGAATTGGCGCTGCCATCTGGCGGTAGCGTCATCAACCGCTACTCATGATTTGGGGTGGGAGTAGGTTGAGGTTAATCAGTGCCGTGTACAACTTGTCTGATTTGTTTCGAAATCTGAAGCTGCTAATAATTCTTGTATTGGTGTCGAACGATGGGTAAAATGTTTTCACTATCTTCTGTACGAAAAACTTATTGTTTACATATTTTTTTATTGTAGTTGGTTTGTTTGTTTTCTGTTAGAGTTAGCAAAACATTTTGCTCGTCATTGGCCCTGCCATCTGGTGGTGGCGTCATTAACCGCAACTACTTATTTAGCGTTAAGTGTAGGTTGAGGTTAATCAGGGGCGTATGCAGCTTGGCTATGATTTGTTTTCAAATCTGAAGCTGCTAAAAATTCTTGTATTGATGACAAACGACGGACAAAATGTTTCCACAATATTTTTGGTGTTTTAATGTTTAAAACTTATTGGTAACAGATTTTTTAGTTGTAGTTGGTTTTTTGGTTGTTATCTGTTGCAGTTATCAAAAAAATGTTCTCGTCCTTGACGCTGCCATCTGGCGGTAGCGTCATCAACTACTACTACATGTTTTGTAGTGGGGGAAAGTTGAAGTTAGTCAGTGTACAAAATATGCAAGACATTTTAATTTTAGGTAATTATTGTGAAATTTGGTTCATGTTTCGAAAAATATAATTTCTATAAAATTAATTACTTTAAAAATATATACTGATTAAAAAATTATTATAGATGATCGTAATCTTGTAATGTAATATACAAACTCGATTTTTAGAGCTCAAAAATGCGCAAAGGTTCACAACCTTAAACTGCTTATATTAAGAACTCCTTAAATTAATTAAAAGTCTCATGTTTGATTTCAAATATATTATTTTTTGCCTACAGGTGTTCTCTAATACATATTTTAACACCTTGACAGAATTTCTGGAATGTTTTTGACACTTTTAGTATGTTAGATATCACATGAACGTGGAGAAAATTCCACGCTGCATTGTTCATTAAAAGCATGGAAACCTTTATGAATTATTTATCCTTAAGAAATCTACATTCGTTTGGAGCATCCAAGAATCTATAAGAATAACTTGGAATTTTTTATACCTAAAATTGTGAATACTTGAATTTTCAATTTGCTGAACGAATTTATTTAAAATATGAATAATTCATTTTTAAAATGTAAAAAAACTCACTTTTCATTACTTTTAAGACTTGTAAATTTAATTTTAAGATGGTGGAAATTTCACTTTCAAAATTTTGGTAAATTTATTTTCAGGATGTTAAAAATGTTTCAATTTAATGACAAGATCTATCTATTTTACTAGACCGTAAATGAATAAAAATCTTAAAGTTTAAAAATCACTTTATTCTTGATATTTTTTCAACAATTTTTTTTTCGATTCTCTGACGCTCAGTACATTTTTACATATATATACAGTTGAAAGGTATTTTGAGTCAATATATAAAAAAAAAAAATGTTGGAAAAATTTGTTAAGTAAAGAGAACGCGGAAAAGCGTCAATCGACCTTTTAGACTTGTTCACGTCCGCTTTCAGGACATACGTGCCGTTATCGATGCAGCGTAAAAGGGACGTATCCAGTGAATGCAAATCAAATGATCGCAGAGCGTATCGCTGTGATCTAAACGCGACGCGCGATAGCGCATATAGAACTGCAATTGTCTCTTCTCCGCATCCACTTAATGCTTCTATGCCATTAAGAGACGAATGGCAGCGATCTGAATCAATCGAGCCGTGATTAAGGTTCCACATAATGCAATAATGTGCAATACCTAATAATGCATAAAGCACGTATTAGTCATGACAATCTGCTATTGGTTTTGGATTGCAGTTGTTAATATCTCCTATAACATTTCCATCTACAATTAAATACCTACTTTCACTATTCGCCTCGGACACGGAAGCACCGTAGCGCCTCTATCGGCGCCGCGGCGCAATTTTCGTTGCATAGAAAATAACTAATTACATTGAAAATGTTCGTAATTTATTCATAAAAATAAGTAAACACATGCTTTATTCAATTTTATTCTGCTCAAAATTAATGTATAGCAATCCTATTTGTTTTTTTGCTATTTAATAGGATTTACTTAATTTACTTAATCTCTTTCTGAGAGAAAGATTTTATAGGTTATGGAACTTTATTTTGCCGCTAGGAGACGATGCGCCCATCTACATACTGATAAATCCTTACAAAATTGGTGAAAATTCAAACTTAAAATACTTGGTAATTTTGATGAAGTTAAAACAATTTTCCTATTATTGTTTTAATTAGTATTAATATTATGTTACAATTTGGGTATATTATGAACGCGTAAAAATAAAAATAACAAAAAAAAAAATTTTTGTTAAAGCTGACAGACGACAGCATGAATTATTACGTGAGTTTTTGGTCAATTATATACTTTATATAGGTCAATCGATTCGTTTTGAAACAAGGAACATGATTTTTTCATTCATTTGTCTGAATTTTTAGCATGAAAAAATTTTTTGCCAAAAAACGATATTTTTGATGAAAAAAGGTGCTCAAAAAAATTTGATTGGGTATTTTCAAAAATCCCTGTGTCCAAATTTAGATATTTGTGAGCTTCATATGTCATCCAAATTTTATTAAAATCCGTTGAAGCGTTCTCGAGATATCCTGGCGACAAAAAATTTACCACATACACACACACATACACACACACACACACACACAAATCTGGACATTTTCTCAGGAATGAAAATTTGAACATTTCAGATGAAACTGAGTCGATTTACACTATTTTTGGAAAATCGAAAATCTTAACGATCACAACGCTTCCTCTATGAGGAAGCAATTAGAGAAAATAAATGAAAAAAGATATATTTTAAAATTGAAGAGAGCAGTTTTTAATTTAAGAGAAATAATTGCAAAAAATACACTGAATATACATAAAATACAAGAAAATCATAGATATAATTGGAAATTGAATAAAATCACTGCAAAAACTGCTGTCTTCTAAGTGTCTTATTTTAAGACACAAGACATTAAGAAAGCGTCTTACGGTTATTTCAAGCTACTTCATTGGTTAATAATTTTGAAAGATGCTTTCTCATTGGTTTAAAATTAAGACACTTTAAAACGTCTTAAAAGTGAGGACAAACATGTCTTAAAATAAGACACTTGTTTTTACAGTGATATTGCAAATTTCAGAGAAATAATGAAAAACTTTTTTGAAATTATGAACAAGAACGTAAGTAATTGAAAATTGAAGAAAATAAGAAAAAAAATAATATACATAATTTAAAATCGAATTAAATAATGATAATATAAGATAAATAGATTGAAATTTTGGAAATTAAAAAAAAATGGATAACAATTAAAAATTGGAGAAAAAAATTTTATAATCTTAAAAAATAATGTTAAAAAATTAGAATAAGTAGAAATTAGAGGAAATAATTAAAAAATGATTTTAAAATTTGAAACTTGGAGAAAATAATTGAAATATGATAAAAACAATGAAAAGTTGAAAAAAATAAACGAAATTTGAAATAAATAATTTAAAAAATTGCAGAATATAATTTTTAATAAAAAAGAAGTAATTGAAATTTTTGAAAATTATGCCAAGAGAATGAAAATAATTAGAAATTGAAAAAAATCGAGGAGAAAATAATAGATTAAGTACAGAATTTATTTTTTAGTAAAAGCAAGTAATTGAAAACTCGTTTAAAAAATTGAAAACTAAAGACAATAATCTAAAGTTGAGATAATAATTGAAATTTTAAAAAAAGAATATAAAAATTATTAAAATTAATAAAATATGGAGGAAATAATTGCAAAATAATAAAAGGAACTGAATATTGAACAAAATAATTAAAAATTGAGATATATATTTTAATATTTTAGTATATTTATTCAGAAATAGTAAAAATAATTAAAAATTAAAATCATAATTTTGCTAAATAAAAATAATAATGGTAAATTCAAGTATCATCTTCCATTTTAATTATTTTCTTTTCGACAATAAAACAATTTCATTACTTATTGCTAAAATATTATTTATCACAAATTTAAATTAATTAAAAAAAAATTTGTAATAAATAATATAAAATTTAGCAATAAATAATGAAATTTGTGTTGTTGTCGAAGAGAAAATAATTAAAATTAAAAAAGTGGTAAAAAAAATTGAAGACAATAATTGAAATTTGCGTAAGGTAGATTTAAGTTTAAGATTTAGAAAAAAAAGGTGAGAAATGATGAAAATAATTGAAAAATGATTAAAATATTTGAATAGTTAAAAAAAATTTGAAGACATTAAAATTTCTATAAATTTAAAATTTGAGAACATTTTAAAAAGGTGAAATATAATGTAAAAAAACAAAGAAACATTTAGTGACAAACTTTAAGTTTAGACAGAATAAAAAAATGAATAAATGAAAGAAACTTCTAAAGTACTTATTAAGGGTGTTGCAAGGATAGAATTAACATAACCTTAAAAATATTTTTCTAGGCATCGTACAATTTTGACACTTATCCAATTTTTATCAGAAACAAAAAATGTAATTAAAATTATGCCAATGTACCCATAATTTAAATTTTATGCAGATTCTAAAACTAATTTGACATTTTAGAAATATGTATTTTTTGGACTTCAGTTTCTGAATAAAATATTGAAAATTATGAGCAAAAAAGAAGTACATAATTTTTAAGATTTTGTTGAGAAACTGAAGCCCAAATAACTCATATTTCTAAAATGTCAAATTAGTTTTAGAATCTGCATAAAATTTAAATTATGGGTATATGGCCATATTTTTAATTACATTTTTTGTTTCTGATAAAAATTGGATAAGTGTCAAAATTGTACGATGCCTAGAAAAATATTTTTAAGGTTATGTTAATTCTCTCCTTGCAACATCCTTAAAATATTTTAGATAAAACAAATTGTACTATACTATATAATTAAGAATTTAAACTTTTTTTTTGTCAACCTAATTTGTCAACCTAATTCAGAAATTTAAAAACACTTTCGTGTGTAATTATGTGTACATAATTTTTAGGTTAGATTAATACTATAAACTTTTTCACAATTCACGATTGTTTTATTTAACAATATGTTGTTATTTTTAATAGAAAACATAATATATACATTTTGTAGGTTATGAAACTTTATTTTCTAAAAAAAAGTAACAAATTTACAGTTTCTGGTAATATTTTATTTTAACTAGAAATTAATTAATATAGAAAACAATTATGCTTTTTTATTTTAATTCTTTTAGTCTATTATACATGTTGTATATATATAAATGTGTGCATTTGTATTTACCTCTAGAAGACGATGCGCCATCTACACTCATGTTAATCCCGAGTGCGAGTTTCCTCACTTAGTGATTTAGTTCATGTTATCTGTAACAAAAATAGAATCTTAGTTAGTAAAAAAAAAAAAATTGCCTTATCATTTTAAATCAGACCCGAAGCGAATACAGTAATGACCAAAATCAAAAATAATTAGTAATAATTCGAGATTTTTTTTAGAAAATCCTATATTTTTTTTGTAAAATAATTCTTTAAGCCCGTCTTGTGCCAGAGTACGATCATTATTATCTAAAGCAGAGAAAAAGAACAGGAACGAATGCTTTCTGAGAATTTAATGATCAATTTATTCCCTTCTTAAAATTAAATTATATTTTTCCTAGCGTTTCTCCGGTAATAAAAAGCTGGTGGAAATTTCTCCAAGGGGAATTCTAAAGTTGGATTCATCTGAGATTAAGACTGATCGATCTTGTTAGCATCGAAATGATGCTTGACTGATAAAAAAAAAAGTCGTTTTTACAATATAATGCGTAAAAGAATCTGAGCCCGGGGAGATTTTTCAGAATGTCCTAAATATATTTTCAAAAATTGACACATCAATTAATCGAGGGAATGATTTTTCATTGACGCGTTTAGTGTCTGTTTCTCGAACTGATGAGGTAATGATCGAAGATGGGAGGAGTTGCTAGACATCTTAGAGGGGAACTTTTTCACAAAATGAACATGTTCCTGATGATTTTCGTGACACGTTAAATTTGTTAAATATCTTTCATTTATCAAATTGGACGAATCTGGTAAAATTCTGTATATCGATCTCAATATATACATTATTTTTCTTGACAAAAGAATTGTGTATAAAAAAAAAAACACCATATAACAAAAGTTATAAGGATGTTTGAGAAGGAAATAAAGTTTAGCAAAAAATTTGAAATATCTATACTATTCGACAACAAAATATAGCGTTTTCTTAACGAGTCTCGATTCATGGTTTTGACACCCCAAGTGGCATCCTCTTCTTCTTTTTTTTTTTTTTTTTTTTTTTTTGAAAATTGAGTCCCCTTTTTCGTTCTTTCCCGATCTTTTCCTTTTATCTCACGAGAAATGGAACAAAACTCGGAATCAGTAGCTCGTCGGTAGTTTGAAATGTCAAAGAAATGTAATATGAAACTGGTGATCCTTTTTTTTTACACCGATTCTCATCTTTCTTTAATTTGAGGTAACAAATGCAACGCGAGCAGCTTCCCCTTGATACATTCATCTGCACTGATCCGATTTAAAGATCGTTACTGAGATTTGCCTGTTTCTATGATGTTTAGCCGCGTCTTCGCACGCATATCACACGGAATAGAAAAAAAAAAAGAAAATCAAGTAAAAAATAAAAAGGAAAAGGGACAGACAATGAGGAAACTATTATTACTGAATGGTGGCGAGATTCGATACTTGGTCCATTGTCAGGGATGATTTTGGTTCTCACTGGTTCCCGGACCATTCGCATATCCCGCAGGAATTTACGACATTCCAATGTCTCGAAAAATTGTGAATGGACCGATTCTCGTACCTGACTGACCTGATCCTGCGTGGAGAGCGATTCCCGGACTTTTGAAAAGGGGTGTTTCTTTTAAAAAAGTGACAGGGGAATAATAAATTTGCCTGTTTTTCTCGCACCTAAAGTCTTCCGAGAAAATGTATTCTACATTTCTCTCATTTAGATTAACACGCTTTACAGTTTCGGGGAAACGACTAAGCATCACTTAAGTAAGTTATGATCTTTTCCCAATTTTTTGTCACAATAGAGGCATTTTTTTTTTAAATCATTGCACCACGAATAGTTAATCGCGGATAAAAGAGTAACTTTGGATTTATGAATGAATCTTTTTTTAGCTTTAAAGGTCACTGGAAGTCAATTTTCTTTTTTTAATTATATAAAAGTGTTATTTTTTATTTAATGCTCCAGATTCTACATAGCTTTCCAGAATCTACATCCCGACTTGACATTTCGAATTTTATAATTCGGATTATTATTTTTAATTTTTTTAAATTCCGGATTCCGCACCTCCAGTGGCTTAACCGGGGGGAAATGGTCCTGGGGCAAACAGGAAAATGAGGCCCCAATTACATATGATTTTTTAAATAGATGTTTTTTTCTTTTAAAATTTTAAATCATAATTCTCCTTTTTAAAATGTTCTAAAAATTTAAAATTATGGCAATTTTAATTTCTTCAAATTTCAGTTAATTCGAACTTGCATTGATTAAAAGTTCAATTAATCCACGTTTCAAATATACTAAATATAGATTTGAACTATTTTTATCATTTTTAATTATTTTCTGCAATTTTTAATTCTTTTAATTATCATTAGGTTGTTGCCCAATATCTTAATTTTACCTTCCTTAAAGTTTAATTATTTTGATTAGTTTTTTTAATCACTTTATCAATGTTAATTATTTTTTCCTTGACATTAAATCAATATGATTATTTATTCCTAAATTTTATATTGTTAATCGCAAATTTAAATTATATTTTTTTAATTTACTATTATTTTTGTCATTTTCCAGTTATTACTTTCAGTTTTTAATCATTTTCCTAATTTCTAAATTGATTTCCTACTGAACTTTCAAATATTTCAAATAATTATTTCGTTCAATTTTAATTTCTTTTTATTATTTCGCAATGAAATTCACCATCTTTTAATATTTTTATTACTTTTCAATAAATTCCCTAAATTTGCAGTTATTATCACAAATTTAGATTATTGTCATCATATTTCCATATTTTAAACAATTTTACAATTATTTTCTTCTGCGTAAAAATAAATTTTGCAATTTTTCTATTATTTTCTTCAATTTCTAATTATTTAAATTATTTTTGCATTATTTTCAAAATTTTCAATTATTTCTCTGAAATTTTAATTATTTACATCAATTTTCCATTATTTCTGAAATTTTTTAATAATTTTCTTTAATTAAGGAAATGTAACTAATTTTGTAAACATTTTATTTCTTTAAA
Organism: Ganaspis brasiliensis; assembly: GCA_037103525.1. NCBI lineage: Eukaryota > Metazoa > Arthropoda > Insecta > Hymenoptera > Figitidae > Ganaspis > Ganaspis brasiliensis. The sequence goes on from JAZKLR010000492.1 coordinate 1,519,597, forward strand.
CATATATTTCAGGATTTTTTTCATTATTTCCCTCAAATTTTATTTACTGTTATAAATTTTTCATATATTTAAATTATTTTCATCAAATTTTAATTTTTTTCTCAATCTTAAATTATTTTCAGAATATTATAATTACTTTCTTCAATTTTGAATTATTTTCCGCGACTGTTAATAATTATTTACATTTTCTAAAATTATGTTCCAAGATTTTTAAATATTTTTTTAAAACTTTAATTATTATTTTCATCAATTTTAGATTATTTCTGCGATTTTTTAATTATACTCATTAATTACAATTTTATAATTAATTTTGTAATTATTTTCTTTTTTTAAACATATATTCTATGATTTTTTCAATTTATTATTTCTCTCAAACTTTATTAACTGTTTTCAATTTAACATATTGAAATTATTTTTAACATATTTCAATTTTTTTCTCCATCTTAAATTATTTTTAGCATATTTAACCTATTTTTTTTAATTTTGAATTAATTTGATCATTTTTTAATTATTTTCCTCGATTGTTAATTATTATATCATTATCATTTTCTAAAATTTAATATTTTCCAAAATTTTTAAGTATTTTTCTAAAATTTCAATTATTTTCATCATTTTTCGATTATTTCTGTGATTTTTTAATAATTCTTTTTAAATAAAAAAATTTAAGTAATTTTGTAATTATTTTCTTTCTTAAAACATACATTTTAGGATTTTTTCAATTATTTCCCTCAAATTTATTTACTGTTATAAATTTTTCATATTTAAATTATTTCCATCAAATTTCAATTTTTTTTCTCAATCCTTAATTATTTTCAGAATATTTTATTTTTAATTACTTTTTTTAATCTTGAACTGTTTAATGTTTTCAATTTAACATATTTAAATTATTTTTAACATATTTCAATTTTTTTCTCAATCTTCAATTATTTTCAGTATATTTACCCTATTTTTTTCAATTTTGAATTAATTTGATAAGTTTTCAATTATTTTCTAAGATTTTTAAGTATTTTCTAAAATTTGAATTATTTTCATCAATTTTCGAGTATTTCCTCGATTTTTTATTAATTCATTTTAATTAAAAATAATTAAGTAATTTTGTAATTATTTTCTTTCTTTAATAATCATTTTAGTAATTTCTGAATTGATTTCCTGAACTATATCAATTATTTCAAATAATTATGTTGAATTTCCATTCCTTTTTATTATTTTGAAATGATTTTCACGAGGGGGTATTTTCTTTAAAAAAAGACGTACAGAGTAATCCCTATTACGTATATTACGACTAATACGTATCTAATACGCCTATTACGCTAATATTACACCAATACGCTATATTACCAAAATAATACGATATATTACGGTACATTACATGAGTATTACACAATATTACAGGTGTAATATTAAATATTTTTAATGAAATAAATAAATAAATACTAAAAATTCAGTCCTAAGAACATATTTACTTTAAATCTACAATAAATAACTCACATATAGAACGAAATAAACTTAATTAAGAGTGAGTCCGGAAGAGTTGGAATAGCTTTTTTGAATTTTTGTAAAATACTTTAATATTAATTAACATCCATATACATTGGCTTGTGAAGCCGTTTTAATTTTCTTTCATTTTTTCTCAGTTTATAAAAAATTATTGAAAAAAGACAATTCCGAGAGAGATGAAATTGTCCGGGTGAAATAGAACATGCAGGGCTGATAAAAATCATGATTTAAAAAAAAAAAAAATCGGATTTATTTGATTTAAATCGGATTTTTTTTATTTAAGTCAAAAATTGACTTTTTTAAAAATATAATCAGTATTTAAAATCTCTAAATGTTTATTTGTACGTAGTTACTTAAAGAAAAAATTAAAAAACAACACAAGAATGAAACAGTGACATAATTATATAAAAAAAGTAGAAACTCTTTTCAAAAAATTAAACTATTTACGGACATTTTTTTAAAATTAAAATAATAAATAAGAAGATAATTAAGAAAACGTTAAAATATATTACTAAAGAGAATAAAATTTTAAATTTAGAAAAATTAGAGAATTATTTTATAAATTGAATGGAAAATCAAAAAAGTAGAAAATTGGGAAATTTAAAAATGTTAAAAAGAAGCACCAAATAAATGTTTTCAAAAATTCGTAATTACATATAAGATAAAAAATAAACAATTTTAAAGAAGGAAAAATGCTTCTTAGAAATAGAAAAATGATAACAAAAATTAGAGAATTAATTAAAACGCAAAACAGAATTAAAAAAATAGTGAAACTTTAAGAAAATTAAATAAATAGGAAGAAAATATAGAAATGTTTTTTTTCCTTAATCTAACAAACTAAAAAAATGTAAAAAGTACAAAAAATAAAATTAAAAAATGTATACAATATCAAGATAAATAAAAAGAAAGTCGACAAAAGAAACTTAAAAATCCTTTAAAAATAAAAAAAGTTTAAGCAAATTAAACCAAACCCATTTTTATAATATTATACTTAAAATAAGTCCAACAAATAAATTTACAAAAATAAAGAAAATCTAAAAACTTTATGGAAGAATAAGTAAGTTTGCAAAAATCTCGCAAAGAATAGACAAGATTCTATTCTTAAAAAAAATTGAATAAACTTACCAAAAAAATAAAGGTATTTATTTTTAAAAATATGTAAATAATTATGAAAATCAACGAAATAAAAAGTTTAGTGAATGTTATAATAACGGAATTGTATAAAATAATATTAAATAATTTGCATAAAAAGAGAAAAATTAAAGAAAATCCAAAAATAAAAAGACGAATAAAAAATATCAAAAATATCAAAAGTAAAAGTAGAAAAAAACTTAAAATTCTGTTAAAATAAGAAATTATAAGATAAAAATTAATATAAATAGTTTAAAAAAATTGAAATCTTTTGGAAATCTTGTAAGAATATTAAAAAAAAAGGATTATTGTGAATATAAAAAAGTATTAATATTATTTAATTATTTTGCATTAATTAATATCCATTCAAATTTGAATTAATTGAAATTTAAAAGTTGGAACAAATTGGAATATGACTTAATTGGAATTTATATAATTATAATGACATGAAGATATAAAAATTAAATACTTTTTTTGCTATCTTCATACCAAAGATTTGTAAATCATAGGTATTTTGATCATCTGTATTAGCACAATTTTTTAAATTTTATAAAGATTAAAATATTAAAATTTTATAAAGATTAAAATATTAAAATTTTTAAGATTTATCCACAAATTTGTGGGTTTTGTTTATGGTTTGTGATGTTTTACATGCAGTATTAGACATCCAGAGAATTGTAAAGTTTTTTTTTATTTAAATCATGATTTTAATGCAAATTTTCCAATGATTTAAATCATGATTTAAATCAATAACAGCCCTGAGAACATGGTTTGTTCCTTGTTTTAAATGACTATTTCTATGATGAAAAATTGACAAATTAAAGTCAAATACTATAAAAAAAACTTAATTCTTTTCATTTTAGATAATTTTTTTTAAATACCTGAAAATTTCCTTCTTTAGGAAGATGATAAATCGAACCAATTTTCGTTTTTTTTTCTCGAATTAACACGTTGTATAAAACGAACAAGAACAGTTTATTAAAAATTATCAAACACTTGACGAAACATTTAAAATCAAGCTTAATGAACACAGTAGTCATAAGAACATATAATTATTTACTTTAAATAAATAAATAACTCACATAGGACGAAATGAAAAATTTTCATTAATTTACAAGAATAAAAATGTATAAAACGAACGAGAAAAATACAACGAATGTTTTTACAGTGTAGTAGTATTAGCTTGTATTGGCGCCTTATTCAAATCTAAATATAAGCAATTGGAAGTGCAATATATTTTTTTCTAATTAATTAATCATTTAATCACTTAAGCTATGCAAAGAACAGTTACTATTACGCACTATTACGGGACTATTACACGATATTACTTACTATTACATAACTATTACCTATCAATACGCAATATTACTGACTATTACGCACTATTACGTGATATTACGAGTAATACATGGCTATTACCAGAGAGGTGTACACTCCAATACGCAAGAAAATACCCCCTCGGATTTTCACCATCTTTTAATATTTTTATTAATTTTCAATTAATTTCCTAAATATGCTGTTATTATCACAAATTTAGATTATTGTCATCAATTTTCCATATTTTAAACGATTTTACAATTATTTTCTTCTGCTTAAAAATAAATTTTGCAATTTTTCTATTATTTTCTTCAATTTCTAATTATTTTAATTATTTTTGCATTATTTTCAAAATCTCAATTATTTGTCTGAAATTTTAATTATTTTCAACAATTTTCCATTATTTCTGCGATTTTTTTATTATTCTCTTTAATTTCAGAATATTTCAATTACTTTTTTCAATTTTAAATTATTTTCATCGATTGTTAATAATTATTCCCATTTTTTAAAATTATTTTCAAGATTTATAAGTATTTTTCTAAAATTTTAATTATTTTCGTCAATTTTCGATTATTTCTGCGATTTTTTATTTATACTCAGTAATTAAAAAATTTTAATTAATTTGGTAATTTTTTTTGTGTTTTAAACATATAGGTATTCTATGATTTTTTTAATTATTTCGCTCAAATTTTATTTACTAGTTTCAATTTAACATATTTAAATTATTTTAAAAAGAAGATTCGACCTTTTTATCAAATTTCAATTTTTTTCCTAATCTTAAATTATTTTCAGAATATTTTAATTACTTTTTTCAATTTTGAATAATTTTGATCATTTTTCACTTATTTTCCTGGATTTTTAATTCGTATTATCATTTTCTAAAATTTTATATTTTCAAAGATTTGTAAGTATATTTTTCTAAAATTTTAATTATTTTCATCAATTTTCGATTATTTCTGAGATTTTTTAATAACTTTTTTTAATTAAAATTTTTTAAGTAATTTTGTAATTATTTTCTTTCTTTAAACATATATTCTATGATTTTATCAATTATTTCCCTCAAATTTTATTTACCGTTTTCAATGTTTTATACTTAAATTAGTTTTATCATATTTCAATTTTTCATACTTACATTATTTTTATCATATTTCAATTTTTCTCAATTTTAAATAATATCCAGCATATTTCAATTATTTTTTTCAATTTTGAATAATTTGTTTAATTTTTCAATTATTTTTCTCGATTGTTAATTATTATTCTTATTTTTTAAAATTAACTTTTAAGATCTTTATGTATTTTTCTCAAATTTGAATTATTTTTGTTAATTAAAAAAATAATTTGGTATTTTTTTCAATTATTTTTCTCAAATGTGATTTATTTTCTTAAAACTTATCATTGTTTTTATCATATTTCAATTATTTTACAAAATTTACCTCTTTCAATTTTATATTTTTTTCATTTGTTTTATATTTTCCAAAATTTTAAATTATTTATTTAACATTTTAATTATTTCATTCAATTTTTAATTATTGATATTATTTTTTATAGTATTTTCTTCAATTTTTAATTACTTTCGTTTTTTTTCATAATTTTCAAAAAGTTTTTAATTGTATATTTTTAATTAAAAATTGTTCTCTTCAATTTTAAATTATGTTTATCTTTTTTTATTTATTTTCTTTAAGTTTTAATTATTTTCTTTTTTTTTTTCAAGGACCTTCTGTAAGTTTTAAGTATTTTTTTCAAGTTTAAATTATTTTCATTATTTTTAAAACATCTCTATGCTTTTTTATAAATTTTGTCCCGATTAATTATTTATTTTTTTATAGAAATTTATTTTTAATTATAATATTTGAAATATTTATAATTGTTGATAACACAAGGTGCAGAAACTAATCGCGGGCCAGAGTGCGTTGTTTAATTTTGTCAAACTTTAAATTACTACAATTAGTAAAGTTATTGGATTTTTTTTTAAAAAAGGTCTATTAGTGTCGACCAAGGGCATCCACTTTGCCCCTTAACTGTTACGCCACTGCGCACCTCAAATTATATTTATCGTATTCAGAATTTGAAACCCCAAATGTGAAATCTGGAATTTTAAATCCGAAATATGAAATTCAGAATATGAAATCCATGTTTGTAAAATCTAGGATTTGAAATCAGAAATCTAAAAACCATGATACGGAATCCGGGACAATTTTCTTAATTGGTCCCCGAAGTCGTATACAAATTTAAATTCCCAAATTCCTAAATAATTTTCCTCTACTCCAAAATTAATAATTCCCAATAAGTCCTAATTTTAAATTTTCTGTATGATCTTATTTTCACAACATAAAAATGCAACCTGATATCGATTTCTCTTTTCCCTGATGATTACACCCATCTACATTTTCAGGACTCAACAATAGTCGAAAAGAGGGTCCTCGATGAATTAACAATAATGTGGTCACGGGGGTCAGAGACTAACTTGGCAACTTCTTAGTGCCTTTGTGGATTTCAACTACCATCAATTCAGTCCAAGAAATATTACGGTTTTTTTTCAAATTCCGTGACAAATAATCATCATAGTATCAAGGCGGGAAATATTTCTCTCCTTTGGAAACTTCATTCATAAAACTACACTCTGCTATACTATGTATAGTGTATAGCCTCTTACGTTCAAGAACACGTCTCCATGTTTTATTTGACACTGCACTTATTTTTTTTCTTTGAAATTCAATCTACCAAACTTTATATCCGAGACACAAATAATAAACCTCGAGTCACAGTTGATTTTCCTTGAATACTCTCTCGTGAAATATTGTCCTCAATATCAAAAACTAATAAAATGATTCTCTTTTTTTAATACAGTCATCATTCATGCACGGTTGAATATTTTCGCCTCACTGCATTTGGAATAAATCTTAAAGCAAAGCAAAAAAAAAAAAAAAGAAATATTAATCTCAAGTTAGAGCAGGACAAAAAATGAACTCGCTTCTGTTTTGCTCTCTCGTTTTTTAATACTTGAGAAGAGATTAAAAGGAGATCTTGAAGGTGGACACAACACCTAGAAAACAATGGGGGGATTAAAAAAATTTTTTTTTTTCGACGAGGGAACTCGTTGCTGCGAGATATCGTGCCATGAATCCTGATTCGGGATTTGTCAAAAAATAAAGAAAAAAGAAAGAGTGGAGGAAATGCGAGAAGCGAGCGGACACGAAAGGAAGTGGGTGGTGCAAATATAAATGCCCAGGCTTATCGGCGATCTCATCAGAGGGCGTCCCTGAATGGAAGGAGGGCCTAAGAATTTCATTCATGATCGTGGCTCGTATATCTCGAAAGGACATCGTTCACAAAATCCCAAGCGGTCTGCCACGGATGAGAAAATAATCGAAAAGGAAATACTCGAGTTTCGGAAAATCTCACCCGCTGAAAAAAAAACGCCTCGAACCTTTTCAGAAATCTGTTTTGATTCACACTCTCGAGAAAAAAAGGCGCATTCCAAGATAAATTAATGCGCCTACTGAGAATTTCAAAATTTACGAGAATAGTATTTTACCAATCTAAAAATTGGATTTTAATATAAAACTACCAGCTTCGGATCCTTTTGTTATCAACAATGATAAATATTTTAAATTTAATGTTTAAATATTTCTAACAAAATTTACGGAATTAATAATACTTTTGAATTTTTTATGGAATTTTAATTTCACTCTTTCGATACTTATTTTTAATTCCCTAAATTGTAAAATATAGTTGGAATTTAAAGGGAATAATTTTAAGTTAAATACAAAAAATTAAGAATATGGCAAATAATTTTAAAGTAAGAAAATAGTTGAAAATATTGGCAGTTTACATTTTCAGAACGCCCCTATCGGTTACTCTGAGAACTAACAAATATGGCCGACATTAGAGTAAAAATTAACAATGTTCATACGGTAATTAGTATTTTTGTAAAAAGTACTACTTTTAAGTGTTTTCAGAAGTGCATATAGGAGTTTTTATAAAAGTGATTATTATTCATTTTAAACTAAAACAATCGAATATGGAACAAAAATTCCGAATTCACCTTCAATTATATTTTTAAATGACGGAGTAGCTTTGCAGAAAAAAAATGTTTTTAAGCTTAAAGCTAACATATTTTTAAATCGTAACATTTAAAAATTAATAATTTATTGTAAAAATAAACTTTGAACACCAGCTGTAAACATTGCACTGTCTAAAATAAAAGTTTTTTGTCGGCCATATTTGTTTTGAAACTAGTGGCGCCTCACTGCCCGCGGTGGTGGTTTTATTCTTTGCCGTTAGTATAGAAATTAAAATATCGTTCGAATTAAATGAAAAATATTTGCAGAAAATAAATTACAATAATGTTAGAAAGTAATTGAAAATTGAAGATTATAGTTGAAAATTTATTTATTTATATGTTCATCCAAAAAATTGAGGAGAATAATTGAAGATATTGAAATTAATAAATAAAATTTGCATTAATATAATATGTAATTTAAAAAATTAATCTAATGAAGAAAAATATACTTGAAAAATACTTGAGTATTGATTAAATTAATTGAAAATATTGAAGAATATCCTTGCAATTTGTAGGAAATAATTTAAACTAGGTGAAAATTGTGTCCATTTCGTGAATATTTCGCAAAAAAAAATTTGTTTTTTTCATAGAGAAAGCAATAAACTAAGAATATTAAAGTTAACTAGCAAAATAAGACGCGCACAAGCGCGCGATTAGTTTTTCATACATTTTAGAAAATATAAAATACAATAATAAATATAATAAATCGATTAATAATATTTATCTAATAAGAAGAAATAAATATTTTAAATATAATATTTAAAAATCAATTAATAAGAATAAAATAAATATTTATTTAGGACAAAATTTATAATATTTTAGAACTAAAAAGAATTGCAAAAAATAATTGAAATTAAAAAAAAATAATTGGAAATTTTGCAAATTAATTGAAAAAATAATAATAAAATCAATTAAAAATTAGGAAAAGTAATTTAAACAATCATAGAAATGTTTTAAACATAAAGAAAATAATTTAAATTTGAGAAAAATACTTGAGAATCTTAAAAGTAAATTGAAAAAAATTAAATAATGAAAAATTAGGGGAAATAATTGAAAATTGAAAAAAACATGATTGAAAATTGAGATAAATAAATTAAGATTAGAAACAATAATTTAAATTTGAGAAAATAATTTTAAAAATTACAAAAAAAATTCTAAATAAAGGAAAAATAAACAAAATTTGAGAAAAATACTTAAAACTTTCAGAAGTTCATTGAAATAAAAGAAAATTAAAAATTAGAGAAAATAAATGAAAAAAGATAAACATATTTTAAAATTAAAATTAAAAATTAATTAAAGAGAAATAAGTAAAAACTTTTTGGCAATTATGAAAAAGAACGAGAAAAAGAACGAAAGTAACTGAAAATTGGAGAAAATAATATAAAAAATCATATAAATAATTAAAAATTGAATTAAAAAATTAAAATCTCAGATAAATAGTTTCAAATTTTGAAAATTATAAAAGAAATGAAAAAAATTGAAAATTGAAGGATATAAATTTAGGAAAATAATTGAAAAATGCTTTTAAATTTTAAAACTTGACGAAAATAATTAAAATATGATACAAACAATGATAAGTTGTAAAAAGTAAATGACATTTAAGTGTGATAATTGAAAAAATTATAGAATTTTTTGTAAATAAAAAAGAATAATTCAAATTTGAGAAAAATACATGAAGATCTTAGAAATAAATTTAAAAAAATATAATAACAAAAATTGGAGAAAAGAATTAAAGAAAGTTAAAAGTAATTGAAATTTACGATTATTAATAAACATTTTTGGAAATTATGAAAACAAATGAAAATAATTAAAAATAGAAGAAAATAATAGAAATTTCAAAAAAATACTTGAAAATTTTAGAAATTAATTTTATAAAATTAGAAAAACTAAAAATTGGAGAAAAGTCTGAAAGAAAGCTAAAAATAATTAAAATTTACGATAATTAATAAAATAAATTTTAAATTCTGATAACAAATGAAAATAATTAAAAATTGAAGAAAATATTTGAATTTTCAGAAAAATACTTAAAAATCTTCGAAAATAATTTTAGAAAATGATAATAATAATTAACAATCTAGGAAAATAATTGACAAATGATAAAATTAATTCAAAATTTAAAAAATAATTGAAATATGCTGAAAATAATTTAAGATTGAGAAAGAAAGTTGAATTATGATGAAAATAATTGCAATTTCGGATAAATAATTGCAATTTTTAAATGTAATGCCACAATAATGAATATAATTATAAATTGATGAAAATCAAGAAAAATTGCAGAATTTATTTTTAAGCAAAAGAAAATAATTAAAAAATCGTTACATAATAGAAAATTGATGACAATAATCTAAATTTGAGATAATAACTGAAAATTTAGGAAATTAATTGCATGTGTATATATTTTAAATTTCTTTAAAAACCATAATAAATTTTTAAAGCATTTTTCGAAACTTTTTTTTTACACAAATGACAATTAAAAACCAGCACAATATGACACTAAGATGAAAATGAGCTGATTTAAACTATTTTTGGAAAATTGAAAATCTTAACGATCACAAAGCTTCCTCTATGAGGAAGCAAAATTACAAAAAAATAGTGAATAATTAAAAACAGTAGGTAATTTTTAAATGAAATAAAATTTGAATTTGCAAAATTCATTCGTAGAATTTAAAGTTTGTATAACTGAGAATTGATGAACGAAAATGTTAAAATTGAAGAATATAATTGTAATTGAAAAAATTTAATTATATAGTTGAAAGTATTAAAGAGTTTATTTAAAGCAGAATTAAGTAACTGAAAATATGAAATTAATTGAAACATGAACTAATAATGATAAATCAAAGAAATTAGTTGATAATTGAAGAATATAATTGAAAATTTATAGAATCGGAAATGAATGAAAATTAAAGAAGATTTTTTTTTGTTGAGAAAAATGTTTTGAAATCTAGAAAATTAATTAAAAACTAATGAAAATAATTAGGAAAATTAAAAATTATCCTGATATTAGAATTATTTAAAATTTGAATAAAGTATGGTAAATAAATAAAAATATTTTTACATTTTTAATTCTAATAAGAAATTCTATTCTCTAAGGATAAAAAATAAAAATTAAACAGAAGTTTATTCATTTATAAAATGTAAATTAAATATTTCAATTAAACAACAATTAATTAATTAAATTAAACTTTCACTTGGTTTTAATGGTTTTCCGAGTTTATATTGACCTAAATTAACCTAAAGTATCTCTTGGCAAGCTTCAGGTGAATTTGGAAATTGAATATTAATATCTGATTTAAATAAAATTAACGTTGAGATAATAATAATTGTTTTCAAATAAAAACTGGATATAAAGGGGAAAAAAATTCTTATTCTTAATATTTGTATTCTCATTTTATTCTTTTATTTACAACTTTACAAAAGCTTGATAAATTTACATTTAGATCCATTGTAAATTAAATAATTCTTTCTGTGAAATTTAAATTAAGCGCCAAAAATCATATCACTCTTTCTGCTCTGTTACGCATACGCATGCGCCATAAATGTGAATTGTTTTCGGCGTCTGCTAGTGTGTTAAAGTCAAGCTATTTCCTTCGAGAGTCTTTGTTGTTTATTATTATTTAACAAATTTCATCTAATTTTTCTATCACAATTCACTTATAAATTTTCGTTTAATTATGCAGTTAATCGCCTTTTCCGAATTTTCAAGTTTTTTAATCTGGACCAAACCTAATTAGTGTATTTTAATTTTAACCCCAAAACAAATAATCCGGTGGATGAGGATTATTCGATACTATCAGTTGAAAATTTTGTTTAATTCAACACAAAGAAATATGTTGAATATTTTTTACACAAATTTTAACCTCTTATTTTACACATTATAGTGATTCTATAACTGAATATAATTGAAGTTCTTAACGTTTAAATGAACGTAATTTCTGCAAAATTGAAAATTTTCTTTTAAATTTAAAATAAATCACATTTTCCAAGCGGTCCACTTAAAATTTGTGTTGATTAATTTTTAATATAAGATTTTGTGTTTTATTTATCGACTGCTCGGTACAAATCAAATATAATCGTGATAATTCAAAGCGTATAAATTAAAATGAATTTTCAATAAGAAATTTATGCTTTACAACAAAAAAACGTAAATTACAGTGTTACTACTAAAAAATTTGAGATTATGTTCAAGAATCGAATGACAAATCTAAACGCATTATCTGAAACCTAACCTTCAAATTAGATCCAATAATAAACTAATTCCACAATATAATAGTAATTAAATAATCGAGTAAATAATAAAATAATTTAACGTAATAATAAACATAATATTAAACACCAACCAACAGAATATTAAATAATCTATTTGGAATGAAACTATTTTTACTCGCTCAAAGAACGTAAAAATATTTTAATTAAAAGTTTTAAAAATAGTTTTATCGATAGCTTTATGTGTGAGCAATTTGTGAGTATGTAGGCATATTCGTTCCGCGAGTTAACGATGATTTTTTTTTCTTTTTTTTTTTTTTAGAACGGAAAACGAGTTTTACCAGACTGTCAACAGGTTCGTTATCGAGGGTCTTTTGTTTGCTACTTTTCAGACTGTCCTTAGTCCATGCGCCTATATTCTGTCGATACGGCGACACCCCGCAGGACATCATTGCCAGGACACAGGTGGCACTGGTAGCAGACTTTTCACAACAGGATCTGCTAATCTTTACCCGCAGATTTGCAGGATTAGCCTCATTAACTCTCGCACGGGACTCTTCCTTTGCAATGCTTTCCCACGTTTCAAAGCTCCATTCTACGGGAATTATTCCGGTCGATGCACTGATTTTTCGAAAATTCAATTTCACCTCGCTGATAGTCTCACCGTGTACTTAATTTTATTCCACATAATGGCACTGCTCCCTCGTAATTATTTTACTGAATATGTAAAAAAGAATTTAAAACTGCATTTTTATAAAGATCTGTGCGCCCACTGATTTAAATCAAACTTTTAATTTTGAACAAAATAAAGTTCAAATTTTAGATGGCGCAAGTTACTATAGGTAAATACAATTTTTGGAAATGTATTATATATCAAAAAATTAAAATTCGATTTTTATGATTGACGTCTATAATTCATCAGTAATAAATTCAGTGGCGTAACTGGGAGGGTAAGGGCCCTGGGGCAAACAGGAAAATAGGGCCCCAATTATATATGATTTTTTAAATAGATGTTTTTTTCTTTTAAAATTTTAAATCATATTTCTCCTTTTTAAAATGTTCTAAAAATTTTAAATTATGGCAATTTTAATTTCTTCAAATTTCAGTTAACTTGAACTTGCACTGATTAAAAGTTCAATAATTCCACGTTTCAAATATACTAAATTTAAATTTTGAACAATTTTTATCATTTTTTAATTATTTTCTGCAATTTTGAATTCTTTTAATTATCATTAAATTGTTTCTTAATACCTTAAATTTACCCTCCTCAAATTTTAATTATTTTGATTAGTTTTTGCAATCACTTTGTCAATTTTAATTATTTTTCCTTGACATTAAATCAATATAATTACTTATTCCTAAATTTTATATTATTAATCGCAAATTTAAATTAATTTTTTTAATTTACCATTATTTTTGTTATTTTGCAATTATTACCTTCAGTTTTTGATCATTTTCCTAATTGCTGAAGTGATTTCCTGCACTTTCAAATATTTCAAATAATTATTTTGTTCAATTTTCATTTCTTTTTATTATTTTGCAAAGAATTTCACCATCTTTTAAGATTATTATTATTTTTCAATTAATTTCATAAATTTGCAGTTATTATCACAAATTTAGATTATTGTCATCAATTTTCCATATTTTATACGTTTTTACAATTATTTTCTTATGCTTAAAAATAAATTTTGGATTTTTTCTATTATCTTCTTCAATTTCTAATTATTTTAATTATTTAAGAATCATTTTCAAAATTTTCAATTATTTATCTAAAGTTTTAATTATTTTCATCAATTTTCCATTATTTCTGCGATTTTTTTTTTAATAATTCTCTTTAATTAAAATAATTTAAGTAATTTTGTTATTATTTTATTTCTTTAAACATATAATTTATGATTTTTTCAATTATTTCCATCAAATTTTAAATTTTAGTTACTGTTATCATTTTTTCATATTTAAATTATTTTCCTCAAATGCCAATTTTTTTCAATTTTAAATTATTTTCAGAATATTTCAATTACTTTTTTCAATTTTGAATTATTTTCCTCGATTGTTAATAATTATTCACATTTTCTAAAATTATTTTCATCAATTTTCGATTATTTCTGCGATTTTTTAATTATACTCATTAATTAAAAATTTATAATTAATTTTGTAATTATTTTATGTCTTTAAAAATTTATATTTTGATTTTTTCAATTACTTCTCTCAAATTTTATTTATCGTTATCAATTTTTCATAATATTTAAATTATTCTCACCAAATTTCAATTTTTTTCAATCTTAATTTATCTATTTATTTTTTAATCAATATACGGATGAAACATCCATTACATAATAAGAAGATAGAAACATTAAACAATTCAAATATTAAGCCATGCGTGAAAAATTACTTTTCTCAACAAAGTTACAAATACAGAAAATTTGTCGTTAAAAAAATCAATATCATCACGCAATTATTTTCAGAACATTTTAATTACTTTTTTCAATTTTGAATTATTTTCCTCGATTGTTAATAATTATTCACATTTTCTAGAATTATTTTTACCAATTTTTGATTATTTCTGCGATTTTGTAATTATACTCATTAATTAAAATTTTATAATTAACTTTGTAATTATTTTATTTCTTTAAAAATATATTTTTTGAGTTTTTTAATTATTTCTCTCAAATTTTATTTACTGTTACAATTTTTCATATTTAAATTATTCTCATCAAATTTCAATTTTTTTTTAATCCTAAATTATTTTGAGAATATTTCAAGTACTTTTTTCAATTTTGAATTATTTTTCTCGATTGTTAATAATTGTTAACATTTTCTAAAATTATTTTCAAATATTTTAAATTATTTTTCTAAAATTTTAATTTTTATCAACTTTCGATTATTTCTGCATTTTTTTAATTATACTTATTAATTAAAAATTTATAATTATTTTTGTAATTATTTTCTTTTTTAAACATACATTCTATGATTATTTCAAATAGTTCTCTCAAATTGTATTTCCTGTTTTCAATTAAACATATTTAAATTATTTTTATCATATTTCAATTTTTTTCTCCATCTTAAATTATTTTTAGCATATTTAACCTATTTTTTTTAATTTTGAATTAATTGGATCATTTTTCAATTATTTTTCTCGATTGTTAATTATTATATTATTATCATCTTCTAAAATCTTATATTTTTTAAGATTTTTAAGTATTTTTCTAAAATTTCAATTATTTTCATCAATCACAATTATTCTCTTCTGCTTAAAAATAAATTTTGAAATTTTTCTGTTATTTTCTTTAATTTCTAATTATTTTAATTATTTTTGCATTACTTTAAAAATTTTAAATTATTTATCTGAAATTTTAATTATTTTCATCAATTTTCGAGTATTTCTGCGATTTTTTAATAATTGTGTTTAATTAAAAAAATTTAAGTAATTTTGTAATTATTTTCTTTCTTTAAGAATCATTTTTGTAATTTCTGAATTAATTTCCTGAACTTTCAAATATTTCATATAATTATGTTCAATTTTCATTTCTTTTTATTATTTTGCAATGATTTTCACCGTTTTTTAATATTTTTATTACTTTTTCAATTAATTTCCCAAATTTGCAGTTACCTTTCAAAAATTTAGATTATTGTCATAAATTTTTACATAATTTAAACGATTTTACAATTATTTTTTTCTTCTTAAAAATAAATTTTGCAATTTTTTTATTATTTTTTTAAAATTATTTTTATCAATTTCGATTATTTCTTAATTTCTGCGAGTTTTTTAATAATTCTCTTTAATTACAATTGTTTAAGTAATTTTGTAATTGTTTTATCTCTTTAAACATATATTCTATGATTTTTTCAATTATTTTACTCAAATTTTATTTACTGTTTTCAATTTTTCATTCTTAAATTATTTTTATCATATTTCCATTTCTCATATTTAAATTATTTTTATCATATTTCAATTTTTTTCTCAATCTTAAATTATATCCAGCATATTTCAATTTTGAATAATTTGTATAATTTTTCAATTATTTTTCTCGATAGTTAATTATTATTCTCATCTTTTAAAATTTTTTTCTAAGATTTATAAGTATTTTTCTATATATTTCAATTATTTTCTTCAATTTTTAATTATTTTTATTTGTTTTCCTAATTTCCAAATTGTTTTTTTTAATTATTATCGTAAATTTCTATTATTTTTAGTTCTCTTCAATTCTCTTATCCAATTTTTAATTATTCTCATTTTTTTCAATTAATTTTTAGGATCTTTATGTATTTTTCTCAAATTTCTTTTTTTTTCTTAATTAAAGAAAAATTCTTTAATTTTTTCAATTATTTCTCTTAAATTTGATTTATTTTTTTAAAACTTATCATTGTTTTTATAATATTTAAATTATTTTTCAAAGTTTATCTCTTTTAATTTTTTAGTTTTTACATTTGTTTTATATTTTTCAATGTTTTTAATTATTTATCTAACATTTCAATTATTTAATTCAATTTTAAATTGCGTTTACCTTTTTTCATTTATGTTCTCTAAGTTTTAAACGATATTTGGTCGCACTCTCCATTTTTAATTATATGTCGGGATTATAATTTTTGTCGTGATTAATTATTTATTTTATTTATTTGTTTATAGATCAAGGGCCCCGGGGCACTGCCCCACTTTGCCCCTTAACAGTTACGCCACTGAATATATTTTGGTATTATTGATTTTATCCAGTGTTTCCGAAATAATTTAAACATTATTATTTTTTTCTCTATACTTCTGATGAGTTGTGTTCGCAGCGTAAATGCATTTGAACAATAACAATCTTAATTTGAATCTTTAATTATTACAATCACGTACCCAAGGCCGTGATTTTCACAATTGTTTATCTTAATTTAATAATAAGTTTGATAAAAGGCCCGTGTCTATTTTGACAAGTTTTTTTAGCCTATTGGGCGAAAATTGTAAGTAGAAAAGTATACACAAGGTCAATAAGTGTTATACGGTTGAAAATGAAGAAGGGATTGTGCTGTGTATTTTTTCAGTCTCGTTGAAAGACCAGCAGAGGATCTATCTTCTTGTAAACCGTATTATCCTCGAGAGAACAAAAATCAACAAACGTCGATACGAGAGATTTTCACCAAGGACGACTCTCGTTGGGAAAACGTATTAGGCGCAAAACCACTGTAGCAGGTCCTTTCGCATACATCCTACGGGAATTAAGCTAGCCAGCCTGGCGAATCGCAAAATCCACCAACAAAGAGAGTCCAAGGAGAAATTTTTAAAGTGACTACCTTCCACCTGCTAAATGCATAAATCATTTTACGAGAACGACCGACCCATTGCAGGTGTCTTACAAACTTTGGTACTTTATTGGTTTTCTCTCGTTTTGTGCGGTTTCTCTATTTACAAAGTTTTCGAAATTTGTTGCACTTTATTTGGAAAGCCGACATTTTGACCAAAACATTATTCTTATTTGTAAGAATATTTAACTAATCGTAACTTTATTTATCAGAGTCTTAAACTTTCTGGATATAAACATTTCAAAATGTACATTTGCCCAGACAGAGTGAAAAGTTCCTAAAGGAGCTATCTGATTGGTTGGTAATCTTTCCGGAAATATTACCCGCCAATCAGATAGCTCCTTTAGGAACTTTTTTTTTAAACATTTCCCCAAACGAAATAAAAAGTTCCTAAACGAGCTATTTGATTGGTTGGTAATCTTTCCGGAAATATTACCAACCAATCAGATAGCTTCTTTAGGAACTTTTCATTCTGTCTGGGCAAATGTACATTCTGCAATGTTTATATCCGGAAAGTTTAAGACTCTGATAAAAGAAGTTTATATTATTTGTTTATAACAAATTTTTAAATAAGCTACACCATTTATCCATATGTAAACTTACTCTACTTAAAATTAACAAAAGTTTTAACTTATCCAAAAAATTTACAAATCTCAAATAAGATAAAAATTCATAATCAATAAAAAGTATTATAACAAAGGTAAGGAAACAAGCTTACAATTTTTTAAAAATGATCTTGCTGACAATACTAACATAGATTCGAGATAAGGATGTCAACTTGATATGAAATAAAATGAAATATTTTTTCCCTCGACTTGAGAAAGGGCTTCGAGATGATTTTGATGTTTGAAAGAATAGTACAACTTGTTTTTTGAACCTTGAAAAATCTATCCCCTTGAGCACAGAAAAATAATCCCGCATGTTTTGGAAAAGAATTATAGCAATTGCATTGTGCTCGCTTTGGATTCTTTAAGAAAAGATGGTACCTGAATGTCAACACGAGGGTTTTATTGTAACGCATGATTCTGTGGCAAGAACTGAATATTTGTGAATACAAGGCCCACCAGAAATGATAATCTAGATCCTTCAGATGAAAAACGAAAACAGGTACTTAAGCTCGGATTTAATAAAGCTTCACAATAATATTCTGGTACAATGAACTTTTCCCATCAGAATAAGACCTCATTCCTGAGATCAAGAAAAATATTGTGAATTCAATTTTTGAATTTGGGAGAAGAAGTGGAAGGGGTGAAAATCGACTGGGGTATTTTTGAGATGCGTATACGACAAAGGTGGATAACAACGGTGTTAAAAATGAGAATTCCTTTTTTTTTAAAAACCCCTATCGAAATTCAAACTAAAGAAAGAAATAGAACTGAATAAAGAAAAATGCTCTTTGTTATTTTCCGAATTACATTTAACGAGATACAAGTACCTTCCTCTCCCCTAGGATTTATAATTCAAGTAAAAAAAAATCTATGCATAAAAAAGAAGATAAAATAGGTATATAAACTACCCTAGGGGTCCTTGGATGCTCCTGTATTCCGCGAAGTCAGAGGCTGCTGTCGATATTACGATTAATTTGCTCGTAAATTTTTTCGTTTCAGGGGGCTTCGTAGAAATAGGTACGAAAGGTAATTTATATTTTTCGGGTCGAGTCCACACCTGGCATTCTCAGCGGCGGACGCATACCTGAATCCAAAGCCCTCAGACTGCGATGCGCCGCTTCGCTACTTTCTTTTTTTCTCCGTCTTTTATCTTTTTTCATTTCTATTTTTAACTCTCGCTTCCTCGAATACGCCGGAAATTCAAAACGTTCCCGGATGTGCGCCAGAGTTGTCATATAAATGCTTTTGTTAAATGATGCGCAAACGTGCATATTTCAGTGGTTAAAAATCAATGTTTGAAGAATTTGATTCGCAAGGTTTTAAACTTTCACTCTGCTTTATCGTTTCTATTCTGCGGAAATGTGGCAATAATCTACTCTAGAATTTTTCAAAATCTTGAACAAAATTATTATTTTGCTAATAGGGAGGAAAAAAGGGAAGAAGGAAACTGTATTTTTTAGGGGAGTACGGTTTTCTGATTAGGGGAATGAAATTTAGATATTAGAAATTAATTTGGAAGTTATAGAATAAAAATGGAAATTAAAAATGGATCTATGTAGTTATCTAGCTACTGTTGTTTAGAAACTGTTTCCTAGTAACTATTGTTTAGTTGCAGTTGTCTAGCTACCGCTGCTTAGCGACCGTTGCTTAGCAACCGCTGCCTAGTGACCATTGCTTAGCAACCGCTGCCTAGCGACAGTTGCCTAGCTACCGTAAACTAAGAATAGTTGCCTAACAACGGTTCCCTAGTTATCGTAGTCTGGCAACCGTTGCTTAGCAACCGCTGCCTAACTACCGTTACCTAGTTACAGTAGTCTAGCAACTGTAACTAGAAAAGTTACTCAGCAACCGTTGCCTAGAAACTGTTGTTAAATAACCGTTGCCTAGTAACCGTTGCCTAGCAGCTGTTACCTAGCAACCGTTGCCTAGTAACCGTTGCCTAGCAGATGTTACCTAGCAACCGTTGCCTAGCAACCGTTGCCTAGCTACCGTTGCCTAGCTACCGTTACCTAGTTATCGTAGTCTGGCAACCGTTGCTTAGCAACCGCTGCCTAACTACCGTTACCTAGTTACAGTAGTCTATCAACTGTAACTAGAAAAGTTACTCAGCAACAGTTGCCTAGAAACTGTTGTTAAATAACCGTTGCCTAGTAACCGTTGCCTAGCAACCGTTAACTAGCAACCGTTACCTAGCAACCGTTACCTAGCAACCACCTCTTATTCCATAATCAAAATATTAATCCATAATTATTCTCCCAATAAAAGTGTAATTCAAACCAATTATTAATCATAATATAAATCTCAGTATTCTATAATTGTCCAGTTATTTTTTCTCATTCCATATCTGCTCCTCCTTTAATATTCCCATTAAAAGAACTTCTTGTCTTTATGAATCGCACTTGAAAATTGATAAATATTCATTTTTAAACATAAAAGAAGGTGAATAGTTTTCTTTTATTCTCCCGAGTTGAAAAAGCGGAAGTTTAGAAACAATGGGTTTTGTATTCCCTGAAATTTGTCCCGTTTCTGTTGGAATCACTTTCCCTTGTAATCTACACTTTAAAGAAGAATACGATACGAGTGAGGAGAAAAGTCTTTCCAGAAATTGTTGAAAGACTTGGTGAAAACTTTCTCCGCAATAATTCATTGGGGGTTATCGGAACAGTAGTCACTGGATCGCAAAATCTTTCCTCACTGGATTATTTTGCATTGTTTGTTAAGTCAAGTGTTAAACGTGAGGTAATTGCAGAGAAGAGGGTGATAGGAAAATCGACAATTCTCAATTTCTTCCTTCTTCTTCGGACCATTTGCATATTTAAATGTGCGTCAACCCAAGAAAATTCATGTCCCGTGCAATTTATTAAATAATAACAATTATCATGATTAATTATTGACTTTTTTCTATTCAATTTTTCTATTTCATTGTTTTTTTCTGTCTAATTGTTTCTATTTAAAATTCTTGGATTTTAATCGACTTATTGAGGGGTTTTGTGTCCTTTGAACCAAATTTACCGACAATTAACCACCTTCATTATTGTCGTCTTTCATTATTGTGCATTTACAATGATGAAGTGACAATATACAGTCTCTCTGAATAGTGAAAGCATTCTTTGACTATTGTCAGAGACTCTTTCGCTCTTGTCTGAGAAGAAAGGTATTTACGGAAGTCAATTTTTCGGTTTTGGAAAGAAATCAGGTAATAAGATACAATCGAGATTTCATTGGGTTTGCAAGGGGGCATGTTTTCACTCTCTCCTTTTTCTTTTTCAACATCAGCCAATACTTATTTCTTTCACACTCTCGCTTCGTGCCTCTCTATGGAATCCAATAGAATTTGCGATCAAAGGAAGCTTTGGCTTTTTCAAAACAGGGGTCACGTGGACCCTGTGCACCTTACTACTACACTACTACTACTACTTTTTTTTTTTCATGCGTTTCATGTTCTTCAATTGGTCGTCGGAGCATTCAGCGTGCAAATCGGGTTGCCTTAAGTGCAACAAACGCAACAGGTGAATAAGATCGGTACATACAAATAGCAGGTGAACTTCTTTCAACTCGGCAAGATTTGAGAAACGAAACCATTTTTTTTTCTTTCTTTGCACTTGAATTCATATTGTGCGCGATACAATGAGAAGCTTTCGGTTGTACTTGATGCGACCGCAAAGATTTGTCTCGACGCTAGAGAAGCAGAAGAGCAACGACAGACATTCCTATTACGTCGCATCATTGCCCCTTTATTGACTGAACTGCATCTGACTTTATTGTCAATACATTTTTCCTGCTCGTAAAAATATTTTATATTTTTCAGGGTGTCTACTTAGAGTTGCGAAGAAGTAATATTACCTGAAGAACGGTAATGAGAACGAGAATATAACCGGGAATATAACCGACCAAAATTCTAATCTAGAATTAATGAGAATTTAAGTTTTTTTATTTATTTATCAAATTAAGTCAAATTTTCTCAATCAATGTACGAAAATAAAATCTCTAGTGTCATTTTTATTAGTAATGATTTGAATTTTAATGTTAATAATAAGAATTATATACAATAACTATAGCAGCATAAAAGACAAACTTTTCATTTTTGTTAGTCATTTAAAACTATAAATTACTGCAAATTGAAATAATGAAAATTACGAAATTGAAGAATATATCTGAAAAATGACAAAAATAATTGCCTGTTGAAAACAACATTCGAAAATAGACAACTGATAAAAGTAATTGTTAAACTTAAACAAGAAATATTAAGTTTAAAAAAATCATTATAGGAATGATTGTTGGAAATAATTGCACATTTAACAACTGGATTAAAAATCGAAAAAACTAATTGAAAATTGAAGAATGCAATTAAAAATTAAAGAATGGAATTGAAATTTAAAGAATATACTTCAAAATTTAAAAAAGAAATTGCAAAATGCCAATAATTAGGTAATGAATATAAAAGAAAACAATTGAAAACTGAAGAATGAAAATAAAAATTGAAAAAACTTAATGATAACCGAAAAAAATAATAGAAAAAAGGCGATAATTTTTTAATATTAAAGAAAATAATTGAAAATGGAAACGTAGAGTTTAAATTTGAAGAAAATAACTGAGAGTTAATTGAAGAGAATAGTTCTAGAATTCAATAATGGAATTAAAAATTAAAAACAATTTTTATGAGTTTAAAAAAAATTGAAATAATCAGAGAATTATTGAATATTGAGGAATTAATTGAAAATCGATAAAAAAAATTGAAAATTGAAGAAAAAATTTGAAAATTAAAGTATCAAAAGAAAAATTACAATATGACGAAAATAATTAAATATTAAAAAATTTATTAATATATTAAAACAAATAATTAATAATTAAAAAAAAAATTAGACAAATAGTGAAAATAATCGTCATTCGTACAAAAAAATTTTGTAATTAATCAATATCCATAAAATTGAAGGAGAATAATAAATTGCCAATGAAAACTTGATGAAAATTATGGAAAAAAATTGTCGAAAATAATTGTAGAAAATAAATGAAAATTAAAGAAATCAATTGGAAACGAGATTGGAAATTCAAGAATTGGATTGAAATAAAATAATTGATAATTGATAAAATGCGGGAATTAATTAATATTAAGGAATTAATTGAAAATTGATAAAAATAATTGAAATTTAAAGACAATTTTTGGGAATTGAAGAAAATAAAGTGGAACCCTGGCGAAAGTATCGGATTGAATTCCAATCAGTTTGAATAAATTTTAATCAGTATTTTTCCAGGGCATTCCGTAATTTGTTTCCGAGCCAATCAGTTTTTAACCGAATCTAAAAATGAATGTAACTTGACGAAAAATTCTTTCCGAATCATTATTCCGAAGCTAAATTTTAATCCGTTTGTATCCCGTTATTTCATTCCGAATCATTCCGAATAAATCCGTTTCAATTTGAGTCGGGTTTATTCGAATATGAAACGGATTGATTCGGAATGAAATAACGTGATTCAAACGGATTAAAATTTAGCTTCAGAATGAAACGGATTAATTCGGAATGATTCGGAAAGAATTTTTTGTCAAGTTACATCCATTTTTAGATTTAGATAAAAACTGATTGGGTCGGAAACAAATTTCGGAATGACCCGGAAAAATACCGATTAAAACTTATTCAAACTGATTCAAATTCAATCCAATACTTTTGTCAGGGAAATTAAAGAATGAAATGTAAATTTTAGGAAAAGAAAATAATTAAAAGAAAAATTACAATATAACGAAAATAATTAAATATTGACGAAAATAATGAACCTTCTATTAAAAAAAATCAAAAATGGGTAAGAATAATCGGCATTTAAAAAAAAACCATTTAATTGATGAATAATCATAAAATTGAAGGAGAGAAATAAATTGTCAATTGATATCTGATGAATGTAATGGAAACAATTGTAAAAAATAAATGAGAATTAAAGAAATAATTTGGAAGTTATAGAATTGTATTGTAATTTCAAGAAAATATTTGATAATTGATAAAATGCGAGAATTATTGAATTTTGAATAAAGTAATTCAAAAATGTAGAATACAATTGAAAATTGAAGAAAATAATTGAAAATTAAAGAAATAAATGGAAGATTAAAGAATTAAATTGAAGATTAAAAATTTAAATTTAAATTTAAAAAAAATAGTTGATTATTGAAAGAAAAAAAATTCTTTTTTTTCAATTTATCATTGTTTTCATCATATTTCAATTATTGTCTTTAAGTTTCAAATTTTAAAACTATTTTCTAATTATTTTCTACAAGTTTTAATTATTCTTATTTTTTAAAATTATTTTCTAAAAATTAAAATTTTTTTTTCAAATTTGCCATTATTTTCTTTAAAATTTGTAACCATTTTCAATTATTTAATTCAGTTTTCAATTATTTATATTATTTGTTTATTATTTTTAATTACTTACTTTCTTTTCCATAATTTCCAAAAAGTTTTTTAATTATTTATCTGAAATTTCCATTTTTCTATTCAATTTTCAATTATATCCACGATTTTCTTGTATTTTGTGTACCTATATTCTGTATGTTTTTCAATTATTTTTTTTTATTTTTTAGAAAATCACAATTATTTATTTCAACTGCCAATTATTCTTTTCAATTTTCAATTATTTTCTTCAATTTTCAATTATTTTCATCAATTGCTAATCAATTTCTTTAATTGTGAAATATTTTCTACGATTTTCAATTATTGTAATCAATTTTTAATTATTTTCTTCAACTCTAAATTATTTTCTTCAACTCTAAATTTTTTTTCCAATTGCCAATTATTTGTTTCAATTTTCAATTAGTTTCTTCAATTTTCAATTATTTTCATCGATTTTTAATAATTTTCTTTAGTTCTCAATTATTTCCATCAATTTTTAATTATTTAAAATAATCTTTAATAATTCTCGATTTTTTCAATATTTTTTTTTCAATTATCGATTACGTTCTTGAAGCTTCAATTCAATTCTTCAATTTTTCAATTATTCAACTATTTTCAGAAATTCACAATTATTTTCTTCAACTGCCAATTATTCTTTTCAATTTTCAATTATTTTCTTCCATTTTGAATTATATTCTTTAATTCTGAAATATACGATTTTCAATTATTTTAATCTATTTTTAATTATTTTTTTCAACTCTTAATTATTTTTTTCAATTGCCAATTATTTGATTCAATTGCTAATTATTTTCTTCAATTTTCAATTATTTTCTTCAATTTCCAATTATTTTCTACAATTCTCAATTATTTTCTTCCATTTTGAATTATTTTAAATTATTTCTTCATTTCTCAATTATTTTCTTCGATTTTCTACTAATTTCTTCAATATCAAATTATTTTCTTCAATTTTCAATTATTTTCATCTATTTCTAATCAATTTCTTTAATTGTAAAATATTTTCTACGATTTTCAATTATTGTAATAAATTTTTAATTATTTTCTTTAATTCTGAAATATACGATTTTCAATTATTTTAATCTATTTTTAATTACTTTTTTCAACTCTTAATTATTTTTTTCAATTGTCAATTATTTGATTCAATTGCTAATTATTTTCTTCAATTTTCAATTATTTTCTTCAATTTTCAATTATTTTCTTCAATTTCCAATTATTTTCTACAATTCTCAATTATTTTCTTCCATTTTGAATTATTTTATTATTTTAAATTATTTCTTCATTTCTCAATTATTTTCTCCGATTTTCTACTATTTCCTTCAATTGCGACTTATTTTCTTCAATTTGCAATTATTTTAATCAATTTTAAATTTTTTTTTCAACTCTAAATTATTTTTTGCAATTTTCAATTACTTTCATCGATTTTTAATTATTCTCTTTAGATCTCAATTATTTCCATCAATTTTTAATTATTTAATTTAATATTCAAGAATTCTCGACATTTTTTAACTATTTTTTTTAATTATCGATTACGTTCTTGAAGCTTTAATTCAGTTCTTCAATTATTCAACTATTTTCAGAAATTCACAACTATTTTCTTCAACTGACAATTATTATTTTCAATTTACAATTATAATCATCAATTTTTAATTATTTAATTTAATATTCAATAATTCTCGTCTTTTTTCAACTATTTTTTTTAATTATCATTTATTTATTTTACATCTCAATAACACCTACAATTTTCAATTATTTTCTTCTATAATCAATAATAATTATTGGCTTTTTTCAATATTTTTTTCAATTATCGATTACGTTCTTGAAGCTTCAATTCAATTCTTCAATTATTCAACTATTTTCAGAAATTCACAATTATTTTCTTCAACTGACAATTATTATTTTCAATTTACAATTATTTTCATCAATTTTTAATTATTTAATTTAATATTCAATAATTCTCGTCTTTTTTCAACTATTTTTTTTAATTATCATTTATTTATTTTACATCTCAATAACTCCTACAATTTTCAATTATTTTCTTCTATAATCAATAATAATTATTGGCTTTTTTCAATATTTTTTTTCAATTATTAGTTATGTTTTTGAAACTTTAATTCAATTCATCAATTATTATTCAACAATTTTTATCAAATCTATTTTTCTTCAATATCAAATTATTTTCTACCATTTTTAATTAATTTCTTCAAATTACAATTACATCCTTCATTTTTTATTGTTGTCTTCAAATTCTATAATTCCTGGGTTGTTCAATTTCTTTTTTCTTCAATTATCACTTATTTTCTTCTACTTTCAATCCCATTGTTCAATTCTTAAATTATTTTCTTTAATTCTCAATTATAATTTTTGACATTCAATTCCATTCTTTAATTTTCAATTTTGTTTTTTAATATTCAATAACTTTAGGCTTTTTACAATGATTTTTTTTAAATTCTCAATTATTTTCTTCAATTTCCAATTTTTTTTCTTAAATTTCAATTATTTTCTTCAATTATTCAACAATTCGCAATTATTTCTGTCGATTTCAAAATTTTTCCGCTGTTTTCAAATATTGTCTTTAATTTTTAAGTACTTTTTTCAATTTTCAATTATTTTATTCAATTTTCAATTATTTTCTTTAATTTTTAATTATTTCGTTCAATTTTCAATTGTGTGTTTCAATATTCAGTAATCTCGATTTTTTTCAATTATGTTTTTCCAATTATCAGATATTTATTTCATGTTTCAAAACCTCCTTCAGTTTTTAATAATTTTCTTCTATTTTCAATTTTTCTCAATTAATTTCTTTAAATAACAATTCTATTCTTCAATTTTTAATGTTTTCTTCAATATTAAATATATCCTGGCATTTTTCATTTTTTTTTTAATTATAAATTAGTTTCTTCTTTTTTCAATCCAATTATTCAGTAATTTTCTTCAATTCTCAATTATTGTATTTGAATTTCAATTTTAATTCTCATTTTTTAATTGGTTTTTTTTTAATATTCAATAATTCTGTATTTTTCTGATTTTAATTTCATTATTTAATTTTCAATTTATTTCTTCAATTTTGAATTATTAACTTAAATTTAATTTTTTTTTATTTTCTATCTAGTTAACCAATTTTCAATTATATTCTTTAAATTTAATAATCATTTTTCAATTTTTTCAATTATTGTTCAATTGTAGATTAATATTTACTTTTTTTTTTTTAATTTTGTTTCTAATTGTCAAATATCTTTGTCATTGTTTAATTATTTCTTTCCATTATTAATTATTTCTTTTCCTTATTAATTGTTTGTTTTAATTCTTAATTATTATTTTTTGTAAAGTTTAATTTTTAATTCTTCAATTCTCAATTATTTTCTTTGAATTTCAATTATTTTCTTCAATTATTAACTGTTATCTTCAATTTTTTTTGGCCATTTGTAGGTCTATTTCACACTTAAAATAAATTTTAAGTTAACATGTAGGGTAAATGTAGGGCAAATTGCAAAATGGGGTAAGTTGACTTTTATGAATGCCATTTAGTCGGAAACGAATATTAGATAAAATTGAAGTTGAAGGGACTTGTTTAAAGGGCCAAAATGAGCAGAAAATGTATCCAAAATGGGGGATAAAGTTTAAAAGAAGAAGAGAGGGGATTAAAGGGTTAGATAAAAGGCTCTATTGAGATTGGATTTCTCCTTTTTTTTTTCGTTTTGGGTTTAGAAGGATGTTTCTTGATATGGATTTGTCATTATCTGTTCATCGTTTGTCCCTTCTATCCTTTCTCCTATATCGGAATGAAACACGAATCAAGATGGACAAATAACGTGCACCCTCTATCAAAATATACAGCAAAGAGAACTCAGATTCTTCGTGTCCGAAAGGGGTCTGAAGAGGCACTTCAGAAGCCGCGTTCTGGAATTAAGATCACTTTCCCATGGACCCATTGCAGAAACTGGAATTCTCAACTTTCTAAGAGCTTTATGATCATACACCACTTCACACGGTCGTTAAAAAATAATCGTGTTTAGATTCAAAACTAAATGAATAGTTTCAAATTGTTTTTAGTGACGGTCGGGATTTGGGTGGAGAGAATTGGTATTTCTTCATACTTTGGAAAATGTTAGGAAACAAACAAGAAATGATAGGGAATTAAATTTTATACTCTTAAAACTGATAAAAGACCCTGTTAAAAACAAAACAAAAAAAAATATTAAAAACTAAAACTAATAAATTAAGAAGAAGGAAAACTGACTGGAAAGTGAAAAATAACTAGAAGTGGCAGAAAATGAGATTCCATTAAGTTAAAAAATAAAAATCACTAGAAACCTCAAAACAGCTGTAAAATAAAGAAAAATAGATGGAATATAAAAAAACATTATTTAGTAATTTAAGGTGATTTTTGTTAAATTTAAGATAAATGACGAAGGATTTAAAAAATAAACTACTAGAAGTTGAAACAAACTTCAAGAAATTGAAAAAAGTTGCTATGGTGAGAAAATAATTTTTAAAAACAACGAAAAAACCTAAAAAGTGCAAAAAGTTATTATCAAATGCAAAAAGTTGATAACAAGTTCAAAAGTAACGAAAAAATAAAAAAGGAACTAGAAAGTAGGGAGAAATTACTAGAAAGTTATAAAATAACTAGAAATTGAAAAAAATAGACGCTTGTATGAAAAGAGAATAAATATTTGAAATAAAATAAGATCAACTTTGAAATGAGACTAAACAACTAGAAAGTAAAGAAAATAAGTAGATAATGAAAAAAATAACTGAAAGTGACAAAAGTAATTTTAAATTGATGACAAAACTATAGAGATTTAAATAGAATGGTAAAAGATGGAAAAAACACTAGAAAAAACTAGGGATTAAGATAAATAACTAGGATTAAAAGAAAAACATTTAGAAAAAAAAATTGAAAAAAGATGACTAAAAAGAAACAATTTTAATAAAATGTTAAAAAAAAGTACATTTTAGAAATAATATCTAGGACATGTTAAAAATTATCTGCAAAAAATAAGACATGAGAAATTACTCTAAAATATAAAATACCAAAAGGCTTTGAGCCCGTAAATCTGATTAAATAAATAAATAAAAAATAATTTTGAAATTTGAAAAAATATTCAGAATAGGAATAAAATTACTAGACATTTAAAAAAGCACATGAAAATTAAAAAATATTACTATAAGGTACAAAAATAATTTGAAAATCAAAGAAGTAACTCAAAAATGAAAAATTTTTAAGTATAGTTAAAAAAATTACAAGCAAATGAAAAGAGGATAACTAACTAGAGAAAATTACAAATAGTAGAAAAGAAACTGAAAAACGAAAATGATAACTAAAAAGTACAACAAAAATTATCAGAAAATAGCAAAATAACTAGAAAATTAAGAAAATTGCAAAAAATTAGAGAACTAAAATGAAATAACAATCACTATATAAAGAGATGAATAAACTAGAAACCTACGTAGATTAGTAAATAAAAAAGAAAAATTTCTATGAGTATTAGAATTTAAAATAAATAACTAGAACTTTAAAAAGCCACCTGGAAACAAAATTGGACAATTACCAGAAACTAAAGGAGGATTACTTTAAAGTTAAAATATCACTAGAATGTAAAACAATAAGTGAATTTTTGAATTAAAATCTAGAAGACGTAAAAAAATTTCAAAAAAAAAAAAAATTAAACTACGGTAAAGACTTATTCTGAATAGTATAAAATATTTTGAAATTCGGAAAAAAGTAACTAGAATAGGAAATAAAATACTAGAAGTTAAAGGAAACATATAGAAATTAAAGAAAGTAACAATAAATTAAAAAGTAATTAAAATCATGAAAGATTTAATTATAAATTAAAAAATATTTATAAAGAGTTAAAAGAATAACAAGTAAATGAATGGAAAAAATGAAAAAGAGGAAAAATTACTAGAAATTCAAAAAATAATTACAATAATTAGATGAAATTTTAAAATCACTAATGAGTAAAAAAGTAACTGTAAACTTAAAAAGATAATAATTTAAAAAAATGTATTTAAATTACAAGAGAATTTCAAAAACCTATTAAAGTAAAAAAATTCACTATAAGTTGATAAAATTACTAGAAATGTAAATCTAGTGATTATACTAAAAAATATACAGAAATCTATTTTTTAAAATTTTTTTAATTTTTGACAAGTTAAAATGATGAATTACTAGAAAGTTAAAGATAATTAAATATTCGAAAAAAACAACTAAAAAATACAATACAATACAGGAAGTAAGACAAAAATGGGTATTGAAAATATTACTACAAGTTACAA
The DNA here is from genome assembly GCA_037103525.1 of Ganaspis brasiliensis. NCBI lineage: Eukaryota > Metazoa > Arthropoda > Insecta > Hymenoptera > Figitidae > Ganaspis > Ganaspis brasiliensis. The sequence goes on from JAZKLR010000492.1 coordinate 1,550,370, forward strand.
AAATAATTTGAAAAAGAAAGAAATAACTAACAAATAATTAAAATTAATAGAAAGTAAACAAAGTAATTAGTAAATGAAAGTAGAAACGAAAAAAATAGGGGAAAATAGCTAGGAAGTGAACAAATACTTAGAATTTTAAGAGATATAACTAAAAAATGTTAAAAATTTAAAATAAATAAAAAAATAACCACAAAATGAAAATTATTACTAAAATCTGAAAAAAATTACTAGAAAATCCAAAAATAACTAGAAAATTAAGAAAGTAAGAAAAAACTGATCATAAGAAAATTGATAATTTTAATTCGTTAGGTAATAAAATGAAAAAAAAAATAATCAAAGAATAAAAAATACTTATACTGAAAAAAAATCAGAAGATAAAAATCATCAGAAATTAAAACGATAGCTGGAAGTTTTATAAAATTAGAAAATTGACAAGTAACGGGAGAAAAAGTAAAATAAATTGAAATTTAAATTAAAAATTATAATTTAGAAATATTTTGTTAAACTTAATTTTTTAAATCTTCCCCTCGTTGCTCTAAAAAATTTTATTTTTTTGGCCTTTAATTTTTATTAATTAATGTTAATGTATATAAAGATGGATCAATGAAAATTCGAAATCAAACAAAAAATCGAGATTTAAACACTTGAGTTGCGAATAAAGTCAACATTTGTTTAGAGTATTATAAAATTCCATATATATCTTGATTTTTGTATAAACACGCTCAATTTTATTAAACGGCATTTTTACTCTAATGTACATTTTCTATAAACGATGAGTAGTTCGAGAAACAGATGGCAAGAGAACAAAAAATCGAGATACTATTCCGCAATAAAAGGGTTAAACGATGTCAGAATCATTGAATAAATGCATATTTTGATTCATGAGAAGCATCCAGGACAATGAAAGGAAAGTTTACCGCATTGACACAAAACTCGATCAAAGGACAACCCTGTTCCTTTTTTTTTTATTTGTGGAACAATTTTTTGCAATTACTGTCAACTTACTTGAATTATAAATCATCTATAATAATAAAATCAGACTTCTGTCTATATATTGTTCAGAACTTGGATATTTTCACGTATTTTTTCGTTTTAAGCACTCAGAAATATGAAAATGACAAAAAATTTAGAAATGTCTGTCTGTCCGTCTGTCTATTCGTAAATATTTTGTTAGCGGATCACTTACGGCCAGTCCGGCTGATTTAAATAAAACTTAGCACTTTTGTAGAGATATCCTCGATTTAAAATCATTATATGACAGACTTAGGAAAACATTAATTGAACTTGAGACACGGCCTTGAAAAAAATAAACTTGAAAAATAGAAAAACAATAATACATCAGGAATTATATCAAAAATGATATCAAAAATAACATCAGAAATGACATTATTTTGGGACTACAAATTACACTAGTTTACAGCCAAAATGTACATTTAATGCCACTATTTTTTTTTATGTACTATGGTTCTCTAAACTTAAAAATGACATTGAGAAATTTTTCTATGGATAGGTTTCCGAAATATGAATTTTTAAAATTTTTTTACGTTTTTTTCGGAGGTGACTTCACGTTTTAGGCCGTATCTCGAGTTACAGAAGTTTGATTGAGTTTTTCTAAGTGTCAAATTAAAGGTAATCAAATTCCAAACAATCGCTTTTAACATTATTTTTCAATCGGTTAAATATTTTAAGTGATATAGTCCAAAAAAAAGAATAGAAAATTTGAGTTTTTGGCCCAAAGTCTGAAAAACAAATTCATTCTACCGCCATGCAAAAATAGAAAACGTCAAATTATGTCCAGTTTTAAATTTTTTACATATATGGCTCACTTTTAGGAAGAAAAAAATGTATGGATGAAAAAAATCTATGGGTAATTATTGAAGTTATAAGCTAGGGTACTGAAATTCTCGTTTTACGCCATTTCGGTATTTTACCTCCTTTTATAGTGATTATGTTGATTAATTTAATGAATACAATATCTAATTAGAAAATGGACTTTTTTCACAGATTTCAAATAATTTTAAGTGCTTTACTAATTCAAATTTGATTGAAAAATTTTTTGGAGTTTTTGACAAAAATTTCTGGAGAGGCATAAATTGATTAAAATATTCTTCTTTGACAAGTTGATTTGGATGCGCATCTGATTCAACTTGTCAAAAAAGCAAATTTTAATCAATTTATGCCTCTTCAGAAATTTTTGTCAAAAACTCCAAAAAAATTTTCATTCAAATATCATTTATTTTTTATATTTCTATATCTAATTTTAAACTTTTTCATCTATTAACGAACAAAATTCACCAAAAATTGAATCTCTGCGCATCTGATTCAACTTGTCAAAGAAGCAAATTTTAATCAATTTATGCCCCTTCAGAAATTTTTGTCAAATACTCCAAATAATTTTTCAGTCAAATATCATTTATTTTTCACATTTCTATATCTAATTTCAAATTTTTTTATCTATTAACGAACAAAATTCAACAAAAATTAAACCTCTGCGCATCTGATTCAACTTGTCAAAAAAACAGATTTTAATCAATTTATGCCTCTTCAGAAATTTTTGTCAAAAACTCAAAAAAAATTTTCAGTCAAATTTGAATTAGTAAAGCACTGAAAATTATTTGAAATCTGTGAAAAAGTCCATTTTCTAATTAGATATTGTATTCATTAAATTAATCAACATAATCACTATAAAAGGAGGTAAAATACCGAAATGGCGTAAAACGAGAATTTCAGTACCCTAGCTTATAACTTCAATAATTACCCATAGATTTTTTTCATCCATATATTTTTTTCTTCCTAAAAGTGAGCCATATATGTAAAAAATTTAAAACTGGACATAATTTGACGTTTTCTATTTTTGCATGGCGGTAGAATGAATTTGTTTTTCAGACTTTGGGCCAAAAACTCAAATTTTCTATTCTTTTTTTTGGACTATATCACTTAAAATATTTAACCGATTGAAAAATAATGTTAAAAGCGATTGTTTGGAATTTGATTACCTTTAATTTGACACTTAGAAAAACTCAATCGGACTTCTGTAACTCGAGATACGGCCTAAAACGTGAAGTCACCTCCGAAAAAAACGTAAAAAAATTTTAAAAATTCATATTTCGAAAACCTATCCATAGAAAAATTTCTTAATGTCATTTTTAAGTAACGAGAAGCTTAGTACATAAGAAAAAAATAGTGACATTGAATGTACATAAAATTTTCTTTTTTTTTTGTAAACTAGTGTTATTTATTTTATTTATTTGTTTATAGAAATTTATTTTTAAATTTCATATTTAAAATATTTATAATTGTTGATAACAAGGTGCAAAAACTAATCGCGGGCCAGCGTGCGTTGTTTAATTTAGTCAAACTTTAAATTACTACAATTAGTTAAGTTATTGAATTTTTATTTAAAAAAGGTCGACCAAGGTCGACTATTAGTTTCGACCAAGGGCCCCCTAAGATCAAGAGCCCGTGGACACTGATTCAGAAATGACATTATTTTGAGACTAGAAATGATATAATTTCTGATATTATTTCCGATGTCATTTCTGATATCATTTCTAATATCACTTTTATTTATTTATTTATTGCCAATAATTATAGCATTTACGAAATTGACGAAATGTTTTAGTTTCTTTTTTTAGATAAATTATTAATTGGAATTGACATAGGAAATGATGTTATTTCTTACATCAGAAATTACATTGGAAATTATATTGGAAATAATATTAAAAATTACATTAGAAATTATATCGGAAATGTCATCAGAAATTATACCAGAAATGACATCAGAAATTAAATTAGAAATTACATCGGAAATGATATTTGAAATTGTATTAGAAATGACATCAGAAATGATTTTTTCTAGTCTCAAAATCAAATGTCATTTATGATGTCATTTCCTATGTCATTTCTAATATCGTTTCCGATATCATTTCTGATATAATTCCTGATATAATTTCTGATGTACGATTTTACAACTAGGATAATATTGAACATTATAAAATAAGTATGAGCCCGCAGAATATAAGAAAAGGTAAACTCGAAACTGGAAATGAGATGCGGAAGAATACAAAATTCAAAAACATTGTCATTGATGAAAACACAAAAACAGTGCTGGCAAGATATTTAACATATCAAACAGTTCTAAAAAAAAACACTGTTCATAAACGACTTGTGATTCACAGGCTAGTAATACTTTGATTATATCCTTAAATATATTTATCTCTTATCCGACGATATAGATCAATTGGCCAAAAGTGTTAAAAAATTTAATTTTTCTCTTGACTGAAGAGCAGTTTCCTCTCGCACACAATACAAAATCAATGGGAGAAATTCCACAGGAAAGGAGGTAGGAATCAAGGAAGGGATTAGAAAAACAGTTTTTCGAGATTTGATCCGCTGGACCAATTTACTGTGAAATGTTTTTGGTGTGTCAGTATAGTTGGCAAGGGGAAAAGCAAGTTGGCGAGATGCAGATGAAAGAAATTGAAAGAAGAAAAGCTTCCAGTGCCAAAAATAAGGGGAGTGTACGGGGAAAAGGTGACTGGTCCAGGAACCATTCAGGCGCAAGAGTAAGTAGAGATTTCCGGAGGCTGTGGCACCCCCGCCGCGGGGGTGTCTTCTTACCTGGTCCCAGTACCCCGGATGATTCCCTCCAAAATCTTACCTATGGGAAAATCTACATTGAGACGATGGCGAATGAATGGAACCGAGCGGCAGATTCTTTTGTGCACATTCCTTCTTTTTAAGTGCTTTGCCCGCGCGTACTAACCATCATCCAGGATGGGACATCCTCCCATGTATATATATATATATATATATATATATATATATATATATAGGTATATATATACTAATGCCATGGACGATAAAAACCACTGCAACCACTCCTATACCTCTACCTGTCCATCTACTTTTACTACCAAGTAAACCAAACCTCCCCCATAACCCCCTTCCACCACGCCTCCAATTCTTGTCCTCTCTCGGATTTTTTTTGCTCCTTTTCTGGCATTCATCCACCTCTCTTGAAAGCCTGTTAGGTGGTACAGATTCGAATTGGAATGACAGGTTTATGCCCATTCGAGAATCAGGGTGGTAAGAAACAAGATGAACGATCTCATTTTTCATAGCAATTTTCAGTTTTACTGCTTTTCGAAAATTGATGGCTGATTTCGAGGCTTTTCCTTCACGGAAAAAAAAAGAAATAATTAAAATTACATATTTTCGATTAAAGATTACTACTTTTTGAGCAGTAGTTTTGAAACTGTTCAAAAATTGAATATATACTTTTTATTTAATTCAGTAGGGGAGAGTCGGCCAAAATGCCTAATTGGGTAAATTGGCAATCGTTAATAGCTTGACCAAAAATAATTATTAATCATAATTGTTCTTATTAATGATGTATATTAAAGTAAAGATGATTTCTATAAAGTTTCATGTTTATCAGTTTATTGTTAAAGAATTTATTAAAGAACTAGCAAAATAAAACGCGCGCCAGCGCGCGACTAGTTTTTCATACATTTTAGAAATTATAAAATACAATAATAAATATAACAAATTGCTAAATAATATTGATCTAATAAGAAGAAATAAATATTTTAAATATAATATTTAAAAATCAATTAATATAAATAGAATAAATATTCATTTAGGACAAAATTTATAATATTTTAGAATTAAAAAGAATTGCAAAAAAATAATTAAAATTAAACAAAATAATTGAAAATTTTGCAAATTAATTGAAAAAAAAAATCAATTAAAAATTGGGGAAAGTAATTTAAACAATCATAAAAATGTTTTAAACATAAAGAAAATAATTTAAATTTGAGAAAAATATACTTAAGAATCTTAAAACTTAAAAGTAAATTAAAACAAAATTGAATAATGAAAAATTAGAGAAAATAATTGAAAATTGAAAAAACGTGGTTAAAAATTGAGATAAACAAATTAAAATTAAAAAAAAAATAATTAAAATTTGAGAAAAATACTGAAAACTTTCAGAAGTTCATTGAAATGAAAGAAAATAATTAAAAATTAGAGAAAATAAATTAAAAATGATAAACATAATTTAAAATTGAACAGAACAAGTTTTAATTAAAGCGAAATAAGTAAAAGTTTTTTTCAATTATGAAAAAAAACGAGAAAAAGAACGAAAGTAATTGAAAATTAAAGAAAATAATATAAAAAATCTTATAAATAATGAAATAATTGAAAAGTCAGATAAATAGATAAAAATTTTTGAAATTATGAAACAAATGTATAGAATTGAAAATTGAAGGAAATAAATTTTGGAAAATAATTGAAAAATGTTTTTAAATTTTATAACTTGCCGAAAATAATTAAAATATGATACAAACAATGATAAGTTGTAAAAAAAAATGACATTTAAGTGTGATAATTGAAAAATTACAGAATTTTTTTTTAAATAAAGAAAAAATAATTGAAATCTGAAAAAATACATGAAGATCTCAGAAATCAACTTAAAAACAAAAAAGAAAATAACTAAAAATTGGTGGAAAGAATTGAAGAAATAAGCTAAGAGTAATTGAAATTTACGATAATTACTCAACAAATTTTGAAATTATGAAAACAAATGAAAATAATAAAAAATTGAAGAAAATAATTGAAATTTGAGAAAAATTTTTAAATACCTTAGAAAATAATTTTAGTAAATGAGAATAACTAAAAACTGGAGAAAAGACTAGAAGAATGCTAAAATTAATTAAATTTACGATAATTAATAAAATATTTTGAAAATTATGAAAACAAAGAAAAATAATTAAAAAAAAAAAAAAAAAAATAGAAATTGGAGAAAAATACTTAACAAATTTTAGAAATTTATTTTATAAAATGAGAATAACTAAAAACTGGAGGAAAAACTGAAAGAATGCTAAAAATAATTGAAATTACGATAATTAAAAAAAAAATTGAAATCTGATAACAAATGAAAATAATTAGAAATTGAAGAAAATATTTAAATTTTCAGAAGAATACTTAAAAATCTTAGAAAATAATTTTAGAAAATAAGAATAATAATTAACAATCGAGAAAAATAATTGAAAAATGCTAAAATTAATTAAAAATTGATAAAAATAATTCAAATATGCTGAAAATAATTTCAGATTGATAAGGAAAATTGAATTATGATGAAAATAATTTAAATATGAAAAATTGAAAACCTTCATTAAAATTTGAGAGAAATAACTGAAAAAGCATAGAATATATATGTTTAAAAAAAAATAATTACAAAATTACTTAAAAATTTTTAACTAAAGAGAATAATTAAAAAATCGCAGAAATAACGAAAATTGATGAAAATAATTGCAATATCGGATAAATAATTGAAATTTTTAAAAGTAATGCCAAAATAATGAATATAATTATAAATTAATGAAAATCCAGAAAAATTGCATAATTTATGTTTAAGCAAAAGAAAATAATTAAAAAATCGTCGCACAGACGCACAGTGGTTTGAAATTAGAAATTGATGTTCAAATCAACTTTTAGAGAGAACGGCTGAATGGATTTTCAATTTTTTTTTGTTGAAAATATCATAAATAAATTCTTAAGAGATCTGTGGGAGTAGATTTTTGTTTTTTGTTTTATTTGTTTTTTAATGTTAATGCAAACAGCTGAAAAAATGTCAACTTTTTCGTTTTCTTTTTTTATTTTCTACAAAAAATTTTTTTAATGCCTGCCAATACCTTGATTTCATAGAAGTAACGAAATAGAATAAACAAAAATTTTGAAAGCGCTAATTTAATTGTTATTGACCCCCTATTACCCCCTAAGAAGGGGTAGGAATTTCAAATTTTACGAAAAGTTGAGTTCGGTGTCTATTCCTATATTTTTTGGGCCTCTTAACCCGAAAAAGACCATTAAAAACAAATTTCACCCCTTCTTCACCCCCTATTACCCTCGACAGGGGGTTGATATTTCAAATTTCGAAAAAAAATCGAATAGGGTGTTTTTTCCTAAGGTTTTTGGGGCGTTAAACCCGAGAAAGACCACCAAAAACAAATTCCCCCTCCTTCACCCCCTATTACCCCCTAAGAGGGGGTAGGAATTTCAAATTTTACGAAAAGTCGAGTTCGGTGTCTGTTCCTATGTTTTGTGGAGCGCTGAAACCGAAAAAGACCCCCAAAAACAAATTTCTCCCCTTCTTCACTCCCTATTACCCCCTAACAGGGTGTTGATATTTCAAATTTCGAAAAAAAATCGAATAGGGTGTTTTTTTCTAAGGCTTTTAGGGTGCTAAACTCGAGAAAGACCACCAAAAACAAATTCTTACCTCCTTCACCCCCTATTACCCCCTGGGAGGGGGTTGGAATTTCGAATTACACCAAAAGTCGAGTTCGGTGTCTATTCCTATATTTTTTGGGTCGCTGAAACTCAAAAGGCTCCCAAAAACAAATTTCTCCCCTTCTTCACCCCCTAATACCCCTTAACAGGAGGTTGATATTTAAAATTTCGAAAAAAAAATCTAATAGAGTGTCTATTCTTAAGGTTTTTTGGGCGAAAAAATCCGAGAAAGACCAAAAAAACAAATCCCCCTTTTACTTGCTATTACCCCTAAGAGGGGTTGGAATTTCGAATTTCAAGACAAGTTGAATTTTGTGTCTATTCCTATACTTTATGGACCTCTGCAACCAAAAAAGACCCCCAAAAACAAATTTCTTCTCCCTTCACCCCCTATTACCCCTGGGACGGGGTGTCTTTCACTATGTTTTTTGGGGCACTTAAACCGAAAAAACAACCAAGAAAAATTCCTCTTTTCTTTACCATGTTTTACACCCTGGCAGTAAATTCAATTTTTAATTTTACAAAAGTAGAGTACGGTGTCTATTTTATTATGAAATTCGAAATTTCAACCCCCTCGCCTGGGGTAATAGGTTGTGAAAGATGGGAGAAATTTGTTTTTGGGGGTGTTTTTCGGTTTCAGCGCTCCAAAAAAAATAGGAATAGACACCGAACTCGACTTTTCGTAAAATTTGAAATTCCTACCCCCTCTTAGGGGGTAATAGGGGGTAAGGGAGGAGGGAATTTGTTTTTGGTAGTCTTTCTCGGTTTTAACGCCCCAAAAACCTTAGGAAAAAACACCCTATTCGATTTTTTTTCGAAATTTGAAATATCAACCCCCTGTCGAGGGGTAATAGGGGGTGAAGAAGGGTTGAAATTTGTTTTTAATGGTCTTTTTTGGGTTCAGCGGCCCAAAAAATATAGGAATAAACACCGAACTCAACTTTTCGTAAAATTTGAAATTCCTACCCCTTCTTAGGGGGTAATAGGGGTCAATAACAATTAAATTAGCGCTTTCAAAATTTTCGTTTATTCCATTTCGTTACTTCAATGAAATCAAGGTATTGGCAGGCATTAAAAAAATTTTTTGTAGAAAATAAAAAAAGAAAACGAAAAAGTTGACATTTTTTCAGCTGTTTGCATTAACATTAAAAAACAAATAAAACAAAAAACAAAAATCTACTCTCACAGATCTCTTAAGAATTTATTTATGAATTTTTCAAAAAAAAAAAAAATTGAAAATCCATGCAGCCGTTCTCTCTAAAAGTTGATTTGAACATCAAGTTCTGATTTCAAACCACTGTGAGACGTACATAATTTGTTTTTAAATTAATCCTTAAACATTTAGCTATCTAAAGGCTTTGATTTAATTTATAATAATGAGTTCTAAAATGAAAATAATTAGTTTAATTACATCGTGTTTTTTTGGGCAAATTGCCTTGGTTAAATTGCCTATATGCTGTAAAACTTCTAAGCAAGATACGTACGATACGGAAAATTTCTCAGGTTACGTATATTTTGATGTAGAAACTCAATATCAAGTTGTTACTGCTTCTGTATAAAAAAACCAGTGTTTACACAAATTAATTATATTAATTGTTGCATTTATATTAATAATAATTATTATAATTATGCATTGAAGAATCATTTTTAATATATTTTTAAAACATGATTTTAAATAACAGCGGGATAAATAAAAAGAAGTGCGCATGCGCAGAAAAAATACATAAGATTACGAGAGATACGTGTTGTCACGTGACTATAAAGAATCATGGCGGATTAACCTGTCACATTTGTCATTGAATGTCAAAATTTTCGATTTCTTTCTAAAACTCACGCTGTTTTGAAGCAAGCAGGTATTTTTGTAATTTATTACAGTGTTTAATTTACTTTTGCAACTTATTTTATAATTGTAGAAGCTTTATTTATTTGTTATAGACTTTATTTCCATTTTTTGTCGGACTGATTTGGCTTGAAACTTTAGTTTTATGATGAAAAGATTATATTTTTGTATTCAAAGCTAGTTCCTTTTTTTAATATTAACAAGATATAATTGATTGTAGAAAAAATATACAAAAATTTTTTTTACTTTTATTCATATTTTTTCATATTTTTGTGCACAGGCGGTTTACCCAGTCGTGAGTCAAAATGGCGAATTTTGACATCAATATTTAAATAATTATTTTGTCTATTTTTTCTGAAATAAATACTTAAAATTACTACCTCATTATATTCTTAAAGGTTGTTTTCTTAATATTTGATGGTTTATATTTTTCAAAACTATAATTAAATACTTTTTTTTTTGGCTCCAAACTTTACTATAAGCATTTTGTCCGACTCTCCCCTAAATGAATTATATTTTGAATGAAATAAAATTTACTCCATGGAATGGAAAATTTAAATGAAAATCATAGGTATTAATATGAATCTGAGGAAATATTGTATTATCCAGAATAAGAGTAGTTTTCAATTTATTAATTTACAAGTTTCATTCTTCTAATATACATGTGCTTAAAATTAACAAGTGAACATTTCGGAAAAATCTTAGAATTATACGGGATCGAACTACCTAACTTATATATTAATACGCAATGTCGCAACCCTAAAAACGCACGCTTTCGCATTAAGCCTCTCGGCTATCGACGCAACTGACGTCATATTTTTTTTTAACTTATATGAATTTTCGTAATAGAATAAATCATGAACCCCAAATATTTTACTACATTATTGAATTTAAATGTAAATATTATTCAAAATGGTAGTAAATAGAATAATATTAAACAAAAAAATTGTAAATATGTAAAAATAAATTAAATATAATCTAAAAAATTTTATAATAAAATACTATTAAAAATATTTATACAATATATTATTAATAAATAACAATACTTATTAAATAGTTTAAAGCAAACTAATTTATAAAATAAAATAGCGAGAATAAAGGTAAAAATTAATTTTAAAAATGTTTCAATATTAATATTGAATAATTTATCTGAATATATAATAAAAATTAAAAATTCATTAATTATTATAACAATTGTAGTTTTTTTAAGAAAATAATACAAAATAATATGATAAAACATAAATGACAAATTGCTTTTTTATAAGAAAAAGATTCAATGATAACACTTGAATACAAGAAAAAATTTTTTGAACTAGAAAATTATTTACTTCATATTTACCAAACAAATTCAAGTTTTATAAAAAAATTTGCAACGGTAATAGAACACATATTATTTAAAATATTTTTGAATCATTAATTAATTTAAAGTATGAAACAATTAAATTCTCTAATTTAATACACATTTTGATATAAATTTGCTTATTATAATTTTTTTAGAACAAAATATGTCAAAATAAAAGTATAAGATCCATATTAACAATGATTTATATTAGGCAGTTATACTTTTTAAAATTACTTGAGCAATGTTTAAAAAGAGAGGAATTTAATAATTAATACTCGAACTTGATTAAATTTATTATGACAATATAAATATTAAAAATATTAACAGAATTTTTTAAAATAACTAGAGTAATAATTACAATTAGTAAATTTTACTACATAAAAAGTAATTTTTCTTTATATAAAGCACATTTTACTCTGAATAGTAATTTTTACTTCAAATAGTAATTTTTCCTAAATAATTACATTATTTTCGAAGATTTTTTTAAATATTTTTCTGAAAATTTAAATATTTTCTTCAGTTTCTAATTATTTTTATTTGTTATCAGAATTTAAATTTTTTTTATTAATTATCGTAAATTTCAATTATTTTTAGCTTTATTTCAGACTTTTCTCCAATTTTTAGTTATTTTCTTTCTTTTTTTAAATTGATTTCTAAGATCTTTATGTATTTTTTTTCAATTTTCAATTATTTTTTCCTTATTGAAAAAAAATTCTTTAGTTTTTTCAATTATCTTACTTAAATGTCATTTATTTTTTTACAAGTTATCATTGTTTGTATCATATTTTAATTATTTTCCAAAATTTATTTTCTTTCATTTTCAATTCTTTACATTTGTTTCATAATTTCAAAAAATTGTAACCATTTATCTGACTTTTCAATGATTTCATTATTTATAATATTTTTTATATCTCTAATTTTTAATTATTTTCTTTTATTTCAATGAACTTCTAAAAGCTTTCAGTATTTTTCTCAAATTTTGTTTAACTTTCTTTTATTTAAAATATTTTATGTAATTTGTTTAATTAATTTCTCAAATTTTTATTAATTTTTTTAATTTTAATTTATTTATCTCAATTTTTAATCATGTTTTTTCAATTTTCAATTATTTTCTCTAATTTTTCATTATTCAATTTTGTTTTAATTTACTTTTAAGATTCTCAAGTATATTTCTTAAATTTTAATTATTTTCTTTATGTTTAAAACATTTTTATGATTGTTTAAATTACTTTTCCCAATTTTTAATTCATTTCATTATTTTTTTTTCAATTAATTTGCAAAATTTTCAATTATTTTTTGCATTTCTTCTTAATTCTAAAATATTATAAATTTTGTCCTAAACAAATATTTATTTTATTTATATTAATTGATTTTTAAATATTATATTTAAAATATTTATTTTTGCTTATTAGTGACGTCGCAGTCTCCTTACAGGCCCTTAAATTTTGCTCGATACTATTCTTTTCTCTCCCACTTTTTATACATGAGCCAAATGCATGTTGCTAATGGGCGATTCCATGTCAAATTTACAGTCCACATTTTAAAATCGGTTAAATCTATTTTTTATTTGTTCCTTATAAAAAAATATTAGATAAGTATTTTTTTTTTTATAAGAGGCCAAATTTTTGAGTTATAAATTTTCAAAATTCTAGATTTTTAAAAATAGACCTTTTTTTAATCACATATAACTCTGAACCTATTGAATTTAGAAAATTTTTGACAATACAAAAAAAGTTAGGTTTATCTTCAACTTTTAGATACTGTTTACAAAAAAAAAGAAAATATATATATTTTTTTAAAAAGACACCATTTTTTAGAAACAAATCCATTTTTTATAAATTCGGACCCAAATAACAAATTATTATTTTTCATTTATACATACCTCGAAATGTCAAGAACATTTCTAGCCAACCGGAATCTTTTTTTAAAACGTTCTTGACATTTCGAGGTATGTATAAATGAAAAATAATAATTTGTTATTTGGGTCCGAATTTAAAAAAAATGGATTTGTTTCTAAAAAAAATGATGTTTTTTTAAAAAAATATATATTTTTTCTTTTTTTTTGTAAACATTATTTAAAAGTTGAAGATAAACCTAACTTTTTTTGCATTGGCACAAATTTCCTAAATTCAATAGGTTCAGAGTTATATGTGATTAAAAAAGGTCTATTTTTAAAAATCTAGAATTTTGAAAATTTATAACTCGAAAATTTGGCGTCTTATAAAAAAATAAAAAAATACGTATCTAATATTTTTTTTTAAGGAACAAATAAAAAATAGATTTAATCAATTTTAAAATGTGGACTGTAAATTAGACATGGAATCGCCCTTATACATTTTGCAACGTGTTTGACACGTTACAATTTCTTATTGAAAAACGTTTAACAGAACGCCACGATACGACTCACTTTGATTTAACGTGTTTTCTAAACGACTCGTAACGATTTCTCATTGTCTACAATGTATTGTAAGCCACAATCCGATTAACCATTGGCTAAAGTGTCGTAGTTTGTCACGATGTTTTTCATCATTGGCAAAAGTGTAGTAGTTTGACACTTACGTGGTTCGCGTCGTTTTTATCACAACATGATAAACAGCTTATTTAACGTACTTGTCATAAAACGATTCTCCACTTTTCTGACATACGCTGTTTCAACAAGAACGATACATTACAATTTTTTCTTGTATCTTTAGAGAGTGAAGTGTAAATAACTTTTAGTACAACTTCCCTCTATATATGTGAGTATTTTAAGGCACCCCTAGAGAGGGTCAGTTTGCATAAAAATAATAATAATCAACAATTTCTTCAACTTTCAACATTTATCGATGACCTTTAAACAATATTGACAAATTTTCATTTTTTGAATCCCCCCAGTACCTACAATAAAAAGGCGTTGATTGCAATCTTGAAACTTTTTTAAAATTTCCCTGTAAATTCACAATATAATTAAACACATCTTTTTCAGAATATAATTCATAACACTTGGATTCAAATACAATTTTTCAACTGTGTCACAGTTTTCCAATGATGATTAAAGAGATGGAAATTTTTCCATTGCTCCTATTCGCAGTAATAATTGTTAACAGCGAATCAAGCAATTTGAGTATGCAGAGTATATCGCTTTTAGCAAATGTTACTTATAAGTCTTCAGTATATATGGAAAAAGAAGTTCAAAAAGAGCATATAGCACTTTGTATTGGTAACAGGAGATCTGATAAGAACGTAATAGTTAACTACTTAATTGGATCAGAATTAATCGCCAATCCAGAACCTAATTGTGAAAAATATTTTATTATATCAAAATCTAAAGATTCTGTGGGCCCGAAAATAAAACAAAGTAAATCACCTTTTGAAGCTGAAGTTCCGTCCAGGTGGATTTCGAAAAAACCGTCTTCTAAAAGGATTTTCTGGACTGCTCCATTATTTAATTATACCAAAAGAGAATATTATGAAATTTTAAATATACTTTTAACATCTATCAATTGTTGCAAAAAATTAATTCTCTTAAGATTATTTTAACAGTGCATATAAGGGATTTAAAGAAAAACGATGGCCATTATTTTCTATCAATTTTAAAAGCTCTTGAAAATCTCATTTCGCCCAAAATGAAAGATTGTTTTCAAAGTATTTCAGTTATTTTCTTCAACGCAAAGAAAACTAAAGATGGTGCTCCCGTCAACACAAATTACATCAAAGATATATTGTCCACAAAATTTTCATCTGACAATGTTATAGACATGTCTCCAGTTGTGAAGGATTTTATACAATTTTTGATTAATAATGAGCAGCACATAGGAATTTTTACAGAACCTTCCAAAAGTGGTCTTGTCACCTCTGAGGACGTTGATGTTAATATTTTTGGAGCTATTAAGAATTCTAAGCCTGTGACAAGATCCATTTTGCGTGCAATGAATCCAAATGTGTCTGATTCTTCAAAATTGTAGTTGCACAAAGTTCGAGATGAATTATTTTCGAAGAATGATTCTGAAGATTTGCTACACACTATTAGTGACACTTTGGAAACTAAATTACAAAACATTACTTCTTCCACGAGACAATTAAACCATTTTGAAAATCAACTTGTATCTGCTCTTTATGATAGTGAACGTCTTCACGATAAAATAAAAATTCTTGAAGAAATGAACCATGTAATTAAGACGAAGTTTATGGCGATGAATTTAAAAGAGAAAAGTTTATTAAGCGATTTTATTGACCAAACATTAAAAATTTCAGAGGATAATATATTGGAATCAAATATCAACAAACTTTTAACGTCTACAATTTTACATATGAAGGTATGCAATTATGTTTACTAAATTACAAATTATGTCAATGCATTTTTCTAGTCCTAAATTATGACTGTGTATGATGCATAAACGTTGAAAAATGCAATTAATAGAAAATACCAAATTTTCGGCAATAATAATGGAGATTTTTATCCTATATATACAAAATATGGGGGAATTTCATAAATTTTTTTAACCTATTGGTATCTCGTTTTTATAAAATAATGATGAAATATATTTCCAATACTTGGTAAAAAAAAAACTATTGTAAAGAAACTAATTTGTTTGAAACTTCAAAATAGTTATTCTTAATGACATTAGATGGAAAATGACGTAATTGGTATGGATAAAAATTGTCCGTATAAACTTTCTCTGAGAATAAGCGAATTAAAAAAAAATTTAAAGGCATAATTTAAACAAATTTGGGTTAGACAGACAATTCTAATGATATTTCAAGTATAATTAAAAGATTACAAAAAATATAAGCTAAAATGTATTAAATTTTATAAATGTAAAATATCCACTATAAAATTTGGTTCTTAATGATAATCTTAACTTATGTGCGAGTCCATGAGATTTCGACACTATTTCGGAGCACGTTTACAGATTAAACAAAATTTTGTAGCTTTGTTTTTAATAATAAGAAGTTTCAAAAACGCTTTGTTTATTTAGAAAAGACTATAAGAATGCTAAGCACTTATTTTAATTGTCTTTTTTACTGAATTTTTTGCTACAAAGAAAACTCGTCTATCTTTAACCGTTTAAAAGATATGGACATTTGAAAAATGTAAACAAATTTTCTATTGTTTAAACTAATGGTTGTTTTTACAAAACTCGCGTTTTTGACACTTCTTATTATTGCAAACAAAGCAACAAAGGTTTATTTCAATCTGTAAACATGCTCCGAAATAGTGTCAAAATCTCATGATTTCGTTCTTATATTCAAATTAAATGTCAAAAACTTGCTCAAAAACCCGAAAATATGAAAAAAAAAAAATTTCCCAGGACGTAATATTCTAGTGTACTCCTACGTATTTTTCTCTGCTAAAAAATTTTAGCTTATTTGATCATTTTGGCTTTTGATTCGGATTCAGGAAGAAAAACAAGTTAGGAGTACACTAGTGTATAGTGGTTCTGACAAAAAAGTTGTTTTTTCGTGTTATTGATAATTTTAGACATTTGAAAATTGTTTAAGCAATCTCTTATTGTTAGTTTTAAATTTACTTAAAACTCATCATACAGAACTTTAGTTTCTTCTAAATATATTAGAAATTGAAATACTAAAAGATATTTCTAAAATGATTATAGAAGCAATCTGTCACTTTTTAAAGGGTAAAAAATAGATTTTCTGCAAAATTATGATTTTTCCATCGATTGTTATGTAAGAAATAATATAAATTAATAAAAAATTCGGCCCAAGGAATCGGTAGAGAATTTAATTTCAAAAGTTCAAAAAAAAAGTTTGCTTAATTTGCCCCAAAATTGAGACATGTAGAGTGATTTTAATAAAAAAAACTACATTTTGCCCTATTGTTCTTCGCTTCTAATTAGGGGCCACGAAATTTGAAAATTGATATTGAACCTTTATAAAATATCACTTCGAATAAAATTTAAATAAACTTCCTGAGACGTTGAGAACAATGTTTATTTTAAAATTAAACAATTAATTTTGCAATAAAAAATATTAAATATAAACAATTAGAGATTTTTATTATTTACATTTAGACTATAATATTTACTTTATGCTTACACCAAATTTCATTAAAATCTGATAATTCTATCCTAAGATATTAAATTTTTAATTAAGGACTGTCAAAAAATTTAATTGTTTATATCTAAGGGAATTTATATTTTCTCGAAAAAAATTTTGGACCATTTAATAAACTGATAATAACGTTATCATTTTTCATATTGTCAATTAAATTCGATAAATTAGAAATTTTGCTGTTAGACTTCAAGAATAGTGACTCAGTACTTATGCGTAGGAATACACTACTGTAGTGTATTTAACTTAAATCTAGAGCTGTGCAAAATTGTAAAATTCTATCCTCTCCATGAGAATTTACATGGGATCGGTTCGGTTCGAATTTCGATCCCTTGCAAAATTCGAGTTTCTGCACAGCTCTACTTAAATCCCATTTAACCTAGAATGCATTTAGTCTAAAGTTCATTTAACCTAAAATGCCATTAGCCTAAAATTCATTTAACCTAAAATGCCATCAGCCTAAAATTCATTTAACCTAAAATGCATTGAGCCTAAAATTCATTTAACCTAAATCTCATTTAACCAAAATTCCATTTAACCTAAAATGCATTCAGCCTAAATCTTATTAAAACTATAATGCATTTAATCTAAAACCATTTGTCCTAAATCCAACTGAGCGTAAATTTTGCATTACAAATTAGGGTCAATAGAATTTAGAAAAAATGATTATAAGCTATTATGAATTTAGGTTCAATGGAATTTAGGTTAAATGAGATTTAGGCTAAATGCAATTTATGGTTAATGGGATTTAGGCTTAATACATTTTAGGTAAAATGGATTTAGGCTGAATGCATCTTAGGTTAAATGGGATTTAGGTTAAATAAAAATTACGCTAAGTGCATTTTAGGTAAAATGGGATTTAGGCTAAGTGCATTTTAGATTAAATGTGCTTTAGTCTGAATGCATTTTAGGTTAAATGGATTTAGGTTAAATGGATTTTAGGCTGAATGCATTTTAGGTTAAATGGACTTAAGATTAAATAAAATTTAGACTAAATGCATCTTTGGTTGAGTGGGACTTGGGCTGAATGCATTTTAGGTTGAATGAGGTTTAGGTTAAATAAATTTTAGACTATATGCATTTTAGCTTAAATGGGTTTAATGTTAAAGGGATTTTAGGCTAAATGCATCTCAGGTTAAATGGGATAAGGTTAAATAAGATTTAGGCTATATGCATTTTAGGTAAAATGGGATTTATGTTTAATGCATTTTTTGGTTAAAAAGAAATCAAGATTAAACGAAAATAAGGCTAAATGCATTTTTTGTTAAAATAGGATTAAAGCTGAATGCATTTTAGGTTAATGTGCTTAAGGCCAAGTGCATTTTAGGTTGAATGGGATTTAGACAGAATGCATTTGAGTTCAAATGATATTAAGGTCTAATGAGGTTGAGATTAAATGCAATAGGCTAAATGCATTTTAGGTTAAATGGATTTAGGCTGAATGCATTTTATGTAAAATGCGATTTAGGTTAAATGAATTTTAGGCTCAATGCATTTTAGGTTAAATGAATTTTATGCTAAATGCATTTTAGGTTAAATGGGTTTTAGGTTTATGTGTTTTAGGCTAAGTGCATTTTATGTTAAATGAATTTTAGGCTGAATGCATCTTAGGTTAAATGGGATTAAGTTAAATAAGATTCAGCCAAATGAATTTTAGAAAAAATATGATTTAGGCTGAAAGCATTTTAGGTTAAATGTGCTTTAGTCTGATTGCATTTTATGTTAAATGGATTTTAAGCAAATTGCATGTTAGTTTTATGTGTTTTAGGCTGACTGCATTTTAGGTTAAATGTGATTTAGTCTGAATGCATTTTAGGTTAAATGGGATGTAGGTTAGATAAGGATTAGGTTACATTAATTTTAGGCTGAATGCATTTTAGGTTAAAAAGATTTTAGGCTAAATGCATCTCAGGTTAAACAGGATTAAGTTAAATAAGATTTTGGCTGAATGCATTTTAGGTAAAATGGGATTTGGGCTGAATACATTTTAGGTTGAATGTGTTTTAGTGTGAATGCATTTTAGGTAAAATGGTTTTTAGGATTAATGCATTTTTAGTTAAAAAGGATTTAGATAAAACGGAAATTAAGCTAAACGCATGTTTGGTTAAATGGGACTTGGGCTGTATGCATTTTAGGTTAAATGCGATTTATGTTAAATGAGGATTAGGTTAAATCAATTTTAGGCTAAATGCATTTTATGTTAAATGGGTTTTCGGCTAATTTGTTTCAGGCTGAGTGCATTTTAGGTTAAATGCATTTTAGGCTGAATGCATATTAGGTTAAATGGGATTAAGTTAACTAAGATTTTGGGGTAAATGAATTTAGGTCAAATGGACTTAGGATTTAGGCTGAATACATTGTAGGTTAAATGTGTATTAGTCGGAATGCATTTTAGGTTGAATGGGATTTAGATTAAACGGAATTTAGGCTAAATGCATTTTTGGTAAAATGTGGTTTTTGCTGAATGCATTTAAGGTTAATGTTTTTTAGGCTCAGTGCATTTTAGGTAAAATGCATATTAGGTTAAATGGGATTTAGGCTGAATGCATTGTAGGTTAAATGCAGCCCTATCCGACTACTGGTCATTCCCATTGAAGTCAGTGCGCTTTTCGTGATGCCTGGAAACTTGAAATTTTAGATGTCGCCACTTTCCTGTCCCCCTCAGAAATGCGTTGTTTCTAAGTAAATAAATTCTTTTTCAACAATTTAAAGTTATAAAATATTATTTTTTTATGAAAATATGTAATACAAAGGATAGTAAATTTAAATATAGACTGATTTTCATAAGTGTAAAAGTGTGATTTCAGTGATAAATGGCAAAAATCAGGTGTTTTGTGTCCAATTGCAAGTAAGGTTATGTCACAATCCAGGAAAAAATTGCGGTTTTTCTGTGTCATGATGGCACAACCACTTTACCATGCTTTTAACCATAAAATTTATTCTGGCCATAGCATTTTGATACTTTTTAATTAATTCCTCATCCTTCCGCCCAGAAAAACCGCAATTTTTTTCCTGGATTGTGAGATAACCTGACTTGCAATTGGACACAAAACATTTGATTTTTGCCATTTATCACTGAAATCACACTTTTACACTTATGAAAATCAGTCTATATTTAAATTTACTCTCCTTTGTATTAGATATTTTCATAAAAAAATAATATTTTATAACTTTAAATTGTTGAAAAAGAATTTATTTACTTAGAAACAACGCATTTCTGAGGGGGACAGGAAAGTGGCGACATCTAAAATTTCGAGTTTACAGGCATCACGAACGGCGCAGTGGTTTGTACAGCAGTCAGATAGGGCTGGTTAAATGTGTAAATGGATTTTAGATTAAATGGGATTTAGATTAAGCGGAATTAAGGCTAAAAATGCATTTTTGGTAAAATGTGATTTAGGCCAGGCTTGGGTCCGTAAATAGTCTACTTCAGTATAGAATTTACTTTTATAGTGAAACAGACTATTTACGGACACAAGCCTGATTTAGGCTGAATGCATTTTAGGTTAATGTTTTTTAGGCTTAGTGCATTTTAGGTAAAATGCATATTAGGTTAAATGGGATTTAGGCTGAATGCATTGTAGGTCAAATGTGTATTAGTCTGAATGCATTTTAGGTTAAATGGGATTTAGGCTGAATGCATTTTAGTTTTAATGTATTTTGGGTTTAATGGATTGTAGGCTGAATACATTTTAGGTTATATGGGATTAAGTTAAATAAGATTTAGGCTAAATGCATTTTTGGAAAAATGTGATTTAGGCTGAATGCTTTTTAGGTTTAATGGGTCTTAGGTTAAATGGATTTTAAGCTGAATGTATTTTAGGTTAAGTGGGATGAAGTTAAGTAAGATTTAGGATAAATGCATTTTAGGTAAAATGGGATTTAGGCTGAATGCACACTGAAAAAAATATTTCCGTGGAACTGCGATAATTATGGGCAGATTGGCAATATTTTATTGCTGTTTTGGGAACTGCCATACGTATTGGTGTTTTAGCCATACGGCTGTGTGAAACCGCGAGTCATATTGTAAGGTTAGGTAAAATGGACAGTGGCGCACCGATGCATTATGTCAAACAGTACTATTTTATGTTAATAATTATTATGTCTATTTTGAATGTTGACTATATTGTTTTATTAAATGTTCACTTAAATTTTATTTTATTAACACATAAGTTTTTTGTTTTTAGTTTTTTAATTAAATTTTTCTTTGTCTTTTTTTAACCTACAAAATTTTTGTAAGAGTTTGTAAGAGTTTGTCCTGAGGAGGGCTTCTTATTAGTCGGCGAAATATTGATGCTAATTATGTTGTGACTGTCAAATTTTATTAAATATGACTTTGTTTGGAGATTACGCTCTGTTATTTCTTGATATTATTTCTCAGACGTAAAACAAACAAATTTAGGGTAAATGGGCTTTAGGTTAAATGAGATTTAGGTTAAATGAATTTTAGGCTGAATGCATTTTAGGTGAAATGGGTTTTAGATTAAATGGGTTTTAGGCTGAATGCATTTTAGGCTAAATGAATTTTAGGCTCAATGCATTTTAGGATGAATGGGATTTAGGCTGAATGCATTTTGAGCTGTATGGTTTTAGGCTTATGGTTTAGACTGATCACCTTTTTTTCAGAATGTGTCTTGCGATGAAATGCCGAAAGGCTTAAAGTTAAAAATTACTGGAGGAGTCGTCAATATCAAGCAAATAAACCTGGATCAGTGCAATGGAAAAAATAATTTTCTTGAAATATTTGCAACGCAGAAGTTGATCATAGACGCTGACTTACAGTTCACTGGAAAAAATATGTTAGTAACAATTATCGCTCCAGTCTGGGAAATTGTCGGGAACAGAAGGATTATTTTAAATGGTAGGGATGCCGAAAATCATACAGAGCATCAAGCAGCAAATGGAACAGTCAATGGAAATAAGAATGGAGTCGGTGGATTAGCGGGATTGCCGGGTGGATCTGCTGGAAGTTTTTACGGAGTTGCTTACCAAATTATCAATGAAAAACAATTAACCATCACGGCAAATGGTGGTGATGGTGGAAAGGGCCAAGATGGAGGATTTGGAGCAAATGGTACTGATGGATTAGCTTTTAAAGATTTTTCAGAATGTGACAATATGCGCGGTGGAACTCCTTTTGATGAAGCTTTGCTAACGTTACGGATTAAAAAAACATTTAAAAGGGAAGGAGGAAATAGGGGTAATGTTGTTTTGTTGCAATTGGAACAGAATTCAGTAAGTTCTGCAAACATTTTTAGAAAACAGGGTAGCCGTGCGGTTTTTGGCTTGGGTGGGAAATCAGTAAATAATGGATTAGATGCAATAAATATTTGTTCTAAATCTTTTCACCCCATGTTTATTAAACGAACTGTCGATCACAGTATGAAAGTAAATCTTTTAAAACCATTAAGTCCAGATGGAGTAGATGGAATAAGTATCAAAAAGCGAATCATGCCTAAGACTGTTGTTATCATCCAAAACTTGACACATTCAATAAACGAATACAAAATGTATGCAATATCTCAGCTAGCAGAAGCTTTTCGTAACAACAAAGAGTTGAAATCTTTTTACGACTTACTCAGTACCCACGAAGAAATAACTAAACAATATGACACTTTCTTCTTAGTTGAAGAATTTACGAATTTGGAATTTCAATATTTTTACCTGCATGATAAATTTAATTTTTCTTCATCCTACATCGCATTAAAAGAACGTATAATCAATGAACCTACTCATCTTGAGGAGAGTGATGATCAGGAAGAAACAGTTATTAACCAAAATTTGGATGACAAAGTGAAAAGTAATTTTATTTTTATTTTAATATAATATAATATTTCCCAGTTGGCATATATGGGCATATCTCTGGAACCTTTAACTTTTATGTCCCTTGCATATATTTTGATAATTTCAATCAATTTTTACCTAGTTTTTGTTGGAAATATTACCATTTGATACGATGAACTATTTCCAAAAGATTACATATTGGTTTATTAAATAGATAAATAATTATTCCAATTTGAACATCCGATTTTTAACAATGTTTACTTGTCCCTAACCATACTTTCGAATGGTTTATAGGTTGAAACTTTGTAATTAATAAAAATTACTAGTTAGATGACACATGTTTTTAAAGTTAGTTAAACGATTAACACATTTGTGCATTAAAATTAATATTTTGTTTATTGTGAAGAAAGTTATATGTTTTTAAAAGTTGTCCTTCACTTTTAACCTTTTCGACAGTAATCGTCTTATTTATCATTTTTCTTGAATAAGACTATTGGCACACCAAAATAGCTTATGGAAAATAAAAGTTTAAATAATTAGAATTATTTTGAGACATACTAAATTGATGTGCTTCATGTCTTCAAAAAACTATTCTAATTTAAATAACAGAAAACACGTGTGTACAAAATTTGACAACGACCGTAATACGAGTGATACTTCACGAAAATGAAATAAAAGTATTCAAAAAGTACTTACATATATTTTTACGAGTACCGTTTAACATTGTGTGCAATTAATTAAACATAACAATAAGTAACATTTAATTAAAACCTGAATGTTAAGTTTTAATGTTTATTTCGAGATTGATTTTCACTCAAAAATGGAACTTTATTCTTTTATTCCTAGTGTGTTATTATTAGTATTTTACTATTCTTATAAATATTGAAAAAATTAAACAAACTTATCTTTTTTTAAAAATGATAACCCCTCAAGCAATTCATTTCAACTGTTTTTCATACTAAAAAGCAACCACCTGTTGAATATTTTTTTGTTACAGGTTAAAAATTATTTGTAATTTTAAATAATTTATAACTTCTTAAAGACAATTAGATTTATCTGTCCATTTGTATAATTTGAAAGCTTAGCACTTGAAGTTTATGTAGACAAAGTTTCAATACTGTGCTACAAAAAAAATAAAATATTTTTTTTTTATAGAAAAGTTAAAGGTTCCAGAGATATGCCCATATATAAGTCTTTGAAACTTTAAACATTACATCTTTGAGTCGTACAGAGAGGAAAATTGGTAATTTTTGTGACAAAATTAATCACTTCTTCTTTGTATTTGTATTTCAAGTAAAAAACGTCTCATTGCTGGATCTCAGAAGCTTTCAATAAGTTAAAGCTAATCAAGAAAGTTCAAATTTTTATTTAAAATCAAAATTCTTTTAATCACCCTGCAAAAATATGTCAATTTTCGTTATTGCTCACCTCCAGATAAATATACTTGAATCACTGTTGTACATATTAATTCACATTTCATTTTAATTTTGCAGATAGAATTAAAAGTATCTACGAAGGAAATACGGTTTATTCTGTGGTTACTGATATTTTAAAAGAATTTGAATCTAACGGGCAAAGATTAATGAAAGAGTTAAAGGAACAACGTGAAGTCGAAGTAATTTTGAATGAATTAAATGATATAACTGAACCTTTATATAATAAAATTGAAGAAGCTGACAACATAATAAATGTGGATTTACGAAACTATATGTGGGATTTGGAAAGTACTTTAGACGAAGTAATAAACAATATTCTTAACGAGATTTCAGATTTAAAACAGAAAGCAATTGTAAAAGAACTTGAACTGTTAAAAAGTAAACAACAGTTGAAAGACGCTGTTGGCCTAAAGATTTTATTTGGAGTTTTGAAAGTTGGTTGCGGTCTATTGACACTGATAAATCCAGCTCTCGGATTAGTAGGGACGATTGCAAATTCTTCTATTGATGTTATTGAATCCGCTACCACTTCAACTAATGTATCGTTAGTATTAGGTACTGTACCCAAGAGCTTAAAAGTAATAACAGAGACAACGGAGACATTTTTAGAAAAAAATAAGAAAGATGAAGAGGATGAGAAAGATATAGAAGATAAGGAAGGTAAGAAAAGTGAGAAGATTGAGCAAGAAAAGACAGTTGCACTACTAGCAAAAATGGATGAAATTGAAGAATTCGATAAAGAGATAGAAAATATGATAAATAAGGAAAGAAAAGTTAATAAAAAAAGTACGAAACTTTCACAATTGCAGGAAGCCTATGTCTCTGAAAAGAGCAAATCTTTTTCAGATTACGGAAGGGAAAAATTCAACGATTTGGGTAATTTGATTACAGGAAAAGCATCGAAATCTAAAGTTGATCCGATGGGGACAGACAAGTATATTAATCAATTAGAAAAATATGAAAAGCGTGCAGAAGAAATAGAGAAGTTGAAGAAAGAGGCTGTCCGCAAAAGTGAGACTAAGAAAGTAAACGACTGTAATATTGCTGGAAATATTGTAAAGTACCTTAAAGTGACCACCACAACCTTCCAAACTGTATCGGATAGTGTCAGCAGTATTATAAATGATAAAGGAAAAATTGATGAAATCGATCAAGCAATTAACGCAAATAGGGAAAATATAAACGATTTAGAAACTCTTAAAAGAAATATTTACACAAGTGCTGAGCCTATGGTAAATGAAATAATTAAACTTGTCGGTAAAAAGCAAGGGGATATTGTGAAAATCGACTGATCATAGCCAATTTGGACGTTATCAATGCAATAGAGGACGTCAAACTATACTTTTCGAAATCAATTGCAGGATTCGATTCTAGTGCCTTTATGCAGGAGATCCTTAACAAAATTACCAGAACATTCGTAACAATGAAAGATTTGCACAAGAACATTTTGGAGTACAAGGAAAAAATTTCTGATAAAATGTTTTTAGTCAAACTGAATTTAGCTCGCTCGAGTAGCGTGCTGTGTCGAGACTGGCATTTGACAAATGCTTTGGCCAGTTTAAATGGAGCTCTTTTGTCCAATACTGCTAATGAATTCTACGACAAGTGGATTACTGCCTTTAAGCAATTTGCTTTTCCCTATAGTGGCAATACTTTAGAAAAAATGTCATTGCCAGAAAAATACCACAAAATGACTATTCCTAATGAGTTAAGAAGGATACAAGGATTCTTAAAAAAATTCCAGGATATTATTATAATGGAGAAGAATGGAGACGAGCTTCTGAGAAACAAAAGACAGTATTATTTTTTGGGTAGCACTGATAAAAAAAATCTTTCTTTCTTTGTTTGGAGCAACAATGACAATGGAGAATCTATTCGACGGATTTTGAGTGGTGAGGAAATAACATTATTTGCAGATATAACGCCTGACAGTAGAGATGCTATGAAATTCAATCAAGTTAAACTACTCTTCACATCTAAGGACCCTGTGATTAGAGAAAAATTGAATAATGTTATAGAGGATTTTAGGGTGTATTTGACTCATCATGGGAACTCTCGTTATAAATTCCAAAACAAAGTTTTTGAAATCAACACCTCTCCGACAGTTTTGCTTTTTGAACTTTCGATGGATGCTTATGGTCTTCCAAATGGACAAACGCATCTGTATGACAAAATTGCCAAAGGAGCGTACATGCTTAGTCCCTATGCTACGTGGAGCATTAAACTAATACCTGAAAGAAATGCAAATTTTGATTCCTTGACCCAATTTGTAGGCAAGGTGGACTTAGAATTGATAGGAAAAGGAGAATATTTACGAAACTCTGAATGTGACGGTAATTGTGAAGTTAATATGTTGAAGTATTATAATCTTATAGGGGAAGTGGTACAAGACGAGATACTTTACTTTTGAATCTAAATAACTCTGACAATATCATATTTACACTACGGGACAAAATTGAGGGACCACTTACAAAAAATCGTATAAAAAATATCAACGTCTTCAAATGATGATAACTCTGTTAGAAATTAGGAAAATTAAGTTTTTTTATGGATCATTGGAAAGCTTTTAAAATGTTTCGTCAAATAGTCCTAGCTTGAAGCTTAATAGGCGATTTATATTTTGGACTCAACCGCGAGAATTCAAAAAAGCGGATCCAGTATGGCGAAGAAAAAGATTAAAGATCAACAAATTCTCACGAAAATCGTTTCTGAGGGATTTCTGAAATAGCTGAATACAAATTCAGTGTCAGATTTTTAAAATTAAAAATGGTGGATACAAAATGGTGGATCAAAAAATTTAAAAACTAAAAAATCCTCAAGAAAATCATTTCCCGGAGGTTTTTGGAGTCCCTGTATAAAAATCCGATATTAGGTTTTTAAAATTTTATATGGCGGATCTAATATTGGGTAACAAAAGTTGAAGAAGTAAAACTCACTCGAAAGTTTGTTAATTTTAAAAAGCTTTTCCTCCAAGTCTGATCAGCCATTATGAATTTAAAAATCTTAAGTCACATTTGTGTTCAGGGACCTCAAAAACTCCAGAGTAAAGATTTCGAATAGATTTGTTGATTTTTAATTTTTTACTCCGCCATATTAGGTACACCATTTTAAATTTTATAAATTTGACACAAAATTCGTGCTCAGCGTCCTTAAACAACCCCGAGGAACGATTTTCGTGAAGATTTGATGATTTTTAATTTTTATACCCGCCATGTTGGATTCACCATTTTGAATTTTAAAATTTTGATACTGGATTAGAAAATTAGAAAATTTGTTTAAACTGGAAAATTGAGAAATAGGAAATTTGATTATTGGAAAATTGTTAATGTAAAAAAGTGGTGAATAGACAAATTGGTAAATTGAGAAATTGGAGAATTGGTTATTAAAAAATAAACATATTAGAAAATTGTAAAAGTGGTCATTGGAAAAATTGAAAATTGGGAAATTAGAAAATTGTTTAAACTGGTAAATTGGAGAGAGGTTATTGGGAAATTGGAGAAATTGAAAATTGGCAAATTAGAAAATTTTTTAAAATGGTACATTGTGAAATTGGAGATTTGTTTGTTGGGAAATTGGCAAATTACAAAAATTGGTAAATTAGAAAATTAGCAATTTCGAAAAAAAATGGTAAATTGAGAAATTGGAGAATCGGTTGTTGGAAAATTGGAAAAGTGTTAATTGGAAAATTGAAAAAATTAAAAATTGGATTAAAAATTGTTGCTGGTTACAAATGGGTAAGAATTCCTGAAGTGGGCCCCTAAATTTTTTTGGGTCTGTGAATTTTTTTCATTCTTATATGTTTCGATAGCCAATGATGGTATAATAAAAACCTGTAAATAGTTTTCCGAAATTCTAATATTTGCAAAAGTTATTAAAGATCAAAGTTTTTTGCAGCGTTTTAGTAAATAACCAATTACTCGCGAGTGGATGAACCGATTTTAATAAAAATTGGAAGGAAGCTTAATGAGGAATTGTACTTACGATAAATGATCAAAATTTTAATTAAAAATAATAATTTGTTTAAATAAATTAAGTTTTTAATTTTTGAGATTAAAAAACAATCTGTTCTCCCTCTTTTTTTTATTTGTTTTTTAAGAATCAAATAGAGAATACTTTTAAGATTTTATTTGAACAATAAAAAAGTAGGATTCTCAATAACTTAATGAAATACAATATTTTATAATAAAGTTTGCACAGCCTTTTTATATAGGTTTTAAACTATAGCGCGTCTTTTGTTTTCTTGTGTATTATAAAAAGTTTCTACACATATTTAAAGGCTTCAGAGTATAACATTCAAATCATTTCATTTTTAATTAGTGGAGCGTTGAAATGATATTTTCTTGTATTTTTAATCGATTGCGCTTTCAGAACGATAAATTGTCCGCGAAAACATTAAAAAAATTATGTATTTTTTGACAGTTGTAAAGCGCAGTATAAAAACAAATTTTATTTAGTCAATTTATTCGAACATGAAAATGAATTTGATGTGAAAGCCGGGTAGAATTTTTTGCGACCCGTCGCAAAAAAATTAATATGTAAAAAATATGTGTAAGTAAAAAAAAGGTGCACTTTTACCGTCTCCGGTCGCAAAAAAAATTCCACTCAGCTTTCACATTAAATTCATTTTTCATGTTCGATTAAATTGACTAAATAAAATTTGTTTTTATACTGCGCTTTACAACTGTCAAAAAATACATAATTTTTTTAATGTTTTCGCGGACAATTTTTCGTTCTGAAAGCGCAATCGATTAAAAATACAAGAAAATATCATTTCAACGCTCCACTAATTAAAAATGAAATGATTTGAATGTTATACTCTGAAGCCTTTAAATATGTTGTAGAAACTTTTTACAATACACAAGAAAACAAAAGACGCGCGATAGTTTAAAACCTACATAAAAAGGCTGTGCAAACTTTATTATAAAATATTGTATTTCATTAATTGTAAGTTATTGAGAGTCCTACTTTTTTATTGTTCAAATAAAATCTTAAAAGTATTCTCTATTTGATTCTTAAAAAACAAATAAAAAAAAGAGGGAGAACAGATTGTTTTTTAACCTAAAAAATTAAAAACCTAATTTATTTAAACAAATTATTATTTTTAATTAAAATTTTGATCATTTATCGTAAGTACAATTCCTCATTAAGCTTCCTTCCAATTTTTATTAAAATCGGTTCATCCACTCGCGAGTAATTGGTTATTTACTAAAACGCTGCAAAAAACTTTGACCTTTAATAACTTTTGCAAATATTAGAATTTCGGAAAACTATTTACAGGTTTTTATTATACCATCATTGGCTATCGAAACATATAAGAATGAAAAAAATTCACAGACCCAAAAAAATTTAGGGGCCCACTTCAGGAATTCTTACCCAAATTTCAATTAAAATTTCAAAAAATTAATTTAGCGAATTTAATGTAACACATGAATACTTCTCGAATATTTATAAATTGTGAAACAAGAATGTATAACTAAAAGAAAATAATAAATTTTATCATACAATTGTAATAATCTTAATCTTTATTGTCCCAAACTAGATTTGATACAAATTTGTATGAGACTGTTATTTCAATAAACGCTGTATTTTAAACTGATTGAAATAATTATGCCAAGTTCAGGAATTTTTTTTCTTAAAGACAATAATATATATCAATTTTATATTTGGGGGATATTTTCTAATACATTTAAACTTTAAAAAAATATTCCATTCATAAAAAAATATTTAAAATTCACAGTTAAGTCAACATCATGAGTATACCAACCAACTATTGTAATTGTTTTACTAATTCTTATCGAAAAATAAAGAAATCAAGTGTTTTCTTAAATTACACATAATTGCCTTCTATATAAATTAGATTGTTTTTTTGATATATTGGAAACAATATATTTTTTTCGACTGCTAAAAGCTCTTTAGAATTATTTTAAAACGGTTTAAAATGACTTAAAATATTTATAACTATTTAGAATTATTTCATACGTTTAAAAACTAGTTTTAAATTTTCTAGAACTTGTTTACAATTTTTTAGGATTAGCTTAAAACTGTCTAAAGCTTTTGAAAAATTTTCGAGAATTAATTGAAAGCTGTTTAGGAGCTTTTTATATTTTTAAATCTTTTTTAAACTGGTTAATAACTATTAATGGGTTTTATACTTATGTTGAATTATTTAAAACTGTTTAAAACACTGTAAAACAGTTTGCCGTTTGTTTATAACACACATAGAAGTGATATTTTTATTAATGACAATTACCTTTATCATTATTAACTGTTTCTAATTAATTAGTCCATATCAAACATTAAATTTAATTAAAATCCAATTGGCTTAAAACAAAAACTTAATTCTTTGAATTGAATCGTTAGTTAAACAAATATATAGTGAAAGCTGGCCAACTTTTATGAAAACTAATCTTCTCGTGTGGTATCAAGTGTAATGTGTGTAGTACTGAATTTACGGCAGATACGCAGAGACCTGGTACTTGCATTTTCTCGGAACGACTTAGACACAGTGAGCGCTTCGAGTTATGCCACATTAGTGCCGTACTCTAGAGGTTCGTTTCTGAATGTAACCAGTCATCCCCGAGGAATCTGTAGACAATATGGCGCTTCATCTCCCCATATTCTACCTCGAGAATAGCTCCACATCCTTCTAAGCACTGAACTCATTCTCTCGAAAATATTTTGTCTCTAGGAAAAAAAAAACTCACTTCTTTCGTTCACATCAGAATTCGAGTCACTTTCCTTGCTTTTCCAATTGAGACCCATACGCATATATTCACTTGGCGAAAATTATACCAACATATGAAAATTTCCACTTATCCTTGGACTTTAATATTTTCCGTCTATTTCTCGAATAAAGCAATGGAAAATAATGGGGTAAGTAAAAATTGTACAATAAATATAAACAATAAAATTATATAAAGGGTTTGGATATATTATTTTGACCAAAATCGTCATAGATGAATTTTTGAAAATTTAATAATTTCAGAAATGATTCTGCATATGGTTTCTAGAGTATGAAAAAAATTATTTTAAAATTTCCATTATTTATCTTAAATAAAATGTAAAAGTCAGGGAAAAATGTCATTTTCGTAGCTGACGGAAAAAATGTTTAAATTTTGGAAAATATAAAACAAATGAAAAAAATAGAAAATTAAAAGAGATAAACTTTGAAAAATAATTGAAGCATGATAAAAACAATGATAAGTTTTAAGAAAATAAATCTCATTTGAGAGAAATACTTGAAAAAATTACGGAATTTTTTTTAATTGAAAAACATAATTGAAATTTGAGAAAAATACATAAAGATCTTAAAAATTAACTGAAACAAATGAAAAAATTAAAAATTGGATAAGAGAATTGAAGAGAACTAAAAATAATTGAAATTTACGATAATTAATAAAAAAAATTTGAATATTAAGAAAACAAATAAAAATAATTAAAAATTGAAGAAAATAATTGAAATATATAGAAAAATACTTATAAATTTTAGAAAGATTTTTTTTTAAGATTGAGAAAAAAATTGAAATATGATAAAAATAATTTAAGTATGAAAAAATGAAAAAAGTAAATAATTTGAGGGAAATTATTGAAAACATCATACAATGTATGTTTAAATTAAGAAAATAATTACAAAATTACTTCAAAAATTTTAGTTAAAAAGAATTTTTAAAAAATCGCAGAAATAATCAAAAATTGATAAAAATAATAGAAATTTTAGAAAAATACTTAAAAATCTTAGAAATTACTAAATTTTAGAAAATGATAATAATATAAGTAATAATTAACAATCGAGGAAAATAATTAAAAAATAACCAAATTAATTCAAAATTGAAAAAAAAGGTTAAATACTGCCAATAATTTAAGATTGAGAAAAAAATTTGAAATATGATAAAAATAGTTTAAATGTGTTAAATTGAAAACAGTGAATAAAATTTGAGAGAACTAATTGAAAAAATCATAGAATATATGTTTAAAAAAAGAAAATAATTACAAAATTAATTTTAAAATTTTAATTAATGAGTATAATTAAAAAATAGCAGAAATAATCGAAAATTGATGAAAATAATTAAAATTTTAGAAAAAGACCTATTTAAAAATCTTTAAAAATAATTTTAGAAAATGTGAATGATTATTAACAATAGAGGAAAATAATTGAAAATTGAAAAAAGTAATTGAAATATTCTGAAAATGATTTAAGATTAAGAAAAAATGGAAATATCTTGAAAATAATTTAAATTAAATTAATTAAAGAGAATTCTTAAAAAATCGCAGAAATAATAGAAAATTGATGAAAATAATTAAAATTTTAGAAAAAGACCTATTTAAAAATCTTTGAAAATAATTTTAGAAAATGTGAATGATTATTAACAATAGAGGAAAATAATTGAAAATTGAAAAAAGTAATTGAAATATTCTGAAAATGATTTAAGATTAAGAAAAAATTGAAATATCTTGGAAATAATTTAAATTAAATTAATTAAAGAGAATTCTTAAAAAATCACAGAAATAATAGAAAATTGATGAAATTAATTAAAATTTCAGATAAATAATTGAAAATTTGGAAAATAATGCAAAAATAATTCAAATAATCAGAAGTTGAAGAAAATAATAGAAAAATTGCAAAATTTATTTTTAAATGGAATAAAATAATTGTAAAATTGTTGAAAATATGGAAAATTGATTACAATAATCTAAATTTGTGATAATAACTGCAAATTTAGGAAATTAATTGAAAAGTAATAAAAATATTAAAAGATGGTGAAAATCATTGCAAAATAATAAAAAGAAATGAAAATTGAACAAAATAATTGAGGCAGTTGGTGCAGAAATAGTGAATTATGTGATATTTGTTAAGAAAATGTTGAAAAGTGATTTTTAAAAAATGGTTATTATTTATAAAATGTTAATATAAATTATCCAAATTAAAAATTTTTAATAAATGTTACTAAACATTTAATAAAACTGTGATACTCCGCTTGATTCAATACATTTTTTTGTGTTTCATTTTATTTTGTGCAGAAACCGCACAAGTTCGAAAGTTAATTTATTTTTTTTATACCTTATGTTAATTAAAATATAAATCAATCATATTTAATTTTTAAACTTATAGATTAGTAGAAAATAATGCAAAAAGCAGAATTGAAAAAAATTCTCACAATTACAAGAAAATCAGTTTTTATTGATTCCTGAACAATTTCGGTTTATGGACTTGTGCGGTTTCTGCACTAACTGCCTCAATTATTTAAAAAATATTTGAAAGTTCAGGAAATCAATTTACAAATTAGGAAAATGATTCAAAACTGAAGGTAATAATTGCAAAATGACAAAAAGTATGGTAAATTAAAAAAATTAATTTCAATTTGCGATTAATAAAAATATAAAATTTAGGAATAGATAATTATATTGATTTAATGTCAAGGAAAAAATAATTAAAATTGATAAAGTGATTGAAAAAACTAATCAAAATAATTAAAATTTGAGGAAGATAAAATTAAGATCTTGGGAAACAATTTAATGATAATTAAAAGAATTAAAAATTGTAGAAAATAATTTAAAAAATGATAAAATTAGGTCAAAACTCAAATTTAGTATATTTGAAACGTGGATTAATTGAACTAGTCAATGCAAGTTCAAATTAACTAAAATTTGAAGACATTAAAAATGCCATAATTTTACATTTTGAGAACATTTTTTTTTTTATATAAAATTTTAAAAAAGTCTGTTGTACATTTTTTCAGAAAAAAGTTGATTGAGCTAAAATTTGTGGTTAAATAATGATTATTTACCATTTTGTGTTTTTTCTTTAAATTTGTAAAATTCATCCAATTTTAACAAATAATAACTTATTTTGCTCTTTGAAATATTTTCTACAATTTGATTTGTTTTATTATTTATTATAATAAATATAATATAATATAATAATAATAGTACGTATTATTCATTACTGATTAGAATATTATTTTATAAATAATATATTATCTAAAAATTATAAAATAAATAACATTGGGTTTTTATACATTTTTTAAACAAAATATTTTTTAACAAAATCTAACAAATCAAATTGTAGAAAATATTTCAATAAGAGAAATAAGCTATTATTTTATAAAATTTGATGAAAATTACAGATTTTAAATAGATTTTAAGAAAAACCATAAAATGTTAATTACATAATTATTATTTGATACCAAAATTTGGTTCAATCTAATTTTTTTGAAAAATGTATACAACTGGATCATCCAAAAGTTTTTAAATTTATTTATAATAACATTTTTTACTTTGTAATAAAATCCACTTTTCAGTTTGAGGTTATGTCAATGCAGAAAACCTCCTTAAAAGTTTCATTTTGTACCATTTGGTACTGAATTTAGATTTTGAAATAATAAAGTTTAAAATTTTTATTTCCTACTTAAACCACGATATTAGGTTGCCAAGTTAAAGGTTTTAAAAAATTGGAAAAGTTTAAACTTATTTTAATAACTTCATCTTCTTACAAATAACGGTTAAAAACCGCAAAATTAGGTTATTTGACAGGCAAACTTTGAAACCATATTTTATCTATTATTCTATATTTCTCACTGATTGACTAAACTAAAAATAATAATTTTAATGTTTCTAAATAAATACAAATTTCTATTTTTTCATTTTCCACTCCAATTCTACATTTTTCTACATATTGTCTATTAGCTATAAAAAAAATGACATTGTCCGTATCCTCTACACTTCAAAATCATATATTTTAAAATATATACCTAATAGCAATTTTATCATATTTTTTTTAATTTTGTACTCTAGAAACCATACAGAATCATTTATTTTGTTAGCATCAAATATTCCAAAATTGGTCCGCAACGACTTTTTGGTCGAAATAAAAAGGTCTATACCCTATAATTAATAAAAAAATTCAGTTACGAACCAGAAATATTAAAATGTAAACAAGTTAAAATCCCCATAACGTACAAAGTATATATTTGACAATAATCGTATAAATATGAGCGGAGTCATAAAAGTGGAATAAAAAAATTAATCCAATTACAGTGTATGAAAGTTTTGGATAGGTTTTGTTGCATTAAGATCCATAAAAGCACTAGAAGACAAACTCTCCCTTTTTTCCACTTTCTTCTTGCTTTTGTACAACTGCAAGTTAAGAATACGTTCAAAGTAACGCACCAGACCGCAAAATCCATAATTACCATAAATTCACGGGGTCGCTATTCTCTCCGGTCAATGAATCACTTTTAGAGTTTACATCCGAGATCGTAAAACTCTCCCCATCGTATTTAGCCACGATTAAAGTGAATAAAAGGAAACCTCGTAAAAGTTGCGTCTTTGTCTTGGATAACTGAACTGAGATTCTTCAAAGCACCCCGGAAATAATCGCGATTTGGTCGTGGCGAGAAAAAGAAAACTTACGAGTCTACACGACACATTCACATACCAAAGGCGTAAACACCACAATTTTTATCAATTTCCTCTAATCCGATTCAATTGTTTTTTGGCAATTTGAAAAAATTTGATATTTTTTTGACAATTCGGCATTTTTAAAATGAAAATTGTACATACTAGAATAAAAAATAGTAATGCAATTTGATAAAAATGTAAATTCATTGATCATTCGTTTCTTCGTTTATTCATTCATTTCTTCGTTTGTTCATTCATACATTAATTCGTTTATTGATTCATAAATTCACTCATTAATTCGTCCATTCGTTCATTTATTCATTAATTCATCAGTTAATTAAATCATTTTTTTCATCGTTCATTTATTATTCAAGGAGTTAAAAAATAATTTAAATTATTTTTTATTCGGTCATTCTTTCATTCATATATTCATTTACATATTCGTACATTCATTCATTCATTCATTCATTCATTCGTTCGTTCTTTAATTAATTCATTTATTCATTCGTTAATTGATTATTAAAATCATTCATTCATTCGTTAATTAATTAAATTATTCATTAATTCGTTTGTTCATTAATTAATTATTAAATTCATTCATTTGTTCGCTTATTAATTAATTAATTAATTCATTAATTTATTAACTATTACTTCATGTATTCGTTCGTTCATTCATTAATAATTCAATTCTATAATTCACTTATTCGTTCGTTCATTATTAAATAAAATAATGTATAAATTCATTATTTATTCGTTCATATATTTATTCATTCATTTATTTATTCTTTCATTTATTTCTTCATTTGTTTATTCATACATTCATTCGTTCATTGATTCACAAATTCACTCATTAATTCGTCCATTCATTTGTCCATTCGTTCATTTATTCATTAATTAATCAATTCATTAAATTATTTTTTTCATCGTTCATTAACTATCAAAGGAATTAATAAATGATTTAAATTCATTTTTATTCGGTCATTGATCCATTCATCCATTTATATATTCATACATTCATTCATTTATTTATTCATTCGTTCATTCGTTCTTTTATTAATTATTTCATTAATTCATTAATTCTTTAATTAATTACTTAAATCATTTATTCATTCGTTCATTCATTCATTCATTAATAATTCAATTTATTAATTCATTTATGCGTTGTTGATTAAAATTAAATTAATTTATAAATTCGTTATTTATTCGTTTATTCATTCATTTATCATTCATTCATTTATTTATTCATTCATTCATCATTCATTCCTTTATTCATTCATTCCTTTATTCATTCATTCGTTTATTCATTCACTCATTGATTCATTCATTCATTTATTCATTCATTCATTTATAATTTATTTATTCATTTGTTAATTTAATAAATAAACAAATAAAAGAATGATTAATTATTTAAATAATTGATAAAGTAATTTATTCATTCGTGCGTTCGGTTATTAATTAGATAATTCATTTATTTGTTCGGGTATTAATTAGATAATTCATTCATTTGCTCGTTCAATCATTAAATAATTCATTTATTCATTCGTTTACTGTTTTACTCAACTATTCATTCAATCAATCATTCACTTACTCATTCATTCATTCATTCATTCATTCATTTATTCATTCATTCTTTCATTTAATCATTCGTTCACTCCTTCATCTTTCATTAAATCGTTCATTCGTTTATTTATTTATTCATACATCCATTCATTCATTCCATTAATAATCAATTAATTATTTCATTTATTTATTTAGTTATTCATTCGTTTGTTCATTAATAAATCAACTCATTCATTAGTCATTACTCATTTACTTGTTCTTTTATTATTTCACAAACTTATCAATTAATTTATTCATTGGTTTACTGTTTTATTCATTCATTCATTTATTCATTCACTCATTTATCTTTCATTAAGTCGTTTATTCGTTTATTCTTTGAGTCATTTATTCGCATATTTATTCAATAATTAGTTAATTCATTTATTCACTCATTTAGTTGTTCATTAAATAATTCATTCATTGGTTTATTTATACATAAATAAGTTCATTCATTCATTCATTTATTCATTAAATAATTAATTCTTAAATTAATTTTTTACTTTATTCATTCGTTCGATTATAAATTAATTAATTTATTTATTTATTCTTTTGTACAAATATTCATTCATTTAATCAGTCAGTCATTCATTCATTTATACATTTATTCATTCATCCATTCTTTCATTTATTTGTTTATACACTCGTTAGTTTATTAATTAATTAATTTATTTATCCATTTGTTTATTCATTTATTGGCTCATTCATCCATTTATTTAAACATTCATTCGTTCATTAATTCATTTGTTAGGGCATTCATTCATTTATTCATATGTTCATTAATTATTCATTATATAATTATAATTCATTAATGCATTCATTCGTTCCTCCATTAAGTAATTAATTAATTAATAATTTTTTTCTTTTATTCGTTTATTAATTTATTCATTTATTAATTCATTCATTAATTTATTCAATAATTCATTCATTAATTCATTCATTAATCCATTCATTTATTTATTCATTCCTTCATTGCTTCATTCTTTCGTTCATTCATTCATTAATTAATTAATCCATACTTCTATTTATTAATTATCTCATTCATTCATTCGTTCATTTATTCATTAATTCATTTATTCATTCGCTCGTTCATTCATTCACTTATTCAGTCGTTTATTAATTAATTAATTCAATCACTATTTCCTTCATTTGTTCAATCATTCATAAATTCGTTTATTTATTAATGATTTATTTCCTTAATTAATGACTGACTTTATCCATTAGTTAATTAACTAATTCATTAATTCATTCCTATATTCACTTGTCCATTCATTCATTCATTTATTCATTCATAAATTATTTAATTCACTTCTTCGTTTGCTCATTAATTAATAAATTAATTGATTAATTCATTCATTTATTCAGTCGCTCATTCATTCATCCATTCATTAAATATTTAATTTACTCCTTCGACAATTCATTTGTTCATTTTTTTATTTATTTATCAATTAATTAATTCATTAATTCTTTCATTCGTTCATTAATTAAGTCATTCATTCCTTTTATAAATGGATAAATAAATTCCATTAATTATTAAGCTCATTAATTAATTCTTTAAGTTTCTTTTAGATTTACATTATTTTCTTTGATTTTTAATCATGTTCTGCAATTTTCCAATTAATTTTTTCAATATCGTATATATATTGCACATTTGTATATTAATACATGTACATATTTGTATATACGCCAATGTGAGGGCTATTACAAAGATATAAATTGCGACCTTATAGAAGCAAAAACCTCAAGGAGATGCAGATGTCCTCGAAGTGCATAATATGGTCCAGTGGAAGCTGTTATAACGAGTTTTGTGTGAGTGCACAACTCCAAAATCACATGCAAGGAGTAAAATGCTTTTTATTGTTAATGGAAAGCTTTGCTTATTAGCGGCAAAATTGTCTCATAAAATGTTAATATATCAGTTGATTATACGTTTTTTAGAAAGTCTGATAAAAGTGTATATACGCGCCATATTGACGCGATGCCACCAAGAAGAGGCAGAACTACTATAAAGAGATCATAAACGTTCTTCTCCTGACTGAGTCGTTAAGCACGATCAATCTTAACAACTTACTGCCAAACCAGAAGTAACGACGTTCCTCGTTTGGTCATTGAGTCAATTGGATAATTACTTGATTTGTTTATTAGGCTAATTCTGACCCTCTTCGAATTGGCCAATGTAAATTCGTTCAAATTGTAGAATTTCGTATTCTATTTTTGATTAATGAGATCTATTAAAAGTATTAAGTAATGAGGATAAGTCACTGTTTTGATCAATTTTTAAAGTGACAAGAAGTATTTAATTTTTTCTAGGTTTAAACTTTATATTTTTTGTGCGGAAATTCTCGGACTTAAATTTGAAATAAAAGAAGTAAAAAGAGAAAGAACTTATACAGATAATAAATAAAAATTATAAGATAGTGAAAAAATTGTTAAAATTCTAAGAAAATTAACTAAGGGACTTTTAAAAATTACTAGAAGTAAAAAAATGACTATAAAGTGAACATTGTTACGAAAAGAAGAAAGAAAAATTAAACTAGAATAGAAAATGACGAACATGCTAAAAAGGTATGAATTTGAAGAAATAAATAATTAAAATCTGGAGAAAAATTAGAAAATTACTGGAAAGTGATTAAGTAAATGCATTTAATTATAGATTAAATTATCTAGATATTTTATTTACTTATGTATTTATTTATTAATTTTACAAGAAAGTAAGAAATATTATACAAAAATAACTTAATTTTGGAACTGAAAACTATAGAATATGGAGAAAAAAACCCTAGAAGTATACAAATGCAAAAAAAAAGGTGAGCAGAAACTAAAAAAAGAGAAATTAAAAAACAAAAACAAATTTAAAAAAGTAACTTAGTAACTTAGAACTAAGGAGAAAATTTAAAAAAGTGCTTATATAACAACAACTTAAAGAAAAATAACTAGAAGGTAATGAAAAAAAAAAAATAAATTAAAAGAAAAGTAGTACATAAGAAACAATAAATAAATAACTAATAAAGATACTGATATTTTAAAAGCGATATTTTATAGAAAGTAAAAATAAAATACTAGAAATAAAAAAATTACCAGAAAGTGAGAAAAATATAACTATAAGAAATACGGCATAATTACACAAAAGTTAAAAAATAACTCGTTGTTCAAGGAATTAACTAGAATTAGTTAAAAGTGACTCGGAATGAGACAATAACTAGAAAATATTGAAATAAATTGAAAAGTGAATAAAAAAATATAAATTAAAAAAAAGGATAGAAAAAAAACAAAATTAGTACAAATTTACGAAAAAAGTAAATAAGACATAAATAACAATTAAGTAAAAAAATCTTGATATTAAAGAAAGTGAAAAAAATAATTAGAAATTTAAGACATTAACTGCAATTTGTTAAAAAGTAACTTTTAATTAGAAAATAAAGAAAACATTTAAAGCGAATAAAAGACTAGAAATTAAATAAAGGGAAATATCTAGAAAATCAGGAAAATTATAGTGAAAAAATTTTAAAACAGTAGTAAGTGGATATCAAATTATTGTAATCTAATAAACCTACTAATATAAAAAAGTGTAACTAGAAAGAAAATAAAATTGCTTAGAATTCAAAAATTACTAGAAAATCAGAAAAATGAAACTAAAAAAATAAAAAGAAATTGCACAAAAATAGCTAGAAATTAGAAAGTTAGTACAGAATAAAGAAAAATAACCAGATAATAAATAAATTATAAGAATTATAAAATTGCTAGAAAATGGAAGAAATGTGACTAAAAAAGCAGACGAAACTACAGGAAAATTAAATATGACTAGAAATTTAAGAAATTAACTAAAAATTGTAAAAAATTAACTAAAAAATGTAGAGAAAATAAAAGTTAAATAAAAAACTATAAATTAGAGAACAATCACTAAAACATTAAGAAAATTAGTGAAATTTTATTAAGAAGGAACTAGAGAAAATAATAAAAAAATTAAAAAGTGAATCAGTAATAACAAGAAATTAAATATAAACTACCAAAAAATAACAAAAGTAAAAGAAAAAAAGTTATTATACACGGAGAGAAAATTAATTATAAATTTTATTAAAATGATTTATAAGTTAGGGAAAAAGTGATAGAAAGTGAAATTTTCATACAAGGGATTTTTAGCTTTAGACACAACCATTCGATTCATCAATAAGTAATTTTAAACTTTAATATAGCCTGTAGCAAATTTAATATAATTTTTTTTAAAATTTGAAATTATCAATCTGAAAATTTCTCTTTTTGATCCTTTTTCCCTAAATTGTAAAACATTTTTATAAAATTTATATTTAATTTTTTTCCCGTGTAAATATTTTTTAGTTATTTTATAATTTATTATATTATTATTATAACAATAGTTTTTTTTGTTTTCTATTTACTTATCTCATTATTTTCATTTTTTTCTTAATTTTTACAAAAATTTGTGAAGAAACTTACAAAATAAATAGTAAAAATGACACTGCAATTGATAAAAAATTATGACAAATTAAACACATATTTAGAAAAATATGTCCACATTTTTTTCCACTTATTGTAGTATCAAATTAAAAAATTTGATGGGGGAGGTTGAAAAAGAAGTTAAAAATCTGTGCTTTTTAAAAAATCTTCAATTTTTTCAATATTTATCCGAAGCTTTCAATTTTTTCGATTCCGTTAAATTATTTTTTACTTATATATATAAAGATATTTTAATTATTTTCTTTTGATTAAAAATAAATTCTGCAATTTTTCTTGATTTTCATCAATTTATAATTATATTCATTATTTTGGCATTACTTTTAAAAATTTCAATTATTTTTCTCGATTGTTAATTATTATTCTCATTTTCTAGAATTATTTTCTAAGATTTTTAAGTATTTTTCTGAAAATTCAAATATTTTTTTCAATTTCTAATTATTTTCATTTGTTATCAGAATTTCACATTTTTTTGATTAATTATCGTAAATTTCAATTATTTTTAGCTTTCTTCCAGACTTTTCCCCAATTTTTAGTTTTTCTCATTTTATAAAATAAATGTCTAAATTTTTTTAAGTATTTTTCTCAAATTGCTATTATTTTCTTCAGTTTTCAATTATTTTTCTTTGTTTTTATAATTTCCAAAAGATTTGATTAATTATCGTAAATTTTAATTATTTTTAGCATTCTTCCAGGTTTTTCTTCAATTTTTAGTTCTTCTCATTTTCTAAAATTATTTTCTAAGATTTTTAATAATTTTTCTAAAATTTCAATTGTTTTCTTCAATTTTTAATTATTTTCATTTGTTTTCATAATTTTAAAATTTATTTATTAATTATCGTAAATTTCAATTACTTTTAGATTATTTCTTCAATTCTTTTCTCCAATTTTAAGTTATTCTCTATTTTTTTAAATTGATTTCTAAGATATTCATGTATTTTTTTCAAATTTCAATTATTTTTTCTTTATTGAAAAAAAATTCTTTAGTTTTTTTAATTATCTTACATAAATGTCATTTATTTTTTTACAATTTATCATTGTTCGTATCATATTTTAATTATTTTCTTCATGTTTTAAAATTTAAAAACATTTATCAATTATTTTCCAAAATTTATTTTCTTCAATTTTTAATGAAACGTTTGTTTCATAATTTCAAAAATTTTTAACTATTTATCTGACTTTTCAATTATTTCATTATTTTTAATATTTTTTATATTAATTTCTTCAATTTTCAATTACTTTCGTTCTTTTTCTCGTTCTTTTTCATAATTGCCAAAAAGTTTTTATTTATTTCTCTTCAATTAAAACTTGTTCTGTTTAACTTTAAATTATGTTTATCTTTTTTCAATTATTTTTTTTAATTTTTAATTATTTTCTTTTATTTGAATGAACTTCTTAAAATTTTAAGTATTTCTCTCAAATTTTGTTTAACTTTCCTTTATTTAAAATATTTTATGTAATTTGTTTAATTATTTTCTCAAGTTTTAATTATTTTTTTTAATTTTAATTTATTTATCTCAATTTTTAACCTTGTTTTTTCAATTTTTAATTATTTTCTCTAATTTTTCATTATTCAATATTGTTTCAATTTACTTTTAAGATTCTCAAGTATTTTTCTTAAATTTTAATTATATTCTTTATGTTTAAAACATTTTTATGATTGTTTTAATTACTTTTCCCAATTTTTAATTGACTTCATTTTTTTTTTCAATTAATTTGCAAATTTTGCAATTATTTTGTTTAATTTCAATTATTTTTTGCAATTCTTTTTAATTCTAAAATATTATACATTTTGTCATAAATAAATATTTATTTTATTTATTGATTTTTAAATATGATATTTAAAATATTTATTTCGTCTTATTAGATAAATATTTTTTTTTTTTTTATTTATTATTAACACAATACATCCCGCGGCCCAAAAGAACCATAAATGGGTTACAAAATAAAGAGCAAAAATCATATACAATGTAAAAAGAATAATTTAAAATTAAAAAACTGTAAAAATTAATATAATATTATTTACCGATTTGTTATATTTTTTATTGTATTTTATAATTTTTAAAGTCCATGAAAAACTAATCGCGCGCTGGCGCGCGTTTTATTTTGCTAGTACAATAAAATAACTTTTTATAAAGATTCAGTTTTGTGTTATTTCTAAAAAAAAATCTAATCGAACACAATTTATTATTCAACTTCCACATTGAAAAATATCGTTGTTTAACATATATATTAAATTCAAACAAAATTTGTATATTAATCTCTAATAAATTATTATCTTAAAATTCCAACTAATACTTTTATTGCAATTCTAACTGAAATTTTATATCAGAACAGAATCGATCCGTTGGAGCAAAGTTGTGAAGGTAATGTTTAAATAAATTAAACAGAAACATTAGCACATTATATTTTTTAAGACAAAACAGTCTTTATTAGCAACGTTTCGTCAGTAATTCACTGATCTCTTCAGGCTGTAACACAATTAATATAACACTTAGGATATTATAATGATTTT
This sequence comes from Ganaspis brasiliensis, assembly GCA_037103525.1. Lineage (NCBI taxonomy): Eukaryota > Metazoa > Arthropoda > Insecta > Hymenoptera > Figitidae > Ganaspis > Ganaspis brasiliensis. Next base: position 1,595,096 of record JAZKLR010000492.1, read on the forward strand.
TAACAACAAACACAAAGAATATTAAATTATTTTTTAGATGTTATAATAATACCTTTAACGAGAAATTTGTTTAATACATATTTTTTGAGTAAAATTAATTATCACTAAATAGTGACATTTGTCAAAACGTGTTTTCGTAATCAAGGAACGGTACAAACTGACCATTTTGCGAATGAAATTGACAAACACAATGAAAATATTTCAGTTAAATGCCAAGTCACAACAGAAATATAAATAGACAGATAAGTATCAAGAAGAAATTAGATGTTAAATTAAAAGTTAAAATTTTCGTTGAAATTAAATCATGAATTAATCAATTATTTTTTGTAAACATTATTTACCCCTGTAATATTTTCTTTTATGTTAATGCTATTATGCTCGTGTTTTATAAACATCATTTCAGATAAAGTTCGTCTTTTCCAATCGTCCTCAACGTCGACAATTTCTGCGTTTTCAAAGTCAAATACATGCTTATATTTTTTACAATGTTCTAAAATGAGGCGATTTGTTTTTTTATGTTCATTTTTAATGTTTAATTTATTTAAACATTACCTTCACAACTTTGCTCCAACGGATCGATTCTGTTCTGATATATATTTAAAATGGAGAGCGACCAAATGTCGTCTAACTGAAATTTGTCGAAGCCAGGAAAAATTGTTTAATAAAACTATTTTGTTGAAATCACAATGTTAATATTATCAGTGGATTTTTTTTTCAAGTATGGAATTTACGGAATTTCATTTCCTAGAATATGATTAATCAGGACAATCAATCAACAATAAAAGAAGACACTTGGTTAAAGCGGAAATGTCGACAGTTATATTTGAAGGATTTAGGATTTTTATAGATGATGATTGGTTTGGTTGAATGTGTCTATCTAATTCGAGAAGGATCATGAAAGGTGCAGGTGAAGAGAGGTTTAGACGGATGCTGCTTCTGAAAAGGTGCGTGTAATTATGTATGAGGATACCATAGCACCGGGTATATAACATATCGGGCATTCCAACAGCCAGAGTCTCGAATCCACCCTCGCAGTTGGCCCGTTAAACTGAATAGCAGCTAATGAACGCGAAGCTCCAGTCTACTGTCTGTTCGTCCGTCCGTCTAACCACGGGCGTACGAACAGTGGCAAAGTGAATTCACAATGAGTCTCAAGCTAAGCTCCTTCTATCCAAAAACAGATCACTCGCTTCCTAATGAGTTTCTGATTTTCACAATTCAAGTATTTATTTCACTTATTTAATAAACCGTCTCTAGATAAATATTGTATTTTTACAACATGAGTTGAAAAAAGTAGTGTAACATGAAAAGAGAAAAAAAAGTTTTTAAAATGAAGGGATTCCGGTTAATTTGATGCAAATTATCCTCTTGTATATGGACACTAAAGTATCCTCTTTAATTAAATAGATTTTCCTCACCTGGAAAGGAATCCTCTCAAATAAAATGTATACTAAGAATGAAAAATTGATATAAAAAAAGTAAAAATGGAAAAGAGGACTGTAGACCAAACAAGGATTTTTGAGATTAAAAATTGTTTAAACGATTTGTTTTAAAAAAATAGAAAAAAATAAAAATTATTTAAAATAAACAGCGCCATTCGATTGCACGCGAAAAATTACTAAAGGAACATGTGTGGCATTTTTTTAATTTTTCACTCTGTTATAAATAATCAATAAACAAAAACAATAACCTTGAACTTATCTTAGCCAATGCTTAGGGAAAATTTTGATATTAGAAATGTGAATACGGGAAAGAGGACCGTAAACCAAATAATGTATTTTGACAGTAAAAATTATTTTAAAAAATAACTTGTTTAAACAATTTGTTATAAACAAATAGAAAAAAGAAATAACAAATTATTTAAAGAAATGTTTTTTAAAATAATGTTTAATGACAAAAAGCATTATTTGGTCCACGGTCCTCTTTCCCGTATTTACTTTTTTGATATCAACATTTCCCTAAACATGGGATAAGATTTGTTTAAGGTCATTGTTATTGTTTATTAATTATTTATAAGAGAGTGAAAAATTAAAAAATATCACACATGTTCATTTAGTAATTTTTTGCATGCAATCGACTGGCGTTGTTTATTTTTAATAATTTTTAGTTTTTTTCTATTTGTTTATAACAAATTGTTTAAACAAATTTTTTTTAAACAATTTTTAATGTCAAAAATCATTATTTGGTCCACGGTCCTCTTTCTCGTATTTACTTTTTTTATATCAACATTTCCCTAAGCAGGGGATAAGATTTGTTTAAAATCATTGTTATTGTTTATTGATTATTTATAACAGAGTGAAAAATTAAAAAATGTCACACATGTTCCTTTAGTAATTTTTTGCGTGCAATCGAATGGCGTTGTTTCTTTTTAATAATTTTAACTTTCTTTCAATTTGTTTATAACAAATTGTTTAAACAAATTTTTTTAAACCATTTTTTAATGTCAAAAATCATTATTTGGTCCACGGTCCTCTTTCCCGTATTTACTTTTTTGATATCCATATTTCCCTAACCATGGGCTGAAATGGATTCAAGGTCATTTTTATTGTTTATTGATTATTTATAACAGAGTGAAAAATTAAAAAATATCACACATGTTCCTTTAGTAAATTTTCGCATACAATCGAATGTCGCTGCTTATTTTTAATAATTTTTTTCTATTTGTTTATAACAAATTGTTTAAACAAAAATGTTTTTAAACAATTTTTAATATCAAAAATCGTTATTTGGTCAACGGTTCTCTTTGATTTTTGGTTCACTTTTTTTATATAAATTTTTCCCTAAGCATGGGCGTTAATAAGTTAAAATAAAAATTATATATATGTTTAATACACTTTTGTAATATTTATTTGGATATAAATAAAATAGAAACACTATTATTTAGACAATAATTTACTGGGTAATTGATTTCTTCAAATAATAATTTATTCTTTGAAGGAAAATCATGTATAGGTTGAAATCTTTTAACACTCTCTGAAATTTTTATTTCTTTGATGATTTCTACAAAAGAAAAATAATTTTTGGATCAGAATTTATTGCAACATATTAGCGTGGTTAAAAAATAGAATTTAAATACTAAAACTTTGATTATTTTAAATGAAGTCCTTAAATAATTAAAAATAAGGTTTTAAAGAAATTAATATTTTTAGGATGTTTCCAATAGGGTAAAAATTCCTGAAGTGAGCCCCTAAATTTTTTTGGGTATGTGAATTTTTTTCATTCTTATATGTTTCGATAGCCAATGATGGTATAATAAAAACCTGTAAATAGTTTTCCGAAATTCTAATATTTGCAAAAGTTATTAAAGGTCAAAGTTTTTTGCAGTGTTTTAGTAAATAACCAATTACTCGCGAGTGGATGAACCGATTTTAATAAAAATTGGAAGGAAGCTTAATGAGGAATTGTACTTACGATAAATGATCAAAATTTTAATTAAAAATAATAATTTGTTTAAATAAATTAAGTTTTTAATTTTTGAGGTTAAAAAACAATCTGTTCTCCCTTTTTTTTTATTTGTTTTTTAAGAATCAAATAGAGAATACTTTTAAGATTTTATTTGAACAATAAAAAAGTAGGATTCTCAATAACTTAATGAAATACAATATTTTATAATAAAGTTTGCACAGCCTTTTTATGTAGGTTTTAAACTATCGCGCGTCTTTTGTTTTCTTGTGTATTATAAAAAGTTTCTACAACATATTTAAAGGCTTCAGAGTATAACATTCAAATCATTTCATTTTTAATTAGTGGAGCGTTGAAATGATATTTTCTTGTATTTTTAATCGATTGCGCTTTCAGAACGAAAAATTGTCCGCGAAAACATTAAAAAAATTATGTATTTTTTGACAGTTGTAAAGCGCAGTATAAAAACAAATTTTATTTAGTAAATTTAATCGAACATGAAAAATGAATTTAATGTGAAAGCTGAGTGGAATGTTTTTTGCGACCGGAGACAGTAAAAGTGCACCTTTTTTTTACTTACACATATTTTTTACATATTAATTTTTTTGCGACGGGTCGCAAAAATTCTACCCGGCTTTCACATCAAATTCATTTTCATGTTCGAATAAATTGACAAAATTAAATTTGTTTTTGTACTGCGTTCCTCAACTGTCAAAAAATACATAATTTTTTGTAATGTTTTCGCAGACAATTTTTCGTTCTGAAAGCGCAATCGATTAAAAATACAAGAAAATATCATTTCAACGCTCCACTAATTAAAAATGAAATGATTTGAATGTTATACTCTGAAGCCTTTAAATATGTTGTAGAAACTTTTTATAATACACAAGAAAACAAAAGACGCGCGATAGTTTAAAACCTACATAAAAAGGCTGTGCAAACTTTATTATAAAATATTGTATTTCATTAATTGTAAGTTATTGAGAATCCTACTTTTTTATTGTTCAAATAAAATCTTAAAAGTATTCTCCATTTGATTCTTTAAATAGATAAATAAAAAAAAAGAGGGAGAACAGATTGTTTTTTAACCTCAAAAATTAAAAACTTAATTTATTTAAACAAATTATTATTTTTAATTAAAATTTTGATCATTTATCGTAAGTACAATTCCTCATTAAGCTTCCTTCCAATTTTTATTAAAATCGGTTCATCCACTCGCGAGTAATTGGTTATTTACTAAAACGCTGCAAAAAACTTTGACCTTTAATAACTTTTGCAAATATTAGAATTTCGGAAAACTATTTACAGGTTTTTATTATACCATCATTGGCTATCGAAACATATAAGAATGAAAAAAATTCACATACCCAAAAAAATTTAGGGGCTCACTTCAGGAATTCTTACCCAATAGTTCATTATTATTTTTCGTTTTCATTTAAATTGACATAAATAAATAATAAATTAAAAAGTTTTAAATTTATATATGTACATGCATTCATTAATTAATTAAATGGAGTTTTCTCCAATTTTTATGTATAAAAAACCAAAACTAAAAATTTAACGCTAATAATACAACAAAAATAAAATGATAATTATATTTCAGAATATAAATTTATTTGTATGGCTGGAAGTGTTGTATAGATATCACTAAATATTATATTAAATTTTGTCTTCATCTGAAGTTTGTTAGTAATTGTTTAATTGTTTTAAGTTTCAGAACATTTTTTACCTTTTTAAAAATTTTATCGAGTTGTAAATTTATAGAAATTTTATTTTCTTTAAACTTTAATTAGCTTTAACTCACATTGGTTATAAATTCAATTAATCCACACTTAAAGTATACTAAATTTAAAAATATTTAAAACTTTTTTCAATTTTTGATAATTCTATTTTATTGTGATTTCAATTACTTACTACTACTTTTAACAAATTTTATCATTTTTCAATAATTCTCTTAAATTTTTAATTATTTTAAAATTGTTTTCTTAAATTTTAAATTTACTTTCACCTAACTTTATTTATTACTTTTATTTTCTTTAATTTTTTATATTTCTTTTTCGCTATAAAATATTTTCTTCGACAAATATTCAGAAGAAAGAATTCAAATTCTTTCGTCACTTTTCAATTATTTTTACAAATTATGATTATTTCCTTAAAATTACAATTAATTTCTTCATAATCGAATTATTAATTCAAATTTAATTATCCGTTTCCATATTTTTTATTATTGTTTTCTATAGTCATTTTAGAAATATTTTTCAATACTTACTAAAAATATTGTTTTATTGCTTGAATTTTTTTTTTTCTTGAAATTTTAACTATATTTTTTAATTATTTGAATGATGTTTTTCTATTTTCACGATCATTTTCTTTTATTTCAAATATATTCTGTAACTTTCTGTAAAACCTAATTTTAAATTATTTTAATTCTCTTTCATAATTTAAATTTTTAATCATTTCTATAATTTAAAATTGGTAAAATCATTTTTCAATTACTTCTCCCAAATTTAAATTATTTTCTTAAATTATTAATTGATTTTATCATTGTGCAAATATTTTCTCTAATTTATGATTGCTTTTTTTTCTTCTACTGTTTTCCTCAATTTTCATTTGTTTATCTTAAATTTCAATTATTTTTTTCAATTTACCATAGGTTTTAATTTTTCAACTAATTTCCCAGAACAATAATTTTTAATTATTTTTCAATTACTTTTTGAAATTTCCAATCATTTTTCTGTAGTTAATTAATTCTAATTTTTAATTACTTTTATTTTCTTCAAGTAATTTTTAAGATTTTCAATTATTTTTATTATTTTTAAATTAGTTTCAAAATTTTTCAATTATTTTATCTTAAATTTCAATTATTTTTATTATTTTTCAATTATTTTTCCCAATTTTTAATTATTCTCATTTTTCCACTTCATTTGTAAGTTATAGATGTATTTCTTTCACTTTTTGATTACTTTATTGAATTAAAAGATATTTTTATAATTTTTTAATTATTTTCTCCAATTTTTAATTATTATCATTATTTTTAAAATGAATTTTCAAAATTTTTAATTATTTATCTCAATTTTCAATTACGTTTTTCAATTCATCATAGTTGAATTATTTTACAATTTTTATTTTTTTAATTCATATACCGTAAAACAGGCTAACTTCGCTCATGTAGTGTAACTTCGCTCAGTGGAAACTTTTCTTTTCAAAAATTATTTATTGTTATTTCTAGGAAGAAAAATATAAAATTTGCAATTGCTAATGTTAAGAAAAGTATCAAACTGTGTCTCAAGGGTATTTTAAAGTAGAATTATAGTCAAGTTTTAATAAAAATAATATTTATTTAAAGATGTCTATTTTGCTCATTGAACAAGTAGTGTGTAAAAGTCGCTTGTGAAACCTATATTTAAAATATTTTATGTTAAAATCATCTAATAATCTTATTTCCTATATCCCTGACATGATTTAGAAAAAATAAAATTACTGAAAAGTTGAATAGATTTTGAAAAAAGTCAATTTAAAAAAAATATTTCATATTTGTTGGGTAATTTCGTTCATGAATACAATGTATCATTCAATTGTTTATCAAGTATCTAAGGTTATTTCTCATGACAAAATTCAAAAATTTTACGAAATTATAAAACACAAAACGTGGTTAAATATTTATTCTGATGACTGTAAATATTAATTAAATAACATTATTTTATTTATAATGATTTTATAAAGTGATTATAGCTTGTAAACTAACATATTTTTGTTGTTAAAAATTAAAGTCATTAAAGTTGAGCGAAATTACCCCACATTGAGGTGTAATTTCGCTCGCAATAAAAAGGTATATTAAATAGGTTTACGCAATATATAGTAATTTTTTTATTTTGTGAAATTAAAGAGGAAGAGTCAGAGATTATATATTTTCAGTACCAAAATTTATTATTAACTTTTTCGTATACTTTTTTAAAAAAAACATGAAAATTTGAGCGAAATTACCCTGTTTTACGGTATATTTTGTAAATTTTTTAATTATTTTTTAAAATTTCATGATTTTCTTCAATTTTTGATTATTTTTATCATTTTTCAATTAATTTTGCCAATTGTTAATTATTCTCATTTTGTCAATTATATTCTATCATTTTCAAGTATTTTTCTCACGTTTTAATTACTTGCGTCATTTGAAAATTACTTTTATTATTTTCTAATTATTTTTTCCAATTTTTAATTACTTTTTTCAATTCAACATAGTATTTATCATTTTGCAATTATTATTTTTTTAATTCATATAAATTTTGTAAGTTTTTCAATTATTTTCTTCAATTTTCGATTATTTTTATTATTCTTCAATTATTTTTCACAATAGTTAATTATTCTCATTTTCTCAATTTATTTATACGATTTTCAAGTATTCTTCTGACTTTTTAATTAATTTCGTCAATTAAAAATTGACTTTATTATTTTTTAATTATTTTCTCCAACTGTTAATTATTATTATTATTTTTAAAATAAATTTTCCAAAATTGTAATTATTTATCTCAATTTTCAATTACTTTTTTCATTTCATCATAGTTTTTATCATTTTGCAATTATTATTTTTTTAATTCATATATATTTTGTAAGTTTTTCAATTATTTTTCCCAAATTTCAATTATTTTCTTTAATTTTCGATTATTTTTATTATTCTTCAATTATTTTTCACAATTGTTAATTATTCTCATTTTCTCAATTTATTTCTACGATTTTCAAGTATTGTTCTAAAATTTCAATTATTTTCCCTATTTTAAAAATTTTTCTATTATTTTTTAACTGTTTTACTCAATGTTTATTTATTTGCATTACTTTTCAATTAATTTGTAAAATTAGCATTTATTTGATTAGTTTTCCAATCTTTTATTTATTCTAAACCTTTATAAATTTTGTAGAAATATAAATAAAACCTAATTTGCATAGTAGTATAAATTTAAAACTTGATTTATTTATATTTAAAATATTTATAATTGTTGATCAAACTTTAATATGTAGAAATATGTCCAATCATAAAAAAAAATTTAAAAGTCATTCTTTAGATAAAATATTCTCAGATTAATAAGAAAATTCCGCTTTGGTGTAGAAAAAAACTCATAGTTAAACAAACACGTGAAAGGATTTTGAAAGAAAAATATTCCGTTCAAATTGAGAATATTTTTTTCGATAAATGGACTCTGCATACGAACTATTGAGTAGCAAATTTTTGTACCATGTTAGATAACTTTTTTATTGTTGGTATTAACTTTCCTGTATTTTTTTTTTAAATTACAACTTTTTTTTTAAAATTACAACAAATTGGTGCGATAAATACATTAGTTTGAAAAAATATGAGTTTGTTTATTGACCAAAGTTACATGATCCATTTGTGTTTATTTTCACTCACCCCAGAACTCATTGATGATAATATTTTCCTACTTTCGTTATACAATTATGTAACGCATTTGTGTTTGTTTACCTAAATTTTGCATGAACGATTCAATTCAAAGTATTATTCTGATGCGACAAAAGTAACGTTAGATGTCTTGACTGAAGCTCCCCTAAATCTTATGGATCTTATATATATACATATATATATATATATATATAAATGGAAGTATCAGTAGGTACAATTTCAATTTCACAATCTCCCCGGAATAGTCGCGCGTGCCTCCATTTTCGATGGAGTGAATTCTGAGGGAAGGGTTGTAGGGTGAAGATTCGTAAAACGTGGTGGAGGAAAAAGATGAGTGGAATGTCGCAGAAACGAGGGAAAAAGAGAAATGGAGTATATAAGATTTGACTTAAGACGGGTGCGAGAGTTAGGCCTACCACCCACAAGTTTCTCGCGTTCGTCCGTCACTCAAATTCCTCAAATTCCCCACCCCCTTCGGCCCCTTCAAAATCAACCCTCCATCCCCACTCCTTGGCTCTTGAACCCTAGTTCTCAAACCCACGCAACTTCAGTAATTGAATTTCACGAGTTGGTTACCCAACCCCATTCCTCTTTGGCTCTACGTATAGACGCTGCTTGCTTGTTACTGCTAACACTGTCAAGAGGGCGCAAACCCTCGGTGACTGCCTAATAATGTCGTGTTACAACACTGATTAGGATTCCAAGTCACTTTGATTTCTGATGGTTGACTGAATTGCGTTGGGATGATGATTTGATTGATTTCACCAAAGGGCTCATTTCGGGGGTCAATATGCGATCATTTGACTTAATGGAATAATAGTTGCTTATGTTAATCAAGTCGTACTCTTTCAAGTGTAAATTTTTACTGGAAAATTTAGGGGAGTGGAAAATTTACAATTTTTAGTGTCGTATCTGAGAATTTGGAATTAATCGGATGAGAATATTTATTGGATTCATAGATTCCGTATTCTAGATTCCGGATTTCGGATTTCACTTTCGGGATTACGCAATTTTGGATCCCGTATCCCGGATTCTACATCCCGGATTCCATATCCCGGATTCCATATCCCGGATTCCACATTCCGGATTCTACATCTCGGATTCCATTTTATATTCAATTATATATTTTTTTATATTTTTACTTTCCGGAATTCTATCCCGGATTCTACTTGCACGATTACACACATTTTGGATCTAAGATACCGGATTTCACATCCTAGCTTCTATATTCAGGATTCTATATCTCAGATCCCATATTCTAAATTTCACATCCCATATTACAAAGACCTGAACCTACATTCCTGATTCCACAACATGGATTTTATACACTGAATTCTATGTATACATTTCATGGATCCTAGATTACCAATTCCACATCCCAGATTCCACATCTCGGATTCCACATTCCGGATTCTACATCTCGGATTCCATTTTATATTTTTTATATTTTTACATTTTCAAATTCCATTGCGGAATCTATTTGAACGATTATTCACATCCTGGATCTAACATCCTGGATTTCACATCCTTGATTGTATATCCAGGATTCTATATCTCGGATCCCACATTCTAGATTCCACATCCCAAATTACAAAGACCTAATTCTACATTCCTGATTCAACAACATGGGTTTTGTACACTTAATTCTATGTCTACATTTCAAGGATCCCAAATTCCCAATTTCACATTCCGGAAACAATATCTCATTATTCATGATTCCACATGCAAAAATCTAACATTCCGAATAATACATAAAGAATACTATATCCTAGATTCGACATCCAAAACTCTGAATCCAGGATTCTACATTCCGAATTCTACATCCTTAATTCTACATCTACAATTCTACATCCAGGATTCTGCATCCAGGATTCTACATCCAGCATTCTACATCCAGGATTCTACATTCAGGATTCTACATCCAGCATTATACATCCAGGATTCTACATTCAGCATTTTACATCCAGGATTTCTCATCCAGGATTCTACATCCAGAATTCTGAATTACAGATTCCACATTCCTAATTCCACGTCCTGGGTTGCACGTGTAAAATTCTACGTTGAAGATTCTCTACACCGGATTCTACATTTCGGATTCCACATCCTGGATTTTACGTTTCTAATTCTATATCCAGGATTATATAAATCGAATTCCGCAACGACCACAACCGGGATCCCACATCATGGATCTTATATTCCAGATTACATATTCCTGATTTCAAATACCACATTATACATTCTAAATGTCGGATTTCACATCCCAAATTCTACATATTAATTTCTATGTTCCAGAATCTACATTCTAGAATCTACAATTCAGGTGCCAGATTACGTATCATACATTCCGGATTCTACAACTTAGATTGCGAATCTCAGATTCCACATCACGAACTCCAAGTCCCAGGTTCAACAATTTAATATCGAAAATTCAGGTACTGCATCACAAATTTTTGAACCTGGATAACATATTCCTCATTTCAGATTCCAAATTCCCGCTTTTACATTCTAAACTTTACATCACAAATTCAAGATTCTACATTCCTGATTTCACGTTAGGGATTTCACGTTTCAAGTTTCAGATTCAACAACCCGGATTCTACATCCCGGATTTAACATCTCATGTTCCGGATTCTATGTCACACATTCCAGATTCTATTTCCTAAAATTTGTGATGTAGAATTTGGAATGTGGAATCTTTCATGTGCAATTTGGAAAATTAAATATTAATGTAGAACTTGGAATGTGAAATCCGTAGAATCGGAAAACTAGGATACGAAATCTACAATGTTGACTTTAGGATTTAGAACATGGAATGAAATGCGGTATTACAAATGTGGAAAATTGAATCCAGGATGTGGAATCTGTAGTATAGGTTGGGTAATTTTTAAATGGTCAATCCGAATCTACTTTGTAATTTCCGCGTGTAGATAATTGAACTTAGAATTCGGATTCAGAATGTTGAATCCAGGATGTAGAATCCAGGATGTGGAATTCAAAATGTAGAATCCAGAATTTTAAATCCAGAATGTCAAACCCAAAATGTGGAGTCAGGATGAAGAATTCGGGATATGAGCACCAGAATATAGAATCCAAGTTGCATAATCCTTTTTATTCAATTCGGGATATGGAACCTAGAATGTAAAATTTCCAATTACTGCTTTTGATCATACAAAAAATCAATTTACAAATTTTTCCCAATTCCCATTTATAATAATTTCCATGTACCGAACCAAATCATGAATGTGATGCACGACGAGAATTTTTTCTTTCATAAAATAAAAGAGACGAAAACAGTATCTTAATTTGTTTTCAATAAACTTTCGACGAGAGTCTTCTTGCTTTCGACAATTCTTGCCCAAAAATCTTGCCCGAATGCATCACTAATCATGATACTCATTTACTTCAAACCTTTTCTCAACCAATTCACTCTGCATTCCCCTACATCAAGTACTTTTCTCTCCAAAGTGAACTATAAAACAAATCAATAATCCAATGTATTAATTTCCTAAGCCTCTATTTACATCCTCTTTACAAATCATTTAATACCGACGTTTTCCAACATCCAGCAACTTTTCAAGGTGTGCAGGTGATCAAGGTCGAGATTTCTCGTCGGAAACAGAATTCTTGACAGCATCAGAATGCAACGAGAGAAGCGTCATTAAAATGAGAGGCTACAGAGTTGTATCAGAACATGTTAGACTACTGCACAACTGCCTAGGTCGATCGACGTTCAGGAAGTTGCCTCTGATCCCTTCATTCCCCTCCTCATATTTAATAACCCACGCACACACATGACCACACTCGTCCACGTACGAGGATTACTCGTGAGTGCGGAGGTTCGTTAAGTACAATGCACCACTGATTGACCAACCAGATCCGCCCTGAAGTGCCACGGAGTCGCCGTCGCATATCGGATCACTGTTGCCATTGTGTACCCACCGTCTTTTCTCGCTTTTGCAAACTGCCGAGTCTGATTTCTTTCTGCCACCGAAAAGAAAATCTGGATGTTCACTTAATTACGCGTCTCACTGTTAACACGACTCAACCCTTTCTTTTCTGTTGTGCCTTGCGTATGTAGCATCAACTTATTCATACTTTTGTATGCCTGCAAAATGTCCCTTTTATTATCGCCTGGAATCTGTTGACATAAACATCTTACTAAACGGGTGTAAAATTTTCATTCTTAATCTTAACATACTGCAGTACAACTTTAAACTTCGTTGCAGAATGTTCTAGAAAGTTCTAGAAGCTTTTAAAATTGTTTATCTTCCGGTGTTCTTTTGGAGGGAAAAATATTTATTAATTGTCTTGAATAAATATCTACCAATAGGAATCATTGAAATAATTTGCGACAAATTTACGAAAACGCGGGAGAAAATTTGACATTGTACATTTCCGGGGTCAAAAGTATATAAACAGCAGAATTTACAAGTCTTCTTCGTCTGATTTGTATCTAGAAGTGAGGTGCTGCTGAAGAAATATTTTTCGAGAAATATCCTATTTAAGAAATCAGCTAGCGATAGGCCTGTTACGCTTTTAGATGTAACGCAGTTTAAGACTGTTTGTCCGTTACGATATATAGAAGGACAAAGATTGTAGGTAGTTTAAGATAGAGAGAAGGACATCATATATGCAGTTGGGTCTTATTCAAAATTATTAATACCAGAAAGTGTTGATCGGCATATTTCAGCTGAAATACCAGATGAGATTGTTAATCCTAGATTACATGAAATTATTATGGCAAACAATATCCACGCTCCTTGTGGAGATTGGTGTTTGGTTGATGGAAAAGTTTGAAAATTTGTTTCTAAAAGTCTACAAGAAGACACTACTGTTAAAGACAATTGTTATGTCTTATATAAAAGAAAAAATACAGGTAAAACGTATACAAGACCTAATGGATATATTGTCTATCATCGTTTTGTTGTGTCCTATTTTCCTAAACTAAATGATAATGGAGAAGCTACTATTAATCCTTATGAAATGAATCATTATCAAGAAAATAGATATGTTGGTCGAGTAGAAGCAGCATGGAGAATTTTAAGTAAAAATTTACCCAAAAAAAGTGATAGTATAAATCGTTTACCAATACATTTGCAAAATGAGCAAAATATTCTTAATCGGCAAACAAATGCAGATCAAGAAATATCATTTAATTTGCATAAAAATACAAAATTATTAGACTACTTTAAGTTAAATCAACGTGATGCAAATGCTCGTCAGTATTTTTATACTGAGATTCCTGAATGGAATAAAAAAGAATGTAAATGGAACAGGAGAGTCTGTAGGAACAAGGCAATAGGCAGAATTTACTCTGTTGGTCCATGACACAAAGAACTATTTCACCTTAGATTATTATTACTTACAACTAAAGGTGCAATTTGATACGAATCATTGAAGACTGTTAATGGAGTACATGACACATTTAAGTCAGCTTGTTTAGCATTAAGACTCATAGAGGATGATCATGAATGGAAGGCAAGGTTAGAAGAGTCAACTTTATAGATCCATGTCCGAAGATTATAGTAGCAATGTTGATGATATTGCAGCTCAAAAAATGGCATATATATATGTAAAAAACACGTTATCTGAAGAAGGTGATAACTTACATAATTTTTTTGGATTGATGGATGTAGAAGATGAAACTGAAAATTTTCAAATTATTCATTCCATAAATGTGACGCGTTCTGAAGAAAGGGACCTAAGAAGGAAATTGGTTATTTTACAGGAGAGCGAAAACAAAAGTCGAGCGCGCATGGGAATCTGTACAAATCGAGAGATTTAAATTGTTATAACTTAAAAAATATCCAATAAAAGCCTTTTCTGACTTCAAATAATGAAAAAGAAACCTTTAATAAAATTAAAACAACCATAAACCGAAAAACGATTTTTGGCTTCTTAGGTCCCTTTCTTCAGAACTCGTCACAAATATTGAAGAGAAAAGGGAGTTAGAAAAAGAAAGGTATGATAAACTGAACGTGAAACAAAAAGATATAGTTGATTTTATATTAAATGCAGTAAATGATAATAGTGAAATTATATGTATGTGTGTATATGTTAATGTATATGTCGATTTACGCTTTTAGCTGTTACGCAATTTATAATAGTTTGTCCGTTACGGTATAGAGTGAGACAAAGATTGAAAGTAGTTTAAGATAAAGAGAGATAAGAAAGGTAGGTATAATGGGATAGGAATAAAGGTAGAAACAAATATAATAATGTCCTCACTGCTTAAACTTTCGCCTAATTACGATATGGTAGGTATAATGGGATGTCAGGTAGCTTGAGATAAAATGCAACTTTAGATTTATAGAGAGAAAGAGTGAGAGAGAGAGAGATAGCAAGTAGCTAAAAAATTGACAAAGACACAAATATAGATTTAATTTCTGGTTCGTACGAGAGGATCGGGGCAATGTAAGAAAGACAGATAGTTTTTCTTCTGCTGTCAGCTAACACTGACGTGGCTTTCGCATACCTCAGCTTAATTAGTTGTTAAAATTTCTTATAAATGTAATTGGTTATTGGAACATTTGGAAAATTAGTTATTTGAATATTTGGAAAATTGGCAATTATTAGGCTACCATCCAGGATTCTCTAATTGTAAGGAGTTCCTTGTCAAATGATAAAGTTTCAATAAAACCAAGATTTAACCAAAACGGAGTGTTGTAGGGAATATCCGAGCCATGCTCACGACATGTACCGAAAGTTTGTTAAATTTATGTTTCCTAGCTCTCCGTGTAGAAATTAGGATCTGCTGTAGCTTTGTCGACAACTAAAAAAATAATTGTTAAATAAATAAAAATCGTTGTCAATAAATCATCAAAATTAAAACATTTAAACAAAAGTTTAGGGCATAGATTTACCTAAACAATTAAGGAAACATTTGCAGGGTAATTAGAAATTTTAGATTATTCCACTTTCAAGATAGTAAAATTGTTTAGTGAATAAATTTTGTTTTAGATTATTGAAAAAATGAATTTAATGTAATTTTTATTGTCATATTCTTAACATACTGACGTACAATTTTAAAAAATACACAAGTGATATTTTTGTTTAGGTCGATAGTCGCGAAGCATTGCACATAAATATCGCCTTAAACGACAATGTCACTTACGTATCTTTTTAAGTTGTACATCAGCATACTCATGTTCTCTAAAATGTTGCTATGCAAAAGTAAAAAATTAAATAAACTGCTTATGAGTTTCAGTTCCTTCAACAACAACAGTCTGTAAATTATAATAAATCACACCTAAAGCTAAAGACTCAAGAGATTATAATATTCGACGTAAAAAGTGGATCACGCAGACTTTGAAACACCATTACGGATCATTAGGATCTTATGATGTAAGCTGCGGTCTTTTGAAGAATGAGAAAGCGTGAAAGTGAAGTAATGAGAAAGGAAAGCTGGGAAAAGGAACTATAAATAAGAACACACGTCACTTGGCGATAATTCGTCTTCGACGTCTGACACTTGGAGAATCCCTTTCTATTCTTTTTGCCTCCCTTTTTAAAATAGAAGTATTATAGCCCGTTGCAAAAATTCAAAATCGACGATTCGTCTTTTACTCGATGTGGATTTCAAGTTTGGTAGCACGTGGAAAAGTAGTGTGGATGAGAAAAAAAGAGGTCGAAGATGGATACAAACAGAAATGTGCGCCCCTTAGAATCCGCGCCCATGAAAAATCAGTGCGGTTCATTAAATCCGAGAGAATGGCAGAGCGAGTGCACGCAAGTCCCTACAAGCGTTCTGGTAAATATTTATGAATGCGGAAAAGCGTGAAGCAAACGGCAGAGGGTCCAAAGGAAGTCCCTCCCAGTTTCCGTTCACACTCGTCATACGTCATTCGCGTTCCAACACCCAGAGATTTGGTGATGGAATTTTAAACGACTCTAATGTACTGTTTCTTAATTTTTACGGAAAATTGAAATTGATTATTTGTTTACTAATCGAGACTCATTAGGTTGTAAATTTGGAGGATTATTTTTTTTTCTGAACTTAAAGAAAATTTAATGTAATAAAATAAAGAAATTGCTACATATCTTACGATTACCTTATGCTTTTTTGGTTTTCAAGAAGGGCTATTGGCATTGATGCGATTAGTAGTGGACAAGGAGCAGTTCAAGTAGTACTAGAATCTTCACAATGGACTTAGGATCCGTTTGGTCCAGATGCTTTATTAATACAATAATGGTGCTGAAGATGATTGAACAGCATCTTAAGAGAAGCTTTACTTTGACACGTACTTAGAAAGTGACTAAGTGTCTCACGATGTTTGTCTATGCATATGTCTAAACCATCATCATTAATATTTACACCATCTATTGTTTGTCTTTACATAAGAAAAGCGAAACTTGATTTTAAAAACATTGAAGTATGCATATTGATGATAATCTTAAGGTCTTATGTAGTTACATTAATAGTAGAATTAATACTACTGCTACTAATAATAAGGGTAATAATAATGGGAATTTTATTAATAAAATTGATTATATTATAGACCAAAAATTTAATGACTTTTCTTGTAATGTTGAAAATAATTTGGCTGGAAAAATCGTAATTCCTAATAATGTAAAAAATTTTGGGAATAATTCTTTTGTGAATAACTCTAATAAATCTTAAATCTGCGGAGGGAGTACCAATATTTAAGTCTGGTGATAAACATGATCTAACAAATTACAGACTAATTTCTAATATTGTTAACATTTTTTAACATATTATTCATAAAAGATTGTGTAATTTTATTTCTGAAAACAAAATTATTTCAAAATTTCTAGATCTACTATTGTTACTTTTCTTGATTTGGCTAAAGAAATTGATACAGTTAACCACGGGATCTTGATGGAAAAATTATTTAACTATGGAATATGTGGCATACCAGCTGAATTGCTTAATAGTTATTTGTCATATCGAACTCAGACTGTTAGAATTGAAAATCATGAGATGATTTGATCAGTGAAGGTAACATTACGTAACTTTTCTAAAAATATAATTTTGTATTAACGAAATATAATCTTTAATAATAAATTACAAAGAAACTACAATTAAATTGAACAAAAAGTATTTTGTTAACCTTGGATATTGCTTAAATATTTCGGAAATAGTAGGAAATGACTTTAAAATCTACTCAGGATGATTCCATCATCGTAAAGAAATCTTAACAAACTTTTTAAACTAATTTTACCGATTTCGGTTTTACTATTTTGTTTTTTGTGATTGCATCACTTTACAGACATTTTTCCAGGTTTCTTATAAAATAGCCTTTAAAAATACACCTACCTGAAGAACAAGAATATAAATTAAATGTAATTAAAAACATTAGTTGTAAATTTGAAGTTATGTTATAAAGCACGCAGTTTTTGAATACCACAAACATTCTTTTACGACACATATATATTTTTAAAACAAAATTGTTTGTACTTTTGTGATACTGCTTCTTCTACTGTTTTAGGTCGAATCACAAATGAAGAGTACCAGAAGAGTAGAACGATAGGAAGTGCAAGTAAGAAATGTGCATAAATTTGGGTGAAGCATCTCATGGCCAGGGCAGCGGTACTTGAGGCTTGAAGTGGGCCTCTTGGTAACGGCGAGCACTTATTCGCTCGCTCGCCAATCCAAATGAATTGGATAATTTGATCAGCTAGTTGCTGGCCCTTTGTTGTCTCCTGGGAACTTTGAATGGTCCAGTCGACCATCATCTCGTGCTCCTTTCTCTCTCACTCTCTCGCCTACTGATGCTCTCAATCACTATCTCTCTCTTTCTCTCTCTTTCTCTATCGCTTCTTGCCTCTTAAGAAAATTCATCCCCAAAGATATCCAACATCTTTGTCTTTTTTTTCCCTCCTTCAAAAAGTTGAGTCTGCTGATATCAACTCAGAGGAAGATCATAGCTCTTGCTAAATAAAGAATGCAACCACTTCCTTTCGTGCCTTGTACTCTCTAATTAATGTTTCGTGTGTGGCAATTCCCTCACTTTGTTATTTCCTCTCGTTTATTAGCAAGTTTGCTGTATTTTTTTTGTAAAGAAATTTACTGGTCATTTGGAAAAATTGTTACATGTAATGATCATAATAATAATACATTTATTTCTATAAAATTTATTATTAATTTTGGGGGTTTTTCTTATTTTTGTGATGAGAAGCTATGATGACAGGTTTCGCAGTGACACTGAAGAACATTTTAGGGAAAATAGGAGACTTTAAGGGTTTAAAATGTTAGGGTAACAAATTTTTAAAAACTTTATAAATAAAAATAAATAATTTATATATCATAATTGATTTGCAGAACCAAACATTTTCTAGATCAAATTTTTAAAAAGTTGTAATATTTTTTTTAATATTGTTAATCTATTAACTTTTATGAAAAAAATTTTTATTTATAAATACTTAGGTGAATAAAAGCTAAACAAAATTCTCAAAAAAAAAAAAATGGGAATTTGGAACGATTGAAATTTGAGTAGATTGAAAATTGGATTAATTTTAGTAGGGATTATTATTAGTAAATTAGGACCAATTAATATTTAAAGAGATAAATATAAAATAAAATAAAACAAAAATCAACATTGAAAATTAAAAGTTTGATTCAACTGGAAACAAAAATTTCTGTGAAAAATAGAGGATATTAAGAGAAAATTTTTCAAATAGTGGACTTTTAGGGAAAAATAGGGGACGCCTGTAATAATAATAATAATAATAATAAAAATATTATAAAAAATGAGACAAATGTAAATTATGGACCGATTCGTCGTAATAACACTGCACGTGCGTTGCAACACTTTTCTCAGAGTCATTGAATTGGCAGATCGCCTTCTATTAATTTTAATTAGGCGGATGGTAATTCTCGTTAGTATGTAGTGGCCTTCTCTCATGAGGGACTCGTACCGATCGCCGTACACAGCCAGAATACATATGAGGCACTTGAAATTCACGTCATATGTTTTTTTGATGACTGTAATTAATTTTTAGAAAATCCTCGTACTTTTTCCAATAAATCTCAAAATTGAACTAAACTGTGTTGAAAAAAGTTGAAATAAAAAGGGGTAATAATATTGAAAATGTTAGTGTGTTTTTTTGTACCGATGCGAGTATAATCAATGAATTATTTTAGTCAGTTTTGAAAGCGAATAGTAAACAGTTTTTAAAAAAAAAGTTTAAATTATTGTCCCATCTGCCTTGCATTTTAGTTGCAGAAATTTTCGACAAGGAAGAGCTGCGACTGGCACAGTTTTTAATTTTCAAGCCTCCTCGTAATCATGGCACTATTCCATCTGAACGTTTTAATGAATCCGTCAACGACTCATTCCCGTTTCCACCCCTTGGGTGTCTTTCTATCTTTCTCTTTTTCTGAGAGAAAGAGAAAGAAAAAAGAGAGAGAGAGAGAGAATCTAGCTTTACAACCACAGTCTTACGACCCTCAGGCGATAAGAAACTTTACTATGATGTTGTAGAATAAGGATAAGTATAAGAACTCGAAAAACTACCACATTGCAGGAATCATTTCAAAGTGAGACAGCTTCTGAAAGAATAATAAAAACTTAAATTTCTAACCTGAGGTCATTTGGTCTTCATATTTCAGCTAAATTTGAGGTAAAAGTGTGTTTTGCGCTTCTTTTTAATCAGAATCTTAAAAAATCGAGATGTTTCTTGAAATAGAGAATAGAGAAGAAGAAAATATTTTTAAAAAGAATACAAAACTTTTTTAGTGATTTGATGAAGTTGACTAAGACAAAAAGACGATGAATCATAAACTATCGATGTTGCAAATCTTGTTTCAACATTTTTGGTAAATTAGTGGGAAATCCCATTCTCATTGTTAAGAGTAAGATATTTATCGTTTCAGTGGTAAATTCCAATCCTTCAAAGTTGAAAGGACCGGAAATGGTATTTTACTGAAATGTCGTTTTAATTTGTTTTGACGTAATTTCAAAAAATTAATTATATACTTTCAGAATAATAAACACTAACCCGTTTTGAAACAAATGACATGTATTGACAATAAAGATACATAAAGTAAATACATTTGAGATACATGTATATTTCTTCAATTACAAATAAATTTGATAATGATTCAGTGATTTGATACAGTGGAAAGGCAAATTTAAAGATTAGAAAAGTGGTAAACTGATAAATAAGAAAATTAATAAATGTCTTTATATCTAAATTGCTTATTTAATATTGACTGCAAACTGCAAACTGCTAAATTTGGCATTTAGAAGTTTCAAAATTGTGAAATTGGTAACTGCAGTAATTGAAAATTAAAAATTACGTCGATTATAAGTTTGGTAAATTGGAAAATGTCTTATTAATATTTTATTGACTCTATAGTTGTTTAATAGAGAATTGGTAAATGTGTAATTGGTACTTGTAAAATTGCAAAGTTATTGCACATTTTATTAATAGAAATAGATAATAGATCTAATGACATAGGACCATTAAAAAGAAATTATTTTATCGGAAAGGAAAAAGAATAACTGACAATTGTATCTAAAAATAATTGAAACAGAGAAAGAGTGAAGCGCTGTCGTGCAAGTTTAACAGAAGAGAAAAAGAAGAATTGATTGAAGAAAAAAAGACGATTGATGATATAGGGAAGTTCTATCGTGCAATAGTAAGCAATAAAAAAGATTCCAAAAAGATAAAAAATAAATTATAATGCAGATCTTGGAATTTCTTTCGTGAATTCAATACCGTTAACATCTCTGCAGAGTGTTTCTAATTTCAAAAATTTTAAAACTAATTGTCAAGATTTATTTAAGTATGATGTTTTCTCTATTATGAATTTTAATGAAGCAAAACCCAAAGAAATATTCCATTTTCCAAAGAAATAGATACATGTATATTTTTTACTTTACAAATAAGAAATATTAAACATTTGACCTTCCAAAATTCGAACTTGGGTTGCGAGCACGTTTGGAACTTCATTCAGTACGTTTTATATACTTATTTATTATTATTTCTTCAAAAATTGACAATGATTGTTTATCAATTCTTAAACAAATTTCTATATTTTCATTTATATCATTTCCTAGAAATATTTACTGTGCATCCCAAAACGTAAATTTTATAATCCATCATTGTTACAAGATGTGTTTATTAAATACAAAATTTATGACATTCTTCACTAATGTTTTTTTACAACCTGAATAATGATTGGGCGCGCTTAGCGCTCTTTTGTAGTTCTAGTAAATATAAAAAATGTCTAACAAATTCCAAAAACCCACTTTCTCCTGTTTTGAAAATCCAAACTCCCGTAAAATCTCGCTTGAATAAATTAATATAAACACAGATTTAATCCGAAATTTAGGTTCAATCTTTTGGTGCAAAAGTCATGAATAACTCTAATCAGAGTTCAAAGCGATTAAAGGCCAAAAAATGGAAAGAAAAAAATTGTGAAATAAATGGTGAGAGTAGCATTACAAGTCGGACCATTAATAAAAAGGCAATAATCTCCATTTCATAACGTATATCTCTTCTCTAACAAACTGTTCCAGCTTGATTAGAACGATCATTAGTTGGTCTAAACGTCTCAAGCGAATCGATCATTCGCCACGGCAAGGCAAAGGAAGCGGCTATCAGTCTTTTACTCTTTGAATGAGCTTCTTTCCTGCGATCATTCGTCAAGTAACCTTCGTGTCACCAGATTCGAGTCTCCGCACAAATCACACGTCTTGGTCACATTCACGCATAACTTATTCGCAAACATGTATTCACACATGAGCGATATTGTGACACAGTGTGTGTGTGTGTGTGTGTGTGTGTTGAGAGGCTGTTAGACAAGCTCGTGTCTGTTGGAAGGCCTATGGTCTGCGCAAAGGTGGGCTATATTAGGTCTTGGCCTCGCGGCCATGTTGCCTCCGTTTGACGCCCAGAGGAGGAGAGAACGACAGTCAAAGAGAGAGAGGGGAATGATTAATTACGAGGGAGTGACGAGAGAAGAGAAGGCAAGATGTAGGGATGTCAGGGAGGTGAGAGGCAGGAAAGAGTTAAGATCCACAGGCCAACACGAGCGAAAGAGAAAACCTTTAACTTAAGAAAGACACAAAGGTGTGGTCAACCACCGAGAGTTTAAACACCGGAAAAATTATCATCTATGGTTAGACACCTTTTTTCATTTATTTTCTATCATCATCTGACTTTTTTGGATATATCGGGTCCGACTCTAAATTTTCTTCATAATCAAACAACAATTTCATTTCCTACTAGTGATTTACTGAAACCACTGGCACTAAATTAGTAATATCTGTAGCCCCCCAAAAAGATATAATTGTCGCCAAGGTAAAACATATCCTAAAAAAGCAGTTTCTCTTGGAACTAAAACGAAAATTCTTCCAGAAAGTCAAGTATGAATATAATCCCCGACCAATATGTTTTGTTGAAAAATTCAGGTCTATATTATCAAATTAATACATCATTATTTCAATTGAAAATTTGCGACTCAATTATTTGAAAGCAAGAAAGAAATCTTAAAAGCCACGGATGTTCCTTTTTGTAAATAAATAATAATCAGTCGTTTTAATTAGATTAACAGAAATTATCTTTGGTATCTATAAGTGTTTACTTTATTAAATATAATTTTAAAAATGTAATTCGAAAATTATTATTCTATGGTTTTACAACATAACAAAAAATTAAAATTAATAAAATAAAAGTAAATAAAAGTAGGTTTTTTATAAAATGTAATTGTGAATAAAAAGTAATTGGTAAAATTAAAAAAATTTAAATATCAAAAATTAAAAAAAAAAGATATATTTGTCCTCAAGGTAAAACGTATCCTAAAAAAGCAGTTTCTATTGGAACTAAAAAGAAAATTACTCCAGAAAGTCAAGTATGAATTAAAATATAAACCCCGACCATTATGTTTTGTTGAAAAATTCATGTCTATATTATCAAATTATTATTATTTCAATTTAAAATTTACGACTCAATTATTTGGAAACAAGAAAGAAATCTTAAAAGCCACGGATGTTCCTTTTTGTAAATAAATAATAATCAGTCGTTTTTATTAAATTAATGGAAATTATCTTTGATATCTATAAGTGTTAACTTTATTAAATATAATAGAAAAAAGTTAAATCCCTTCCAATAGTTTATTCAGGAAAATTATTCGATGTAGGAAGGTAAAAAATATAAACACATAAGTTACATGTGTAATGATTATGTGTTTATATTTTTTACCTTCCTACATCGAATAATTTTCCTGAATTTATTAAATATAATTTTAAAAATGTAATTAGAAAATTATTATTCTACGTTTTTACAACATAACAAAAAATTAAAATTAATAAAATAAAAGTAAATAAAAATAGATTTTTAATAAAATGTAATTGTGAATAAAAAGTAATTGGTAAAATTAAAGAAATTTTAATATCAAAAATTAAAAAAATAATTCTAATTAAGAAACATTGAATTGAAATAGGTAAACGTATTTAAGATAATGGCTCAAATCTACATTCAAATGGAGTTAATTTATTAAGGTTAAATTTAATTTTTGTTAAAACAATTATATTAATGAAAATCATTAATTATGTAATAAACAGATAAGAATATTAGATAATAGTAAAGAAAAATTTTATTATATTAAAATTTAAAATTTTTTTGGGAACTAAAATGTAATGTTAATATACTATATAATAAATAATTTTAATTTAATAGTTTCATCATTAAATTAATCTAAAAACAATAATTTAAATAATGTCAAAAAAATTTCAGTATCTTGCAGATAATTCAACTCCTAGCTTATGAAAAGAAATTAAGTGGTTTTTCAATAATCGGAGTAATATAGTAAATAAGAAAATTGTTCCGATAATTACACGTAATTCGTGGAATCCTATAGTTATAAAAATAAATTGAACCATAAATTGATTCATTTATAAAAAATGAAGCTTGATTATATTCAATTATTTGAATTAATGTTAAAATTATTCCTAAAATTATTGTAGATATGAATCTAATTAAAGAATTAAAATTATTTTTATTTAAAATTAAGTAAAGGGTTTATGTATTAGTGATTCCTGAAGATAATAGGATAATTGTATTAATTATAGGAATTTAGTACGGATTAAATTATTTAATATTTATAGAAGAGGTCAATGTCTACCAATTCCAATATTTGGTTTATTCCAATTTATTAAATAATTGATAAACAATAAATATTATCAACAGAAAAGACCTGGGTTCAAAATGAACAATTTAATTTACTAATTACTAATTACCAACATAGTAATTAGTCACCAAATTTGCCACTTAAATAAATAAAAAAATTTATGAAACAAAAAAGTTAAGTTTAAAATGAGGTCAGTCTACTTATCAAATTAGAAAAAAATAAATCTGTTTCACAAGAAGCATAAAATTGATTTGTTATTCAAAACGACAAGTAAATAAAATTAATCCAACATATTATATTTTTAAGCTGAAGTAGATAAGGTTAGCTTCATAAGAAATTCGATTTTGAGCTCAAATAAACATGAAACAAAAATGAACCTTGTCGTTAATATTTTTTTAATAACACAATAGAAACTGGATTTAAAATGAATTCGCTTTTCTATTCAAATTTATACGCAACAACAGTGAATTTTGTTCTCAATTTTTGTTTAAAAAATGAATTTGATTCTATTCGGAAGTTAATACGCAACAACAAAATTTGCATGCAGAAAAAATAACTATTTTCAAAAAACAGTTAGTTTTTGATTCATTTTAATAAAAAACAAAAATTTGCTAGGTTTGTTTTTAACCCAAGTTTAAACTTATGAAAATTCATTTTGTTTATAAACCAAACTAAAAAAACTACATTAAAAGATAATTCGACTAGTTATAATTTGTTTATAAATAAGAATAATTTGTAACAAAAATACTAGCTTTTAAAGTTAATCAAAAGTTTAAAAAAATGTTGACAAAATGAGTAAAAAATGAGACATGAAATGAGAAAAATGACCAGAAATATTTTTTGTGTTGTGTAATATGGCACAGGATAGAAGATGAAATCACGAAAGGACAGTGATCATAAGATAGAAATTTAATTATCGAAGGAAGTACTAGAACGAATCGCTGATCGGATCAGTCGATTCTATAGTGCAACTCAGATGGAAGTTCAAGGGCTCTGCAGCATCTGAGATAAATTAATATCGGATAGGAACGGGTCGGTAAAGCAGAGTGTTGGAAGCATATTTCCAAACTCAGCAGGACGTTATTACCATTGGCCACACAGTAATGTGTTTTTGATTGCCGGCACGACTATATTTCGCCCACGAAGGTTCTCACAACGATATCACTTTACTTTGCCTGTTACCACCCACTTCTATAGAAAATTCAATCCAGAATCTTGAATCCCTTCAAAACAGATCATCTTGAAAATGACGATAAAATTGAATATTTATGAGCATTTCGAAATAATGGGGTAAAGATGATGACTGTATAAAGATCATGATGAATAATATTTAATGTTAATTATAAGAAAGAATTAAAGCGGTTGAGACTTCATTATTATGTGTTAATGGTAGAACGTTCAAGCTACTCATGGTAGGATAGAATATACTCACGTGAGTACATTTTTTATTGCGTTATAAAAAAAAGTTTATAAACATGAAACATTGTAACATTTACCCCACTATATTATTTCCCGCCGCCGTAACATTTATTCTACATAAGTCTAAAGTTTAAAATATTTATTAGTATGTTTCAAGTCTTAAGTCATAAGTACTAAATTATAAGTCCTAAGTCTCAAATCTAAAGTCATAAGTACTAAATCATAAGTCTTAAGTCTCAAGTCTTAAGTCATAAGTTATATGTTATGAGTCCTAAGTGTCAAGTAATAAGTCATAAGTTCTTAGTCATGATTCCTAAGTCTCAAGTCTTAAGTCATAAGTTCTGAGTCATTCGCCCTAAGTCTCAAGTCATAAGCTATTTTTAAGTTAATCCTAGTCATGATTTCTAAGTCTCAAATTAAGTCATAAATTATAAGTCTTAAGTCTTAAATTATAAGTTTAATATCTTGAGTCGTAAGTCCGGAGTCTCAAGCATTAATTTCTAAGTTCTAAGTTTTAAACCTTAAGTCATAAGTTCTATAGGACTCAAGTTTTAAATCATAACTCCTGATTTTTTACTCTTTGCTCTCAAGCATTAAATCATAAGTCTTAAGTTTCAAGTCCTGTGTCATAAGTTCTAAGTCATAAGTCATGACTCATGAGTTCTATGTTATGAGTTCTAACTGTCAAGTAAAAAGTGATAAACTCTTAGTCATGAGTTTCAAGTTTTAAATCTGAAGTCATAAGTTCTATGATATGAGTTCTAAGTGTCAAGTAAAAATTCATAAGTTCTTAATCAGGATTTCTATGTCTCAAGTCTTAAGTCTTAAGTCCTAGGTCATAAGTCCTAAGTCTCAAATTATAAGCCATAAATTCTTACTTTTGATTTGAAAGTCTCAATTTCAGTCATAAATTATAAATCTCTAGTCTTAAGGAATAAGTTTAAAGTCTTAATGAGTCATAAATCCGGAGTCTCAATCATTAATTTCTAAGTCCTATGTTTTAAGCCTTAAAGTCCTGACTTTTTACTTTTAACTCTGAAGCATTAAGTTATTAGTCCTAAGTTACAAGCCTTAAGCCATAAGTCTTATGCTTTAGGTCATATTTCAAGTTTTAAGTCATAAGTCTTAAGTTTTAAGTTCTAAATCAAGTCATAAGTTTTAAGTCATAAGTTTTAAGTTATAAGCCCTAAGTCTTAAGTTTTGAATCTTAAGTCTTAAAATTAAAGATTTAATTCTTAAGTTTTAAATCAAAAGTCCTGATTTTTTACTCTTCACTCTCAAGCATTCCAAATCTTAAGTCTCAAGTCCCGTGTCATGAATTCTATGTCATAAATCCTAAGTCTTAAGTCTGAACTCATAAGTTCTATGTTATAAGTTCTAAGTGTCAAGTAAAAAGTCATAAGTTCTTAGTCATGATTTCTCAGTTTTAAGTCTTAAGTCAGTAGTCATGAGTCATAAGTCCTAAGTCTCAAGTTAGGACTTAAAGTTTATTTAAAGTTAGTTAGTCTAAAGTCATAAGTTTTAGTCTTGATTTGTAAGTCTCAATTTATGTCATAAATTATAAGTCTCTAGTCTTAATTCATAAGTTTAAAGTCTTAAATCATAAGTCTGGAATCTAAGATATTCATATTTAAGTCCTAAGTTCCAAGCTTTGAGTCATAAGTTCTAAGTCTGAAGTTTTAAATCATAAGTCCTGATTTTATACTCTTAATTCTCAATCATTAACTCATAAGTCCTATATCTCAAACTTTAAGTGATATGTCCTAAATCTTAGGATCAATCTTAGGACTTATGCCTTAGATCATAAGTCCTTCTGACCCTTAACTCTCAAGCACTAAGTTATAAGTCTTAAGTCTCAAACCTTAAGCTCTAATTCATAAGTCTCAAGTTTTAAGACGTAAGTCTTAAGTTTCAAATCTAAATCTTAATAAGAGCTAAATCGCAAGTCTTAAGTTATAAGTTATAGGTTTTAAGTTATAAGTTCTAAGTCTGAAGTCTTGAATTAAGTCTTAAAATTAAGGATTTAATTCTTAAGTTTTTATTGTAAGTTATAAGTCCTATATCATAAGTCGTGACTCGTAAACCTTAGGCTTTAAGTTTCAAGTCTTAACTCATAATTCCTATTTTTCGAACCTGAAGTAATAAGTCTTCTGTTTTAAGCCTTAAGTTATAAACCTGAAACCTTAAGTTTTAAGTGTCAAGAAATAAGTATTAATTCGTATGTCAAGTCTCGAGTTTTAAATCTTAAATTACAAATCTTAGTCGTAGATCATAAATCATAAGTCTTAAGTTTCAAATCTCAAGTCTCAAGTTCCAGATTCAAAGTCTCAAGTCTAAAGTCCCAAGTGCCGTACCCTGTATTAACTTTTATATTCCATAAATGAATAAATCAAAAACAAATTTTCCTAATCGTCATTTACATCATATAAATACCAAAATTTATCACCATTATTTTTGAGCAAGAAAAATGAAATTTTATTTAAAAAAATAATTATGAATAAATTAACGTATCTTACGTTTCAATGTTATTTTATAGATAGATGAGATAAAAATTGAGAACCTCTTGATGAGAACGGATCAGTCATCGGAGATCAGTGAGGATCTCAGGGCGAGAGTGATGGATCCTGCCTAATGATCCCCCACTATTGGCTCAAAGGTATGTGCCTATATTGTAACCAATGTACTTCGAACTCGTATGTGTTGATGTATCAAAGTGCAATGCATTATTCAAAGCTCCCGTCAAGGAGAAACGGCAAGGATGGTCAGCCTTTAAATATTACGCAGCAAAATGTATATTATTGAAGCCCAGAAGTTAAATCACCAAGATTTTCTTCACAAAGAAATAAAATAAATTCATTCTATATTTACCCCATTTATATTGAAGCCCAACTATTAAAATATTTTATAAATGAATTTGAGTCAAGTCCAAGTTCCAAAAGTGAAAATGTTAAAGACTATTTTTGAAATTACATTATTTCCAAATCAGGAAAAATTAATGATTTCAAATAATGTCAAAGTGTATATAATTTTAGAAATGGTGCAAATATTAGATAATTATTCCCACCATCGATTCCCTTCTTGCAATAATCATTTTCGCCAAATAGTGGCTTCTAATAGGCATTTCAATCAAGAGATTTTGCTAATCCTAGCTGAAGATAATTTGACCGAGGGTTGATACGAGGTGGTGGGTAACGAAATGCTATCTTGGATCTTGCGCCAATGCAGGGTCGAAGATTGACAGTTGACGACTGGCACGTGCAAGTTAATCGATGATAGGTTGATTCCCTTCTGAGAACGACGACGGGTCTCCGCTCGCGGTCTTTGTCAGGCTGTAATGAGAAATTGCAATATTTAAACGCCTATGTCGCCTCAGGCATATTCATCTGCTGTGAAAATAAAAATCGAAGATGATGTTGATATCTTTATTCATTGATTTTCACATCAAGTACAATTTTCGTTCAAGTTGTGATCAACTTTGATTCCGTATTTAACACATATGCAATATCTCCCGTTCTATCAGTCGTATCAAGGTTTTCTTTTTTTTTTTTGCTCAGAAAAATATAATGAATATTTCTATTTTAAGGTAATTTTTTATAATTTTCATATTAAAAAAGTTAATAAATAAAAATTAAATAACTTTTAAGCAGCAAGACAAAATTCAATTACCCAAATGGTAAAACGAACTTACCTGTGTTCTTTTCAAGATTCCAAAAGAAAAGAACTTTACAGTTACTTTCTTGATATTTAATTTTAATAAATTATAAAACGCAGATGCGTTTGGTGACGGTCTTAGCATCACTGCGACTTCGTATAACCATGACTTCATTTCTCTCAGATGTAAATGCGCGCGCAACTATATTGATTTGTTTACTAACAGAAATATCCAATGTTTACATTTATAATTTATTAAAATTAATTATCAAAAAAGAAACTGTGAAGTTCTTTTCTTTTGGAATCTTGAAAAGAACACAGGTAAGTTCGTTTTAGCATTTGGGTCATTGAATTTTGTCTTGCTGCTTGAAAGTTATATAATTTTTATTTAATAACTTTTTTAATATTAAAATTATAAAAAATTACGCTCAAATAGAAATATTCCTTATATTTTTCTGAGCATATTAAAAACAAAGAAAACCTTGATACGACTGATAGAAAAAATAATCCAGATAAAAAATATCCAGATGACGGATCCAATATGTCGACGGAAATTTTTTTTTTCCAATATATGAATACCCCGTATACGTTTCTTTTAAAAAAAATTATTTTTATGAGACTGAATGTCTAAATATTTCTGGGGTCGCTGAACACGAATCTAACGTCAGATATCAAAAATGCAAAATGGCGGATCCAATATGGCGGACGATATTTTGAAAATCGTGTGGAATAATTTCCCAATATTATTCCACTTTTTTTCCTTTTTGTGACATCCCATATTCAATTTTTTAATCCCCTCATCCCAATTTTTACTTTCCCTTTCCCCAGTTTTATTTTAAACTTTCTTCTTCTATTTATTTTCATTCATTTCCATTAGAGACAACAATTCACTGCTTTTCTAACAGTTCGAATTGAAATTTTTTTTTAAAAATAGCTTAATTGGTTATTGAATTTGTTTTAAATATGGAACACTCCAACCTGACCGCGGTTTAGAAAAATACATTTTTCAAATTTTCATCACGCGAAACAATGAGGAAAGTATGATTTGATTGAATATTTTTTTAATATTTCCTCGTATCGCCAAGCTTTTGAAAGTTCTCAATGAAATGCCTTAGGAAAAATAAACTCTAACATAAATTTGGTATAGAATTTTTTTAAAATTGTTATTTTCAAATTTGCACACTGAGGTTGGGTTTAATAAAATCCAAATTGTTTAAATAATGCATTGTTATTATATTCTCTAGATGTTGATTTTTCTACGTGCTACAATTTCTGATATTTATGTTCACTAGAATAAAAATTCATTTTACAATTTTAGTTAAGATAATATTTCCGGTAAATATTTTTATAATTTATGGTGCATTTTTTAATTTAAAGAAAGAAAATAGCGTCATTTTTATAGACTCGAAGATTATTTTCTATTAAATGAAGATTTTTATTTAATTTAATTTATATTTAATTAATTAATCTAATTTATATTAAATAAAAAAAGAGTTAAAATTAGAAATCTTTACGGAAAATTCTCTCTGTCTTCTTGAGAATGCAACTCTAATAAATCAATTTTAACATTTTTATCAATTTTATCAATATTACAGAAAGCATATTGAAAAGAGGTATGGTGGGATGAAAAGTGGAAATGGAAGTGGAACCGGAAGTGGAAGTGAAAGTGGAAGTGAAAGTGGGATTTGCAGTGAAAATGGAAATAGAAGTGGAAAGTTAAATCGGTACAGGGAAAATGAAAAATCGGATATGTAAAGTAAGATGTAGGATATATATAAAATAATGTGGACAAATTTATAAATCCGAAATTTTTCTTGGATGAAAAGTTGTCTGGAAAAATGTTGCTGGTACAAATTATAAGACTTATTTAATTAACAACTTCTTGCGATATTAATAATTTGGATGCCTTTGTGTATATGAGTGAAGTAACATGGCTGAAGTGATAGTTTGGAACTAAACTTTGGAAAATGTCTTGGAGTCGACGAAGTGAAGTCTTGGAAGATTATGGCAGGAGCCATGAAGAGTCTATACGTTTATATATATATATATATATATATAGTATACAGTTGGTGAGATGGATGGCTGGAAGCGTATCAAATTATCGGTTATTAATAACGCAGCTCAGAGCAGCTCAGCCGTCTACATCACACCTGCACATTCACGCTGCACAGACATTAAACCTACACCAGATCCAAGTTCCTCGCTTGGGTTAGCCGCAATGACTCGATTAATAACGCCTTGGCGCGATAGTGCCTAATACGTATCCACCCGTTTCTAGTATACGATATTCACATTTCTCATGCAGCTAGAAAACATGTATGTATATACATATCCACTTTCTCATCCACACTAACTCTCAGCATTCAAAACCACATGCAGTTCCACGCACAAGAGATCGAAACTTACCTCAATAATAACTATAGTTTCATATTTTACGAAAAATTTAATCAAATATAGTGGACATTTTTCAAATTTGTTTAAATTTGCCATATTGAATCCGCCATTTTGAATTTTTAAAATCTGACTTCAGATTCGTAATCAGCGACCTCAAAAAACCCCTAAATAACAAGTTTGAAGCAAATTTCCGCAGTTATGAAAAAATGTCCCCCATATTGGATCTGCCATTTTGGATTTTGAAAATCTGACTTTAGATTCGTAATCAGCGACCCCGAAAACCCCCGAGTAACAAGTTTCAAGCGAATTTGAGTAATTTTAAAAAAATGTCCACCATATTGGATCCGCCATTTTGAATTTTTAAAATCTGACTTCAGATTCGTAATCAGCAACCCATAAAACCCCTGAATAACAAGTTTGAAGCAAATTTGAGCAGTTTAAAAAAAATGTCCGCCATATTGGATCCGCCATTTTGGATTTTGAAAATCTGACTTTAGATTCGTAATCAGCGACCCCAAAAACCCCCGAGTGACAAGTTTCAAGCGAATTTGAGCAATTTAAAAAAAATGTCCGCCATATTGGATTCGCCAATTTGGATTTTTAAAATCTGACTTCAGATTCGTAATCAGCGACCTCATAAAACCCCTGAATAACAAGTTTGAAGCAAATTTGAGCAGTTTTGAAAAAATGTCCCCCATATTGGATCCGCCATTTTGGATTTTGAAAATCTGACTTTAGATTCGTAATCAGCGATCCCGAAAACCCCCGAGTAACAAGTTTCAAGCGAATTTGGGTAATTTTAAAAAAATGTACACCATATTGAATTCGCTATTTTTAATTTTGAAAATTTGTCATCGTATCCGCCAATTTGGATTTTGAAAATCTGACTTCAGATTAGTAATCAGCGACCTGAAAAAACCCCTAAATAACAAGTTTGAAGCAAATTGGAGCACTTATGAAAAAATGTCCGTCATATTGGATCCGCTATTTTGAATTTTAAAAATCTGACTTCAGATTCGTAATCAGCGACCCCGAAAACCCCCGAGTAGCAAGTTTCAAGTGAATTTGAGAAATTAAAAAAAATTGTTCGCCATATTGGATCCGCCATTTTGGATTTTGAAAATCTGACCTCAGATTCATAATCAGCGACCCCGAAAGGTCCCTGAATAACATGTTTCAAGCGAATTTGAGCAATTTAAAAAAATGTTTTGCTGTGTTTTCCTGGGGAACGAAAGGGTTAAATCACCAAATTTTCTTCCGTTTCGCATTAATCATCATAAAATGATTCCTTGTATCAAGACTATTTTATAAAAAAAAAAAATTTAATTTCACTCTCCGTAAATGTAAAATATCGACTCAAAACTGTGTTTCTATTAAAATTCCGCTGCAGTGTGCATGAGACTTTACTTGCAGTGAATTGGAAGTAAAAACTTGTAAATTCAAAAAATATTCTACTTTAGGTTAATGGAAAAAGGGACACCAATAGGCAGAGGAATTTCTTTCAAATAAGTGCATTAAAAATATTAAAAATACAAGAAATATTTCAAATATATCTATTAGAGAAAATGTCTTTGACTCACACAACTAAATATAATAGTGATGGCGCGGCTCGTGGAACATTTGCAGCTCTGAAACATAAAAAATGATTTGCGATGAAAAATTGATTTTAAAAAATTGCAGGAGAAGAAAGAGAGTTAATTCAGGTCTTTCTGTCGTGTAAAGTATAAAGTAAAGGCGAATAAGTTCCCTTGGCAAGTAAGAAAGCTCCTTTCGTAATCCGTCTGTTAAAATATCAATCTCAACATTTCACTCTTTGCACAGCATTCCATCTACCCTCTCTCGTCCTGACTGGCTGAGTCGGCCCTCCTCTTCTGTCTGGGTGAGGTCATCAAAGATGCAACAGCAATCAGCGAGCTAGTCAGCGGGCGGGCGAGCCAGCCGACAATCCCCGAGACCCGAGGGATGCACGCGGATTCTTTGAATGTCTAAATCAAACCCCGACGTAAAATAGTGGAAAAAGCTACCCTTCTGCGCCTTGTTCAAATGAAATTGATGTGGATGCACTCCATGGCAAATTAGAATTAATTTTATCCGTTCTCCTATTAGACAATTTTTTTTTTTTTTGTCATAGTAGTGAGAGTACGAGCAAAGTAGTTGAACGGCGTAATAATCGGAACTGCATAATTATTAGGATGGTCAAAAAAAAAATTTCACGAAATGTAATGTTATGCTCCTACCCCTCAATTTTATTCCAAATTGAAAAAAAGTTACCCCTATTTTTTTGTTTTAAAGTAGGACATAATAATCGGAACTGCATAACTATTAGGGTGGTCAAAAAAAAAAAAAAAAAAAATGTTAGAAATGTAATGTTATACTCCTACCCCTCAATTTTGTTCCAAATTGAAAAAAAAGTTACCCCTATTTTTTTGTTTTAAAGTAGTACATAATAATCGGAACTGCATAACTATTAGGGTGGTCAAAAAAAAAAAAAAAAATGTTAGAAATGTAATGTTATGCTCCTACCCCTCAATTTTGTTCCAAATTGAAAAAAAGTTACCCCTATTTTTTTGTTTTAAAGTAGGACATAATAATCGGAACTGCATAACTATTAGGGTGGTCAAAAAAAAAAAAAAAATGTTAGAAATGTAATGTTATGCTCCTACCCCTCAATTTTATTCCAAATTGAAAAAAAAGTTACCCCTATTTTTTTGTTTTAAAGTAGGACATAATAATCGGAACTCCATAACTATTAGGGTGGTCAAAAAAAAAAAAATGTTAGAAATGTAATGTTATGCTCCTACCCCTCAATTTTGTTCCAAATTGAAAAAAAGTTACCCCTATTTTTTTGTTTTAAAGTATGACATAATAATCGGAACTGCATAACTATTAGGGTGGTAAAAAAAAAAATGTTAGAAATGTAATGTTATGCTCCTACCCCTCAATTTTATTCCAAATTGAAAAAAAGTTACCCCTATTTTTTTGTTTTAAAGTAGGACATAATAATCGGAACTGCATAACTATTAGGGTGGTCAAAAAAAAAAAAATGTTAGAAATGTAATGTTATGCTCCTACTTCTCAATTTTATTCCAAATTGAAAAAAAAGTTACCCCTATTTTTTTGTTTTAAAGTAGGACATAATAATCGGAACTGCATAACTATTAGGGTGGTCAAAAAAAAATGTTAGAAATGTAATGTTATGCTCCTACCCCTCAATTTTGTTCCAAATTGAAAAAAAGTTACCCCTATTTTTTTGTTTTAAAGTAGTACATAATAATCGGAACTGCATAACTATTAGGGTGGTCAAAAAAAAAAAAATGTTAGAAATGTAATGTTATGCTCCTACTCCTCAATTTTGTTCCAAATTGAAAAAAAAGTTACCCCTATTTTTTTGTTTTAAAGTAGTACATAATAATCGGAACTGCATAACTATTAGGGTGGTCAAAAAAAAAAAAAAAAATGTTAGAAATGTAATGTTATGCTCCTACCCCTCAATTTTGTTCCAAATTGAAAAAAAGTTACCCCTATTTTTTTGTTTTAAAGTATGACATAATAATCGGAACTGCATAACTATTAGGGTGGTCAAAAAAAAAAAAATGTTAGAAATGTAATGTTATGCTCCTACTTCTCAATCTTATTCCAAATTGAAAAAAAAGTTACCCCTATTTTTTTGTTTTAAAGTAGGACATAATAATCGGAACTGCATAACTATTAGGGTGGTCAAAAAAAAATGTTAGAAATGTAATGTTATGCTCCTACCCCTCAATTTTGTTCCAAATTGAAAAAAAGTTACCCCTATTTTTTTGTTTTAAAGTAGTACATAATAATCGGAACTGCATAACTATTAGGGTGGTCAAAAAAAAAAAAATGTTAGAAATGTAATGTTATGCTCCTACTCCTCAATTTTGTTCCAAATTGAAAAAAAAGTTACCCCTATTTTTTTGTTTTAAAGTAGTACATAATAATCGGAACTGCATAACTATTAGGGTGGTCAAAAAAAAAAAAAAAAATGTTAGAAATGTAATGTTATGCTCCTACCCCTCAATTTTGTTCCAAATTGAAAAAAAGTTACCCCTATTTTTTTGTTTTAAAGTATGACATAATAATCGGAACTGCATAACTATTAGGGTGGTCAAAAAAAAAAAAATGTTAGAAATGTAATGTTATGCTCCTACCCCTCAATTTTATTCCAAATTGAAAGAAAAGTTACCCCTATTTTTTTGTTTTAAAGTAGGACATAATAATCGGAACTCCATAACTATTAGGGTGGTCAAAAAAAAAAAAATGTTAGAAATGTAATGTTATGCTCCTACCCCTCAATTTTGTTCCAAATTGAAAAAAAGTTACCCCTATTTTTTTGTTTTAAAGTAGGACATAATAATCGGAACTGCATAACTATTAGGGTGGTCAAAAAAAAAAAAAATGTTAGAAATGTAATGTTATGCTCCTACCCCTCAATTTTATTCCAAATTGAAAAAAAAGTTACCCCTTTTTTTTTGTTTTAAAGTAGGACATAATAATCGGAACTCCATAACTATTAGGGTGGTCAAAAAAAAAAAAAATGTTAGAAATGTAATGTTATGCTCCTACCCCTCAATTTTGTTCCAAATTGAAAAAAAGTTACCTCTATTTTTTTGTTTTAAAGTAGGACATAATAATCGGAACTGCATAACTATTAGGGTGGTAAAAAAAAAAATGTTAGAAATGTAATGTTATGCTCCTACCCCTCAATTTTATTCCAAATTGAAAAAAAGTTACCCCTATTTTTTTGTTTTAAAGTAGGACATAATAATCGGAACTGCATAACTATTAGGGTGGTCAAAAAAAAAAAAAAAAAAAATGTTAGAAATGTAATGTTATACTCCTACCCCTCAATTTTGTTCCAAATTGAAAAAAAAGTTACCCCTATTTTTTTGTTTTAAAGTAGTACATAATAATCGGAACTGCATAACTATTAGGGTGGTCAAAAAAAAAAAAAAAATGTTAGAAATGTAATGTTATGCTCCTACCCCTCAATTTTGTTCCAAATTGAAAAAAAGTTACCCCTATTTTTTTGTTTTAAAGTAGGACATAATAATCGGAACTGCATAACTATTAGGGTGGTCAAAAAAAAAAAAAAAATGTTAGAAATGTAATGTTATGCTCCTACCCCTCAATTTTATTCCAAATTGAAAAAAAAGTTACCCCTATTTTTTTGTTTTAAAGTAGGACATAATAATCGGAACTCCATAACTATTAGGGTGGTCAAAAAAAAAAAAATGTTAGAAATGTAATGTTATGCTCCTACCCCTCAATTTTGTTCCAAATTGAAAAAAAGTTACCTCTATTTTTTTGTTTTAAAGTAGGACATAATAATCGGAACTGCATAACTATTAGGGTGGTAAAAAAAAAAATGTTAGAAATGTAATGTTATGCTCCTACCCCTCAATTTTGTTCCAAATTGAAAAAAAAGTTACCCCTATTTTTTTGTTTTAAAGTAGTACATAATAATCGGAACTGCATAACTATTAGGGTGGTCAAAAAAAAAAAAAAAAATGTTAGAAATGTAATGTTATGCTCCTACCCCTCAATTTTGTTCCAAATTGAAAAAAAGTTACCCCTATTTTTTTGTTTTAAAGTAGGACATAATAATCGGAACTGCATAACTATTAGGGTGGTCAAAAAAAAAAAAAAAAATGTTAGAAATGTAATGTTATGCTCCTACCCCTCAATTTTATTCCAAATTGAAAAAAAAGTTACCCCTATTTTTTTGTTTTAAAGTAGGACATAATAATCGGAACTCCATAACTATTAGGGTGGTCAAAAAAAAAAAAATGTTAGAAATGTAATGTTATGCTCCTACCCCTCAATTTTGTTCCAAATTGAAAAAAAGTTACCTCTATTTTTTTGTTTTAAAGTAGGACATAATAATCGGAACTGCATAACTATTAGGGTGGTAAAAAAAAAAATGTTAGAAATGTAATGTTATGCTCCTACCCCTCAATTTTATTCCAAATTGAAAAAAAATTACCCCTATTTTTTTGTTTTAAAGTAGGACATAATAATCGGAACTCCATAACTATTAGGGTGGTCAAAAAAAAAAAAAATGTTAGAAATGTAATGTTATGCTCCTACCCCTCAATTTTGTTCCAAATTGAAAAAAAGTTACCTCTATTTTTTTGTTTTAAAGTAGGACATAATAATCGGAACTGCATAACTATTAGGGTGGTAAAAAAAAAAATGTTAGAAATGTAATGTTATGCTCCTACCCCTCAATTTTATTCCAAATTGAAAAAAAAGTTACCCCTATTTTTTTGTTTTAAAGTAGGACATAATAATCGGAACTCCATAACTATTAGGGTGGTCAAAAAAAAAAAAAATGTTAGAAATGTAATGTTATGCTCCTACCCCTCAATTTTGTTCCAAATTGAAAAAAAAGTTACCCCTATTTTTTTGTTTTAAAGTAGGACATAATAATCGGAACTGCATAACTATTAGGGTGGTCAAAAAAAAATGTTAGAAATGTAATGTTATGCTCCTACCCCTCAATTTTATTCCAAATTGAAAAAAAGTTACCCCTATTTTTTTGTTTTAAAGTAGGACATAATAATCGGAACTGCATAACTATTAGGGTGGTCAAAAAAAAAAAAAAAATGTTAGAAATGTAATGTTATGCTCCTACTTCTCAATTTTATTCCAAATTGAAAAAAAAGTTACCCCTATTTTTTTGTTTTAAAGTAGGACATAATAATCGGAACTGCATAACTATTAGGGTGGTCAAAAAAAAATGTTAGAAATGTAATGTTATGCTCCTACCCCTCAATTTTGTTCCAAATTGAAAAAAAGTTACCCCTATTTTTTTGTTTTAAAGTAGGACATAATAATCGGAACTGCATAACTATTAGGGTGGTCAAAAAAAAAAAAAAAATGTTATAAATGTAATGTTATGCTCCTACTTCTCAATTTTATTCCAAATTGAAAAAAAAGTTACCCCTATTTTTTTGTTTTAAAGTAGGACATAATAATCGGAACTGCATAACTATTAGGGTGGTCAAAAAAAAAAAAAAAATGTTAGAAATGTAATGTTATGCTCCTACCCCTCAATTTTGTTCCAAATTGAAAAAAAGTTACCCCTATTTTTTTGTTTTAAAGTATGACATAATAATCGGAACTGCATAACTATTAGGGTGGTAAAAAAAAAAATGTTAGAAATGTAATGTTATGCTCCTACCCCTCAATTTTATTCCAAATTGAAAAAAAGTTACCCCTATTTTTTTGTTTTAAAGTAGGACATAATAATCGGAACTGCATAACTATTAGGGTGGTCAAAAAAAAAAAAATGTTAGAAATGTAATGTTATGCTCCTACTTCTCAATTTTATTCCAAATTGAAAAAAAAGTTACCCCTATTTTTTTGTTTTAAAGTAGGACATAATAATCGGAACTGCATAACTATTAGGGTGGTCAAAAAAAAATGTTAGAAATGTAATGTTATGCTCCTACCCCTCAATTTTGTTCCAAATTGAAAAAAAGTTACCCCTATTTTTTTGTTTTAAAGTAGTACATAATAATCGGAACTGCATAACTATTAGGGTGGTCAAAAAAAAAAAAAGGTTAGAAATGTAATGTTATGCTCCTACTCCTCAATTTTGTTCCAAATTGAAAAAAAAGTTACCCCTATTTTTTTGTTTTAAAGTAGTACATAATAATCGGAACTGCATAACTATTAGGGTGGTCAAAAAAAAAAAAAAAAATGTTAGAAATGTAATGTTATGCTCCTACCCCTCAATTTTGTTCCAAATTGAAAAAAAGTTACCCCTATTTTTTTGTTTTAAAGTAGGACATAATAATCGGAACTGCATAACTATTAGGGTGGTCAAAAAAAAAAAAATGTTAGAAATGTAATGTTATGCTCCTACCCCTCAATTTTATTCCAAATTGAAAGAAAAGTTACCCCTATTTTTTTGTTTTAAAGTAGGACATAATAATCGGAACTCCATAACTATTAGGGTGGTCAAAAAAAAAAAAATGTTAGAAATGTAATGTTATGCTCCTACCCCTCAATTTTGTTCCAAATTGAAAAAAAGTTACCCCTATTTTTTTGTTTTAAAGTAGGACATAATAATCGGAACTCCATAACTATTAGGGTGGTCAAAAAAAAAAAAAATGTTAGAAATGTAATGTTATGCTCCTACCCCTCAATTTTGTTCCAAATTGAAAAAATGTTACCTCTATTTTTTTGTTTTAAAGTAGGACATAATAATCGGAACTGCATAACTATTAGGGTGGTAAAAAAAAAAATGTTAGAAATGTAATGTTATGCTCCTACCCCTCAATTTTATTCCAAATTGAAAAAAAGTTACCCCTATTTTTTTGTTTTAAAGTAGGACATAATAATCGGAACTGCATAACTATTAGGGTGGTCAAAAAAAAAAAAAAATGTTAGAAATGTAATGTTATGCTCCTACTTCTCAATTTTATTTCAAATTGAAAAAAAAGTTACCCCTATTTTTTTGTTTTAAAGTAGGACATAATAATCGGAACTGCATAACTATTAGGGTGGTCAAAAAAAAATGTTAGAAATGTAATGTTATGCTCCTACCCCTCAATTTTGTTCCAAATTGAAAAAAAGTTACCCCTATTTTTTTGTTTTAAAGTAGTACATAATAATCGGAACTGCATAACTATTAGGGTGGTCAAAAAAAAAAAAAAAATGTTAGAAATGTAATGTTATGCTCCTACCCCTCAATTTTATTCCAAATTGAAAAAAAAGTTACCCCTATTTTTTTGTTTTAAAGTAGGACATAATAATCGGAACTCCATAACTATTAGGGTGGTCAAAAAAAAAAAAAAATGTTAGAAATGTAATGTTATGCTCCTACCCCTCAATTTTGTTCCAAATTGAAAAAAAGTTACCTCTATTTTTTTGTTTTAAAGTAGGACATAATAATCGGAACTGCATAACTATTAGGGTGGTAAAAAAAAAAATGTTAGAAATGTAATGTTATGCTCCTACCCCTCAATTTTATTCCAAATTGAAAAAAAGTTACCCCTATTTTTTTGTTTTAAAGTAGGACATAATAATCGGAACTGCATAACTATTAGGGTGGTCAAAAAAAAAAAAAAATGTTAGAAATGTAATGTTATGCTCCTACTTCTCAATTTTATTCCAAATTGAAAAAAAAGTTACCCCTATTTTTTTGTTTTAAAGTAGGACATAATAATCGGAACTGCATAACTATTAGGGTGGTCAAAAAAAAATGTTAGAAATGTAATGTTATGCTCCTACCCCTCAATTTTGTTCCAAATTGAAAAAAAGTTACCCCTATTTTTTTGTTTTAAAGTAGTACATAATAATCGGAACTGCATAACTATTAGGGTGGTCAAAAAAAAAAAAATGTTAGAAATGTAATGTTATGCTCCTACCCCTCAATTTTGTTCCAAATTGAAAAAAAGTTACCCCTATTTTTTTGTTTTAAAGTAGGACATAATAATCGGAACTGCATAACTATTAGGGTGGTAAAAAAAAAAATGTTAGAAATGTAATGTTATGCTCCTACCCCTCAATTTTGTTCCAAATTGAAAAAAAAGTTACCCCTATTTTTTTGTTTTAAAGTAGTACATAATAATCGGAACTGCATAACTATTAGGGTGGTCAAAAAAAAAAAAAAATGTTAGAAATGTAATGTTATGCTTCTACCCCTCAATTTTGTTCCAAATTGAAAAAAAGTTACCTCTATTTTTTTGTTTTAAAGTAGGACATAATAATCGGAACTGCATAACTATTATGGTGGTAAAAAAAAATGTTAGAAATGTAATGTTATGCTCCTACCCCTCAATTTTGTTCCAAATTGAAAAAAAGTTACCCCTATTTTTTTGTTTTAAAGTAGGACATAATAATCGGAACTGCATAACTATTAGGGTGGTCAAAAAAAAAAAAAAATGTTAGAAATGTAATGTTATGCTCCTACCCCTCAATTTTGTTCCAAATTGAAAAAAAGTTACCTCTATTTTTTTGTTTTAAAGTAGGACATAATAATCGGAACTGCATAACTATTATGGTGGTAAAAAAAAAATGTTAGAAATGTAATGTTATGCTCCTACCCCTCAATTTTATTCCAAATTGAAAAAAAGTT
Source organism: Ganaspis brasiliensis (assembly GCA_037103525.1). NCBI lineage: Eukaryota > Metazoa > Arthropoda > Insecta > Hymenoptera > Figitidae > Ganaspis > Ganaspis brasiliensis. The sequence continues at coordinate 1,637,579 of JAZKLR010000492.1, forward strand.
ACCCCTATTTTTTTGTTTTAAAGTAGGACATAATAATCGGAACTGCATAACTATTAGGGTGGTCAAAAAAAAAAAAAAATGTTAGAAATGTAATGTTATGCTCCTACTTCTCAATTTTATTCCAAATTGAAAAAAAAGTTACCCCTATTTTTTTGTTTTAAAGTAGGACATAATAATCGGAACTGCATAACTATTAGGGTGGTCAAAAAAAAAAAAAATGTTAGAAATGTAATGTTATACTCCTACCCCTCAATTTTGTTCCAAATTGAAAAAAAAGTTACCCCTATTTTTTTGTTTTAAAGTAGGACAATATTTAGAGGTGGCTTAAGTCCCATGAAGTTTCCCATGTATTTTGCATGGGAAAGACGCACTTTTTCGTAAATTTGCAATAAAATCGAAAAAAATCATTTAAATCATTAATACACCAAATGAATTCTTGAAAATCGTTTAAAAAACAGTATTCCATAATTGATTTATTAATTTGTTAATATTAACTATTATTAATTTTTTGGATTTTTTTTTAATTTTGGTGGTTTTTTGAAATTGCATAAAAAATAGTTAATATCAAAAAATTAATAAATAAATCATGTAATTCTGTTTTTTAAACACTTTTCAAGAACTGATTCGGTAAATTAATATTTTAATTGATTTTTTACGATTTTATTGCAAATTTACGAAAAAGTGCGTATTTTCCATGCAAAATACATGGGAAACTTCATGGGCTTTGAGCTACCTCTAAATATTGTCCGGTTACAAAATAAAAAAATAGGGGTAACTTTTTTTTCAATTTGGAACAAATTTGGGGGTAGGAGCATAACATTTCTGACTTCTGCTTTTTTTTACCACCCTAATAATTACACAGGACCATGAAAAAAATCGAACTTTTTCCAAAAGCAAACCGGAATATGATTTTCTAACGTATTTTGAGGCGCTGAACACGAATCTGAAGTCCGATTTGCTCCATCACTTCAGGCTTTTTTTCTAACCTCAAAAAACTAATCTAATTAAAGAAGTAACTCAAATGTTTGTGGTCTTGGGTTCTAGCGGATTTTGGGATCGTTGATTACGAATCCGTCGTCAGATTTTGAAAATTCAAAACAACGGATACAATATGGAGGACAATTTTGAAAAAATTATTCGATTTTCATGCAAATCTGTATCTAGAGGTTCTTGGGGTCACTGATTACCATAAGAGAAAATCCATACGAATATCTTACGAAGAGAATAAAATTCGATATCCCATAATAAACAAAAGATATAAGAACTTTTTATTTCTTTCTTTACAATCACGATACAAGTTAGTTACAATACAAATTTATTACAACTTAGATTAAATTCAAACCAGCAAACATGTATATTTAAAAATAATAAAACCATTTTTAATAACTAGGTATATATTAAAATATCTCGAGATTCTGATCTAATAGATAATTTTCTTTTTCAGATTTGTAATTTTTTTAAAAATTACCCTTCATATTGCATCCGCCATTTTGAATTTTGAAAATCTGACATCGGATTCGTAATCAGACACCTCAAAAATCCTTAAAACCTAAGCCCACCCTTGTGTTCTCACTCCGTGAGAAACTTTTTTTTTTTTAAAATTGCATTAAAATTATTATTTACCTACCCCCCTCCCCTTATCTTCTAAACTATTTGACCTAGAGTATTGAAATTTGGTACACATAACGTTGTTAAGGAAAATTTTTTTTAAAAAAAAAACGTGTCCCCCCTTATTTTTTAACCTATCTGAACTGGAGGTTTAAAATTTGGTATACCTGGGTATTTTCACGTACTGAAAAACAGTATATACATTCTTAAGTTAAGAATCATTATCTTAAAGGCATAAGAAAGTTATCTTAATTTAAGAATATACTTTTTAATTTAAAAATATGCTTCTTATTTTAAGAATATTCTTCTTATTTTGAGAATATAATATCTTTAATATAAGAATATCTTATTTCTAAATAGGCGCCAAGAATAATTCCTCAAGTAAGAATAAGGTTTCTTCAGTGCATGCTCTCTAAATCGAATTAGTCAAATTCATGACTCATTTTTCTCTAATTCATACAGTAGAAAACTACTAATTCTTAGCAGAAAACTACTGATTGAAATAGTGAAACTTTACTTTTAAAATAAGTAGATTTTTTTTCTCATTTAATTAGTAGTTAAATTAGTAAAATTCTTACTATTTTAATAGTAGCTCACTTTTCGCTAATTCATTAGTAGAAAACCACTAACTCAGATTTAGAGAGTGTAGATTATAGGAAAAATATAACGAACGTTACTGGACTTAGTTTTCAAAAGTTATTAATGAAAAATTGGAAAATAATAAAATACTCCTATGCTAGAACTCAGCCTATTTATCTTGGAAGGTTGGGAATTGTCATAAATATGTAATTTTGTGCAGAGATTTTTATAGAACCATAAAAACTGTGGTTTAAATCTACCATTGTTGCATTTTTTGTAGAAAAATTGAAATTTTACCCAAAAAAATGTTTTTTCTTCCTAAATAGCTACAATATTTTACAGTTTCAGCTTCTTTTTTGGTACAAAATGTTTATTTTAATGTTTAAATTACTTTAAAAGTTTAGAAACAAAAACAAAAGAACTAATAAAAAAAATGTTAAATTATACAAAAAAACTCAGTCTATTTGCTTGAAAGTTTTTGATCTTATAAAAAAGTGTAATTTTACAGTTAAATTGTAATAAAAGTAAAAAAATTATGATAGTTATATATTTATTATAGAATAGTATTTTTTTCAATAAATTGAAAATTTGACGATAAAAAAGTTTCCCCTTTGAAAGAAAAAACTGCATTTAAAGTTTTTAGTTTCAAAATAAGTATTTTTATTTTTAAATTATTTTAAAAATGAAAGATTGAAAAAAGAAATTCGGTAAAAAAATATTTTCTAATGAAAAATTTTAATTATTTAAAGGTCAGCTTATGCTCAGTATATTTTCAATGAATTGATAGTTTCTTACTTCAAAATTAAGTTAGTTCTTTTAATTGAAAATACAAATAATTGTAAACATGTTTTAACGCATCTTTAAGTTCGTGTTTGGAAATCTTGGTGAGCGAGTCCAACTCGCACTTGCCCGGTTTTTTTGTTTTGAGCACTCAGAAATATGAAAATGAAAAAAATTTAAAGATTTCTCTCTGTCTGTTTGTCTGTCTGTCGGTCTGTCTTTTTGGTCTGCTCATCTGACAGTTTGTCTGCTTGTCCGTGTCTCTTATTTTTCGTCTGTTACTTCGTTGTTCTGTCCGTCCGTCTGTCCGTCTGTCCGTCGGTCCGTCTGTCCGTCCGTCTGTCCGTCCGTCCGTCTGTCCGTCCGTTCGCCTGTCCGCCTGTCAATAAAATTTCGGAAACAGTTAACGTGAGTAAACATTCATGTATTAACTTAATTTTTGGTATACTTTTTAAGCTAGCAAAAACACAGGTCGAGTTCTTTAGCCATCAATTTCGGACCAAAATGTCAAAAGTAGAATATTTTCAAAAATCAAAAAAATTTCTAATTTTTGAAAATTTTCAAAAATCTTTTTTATGTAATTTTTTCTCTAAAATATACGTAAAATTAAACAAATTTTTTTGTTTACAAGTTTTTGATATAACGCAAGACTGAAAAGATATGAATTTTTCAAATTTTACAGTATTTTTAGAATTTTGCTTAAGGGTGAAGGGGGAGGGGGGCTTAAAATCACATAAAATATCGTTGACACATCCTCATCTGACTCGTTGAAAGTAAAAATTAAAGAAAAATTATCTAATTAACTGTAAACAACATTTAAAAACACTGAAAAACCTAAAAATACACGTTATACAGACAAAAAAATTGAACCTAGAATTGGTGAATTCTGTACAAAATACGAATAATTTTTCAAAAAATGAGCAAATTCACGGTTTTATCTTCTTAAATATTTTATTTCATTAACACCAATAAAACTGCATCAAAAACTGGCAAAAATTATTGGAATTTTCCAAAAGTTTCAGAAATTTAGAAAAAATTGCTTTTTGTATTCTTATCTCAAATGAGGAGGTATTTAATTTGTAAGATTTCGAACTTTTCGTAATTTCAGTTTTTTCGACTTTTTAAGACCTTCTGATTATAAAAAATGGGTTTTGCGCAAGAGTCTGTCTGTCTGTCCGTCCGTCTGTCTGTCTACCTTTTCATGTGTCTATTTGCCCGTCTGACTGTCTATCTGTCCGTCTGTCTGACTATCGGGCTTTTTATCTTTTCGTGCGCCTATTTATCAGTATGTTTGTTTGTCTGTCTGACTGTCCGTCTGCCTGTCTATCTGTTTGTCTAACTGTCTGACCATCTGTCTTTCTAGTCTTCCTGTCTGACTGTTTGTCCGTATACCTGTCTGTTTGTCTTATCGGTCATTGTGTCCATCTGCCTGACTGTTTATCTTTTCGTGTGTCTAGTTATCCGTCTGTTTGTTTGTCCGTCCATCAGCCTATCTATACTTCTGTCTATCTATCTGTCCGCCTGTCCATCTGTCTTTCCGGGGTTCCTGTCTGACTGTTTGTCTGTCTGTGTGCCTTATCGGTCGGTTTGTCATTTTGGTCTGCTTATCTGACTGTTTGTCTGTCCATCTGTCGGTATATCTGTTCTCTTGACTGTCTGTCCGCCTGTCCATCTGTCTTTCCGGGGTTCTTGTCTGACTGTTTGTCTGTCTGTGTGCCTTATCGGTCGGATTGTCATTTTGCTCTGCTTATCTGACTGTTTGCCTCTCCGTCTGTCGGTATATCTGTTCGCCTGTCCATCTGTCTTTCTGGGGTTCCTGTCTGACTGTTTGTATGTCTGTGTGCCTTATCGGCCGGTTTGTCATTTTGGTCTGCTTATCTGTCTGTCCGTCTGTCGGTATATCTGTTCGCTTGACTGTCTGTCCGCCTGTCCATATGTCTTTCCGGGGTTCCTGTCTGTCTGTGTGCCTTATCGATAGGTTTGTCATTTTGGTCTGCTTATCTGACTGTTTGTCTGTCCGTCTGTCTGTCGGTATATCTATTCGCCTGACTGTCTGTCCGTCTACCTGTCTGACCGTCTGTGTGGGAAGTCAAAAGTTAAATGTTGGTAACAGAAAGTACAATGTGGGAAATAAATATAATGGAATACTGAAACTAAGAAATGAAAATTAAATAAAATGTAGGAAAGTAAAGTGAGAAATATATTGAATTAAAAATCAGTGTATGAGAAGTAAAAAATGGAATACAGATACTGCTAAATCGGATTTGAAAAATGAAAACTCGGATTTAAAAAAATCGTAAAGTGAAAAAAGAGATACGCAGAAAATAAAAATTGAATTGTAAAAGGAAAAAAAAATGTAAAAAGTACAAATTTGAATGTAGGAAGTAGAAAACTAAAATGTGAAATTCAAAACTAATGTACAAAAATAAAATGTGTAAAGTTTTCCATAAACAGTTATGCCTGAAACAAAGATTGGAGAAATGGTTATTTTTGTGTTAGACAATATAGTTTTTTAGATGTTGTTTTTAGGAAAATGTTCTTTTGTAGAGGAGTCGTCACGTTTCAAGCGCCGATGAATGTATATCGAGCGCTGAAACACGTGGACGCGGAGTGGCCGGAGAGAAGATAAACGGATTACGGCCGCTTTGTGTCAACGTGATCCGCTTCCCTTGCACCCGACTTTAGTACCCGTGCCCGCTCTGTTCATCTTCAATGGGATATTACGCGCTCCAGTGCTGGTAACGCCACTAGCTTTGACCGTTCGGTCTGCAGAACGCGTTTCGACTGATAACCAATTTTCATTAATATGATTAATTTGTCCGTCGACTCTGATATATACGTGAAGCCTGCACACGTAAATTCCTACTTCTTCTCCAATTGTACCTGCGAGGCAACTATTTTCCACTGAGAAATTCTCCAAATTAAATGCACTTTGTAGTTGAGCACAGTCTGCTTAATTCTCGTTTGATAATAATCTATACATTTTGAATTCGAGATTCAAGGGTATTATATGGCGATAACATATATATGGGTATTTAATATATTTCCACACAGTATGTAACTAATTTTAATTTAATATGTGACAAATAATCTGTAACCAATATTATTATTTAACAGACAATATAAAAAAAGAATTATAAATATTATAATTTTAGATACTTCACTTCTCACCGTCGAGCGTCACGTATTTTTACACAATATATTCGTGTTTGATTTTTTTTTTAGTGAATGTAACAATTAAATTAAATATTTTTATTTATAAATCTTGGGAGAATTTTAATATGTAATTTAATACTTGGCTGCTTCTTAATCAAAATTTTGCCCCTTCTTGGTAATGTTCGATGCGTATTGATATAATCCGGGGAAATTCAGAGCAAGCCACCCGCATCTCTAGGAGAGAATTTGCATGACAACGGAAGCAAAGCGTGTCCTCCATAGTCGCTAATTAGCTGACGCTACATACCGGTACGGATCAACGAGAATATTGCATTTTTAATATAAATCAGCAGCCCTTCAGAGAGAGGGCACAGATTTAAGCGGATCCAATACAGACACCAAATAGGGTTTTAAGAATCCAACAACCTGAACACTTTGATGTCCTTTCTCTCGGATAAATTCACTGCCTGGTTTATTAGAAAGGGCTTAACCCAAATCGTTTTCCAGCCTATTTTCACCCCTTTAAATCAAGCAGCTACGATCCTAGATTTTCTGGCCTTGCGTCATGTTTATTTAGATTACAATTCAATTAATTTGGATTACAATTTGGAATGGTGCAATGTCAATTTTACATTTTTAGATAGTTTAAATTGCAGTAAGTATACCCTGTAAATAGTTGTTTCCGAAATTTTTTACAGTGTATGGTTGATTTAAAAACAGTTGATTTAAGCATTGTAAAATTCGAATAGAAACAAGTTGTAGGCGTCAAATCTCCCGCTTGGTGTGTCTTAACCGCAGTAAATAAGGTAAGCGTTCGGAACGCGCCAACTACGAATTAAAAAAAAAACTTATGAAACTGATTTTTTACGAGGTTTTTAAATAATATTGTGTGTGATTGAATTTTAACATTCAAAATGTCGAATAATGTCAAAAATGTGATTTAAAATAACGTTTAGGGATTATTTCTAAACTTATGATTTTTAATGTCTTAAGAATTTTAACTTGTTATTTGATTTCAAAATTTTCAAATTCAAGATAGTGGAAAGAAACAGAACTAGGAAAGAAGAGATAAAAATAAAAAGGAAATATGTTGAGCATTTGGGAAAGATAAGTAGAAAAAGGCAAATTACTAGAAGTTAAAATAATAACTGGAAATTGAATAAAATGATTAGAAAATTAGAGGAAAAATTACTGCACAGTCGAAGTAGAAAATATAAATATTAGAGAAATACAAATTATAAACTGGGGAAAAATTATTAGAAAATGAAAAAATAATTTAAAAGTATAAAGTAAGTAGTCACTGAAAAAATGCAGGTGAGTTAAAAAATAGAAAGAGTATGAAAAAAATAAAACAAAAAAATTGTAAATAGAGAAACAAACTAGAAATGTAAAAAAATTCTGTAATAAATAATAGAATTTAAATGCGGTGATATAACTAGAAATAAAGGGAAAACTTGAAAATAAGGTATGGTTTCTTGAAAGTAATAAAGTAACTAGAAGCTAAGAAAGTAAAAAAAAATGGTTGCAAAATAAAAAAATTATAACTGGAAAGTACAGGTTTTATTTAAAATTGACAACATAACTAGAAAGTTAAAAAATTAACTAGGAATCACTGAAAAAGGTTTAAAAATATTGAAAATAACTATAAAATGAAAGAAAAATTACTGGGGAATAAATAACTGGAAGTTAAAGGTAAACAGACAGATAATAAAAACCAATAAGTAGATAAAGAAGTAAATAACTAAAAATTTACGAAAAGGAATTAACTGGGAAACGTAAAAATTATAAATAAAAAATAAAATTCCTCTAGATTTTAAAAATACAACTATAAAATCAAAAGCAAAAGTAGAATATGAATAAAACTAAGTTTGAAAAAAAAACTAGGTGTGACAAAATAATTAGATAGTTAAGAAATGTTTCTAAAAACTAAAGTAAAATTAACAGAACTTCAGAGTATCAAAAAAAAGAACTGATAAAAAGCAAAAAATTACTAGAAGTTGATATAATAGAATTAGAAAAAGAATTACCATAAAGTGAAAAAATGAATGGAATTTATAGAAAAATAATTGGAAAATAAAAAAGAAGTACTGGGGAATTAATAAATTTACTAAAAATTGTTACAAAATAACAAGAAATTCAAAAATAATAATTACAAAATAAAAAAAGTAAAAAATTAAATTATTTTTTAGAACGAAATGCCATTTTGTGGGCTGTACCCCACTTTTCTAGAAATGCGCTGTTCTTTGTTTGTCTTGCATATAAGGATCTTAAAGTGTAGAATTTAAGCTTTAATTTCAGAATATATAGAAGTTATTAGGACGTTTAGTTTAGGAGAAAAAATATTAAAAAACCTCAAAAACACTTGACATGATACTAAATTTTGGAACACGGGACCGTGTTAAGCGCACAAAAAAACATTGAAAACCACTCCAATATCAAAAATAAAAAAAAATTTTTTTTGGGCCTTACCCATACTTTTATAAAAATATATTGTATTATTTTTTGGTATTGCGCATGTAGGCCTGAAAGTGTACTATTTAAACTTTAATTTAAGACTATATAGAAGTAACTAGGGCTTTAGGTTAAACGAATATAAAATACTGAAAACCCTCAAAAACACTTTTTTTGTGGTTTTACCCCCACTTTTCTCAAAACCATGATGTGATATTCAATTTTGGAACCTGGGATCGTGTTCAGCGCACAAAATTACATTGAAAACGACTTCTACGCAAAAAAAAAGAAAAAACATTTTTTTGGGCCTTACCCCCACTTTTCTAAAAATCCTCTATTTTTTTTAGTCTAGCGCAAGTGGTTCTTAAAGTGTTCGATTAAAGTTTTAAATTAAGACTATGTAGCATTTATTAGGGCGTTAGGTTTAAGGAAAAAGAAATACTGAAAACCCTAAAAATAACGTTTTCTGTAGTTTTTACCCCTACTTTTTTCAGAATTATTACGGCGTATGCAATTTTAAAACTAGGGATCGTGTTCAGCGCACAAAAAGGCATTGAAAACAACTTCTACATAAAAAATAACAAAAATAAATTTTTGGGCCTCACCTCCACTTTTCTAAAAATCCTCTATTTCTTTAGTCTTGCGCATGTATTTTTTGGTTCTTACCCCCAGTTTTTTCAAAATCATGACGTGGTACGCAATTTTAAAACTCAAGATCATGTTTAGAGCACAAAAATACATTAAAATCGACTTCTATATTACAAATAAAAAAAAAATTGTTTTGGGCCTTACCCCCACTTTTCTAAAAATTTTATATTTTTTTCTGGTCTTGCGCACATCTTACCCGCACTTTTTAAAAATCATGTTGTGATAGGCAATTTTAAAACTCGGAATCGTGTTCAGCGCACAAAAATACATTGAAAACGACTTCTACATTAAAAAAAACAAAAATGTTTTTTTGGGCCTTACCCCCAATTTTTTAAAAATTTTCTATTTTTTTTTTTTTTTTGATCTTGTGCATATGGATACTGAAGTTTACAATTCAAGTTTTTGGCCCCCACTTTTCTCAAAACTATGACGTGATACTTAATTTTGGAACCAGGGATCGTGTTAAGCGCACAAAAATACATTGGAAACCACTCCTATATCAAAAATAGCAAAACAATTTTTTTTAGTTTTTACCCCCACTTTTCTAAAAAAAAACCCATTTTTTAGCCTTGCACATGTGGTTTTTAAAGTATACGAGTTAAGCTTTAAATTAAGACTATATAGAAGTTACTAAGAAAGGAAGGAGAAACTAAGGAGAAAAAAATACTGAAAACCCTCAAAAACAAGTTATTTTGTTGTTTTACCCCCACTTTTCTCAGAAATCTCACCTAATACGCAATTTCGGAAACTGGGATCATGTTCAGTGCAGAAAAATACATCAGGAACCACTCCGATATGAAAAAAAAGCTTACACACCTTTGTAATTTCGAAAGAAAACTATTGTCAGCAAACTAATATGACGGCGATTGGCGGAACTAAAAACCCTATTTTCTACCGAACGCCATCTATGAGCGCCAAGCACGAAGTACCGCAAACAGTCGATAAAGCACAGTTCTACATACATATGTCAAAATTTTACACATTTTCGTATATAAAATACAATTCCAGGGTATATTCTGTTTCTCTGGGTCTCACTGCCTAAAAGAATTTGTCGCTTGAAAATCGTTTAAAAATAAAAAGAAGCCTTCCATCCTCCTTGTCCTGCTGGCTCGCCTGTTGGGGGAGTAAAAGAAAAAGAAGCCATACCAGTAAACGAGACGGTGAACGAAAAATACTCCGTGAGAGTAATCGCGAGGTGACATTGGAATGTCGACGTTTCAACAACGCGTCTTTCATTGGGCATTCCATCCGGCTTCGAGAAATGTCGAGTTGTTCTCTCATCTAGAGAGTGTGGTCCCAGTCCGAAAACCGCTTATAACGAATGACCCTCACGACATATATAGACTTTGCTCGTTTTGTCTCACCGTGGAACACATTTGTCTCGAGACAGTGACGCTCTGTCTGTCATTCGTTTTGAATCTAATTTCTCTCTCTCTCTCTCTCTCTCTCTCTCTCTTTCTCTCTCTTTCTCCAAAAGCTTTCTCACTTTCCTCTCCGAGCGCCGTTTCTCCGACGCTGAGCTTTCCCGCGAGTTTCGGCATGACGCGCGTCTTTGAAAGACGTCCTGACAAAGGAGTCCCTAATATATTACGCTTATTAATACCAACCCTCTTGGCCACGTCTCCCTCGCTTTCCGAAATGCAAAGAGAAATATTAGTTATGCCAATGAGAAAAAAAGGGGTAAAGTTGAGAAATTTGCGTTATGAGAGGCGGGCGGCGAATTTCGGTAGATTTTGTGTTGTTCTCTATTCAGGAACAAAAATTCATACCACTTTTCTCGTTTGGATCGACATTAATTGGACTTGCTCCTCGAATGGGTCGATTGTTGCTTCTGATTTCATTTTCCAACAACCTGCTGAATAACAGTCTTTGTTTTTATTTCCCCCGGGGCTTTATTATTTATTTGTATTACCTGATTCTTGTTTTTTTTTTTTACTTTTCTTGGCGTGGAGCGCGAAATTTTGAGCAGGAACCGGGCAATAATAATTTTGAATAGCCACGCGAATTGAGAGAAAAAGTCTCGTTAGTGTGAAGGATTATAGCGAGTCCCTTTGGTAATTCATTTTCACACGAGCAACACGCATAAAGCATCTGCTCGTTACCAACGTAAAGTCGCAGAGATTAAAGAAAAGCTGCCGAAGAGCTTGCGCAACGGATTTTCTTTCTTCTTTGTGTTTACCACTTCGCCCTCTCTTTCGCTTTTTCTTCTTATTCTCGCAGTATTTCGCCTCTCTTTCGATTACTTCTCATTCTGTTAAAGCGCCACGAAAATGGAGACTAATCTTGGTCGTTCCGAAATGCTTTGTCCACAAGCAGGTATTGTATACACACGATAATACGCGAGATGATTTTAATAGGGAGGGTTAGCGTGTTTCATTTCCTATCCATTTTCCAGGTTTTATGGCTTTTTTATGATTTTTTTTTATTATGGTTCACTGCAGAATTGGACATTTTTGCATTTTTGATATTCCATTTATGAAATTCCAGATTCCATATCTATGGTTCAACATTCCACATCTCGATTTGATATCCCACATTTTTATATCCCGTTTTCCTGATACCGGATTTCATATCCCGAAATCCATATCCCTTATTCGACACTCAGAATTTCATAATTTAGATTCCACAAACCAAATTTCATATCTCTCATCGCACATTATGGATTTTATGTGCTGGATATATTTTTCCTGTAATCTACATGGCAAATTACACATGTATACCAAATTTCAGCTTTCTAAGTCTTAAACTTTGACCGCTAGAAGGAAGGGGGTAGGGTCATTTTTTGAATATTTTAAAAAATTACGGATTTTGTCTCATGAACACTATGAAAACCGCCATCAATAAAGTTATTTATATTTTTTCTGTAATCTATATGTCAAACTACATATGTCTACCAAATTTCAGCACTCTAAGTTAAAAACTTTGGCCGCTAGGAGGAGGGGGGTAGGGTCATTTTTTTGATATCCCGCAATTGCACATTTCGATTTAACATTCCACATTTCCATATCCCGTTTTTCAAACTTTGGATTTCATATCTTGTATTTCATATCCCTTATTCGACACCCAAAATTTCATAATTCAGATTCCACAATTCCAATTTCATATCTCTCAACCCACATTTTGGATTTCAGGTGCTGGATATATTTTTCCTGTAATCTGCATATCAAACTGCATATATGTACCAAATTTTAGCACTCTAGGTGTAAAACATTAACCGCTAGGTGGAGGGGGGTCGAGTCATTTTTTTTTATTTTTTCAAAAAATTACGGATTTTGGCTCATAAACGTTATAAAAACCGCCATCAACAACGGTATTTATATTTTCCCTGTAATCTACACGTCAAACTACATATGTGTACCAAATTGCTGGATTTTGTAACTAGAACTCCACATTCCTTATTCAATATCCCCCTTTCCACATTTCGATTTCACATTCCACATTTCCATATCCGGTTTTCCAAATTTTGGATTTCATATCCTTTATTCGACATCCCAAATTTCATAATTCAGATTCCACAATTCAAATTTCATATCTCTCATCCTAAATTTTGAATTTAATGTTCTGGATATATTTTTCCTATAATCTACATGTCAAACTACATATGTGTACTAAATTTCAGCACTCTAAGTCAAAAACTTTGACCACTAGGAGGAGGGGGGTAGGGTCATTTTTTGAATTTTTTCAAAAAATTACGGATTTTGGCTCATAAATACTATGAAAACCGCCGTCAACAAAGTTATTTATAATTGTCATAAATCTGTATAGGTACTGTTTTATTTACTCTCAATGCAAGAGAATAACATATAAATAAAATCAATCAGACGCAATAACATAATTCCGAAAAAAAAAGTTTTAAATTAAAAAAAAGAAGCAGGTAAATTTCACGCTTAAATTATTCCATTTTTCTTATCAAGCCCGAGTGAATTCCCAACAAGATTTTCGAGGTAAGACGTTTCCTTAAGCGGTGAAAACGGGTAGCTAAGAACCTACTTTAGCTGTCGACACTTTTCCACAGCGGACGTTGAGAAATAAAAAGAAACGCGAGACTTGAGGGAGTTCGAGAGGGTATTTGTTTCGCGAGATGAAATCTGACCAGCAACAATGGAGATTCGAGATGCAGTGCAGTTGGCGGTCTTTTTGAAGGCAGGTGCCCCAGCTGGTTCCTCGACTCTCTTCGCTGCTCGACTGATTGGTTATTTCTCTTTTCCTTCGCGCCAGGGGATTTCGCTAATAAGTGCCGTTGCCCGCGTTAAGCCCCAAAAATGACTGGCTCTAGGGACGATTATCGATTTATTTATATTCACAGCACTCTCCTCAACTCATCACTGATTTTTCTTTGCAAAATGCTAAAAGGGATTACGCTTTAAGAAGGCTATATCCTTCAGCCAATTCCACCAAAGTTATTTTTTCTCTGAAAACTTTTATTAAAAAAATTGGGTAAGAACAAGTTACACCCGCGTTAAAACTGAAAGGTTACCGTACCTGTCTATCGTATCTATAACTATATAAGCCAGAGACAACTTTTTCTACTTTTCTGACCCTGTACCACATAGCAGGTGGGGAACAGGGTCATTTTTTTATTTTATTAAAAATTTTTCGAATTTTTGCTCGTAAACGCTATGAAAACTGCCTTCAACATAGTTTTCTATATTTTTCTTGTAATCCACATGTCAAACTACATAAGTGTACCAAATTTCAGCACTCTAAGTCAAAAACTTTAGCCGCTAGGGAGAGGAGGGCAGTGTCAATTTTTTGAATTTTTTCAGTAAGAACGGTTTTTGGCTCGTAAACATTATGATATTGTTTATAACAATTATTTTATCCATATATACAATTGTTTATACTTTAAGCGATTGATAAATAAGATTTTGATGGTTAATATGTGTCTGTTCTATTATTATTTTTATTTTTCAAACACAACTGTTTTTACAAAAATTATAATTTCTTCTTCTATTTGTTTATTTATAAATGTTATAAATAATTAATTTAAAAATCGGGAAAGACCATTTTTTTAAGAATTTATCGCTGATTATTTAATAAAAAAAACTTTTGAAATCGGCTGAGATTTGTGACCTGTAGTCGGTTTTAAACAGTAAATTCCAGTTTCAGACCACTGTGCAACTGTGAGGAGGGTAGGGTAATTTTTCTATTTCTTTTCCGAAACTCTCGGATTTTGTCTCATAAACACTATGAAAACCGCCTTCAACAAAGTTTTCTATATTTTTTCTGTAATCTACAAGTCAAACTACATATGTATACCAAATTTCAACAATCTAAGTCCAAAACTTTGACCGCTAGAAGAAGGGGGGTAGGGCCTTTTTTTGAATTTTTTTTAAAAACACGGTAATCTGTAGGTCAGACTACATATGTGTATCAAATTTCATCACTCTAAGTAAAAAACTTTGGGTGCTAGTGGAAGGGGGACAGGGTCATTTTTTGGATTTTTAAAAAAAAACGCTGATTTTCTTTTTGTAAGCACTATAAAAAACAGTTTTATTAAAGTTCTTTATATTTTTTTTCTGTAATCTACATGTATCACAGTACGTATGTGTACCAAATTTCAACATTATAAGTCAAAAACTTTGGCCGCTAGAGAAAGGGGGGCTGGGTCATTTGTCTGCATTTTAGTCTAAAAATCGTAATTTTAGCTTGATTTCGACATGATCATAGGTAGGAATTACTTTTTCCATATTATTCTCGAAAATCCAATGCTAAATTGCATTTGGTCACCAAATTTGAAGTCGCTAGCTCATATGGTTTGGAAGTTAGAGGGGGTTCGAAAACGGATATACATGGTGATTTTAATATGATTCCGTTTTATGGTACGGAATCTAAAAATTGATTTATTTAAAACTGATTGTTAACAATTTTAATCTATAATAAACAATAGTGTAATATGTGATAAAAAACTGGAAATAATCCACTTTAGTAAAATCTCAGAAAATCAGCTACATCTTGCCGTTTTTCAATTATAACTAAAAATTTACAAGCTCTTCATTATCTCAGAAATAAGTTT
Organism: Ganaspis brasiliensis; assembly: GCA_037103525.1. Lineage (NCBI taxonomy): Eukaryota > Metazoa > Arthropoda > Insecta > Hymenoptera > Figitidae > Ganaspis > Ganaspis brasiliensis. Next base: position 1,652,817 of record JAZKLR010000492.1, read on the forward strand.
AATGAGTCCCCCTTCTCTGCTAGGGAAGACAGGGTCATTTTTAAATTTTTTTTCAAAAAATCAGGGATTTTGTCTTATAAACACTAAGAAAACCGCCTTCCACAAAGTTTTCTATATTTTTCCTGTAATCTGCTGGTCAGACTACATATGTGTATCAAATTTCAGTATCCTAAGTAAAAAGCTTTGAGCGCTAGTGGAAGGGGGGCGTGTCATTTTTTGAATTTTTTCAAAAAAACACGGATTTTGGATTAAAAACACAATGAAAACTGCATTCAACAAAGTTCTCTATATTTTTCCTGTAATCTACATCTCAAACTGTGTGTGTGTACCAAATTTCAGCACTCTAAGTAAAAAACTTCGAACGCTATCGAGAGGGGAGCAGGTCATTTTTCTGTATTTTTGGCTAAAAATCGTGTTTTTAGCTTGATTTCGACATGATCATGAGTTAGAATTAAGTTTTCCATATGATTCTCGCAAATCCAATGTAAAATTGCATAAATGTACCAAATTTAAAGTCTTTAGCTCATATGGTTTGGAGGTTAGAGGGGGTTCGATAATAAATATACATGGTAATTTTAATAGGATTCCGTTTTACAGTTCGGAACCCTAAAAACCAATTAATTCAAAATTGATTGTCAAAAGAATATTTTCAGGCGCGAATCTAGAAATTTATTTAGGGGGGTGGGAGGGGATAGATGCCATTAGTCCAGAGATTAATTTAATGAGAAAAAGTATAGTAAAATAATTTGCAATGTTGGTCGTAAAAACTTGGCAAAGTATCGTTAAAGAAAGCTCATTATTAGAAGCGACGTAAACATGAACCTGGATTGGCAGTGACCTATTTAATTTGAAGCATGCATTTATGGAAAGTAGGGTGTCTCGGGAAAGTTGGAGGCGACATTGTTCACCCTTGGATTTCTAAAAGTGCGTGTGCAATTGAGAAAGCGTGATGCCGAGTAAAAATCAGAAACGATATACGTATACTTCGTGGCAAGAAAGGCACTCGTCTCTTGTGGGCCGTGAACTTTAGTCGTTCCTCCTACGCGTGTCGGCGCGCATGCGCAGAGCCTCCCTTAAAACAATGTGCCGACCAATCTCGTAAGACAAAGAAGCGTGGAGCCGATTGGCCTGTTCCTTGGAGCCAATCTTTTCGGCTTCAACACCATACCTCTATGCACTTTCTCGCCATTGCCAGCTTTTTAAATTGCCCTTCACTTCGTGCCTTAGTTCTTCAAGAAAATTGGGATATTTTCAACTATAGTACGTCGCACTTTATAAAGAGAAAGACACAAAGGAGCTTTAACACAATGAATCAATTGCAGAAATAAAATTAATCTCATGAATAAACTTGGGTGTTGTGATCAGTTTTTATTATGATTACTGTTTTGTTTTCTGCGTCTATTGCACGGAAAAACAAATTTGGGTCAATTTTTCGAGCCTGAAGGATAAAATTATTTCTTAACTTAATTTCTCGCGCTGAATACGATTCAGTCGTTTGTTTTTTCGCTAGACGTCAAATTTCAAAATGGCGGATACAATATGGAGGACAAATTTTTGCAAATTGTTTTAAATTTGATATTTGGGGGTTTTTGGGGTCGCTGATTACGAATCTGAAATCAGATTGAACAAATTTTAAAAAGTGGATCCAATATGGTGAGCGAAAAATTAGAAAGCGATTGAATTTGATAGGAACTTGCTACTCGGGGTTTTTTGGAGACGCTGAATCTGACTTGAGGTTCGAAATCAGCGACTCCTAAAAACTGTAGACATGAAGTCTAATGAAAATCAAACACTGTGTTAAAAAATCGTCCTCCATATTGAATTAGCCGTTTTTAATTTCTTGAATTCGACTTGAGATTCTGAATCAGCGACGCCGAAAATAAATACAAAATTTCATGAAAATCAATTAATTTTTTCTAAATCACTTGGGGATTTTTGGGGGTCTCTGATTACGAATCTGAAGTCAGATTTAAATAATACAAAATGTAAAATTCCATTGATACCATTTTCAATTTTTGAAATATGACTTCGGTTTCGTTATCAGCGAACCCAAAAATAAGTTAAGATTATGCTTTAAATATACCTTAAATTACACAATAATAACCTAAAATTTTTTGCTTTTTAGGTCTCTTTCTTTGTAACGCATCACATTTATTTTATTTTTATACCGATGATTTTTTGTTGTTTACTGTCTATCAGCGAAATTTGTAAAAATATTTGTATTTCTATATACTGATGTTTTTTTGTTGTGTACTGTTTTTTCTTTAGTGTTTTGTTTTTAACTTTTTGTTGCTTGATGTTTTTGTTTCATTATTATTTACAGTTCGTTTTGTTTTTAGTTTAACGATTTGCTTCTTACTGTTTTTGATATTATTATTTACTTTGTTTGAATAACTCTATTCTTGAAAATTATTTGTTTTGTTTACTTTATAGTACTGATTAATTTGTCTTCGGTTTATTTTTTAAATATTTTATTCACTTTTTACTCTAATTTTTTTTGATTACTGTTCTTACTGTTTATAATTTCATGATTTACTTTTTGCTGTTGACTTTCTGTAAATTTCTTATGTTTTTACCGTTTATTTGTTGCTAACTTTCTAGGTTTTGTTCTATATGGTTTATTATTTTGTTTATTATTACATTCTTTAATATTGTATATTGTTTGTGAATTTTGTATTTCTTCTTTTTTTTACTGTTTATTGGTTGCTTATTTTCTATGTTTTAGGCTTTTGCTGTTTCTGTTGACAATTGCTTACAAAAAACACTCTTCTCTTCAACATTACTTGTTTTGTTTACTTTACAGTAATGTTTGGATTGTTTAATGCATATTTTTAAAATATTTGTTTCACTTTTTAATGTACATTTTTTGTTTACAGCTTTTATTGTTTATCATTCCATGTTTTACTTTTAACCGTTTATTTGTTGTTGAATATTTTTTAATGTTTTTACTGTTTATTTATTGCTCACTTTTAAAGTTTTGTTTTTATTGTTTATTTGTTGTTAATTTTTATGTTATTACTGTTTATTTTTTATTAATTGTTTATGTTTTGATTTTTACTGTTTATTGCTTGTTCATTTGTTTATGTTTTAAGTTTTTGCTGTTTTTGTTTTTCACTGCTTTTTTTTGTTATTACTATTTATTCTGTTTGTTGTGTTTGTTATTTACTTTTTGTTATTCATTTCCCTTATTCACTACCTATCTTTTGTTCAATGTTTTAAATTTTTATATTCATCATATTAGTTTTTTATGATCGATGCTTCGTTTTTTATGTTTATTTGTTGTTTATTGTTCTATTCTTTGTTTTCACTGCTTATTTGTTTATTTTTTAATGTTTTGGTTTCATTATTGAGTTCTTTTGTTTTCTTGTTAAACTGATGAAATGTAAAAACAAGTGAAGTTTTGATAGTCTTGTTTATTGTTTAATGTTTGTTTTTGTACTATTTACGTGTTGTCTTTTTTATTTGGTACTTTTTTACTGTCTTGCTGTTTAGTGTTTTTATGTTTTAGTTTGGTTTGTTTTATTTTTTTAAAATATTTTTTGTTTCACTTTAATACTATTCTTTTGTTTATTGTTTCATATTCGGTTTTTTGGTTTCTTACTGTTTGTTTCGTTTTTAATTTAATGTTTTGCTTTTATGGTTATTGTTGTTGGCTGTTTTCTATTTTTGATTTGTTAACTACATATTTGCCTTGTTTGCTACTTATGGTTAATATATATTTGTTTACTTTTTCCTATTTGTTTGTTGTCAACATTGCTTATTGTTAATGACTAAATATTTTTTACCGTTCATGTGTTATTTATTTTTTCTATTTTGTATTTGTACTCTTCTTTTTGTTAACTGCTTGTTTTAATTTTCTTTTTAGTTTATTATTTGTTTCAATTTTTCCTCATGTTTTCGATGTTTTGTATTTTTATTGTTTATTTGTTGCTTAAAACTGGATACCTTGTTTTTTAATATTTATTTGTCGTTTTTTTATTGCTTATTTGTTGTTTATTGTTAGATACTTTGTTTCTTAATGATTTTTGTCGTTAAATGTTTCATTTGTTTATTGTTTTGTTATTTGCTGTTTTTTTGTTTGGTTGTTCTTTATGTTTATTTATATTCTGTTTTTTAAACGGTTATGTGATGTTTATTGTTTGGTATTTTATTTTTACTCTATTTTTTGTTTACTTTTTGAACTTTTCGTTTTGTTTCTTACTGATTCTGTTGTTTTACCATTAATTTTCATCATTGTTCTTTTTTATCACAATAATTCTTTTGTTGTTGTTTGGTTTCTTCTTCATTCTCTCACTTTATTCAGTTTTACTTTTTTAACGTTCTTTGGTTTATTGTTTGATGTTTGGTCATTTGTATGATGTTTTGTTTTTTACTATTTCTGTTGTTTACTATTAATTTTCATCATAGTTTTTTTTATTGCAATTCTTTTTTTGTTGTTTGGATCGGTTATTCTTCATTCTTCCCCTTTCTCCAGTTTTACTTTTTTATTGTTCATTTGTTTATTGTTTAATGTTTGGTTGCTTGATTGTTTACTATTTTACTTCTTATACTACAATGTTTCATTTATTTACTTGTTTTTTGTTTCTGGTTTGTTTTATTTATTGTTTTTTTACTTTTTTTGATGTTAAGAATTGTTTTGTTTATTGTTTATTATTTTGTTATCTACTGTTTTTGTTTTTTGCTTTGTTTACTGCACATTATTTCTCTTTACATATTACTTTGTTTCATTTTTTACTGTTCTTTGGGTTTATTGTTTGACATTTTGTTTCGATTGTTCTTTTCTGTTTGTTTATTGTTTATTATTCGAAGTTTTGTTTTCCTTCTGTTTATTTGTTGTTTACTGTGTTGTATTCTTTTTTTGTTTAGCTCTTTTTTACTCTTTGTTACCTTTATTGCTCGAAGTTTTATTTGTACTGTTTATGTATTATGTTTATGTTACTGTTTATGTTTGCCTAATGTCTAATTGTTTCTTGTTTCATTTTCCATTGCTTATTTGTTGTTTAATTTCCCATTGTTTATTATTTAACACCTTCTTCTTTTTCCCCATTTTAAATAAATAAACCGAAAAAAATTCTTTCAATCGAAGGTGTTTCTTATAAACTTATTGAGAACTAATTAATCAAAAACCTTGAATAGAACGCAAGAAGTAAACAAAATGAGGGCAGTAGCAGACGAAATAAAAGATATGGAAATTATTTTTTTAAGATATAAGTATAAGGCAATACATCATTCGGATGATGTGAATTTAAAGTTTCTATTGCAAATTTTATTCCCCTTATGAGTTTCCCCTTCTCGATTACGACATAAAAATCTCCCTGTTTGTTGTGTTTTCTAATGGAAGGATGAACTTCAATAGCCAAGATTTATTGAAGTGACAGAAAAATAAACTTTCGAGATTCTGTACATAAAAACATTGTTTATAGAATAGAAATTATACTATGGGATAAAAAATAAAAATTGCTTTAGTATATAGTTAACAGCTTTGACAAAATATTGCACTATTATCGGTTCTATAATAGCCCAAACTTGATTGTTTATCCCATTTTCAATGTTTGTTAACGAAGCTTCAAAAATTAATTTATTAAATTATTTTAATTTTTATATTATTTAATAAATTAAATTTATCTGTACTTTTATCAGAAAAAAGTATAGAAAATAAATAAGTAAATAAATTTCATTTATAGAAATTATTTTGAGAGACAGAGTGCTGTTGAAAAATCAATCATACAAAGTATGTTAGCTGTCTATATATATATATATATATGTATACATATATGAGATACACATATATTGTATACATATATGAATATACAAATACATGTATATACATAATACGCACACACACACACACATATATATATATATAAATATGTATAATGCTGTACTAGTGATGAGTGTGAATCACAAAGATATGTCGAGGTTGAAGGCCCCTTCAAAGCATTTTCTCTTGGTAATGGTCGTACCGGAAGTGAGATGACGCGTGACCCCAGACGGATGCATTAGACGCACTTCCGGTGGAACGACGCCCGTCATCCTCGTTCGCCCGTGAAACTCAACCACCCATCCGCCCATTTCGAATCTTTCAACATAATCCCGTGATTATGCCACGACACACTTGTTCCGGAAAATATAGGACATTTCTACATTTTCACTAATGCAAGAACTTCCGGTCAATTTCTAGGTCAAACCAATAGCATATTACAAAGTAATACGTATTTTAAATTTACCTAAAAAAAAACCGTTTCTTTATATCTCTAAATCAAGTTTATCATACATCTAAACTATATTATATGTCATTTGACTGATTTTGAAAAAATTCAAAATGTCGGACACAAATAATTTTTTAAACTTTTGTCAATTTTTAAAAACGGATTCGTGATCAGTGACCCCAAAAACCCCACTTTGGACACCACTGTCAATATATATAAATTGTAGATTTTCATTTTTCTAAATACTTTAATATGGGGAAAAATATGAGAGAGGCAGATAAATAAGAAGATAAAAGACACGTGCTAGAGAGAGTCAATTCCTTTTAGCTTTCTTCTCTCGATTCGCAAAAGGAGAGGAAATGAAATCCTGTCTGAAATACGTTCATGCGAAGCTTGTCCCTTTATTAGATCAGCATTACTCTCAACTCGGAGTGCTTCGTGGTCGAGCAATACATGCTCAACGTACGCTCTCTGCATTTCGAGTACCTTTTAATGCCCTCCACCGAGAAAAAATGACATTAAAATACTGTTTTTGACATAGATTATATTAAAGAGAAACTTGGAACGACATCAGTTGCGTAACTGGAAGGGCAAGGGCCCTGGGTAAAACAGAAAAATGGGGCCTCAATTGTATATTATTTTTAAAAAAGATGTTTTTTTCTTTTAGAATTTTAAATCATATTTCGCACCTTTTTGAAATGTTCTCAAAATTTAAAATTATGGCAATTTTAATTTCTTCAATTTTCAGTTAATTTGAACTTGCATTGATTAAATGTTCAATTAATCCACGTTTCAAAGATACCAAATTTGAATTTTAAACTATTTTTATCATTTTTTAATTATTTTCTGCAATTTTTAATTCTTTTAATTATCATTAAATTGTTTCCCAATATCTTAAATTTACCCTCCTCAAATTTCAATTATTTTAATTAGTTTTATCAATTTCTTTTTTAATTTTAATTAGTTTTTTCTTGACATTAAATCAATAAAATTATTTATTCCTAAATTGTATATTATTAATCGCAAATATGAATTAATTTTTTTAATTTACGATTATTTTTGTTATTTTGCAATTGTAACCTTCAGTTTTTAATCATTTTCCTAATTTCTGAATTGATTTGCTGAACTTTCAAATATTTCAAATAATTATTTTGTTCAATTTCTATTTCTTTTTATTATTTTGCAATGATTTTCATCATCTTTCAATATTTTTATTATTTTTCAATTAATTTCCTAAATTTGCACTTATTATTAGAAATTTAGATTATTGTCATCAATTTTCCATATTTTAATTCATTTTACAATTATTTTCTTCTGCTTAAAAATAAATTTTAGATTTTTTCTATTATTTCCTTCAATTTCTAATCATTAAAATTATTTTTGCATTATTTTCAAAATTTTCAACTATTTATCTAAAATTTTAATTATTTTTATCAATTTTCCATTATTTCTGCGATTTTTTAATAATTCTTTTTAATTAAAAAAATTTAAGAAATTTTGTAATTATTTTATTTCTTTAACATATATTTTATGATTTTTTTCAAATATTTCCATCAAATTTATTTTCTGTTATCAATTTTTCATATTTAAATTTTTTCATCAAATTTTTTTCTAAATCTTAAATTATTTTCAGAATATTATTTTCCTCGATTGGTTATAATTATTCACATTTTCTAAAATTATTTTCCAAGATTTGTAAGTATTTTTTTAAAATTTTAATCATTTTCATAAATTTCGATTATTTCTGTGATTTTTTAATTATACTCATTAACTAAACAATTATAATTAATTTTGGAGTTATCTTCTTTTTTTAAAATATATTCTATGATTTTTTCAATTATTTCTCTCAAATTTTATTTACTGTTAAGAACTTTTCATATTTAAATTATTTTCAGCATATTTAACCTATTTTACTTACTGTTTTCAATTTAACATATTTAAATTATTTTTATTATATTTTAATTTTTTTTCAATCTTAAATTATTTTTAGCATATTTAACGTATTTTTTTCAATTTTTAATTAATTTGATCATTTTTCAATTATTTTCCTCTATTGTTAATTATTATATTATTATAATTGTCTAAAATTTAATATTCTCTAAGATTTTTAAGTAATTTTCGAAAATTTAAATTATTTTTATCAATTTTCGAGTATTTCTGCGATTTTTTAATAATTCTTTTTAATTAAAATTTTATAATTAATTTTGGAATTATTTTCTTTTTTTTTATTCTTTTTTTTATTCTTTTTTTTATTCTATGATTTTTTCAATTAGTTCTCTCAAATTTTATTAACTGTTTTCAATTTAACATATTTGAATTATTTTTATCATATTTCAATTTTTTTTCTCAATCTTAATCTATTTCCATCATAGTTAACCTATTTTTTTCAATATTAAATTAATTTGATCATTTTTCTATTATTTTCCTCGATTCTTACTTATTATTTTATTATCACTTTCTCAAATTCAATATTTTCTAAGATTTTAAGTATTTTTCTAAAATTTCAATTATTTTTATCAATTTTCCATTATTTCTGCGAGTTTTTAATAATTGTCTTTAATTAAAAAAATTTAAGTAGTTTTGTAATTATTTTTTTTGTTTAAACATATATTGTAAATTTTTTTAATTACTTCCCTCAAATTTTATTTACTATTTTCAATTTTTCATACTTTAATTATTTTTATCATATTTAAATTTTTCATATTTAAATTATTTTTATCATATTTCAATTTTTTTCTCAATCTTAAATTACATCCAGCATATTTTAATTATTTTTTTAATTTTTATTAATTTTTATAATTTTCCAATTATTTTTCTCGATTTTTAATTATCATTCTTATCTTGTAAAGTTATTTTCTAAGATTTATAAGTATTTTTCTATATATTTCAATTATTTTCTTCAATTTTTAATTATTTTTATTTGTTTTCCTAATTTCCAAATTTTTTCTTATTAATTATTGTAAATTGCCATTATTTTTAGTTTTCTTTAATTCTCTTATCCAAATTTTAATTATTCTCATTTCTTTAAATTCATTTTTACGATCTTTATGTATTTTGCTCGAATTTCAATTTTTTTTTAATTAAAAAAAAATTCCATAATTTTTTCAATTATATCTCTCAAATGTGATTTATTTTGTTTGAACTTATCATTGTTTTTATCATATTTTAATTATTTTCCAAAATTTATCTCTTTTAATTTTTAATTTTTTTCATTTGTTTTATATTTTCCAAAATTTTAAATTATTTATCTAACATTTTAATTATTTCATTCAATTTTTAATTATTGATATTATTTTTTATAATATTTTCTTCAATTTTTAATTACTTTCGTTCTTGTTCATAATTTTTAAAAAGTTTTTAATTATAGATATTTTTTTAATTAAAAATTGTTCTTTTCAATTTTAAATTTCATTTATCTTTTTTCATTTATTTTCTCTAACTTTTAATTATTTCTTTTTTTTTTTAAGGAACGTCTGTAAGTTTTAAGTATTTTTATCAAGTTTAAATTATTTTCGTTATTTTTAAAACATCTCTATGATTTTTTATAACTTTCGTCCTGAATAATTATTTATTTTATTTATTTGTTTGTAGAAATTTATTTTTAAATATCATATTTAAAATATTTATAATTTTGATAACACAAGGTGCAGAAACTAATCGCGGTCCAGGGTGTGTTGTTTAATTTAGTCAAACTTTTAATTACTACAATTAGTAAAGTTATTGGATTTTTTTTAAAGAAGGTCTATTAGTGTCGACCAAGGCCCCCCTAAGAACGACATCAGTTATTATAAATAAGAATTAAACAGTTTTTTTTTTATGATAATTAAAATATATAATTAAGTAAAACATATCAATTCTCTATTGGTAAATATTATGATTAACATAATGGAAAATAAGGCATTAAATCTATGACATTATGTTTTTTTGCTACTCTGCAAGTGTGTGCATAGGGTTTTCTCGACATTTTTCACATTAACAAGCGAGATGTCTGTAAAAGTGGAATGTTTTGTGAAAGTATGGGTAAAAGTTGAAAACAAAGCTTGTCTCTGGAACGTTTCTCGACATAAACGAGGACCGATGCCTCGATACCGGAAACGTACGGCGCGCACGGTTAAAAAAAAAAGATGCGCGCGGGAGCACGTCTATGTTTTCGCGCACCGCATACTATATACTTTGAACGAGGTTGTTCCATGAATATTTGAGGAGATATTCCCCGCTTTTTCATCCCAGAGTTGGCATTTTCCGAGTCCTGTACAGGTGTGCCATGTTTACGCGCTATGTTCCCTCCACTATCTCCCCATTTCAGGACAGAATCCGACCAAGCGTCTGTGCATATATCAACTATCAGCTCTGCAGCACGCATAACAAACTGTCAAATCGTATTGCTGAAAATGACACGACATGATATTTCTCGTTTTTTGTTTCTACCATGCAGAGAGATACCAGCACCTTGTTTATTGGCGAAGAATCGAGAAAAATCGTCAGAACTTCATAAAGTCGTGTTTTCAGAAATGACGCGAAAGATAATACTCTTCGAACGCATTTCAAAGGTTAATGTGTTTCATTATGTCTACTCGTGTTGTATTTATAAAGTATGAGGATACGTGTTTGCGATAATTACATAGGCCTACGAAATTTCGTTCATGTCCGCATCATTAAAAATTGTGTAAAAAATAATTTGTTTAAACTATTTGTTATAAACAAATAAAAATCAACTAAAAATTATTGAAAATAAACAGCGCTATTCGATTGTAGGTGAAAAATTACTAAAGAGAAACAATTGTAACATTTTTTAATTTTTTACTATGTTTGTTATAAATAATCGATAAACAATAACAATGACCTTGAACCCATCTCAACCTATGCTTAGGGTAATATGGATATCAAGAAAGTGAATACGGGAATGAGGACCGTGGACCAAATAATGATTTTTGCCTTTAAAAATTGTTTAAAAAATAATTTCTTTAAACAATTTGCTATAAACAAATAGAAAAAAACCAATAACAAATTGTTTATACAAATTATTTTTTAAACAATTTTTAAGAAGACAATCAAGACTCAAGAAATCAAGACAAATTTCTTAGGTACGTTTTGGAAGTAATTCTAAACAATGTTCAACATTTAAACAATCATATTTTGCAAATGACACATGATAGAAAAAATTTTAAAACACATCTTGATGGACAAATACACAAAACAAGACTAATTTAAATAAAGGATTTATTTGCCCGAAGATTGAGTGATACTAAATTTGTTCAGTTTCAAATAAATGTACATTTTATGGCTTCTGTTTTTCGCTGCTGAGTTGAAGAGGAGGGATTGAATCGTGCCCAGCATAACTAGATCACGTTAAGATAAAATGGAGTATAAATAGGAGTTCTTTCTCGGGCCAGGCGTCGAAATCGTGTCCCAAATGGGGCGATAGTAGGTGGCTGAAAGAAGGTGAAAAAAGAGAAGGGTGCGTTCCGTAGTACGCACAGAGAATGAGAATGATCAATATTCATGGGTCGCTCATGGGACGTGGGATGGTTTTACCAGGGTGCCGGGGGGGTGGATTTATGCGAATCCTTCCTTCCGACTTACCCTTCAAGAAACGAACCCCACTTCCTTCAAGTTTCTTCCTTCGCTCGTCAATGCCTTATTGCAATAACGAAATCACTCTAACCAATTCATCTCTCTTTTTAGCGCTAAATACATTTTCACATCGTCAAACAAAAAATCTCAAACTTTTCAGTTCTCGTATTTTATAGAAAGAAAAAAAAACACGGTCGTAAGTAGTGTGACGAGGTAAAATGTTACCTCGCACAATGTTTTCAAATTAATTTTAAAAACATTAATAAACATTTCGTTTTAAGTGTTGTACAGTCGGATGTAAGCTTGTCGACTTGTGCCTTATTATTTTGAGCTTGCACTCTGAAATCAAAAAAAGTTTCATTTAATTTATCTTTCAATTGTTTTAAGTAATTTGTTAGTTTGATTAAATCTTAATTTTAGGTTAATTGATATTGAATCTTAAAATTAGTTAATTTATTTCAATTACCTTATTAATTATTAATTTTACCTGCCAACTTGCCAATCCGGAATTGTTGTTATTGTTGACAACAACTATTGATTACAAAAATCTGTTCTTATTTTTGCACGAACCTGACTTGCTTCCATTTGAAAAAGTGGACAATTTTTTATTTTGCTGAGAAGTCGTTAAGAATCGTCGTTTCCTAGAGTTCGAGCCCTTCGTCGTGAAATTGTCCTGGCAGTGAGCACCGATATTAATTCCGTCCTGACAAAAGTGCCAGGATCAAAAGATGATGTTGACGGTGATTGTTTTTCATCTTTCAACGCAAACTTGCAGACGACGGAGATACAGGGATGGGCGGACGAGGCCGCCACTTCGCTGCGCGACAGAGTTCGGTCGCTCGCGGTTGCTACGTAACGGCAACGGATCTCGGTGTAATTCTAAATTTGTAACGATTATGTCTGTGGCTTGTCGCGCTAGGGGGTGCTTGTGTGTAAACAATTATGGCTTGACAAAGACGCGTTCAGCCTGTCGTCATTCCAATGCTGGTGTGTACATGAGTTACACCTCATTGACAAACTTTCTTAAAAATAAAAATGACTGGTACAGGCTCAATTTGGGGTCGTCGACCATTCCCGGGTGAGCTCATTAACTAAATTAGTGACTTTTGTCGATGTTGGAGTCGGTTCTCCAAAAAATGTTGTAAAGTTTCGAGTCAATGTTCAGTGCGCGTCTATTGTAATGGTCATGCCATGCGGCCGAATATTTTTGTAAGCATTCCGATACATAAAATTAATAAACGTCAATTTATAGTGAATCTTTAAAATTCGTATTTGTGCTGCTCCTTATTCCCCACTCTTCGAAAAGTTAGTTAGTCGTGGCTTGTTGTTTATGATTTTGTTTGATTTGATTTATTTCACTAGTCTATCATTTTATTATTTTTTTTGTTGAGTTATTTCCCAATAAATTATCTTGGCGCGGTGTATTTATTTTTGCATTGTTTATTAGTGTTTATTAAATGTTAAAAATTTTAAATAAGTAAAATTAAACAATAAACATAATCTGAAAGTATGCGTCATAGTAGTAACAACCGACAGAGTCGGGCGAGAAGAATAGATCAAAGACATGTAACCATCTTCCTTTCGTTATTTCTCAGCCGTTCTCAAAGTTTCTTTCGGCTGCAGATTTCCAAAACTTGTGCCAATGTAAGGATGCACTTTTCCGGTTAAAAACTTTAAACGGACGATTGGTGCTGAGAGTTGAGGAGTTTTTAGCGCTTCGAGAGTTGCCATGACGACAACGGTAGGCCGTTATTAATCCCCGACGGGAGTGGCGAAGAATGAAGGAGTCCCACCCCCTCGCCCCTCGAGCTTCTGATCCTCTGATTTTCCCTCCCCCTCCTCATCCTTCAGGTCGATCTTGCTCTTTCCCTCACTATCTCCTTGTCAGACTTTCTCCCTATCTCTCTGATGCTCGTTCAGTCCCTGCCCGCGGATGCTGTGAGGGAGCAAGAGAGATGAAGAAAAGGAGAGCGTCCGGGGAATTAGGAAAGACTTCGTCATTATATTCCCATCACTCACTTCCCTTCTGGCTCTCTTTCCCTTTCTTTCTTATGGCATTCTCGTCTCCTGTTTCCTTTTACCCTCTTTTTGCATCTCGGTACTGTCCTTACTAGTTTGCTTCTCTCGAATCTTTCCTCGATCGACATTCTTTTCGCCAAGATATCCTTAATCTCCCTGAAAGGAAATCAAAGTAGAGCTGTAATTATTTGATTGCCTTGCTGTTTTGCACTTTTTAGCGAAAAGGAAAATAAATTGTTTGTGATTGGATGCCTTTTATTGCCTTTAAAGCTGACTAGGAATTATAAAGTTTGGAACTGTAAAAGGGTTCTTACTATGAACCTATCTCAATTAAAGCCAAACCGTACAAATTATCAAGAATAGTTAAAGAAAATAAATGTCAACGAAATTTAAAGTGTTTAAAAACAGATTTTTGTCAAAACGAATTATTTAGTGGGAAAAAGGGACTAAATGTAAAACTTTTAGTGGGTTTATAAATTAATCCTAGAATGGCCACGGTACACATGTAGATTGTAATAATTTTAGTGACGACAGTCATTAAACTCCCTTAAATAAGTTTATTGTTATTCCCTTAAACGGCAACCTTGGCCAATTTAAGTGCCTGTTAAGAAATTTGCTTTTCCTGATATTTATGAATTCAAGCGAAGGAGTGTCTTGATGCCTTCACTCTTCTCAAATTAACCAATAAATGAGCCAAGACTTTTTCGTTTTCCATTTTACCCCCTTAATTTTGAGGGTAAAATTGCAAGGGGCAAGATCAGTTTTTGTTTTGTCTTTGTAAAATGTTAATTGTGTTTTAAAATATATGTATTAAACTTAAATGGCGCATATTTTCATTTATTTACAACAACGACTATGAGACATCAACGAACAAACAATAGCAACATAATAAAGGATCAATAATTAAATTCGAATTTAAAATTTCTTTAACGCTGGTTTGGTTAAAGCCGAATTTGATTCATTCCGGTTGAGACGATTTGAATCAAGTCGCAAAGAAGGTGACCGCGCAATAAAAATTCTTGATATTCTCCTCCCTTGAAGCTAAGGGCTTCGAGTGAGAGAACAGCTTAATCAAATCCATCGGCCCCGCTGCCCGGCGTTAGTCAAGGAAGCACTTGCTAAATTTAAAATAAACTTTTATCTTTAACATTTAATTTTTAGTTAATCTTTTTAAATGCGCCAAGGCACTTTAAGAATACCAGCATAATAAAGGATCAATAATTAAATTAGAATTTAGAGTACGTACATTACATCAAAAACGTGTACAAACATTTTTAACTTTCTTTTTGGAACAGTGCTCTCTTGATTAACGCATGTTTGGTTAAAGCCGGATTTGACTTAAGCCAAAAAAAGTGTCCTCGCATCAAAAATATCTGACATTCTCCCCATTCGAAGCAAAAGGTTTCGAGTAAGAGACCTACATGAATCAAATCCTTCGGTCCCGCTGCCCGGCAGTTACCAAGGGAGTACTGTAACTTTTACCTGTAAAATAAAATTCTTTTAATTGCCTCAATGGACTGTTAATACCTGTATAATTGTTTTGTCTTAAACCTGATGGATGAATTATAAATGACCTGTTTTAAAATTTTATGAATTTTTACAAAACTTAAGATACTTAGACTTCTTAAAGACTATCAAATCTCTCAAACTAATTTTTTGAAAATTACTGCGCCTAGACCAACGGTACTGTCCTCAATTTATTTTGTGAATCTTAATGTTTATAACTCTAAGTTGTGAAGCCCTTCTTCAGACACGAAAATCAATCTATCTTTTATTAGGGTTTTTAATTTTCATCTCCAACCTTAGAGCTAAGTAGACTTATTGTAAATCCTGCCTAATGGAGTTTATTGAAAATTGTATCCCCAAATTTTCCTTTTAACACAGTCAACTCTGCTTTACATGTATACTCACACTTTTATATTTTACTACTTTGTCTGCAAGGGCCCACACCGTCTCTCAGGACATCAGATCGAATGAACAACATAAATGCGAGAAACTGCTTCGGTTACTTGGTGTACAACTACCAATATTCTTAATTAAATGAATAAATGTGAAATTCTTATTATTATTATATAACTTGTTTTATTAACCAGTCCGTGTTATGATTAAGTGTTTAATCACTAAACAATCATAAAGGATCAATAATTAAACCAGAATTTAAAATACGTATATTACACCAAAAACGTGTGTGCGAAAATTCGTTATCATATTTTGTGTGGAACTACAGTGCTCTCTTGATTAACGCCTGTTTGGCTAATGCCGGATTTGATTCAAGCTGGTTGAGACGATTTGGTTCAAGTCGCAAAGAAGTTGTCTGCGCAGCGAAAATCTCTGATATTTTCCCCACCCAAAGCTAACGACTTCGAGTTAATAATATTTTTCTTCTTTCTCCATGTTACTGAAAGTTTTATTTATATCCAATAATCAGTTTTTTAATGTACTCATTTAGCAATAGACTGTTAAACCATGATAAAAAGCTTGTATTATATCTCAAGCTACCTGCTATTCCAGTATACCTATCTTTCTTATCTCTCTATCTTAAGCTACCTACAATCTTTGTCTCTCTATACCGTAACGGACGAACAGCGTAACAACTAAAAGCGTAACGGGCCTATGGCTGGCTGATTTCTGATATAGGACCAATTGACCTCAATTTAGTTGTCACAACCACACCTCCAAAATCTGTTCAGAGGATTCCTCATTGATTTGCAGTAATGACCTAAAAGAAAAAAGTTTTAAAACAAATTTTCTTTAATTAAACAAAAAAATTGTCGATCTTGAAAAATAAAAGATGCCGCAAATAGAGCACTTTTGCTGATGTGAGCTTATTGTGAAAAAAAGAATTTGTGGGAAGGTAGGTAGGTAGTCGTTTTCGACCTCAAAAATCAAACCGGAAGCGAAGAACCGCGAAACCGCGCTCTTTCGATGCTCTCTCGGTCTCGCCGATGAAAGAGATACTTGGGACCGTAGGAATTCTGATACGCCTTGCGTTTGCAACCGCGATAGAGGGTGGCTGTCTGTCTGGCTGACTGGTTGGCTGCATCGAAACATGTAAGTCCAGAAGGGCAATAATAGATCCCACAATGCCACGCGAGCTTTTCAGGGACTCGAGGGGGTGGTACCGAGGGGTGGATTGCGGTAGCTCATCAACTAATGGCCCGCACCGGAACTGAAGTACCTATCTTCTCGACTATAGTACTTGCAACTCTACCAGGTACGCGAGTACGAGTTTCCGACCGCATACATACTAAATCTGCAAAATGTGTGAGACCATGTGCTCAACTGAAAATACACATTCACAGTGCATAGGCGCGATTGTGTGCGTGTCTACCAATCTAGGTTATTGCATCCTGGGCATTTCGCTTCGCAATGCTTAGCATTTTTGTCAATTTTTACAATTATATTGGATTCATGCTGGTCATGCGTCTAATTGATTTTGCAATTTTTTTCACATATTTTATTATTGAAGCATATTATTTATAATTTTATTCATTAATTTATTTTATCTTACATTTAGCATCACTTTTCATTTCATCTCTCAGTTTTTTAGGTCGTTACATATTTCTTTGTT
Source organism: Ganaspis brasiliensis (assembly GCA_037103525.1). Lineage (NCBI taxonomy): Eukaryota > Metazoa > Arthropoda > Insecta > Hymenoptera > Figitidae > Ganaspis > Ganaspis brasiliensis. The sequence continues at coordinate 1,670,190 of JAZKLR010000492.1, forward strand.
GAAAAGAGAGTAAATTGTTCTCAATTTGAATAATTTCCGGAACAACTCTGTTTAAAGAAATAGAATTTGCAATTAAAAAGAATAAAAAAGGTAAGATAAGTATTTAATACATAGAAACGTTTCCCTCTTTCTGTTTCCGGGACGCGTGAAGCAGAGAAATTTCTCAGTCTGTGATTCGAGGTATCCGCCATTGTTAGGAAGAAGCCGGTCCTCGACTTGAACTACACCACACCTCTTATACGCCGAGAACTGGATGATGTACTGCATCCCAGCCCCTTAATTACTGCCGCGTGCAAATTGGAAGGAAAAATTAATCGCAGAAATGACTTAGAGCCGACCGTGGGTGGTAGGGAGTATGAGGAAGCTCACCCAGGGGTCGCACAAAGGGGATGAAAGGAAGTCCGGGGCAATTAGAATGATGCCCTTTGCACGGCCTTCCACGTTCGCCATCCCCTTGCCTCTCTCAACCCCGACAGTGTCCTCAGAAGACCTCGAGAACCGGAAAATCAGACACTCTGACGACACCCAGGTGGCGCATTACGTAATTCTAGATATAGTCTTTCTGATTTTGTCACTGGATTTATCTTTTACTGGCAAGCGACCCAAAAACAATTTTTCTTCAAGCACTTTACACAATTTTTTTTTTAATATTGATATTCAAGAAATAATTTAGCAAGAGCATATTCAAAATTTACAGAAAAAATTTTGAAATTATTGAAATGTTTTTGAAAATTTGTAGAAATGTGTACAACATTAACAGAAAAGCGTATAACAACAATATTATGTAACAATATTTACAGGGATGTGTATAACATTCTTAGAAACGTGTACAGCATTTGCAAAATTTAATGAGGGAAAGATGATGAGAGAATGACGAATCGAAACAAAATAACCATAACCTCAGAAACATAACCTTACTTCCCTATGCTCTGTCAACAATGTGATATAAATACTGGAAACATATGCAAATACACTATGATTAGTAAATAAAAAAGTTCTTACCTATTTATAAATCAACATGAGGAAATGACGTGATGAAATGTATTTTTTAAAATCTCATTGATAAATTAGTTTTAACAAAATATCCTTTCTACAAATGTTCGCTGTAGTATAGGTTGTCAATAACAATGTTGCCAAATCTTCACTTTTCCATAATGGGCGTACAAACTTTTATTTCACAAGCTCATACGGCACCAAGTGACAATTAAGAATCCCTTTTGAAGAAAACAAGTCCATTTCTGGATTATCTGACCTCCACTCATCCGAGAGCATTGCAGAACTGAAACCTTTTGCGGGTGAAAGGGGACTATGTTTGATAAAGAGACAAAGGTAAAAATCTACAGTAAACGAAACGCGGAATTGAAGAAACGAAGAAAGAAACATAACGTGAAGCAGGATAGAGTCAACTGCTATTGCAGAGTCTAGTCACGGGCTTGCATCGGGTTCACAGTTTAGGAGTAGAAACGCGGGGTGCACAGTAGCAGCCCTTCGAGGTGTTTAATAAAGATAATGCCCGAGATAGGGTGGTTCTGGGTGGCTCGGGTCGGGACTTGGCTCATTCACTCGCTCGTTCGCGAGTTCTTCCTCCTGAATGCACTGAATTCCTTTCTATATTCTATCTCTCTTTTTCTACTTATTTCTTGCCTCACTGTTCCTCACCCCCTCACACTTTCAAGTCTCTGTGATTCAGTATACATGGAAATGTATGTTTACTCAGCATACACTTCTATAGCTGCATGTTTTCTCTTCATTTCATACACAACAGTTAAAAACATAACTGACAAAAGTGTTTTCAAAAATTCCCAGCATAAGTATTTACTTTCTATTGGATTTCATAAAGTTACAATTCTTTTAAGATAATTGACGAAAATCATCTGCAGATTGAAGGGTAATTGCATGAGTCGTTGTAGAAAATTCCTTTCGTAAAATATCATGCGTGGAATTCTGTTTCGAATATTAAAAATAGAAGAAAAGGAACGAATACGAGAAAATGCAATAAAAGGGATTGCTTTTGCCGGGATCCTTTAGATCCTTATAAAATTCTTATGGTGTGAAATGAAATTGTGTAACTTGCGATTCAATATTGCTTTTCATAAACTTAAGTGTGGAAAAATAACTGCGCGCATGCGAGTTGTGTTTTATTTCTGAATCGAAATTCCTGTCAAATTCAATTGAAACTGTTTTACGAATGAGAATAGAGGCTGGTGGTTAAAAGAGCTTTGATGGTAATTCACAAAAAATCACAGCACTTTTAATTTTAAGCTAACACTAATTTATTCTTATTATAATTGAGAATACGTCACATTTGTTCACCCGGGACAAACACAAATTGGAGAATCAGGTGAGAAACCGTCGGGAACTGCACCGCAAACGCGCCTGATGTCAACTTGTAACGGTTCGGTTTGGGGGGTCTTAATAAATATTTATAAGACAAAGGAGATGACCTAAGGGAGGTAAATAAGTGTAATACATTTATTTTAATAAACTGATATTTATTATAAATAGTGACCTTCACCCCTATATCGTGGTTACAAGTTCTAATAACGTAGCAGGTAAGTATCCTACAATTTTAACCAAATATATAGTTCGATCAACATTCGCAGAAAACTAATCTTACTTCCCGGTTAAACCGGGCGCGTTTCAATGGCGAAGACTACACAGCGAACACTACGGCGGTAAGTAACAAAAAATAGAATTTCTATCGATAAATAAATAAAATTGTCTTTTTTAATTTTAGGATCAACGGCGAAGGCTACACAGCGAACATCACCTTGAGAAGTAACAAAAAACCGAATCTCAATCAATAAACAATTTAAATAATCTCTATTATTTTCAGATTTCACGGCGAAGGCTACACGAACTCATTGACAAGCATCTTGGGGATTTCCGCACTAACACTCGCGACTTTTAATCATTCGGAAAAAAACACTCGCGGCTTTCCAGGAGTTTTTTAACCGGTGGCGTTGGTTGTTCCCAGCAGCCTTCCGGCGTACACTGGAAAATAATTCCGGCGAACGGAATAGTACCAATTTTACTCACCACCGCCTCTCCTTCTTGTGTCTCCGGTGTTGCAAGTATAAACGAATTCCTCTTCCACTGAAATCCGATCTCCAAAGCTGGCTCCTCCTATGGAGGTCCGCAAGCTTACTCCCGGGTTGAACTGACTCGTGTTGGAGCAGGTTAGAACAATTATATCCTAAATTCTCCAACTCGATAGTGGGCTATCTCTCCGCGGCAAGAAAACAGAGTTCTCTAGCGGCGAACTCGTCAACCCTTTCTGGTGCCACAGGGCCGTACGTCGCGTCAGAAGCCCTATGCTTAGGCGTGATCTCACTAATTTTCGCCCCGCTTTTAAAAACGAGACTCTCATGGAACGTACCGTTTCAAACTGTATAAAGGCCAAAACGAAACTCTATTAAAGATTTTATGACAGATTACAAAAGGCCATAAACGACCCATCCAAATATTGCCAGAAACACTCCTGACAACTTTAAACATCTCAAACACTGGTGCTTTCTGAATTTCGTAAAATGAGAAGAAAGTAGCAAAAGTAGGGATACTTGTGAGTAAGATTCCGCAATGTGTATATCGGCAGTTTTAAACACCGTTTCACTATTTCGATTTCCACAAGTGTGTATCCAATTACCCAATCTTCGACTTTTCAAAATTTGCTCCTGTAAATAAAAAACCGTCTACAAATAAATTAATTTCATAAATAAAAATTAAATAATTCCCTTTATATGAATCATGCGGAATAGCAGAAAATGAAATGTGATATCATGTTAAAAAAGAAAATTGTTCTCAGGAATTTCGTAAAATTGAGAATTCTTTTGGTGGGCACTGTCGTCGATATTTGACAAGACGAAAATGTGTCTGTGGTCGACGAAGGGGCGAAGATCGGCATTTAATCTCGATTTTGGGGTTGGATGGCGAGTGAAGCGACCCTCTGCTTGGCCAAGAGACGAGCGCCCCCAGAGGCCGCTGTCATATCTCCGGGGGATGATTCGAGTTGACAGCTTCGCCAAGGGTCGTAGCGCACCACAAGAACCTCACCAATCCCCGCAGCCCGTGAAAACCCCCAGCGGCGGCAATATACAGCGTGACGTCCGCGGATTCCGCGCGTGCCGCCTCCTTCCAACAATCTCCCTTTCACCCTCGTACACCCCCGAACAACCCCAGACGCCAGGTTTAATGACGTATAAACTATGCGTCGGATTAGCAACGCGGCTATGCCAGGGTTCCGTGCGATCCCTATCGCATTATATGCCCGGGGGTGAAAACCCGTCATCTTCTGATCGAGGAATCCCTGCACCACGCCCTGCACCACATCACGATATTTCTTTCTATTAGCTCCTTGCAATCTTTCAACGTCCAAACACTTTCCCTTGACGGGAATAATCATTTTAACAAATCGTTTCCGATATTTATGAAGGTTATTTAATATTGGTATTTTGTTCGGTGGAGATATGCAGTTTGGAAAAAGTGGTACAGGTTTGGACCTGATTTAGTTCACCTGATCAAAACTGGATCATGGAAGAAGAATGTCTACAATGATTTTTATTGTTTAAACTTCCACATTTAAATTAAAACAAATAAATAAAACCCAAGCGCCAACATTTACAGTACAAGTTAACATTAATATTACAATAGAATACAAATTTATAAAAAGTCGGTCGGACATTTTCCAAAAGATTAGGGTACACTGAACACGGGCTCGAAAATTATCGAAAATAGTCGGAGAACCGACTCCATCACGAAAAAGGTAAAATTATTACAGAAGTTCATCCGAGAATGCATAACGGCCACTAATAGAACCCAGTAATTTTTAGTTACATTTTTATTAAGTTTTTAACATTCGTAAAAATAATATGACCACAGGGTCGAACTCACTAGTTCAGAATGACTAGAAAGACAACACTTCTTCAAGAGTTTACAAAGCGGCAACATGTGCTAACCCGAATAACACTTCACTAATAGATGGAACTATCGAGCTGCGATCGACCGTCAAACGTCGATCAGTCGTAGTGGTGTCGCTGACGCGCAGAATCTGAATCAAGATGGCCGCCACCAGTGTTTTGGCAGGTTATAAACAACAGCCGACGAAATTTTATCGTTGCTTTTATATTCTGGATTTGGGAATTAGAATCTGGATTTTGGAATTTTAAATATTAAATGTGGAATCTGGAATTTGAAATTCGGAATGTGGAATCCAAAATGTGGGATTCGACATAAGTTAGGTAATTGATTACTAGACCAGAACCAGATCATGAAAAGGTTCCGGGGAGAAGATGAGGAAAATTTGAATCTCGAAACTGCGACAAAGGGACAAAAATAAGAGGGGAAGTCGGTGAAGAGTCTAGAACTGCAGCGGAGATCGCGGGTGACACATGGTCAAAAAACGACTATTAACCTCCAGCTTTCTTGGATATAAAGGGACAAACAGAACGATAAGAAGAGAATCAGTTTTATTTCGTCAGTCAAGTTTATTCGTCTACCCTAGTTTGACAAACACTCTTTTTTGCCCATTGAACGAGTTAAACTCACTCCAGTGTTAAACCAGTCTGAATTCTACTTAAATTATTAAGCCTTTTACTTAATCTTTTCCGAACCAACTCAGCCATTAATTCAAAATAAATGAATTAATAAACAAAAGGAGACCAGAAACTTATCGTATCAAACTAAGTGACTAAAATTGTTTGGTTCAGTTTAACTCAGTGTTTTACTTGGACTTGCATCCCGTCAACATTTTATCTTCTAAATTGAAGAGCGTGCTATTAAAAATCCACGTCTAGTTCTGCCACCAATTTGTCTGAAGTCTTATCACCTCTGCAGCACATTATCAAGGTTATCAACCTCAAAATTTACGCCGAATAGACCACCGCTAGTTCAACTCGAAGCCTACATCGTTATCTTTTTTCCCAAAAGTAAGACCCAATTAATTGATATTTATACACATGTGTATACATAGTGAGAATCCAGATTATGGATTTCAAAATTTGGGATCCGAGATATTTACGTAATCGATTCCTAAATCTGGATTACTATTCCAAAAACGGATCATAGGAAAAATAAACATGTAAACATTTGTTAAATCCCCAAAACTGCATTATGAAATGTAGAAGGTATTCAACGTAATAAAATTGAACAAAATACAAAGTTCAGTCAGAAAAAAAATTACAAGAAAAAATTTTTCAAAACCGAAAAAGTCGATTTCACGTTTCTGGTTTTGCCTGCAACTTTTCAACTGTAACTTCATACAAATTAACTGTTCCTGGTTGAGTCACATATTATTGGATTGATGAGGTCTGATCACATACACATTGTGTGAATCACGATAAAGATAGACAAGCTCAAAACGGTGATGTAGAAAAAGAAGAGAAAAAAAAAAGAAAGAAAGGAAGTCTGGAACCATGAAGGCACTGTGACTGCTTGCACGGTCGAGGCATTCAATATACTCACACCGCGCCTCATTGTGCCCCACTTGACTTTGTTGTTGGGTCCTTTTGTGTTATTTTTTTTCACCGAACAGCATTCTTTGTTTGGTTAATTATTCGTTTTGTTGCTTAACAGCCGCGAGATTTCTCAAACACGGCTCACTCTTTCGCATTGGGGTTGTAAACTAGTAAGGATTAACAGGGGATAAATTCTCATAGAGAGAAAATGTAAAGAAGGGGTTATGTCATGTTCAATTCGACATTTTATTGTTTTCTCGTTAAGCAGATTAATCTCGTCAGGTAGGTGACGATAGTGACGTCTAAAAATTTATCGATTACACATCGCTTTGTCAAATCTAAAGAATAATCCGGAATTATTTCCTATTTATACTTTAACAAGCCATTTACATTATTGACATGTAAATCTAATTTCAAAAGAGTCTAAGGAAATAGTGTCACTATTCCTGAAATATAAGAAAGTGTTAATATTGTCTTGTGCAAATTATTCGAAAGTTGGGAAAAAACAGTGAATCATTTTTAAATGAAAATGATTTCAGAAATATCGGAAATGAGTTATGATTTTTTTTCCCGAATTCTTTCTACATTTCTGTTTAAAACTAAAATTATAAATTTCCGCAATTTGCACTCGAATTTGAATAATTAAAAAGTTTTCAATGATTAACGACTTTCAGGGAAACTAATTCTAATTTGCAGTTTTCACTTGCAGAAATCTGACCCGAAACGAGACGAATTTGGAATGTCGTGAGGCTGGATAAGGCACTAATATTAGTTGATTAGCATTTCGCATTAAAAAAGTGGAGGTTGAATCTTTCCTGACTGAAAAACCTATTTAAAAGTTTGATTAAGAAAGCGTCCAGTATTATTCTCATGCTAATTATGCACTCGGGCATAGCGCTTTCTGAAATTACGTCAGGATGGATTCAAGAAACTGGGTTCTGGCATAACGCACCTCCGACTCCTCTCGACTTCCGCCCTCGCCTGTCCATCGCGATATCTTCGTTTTTTTCTCTTTCTCTCTCTCTCTCTCTCTCTCTCTCTCTCTCTCTCTCTCTCTCTTTTCATTTCTATCGAAATTAAAGGAAACGCGAGTACACCGACTCTTCAATTGCTCCTTTCACAGTTTCGTGAATAGACCGCGAAAAATTTAAAATTGCTTTGGCTCCCGCTTGAAGCGTTTCTTTCCGCACCACTCGAAACCGGATGTTGGCAGAAAAATTAATAAATAGAAGGAAACTTAATTTGGTGCATCAATTTTCTCTTAAAATGGGAGCATTTTCCCCCTACACCAGAATATCTTTTACATTACTGCAATTAGTGCTGTATTTTATTTTCGAAATATTGAATAATGATTGTACGATAATAATCTAATTTCTGGTTATTCAAAATAAGATTGGGGAACTTTGAATGAACTGGTGGTTAAAATTAATGAATTTGTAAAAGAAGGTTTAGTTAATAGAGACTGTTTACAGCACATGTTTAAAAATAGGTTTACAAAAAAATTTTTTAAGCTTCTCTTTTATGTAGCTGATGAAAGGATAACCACAGATTAATAAGTTGATGTAAAAGATTAAAATAAAGAAAAAAGATTGACAAATAAGTTTGTCAACTAAAATTTTGGGAAAATTGGAAATAGATTAAAATAAAATCCGATCTGCAAGTTTATGCTCACAACAAAATTTTGAGGTTAGATACTTCCTCTGTTTGCGTAAAAAAATTCACGAAACCGCTGAAATTGGGAAGAGTTAGTTTTTTAAATTGTGGATATTCTACTTAGAATTACCTCGTGTTTGCTTCTTTGTAATTTACAAAAAAATTCTGTTAATTTTTTTCTTTTTTAAATATTTTTTATTTTTAGGGTTCCGAACACACAGTGTCAGCAAGGAACCCTATTGGTTTTGCTGTTTTTCAGATTTTATGGTAATTTACTTAATCTTCAGATGTGTTTTTCAACTTTCAGTAATATTTTCTATTTTTCGTACTTTTTCCTAAATTGCAAAATAATTTTTTTTTTCTACATTTTTCAGTTAGTTTTTATTATTTCTTAGTTCATTCTTGTATCATGAGTTATTTAACATTTTCTAGTTTTTGTCTCCAGAATTTATAAACTTTCTACATTATTCTCCTCAAATTTCTTATTTTCTAGTTATTCGTTTTTCTAGTATTCATATATTTTAATTAATGCACTGCTATCTATTATTATTTTTTCCTTATTTTGAATATATTCTTTTCTTTTGTCAATCTATAATTATGGTTTTCTTTTTCTGAGTATTTTGAATTTTTCTAGTGACTTTTTCTCTTATTAGTTATAATCTTTTTTTTATAGAAAAATTGTTCACTATCTAGTAATGTTTTGTCGCTTGAATATCTCGAGAACTACTCCACGGATTTTAATAAAATTCGGTTGGCTAATTAAGCTCATGAATATCTAAATTTGGACACAGGGATTTTTGAAAATACCAAACAAATTTTTTTAAACACCATTTTTCTTAAAAAAAAATCGTTTTTGTCCAAATTTTTTTTTCATACTAAAAATACAACTTAATGAATAAAAAAAGCATATTCTTTGTCTCAGAACAAATCGATTGACCTATATAAAAAAACCTATATAATTTATTCCGATTTATATAAATTCGTAAATTTATAAAAAAATCGGATAATAATTTATGATTTTTCCGTTTTTTCGACATTTAAAAATTGTTCTTTCTATAAATTCTCTATTCTTTATTTTTAACGAAATTAAAAATTATTTTTTGTACTATTTAAATTAATTGCTTCCTCTATGAGACATCAAATTATTTTGCTTACATAGAAGTAAAATGTTTATGTAATGAACATAATTTTCACCTAGTTTTCACTTTCTATAAATTGTATTTTTTTCTGCAATTGCTAGTTCTACTTTCATTAATTAGTGATTTTTTGAATCTTTATAATAAGTTGAATTAAATTTCTATAGTTATTATTTTACGTTCTAATAATCTTTAACTTTTTTCAAATAATCTATTTTAATGTGCAAAAAATGGTTTCGTTCTTATTTATTTTAGTTTTTTTCCCAGTTGTTTTTAATTTCTAGTTATTTATTCATTTTTTTAAGTTTTTCTTAATTTGCAAGCTTTTTTAAAAATTTGCATTTGTTACTTTTCAAAAACGTCTATTTATTTTTTTTCACTTTTTAGTTATTTGGTCATTTTTTTAGTAAGTTTTCCTTCTTAGCTCTCAGTTATCATTGTTTAAAACATTCTTTGAATGTATTAGTTATACCATCAAATTTTTTTTTATTTTGTATTTTCTTTTGATTCGATTTTTTTAGATTATATTTGAATTTTCTCATACTTTTTCCCTTTTATAGCGGTTTTTCTAAGCTTAAAAAATATTCTTTCTTTCCTAACAATATTTTCATTCCATTGTTATCTATCCTTCTTTTTTAAATTTTTTCTCTTTATGGAGGTTTTTATTTAGCTTGCAATTTTTTAGTAGTTTTTCACTTTTTAAATGTTATTTCCATTTTATACGTATTTTTTGACTTACTATAGTACAATTACAATTGTTTTGTAATTTATGGTTATTTTTTTTTATTTTTTAGTAATTTTTCTTTACTTGATTTAATATCTTCTAATATCAGTATATACTTTTTACTTTATAGTTTTTTCCTAATTTTTTTCCTGAATTATTTATTTTTATTTTAGTTTTTAGATATATTTTCCAAATTCTAGTTACTATTTTTCTTTTCTAGTTTTTGTGATTTAATTTCAAATATTCATACATTTTTCAGATTTATTCTTTATTTTCACGTTATTTTTTCGCATTTCTAGATATTTTGTCCCTTTCTAGTAATTTTATTAATTTTTTAGTTATATAATATGTTTTTCAAATTATCCTTTCACTTTATGGTAATTTTTATTGTCTAGTTACCCTTTGCTATAAAATATTCAAATCTCCACCAATTATTTTTTTTCATTTTATAAAAAATTTTCTATTATATTTAATTATTTATCTACATTTTTAGTAATTCATTTACTTGTTCTAATTAGCTTGCAATTTTCTGGAGACTTTTTACTTATTAGTTGTTATTTAAATTTTATAGTTATTTTCTAACTTTCAAGTAATTCAACATTTTTTTAGTAATTTATTTATTTTTTTCTTTTTTAATAATTTTATTTTACTTTTAATTTAATTTTTTTCTACATTATCATTTTTGTTAACTACAAAGTATATCTTTTTCAGATTCAACTAATGATTTTTGTTAAGTCAAATTTTAGTTATTTTCTTCATTTTCTAGTTATTTACTTTCTTCTCATAATTTCTGTTGTGCAATTTAAATTATTTTTACAGTTTTCAGATTTGTACTTTATTTTCAAGTTACTTTATTCAACTTCTATTTTTTTAACAAGTCTGTATTTGTTTTCGTCAATTTCTATTTATTTGGTTTCTATCTAGTGCTTTTTTAAAAAAATTTTGCTTATTTTATATATTTTCAAATTTTCATTTTATTTCATTGTAATTTTTTCTATTTTTATAATTTTATTAAAGTTACTTGTTTCAGCTTCTACCTTTTTTATATATGTTTGTACATTTAATTTAGTCAATTTCTAGTCACTTGGCCTCTTTCTAATAATTTTTCAAATTTTTTTATTTATTTCATATATTTTCAAATTTAATTTTCATTTTATTATAATTTTTTCAATTTCTTGAATTTTTTTACAGTTACTTTTTCAACTTCTACTTTGTTCATATGTTTTCACTTATTTTAGTAAATTTCTAGACTCTTCGTTTTTTTCTAGTAACTTTTTAAATTTTTTACTTATTACATATATTTTCTAATTTATTTTTTATTTTATTGTTAATTTTTCAAATTCTAAAATTTTTTTTAAAGTTATTTTTTCAACTGCTATTTTTTTTCATATTTTTGTGTCAATTTCATGTCCCTTTTCATTTGTTTTTATTTTTGTACTTATTTCATATATTTTCAAATTTATTTTTCACTTTAATGTAAGCTTTTCAATTTCTAGAATTTTTTTAAAGTTAACTTTTCAACGTTTATTTTTCTTTATAACAATTTTTAATCACTTGGTCACTTTCTAGTAATTTTTTTCAATTCTGCACTTACTTAATACATTTTCAAATTTATTTTTCATTTTATTGTAGTTTTTTAAGTTCTAGATATTCTTTTCAATTTGCAAACTTCTAATAATTTGTTTTCTTTTCTAGTTATTTCTCTTAAATTTCAAAATTTTTTGTTTACTCTCTAGTAACTTTTCTTTGTTTTCTAGTTACTTTTCTTTCTTGCCAATCTATTTTCCTCTTTATGGGAGTTTTAAACCGTTTCAAAATTTTTAAAAATTCCAAAGTATAGTTTATTATTCGTCTCCTCACAACTTTGCTTCAATTATTACACTCTTTCACGTGAAATAATAATTATTCCACACTTTTTTGCGTGATTATAGTTAGAGTTTTCAAAGATGGAAAATTTAAATTATTGTCTGAAGTTATCCCGGATGACAAATGTGTGTCAGTGCAGTGACCTCAAACTGCATCTTGATGAAGAATAATTGTTTTGTCGAGTCAGTGATTCAGAGATGAGAGATTGATAAAAATGAGACTGTTATTAGTGGAAAATAGTATCTACGTTCGCGACATTATTCTCTAACGATAGTTTCGTTAATATGTCGTGTGAACAATACACGAAGCTACAGCTTCACGGTGTTACGGTCTGATTCGATTGTCATTCGATTCTCCACGCTCTGTCTGTCTGTCTGTCCGTTCGCTCCAACAGACTCGACCCTGATACGTTGTTAGCTGCGACCTGGTAAGCTTTGAAAAGCATCGAGGCAACCCTTGCCCATTTTCCCAGTTTTATAGAAAAGCGCGTACACCCGCAGAACTCGCTTACGGTGCAGACCACTGAGAAATCAATGTCCTAACTCATCAAAAAATTTTCCCTCCTGAAATCCAGAATGCTCTGTTTTTCCGATAAACGAATCTATCTCTTCGTTATTCTCCTCTCCTCTTAGAAGTCCATATTAACTGATTTTGAAAATTTTAAATTTCAATCCAAATGTTAATATTAACTTTTTACAAATGTAAATTTCACCAATTTCCAATTGATCCAAATGTAAATTTTACCAATTTTTAATTAATTCAAATACAAGTTTCACCAATTTTTAATTTATCTAATTTAAATTTTATCAATTTATGGTTGATCTAAGAGTCAATTTATGCAGTTTCCAATATTGATCCAAATATTATTTTATCTAATTTCGAGGATACCAACTGAAATGAGAGACTAATTTTTAATCTATCCAAATCAAAATTTATGTAGTGTTAAGTTGATTGAAGATGTTAAGTATAAATTTTATACATTAACAATTGATCTCAATGTAAATTTCATCAATTTTCAATTTGATCCAAATTTATATTTCACGAAAATTCAATAGCACCAAACGAAAATTTCACCAATTTCTAATTAATTAAAATGTTAATTTCGCACCAATTTTCAATTATACTAAATTCAAATTTCACCGATTTTCGATTAATTGAAACGTTTATTTTACTTTCTCACAAATGTTAAAAACGTAAATTTCTCCAATATCAAACTAACCCAAGTGTAAATCTCACCAATTCCCAATTAATCCAAATATAAATTTCACAAATTTTCAATTAATCCATATGAGAATTTATCCAGTTTTCAATTCATTCAAATATTAATGTGACCTTTCCACAAATGTTGCATGTGTTAATTTTTTCAATATACAATTCACCCAAGTGTAAATTTCGCCAATTTCCAATTAAACCAAATGTAAATTTCACCAATTTTTAATTAATCCAAACTTAAATATACAAACTTTTCAACTAATTAAAACGTTAATTTCCGCTTCTTACAAATGATTGAAATGTAAATTTTACCAATTTACAATTAATCCAAATGTACATTTTACCAATTTCCAATTGATTCGAAGGTAAAATTCACCAATTTGCAATTATTCGATATGTGAATTTATCCAATTTTCAATTAATTCAATTAATAAAGTAAATTTCCTACATTTGATGCAAGTGTTATTTTCTTCAATATCCAATTAACTCAAGTGTAAATTTCGCCATTTTTCAATTAAGCCAAATGTAAAATTTACCAATTTTCAATTGAGCCAAAGGTAAAATTTACCAATTTTCAATTGATCCAAATTTAAAAATTCCAAATTTCAAATAATTAAAACGTTAATTTACCCTTTTTACAAATGATATAAATGTAGCTTTTACCAATTTTCAATTAATTCAAAAGTAAATTTTACCAATTAATCCAAATATAAAATTCACCAATTTGCAATCAATCCATATGTGAATTTATCCAATTTTCAATAATTTCAAATATTAATGTGACCTTTCCACAAATGTTGCATGTATAAATTTCTCCAATATCCAATTAACCCAAATATAAATCTTACTAATTTTCAATTAAGCCAAATGTAAAATTCACCAATTTTAATTTTAAATTAATCTAAACTTAAATATACAAACTTTTCAACTAATTAAAACGTTAATTTCCCCTTCTTACAAATGATTTAAATGTAAATTTTACCAATTTCCAATTAAACCAAATGTAAATTTCACCAATTGTTAATTAATCCAAACTTAAATATACCAACTTTGCAAATAATTAAAACGTTAATTTCCCCTTTTTACAAATGATTGAAATGTAAATTTTACCAATTTCCAATTAATCCAAATGTACATTTCACCAATTTCTAATTGATTCGAAGGTAAAATTCACCAATTTGCAATTAATCGATATGTGAATTTATCCAATTTTCAATTAATTCAATTAATAAAGTAAATTTCCTACATTTGATGCAAGTGTTATTTTCTTCAATATCCAATTAACTCAAGTGTAAATTTCGCCATTTTTCAATTAAGCCAAATGAAAAATTTACCAATTTTCAATTGATCCAAATTTAAAAAATCCAAATTTTCAAATAATTAAAACGTTAATTTCCCCTTTTTACAAATGATATAAATGTAGCTTTTACCAATTTTCAATTAATTCAAAAGTAAATTTTACCAATTAATCCAAATATAAAATTCACCAATTTGCAATCAATCCATATGTGAATTTATCCAATTTTCAATTAATTCAAATATAAATTTCACCAATTTTTATTTGATCCAAATGTAAATTCCATCAATTTTCAATTGCTCTAAATGTAAATGTATCCACTGTTCAATTAATTTACTTGTTGTTTCTGTGTGTTCACAAATGATTCAAATGTAAATTGCATCAATTTCCAATTAATCAAATTGTATATTTAATCAATTTGGACAATATCTAAATGTAAGTTTAATCAATTTTGAATATATCTAAATGTAAATTTAATCCTTTTTTGAATATACCTAAATGTAAATTGCAGAATTTTTCAATTAATCGAAACATAAAGTTATCCAATTTTGAATTAATTCAAATGTCAATTGAACCTTTTTTTCAATTTTACCAATTTTCAATTCTTGAAAATGTAAATTTATGAAAATTTTAATTGTTTCAGATTTTTATTTTACCTTTTTACAAGTGATGCAAATTTAACCAATTACCAATTAATCCAAAGTTAATTTTCATCAATTTTGAATTAATTCCAATGTAAATTGGACCAGTGTGTAATTTATTCAAATGTAAAGTTATCCAATTTTTAATTCAAATGTAAATTTTACCAATTTCCAATTAATTTGAATTTAAATTTGATCAATTTTCAATTAATCAACATGCAAATTTGATCAATTTTCAATTAATCAAAATGTAAATTTATCCAAATTTTAATTACTTCTGATTTTTATTTAACTTTTTACAAATGATGCAGATTTAACCAATTATCAATTAATCCAAAGTTAATTTCCATCAATTTTGAATTAATTTAAATGTAAATTGGACCAGTTGTGCAATTTTATCCAAATGTAAAGTTATCCAATTCTTAACTAATTAAAACGTTAATATCTTTATCTTACAAATGATTCAAATGTAAATTTTACCAATTTCCAATGAATTTGATTTTAAATTTGACCAATTTTCAAGTTGTCAAATTTAAATTAAAAATTTTTTTGGTTGATGCAAATGTTAATTTATGCAATTTTCATTTGATATAAATCTCATTTTATCTAATATCTAATATAATTGAAATATCTAATATTCCAATTGAGTTGAAAGTCGAATTTTTAAATTATATACATTTTAATTTAACCAATCTTTAGTTCGTTGAAATGTCAAATATAAATTTTACGTATTTTCAAATGATCCAAATGTAAATTTCACCAATTTTCAATTAATTTAAATATTAATGTTACCTTTTTACAATTAATACAAATGTAATTTTCACCAATATCTAATTAACCGAAATATAAGTTTCACCAATTTTCTATTGATTTAAGATTAAATTTTACCAATTTTTAATTGCTCTAATTGTAAATTTATTATATGTTTAATTAATTTACATGTTTTCTTTATAAATGAAGCAAATTTTACAATTTTAGCAATTTTCAATTAATTCAATTGTTAATTTTACTTTTTGACAAATGATGCATATTTAACCATTTTTCAAGCAATCCAAATTTAAATTTCACTAATTCTTCATTTTTTAAATGTCAATTTATTGTATATTCAAATATTCTACATATAAATCTCACCTATTTTTAATTTTCCAAATTTAAATTGAATCAATTTTCAGTTGATCCAAATGTAATTTTATCCAATTCCAAAAATTTCTATTGAATTGCCCGTCCAATTTTTTAATTAAACCAATTATTAATTTATCCAATGTATGGTTGATTCAACATTTAATATTTAAACTTTACCAATCTTCAATTGATTGAAATGTAAATTTATCCAATTTTGCATTAATTCAAGTATTTATTTTACCTTTTTACAAATAATTGAAATGTAAACCACACGCAAAGAAAATTAATTATCAATTTTATTAAAAAGCTTTACAATTTAGGGAAAAAGTGCCAGGAAGCGAAATTTTCATACAAGCAATTTGAAGCTTTAGAAATACCATTCCAATCATTCCTAAGTTATTTTAAACATTAATATAGTCTGCAGCAAATTTAATATAATTTTTTTAAAGTTTGAAATTACTAATCTGATTTTTTCTCTTTTTAATCATTTTTCCTAAATTGTAAAAAATCTTCTATAAAATTTATAATTAATTTTCTTTCCGCGTACTCATCGAACTAAGTCATCGAAAAATGTTCCCTTCTAAAATCTAGAATGCTCTGTTTTTCCGATAAACGAATCTATCTCTTCGTTATTTCCTTCTCCTCTTAAAAGTTCATTTTAACTGATTTTGATAATTTTAAACATTAAATTAAAAATTATATTATCCCTATTTTTTATCACAATTATTGGGTGTGACTTACACAGATTGACAATTCTCCCTTTTAAGCGATGTGACGATACTTTATTGTCGTGAAAAGAATTTTTATTGTTTTTAAAATAAATGTCGCAAGTTTCATCTTTTTTTTTTTCTTTTTTATTGAGAAAAAAAAAGCGAGGGTGAATGAAAGATTGAAAAGCGAGTCGAATGGAGAAATTTAAAAAAAGTAAGAGCTGGAAAAAATGAAAGAAAAGCTGATACGAACGAACTCTCCTACGTATGGGGTAACTGGATAAGCTGGCGGTTTGTCGCTCTCCAGGTTTTCAGTTACTTTTTTACTTGTCGTTGACACCCCTTGCAAGTGAGAGAAGGTGAGAGATGATGTATGTGAGGCGTGATTTATATCGCTGGTGAGGACATCCCAGAGGATGGTGAGGTGGGATTCGCGAATCGTTTTTGCATTTTGGACGATAGCGTGTCGTCGTCAAGCTCGAAAATAATCGTTGTCCTCATGTCGATTCTTTCCCTTGTCGATCGCTTCGAAAGTAATCGTGAATTTTCTAAAGCTAAAATTAAGAGAAAAGCGCATAGGTTTGAAAAAGAAAGAAAGTAAATTATGTGTTTCTTTTTATTCTATATCTTTATATGTATATTATTTTCTGATATTTTCTCCTTAAATTCACACAAATTTCTGAGTATTTATTAGAACAGAATGTAAATTTGCTCAATTTTCAAACGAAAAAAATATAAATTTATCAGCTTCGAAATTAATTCAATTATAAATTTACCAATTAATTAACGCAATTTTTAATTGATTCAAATATCAGAGTTTAAACAGGTTTTAATTTATTCAAATGTAAATTTATCCAATTTCCAATTGATGCAAATGTAAATTTAATGTGACCTTTCCACAAATGTTGCATGTATAAATTTCTCCAATATCCAATTAACCCAAATATAAATCTTACTAATATTCAATTAGGCCAAATGTAAAATTCACCAATCTTAATTTTAAATTAATCTAAACTTAAATATACAAACTTTTCAACTAATTAAAACGTTAATTTCCCCTTCTTACAAATGATTTAAATGTAAATTTTACCAATTTCCAATTAAACCAAATGTAAATTTCACCAATTGTTAATTAATCCAAACTTAAATATACAAACTTTCAACTAATTAAAACGTTAATTTCCCCTTTTTACAAATGATTGAAATGTAAATTTTACAAATTTCCAATTAATCCAAATGTACATTTCACCAATTTCCAATTGATTCGAAGGTAAAATTCACCAATTTGCAATTAATCGATATGTGAATTTATCCAATTTTCAATTAATTCAATTAATAAAGTAAATTTCCTACAGTTGATGCAAGTGTTATTTTCTTCAATATCCAATTAACTCAAGTGTAAATTTCGCCATTTTTCAATTAAGCCAAATGTAAAATTTACCAATTTTCAATTGAGCCAAAGGTAAAATTTACCAATTTTCAATTGATCCAAATTTAAAAATTCCAAATTTTCAAATAATTAAAACGTTAATTTCCCCTTTTTACAAATGATATAAATGTAGCTTTTACCAATTTTCAATTAATTCAAAAGTAAATTTTACCAATTAATCCAAATATAAAATTCACCAATTTGCAATCAATCCATATGTGAATTTATCCAATTTTCAATTAATTCAAATATAAATTTCACCAATTTTTATTTGATCCAAATGTAAATTCCATCAATTTTCAATTGCTCTAAATGTAAATGTATGCTCAATTTTCAAACGAAAAAAATATAAATTTATCAGCTTCGAAATTAATTCAATTATAAATTTACCAATTAATTAACGCAATTTTTAATTGATTCAAATATCAGAGTTTAAACAGGTTTTAATTTATTCAAATGTAAATTTATCCAATTTCCAATTGATGCAAATGTAAATTTAACCAATTTAAAATTGATCTGAATATATGCATTCAACTAATTTTTAAATAATTAAAATGTTAATTTTACCTTTTTATAAATGATGTAAATTTAACTATTTTCCAGTTAATCCTAATCTAAATTTCACCAATTTTTAATTGATTTGAATTTAAATTTATCCAATTTTCGATGAATCGAAATGTTAATTTTATCTTTTTAACAATACAAATGTAAATTTCACCAATTTCCAATTAGTCTACATGTAAATTTCAAAATTTTGCAATTAATCCAAATGTCAGTTTTACCAATTTTCAATTTGTCAAAAAATTTGATTAATTTATGGTTGATACAAATGTAAATTTATGCAGTTTTCAATTGAACAAATGTTATTTTATCTAATTCCAAATATTCGATTTGAATTTTTAATCTATCCAAATATTAATTTACGCAATGTTTAGTTGATTAATGATGCCAAGTATAAATTTTATAATATTATAACAATTGATCCCAATATCATCAATTTTCAATTGATGCGAATGTAAATTTCACCATTTTTTAACTCATAGGAACGTAATTTTGATCAATTTTCAATAGATCCAAATGTAAATTTCAGTAATGTTTAATTACTACAAATTTAAATTCATCCAATTTTCAATTAATTGGAACGTTAATTTTACCTTCTTACAAATGATTCAAATGTAAATTTCACCAAATTCCAGTTAATCCAAATTCAAATTTTACCAATTTTCAATCAATCCGAATGTGAATTAATCCAATTTTCAGTTAATTCAGATATTAATTTTACCTTCTTACAAATGAGGCAAATGACAATTTCACCAATATCCAATTAAACCGAGTATAAATTTCACCAATTTTCAATTAATTCAAATGCAAATTTCACCAATTTTTAATTTGTCATATTCAAATTGAATCAACAACTATTAATTGATCCAAATATAAATAAGGCCAATTTTCAGTCGATCCAAATTTACACTTATCCAATTTTTAAGTAATTCAGACTTTAATTTTACGTTTTTACAAATGATTCTAACGTAAATTTCACCAACTTTTAATCAATTCAAGTATTAATTTTGCCTTTTTACAAATGATTCAAATGTAAATTTCACCAATTTCCAGTTAATCAAAATGCAAATTTTACCAATTTTCAATCAATCCAAATGTAAATTCATCCAATTTTCATTTAATTAAAATATTAATTTTATCTTCTTACAAACAATTTAAATACAAATTTTACAAATATCCAATCACCCCAGTGTAAATTTCATCAATTTCCAATTAATTCAAATATTTATTTTACCTTTTTACAAATTATACAAAAGTAAATTTCACTAAATTTCAATTACTCTAAATATTTATTTTACCTTTTTAAAAATAATACAAATGTAAATTTCACCAATTTCTAGTTAATCTAAATGTAAATTTCATTATTATTCAATTGATACAAATTTAAATTCATCCCATTTTCATTTAATTAAAACGTTAATTTCTCCTTCTTACAAATAATTCAAATGTAAATTTTACCAATTGCCAATTAACCCAAATGTAAAATTCACCAATTTGCAATCAATCCATTTGTGAAATTATCCAATTTTCAATTAACTCAAATAATAAAGTAAATTTCTTACAAATGATGCAAGTGTTAATTTCTTCAATATCCAATTAACCCAGAGTGTAAATTTCGCCAATTTTCAATTAAGCCAAATGTAAAATTCACTAATTTTCAATTTTTCCAAATTTAAATATACCAAATTTTCTACTAATTAAAACGTTAATCTCTCCGTCTTACAAAGGATTTAAATGCAACTTCTACCAATTTCACATTAATCCAAAAGTAAATTTTACCAATTTCCAATTAATCCAAATGTAAAATTTGGATTAATCAATTTTCAATTGATCCAAAATTAAATATACCAAATTTTCAAATAATTAAAACGTTAATTTCCCCTTTTTACAAAAGATTCAAATGTAAATTTTACCAGTTTGCAATTAATCCAAAGGTAAATTTTACCAATTTTCAATTAACCCAAATGTAAAATTCACCAATTTACAATCAATCCATATGTGAATTTATCCAATTTTCAATTAACTCAAATAATAAAGTAAATTTCTTACAAATGATGCAAGTATTAATTTCTTTAATATCCAATTAACCCAAGTGTAAATTTCACCTATTTTCAATTAAGCCAAATGTAAAATTCACCAATTTTCAATTTGTCATTTTAAAATTGAATCACCAACTTTTAATTGATCTAAATGTAAATTTGTCCAATTTTTAATTGCTTGAAATGTAAATTTAATGAATTTCTAATTAATCACATGTTTTTTTTAACCTTTTACAAATGATGCAAATGTAACTTTCACCAATTTTCAAGTTATGCAAATGTTAATTTTATCTTTTGTCAAGTAATTTAAATTGAAACCACTTTTAAATTAATCCAAATCTATTTTTAATTGATTCAATTGTAAATTTACTTAATTTTCGAATAAACCAATCATAAATTTCACCTACTTTCAATTTATCATAAAATGGATTCAATTTTCAGTTGATATAAATGCAAATGTATGCTATTTTCAATTAATCAAAATGTTATTTTATCTAATTCTGAAAATTTCAATTGAATTGAAAGACCAATTTTTAATTAATTCAAATATTAATTTATCCAATGTTCAGTAATTTCTAGTTTTCAGTTTAGACTTTACCTATATTCAATTATGTTAATTTTACCATTTTAGAAATGATTCAAATGTAAATTTCACCAATTTCCAGTTAATCAAAATGCAAATTTTACCAATTTTCAGTTAATTCAAATATTAATTTTACCTTCTGACAAATGATGCAAATGTAAATTTTAACAATATCCAATTACCCCAGTGTAAATATCACCAATTTTCTATTAATTCAAATTTGAATTTCACCAATTTTTAATTTGTCATATTCAAATTGAATAACCAACTTTTAATTGATGCAAAAGTAAATTTCACCAATTTTCAATTGATTCAGTTGTAAATTTATATAAGTTTCAATTAATTCAAATGTTAATTTTAACTTTTTACAAAGGATGTAAATATAAGTTTAACCTTTTTTTAATTTATCAAAATTTAAATTTCACAATTTTTTAATTAAGTTAAATGTAAATTTATCCAATTTTCAGTTAATTTTTATGTTAGCATTACCCTTCTACAAATGATGCAAATGTAAATCTAGACAATTTTCAATTGCTTTGAAAATAAATTTATGGAATTTTCACTTTTGAAAGTTACATTTCTCTAATTTTGAATATGCCTAATTCTAAATTTACCTAATTTCTACCTAACGTGAATGTAAATTTTTCTAATTTTTATTCGATTTAAAAATTTAAATGTAAGTTTCAACAATTTGAAAATAAACCAAATTTAAACTTGACTGATTTACTAATGATCCAATAGTAAATTGATCCAATTATTATCAATGAACCTGAATGCTAAATTTTGAAAATTTCAATTGATCCAAATTCATTAAATTTTACATTGTTCAAACTGTTATCCATTCATTTTCCATTTGAATTTTTAATCTATCCAAATATTAATTTACGCAATGTTTAGTTGATTAATGATGCCAAGTATAAATTTTATAATATTAACAATTGATCCCAATATCGTCAATTTTCAGTTGATGCGAATGTAAATTTCAAAAATTTTTAAATCATAGAAACGTAATTTTCATTAATTTTCAATAAATCCAAATGTAAATTTCAGTAATGTTTAATTACTACAAATTTAAATTCATCCAATTTTCAATTAATTGGAACGTTAATTTTACCTTCTTACAAATGATTCAAATGTAAAATTTCACCAAATTCCAGTTAATCAAAATGCAAATTTTACCAATTTTCAATCAATCCGAATGTAAATTCATCCAATTTTCAGTTAATTCAATTATTAATTTTACCTTCTTACAAATGAGGCCAATGACAATTTCACCAATATTAATATTTATCAAAATTTAAATTTCACAATTTTTTAATTCAGTTAAATGTAAATTTATCCAATTTTCAATTAATTTTTATGTTAACATTACCTTTCTACAAATGATGCAAATGTAAATTTAGACAATTTTCAATTGCTTTGAAAATAAATTTATGGAATTTTCACTTTTGAAAGTTACATTTCTCTAATTTTGAAAATGCCTAATTTTAAATTTACCTAATTTCTACCTAACGTGAATGTAAATTTTTCTAATTTTTATTCGATTTAAAAATTTAAATGTAAGTTTCAACAATTTGAAAATAAACCAAATTTAAACTTGACTGATTTACTAATGATCCAATAGTAAATTGATCCAATTATTATCAATGAACCTGAATGCTAAATTTTGAAAATTTCAATTAATCCAAATTCATTAAATTTTACATTGTTCAAACTGTTATCCATTCATTTTCAGTTCCGACATGTAAATTTATCTATCTTTCTTTTTTTTTTTTAATTTTTAATTTCACTTTCTTTTTTATTTTACTTCACAGCCCAATTTTCTAATTGTTAGTTTATTCAACCAAAAAAATAAATAAATAAAAATAAGAAAAGAAAAAACCATATCTCCAACAACAAATATTATAAATCTACACACACAACGCCATTTACTCCATTTATCAAATGCAGGGAACTCAAATATTCTTCACATTGAATTAATTTCTCCAAAAATAGAAGCCCTTTAAATTTTAACAATATAACGTCTCGTGGTTTTCTCGATTATAATTTTAAATTCATTCTCCAAATATTGACAAAAACTGGAATTTCCCGAGACTTGGATGACAAATTTCATGTCAGACAATTAAGGAATTTGGGAATAAAATTTATTATATAACGTGATGTTTGAAAAGCATCGTGACGAAGGAGAGAAGGAGTGAGAACAGTATCGTTCGCGCGACGCATCACTAATCATGCAGGAAAATAAATATTCCATGTTCGAAGATAGGCGTAATATAGCGACAGACACGTACGCGATACTTTCTGACATTTGGTCTTATACGCTGCGGAATATCATTATCGTGTATAATGGGCTTGCAATTAACTCGTCGGCGTGCATAAATCTTCACGTAAAAGGACAGGATGCCGTATTTAAATAAATAAGTAGCTTCATTGTCCCATCCGACTTGTGGCGTCGAACCTTAGCTGGGTTTTTTTTTTTTTTTTTTCTTCAGTTCGAGAGGAGAAAAAAATGCTAATCAGTCCAAAATGTCGGAGAGCGAGGGCGCGCGTCGACACAGGTGAAAGGTCTCTTGGGCCCAATATGATGGACAAGGTGAGAACCGTTTTGAAACACATGATAATTTAAGCGACACGGCTGCCATGTCGAAAGCCTCTCTTAACGAGGACAAATTTCTCGAGTAAACGCATTATGGACTTTTCAAGCTTTACTTTTCTTCTTCAAGTCTCCTCACATTCCTCCCGTGAACAACATGAATTCAATGACCGTCATCGTATCATTTTTTATTTATTTTCTACGTCTAGAAAAAAAAATTACAATTTATCATTCTTAGGAGGAAACTGTATAGCTGAAAAAGAACCTGACACGTAAAACGCATCAAATTGAGTCAACCAAGTTCAAGTTGAGTTTTTGGAAAAGACCGGTATTTCTTAAACAAAATTGGAAAAAACGCGAGAATAGTCTCATATTTATCGACTCGAATTATTAAATTTATTTTATTGGTGCTTTTTTAATAGTAAAGTGTTTTTTAACTACTAATTAAATTAACTTTATACAGTTTAAATGATACACTAAAAGACTTTAGTAAATAATTTTTACTATCAGGTTTTTAATCTGGGATAATCGTGAAAAACAAAAATTTTTCCTAGCGAATATAGTAAATTTTCAATGCATGAAAGGACAATTTTCTAAAAAAAGTGTAATTATTTCTATCCTGAATTTAAATTTTTCAAAAAAAAAAAAACTGTTAATATTCCTATCCAGGTTTGAAACTTTACTATCCTCGCTGGGAAAATGTTTCTTTTTGCATGGTTATCCCAGAATAATAGTTTTTATAGTAAAAACTAGTGAAAAAATTATAAAAATTAATGTCAAAAGTCTTTGAGTGTATTTGTGAGTGGTTTAGTCGAAATTGTTGAATTTAAAAAAAAATCAAATAACTTTACTAATTGTCGTAATTTAAAGTTTGACTAAATTAAACAACGCACGCTGGTCAGCGATAAGATTCTGCACCTTGTGTTATCAACAATTATAAATATTTTAAATATGATGTTTAAAAATAAATTTCTGTAAACAAATGAATAAAATAGATATTTATTTAGGACAAAATTTTAGAAAAAAGTATAGAGATGTTTTAAAAATAATGAAAATAATTTAGATTTGAGAAAAATACTAAAAACTTACAGAAGTTCCTTGAAAAAAAAGGAAAATAATTAAAAATTAGAGAAAATAAATGAAATAAGATAAACGTAATTTACAATTGAAGTGGACAATTTTTAATTAAAAATTTATAATTAAAAACTTTTTGAAAATTACGAAAAAGAACGAAAGTAATTGAAAATTGAAGAAAATATTATAAAAAATAATGTCAATAATTAAAAATTGAATGAAATAATTAAAATGTTAGATAAATAATTTAAAATTTTTGAAAATATAAAACAAATGAAAAAAATAGAAAATTGAAAGAGATAAATTTTGGAAAATAATTGAAATATGATAAAAACAATGCTAAGTTTTAAAAAAATAAATCACATTTGAGAGAAATAATTGAAAAAATTTCGGATTTTTTTTTAATTAAAAAAAATAATTGAAATTTGAGAAAAATACATAAAGATCTTAAAAATTAATTGAAAAAAATTAGAATTATTAAAACTTCGATAAGAGAATTGAAGAGAACTAAAAATAATTGAAATTTACGATAATTAATGAGAAAAAATTTGGAAATTAAGAAAACAAATAAAAATAATTAAAAATTGAAGAAAATAATTGAAATTTATAGAAAAATACTTATAAATCTTGAAAAATAATTTTAAAAGATGAGAATAATAATAATTAACAATCGAGAAAAAAAATTGAAAAATTATACAAATTATTCAAAATTGAAAAAAATAATTGAAATAAGCTGGATATAATTTAAGATGGAGAAAAAAAATTGAAATATGATAAAAATAATTTAATTATGAACAATTGAAATATGAAAAAAATAATTTAAGTATGAACAATTGAAAACAGTAAATAAAATTTGAAGGAAATAATAAAAAATCATAGAATACATGTTTAAAGAAAGAAAATAATTACAGAAGTACTTAAAAAATTTTAATTAAAAAGAATTATTAAAAAATCGCAGAAATACTCGAAAATTGATAAAAATAATTCTGTGGCTGAAAGGTAAAACAGCACAACTCCCATTTTATCAAAATTTGAGATAACATCAGATTTCTATATGTGACCTGGACAGTGAAAAGGGGGCTTACGTGTCAAAAAAAATTTTTTTTTTGGTTTACACCACGTGAAAGAGCGTCAAAAAATCTATCAGAATCTGCAAAAAAATAAAAAACGATTTTTTGACACGTAAGCCCCCTTTTCACTGTCCAAGTCACATATATGTAAATATACTTTTTAAAGTTTCATAATTGTAAATTGATTAAAATGTTTATTTATGTAGAAAATATTAAAAACGTAATCGCATAAATACATTAAAATCGAGAAAAATAATTTCTCAAAACCATGAATATGGCGCTTGTGCTGTTTTACCTTTCAGCCACAGAATTGAAATTTTAGAAAAATACTTAAAAATCTTAGAAAATATTAAATTTGAGAAAATGATAACACAGCCCTGCATCGGTTTTGTCGAATGAATGTGACCAAGTGTTTCCGAAGGGAATTTTTGTGCTGAACACGAATCTGGAGTCCAAAATGTTGCATTACGTCAAGTTTTCAAAAAAAGGGGGTGTTGAAATCCCCAAAAATAGCGTTTTTGGCAGTTTTTGAAAAATTGTAGTACCAAAATTATACGTGTCAAAAACATCGCTCTTATCAGAAATCAAAGCTTGAAATATGCCCTTTTAAATGAACTATGGGCGAAATTAATTGCATCGACCCTTAAAGAAGGGGGTGTGTTTTTCATTGGGTGTTTTGAAAAAATTATTAAACAAAACTACCCAAGTGTAATCTAATAAAAGCGATATTTTTGACACGTATAATTTTGGTACTACGATTTTTCAAAAACTGCCTAAAACGCTATTTTCGAAAACTTGACGTGATGCAACATTTTGGACTCCAGATTCGTGTTCAACGCAAAAATTCCCTTCGGAAACACTTGGTCACATTCATTCGACAGAGAAAAAGTTTAGATTTGCAGGGCTGTGTAATAATAAAATAATTAGCAATCGAGGAAAATAATAAAAAAATGATCAAATTAATTTAAAATTGAAAAAAATAGATTAAAAATGCTGAAAATAATTTAAGATTGAGAAAAAAATTTACATATGATAAAAATAATTTAAATATGTTAAAATGAAAACAGTAAATAAAATTAAAGAGAAATAAATTAAAAAAATCATAGAATATATGTTTAAAAAAGAAAATAATTCCAAAATTAATTATACATTTTTAATTAATGCATATAATTAAAAAATCGCAGAAATAATCGAAAATTAATGAAAATAATTAAAATTTTAGAAAAATACTTAAAAATATTTGAAAATAATTTTAGAAAATGTGAATAATTATTAACAATCAAAGAAAAAAAAATTGAAAAAAGTAATTGAAATATTCTGAAAATAATTTAAGATTGGGGAAAAAATTGAAATTTGATGGAAACAATTTTAATATGAAAAATTGAAAACTGTAAATAAAATTTGAGGGAAATAAATGAAAAAATCATAAAATATATGTTTAAAGAAATAAAATAATTACAAAACTACTTAAATTTTTTTAATTAGAAAGAATTATTAAAAAATCGCAGAAATACACGAAAATTGATGAAAATAATTAAAATTTTAGAAAAATACTTAAAAATCTTAGAAAATATAAAATTTTAGAAAATGATAACAATATAATAATTAACAATCGAGGAAAATAATTGAAAAATGATCCAATTAATTTAAAATTTAAAAAAATAGATTAAATATCCTGAAAATAATTTAAGGTTAAGAAAAAGAATTGAAATATGATAAAAATAATTTAAATATGTTAAATTGAAAACAATAAATAAAATTTGAGAGAACTAATTGGAAAAATTATAGAATATATATTTAAAAAAAGAAAATAATTACAAAATTAATTATAAGTTTTTAATTAATGAGTATAATTAAAAAATCGCTGAAATAATCGAAAATTGATGAAAATAATTAAAATTGTAGAAAAATACTTAAAAATCTTTGAAAATAATTTTAGCAAATGTGAATAATTATTAACAATCAAAGAAAAAAAAATTGAAAAAAGTAATTAAAATATTCTGAAAATAATTTAAGATTGAGAAAAAAGTTGAAATTTGATGAAAATAATTTAAATATGAAAAATTGATTACAGTAAATAAAATTTGAGGGAAATACTTGAAAAAATCACAAAATATATGTTTAAAAAAATGAAATAATTACAAAATTACATACTTTTTTTTAATTAAAGAGAATTATTTAAAAATTGCCGAAATAATGGAAAATTGATGAAAATAATTAAAATTTCAGATAAATAATTCAAAATTTTGCAAAAAATGCAAAAATAATTCAAATAATTAGAAATTGAAGAAAATTATAAAAGAATTGTAAAATTTATTTTTAAGCAGAAGAAAATAATTGTAAAATCGTTTAAAATAAGGAAAATCGATGACAATAATCTAAATTTGTGATAATAACTGCAAATTTAGGAAATTAATTGAAAAATAATAAAAATATTAAAAGATGGTAAAAATCATTGCAAAATAATAAATAGAAATGAAAATTCAACAAAATAATTATTTGAAATATTTGAAAGTTCAGGAAATGAATTCAGAAATTAGGCAAATGATTAAAAAGTGAAGGTCATAATTGCAAAATGACAAAAATAATGGTAAATTAAAAAAATTAATTTAAATTTGCGATTAATAATATAAAATTTAGGAATAAATAATTATATTAATTTAATGTCAAGGAAAAAATAATTAAAATTGAAAAAGTGTTTAAAAAAACTAATCAAAATAATTAAAATTTAAGGAAGGTAAATTTAAGATATTAGGAAACAATTTTAATGATAATTAAAAGAATTAAAAATTGCTAAAAATAAATAAAAATGATAAAAATTGTTCAACATTCAAATTTAGTATATTTGAAACGTGGATTAATTAAACTTTTAATCAATGCAAGTTTTAATTAACTAAAATTTGAAAAAATTAAATTTGCCATATTTTTAAGTTTTGAGAACATTTTAAAAAGATAAAATATGATTTAAAATTTTAAAAGAAAAAAACATCTATTTAAAAAATTATACAGGGAAGAGTCGGGTAAAATGCCTTATTGGGTAAATTGGCAATCGTTAATAACTTGGCTAAAAATAAATATTAATCATAATTGTTTTTATTAATAAAGTTAATTAAGGTAAATATGATTTCTATAAAGTTTCATGTTTATCAGTTTATTATTAAAGAATTTATAAAAGAATTTTCCTGTTTGCCCCAGGGCCTTTGCCCTCCTAGTTACGCCACTGATGAACTAGTGATTTCAAATATTTAAAAATCCTAAATAAAATAATGATTGACTATTATTATATTTAATTTATTTCTTCTAAATTCAAACAAGACTCAATACTTTGTTTAATTTTAGAGGCAGTTGCTTGTAGTTGCGTATTAAGTTAATAATAATTAATTGGCACTAAATTTGAAAAATTATAGTTAAATTTTATTTCTTATTGTTATTATATAAATATAAGTAATAATAAATACCTTTTGACTAAAAATTATACTAAATATTTATGTAGGTGTAAAAAGTGTTTTTTAACTTTTTATATATTAAAAGAAACACTTGCAATTTGAACTATATTATTCAAACTCTATAACTTGGACAAAAAAATGTCAATTAACTAAAAATTTAGGTTAGTTTCAAAAACAATATAAAACAGATAATTTGAATATTATTTTTTGATTTAATCTTCCAATTTTTTGTATAAATTTAAAATTTATAAATTAAGGTTATAAATTTAAAAAAAACCAATCTTAGACTTTTCCTTAAATTGCATTATAAGTATAACCTAGCATAACTCTTTATATTGCATTGTTCAAGATCATTTTCAGTCCGTCTATATTGAAAAAATCATGTTTAATATTTAATCATATTTCTCTTTGTTTTTTATTATTGCACATAAAAAAAAATCTATTTAACTATAAGGGAAAATTTTTTTTCCAACATAAATCACGTTTCCATTCTCTGTCAAAGATCCCGATTTAGATTCCAGATATCCTGACTTTATCGGAATCTGGTTAAAATAATTCTTGATTTTCTTTGAAAGGAGTTGTATTTTGGTCAAAGTTGATACACATGGACTATTAGAAAAGGCTTCTCTGAATATATTTAATAGAATAAAATTCAAGTTGGACAGAGAGAAGGTCAGGAGAGGGTCAGAACTGGAAAATCCTGATAAATGAAAAAAGCAAATGCACTTTTGACTTGGCAATGAGGGTGATCGATGTCGAGAGTGAAAAGGGACGAGGAACATGGAAAAAAGATGAGGGACTCGAGGAAAGAGTGGACGAGAGACGAGTTGAGTTGAAAGCGCACGGACCATGGAAGCTGTATCCTCCGCTGATCCGAAACGCGTTTTCCCCGCTTCCGGAGTGACTTTTACGTTGTTTCTGGTTGGAGGAAGGGTGCCGAGGTAAATATATAGACTCTTGAGGGGGTGCAATCAATAAGACATTCGTGACGCGTCGGTTATAGCTGTCGAAAATCAGAAAGTGCGGGGTCCACTGCTCGACCCCATGAATATCTTTCGATAGATTGCACATGGTCCCCCATTGCGTTTTGACACGTTACGATGCGTCGCATTCATAGGGTGAATCTTCTGCGGTTAACTTTTTCTAAAAAAGAGCCTGCGGAATAATCTAAATCAGATTTTCTAAAACAAATTCACCGTTAGATGAATGAAATTGTGGTTTTAATTTTTTCATAGTATAAAAAAATTGAATAAGAGTTCGGTTTGTTTTACAAAGTTTTCCAGATAAAGTTTCATGCGCAATTAAAAGGCTTTAGATTCTTTATCTTTTCATTGCCATCACGTGTCTAAAAAAACATCTATGTTTTTATGTTATAATTTCAGACATTCCCCCTTTATATATCACTCTCTATTATATAAAATCATTTCATCACCGCCACTGAGACAGACTTCTAGAACCACGTAACTCCCTCCTACCTCAACAACCACGTAACTTTTTTTTCCTACAAGAACCACGTGACTCCCACATGCATCAAGAACCATGTAATTCCCTTCTACATCTAAAATCACGTAACTATCTAATACACCAAGAACCACGTAACTGCCTCAAACATCAAAAATCACGTAACTCTCTTCTACATTTAGAACCACGTAACTCTCTAATACATCAAGAACCAACTATCTCCCTCAAATATCAAGAACCACATAACTACCTCAAATATTAAGAACCACGTAACTTTCTTCTGCCTCTAGAACCACGTTACTCTTTCATACATCAAGAACCACGTAACTCTCTAATACATCATGAACCACGTAACTCCCTTCTATCTATAGAACCACATAACTCTCTAATACATTAACAACCACGTAACTCCATCCCACATCAAAAACCAAGTAACTTTCTTCTACCTCAAGAACAACGTAATTCGCTTCTATCTCTATACCCACCTAACTCCCTCATACATCTACCCACGTAACTCCCTTCTACCTCGAAAACCACATAACTTTCTTTTACCTCAAAAACCACGTGACTCCCTTCTACCTCTAGAACCACGTAACTGCCTTAAACATCAAGAATTACGTAACTTTCTTATTCCTCTAAAAAGCGTAAATACCTCATATATCAAGAACCAAGTAAATCCCTTCTACCTCTAGACCTACCTAACTCCGTATACTCAAAAAATTGTTTAGTAGTTTTGACTACATTTTAACTACTTACAGTTGTAAAATGAGCTTGTAATGTTTAACTAAATGCAATGTAGTAAAAACACGAACACGTAACCACGTAACTCCCTTCTACATCTAGAACCACGTCTCTCCCTTCTACCTCTAGAATTACGTAATTCCCTCAAACAACAAGAACCACGTAACTACCTTAAACATCAAGAACAACGTAACTCCCTTCTACCTTTTAAACCATGTAACTCTCTAATACATTAAGAACCACGTAAAACTCTCCTATCAGTAGAATCACGTAACTCCCTTCTACCTCTAGAACCACGTAACTCTCCAATACATCAAGAACCACGTAACTCCCTTCCGTCTTTAGAATCACGTAACTCTGTAATACCACCACATAACTCCTTTCTACTTTTAGAGCCACGTAACTCCCTAATACATCAAAAACTACATAACTCCCTTTTACCTCTAGAACCACGTAACTTTGTAATACATCAAGAATCACGTATCTCCCTTCAATCTTTAGAATCACGTAACTTTCTTCTACCTCTAGAACCACCTAAATACCTTTACCTCTAGGATCACGTAACTACCTCAAACATCAAGAACCACGTAACTCCCTTCAGTCTTTAGAATCACGTATCTCTTTAAAACATTGAAAACCACGTATCTCCCTTCTACTTTTAGAATCACGTAACTTTCTTCTACCTCTAGCACCACGTATCTCCCTTCTACCTCTAGAACGACGTAATTCTTTAATAAATCAAGAACCACGTAACTCCCTTTAGTCTTTAGAATCACGTAACTCTCTAATACATTGAGAACCACGTATCTTCTACTTCTAGAATCACGTAATTTTTTTTTACCTCTAGCAGTACATAACTCCCTTCTACCTCTAGAACGACGTAACTCCCTTCTACCTCTAGAATCACGTAACTCCCTCAAACATCAAAAACCACGTAACTACCTTAAACATTTAGAACCACGTAACTTTCTTTTGTCTCTAGAACCGCGTTTATCTTGCATACTTCAAGAACCACGTAACTCCCTTCTACCTCTAGAACCACATAACTCTAATACCTCAAGAACTACGTAACTCTTTTCTACTTATAGAACTTTCTAATACATCAAAAACCTGTTAAGTCCCTCAAACATCAAGAATCACGTAACTACCTCAAACATCAAGAACCACGAAACTCGCTTCTACCTTTAGAACCACGTAACTCTCTAATACATTAAGAACCACGTAACTGTCTAATGCATCAAGAACCTCGTAACTGTCTAATGCATCAAGAACCTCGTAACTTCCTCAAACATCAAGAACCACGTAACTCCCTTTAACCTTTAGAACCACGTAACTCTCTAATATATCAAGAACCACTTAACTCTCTTCTACCTCTAGAATCATGTAACTCCCTACTACTTCTAGAACCACATAACTTTCTTATACATTAAGAACCACGTAACCATTTCCGGCTTCAGTATACGTATTTCTTTATATGTGATTATCTCTGTCTCTGTCTCTAAAAGTTGAAATAACATTTTGTTTTGTTGAACAGCACCAAACATTTTTGCTTTTTTGATCTGGTTTTTTTTTAACTAAAAAACTACCTATAAATTAACAAAATTTAACTTTAGAAGTAAAAATCTGAAAAAGCAAAGTTAGTTTTAAAACAGAACTAACGATTTCTGTATTCTTTCTCCAACAACGGAAGAACAAAGTCAAAATTTCTGCATTACCCTTTGGTTTCTTGTTAAATCGAAAAACTACGTCTAAATTAACCAAATAAAACTTTAGGGGTAAAAAGGTGAAAAAACATAATATGGTTTTCTGGAATAAAACTAACCATTTTAGTATTTTTTTTCCAATAACGCAAAAACAAAGTCCAAATTTCTCCAGCACTCTGTGGTTTTTTTTATATCGAAAAACTACCCCTAAATTAACCAAATAAAACTTTAGGGGTAAAAAGTTGAAGAAACAAATTGTTGTTATGAAGTATCTACCATTTGGTACCTCTTTTTACCTTTAAAATTCGATTTTGTTAATTTAAGGGTAGTTTTTCAATTTAAAAAAAACCAGAGAGTGCTGGAGAAATGGTGACTTTGTTTTAGCGTTGTTAGAGAAAAAATACAGAATTGGTTAGTTCTGTTTTCAAACACATTTTGTTTTTTTAAATTTTTACCCCTAAAGTTTGATTTTATTAACTTAAGGATAGTTTTTTAATTATAAAATAAAAAACTCGAGTGTAACGAGAAAATGATTTTCGAGTTGTTTGAGCAACAATAAAGTGATGTGTGGTTTTGATTTAAAAGCAATTTGTTATTTCATTCTTCTTCCTGTAAAGTCCGATTTTGTTAATTTAAGGGTAGTTTTTCAATTTAAAAAAAAACCAGAAAGTAATGGGGAAATCGTTTCCGAGTTGTTTAAGCTAAAATAAAGAGATGTGCGGTTTTGATTAAAAAAATAATCTGTTATTTTATTTCTCTTCCCGTAAAGTCTGTTTTTTTCCATTTAAGCGTAGTTATTTCAATTTAAAAAAAAACAGAGGGTAATGAAGCAATAAAGTCTGACTTCAATTTTAAAAAAAACGACCGTTTTAAAATGTTGATAACTCCATCAGATATTAGCGAAAACAAATTTTTCATAGACCACTGAAAAGCTTATAAAATTTCCCGCTAAATTATCCTATTTTAAAGCTTGTTTAATAATTAGAAACAGAGAATTACTGTAATAAAAAAGATGTGAATTTTTCGATTTTTCCGAATTTTTATTGTTAAGTTTGGTTAGATGCACATTCCAGAAAATTAATTAGAAAAATGTGAAACTAAGCTAAATAAAACCTGGAATTCTTACCTTTAAAATAAGCCAAAGAACATAAAAATATCTCGACTGGTTCAAAAGTTCTCAACATTTTACTTCGGTCATGTTTTTAATCCCATTTTTGTAATTCTATGGCTGAAAGGCAGAATAACATAACTGCATTTTCATAGTTTTGAGAAAAACCTGTTTTTGCTTATTTTCTTGGTTTTGTAAAATCGAAAAATCAACCAATATTTTTGGTGTTTGGCATTGTATCCTATTTTCTAGTGTAGTTTTTACATCTGTTTATCAATTTTAATAAAATATAAACGCTTTAAAAAAGAATATCAATTCTTTTTTTCGATTTGAATGCAGTTATGCTGTTGTGTTATTAATTATTTTCTACGTAAATAAACATTTAAATCACTTTAATGTTATGGAACTTTAAAAAGCATGACTAAATTAACTCAAATCTGATGTTATCTCAAATTCGATAAAATGTTAGTTATGATGTTATGCCTTTCAGCCACAGAATTAATCCCAAAATTTTGCTCGACAATGTACACACAACTTTGTTTTTCTCTGCCTGCGCAATTCCAAATTTTGTTTCACTTCTCAAAAATCACTCGATCATCCTAAATTGAATCACATTATAATAAAAGTGAATAAATTTAATATTTCCGAGTAATAAGAAGTAATCGTAACTAATAATATAATAAATAACAGATCTCTTAATAGGGCTAATTTTCTCACGGATACTGACAAAGAAAAACCAGAGGCATCGTTACTTTTCGCCGGATCCCCAGTGGGACTTAACGGGTGTGTTCATTTGTCCGAATAGTAATCCAATTGAGAAGACTCTCTTTAACAATGCGATGATCGTGTCGTTAAATCGTATCACAAGGCTAACTAGCCTCATATCCCTCGATTCCCGAGGTTAACGGACAATAGAATCGACACCAGCTAATATTCCTGTAGGTCCGCGCGTTATAGCCAATCGGCATGACTTTTTGTTTCCGCAAAACGCCGCGGGTACGCACAATCTTCCCGCATTGCTTTTGGTATATACAAACGGCGCATTGTCTTGAAAGCTCCATAAACTCAGAGAATTCCTGACCATCCCTAGATTTTCTCCAGCTACCTCCTCCCCCCCTTAACTCCGCTCACTCCCCTGGCCTTTTGACATTATAACCCCCACATACTCCTTCCGACAACGTGACATTATTAACCGACCGTTATGTAACGATCCGTGAATACAAGATAGACCACGGTAATAGATATACTGCAATTAATCGTCCTGAGATGTCGAAGGGTGACGCTCATGAGAAACACCATAATGTTGCTTCCTCTCTTGATTTTGATACATGTGAGCTGTGTGTTAATACGCTTATGCTCGAGGGATGAACGGACTAATCACACTATCATCTGTCTTTATTGACTCGCGATTAGATAGGTCACAGGAAATTTAGTCTGTGGTTTATCTCGACTTAATTACGCGACATTTCGGATATTTCACATTTAGGATTTTACATTCTAAGTTCGGGATTTGAGATTAATTGTCCTGGATACCTCATACGGATTTTTACATTCCGGATGCGTTTTCACGGAATATATTTTCGAAATTCACATTTCGGGTTTCATATTTTTGACTCTATATTACAGGATTTAGTAATTAGGTTATTAAATCCTAAACTTCAGATTTGGGTTTCCACATCCTGAACTCCACATCCTGATCTCCATATTCGGGATTTTATTTTTTAGATTAAATATCCCGGATTAAAAATGTCAGAATCTGCGTACCAGATTCCAAGTAACGCACTCTATTTTATGAATTTTCATCCTGGTTTCCACATTTAGAATTACACATTCCGGAAACATTGCTTAGCATACTGCAATTCGGATTCCACGCCAGAAATTCTATAACCCGAAAATTAAATTGCTGATCACGTATCAAATTCCATAACCCGGAATCCGCAGATAGAAATCGATACTTCGCAAGTCGGATCAGAACTTTTTTTATTCTAGATTCCACATCTGAGATTCTACATTCCAGATTTTAAATTCCGGATGTCTCACTCTTAATTTTTCAATCCTTAAGATACATTCCCGAACCTAGAATTAACATTCCGGGTTTTACGGTTTAAGCACCACATCACAGGATTCAATAACCCGATTTATAAATTCTGAATCACCAATAAAAAAATCTACTTTTTGAACTCCACATTCCGGATTCCACATTCCAGATTATAAATCCCGGATTTCCCAACTCGGATTTCCGATATTACAACACGCATCCCGATTTTTAATTTGCGTATCTCACGTCTCTATTTTCACAACCTGATATCTAAATCCGGAAATTAAAATACCGAATTCCAGATTTCACATTCCATTTCCTGCATTCCGATCCCGGTTCCCGAATCCTTGATTTTACATCCCGGATTCCAGATTCTGGATTCCATATCTTGGATTCCAAATTTCGGATTCTACCTCCCGGATTCCTCATCCTAAATCATATATTCTAAATTCTATATCCCGAATCTTATTTCCCGATTTCATTCAGGTATTTTACATTCTGGAATCATCGATCAGCATACCACATTCTGTATTCCACATCCTACGTTTCATAACCCGGATACAGAATTTAAGATATTACCTTACGAATTTTCAATCCCAGTTTTCACATTCCTGATTTCACATTCTAGATTCCACATCCCGAATTTTACATCCTGTATTCCAGATTCTGGATTTCATGTATTGGATTCCAAATTGCGCATCGCATTTTTCGGATTTCATATCCCAAATTCTACATTCTGGGTTCGAAATCCCAGATTTCACTTCCCCGATTCGTCATCCTGAATGATACTTTCTATATTCTACATCCCGAAAGTATTTTCGGGATTTCATTCAGGTATCTCAGATCCTGGCGATGCATATTTTGGATTTCACATCCCTGATTTCACAGTCTGGATTTTATATCCTAGTGTCTACATTCTGGATTCTGCATCCCAGATTATAAATCCTGGATTTTACAACTCGGATTCCAAATATCATAACACACATCTAGATTTTTAATTTGCATATTTGGTCTCCATTTCGACAACTTGGATTCAAAATCCAGAATTTGTGATACAAAATTCCACAATCCTCCTTCCATTTCTTGCATTCCGATCCCGGTTCCAAAAACCCTAATTTCATATCCTGGATTCGACATCCCGGATTTCTCTTTCCCGACTTCTTATCTTAAATTCTACATTCTAATTTTCGAATTTTATTCAGCTACTTCACATCCTGGAATCATCGTTCAGCATACCACATGCTGGATTCGAGATTCTAGATTTTAAAAACCCTTTACAGAATTGCAGATATCACCTTACGAATTTCCTATTACAGCTTCCACATTCCTGATTTTACATTCCAGATTCCATATTCCGGATTTCACATCTTGGATTTCACATTCCGGAAATTAAAATACTAAATTTCACATTTCTCATTCCACAGTCCGGATTTTACATCCTAGTTTCCAAATTCCGGATTCCTCATCCTGACTTATTCCAGATTCTACATTTCGAATTCTGCATTTAGATTCTACATATTGGATTCCATATCCCGATGTTCAAGTGTCTAATTCCTTATTTTAGTCCAATTTTCTCGAAATCCGCAATTTGATATTTACATCCCGGATTTGGCATTTTCAGTCCTGATTCAAAAATTCTTGATTTTACATCTTAGATTCCACATTCCGGTAATGCACTCTTCGGATTTTACATCCTAGATGTGAAATCTGGATACTGAATTCCCCATCCCGGTTATACATTTCGGATTCCTTATCCTTATCCTACATTCCACATTCTGCACCGAGAACCATATTTCCAGAATCCATTTCTGTATTTGACATCCTGGAATCATCGCTTAGCATACCACTGTCTAAATTCACATCTTGTAATTTATATCCCAGAAACCGCATTTTAGATATCACGTACCAAATTCCCGATTCCAGAATTTTCATACCGGATTCCATATCTTGCAATCTATATCCGGATTTCTTTATTTCAGATTCCACATCCCGAATTATGCATTTAGATGCTAAATATTAGATTTTATATCCTGATGATCATGTATCTCATTCTTTATTTCAGTTCATTTATCTCGGAATATACTTTTTGATTATTATATCCCAGATTTAACATTCCACATTCCAGCTAATTTTATCCTGAACTCTCCATACAGTTTTATACCAGCTAAATTCTATATTCGAAATTCTACATGCCATATTCCATACCTCGGATTCCATATTCCAGATTCTGCTTCCCGTATTCAACATTCTGCATTTCATATCCCAGAATCCATATTTAGGATTTTACATTGGACCATTCTCATATTTATTCTTTCATTCCGAATTCCGCATTTTAGATTCCACATTCCGATATTATAATGCGGTAGTTACAATCCAGGTTCCACATTCCGTATTCCAAACACCTGGATAAAATATTTTTAATTTCATATTCTTGATGCTCCAACATTTTTTTCTGATCTGGAAAACATTTCGGTTACATTTACGAAGTGAAAATGGGATGTGGAATCTGAAAAATACTGAAACCCTGGATGTAAAATCCAGAATGCTAAATTTGGGTATCGGGATTCAGAAAGTGGAATCTAGAAAGTGAAATCTTGGATCCTGAATCAGGAGTGTCAAACCCCGGAAAGTGGATTCAGAGATTTAAAAAAGAGACGTGAAATTCGGAATGTGAATTTCGTATAGTAAAATTCCAGGGTTTGAAAACCGGAAATGTGAATTGGAATCTGGAAATTATCAGTTGGATTGTGGAATTCCAAGTTTTATAATTCCAAGATGTAGACTCTGGAATAAGGAATTGAGGTTACGTATTCTGGTTTGTGGAATTCTAGAATTTGGAAATCGGAACGTGAATTCCGTATTCAAATGTGGAATGTGAAATAGGAAATTTAAAAACCTGGATGAACAATCTAGGATGTAAAAACTGGGATAAAAATAGGAATTGTGCAACCTTAAATTTGGAATTTCGGATTAGGAATTTGGGATATGAAGTCCAAAATATAAATCCTGGAATGTAATTTCTATTTCGGGTTGTAAAATCGATGTAAAATTCGATATCTAAAAACCGTTTTACGAATTACGGGATAAACAATCTGGGATGACTAAAACGGGATTAGAACCTAGTAATTGAAATAGGGTTGTAGAATCATTAAAATACAATTACATATTTGAAATCTTGGATATGGATTCCGGAGTGTAAATCCCGGAATGTAACAACCAGAATTTGGATTTCGATTTGTGTATTCCGTATTGTGAAATTCTAGGTTGCGGAACTTGGGTTGAGAATTTCTTAGTCTAATTGGGGTAGCGAAATCCTCATGGATGCGTAAACTGGAACAGGAAAACAGGAATTCGAATCCGGGTTAAGGAATTGGAAATGTGAAATCTTGGATGTGAAATCTGGGAAATGATATACGGATTGTAAAACCCTGAATATAATAACTGGAATTTAGATTTTGGGATTCATGATAAAGAATGTAAATTTTAGGATGTTGAATAAAGAATCTAAAATACGATTATTCGGAATGTAGAATCAGGAGGTAAAACCTGGGTTTTTAACCCAAAATATGGATTCTGGGATGTATAATTTGAAATTTAGAACAGGTATGTTAACTTTAGGTTGTCCAATCCAGTTCTTGGAATTTAGGATGTGGAATCAAGAATTCGGAATCGGGGATGTGAAATTCCGTTTTTGTATTCCTTGTCGTAAAATTCTAGGATGCAGTACCCGGAATGTGAATTCCGTAGTCAGATGTGGGATGTAGAATCCGGAATGTAAAATCCGGGATCAGGAATCCGGCATAAATAATCTGGGTTATCAAAACCGGGATAGGAATCTAAGAGTTGTAATCCGGGTTGAGAATCGTAACTAAAATATTAAATGTGAAATCCTGAATGTGAAATCCGCAAAATGGAATCTGTGTTACAGAATCCAGAATGTGAAATCCGGGATTGCGGCATCCACGATAAAGTATCAGAGCTTCGATAGCTTAGGAAATTCTAAAATCGGAATCCATGATTTAAATTCAGGATATGGAATCTGAAACATGAAATCAGGGATTTGTAATCCGGCTTGAGTTATTCAAAATGTGAAATTTGAGAATTGTGATCCTTAACCTAGAATCGGGAACATAGAACTCGAAAAGTTCCTCAATTGAATTTTACCCTTATAGTGAATTCTATCCGAAGACACACAGCACACAATCTACCTAAAAGTAACTACACAAATGTGAACAAACTTTATCAAATATTATACAAAGGTGAATTATTTCTAGCAAGTTATACACACATGATATATGTACAACTATACCATTATATACATATTAACGCAAACATAAGTGGAGTAGCAGTATGTGTAGAAACGAGGCTTGGGCAGTGCGTATCGATCTGGCCGTGTTACATGCGTGCCAGAGGTTGGGGTCTCGCAATGGACCAATCAGATGGCTACTCCTCTCACCCACGTCCCTCTTCCTCTCCTCACGATCACTTACTCTCTCTCTTTTTCTCTTCCTCTCACGATCCCAACTAATTTTATCTCTTTCCTTTACAATCCCACTCTCTGCGAGAGGTATCGATACACCGTGGTTACCTGTTTGATAACGCCGTCCGATAACGCATTGCTCGGTGGCCATAGTGAAACAATAGAATGGCGGCCACCTGTCCAAGAGCAAAGTTTCTCCAAATGGCACGGACTTGTGCAAACTCCGGAAACCACAGAGACGAAACGCTATAGCAAAGAAACATTCGTCAGCGATGGAGTTTTGCCCTTCCCGCTTTGGAACAGGAAACGTCAGAGAGAAAAAAAATGTACACCGCATTGTTCTGAGTTCATTGCGCTTATCACCAAGGGTTTTTCAACACTCGCTACATTCACGAAAATGTTTGCTGCCTTATACAGAAATACGCTTTATTTTAATATTTTTACACTGCGCTTTTTTTTATTAAAACTGAATTCGTTAAATTTATTTTTAACTGGACAGAGTTTTTAATTGTAAGATTAAATAATAAATAAATAAATAATAATAAATAAATCTTATAAGACGACAATAAAATGTGGACCATAACCTATATACCATTGTTTTAAACATCAAATTGGGGAAAAAGCTAAGTATAATAAAATTATCTAAGCTGAGCAATCAAAGAAGGATCTTATTAAAGGAAGCAATGTTCTGTTACCAAATCATAACATTTCAACATTTGAAAATAGTAAAGAAAATGAAAGTAACAAAACAATTTTTAAAAAATAACACTTATTAATTAAAGTTAATAAAAATATAAATTAAAAAGAGCGTCACGATTTATATTAGACAATGTGAGAAAGATTTGAAGCATAGTAAAATTTGTTTTAAAATGTCAATTTGCTCTTCTGATCATTAGAATCAATGTTTATATTTCCCAAATTGATAGAATAATTTTTAAAAGAACTTTAGTTTCAAATATTGTTTTGATTTAAAAATTATTAATTTAAACATTGAACATGATCAGATCACAAACTGACATAAAAAAAAAATTGATTTTATCGAATCATCTGATTTAAAAATAATCATAAGAGAGTACTTTTTAAATTCAGAAAACATGACACATGTATGTACCCGTTACAAACTGCACGACAGTGCGGGCAATAAAATTTGCTAAACGATGTAAATAATAGATCGGATCTGTCCGACAGTTTTCAGTTATTTTCCCCAAGCGAGCATAATTCATGGAAAATTTATAGCTGCTGCTCAATTACGCAAAATATTGTCAAAAAACGGGGAACAATTCTATCCGACTTTTATCCCCTTTATCATTCTCTAACACCGAGATCCGCTCTCGCGTAGTCATTCAACGTTTCCTGTTCGCATTTCAAACTTAACGCTCGTTTATTTACTACTTCGGTATCATCGTCTTTTTTCCAATCTGGCTCACGATATTTTTAAATAGATTCAAATTTCTTACAAGTATGCAAAAATGTTTTAGGTAATATTTTGTAAATATTATATTTCGTTATTTTTATATTTTGTAAGAGTAATTCAAG
This sequence comes from Ganaspis brasiliensis, assembly GCA_037103525.1. Lineage (NCBI taxonomy): Eukaryota > Metazoa > Arthropoda > Insecta > Hymenoptera > Figitidae > Ganaspis > Ganaspis brasiliensis. Next base: position 1,712,865 of record JAZKLR010000492.1, read on the forward strand.
CCTAATCGTCATCTATATTCAAGCTTTATATATTAAAAAAAAACATTTCTAGAACTCACTTTCCGGCGATTTTTCTAAATTGAGACTAAGCTTGGTGACATTTCAGCAAATAACCAAAAAGTTTGACAATTTTTTCTACAACTTCCAGTGACCATTTTCTATCTCAACCTCCATTATTGTTTCCAAGATGCCCAGAAGGGAGATACGAGAGTGGAAACCTCTAACTCGAGCTCCAAAAAGTCTATGGGGCGTCGTGGGTGGTTTGGGATTCGCTCCCTTCTAATCTGGTCTCCTTGGTTTCGCCCTCGGGTTTTCGCGAGCAAGGGCCTTCAAAGGTGGTTGGGAGCTGAGGTGGAGAAAGGGAGAAATAGAGTACGAGAGACTAAAACGAAGAAAGCAAAAGCTATAGAGAAAGTTAGAGTGAGACAAAGTTGGAGAACAGGCGGTTTAAAGGGTAGCGAACGCCTCGACAAAAGCAACCCTCTTAAAGTTCACTCTGTGCTGTGCCTACCAATGCGACTACTCTATCTCTACGTCTACGAGTTCCTGGTCCGAATGCGAAGCATTTCCTTTTTTTAAGTGTTCTTTTCGAACCTTCAAAAACAGACTTGCTTCCTTTTCCCCAACAGGAGGCTGAAACTCAAACTAGATAAGAAAATGTTTCCAAGGCAAGACTTCAATAGGTAACTACTAAAAGCAAGACTAGAGTCCTTCTGAAGCTGTGGGAAACTTTTTATAAACATAAAATGCGTGGGAAGATTCAAAAATAGATTCCAGAACAACCAGTGCTAAAAACAGTTGCAAAGGCCGTTTCCTCGGCAACGGCTGCCACGCAACAGTTACTACGGCCGTTTACTTGACAACGATATCCAAGAAATAGTTGCTACGGACGTTAAATTAGCGACTGGGGACTAGCAACACTAACTACGGCCGTTTAATTAGAAATTGGGGACTAGTAGCACCTGCTAAGGCCGTTTCCTTAGCAACGGTTGCCACGCAACAGTTACTACGGCCGTTTCCATGGCGACGGTTGCCACGCAACAGTTACTATGGCCGTTTCCTTGACAACGATATCCAAGAAATAGTTGCTACGGCCGTTAAATTAGCGACTGGGGACTAGCAGCATTTGCTAAGGCCCTTTCTTTGATAACGGTTTGCAAGTAACATCAACTGCGGCTGTTTAATTAGCAACTGTGGATAAGTAGCACTTGCTAAGGCCGTTTAATTTGCAACTAGGGACTAGCAGCACTTGCTAAGGCCGTTTCTTTGACAACGGTTTGCAAGCAACAGCAACTACCGCTGTTTAATTAGCAACTGGGAACCAGCAGCACTTGCTAAGGCCGTTTCCTTAGCAACGGTTGCCATGCAACAGTGACTACTTTCGTTTCTTTGACAACGGTTTGCAAGCAACAGAAATTACGGCTGTTTAATTAGCAACTGGGGCCTAGTAGCACTTGCTAAGGCCGTTTCCTTAGTAACGGTTGCCACGCAACAGTTACTTCGGTCATTTCTTTGACAACTGTTTGCAAGCAAAAGCTACTACGGCATTCTACTTGACAACGGGAGTCCAGTAACGGTTACTAAGGTTTGTCTCTTGAACACATTTGCTACGGCAGATTCTTTAGCAACAGTTACTACCGCCGTTTTCTTGATAACGAGTGCCAATGATCATTTGCTTTCAACTAATGCTTGATAACGCTCACCAACCAATAAATATCTCCATTAAAAGTCCTCTTCACTTTGAATTGACCATTTCCCAGAAAAATTTAATTAAAAGCACCCCCTTCCAATTACAAAAAATTGACATTGCCGAGCTTCGTTAATTTCCTTGGCCTGAAATTTATTAATTTAAAGAGAGCTTGTGCTTGAAAAGGTCCACACTAAATCCAAGGGTGCAGGATTTCGGAAAGGCCATTTCACTTGGTTCGTAATGAGATTCACGGAAAACGAAAGAGGGAATTTTTTTTCGCGAAAAAAAGAAAAGGAAAAAGAAAAACAAGTGCAGACGAATAGTCGTTCACTGAGTGTCACCGACACCGGTCTAATCTGGGGTGCAGCACGAGAGCGAGCCTAATCCAGCTTATCCAGAAAGTAATTTTGAGTCTTTTGAAAGCGTCCTCGTCTCTCGTCGCCTCGCCTCATCCTTATAGTCCAGGAAGACCTCTCCTCGTCGAGGGTGAATCTCGCGGGGTTTTAAGTCGTCAGGAAGGACCAATCTTCCTCTCTCTTGTTTCCGTCAGTCAAACTTTTCTGCGTCCTTCTTTGACCCTGCTTTTCGCTATCAGCGCTTGGCAGTTGTTTTTCTCAATCGTGGACCAGGAAATTAGCGACGAAAAATAAGGGAACTTCCCCTAATCACGGAAGGTGGAATCTCAAGTAGATAAAAGAACCCTTCGTCAAGGAAATTCCTGTAATTCCTTTTTTTCAGATCCGTTCATTTATGCACGAATGAATAGTTCCTTTTTTGAAATTCCTAATATTAAACATTATCTTGAAATTGGTGATGTGGCTGGTAACATTTTGTACTTTTAGAAAATCTTCCTCTGTAGAAATAAAGTGAAACTAAAACATAGTCTACTTTTCTATCCGCTTACTATCCAGAAATTTTGCTGAAAGCGTTGAAACGCCTGATATTCCTGATTTACTAGGAGAAATTAGGAAGAATGGGTAGATGGTGGTTTTACCGTGTGGATTTTCCTGAGATTGGTGGACCGAGATTTCGTCTGAATGGACAACGTTCTATGCGGTTTATTTTACAAGTGTGGTTGAAATTTGTTTTTTTTTCTTCATTTTTATCCTTAAAATCAGAGAATTTCTCATTAGAGGCAGTGATTAATTATGAATCTACTTCTGTATTTTAAATCAAATAATACTGTTACTCTATTTCTGTCGTAAAGCTTTATTTCATAAAGTGGATATATCTTATATCGAACAGTCTCTTTAACCTTCTCATGGTTTCACTATTGAAACAATTTTGAGCAACGATAGTTGCGGAAGTGCATGTTTCGAGAGTGCTCAGTGCCATCAACGTTGCTGACTCCCTGGCCATTGATTTGAAACCCACCCCTTGATAGTTCACAGACGTGCGGAGCGAATGGTTCGCCGCATGCGTTACCACTACAAAGATAATGTGCAAATACATCAAGACATTCTAGTAAATCATGTTACATTTGTCTCTATTCCAATAACACTAACCTTCTGAAAAGTATCTATTTCCGTAAAGCATTAGCTACTCGCGACAAAATTAATATTTTTTTTTTTTTCTATTAATTAGGTTAAACTGCAGGTATTACTTCTATTAAGCAAATTTTTTCTTATGTCGGAATTTAGGACTTATAATGAATATAAAAATGAATTGCTTTACCTGCTTTTTTGTAAATAGTTACATACACGAAAAGAAAATTAATTATACATTTTAAAAAAGTGTTTGACAATTTAGGGAAAAAAGATCAAAAAGAGAAAATTACAAACTTTAAAAAAATTGTACTAAATTCACTACAGACTATGTTAAAGTATTTCGCAATTGATACCTAGCAACACTTGTTAAGGCCACTAGGTTACTATGGCCGATTATTAACAACGGTTGCCAAGCACCAGTTACTACGGCTGTCTAATTAGCACCTACATAGGACCTAGCAGCACTTCCTAAGGCCGTTTCCTTGACAACGGTTGCCATGCAAAACTTACTACGGTCGTTTATTTGACAACGGTATCCAAGCAACAATTGCTACGGCCGTTTCCTTGACGACGGTTACCAAGGAACAGTTGCTACGGCCATCTAATTAGCAACAGGAACATATCAACACTTCCTAAGGCCGTTTCCTTGGCCACGGTTGCCTAAAAACAGTTACTACGGCTAGTTGCTTGACAACGGTTAGCAAGTTTAAGTTACTAAGGCTGTGTCCTTAGAAACAGTCCTTCAGTAATAGTGATTAAGGACGGTTTTTGACATCGGCTGCCTAGCAACAGTTACTACAGCCATTTATTTGAATACGGTATCCAAGCAACAATTGCTACGGCTGTATAATTAGCAACTGGGAGCCAGCAGCACTTCCTAAGGCTGTTTCATTGGCAACGGTTGCCACGCAACAGTTACTACGGCCATTTCCTTGGCGACTGTTATCAAGGAACAGTTGCTACGGCCATTAAATTAGCAACTGGGGACTAACAGCACTTCCTAAGGCCGTTTCCTTGGCAACGGTTGCCACGCAACAGTTACTACGGCGGTTTCCTTGGCAACAGTTGACAAGCAACAGCTACTACGGCCATTTATTTGACAACTGTATCCAAACAACAATTGCTACGGGCGTCTAACTAGCAACTGGGACCTAGCAGCACTTCCTAAGGCTGTTTCCTTGGCAACGGTTGCCACGCAACAGTTACTACGGCCGTTTCCTTGGCGACTGTTACCAAGGAACAGTTGCTACGGCCGTCTAATTATCAACTGGAACCTAGCAGCACTTCCTAAGGCCGTTTTCTTGGCAACGGTTGCCACGCAACAGTTACTACGACCGTTTCCTTGGCAATGGTTGCCAAACAACAATTACTACTGCCGTTTATTTGACAATAGTATCCAAGCACCAATTGCTACGGCCGTCTAATTAGCAACTGGGACCTAGCAGCACTTCCTAAGGCCGTTTCCTTAGAAAATGGTTGTCTAGCAACAGTTACTACGGCTGGTTACTTTACAACGGGTACCAAGTAACAGTTACTAAGGCCGTTTCTATAGAAACAATCACCAAGTAACGGTGACTTAAGACGGTTATTGACAGCAGTTGCTTAGCAACAGTTACTACGGCCGATTATTGACAGCGGTCGCTAAGCAATAGTTGCTACGGCCATTTTCTTGGCAACGGCTGCATAGTAAAAGAAACTACGGCCGGTTACTTGACAATTGGTACCAAGTTATAGTTTTTAAGGCTGGTTCATTGACAACGGTTGGCAAGCAACAGTTGCTAAGGCTAGTTACTTGACAACGGCTGTCAAGTAACTTTTACTAAGGCCGTTTCCTTGACAACAAGTACCAAGCATCATCGATGATTGCCTGTATTAATCCAGCTATTTTACATAATAATTTAACGCATAATAATATTACACGTTATTATAACACATTATGCATAATACCATTGGTTTATATTGACATAATGCAAACTCCCATATTGATGTACACTCTAAATATTAGATATTCATGTTTCTCAATACATAAAACTAATTTTCTATCTTAACTAAGTGTTATGTATCATGGTGGTAGCGCTAACGTATTCCAGGTTTACATGAAGAGTAAATTGAAAACAGAGATGCACGGAGTTATGAACCTGACGCTCGGTGCAAGATATTATCGACTAACATATGCTGTGTGCAGAAATGCGTTAAATTCAGTCTCCGGAAGTGGAAGTTATTAATCCATTTGAGGTCGTGGATATTCATACACTATTACTGTATACCGTTTTCGTTACGTTCCAGTGAAAGTGTTACAAGCAATTGCAAATAATACTATTGTCATTATCACACGCTTAAAACAAAATCACAACCGATTCTTAAAAATCACTAATGGAAAGTAACAAACTAAAAGAATTAAAAAAAAAAGTTAAGCACACCTGATCAAATTGATTAAACCATCAAGCAATTCAAGATGCATTAATGCCCCACACTCCACCCTAATAATCAAAATTTTGAAGGACGATTTTTAATGGATAAATATTCTGCGTATAGAGTGCACACGTGCTTGTGGGAGCGGAAACATTTTTCTAGCGTGCATAATCGATTTACATACGGGTGAAGATCTGAGTGTTGGTAGACATTACGCGTGTATACATATTTCCCAGAATGATCAAGTGGTGAACGTGGGTCCAAAGAGTGGCGACGACGATGCTGCTTCAAATTCAAAACGCTTCGCATCATTACAAATTCATGGTCATTAGGACCACCACCACTACGACTACCACGACGACGCGAAGGTGGCGATTGTAATGGTGATAGTGAAAGGTGAAGCTTGGTAGTGGTGGGTTCGTAACAAATGATACGCGTGTCCAAGCTACCCTTATACTCAACCAGGGTGCCACACTGGATACGGGTGAAGTACATTAATCAAGCGGTATGATACGCGTCCTTAACCCTTCCCTCTTCCTCGCAGAGCGCAACCCCCGCGCACTATGAGGATGAAATGAATTCATGACCGGGACTTTCCACGGGGATGATTTCGCCGAGTCATCCTCTCTATCCTTCCTTCCTTCCTTCTCCCTCTCCTGATAAGCTGAACTTATGAGCCGTGCTATTTTATTAATCCCAACTTGTACGCCAGTCACGAAAACAATATTGACAACTTGCCGTTCGTTTTGGACTTTATTAGCTGAATTTTGTCTTTATTGCTTGGGGAGTAATTTAGATAATGTGGTAGGATGTTAATAGTTTACATGGAGAAAAGAGTGATTCTTAAACTATAGAAAAATACTATTGCAAAATTTTTCTCTTCAGCTTTTTTCATTAAGGCCAGCTTACTCTGAAAAACGTGATTTTTTTCAATACATTTTATTTATAATACAAAAAATGTTAAGTAATAAATTTTTTAACATATGATAGTACATACATGAAGTTACTTAAATTTTTTTTTTTTAAAATGGCGGTCTTGAAAATGGCTGCTGAAAGTTATCTACTTCGTAGATGGATGACATAATTTCTTGGAAAAGAATTATCTGAAAGCAAAAAACAAAACGGTTTCATGTTCTGTATCGAATTGGCTATGGCCTCAAGCAGAATGAAACCTTTTCAATGAAAAAAAAAACAAAATTGCAGACTTTTGTATTTTTTCAACCTTTTTTCACTTTTAATTGTTTCTAACTTTTTTAAATAATAATGAATATTTCTGGTTCTGCTTGAGGCCGTAGCCAGACATCTAAAGAGTAAAATGCCGTTTGGTTCATATCGATAAGTGCAATAGTTTAGAAATGAGAGTGTCATCCATGCGAAAAAACGTGGTTCGGAGAAAAATCAGTTCAAAGTTTTTATTCGTGAAAAATCGTAAAAAAGTGAATTTTACTTACATATCCATTCTAGCTGCATACACAATTCCTTCCTCGTCTTCGTAAGCATCATTCTGAAGCATTCTTGCATTTCTTAAAGCAGTTCTGTGATCCTTAGACGCTTCAGTTGCTTCTAGCTCAGCTCGATCAACATGTCTGTTGTTGGCCCTATCAGCAAAGTGCCTTGCGCCCCACTCTTTTATACCTGTTTTTCGGTCTTGCTGACCTTCGGGACTAATTCTATACTATTTCTACGAGTATGCAGTAGCAATTTATGAAAAAAAAATTTTTGATTTTTTCAAATTTGTTTAGAGTAACCTGGCCTTAAGATAAAGTGTCAAACTTTATGGACGAATTTTGTACATTTGGTCCTTAATGGGTTAAAATACGAAATATAACCCTATAAATAAAACCCAACACAAAAAGTTACACACATCAAAAGTAAATCAAAACCTAACAAAACAAAAAGTAAATTTCACCATAGAACGAACCGTGAATGAAGAGAAAGGTGACGATTCCTGAACGGGCCAACCAGTTGTCCGAAAGTTTAAACGAACAGGCTGATATCGTTAATAGTGATGGGTGGAGGAGTGAAGGTCTCCCTCCTGTTGTGATACACGACTGCCGTGATGACAACAAGCGGATTCAAGAGCCATTTCGATTCCAGTGACACAGTGACACGGAGCTTGTCGACTGAGGCCATCCATTGGTTCTGTCTGATAAATAGGAACGTTACGGGAACAGAATCGCGAGAGTTACAATGGCGTGCCGGAAGATCGGGGCAGCTTTAATTTCCCTCGTAGTTCCTGGCAATTATCACGTGATGCGCCTCGATAGCCATCTCTATATCTTCAACCACAATGGTCCCGGGTTCGGCGCGCAACCCCTTCAACCCCCAACAATTCTCCTTCCTCCCCAGCAGCAGCCCCTTCATTCTAACAGTAGTCGCCGACAACCACGACCCTTCGCTGTCTCTGCTATCTTCTATCTGTCTTCTGCTACTGGCTTCCCAGAAATTCCCGAGCTTATTTCTTCTAGACCATCGTCTTTCCGAGCAGTTTCACTTTGTTTTCTGAAAGGCTGTCAATCGATTTTCTATCCGCAGATCGACTCAAGCTAGAAACGGAAATCATGTTTCTTTTCCTGGTTACAGGGTGTCTAGCGATTCAGGGAAAATGCCGGGAAAAAAAAATTAACAAATTGACGAGGATTTTTAAAATGATCTGTAAATTTTGAAAACGATCCGCCAATTTTTAAAAAACTCTGGGAAGATAGATAAATCCTAAAAACTTCAATTTCAATCTTGTATTCTTTAATAATAATATGAAAAATTGAATTTAAAATGATCAGAATTAAATGTAAAAAAATTTTTATAAAAAGAAAGTCGAAAACTGTATTAAATTTAATTAATTCCAAGCCATTATTATTTATATAAATCCCAAACGTCAATTAACTCAAACTTTAATTTTTTCAAACTTATAAGTTTGAATTAATCAAAGTTGCAATTATAACATGTATAATAGTAAAATATTAATGAGAAACTTCACATTGCTGTTTGTCATTTAAAACTATAAATTTTTGGTAATACAAATAATGAAAATTACTAGAATAATTACAAAATGGAAAAGAATATGTATGAAAAATGACGAAAATAATTGACAATTAAAAAAAAAATTCGAAAAATGTCTAGATAAATACACAATTATTAAAAATAATCTAAAAAATTAAACAATATACATTCAATTTAAACTAAAAAATTGAAAAATCAAGAAAGTTATAGGATTATTTGCTAAAACCAATTGTAAATTGAACAACTGGATTGCAAATCAAAACAAACAAAAAATTGAAATTGAAAAAAATAATTGAAAACTTTAGAAAATAATAAAAATTTGGAGAAAATAATAAAAACTTGAAGAAATAAATTCATAATTTAAAAACTAAACTGAATTTAAAAAAAAATTGATAATAATGGAGAAAAATTACAAAACGTGAAAATAATTCACAATTGAAAACAAAATTCGAAAAATGGTTAGATTATTACACAAAAAAATAATTGAAAAACTCAAAGAATCTTTATAAAACTTTAAGAGACTAATTGCAAATTGAAAAAATTGTAGGAAATAATTTCAAATGGCAAAAAATACTTAATATTTAAAAGAAATAATTGAAAAATGAGAATAATTAAAAAATTGAAGAAAATATCTAACAAATGACTAGATTAATAGACTACTAAAAAAAAATTGATAAAATATAACAAAAACCTTTAACTTTAAAGAAAATAATTAAAAATTAAAAAATAAAGAAAATTATATGAATAATTGTTGGAAATAATTGCGCATTGAACGAATAGATTAAAAATCGACAAATATAATTAAAATTGAATAAAATAATTAAAAATTGCAAATTTAAATTCAAATTTAAAGAAAATAATTAAAAATTCCCGTGTGGAAAAGACAAGTGGGCCCCAACTGGCGCCCACTTGGCCCACCTGGCCCAGGTGGGCTCCAACTGGCGCCCACTTACAAACTGGGAAATACTGGGAACTTTTCCACACGGGTTGAAAAAAGTATTTGAAAAAAGCCGAAAGTTATTGAATATAGAAGAAAACAATTAAAAACTGAAAAATGGAATTGCAATTTAAAGAAAAAATTAAGAATTGAGGAAAATAAAAAATTGAAATTAACGAATCTTATTCATAATGGAGAAAAATAATTGGCAAAAGGCGAGGATTTAAAAATATTAAATAAAATAATTGACAATTGAAAAAAAAGTCAAAAAATGACTAGAATAAAGCACAACTGAAAAAAAAATTTAAAACGTTAAAAAATAATTCTAAAATTTTAAGAAAATAAATAAAAATTATAAATATAGTAAGAAATAACTAAAAATTAAATAAAATATTTAATAAATGAAAAAAAGTATTTAAAAAATAACAAGAATAATAGCAAAATTGAAGATAATTTCTCAAAAATGACAAAAATAATTGACAATTGAAAACAAAATTCGAAAAATGGCTAGCAACTGGAAAAAATAAGTTAAAAAATCAAAGTATAAATATTTAATTTAAAAAATAATTGAAAATTAAAAAATTAAGAAAATTATATAAATAATAGTTGGAAATAATTGCTAATAGAACAACTGGATTGAAAATAATGGAATCAAATAAAATAATTGAAATTGAGGAAAAAATTTAAATTGAAGAATGGAAATGAAATTTTTGAAACATAATTAAGAACTGAAGAGAATAATTGAACAATTCTACTTAAAATTAAAGAAGCATATTGATATTAGAAAAAAAATTGAAAATTGAAAAATGTGATTAAAATTTAAAGAAATAAATTGTAATTTGAAATAATGGTTTATAATTGAAAAAAGTCAAATTTTTTGGAATATTGAATAAACTTAATTGAAAATGGTAGAATGGAATTGACTGTAGAAAATAATTCATAATTTAAAGAAAATTACAAAATAACGAGAATAATTTAATATAAAAAAAAATAATTGAGAAATCTTTAAAATAATAATTGACAATTGAGAAAGAAATTCGAAAACTGTCGAGAATAATCTACAACAGAACAAAATAATTTAAAAAGTTAAAGAATAATTATAAAATTTAAAGAGAGTAATTGTAAATTGAAAACGGTTGAAAATTATAGAGAAAATTGTAGACTTATTTACACACTTATTTATATCACTTTCTTGAAATTTTTAATTATTCTTTTTTGCAATGTTTTCTTTTTCAAACAATTTTTTTGGTAGGTTATTTTTTATATTGCTTTTCTGTATTTTTAAAAAATCACTTAGGTAACTTTAATTTCTTTTTTTATGCGACTAATAATACTTATTTATTTTTTAGATTCTTTTTTAATTTTATTCTTTCTACAAAAATTACTTCAGTTAATTTTATACCTACAGTTTTATTTTAACAATATTTAGAAAAATTTATTTACTTTTCCAGTGATTACGTTTATTTATTATTATAATTTGAGAATTGGAAAATATAATTTTTTTCAATTTTAAACATTGAATTAAATTAAAATATTGAATCTGAATTTTATGAACATACTTCGAAATATTTACAAAGAAATTATATATTTTTGACCCCAAAGAGGTAAAAAAAGTGACAAATCATCAAAATAGGTGAAAAGGTGACTGTCTGTGATGCCTGCAATAATTAAAAAATTTTTTTTTTAATGTTAAGAATAAATTCTCGTAAAAAAATACATAAGCAAAAAATTATGGAGCCTTACAGCAATTTCCAAGTTTAATTCATTTATTTATTCATTCTGTCCACACCTGACATTTGTCACTAGATGTTTTTTTCTTTAAAAATTTAAAATCATATTTCACATTTTTAAAAAGCTCTTAACTTTTAAATTTATAGCAATTTTAATTTCCTCAATTTTCAGTTAATGTGAACTTGCGTTGATTAAAAGTTCAATTAATCCACGTTTCAAAAATATCAAATTTGATGTGATTTAAAATTTTCTTTAATTTTGAATAATTTTCTTCTATTATGATTTCAATAATATCAACTACAATTTTTTACTATTTTTGTCATTTACCAATTATTTTATGCAGTTTTTAATCATTTTTTAATTGTTGCTCTAATCTTAAACTTATCTTTCTTAAATTTCAATGATTTTGTTTGGTTGTTTCAATGACTTTGTCAATTTTAATTATTAATCCCTCGACAAGAAATAAATTTGATTATTTATATTCTTTAATTTTATAATAATCTAGGCAAATTTAAATTAATTTTTTAAATTTACCATTATTTTTGATATTTTGCAATTATTATTTTAAATTTTTAATCATTTTCATAATAAGTAATTTTCTGAACGTTGAAATATGTATCTGAATTTTCAATTATTTTGTTCAATTTTTATTTCTTTTTATTTTCTTGAAATTATTTTTTCTAGCTTTTAATATTTACATTATTTTTCAATTAATTTCCTACATTTTTAGTTTTTCGTTTGCTTAAAAATAAATTATGTGTTTTTTCTATTATTTTCTTCAATTTCTGATTATTTTCATTATTTTGGCATAATATTTAAAAGTTTCAATTACTTATTTGAAATTCCAATTATTTTAATCAATTTTCGATTATTTTTGCAATTTTTTAATTATTTTTTTTAATAAAAAATTTGTAAGTAATATTGTATTTCTTTTCTTTTTTTAAACATAGGTATATATTCTATGATTTTTTAAAATTATTTCTCTCAAATTTTATTTAATTGTTTTCCATCTTTAATATTTAAATTATTTTCATCATATTTCAATTATTTTTCTCAATTATTTTCAAAATTATATTCAACATATATTAATTATTTCTTTTTAATTTTAATTTAATTTTATTATTTTTTAATTATTTTCCTCGATTGTGAATTATTTTCTGACATTTTAATTATTTCATCCAATCTTTAATTATTTTTATTTTTTATATTATTTTCTTCGATTTTAAATTATGTTTGTCTTATTTGAATTATTTTTTCTAATTTTTAATTATTTACTTTTATTCAATAAACTTCTGAAACTTTTAATTACTTCTCTGAAATTGTCTTTAATTTTCCTTCATTATTTAAACTATATTATGTAATTTTTTTCAATTACTTTCTTATATTTCAATTATTTTTTTCAATTTTAAATTATTGTCTCTAATTTTTCATTATTCAATTTTTTCCAATTTATTTTAAACCTTTTCAAGTATTTTTCTCAAACTTAAATTATTTTCTCTATTTTTAAAACATGTCTATATGATTTTTTAAATTACTTTCCCCAATTTTTAATTGTTTTTATATTTTGCTCGTTGTTTACAGAATACCTATTACATATCTAATTGAATAAATGAATAGTTCAGTGCCTTTTTCCATTTTAATTCCAATTCCAAAATTTTATAAATTTTGTCCCAAACAAATAAATCTAGTTTTATTTATCTTTAAGTAGTAAGTGTACAGATGGCAAAAATATTTACAAGTCGCCGCTCTTGAGAATTTTTTTTTTTTTTTTGGTCGAGATTACAAAATTAAGGTTATGTATATTAACAATGTCAAGTGTCTAGTTAAATATAGCGAAAAATATTTTGCAAAATTTGATAAACTGTTTCTTTAGCATAAATGAACAACTGAAATATTTCAAAACTAAGATTCTTAAGTTGTGAGAACCACTGTTTAAAGATCAAGAGCACTTACTCGGGTCATAACTTTTGCACACATTCCCAACATTTCTACCCTCCCGCCCTCATAAATATGAGAGACGAAGAGCACAGTCGCGATGACGATGAACGACCAAGTACTCTGGGGTGCCTCGGAATCCGGGACTTTAAAACAAATATATCGCGCGTAAATCCAACCTGGATGTCAGCAAAGTAGAGGGATTCGGAAAAGGGAAAAAAAGCAAATCGCAGTCACTTTACTTTACATATATTTTCTGCAAAAGTGCTCCTGTCGCCCCTGTGAAAAATCAGCGACACTGTCTTATTCTAAAATACATCATTTTTCTCCGACGCTCTTTTCTTAAATTTGTTGTGCAATTTACAATAAGTATAACTACTCAAAAACGCCAAATAAATTAGTTATGAAATAAATTATATATACAATATAAGATTACAATCAACAAATGAAAAAGTTAAAAACAAAAAAATTATTTAGTTGGATTTATGGAAATAATTGTTACGCAGTTTGTTTGTCCGTTACGCAAGAGGGACAAAGACAGTAGGTAGCTTAAGATACAAGAGAGATAGCAAAGATAGGCATAGCTATAAAAAAAACTAGAATACAATAGTTATTGAAAAAATGGACAATTGGTAAATTGGTTATTGGAACATTTAGAATTTATAAGAACATTTAAAAAATTGGTATGGTCCTATCCTATCCTAAAAAATAACATACAGTTTTGTAATTTTATAATATTTAATTAAAATTTTAATTTACTTTAGAAGAAAAGTATTTTATAAAAAAAATCAGTGAAGTGTTTAATAGTGTTTTAATTTTATAAGAAAATTGGTGTGTTTATTTAGTGTGCTTCACGTGTCAATCTTTGCGCAGATTTATATAGGTGAGTAATAATAACAATATTTTTCATTGTTTTCTCTTTATTTAATTAATTTATTTGTATTCAACTATCCTATTTAAGAAATCAGGCATTTATAAGCTTGTTATGCAAATAACTGTTACGCATTTTAAGACTGTTTGTCCGTTACGCAAGAGAGACAAATACAGTAGGTAGCTTAAGATACGAGAGAGATAACAAAGTTAGGTATAAAATCTTCATATGTTTGTCTTTTGATTCTTTTCTGTCGACAAAAAATTACATTCCTCTTGGTGAATGTAAAAAAAATACGTAATCTGGAATATATAGAAGTTAACTTGAAAAAAAAAAAAAAATGATCTTCCTTTCTTTTCGGGAAGATTTTGAAATGGATTAGCACGCCATTTCATTCCATTCCAAGAGACACTTTAGCAACTAGTTTTGCGAGGCTATCTACCTTGAAAGGACTGCCGAGTGCACTAGTGAATTGATGAGTGTTCAACTCGTGGCAAAGTCCTTCTGAGTTTGCAAATGACGAGAAACGACAAGACTTACGATGGGTTGGTTTAGGTATAGGAAACAGGGAAGACCATGGAGAAGGAAGCAAAGGCTGAAGAGAGAAAAAGGAAGCTTGATTGAAAGAAGGAAGGCCGAGAGAGAAAGATGAAAACACTGAGAGAAGTCAGTAACATTATCGTGTTTTAATTTAACTTGCTGCTGCACTTTAATGAGACTTCGGCTGAATTGAAACGTCGACTGGCAAAGCAGGTGAACACTGCCAGGCAAGTAAGCGGTGAGACGGGGGTATAGCTCTGTTCCTCCCATTGCAAAAGTACATAATGGTGCTGCAAACACTGCTCCAGATACACGCTGAAAAAGCGGAGATCAAATAAACACGATTTAAACTCCAAGAATCGACTTTTTCCAATCACAAAATAGTATTGTTCTAAAGTGAATCTTTAACTTAGTTTCAACATTTTCTAATGGCTTTTGTAGAGTGGTAGATTGTAATTATGTAAATTGTAGGGTTAAACATTCGAGATTCCACTTAATCCAAATTTCTGTTTCTGGATTTTAACTTCTACATTCTAGACACAAAATATCAGACTTTACATTTCAGATTCTACATTTCAGATTTCTCATTACAGTTTCCAGGATTTGCATTTCACTTTCTAGAATCCAAATTTCCGATTCTGGATTAGGGTGGTCCAAAAACAAAAAAGTTGAAAATATTATGCTCTCACCCCCCAGGATTGTTCTATATCGAAAAAAAAATTACCCATATTTTTTTGTTTTTTTTAATATTTAGAGGTCGCTCAAAGTGCTCAAAGTTTCCCATGCGAAATGCATGGGAAAAAAAAACTTTTTCGTAGAATCGATATAAAATCCATGAAAATTAATATTTATTGATCGGATAATGCTGCTTCTCTTCAGGAGAGTTCAAAAAACAAGATCCAATAATTTATTAAACAATTTTTTATTATTAACTATTTTTTAAAGGTCCTTAAAAAACCCCATAAAATGAAAAAAACGTAAATTATGGGGTTTTTTTAGGGACCTTTAAAAAATAGTTAATAATAAAAAATTGTTTAATAAATTATTGGATCTTGTTTTTTGAACTTTTCTGAAGAGAAGCAGCAGTATCCGATCAAAAAATATTAATTTTCATGGATTTTATATCAATTCTACGAAAAAGTTTTTTTTTCCCATGCATTTCGCATGGGAAACTTTGAGCACTTTGAGCGACCTCTAAATATTAAAAAAAACAAAAAAACAGGGGTAATTTTTTTTCGATATAGAACAATCCTAGGGGGTGAGAGCAAAACATTTTCAACTTTTTGTTTTTCCCATGTATTTTTGGACCACCCTATTCTGGATTCTATATTCTTTGTGCGGTCGCGCCGTACGTTTCTCACCTCTCGTCGATAAGCGCAGCTTTGTAGTTTTTTAATTTTTGCACAAAAAGTTATGGGCCGTCCATTTGAAAAATTACAGGGTTTTGAACTAACAATGTAAGCAATTATTAAAAAAAAAAGGAAAGGAAAATCGAAGATTTTGGCAAAAATTTGTGTTTAAAAAATATTTTCAATAATTCAAGATTAAAAAATGTTTCTTTTTCTTATTTATATTTTTTTATAAAACTACATTCTTTGATGAGTAATTTAAAAAAATCGACCTTGATATCTGAATTAGAACAAAAGTTATTCGAGTTTAAAAAAAATGCCAAAAATGTTTAAATACGATTTTTGCAAAAAGTTTTAAATATTTTGCAAAAATATTTTAGAATTTTTCACTTAGATGGTAGAATAAGTGTACAAACTTTCATTAAAATCACTGACGAGTCCAGAAATTCTTTACTTTGATATGCATGGAATTGCTCTAATGAGGAAACAATATTAGTAAATTTTTAATATTAAAAAATTTTAGATGATAGCATAAATAATAATCAAAACTTAAAATGACAGTGTTTCGAAAATTAAGAATAATAATCAATATAAATTCGTGTGATAAAAATCAAGTAAAGTAAAGAAGTGAGAAACGTACGGTGCGGCCGCAAAAAGAATGTAGTATCCAGAATCGGAAAATTTGGATTCCGGAAAATCACCTAATTGACTCGGTTTTCTGAAATTTCGTAAATAAAATATCCTTAAAAGTGGAAAATCGTATAAAAAGTAACATTAATAATAATAATCGCAAACTTCATTCTTTCATTCTTTCATTCTGTCCACACCTAAAGTTTGGCATAATAGATGTTTTTTGTTTTAAATCAATAACTTTTGAAAAAATGTATTTTTATATTAATTATAATTAATTATAAGATTTCTAATTTTATTTATTTAATTATTGATTCTCCTGAATCTAAATTTTAAATCAATTGACAAATTTATGTAGTTTATTTTCAATAATAATAATGTATTACAATACAAACGTGTCTTATTTAAAGCTACTTTACAAATTTTAATAAAGATTCAAAAAATTTTAAACTTAAAATGAAAATTAATGAATATTTTATGTTATAATTTATAATAATATATGAATAATTTTCATAATAATATTTCGTTTTTTAATTACTTCTAAAAAAGACAATATAAATAAGAATAAAGAATGAAATATCATGATATAATTAGAAAAAAGCGAGCACTGTTTTAAAATATTTTTTAAGATTTTTAAATACCTTCTTTATAATTTATTCCTCTTTTAATCATTTTTTTTAATTTGAAATCTTCTTCTCTATTTTAAATAAAAAAAAGTACCAAATTAAATTTCTCCAAATAAATGTTGTATTTTTATCTCAAAATGCTTATTTTTTATTGGTGAATTATTAAACTTATTTAATTTCTAATTTTATTATAGGTTTCAAATTAGGATCAATTATAATTTTAATCAGTTGAATTGTAAAAACAAAAAATAAGATTGACTGAAATAGAGTTTTCACTATATTATAGATTTGCCAAGCCCGTCAGGCTAAAAATTCATTAAAATCAAGATCAAGATCCTAAAATTTTCACAAAAAAAAGCGCTGATCACAAAAATCAAGTACTTAAAATAATTTCATTATATTAAAGAAAAGTAACTATTTATTAATAGAAGTTTGAATTAATAAAAGAATTTAGAATCGATAAATTAAAATATTAATCGATTTGAATTATATTAAAGTTTGGATCGATTTAAAATTTCCAAATTTATTTAAATTCTTATAATTATATGGGTTTAAGTTTGAACATCTAAAATATAAATTGTGAGAATTTAAAAATATTTGAAGTTCATAATAATTCTAGCATTAATTAATCAAATTCGAACAATTAAAAGTTTTAAGTAATTTAAGTTTAATATTACTAAAATTTAAAAAATTCATACTTCTTATACTAATTATTAAAGTTTGAAGCAATTAAAATTCGTATTAATTAAATCGAGTTTAAAATTTTTAATTTAATTTAATTTGTGAAGGTGAAAGATTGGAAAAATTGTTCCCATGGATTAAATTAAAAATGAGTTATAAATTTTAAAACTTTAGTTATATTTCAATTTTGATTAATTCAAGTTTGAAATAATTTCAACTTGAATTGATAGAAGTTAGGAATTTTTTAATTTGGAAGAATGAAAAAATATTGATAAAAATTTTAAAGTATGGTTTGTTATTAATTGAATTGCGTAAAAAAAATTAAAAATAAGGAATTCTTATTATCAAAAGATGTTTGGAATAAATTAAGTTTGCATAAAAGTTTAAATATATTTTGTTCACAACACTATTGAAAGATAAATATTCTTACTTTTTGTAACATACAATAAATTTTTTTATTTTTAACTGGGGAAGAAAATTTAATTTATTTTTTAAAATTCCTTTCTATTTATTTATTTGTAACAAATTTTAATAAATCAAAATTAATTCACAAAATTTAATCTGATAATATATAATTAATTTTATCTAAATAAGTTTATAGTTTATTTTTTGCATTTAAACTATATACTAGCCAATAAAATACGCGTGTTTTTTTTTTGCTTAGTAATAATAATAGTCCCAAACATTATTCATTCATTCTTTCATTCTGTTCACACCTATAGATGTTTTTCTGTTTTAAATCAATAATTTTTGAAAAAATGTATTTTTATATATGATTTCTAATTTTACTTAATTATTTATTAATGCTCCTGAATTTTAAATTTAAATTAAGTAATAAATTTATATTTTATTTTTAACAATAGTGTATTAAAATATAAATGCGTGTTTTACTTTAATATACTTTACAGTTTTTAATAAAGATTGAAAACACTTTAAACATAATATGAAAATTAATGAAAAAATATGTATAAATAATTTAAAATAATTTAATGTTTCCAATATATTTGACGATTCAATTATAATTTTATTGAATTCAACATAAATAAGAATAGAAATGAATATTATAAAGTTAAATTGAAGAAAGCGAGCACAGTTTTTCAATATTTTTTAAGGCTTTTAAATGCCGTCTTTATAATTTATTGCTTTTTTTTGGTAGACTTAGGTACATTTGTTAAACTAAATATATTTTCGGTTGATATAAAAATTCCTGAAAATTTTAAGCGTAGAGGTTTAAATTGAATGATATTTCAATTTTTGGAAATTAAGATTTTAAATTGTTTCAAATAATTCTTAGGAAAAGAAGTCTGCATCAATAAAAAATTTAGAATCGGTAAATTCAAGTATTAATTGATTAAAGTTTGGATTAAATATAAGTTTGAATCTATTTGAAATTTCCAAATTTCTATCAGTTGAAATTAATAGTTTTTATATTTGCAAATGATTTCAGGTTCCATTGTTTCAAATTTTTTAAAATATTTTTAGACTTAAATAGTAGAAATTGTAATCATAAATTTTTGATTAATTTAAGTTTTAATATTATAATACACATTTTTTATAATTTGAAGATTTTAATATTGGCTGAAGTTTGAAATTCCTAATTTAAATATGCATTGTTAAAATTAAAAATTATTTATAGGTTTATAATAATTTTAACATGAATTGATTGACGCTTAAACCATTAAAAGTTTTAAATAATAATTGAAGTTTATTATTATTCAAATTTAAATAATTCATAATTCTTACATATCTTATTTTAATTTTTTTTTTGTTTTTAGAGTAAACTAATTAAAATTTGAAACAATTTGCATTCATATTAATAAAATCAAGTTTAAAAATTTTAATATAATTTAATTTGTAAAAGTTAAAGATGGAAATAAAACAAAATGAACTCATTTTTATTTTAATTTCTAAAAAACACTAATTATTTCAATCTTTCACTCTTACAAATTGAATTAAATTAAAAATCTTAAACTTGATTTATAAATCTTAAAACTTTGGTTACCTATATCACAATGAATTTTAATAATTGAAGTTTGAAATAATTTAAATTAATAGAAGTTGAGAATTTTTTAATTTGGAAAAATTAAAATTTATATCGATAGAAATTTTTGAGAATGGTTTGTTACTAATCGAATTTCGTATTGTTTAAAGAAGCTTAAAATATAAAGATTTCATATCAATAGAAGTTTGGAATAAAATAAATTTTCATAGAAAATTGTATTTATAAAAAATATTTTGTTCAAAAAACTATTTAAAAAAATATTCTAATTTTTTGTAACGTACTATGAAAACTTTTAATTTTAACTTAGGAAGAAAATTGGAGTTATTCTCTAAAATTTCTTTGTGTTTGTTAATTTATAGCACATTCTAATAAATAAAAAATAATTGACAAAATTTAATTTGATAGTATAATTAATTTAATCTAAATAAGTTCATAGTTTATTTTTGTATTGAAACCATTGAAAAAAGTAATTCTCGCGCGCTTTGGCGCGCGTATTTTTGGCTAGTATTTAAAATAAACTAAAATAAATTTTCAAGTAAGAAATGCAAATGAAATTATTTAGTTATATTTGAAAAACAAGAAATTGAAAAAAGAAAAATATACATTTGGATTAGACATTTTTTATTTAGAATTTTCCTTTGATAAATTGTTTATTAAATGTAATTTCTATATTGCCGAAATTTTAGAATTCAGTTTCAAAAAGCATCAAGAAATTGAAAAAAATTAGAGAATCTGAAAAAATAATAAACAACTACTTTTATAGAATAATTGCAATTATAGAATTTTTATAATTTGAAGGAACTAAAAACTGAAAAAAAAGAAAACTAGAACGTAAAAAAATGACACGCAATAGAGAAATAACGCGCCTACTTTGTCTTACAATAAAAAAATGACTAAAAAAAAAAACAAAAAAAATACCAAGAAATTTCAAAATAAATAAAAAGCCAAGAAAAATTAAGAGCAAAAAAATTAAGTTAATTTTTTGGAGAACATAATAAAACAAAAAAGAATCTTGAATGCAAGAAAAAAAGAAAAACTAAAAAACCATGAATTAATTTACAAATTTATGATGAATTATATACTTTATGTTGGTCAATCGCTTCCTTTTGAGACAAGGAATATGATTTTTTTTCATTAAATTGTAGTTTTAACACAGAAAAAATGTTCGACAAAAATATGATATTTTTCTCGGAAATAAGGTGCTGAAAAGAATTTGTTAAGTATTTCCAAAAATCCTTGTATTTAAATTTAGGTATTTATGGGCTTACTGAGCCATTCAAATTAGTTGAAATTTGTTAAAACTTATTTTCAAATTGTTCACCTCTCTAATTAGGACATACCTCATTAAGTGTAAAATTTTGAAAATCTTGCGATAATTTTCAAAACCATTACTTTTGCAAAAATCATATTTGTATAAATGATTTAATTAGTTTAATAAAATAATTTAAAAATTAAGATTCACGGTGCATGATTTAAAAAAAGGCCATACAGTATGTTGCATTTAAATATTTTAATACTGTAGTAGAGTGTAGATGACAAAAATTATTATTCTGATTTTATTTTTCGGCTCTGTTTCCGAGAATTCAGGTATAAAATTTTATGGATTTAAATAAATTATCTCTTTGCTCAATTACCAAATGTTCATAAACTACTTGAATGAAGCCAATTCTAGGTAGTAGTTAGAATGAAAATTTTGGGGAATTTTGGGTCTGTAATGAGAAAGGTCAAGTCTCATTAAAACTTTCAGAGTTGAAAATGTTTTTCATTTTTGAAAATATTCAGTTTGCTCTGGGCATTTGACGAAGAAGGTTTGAGAGAAGTAGTGTTAGTATTGTGAGTGTAGTGCATCATCGAAAAGTAAGAAGAAAGAAGAGGAAGAGGAAGAGAAAGAAGAAGAAGAAAAAGGGGACGAAGCTACATATTTGACAGGTCTGAAATATTATATTATAATAGTAATTGATTATTAAAAATGTTTTTACAAAAATGAAAAAATTATTAAAAATGTATTTAAAATTTATTTTCATATACTGAAAGAAAGAAAAATTTAAAATTTGCTTTTAAAACCGTCTGCCCTAGTTTTGTTCTTAAAATCTTAAAAATGAAGATTTTTTTATGTTTTGATATTTTGTTTTAAATATGCATAAAATAAAGGAAGCTGTAAGTATTATTTGTAGTTTATTAATCAGTTTTTTAAATTGATTTAGATTTCATTAAGAAAAATGAAAACTTGTTGAGATAGGAGTTATTTAAAATATTTGAAAATAGCTTTGAATTTTAAAATGTATTGTGTAAGCTAAATATTAGAATAGCATATTTGATAGTTAAGAAGTAATTTAGTTTAATATGCGGTGATGATTTTTATAAAAAAGTGTATCGTTTGTCGATTAATGACTGACAATTTTTGAGACTAATGCTATAAGTTCATGATGAGTGACAACAATAGAAAAAAAGACTATGAATTTTTAAGATTAATTTTTATCAACAAATAAAGTTTGCTATTATATTGATAATAAATAATGAAAAATATTTGTAATATAAAAAAAAAATTAAAAATTAAAATCTTTTCTTCTATTGTTTTCACTTATCATGAACATAGTAGTTAGTCTCGAAAAATGTCAGTCATTAATCGTATCAACTATTTTTAAAATTGACTATACTGAATAAGAGATCATTAAATTTACTACAAAAAACACTATTAGAAAAACACACTTATTTATTGTATTTTAGAAAAAAATATGGAAACTTAAAAAATCCTTATTTTTAAAAACAAAAGCAAGGCGGTCGTTTTTTAAATAAATACTTACGGAAAAAAAAGTTTTGTATCTTCATTAATAATAAAGATAAATCATTCATCAAATATTTATTTTAAAGTTTAAGTATTTGACTTGAAACGACTTCGAAACAAAATTAAAAATTTTTCTTTTTTTATTTAATTGCTTAAATTAAAAAAAATTTTTTTACTTTTTTTGAAAAATTTCAAATTGATACAATTTTTGAAAAAATCATCACATTTTAATTCTACAAATGGCATTTGAAAGCATTGTTTGTCACCTTTAAAACGATTTTTTAAAAATTGCTCTACGATAATTTTTAAGGAAGATATGATCATTTGTTTATAAAAATAGCCTCTTTTTTCAGTTGTTGGTAACCTGAGAACTACTGACTTTTGGAAAATATTGTTATGGAAAAAAATGTGCCTGTAGACATTGGAAAAAAATATTTAAACATTAAAAAAAAAATTTTTTTATTGATAAGTATTGGCATGTATATGTTATTCGTCTTAAAAATATATATACAGAAGGAAAAATTGAATAAAAAAATTTTTTTTTAATGTTTAAATATTTTTTTCCTATTTCTACAGGCACATTTTTTTCCTTAACAATTTTTTCCAAAAGTCAGTTGTTCTCAGGTTACCAACAACTGAAAAAAGAGGCTATTTTTATAAACAAATGATCATATCTTCCTTAAAAATTATCGTAGGGCAATTTTTAGAAAATTGTTTTAAAGGTAACAAAAAATGCTTTCAAATGCCATTTGTAGAATTAAAATGTGATGATTTCTTAAAAAATTGTATCGAATTTGAAATGTTTCAAAAGTGAAAAATTTTTTTTTTTAATTAAGGCAATTAAACAATAACAAATTTTTTTTTTTAATTTTGTTTCGCTGTCGTTTCAAGTCAAATACTTGAACTTTAAAATAAATATTTGATGACTGATTTATCTTCATTATTAATAAAGATACAAAACTTTTTGTAATGACCTTGCATTCCATAGGGTGGGCAAATCCTTTTGAGCGGCACTGTACTACCTCATGAAATGCACAAAAAAATTAAAAATTGCTTGTGAAACTAGATAGAATTTTGAAAACTCTTTGAAATATTTTTTCTATGACATTTGCGTCAAAACCTCGACTTAAGAAGTAGTTTTAAAATATCTAGAGCTTCAAACGAGGGGAAATATTGGCTTTAAATATAAAAAATCAAATTTTATTTAAAAGTAGCATTTTTTCTACTTAGAAAACAAAGTAAAAATTACCTCGTTTATTCAAAGCAATTTATAATTTATTTGCATTGCTCGAGTAAAAAGTTAATTTTTAGGATAAGTCTGGGAGAGATGTCCATAGTTATAAAGGTCCATAAAAATAAAAAAACATTTTTATATTGATGTTTATTGCTAATTAAACATTTTATTCTAAATATAAAAATAAAATACTTTAGCGTAAACGATCGTAAAATTAATGTTATTTTATATTATTTCAATACTGAAGGAATAGATAAAATAAAAACAAGAAGTATTATTTTTAATTTTTTATTCTTTTTCGAAGTTTTTCTTTGCATCTAGATACAAAACAAAGTAATTTAGTTTAGACTAAGTGATTTTTTGAGCCAATAAAATATTTAAATTGGCCATCTCCCCCGGACTTAAGATATTTCTCCGATGGGCAGTCCCTGCCAAAAGTTAGTATTTCAGTTAATAACGATTATTAATTAATATAATTTGTTTTTAAACTTATTATTGACCATGAATAGTTGATCAGATATCGGCCAATAGTTTTTCAATAAGAATGTTTCAAAAATTAACAAAAGTTGCTAAATTTTCACCGTTTTTTAAGGATACCTTTTTGAGCCAGTATCATTTTGACACAAAACTTATTTTGATTATTATATTGTACAGAATGAGAATGTTATTTTGTACTATTTTGAAAAATGAATTTGTTATTTTGTACAAGTATTTAAAAACTGGATTTAATTGTGATCCCAAAAATTTTTAACTTCTTTAAAAAATTGTACAAAATAACAAATTCATTTTTCAAAATTGTACAAAATAACATTTAGCAGTTGTACAAAATAACATTTCATTCTGTACAATAATAACAATCTTAAATTAAGTTATGTGTCAAAGTGATACTGGCTCACCTTTATCACAAGTCTATAGGTATCTTTTCTTACCATTTTTTAAAAAATAGTACAATTTAGGTCAATAGTAGCTTATTTTTTTTGAGAAAAACAAACTTTACAACTTCACCTAGTCAGATTTTCAAAAAAGTGGATCATTTTTTAAATAAAGCGATTTGTTTATAAATAATTAGAAAATTTTAGAAATATATTTATAAACATATTTATAAACAAATTGCTGTATTTAAAAAATTATCCACTTTTTCAAAAATCTGACGAGGTGGAGTTTGTTTTTCTTAAGAGTAAGAAAAGATACACTGAGAAAATAAGCCTCTAGCCAAGCAGCTTTATTTCTAGGTTAGGGTTCCTCGGGACAAAACAAACAAAACACCGGCGATGCCAATCAAACTTCTAGGATACCGGAGCATATGCACTGCTAAAATCAATTAAGTGCTTTGCAGGTGCTATATCAACAACCTCTCTCTGCTAAATTTAATCAAAAATTGGTTGTATTTAGTCAACTTATTTTCTCAGTGTACAGACTTCGGAAAAAGGTATCTTTAAAAAACGTTAAAAATTTAGCAACTTTTGTTAATTTTTGAAACATTCTTATTAAAAAACGATTGGCCGATATCTGATCAACTATTCATAGTCAATAATAAGTTAAGAAATAAATTATATTAATTAATAATCGCTATTAACATACTAACTTTTGGCAGGGACTGCCCATCGGAGAAATACCAAATCAAAGTAAATTTTACATTTTTTTTTAATTTTATTTTTTTTTCCATTAATACGGCCTACTTGCTAACGCCAAAGACTTAGTAAAAAGTGTGCATCATAGACCTCAACCATTTTAATTTCAGCAATTGAAGATAATTCGTAAGGTTTGTGATATAATGGATCAAAAAGGAGTATAT
Organism: Ganaspis brasiliensis; assembly: GCA_037103525.1. Classification (NCBI taxonomy): domain Eukaryota; kingdom Metazoa; phylum Arthropoda; class Insecta; order Hymenoptera; family Figitidae; genus Ganaspis; species Ganaspis brasiliensis. Next base: position 1,738,570 of record JAZKLR010000492.1, read on the forward strand.
GAATGTACTGGAATTAAAGATAAATCGTAAAGTTAGATTAGGTAGGGAGTAGGTTTTGTAGGTACCTTCACACCCCAACCTTATACCCCTCCCACACACCCTAATTCTAAACTACCTTACCTACCCCCTAATCCTTGCCCAACACCCTAACCCTACATTTCTCCTATCTGCCCTACAAAACCCCTTTTTCCTCCCCTATCATAAACCGCTAAACTAAAACTACCCTAACCTTACCCTATACCTACCCTACCCCAACCCTACCCTAACCCTACCATAACCCTACCCCAACCCTACCCCAACCCTACCCTAACCCTGCCCCTACCCTACCACTACCGTACCCCTATCCCTACCCCTACTTACCCCCATAACCCTACAATACCCCTATCTACCCTACAAAACCCCTAATTCTCCCCTAACCAACCCTACCCTACCCTTACCCCTATACCTACCCTACCACCCCAACCCAACCCTACCCTACCCCAACCCTACCCTAACCCTACCCTAACCCTACCCCAACCCTGCCCCTACCCTACCACTACCCTATCCCTATCCCTACCCCTACTTACCCCCATAACCCTACAATACCCCTACCTACCCTACCCTACCCTTACCCCTATACCTACCCTACCACCCCAACCCTACCCTAACCCTACCCTAACCCTACCCCAACCCTGCCCCTACCCTACCACTACCCTACCCCTATCCCTACCCCTATCCCTACCCCTACTTACCCCCATAACCCTACAATACCCCTATCTACCCTACAAAACCCCTAATTCTCCCCTAACCTACCCTACCCTACCCTTACTCCTCGCCTACCTTTACCCCTACCCTGAACCCCTTCCCTGCCCCTGCCCAACCCCTAATCCTCCCCTACTTTATTCGACCCTTCGTAGGGACAAATAGGGTTGGGTAAGAGCCTATTCGACTTAACCCTTATTCTATCCCATCTTATTCCAGAGACAATGGAACTTCGATTATAGAAATCAGATATATTTCTTTAATCATATTCTTGCAATACGTTTTTAAAGTCGCCAAACTGTCTAAGGTTAAAATTTACAAGATCTTGCCCGAATTGTTCGGATAATCGAGGTTCTACTGTATATTTCTCGTGCACAAACAAACCCGACTTCAAAATTTGATATCCCAAACATAATATAATTTTTTTTTTTTTTTTTTTAGTTATACAAATTTCTATTATCAGAACACCTGATTATTAGGGTGGTCCATAAAAAACAAAAGTCAAAAATGTTATGCTCCTATCCCTTAAATTTGTTCCAAATTTAAAAAAAAGTTATCACTGTTTTTGTATCTTGATATCTGACAACTAAACCTCTAAATATTGTACGATTTCAAAATAAAAAAAAATAAGGGTAACTTTGTTTTCAATGTAGAACAAATTTGGCAAGTAGAAGCATAACATTTTGTTTTGTTTGGACCACCCTACTGATTATAAGAGGAAAACTAGAAATGACAATTATTACAATTGTTTAGGCAATTTATTATTAATAATGTAAAATAAATGCGACTTTTACTTTTTTTCTAATTGTGTAAAGTTTGATGTGCAGAGCAAGGATTAAAAATAAAAACTAGAAAATATTGTATTCACAATTCACAATTGTTACAACTCATTGTTAATTTTCCACTACATTGAACATTATGCTAGAAACTTGCTTTTTTTTAATTGTGTAATGTTTTTTAAGCAGAACAACTGATCAGAAGAAAGTATTGAAAATTTTTGAATAATTGTTTAAATAATATTATTGTTTATTTTGCAAATTCTTTGACAAGTTGGAGATAAGTAAGTCTTTTTATTTAAGGTATTTCTCTCGCAGTTATACTTGAAAAAATCGATTTTCTATGGATTTTCTTTAAATTGTGAGAAAACGTTATTTTATATGTGTCTTGTATCTGGTTTAAATTTCAGGAACATTTACCGTCTAAAAGTTGTGATATTTATATTAGAAATTCCAGTTTTTATTATTTTGCATGTAAAACTGAAATTTCGAATATGAATATCTCAAGTTTTAGACGGTAAATGTTCCTGAAATTTTAACCAGATCAAGGCACATATAAAATAACGTTTTCCCACAATTTAAAGAAAATCCATAGAAAATCGATTTCTTCAAGTATAACTCCAAGAGAAATACCTTAATTTTTAAACGAGAAAATTAAAAAATTATAATACTTATTTCTTTTTTTTCAGAAAAAATTAGGTTTATCAAAATTTTGTTGTCAAATATTAATTATTTAACATTTTATGTATTTTCTTTAAATCAAATGAAGTAGTGCAATTCCCATCCTATTCTAACAAACAATAGTTTATTTTTCTCGATGAAACATTCTGTACAATTTTATTTTTTGAGTTATGCTCAATAATATTTTGTTAAAAAGTTATTAAACAAATAAAATTTGTTCTTTTCAACAGACTATTATTTAACAAAATCTTGCAAACAAAATTGTAGAAAATATTTTAACGAGAAAAATGAGCTATTGTTGATAGAATTACATGAAAATTGCAGTTGTTCATTGAAATTAAAGAAAAAACAAAAAAATGTTTAATAATTATTATTTGACAAAAAAATTTTAGCTAAACCTAGTTTTTTCTAGAAAATGCACAATTGAATCATTAGAAATTTGGTGAAATTAATTTTAATATTTTTATTTTGGATGAAAAACGACTATATAGCTTGAGGTTATGTACAATTAGCATTTTAGGTACAATTTGCACAAATAGGAAAAAACTAGAATTATAGAGACATAGTAAGCCTCATTTATTTTTATTTTTAGTTACTAAAAAAAAAATTCAATAAAATTTTATATTTTGTTTGGGAACATAGTTTTTAAATTTTGAGTCAGTATCATTTTGACACAATACATATTTTGAAAATTGTTATTTTCATTCAAACATAGGCAAATGTTATTTTATACAACATCGTATATTAAAGGTTTCAACAGTAATCAATTAAATAAAGTAATTAAATAAAGTAATTAAAAAAATAATAAATACTTCAATTAATTCATCAAAATTAGATATTTAATTTTTATAACTTAAAAATCTTTTAGTTTTAGCAACTTTAACAAAATAACATTTACCTAAGTTTGTACAAAATAAAAAATTTCGAAGTAAGTTCTGTGTCAAAAAGAAACTAACTCTAAATTTTAAATTAACTGAACATTAATTTATGAAAATCAATAACCTGACAATACCTGTCTCGAATATGTAGCTTCGTCCCCTTTTTCTTCTTCCTCTTCTTTCTTCTTACTTTTCGATGATGCACTACACTCACAACACTAACACTACTTCTCTCAAACCTTCTTCGTCAAATGCCCAGAGCAAACTGAATATTTTCAAAAATGAAAAACATTTTCAACTCTGAAAGTTTTAATGAGACTTGACCTTTCTCATTACAGACCCAAAATTCCCCAAAATTTTCATTCTAACTACTACCTAGAATTGGCTTCATTCAAGTAGTTTATGAACCTTTGGTAATTGAGCAAAGAGATAATTTATTTAAATCCATAAAATTTTATACCTGAATTCTCGGAAACAGAGCCGAAAAATAAAATCAGAATAATAATTTTTGTCATCTACACTCTACTACAGTATTAAAATATTTAAATGCAACATACTGTATGGCCTTTTTCCAAATCATGCACCGTGAATCTTAATTTTTAAATTATTTTATTAAACTAATTAAATCATTTATACAAATATGATTTTTGCAAAAGTAATTGTTTTCAAAATTATCTCAAGATTTTCAAAATTTTACACTTAATGAGATATGTCCTAATTAGTGAGGTGAACAATTTGAAAATAAGTTTGAACAAATTTCAACTAAATTTGAATGGCTCAGTAAGCCCATAAATACCTAAATTTAAATACAAGGATTTTTGAAAATACTTAATAAATTCTTTTCAGCACCTTATTTCCTAGAAAAATATCATATTTTTGTCGAACATTTTTTCTGTGTTAAAACTACATTTTAATGAAAAAAAAAAATCATATTCCTTGTCTCAAAAAGAAGCGATTGACCAACATAAAGTATATAATTCATCATAAATTTGTAAAATCATTCATGGTTTTTCATTTTTTTTTTCATTTAAAATTATGTTTTGTTTTATTAACTTCTCCAATTAACTTACTTTTTTTGCTTATGTAGAAGCAAAATTAATTTTTAGTAATTTCTTTAAACTTGTAGTTTTCTTCGTAGTAAATTTGATATTATTTTCTTCGCTTTTTATTTATTTTAAAATTTTCTGGGAATTTTAGTTTTTATTGTTTAGTCATTTTTTCATTTATAAGCCACTTTTTTTTATTCACCTGTACATAGTAGGCGCGTTTTTTCTCTATTGCTTGTTGCTGCAATAAAAAACAACATTAAAAATTTTAGTTTCTTAAAAACGTTTTAAACAATTGATAATATTTATTTAGTTTTTCATTAAATTATTATTTTACAAACATGATAATAACCTCTACGTAACCAAAAAATTGATTTCTCTAAATAATCATTAATCACTACGATGTCAGTTCACTATTATTCATCACAGCTTTTAACATGTACATATATTTCACACACGTTTATTAATTTATTTTTTACACTTTATTTGTTGCATTTATCACAATTTAAAAAAAACTATCGAACTATCATTTTAAACAAAATGTAAGAACGGAAACTGGCTACAACGATTATTTAAAAAAAAAAATTATTGATAACAATTGAGCGCGAAAGAAAATGCGAAATCGACGTTGATTTTAAAACTCAGAATGTTGAATCTGAATTGTGAATTCTGGAATGTTGAATTCAGAATGAGAAATCTAAATTTTAAATTCTGGTATGTTATATTTGGAAAATGATATGTGGAGTCTGAAATGTAAATTTTAAATTGTGGGATGTTAAATTTGGAAAATGATATGTGGAATATGAAATCCGGAATGTGAAATCTGGATTGTGAATTCTGGAATGTTTATTCAGAATGAGAAAGTAACAATTTAAATTCTAGGATATTTAATTTGGAAAATGATATGTGGAATATGAAATCTGGAATGTGACATCTGGATTGTGAATTCAGGAATTAAAATTTTTAATTCTAGGACATTTAATTTGGAAAATAATATGTGAAATATAAAATCTAGATTGTGAATTCCGGGATGCTAAATTCGGAATGTGAAATCTGGATTGTAAATACTAGGATATTAAATTCAGAATATGAAGTCCGAAATGTGAAATCTGTATTGTAAATTTTGGGATGCTGAATTTAGAATTAGAAAGTAGAATTTTAAGTTCTAGGGTATTTAATTTGGAAAATGATACGTGAAATGTGAAATCTAGATTGTAAATCCCGGGATCCTAAATTCAGAATGTGAAATTTGGATTGTGTATTCTGGGATACTAAAATCCGGATATAAAATCCGAAATGTGAAATCTGTATTGTAAATGTTGAGATGCTGAATTCGGAATGTGGAATCTGGATTGTGAATTCTTAAATTCAGAACGAGAAATCTGAATTTTGAATTCTGGCATGTTTAATTTAGAAAATGATATGTAAAATGTCAAATCCGGAATGTGGAATCTGGATTGTGAATTCTGCAATGTTGAATTCAGAAAGACAAATCTAAATTTTATATTCTCTGATGTTAAATTTGGAAAATGCTATGTGGAATGTAAAATACAGAATATTAAATCTAGATTGTAAATTCTGGAATGCTACCTTCAGAAAATGAAATCTGAATTGTGAATTCTGGGTTGTTAAATTCCGAATATGACATCTGAAATGTGAAATCTGTATGGTAAATTATTGGATGTTAAATTCGGAATGTGAAATCTGGATTTTGTATTCTGGAATGTTGAATTCAAAATGAGAAGTAAAAATTTTGAATTCTGAGATGATAAATTTGGAAAATGATCTATGGAATGTGAAATCTAAATTTCAATTATGGGATGTTAAATTTGGAAAATGATATATGCAATATGAAATCTAAAATGTGAATTCTGGATTGTGAATTCTGGAATGTTTATTTAGAATAAAAAATTATAATTTTCAATTCTAGGATATTAAATTTTGAAAATGATATGTGGAATGCGAAATCCGGAATGTGAAATCTGGAATGTGAATACTGGATTGGGGAATCTGGATTGTGAATTCTGGGATGCTAAATTCAGAATGGAAAATCTGGATTGTAAATTTTGGGATGTTACATTCTAAATATAAGATCCAAAAAGTAAAATCTGCATTGTAAATTCTAGGATGATGAATATGGAATGTGAAATCTAGATTTTGAATTCTAGAATCTTAAATTCAGAATGAGAAATCTCAATTTTAAATTCTGGGGAGTAAATTTAGATAATAATATGTAGAATGTGAAACTCGGAATTTGAAATCTAAAATTTAAATTATGGGATGTTAAATTTGGAAAATGATTTGTGGATTATGAATTCCGAAATGTGAATTCTCGATTGTAAATTATGGAAAGTTTATTCAGAATCAGAAGTTATAGTTTTAAATTCTAGGACATTTAATTTGGAAAATAATATGTGGAATGTAAAATCTAGATTGTGAATTCCAGGATCCTAAATTCGGAATGTGAATTTTGGATTGTGAATTCTGGGATATTAAAGTCTGAAAATGAAATCCGAAATGTGAAATCTGTATTGTAAATTTTGGGATGCTGAATTCAGAATAAGAAAGTAGAATTTTAAGTTCTAGGATATTTAATTTGGAAAATGATATGTATAATGAGAAATCTGGATTGTGAATTCCGGGACTCAGAATTCGAAAAGTGAATTCTGGATTGTAAATTCTGGGATATTACATTCCTAATATGAAATCCGTAATGTGAAATCTGTATTTTAAATTCTGGGATGCTGAATTCGGAATATGAAATCTGGATTGGGAATTCTGGGATGCTGACTTCGGAAAGTGAAATCTAGATTCTGAATACTGGGATGTTAAATTCCGAATATGACATCTGAAATGTGAAATCTGCATTGTAAATTTTGGGATGTTGAATTCGGAGTGTGAAATCTGGATTTTGAATTCTGTAATGTTGAATTCAAAATGAGAAGTATAGATTTTAAATTAATTTAGAAATTTGGAAAATAATATGTGGAATGTGAAATCTAAAATTTAATTATGGGATGTTAAATTTGGAAAATGATTTGTGGAATATGAAATCCGGAATATGAATTCTGGATTGTGAATTCTGGAATGTTTATTTAGAATAAGAAATTACAATTTTTAATTCTAGGACATTTATTTTGAAAAATGATATGTGGAATGTGAAATTTTGAATATGAAATCCGGATTGTGAATTCTGGGATGCGGAATGTGAAAAATATTAAATTTTTCTGACGCCTTATAATCTGCACCGTGACTCTTGACAAAAATTCATCACCTGCTCAAGAATCTCACAAAAAGTAATTAATTCATTGATTTCTTATTGGGGTAAGTAAATTAGCATTTTTCTCAAATAGACTCCTTTCAAGTTGTTTTATTAGAGAAAAGTCATGTAAAATAAGGCGGAAAGAGAAAAGAGAAGAAAAAGTTGATGGCTAAACGAGAAGGGGGAACGAGGAAATAATATTTTTCACTGCGGGGAAACAAATTACTTGAAAATTGCTCGTCTGGGATTGACGTTTGATTGCGGTTGCGACTCTACCACCAACGGAGGAAGGTAAGTATCAATGCGTATACACTATACGTTATATAGCGGGGTAACTCAACCTTCCTCTTGTGCAGTTACCCTCTCTCAATCGCCTCTCCATTTTCCTATTTACTTCACTTTTCGCATTATCGCTTTTCTCGCTCCTGCGCCCCCGCCAAGCTTAATGCACTGAGCATAAATATTCATTTATTTAATTGCTACTCATCGACCCCGATTTTCTGCACCCTTGACGACACGCCTGACGCACTTGCGTTTTTTTTCTTTTATTTCCGAATTGACAATAGAAATTGTATAGACTTATCGAGTGTAAATTCACCGCAAATAGTTGTACAGAGGCATTTATATTTTAACGAATATTTGTTTCGTTCAAAACTCCATAAGTGTACTTAATTAATTTTAACCTCTTGAGGCTTAAACGCTTGTTGTCAGTATATAGATGTCTAGAGAGTTGTAAATATCGAGCATTATTTCAAAGAGTCCTTTTTATAAGTTTTTTAACAAAATTTTTCTGTAATTATTAGAATTAAAAATCTCTCGAGCTTTACTCGAGAGACTCACTTTGATTAATTTATTTGTTTTGTTTTCTGTATTTTGTCAATAAAGTAAAGGCACTTACCCTTTTTCACGCCTTTTTTTCTACCACGTAAATATCCCTGAAACAAGAGAAAATAGGTGTTATTTTACATTTCTGTAAAAATACAATTATGTATTATTACTAATGCAAATTAAACAACAATTAAGATTAGTTTTTACATCTTATGTTATCAACAAATTAAGTCTTTCGCTCGAAAAAACCATTTAAGTATTTTTTATACATTTTGCAAAAGCTAAAATTTGAGATTCATTTTTAATTTATAAATCATTTAATGAATTATTGTTTATATTTAAAAAGTTCGCCAATGTCCAATTTTCATTAAAACTTATAGTTAAAATGATAATTCATACGATAGTTAGCGTGTTTTGAAAAACGATCAATATAAATATTTTAAATGTAGTATTTAAAAATAAATAAAATAAGATTTATTTACGTACGACAAAATTTATAAGATTTTAAAATTAAAAAAGAATGCAAAAAATAATTGCAAATTTTGCTAATTAATTAAAAAATAAAAAAAATTAAAAACTGACGAAAGTAATTTTAAAATTAATTAAAGAAATGCTTGGAAATTAAGGATTATAATTCAAATTTGAAAAAATACTTGAAAAGCTTAGAATAAAATTGACAAAAATTAGAATAATCAAACGCTGACAGAAAATAATTCAAAATTGAAAAAAATGATTGAAATTGAGATACTTAATTAAAAATTTAGGAAATTAATTCAGAAATAATGAAAAAGAAGAAAAATTGAAAAAAATAATAAAACAATAATATAAATAATTTAAAATTAAAGGAAATAATTAAAATTTGAGAAAATAATTCAAAAAAGTACATAATATTATTATATATAATGGCAAGTTAAAAAAAAAATTCAGACATGAAGATCTTAGTAAATTAATTGAAAAAAATTAGAATAATTAACAATTGATGACAATAATTGAAGAAAGCTAATAATAATTAAAGTTTAAGATAATTAATAAAAAAATTTGGAAATTAAAAAAGCAAATGAAAATAATTAAAAATTAGCTAAAATAATTAAAATTTCAGAAATATACTAAAAAATCTTGAAAAATAATTTTATAAAACCAGAATAATAATTGAAAATTGAGGGAAATAATTGAAAAGTGATAAAAATAATTTAAACTTGAAAAAAATAATTGAAATATGATAAAATAATTTCAAATTTGAGAAAAATAATGAAAATTTCAGATAAATACTTTAAATCTGAGAAATTAATTGGAAGAAATGAGAATAATTAAAAATTGAAGAAAAGAATTAAAGAAAGTTAAAAATAATTGAAATTTATGTTAATTGTAATAAAAAAAATCTAAAAATTATGAAAACAAATGGAAATAATTAAAGATTGAAGAAAATAATTGACATTTAAAAAATATACTTAAAAATCGTAAAAAAAAATTTTTATAAAATGAGAATAATAATTAAAAAATCAGGAAAATAATTGAAGTGATAAAAATAATTTAAACTTGAAGAAAACAATTGAAATAATGACAGTAATTAAAATTTCAGATTAATACTTGAAATCTGAGAGATTATTTGAAAAAAATGAGAATAATTAAAAATTGAAGATAAGAATAGAAGAAAGATCAAAATAATTGAAATATGATGAAAATAATTGAAATTTCAGATAAATAATTATAATTTTTGAAAATTATGTCAAAAGAATTAAAATATTTAGAAATTGCTAAAAATATAAGTATAAAATGTAAGTATAAATAATTAAAAGCTTTTGGGAAACTATAAAAAAGAACGTAAGTAATTCAAAATTGAAGAAAATAAAAAAACATATAAATAATTGAAAATTAAATTGAATAATTGAAATATCATATAAATAATTTAAATAGAAATCATGAAAAAAATTTAATTAATTTAAAATTAAAGAAAATAATGAAAAAATTTTAAAATATTAGGAATTAATTTTAAAAAAGAATTATTAAAAATTAGGAAAAAGAATTAAAAAATCATTTTAAAATTTGAAACTTGAAGAAAATAATTGAAATATGATAAAAACAATGATAAATTTAAGAAAATAAATGAAATTTGAAATAAATAATTGAAAAAATTGCATAATTTTTTTATGAATACAAAAATAATTGGAATTTTAGAAAAATACTGGAAATCTGAGAAATTAATTGAAGAAAATAATTGAAGAAAGCTAAAAATAATTGAAGTTTAAGATTATTAGTATGAAAATTTCAAAATTATCAAAACAAATGAAAAGAATTAAAAATTGGAGAAAATAATTGAAATTTAAGAAATATACTTTAAAATCGTCAAAAATATTTTTAAAAAATGAGAATAATAATTAAAAATTGAGGTTAATAATTGAAAAGTGATAAAAAAATTATACTTTAAAAACATAAATGAATATGATGAATTTAATTTAACATATGAGGAAAATAATTAAACTTTTAGATAAATACCTACTTAAAATCTGAGAAATTAATTGAAAAAATGAGAATAAGAAAAAACTAAAGAAAAGAATTGAATAAAGTTAAAAATAATTGGAATTTAATATTATTAATAAATAAAATTTAAAATTATGAAAACACATGAGTATATTTAAAAATTAAAGAAAGTAATTGGAGTTAAAGAAATATACTTAAAAATCGTCAAGAATATTTTTACAAAATAATAATAATAATTAAAAGTTGAGGAATATAATTAAAAAGTGATAAAAATAATTTAAACTTGAAAAAATATTTGAAACATGATGAAAATAATATAAAATATGATAAAGATAATAAAAATTTAATATAAATAATTAAAACTTTTAAAAATTATGCCAAAAAAATGAAAATAATTGCAAATTGCTGAAAATATTAGAAAAATTACAGAATTAATTTTTATGCAAGAAAAAATAATTGACAAATCTTAAAAAAATTGAAACTTGAAGACAACAATCTAAATTTGAGATGAGAATTGAATAATTCAAGTAATTAAAAGATTGATAAAATAATTTCAAAATGACAAAATGAAATAAGTATACAATAAAAAATTGAAATTTTAGATAAATAATTTAAAGCTTTTTGGAAACTATGAAAAACAATGTAAGTAATTTAAAATTGAAGAAAATGAATAAACATACAAATATTTGAAAATTGAAATAAATAATTGAAATATGAGATAACTAATGAAAAATTGGGAAATTATGAAAAAATATTGAAAATAATTTATATTTGAAGAAAATAATGGAAAATTTTAAAAAAGTATTTAAAAATCTAAGAAATTAATTTTAAATATAAGAATTATTAAAAATTGGCGAAAGTAATTGAAAAATGGTTTTAAAATTTAAAACTTATAGAAAATAATTGAATTATGATAAAAACATTGCTAAGTAAAAAAATGAATGAATTTTAAATTAAATAATTATAAAAATTAAAGAATTTTTTTATAAATAAAAAGAGTAATTAAAATTTGAGAAACATACATAAAGATCTTAGATATTAATTGAGAAAAAATAGAATAATTAAAAATTCATGAAATAATTGAAGAAAGTTAAAAATAATTGGAATTTAAGATGAATAAAAAATTTTAGAATTTATGAAAGCAAATGAAAATAATTTAAAATTGAAGAAAATAATTGAAATTTAAGAAATATACTTAAAAATCGACAAAATAATTAAATTAATTAAAAGATAGAGAAAATAATTGCAAAATGATAAAAAGAACTTAGTATTGAATAAAGTAATTGAAATTTTAGATAAATAATTAAAAGCTTTTTGGAAACTGTGAAAAAAAACGTAAGTAATTCAAAATCATAGAAAATGAAAAAAATTCGTATAAATAATTGAAAATTGAAATAAATAATTGAAATATCAAATAAATAATTTAAAATTTTAGAAATTATAAAAAAATTGAAAACAATTTTTAGTTGAAGAAAATAATGGAAAATTCGAGTAGAGTATTTAAAAATCTTAAAATAATTAAAATTTCTGATAAATAAATAAAATTTTTGAAAATTATTACAAAAGAATCAAAATATTTCAAAATTGCTGAAAATAATAAACAAAATTACAAAATTTATTTTTAAGCATGAAAAATAATTGAAAAATCGTTAAAAAATTGAAAATTGAAGACAACAATCTAAATTTGAGATAAGTATTGAATAATTAAAGTAATTTAAAAATGAAAAAAATAATTGCAAAATGATAAAAATAAAAACACGTACCAAATTAAATTTCTCTAAATAAATTTTGTATTTTTTATCTCAAAATTCTTATTTTTTTATTGGTTATTATTTTACAATATTTTTTAAGGCTTTTAAATGCTGTCTTTATAATTTATTCCTATTTTTTGGTAGACTTATGTTTGTTAAATTAAATATATTTAATTCGGTTCATACAAAAATTCCTTAAAATTTTAAGCGTTAAAGTTTAAATTGAATGATATTTAGAATTTTGGAAATTAAGCTTTTAAATTGTTTCAAATAATTTTTAAGAAAAGAAGTCTGTATCAATAAAAAAAATTTAGAATCGGTAAATTCAAGTATTAATTGATTAAAGTTCAAATAAAATATAAGTTTGCATCGATTTAAAATTTTCAAATTTCTATAAGTTTAAATTAATAGTTTTTAAATTTGTGAATGATTTCAGGTTTCATTGTTTCCAATTTTTTAAAATATTTTTAGACTTCAATAGTGGAAATTGTAATCATAAAGTTTGGATTGATTTAAGTTTCGATACTATATAATACACATTTTTTATAATTTGAAGATTTTAATATTGGTTGAAGTTTGAAATTCCTAATTTAAATATGCATTGTTCAAATTAAAAAATATTTATAGTTTTATAATAATTTCAACATATTGGTTAAAACTTGAACCATTAAAAGTTGTGAATAATAATTTAAGTTTATTATTATTCAAATTTGAATAATTCATAATTCCTACATATCTCATTTTAAGACGCTTATTGCGCCTCAGATACAATAAAGATACCATAATATCACAGTTTAAGACACTTTCGAGACACTTGTTTTTAGAGTGTACTAATTAAAATTTGAAACAATTTGAATTCGTATTAATAAAATCAAGTTTAAAATTTTTTATTTAATTTAATTTGTAAAAGTTAAAGATTTAAATAAAATAAACTCATTTTTTTATTTTAATCCCTAATGGTGGGAACCACAAATTATTTCAATCTTTCACTTTTACAAATTGAATTAAATTAAAAATCTGAAACTTTATTTATAAATCTTAATACTTTGGTTATGTTTCAATTTTGATTAATTCAAGTTTGAAATAAATTTTATTTAAATTAATAGAAGTTGGGAATTTTTTAATTTGGAAAAATTAAAATTTATAAATTATATTGATAAAAATTTTTGAGAATGGTTTGTTACTAATCGAATTTCGTATTGTTTAGAGAAAATTTAAAAATAAAGATTACATGTCAATTGAAGTTTGGAATAAATTAAGTTTGTGTAGAAAATTGTATTAATAAGAAATATTTTGTTCAAAAAACTATTTAAAAACATATTCTAACTTTTTGTAACGTACTATAAAAACTTTTTATTTTCAACTTAGAAAGAAAATCGGAGTTTCTTTGTATTTATTAATTTAAAACACATTTTAATAAATGAAAATTAATTCCCAAAATTTAATTTAATAGTATAAAATTAATTTAATCTAAATAAGTTCAGTTTATTTTTTGTATTGAAACTATACTAGACAATAAAATATGTAATTAAAGCGCGCGTATTTTTGGCTAGTTATTATTAATCTTAATCAAACTGCAATATCAGTCCAAGCAATAATAGAAAATTAATGAAATCAGCGATACTAGATTGCAAATAAAATTTGGTACAGTGAACTTATGAAAATGTAGTTGTTAACTTTATCAAATTTAGATTCTCATTAGCGATCAAGAACGAGCAACTTGGTGCGGTGAACCGATCACAAACGTAGATGGTATATAGCCAGGGCAAAAACCTGGACTCATGAATATATGAGTATTTGCGCACGGTTCGCCGATAAGCACAAAGGCCACGAGACTGTGTACGTTCAAGTGTTCGCATATGATAAATTTCAACATACGTGATCATGAACGCAGGTCCTCGTACCTGCAAGTCTCACATGTGCACTGGATACCAAGCCAGCAAAGTCCCTAGGGGCTTAATACGTTATGCATGGTTGTCATTTGCAAGCTCGACCCGACGTGGGCAGGAATCTACTCGCACTGCCAGCTAATATTCCACGAGAGAGGCCCACGGCTACGTGCTTGGACTTGAAATCAAACGGAAATCGGGTGCCGATCGTCTCAAATTTGCACCAAATCGTAAAACAAATTTCAGCGATGGATTCCATTCATTTTAAACACACATTTTCAAAAGTTTAGTCATTGTGATTAAAAGCAGAATGAAGGCAATTTTCGTGAAATTAAAAATTTACTGAAAGGGATTTTTTGCTTTTTATGAGAATTTAGTTTAAAAATATAAAGGGAAAATTTTTTTAAGGGTATCGTAATTTAAAGTAAAAACAGTAAATGGGTCAATAAAATGAAGTTTGTTATCCTAGTTTAATAAACCGGATTTTGTAACTCAGGCCCGGATTGGCCATTCAGGATACCGGGAAAAATCCCGGTGGGCCGCCGCCAGGCGGGCCGGTATTTTTGTAGGTCTAATTAATAATTTAATTTATGTAATTAAATTTCATTTAACTTTCAATTACTCTTTTCTATTTTCAATTAATTTTACAACATTCAATCATTTTCGGCTTCTTTCTATGTTCTTTTCAATCACAGAAATTGTAGAATTTCAATTAAATTGTTCAATTCTACAACTATTTTTTACAATTCTTATTTATTATTATCTTCAACTTTCAATTCCATTCTTCAATTTTCAATTCCATTCTTCAGTTTTCAATTATTATTTTTTTCTATATTCAAGAATTCTAGACATTTTCAATTACTTCTTTCAATTTTTAATTACATTTTTTAAATTTCCATTACATTCCTCAATTTTCAATTATCTCCTTCAATTTTTTCAATCCTCAATAATTCTCAAAAAATTTTATAACTAATCTTTAACTTTTTAAATTATTTTGTTCTCTTGACCATTATTTCTTAGTGCTTTACGATATCAAGACGATATCATATTTGAGCAATATTGATATTGATCTCAAAATCTCTTGACCATCCAAAAATGTTCTCGAGTTGATAATATCGACCTAAAATAACTAAAAAATGACGAAAATAATTGACAAATGAAAAAAATTGGAATAATGACAAGATTAATAAATCGACAATTGACAAAAATAATTTAAAAAATTAAAGAACAAATATAATATTTTAAAAAAACAATTGGAAATTAAAAAAGGAAAAAAATTACAGAAATAATAATAATTGAAAAAAATTTTAATTTAAAAAAATTGACCTGGATTGAAATTTGAAGAAATAATTACAAATTGATAAGAAGAAAATAATATTAAAAATTGCCAAAACAATTAAAAAATGAAGAAAATAATTGTGAATTAGACAGAAAAATTGAGGAATTAAGGAGTTAAATTGAGATTTCAAAAAAATTATTGATAATAAATAATTTACAAATTACTATATTAATAAATAAATAAATAGTATAAAAGAGTGAAAAAGCCCAGGATTGGTGAATATTTAAGAAAATAATTGACAATTAAAAACTAAAGAAAACTGTAGGAATAATTATAACAAATAATTGAAAATTGAATGTGATTTCAAAAAGTTAAAGTTGGTTGAAAATCGAAGAAAATAATTTCAAATTAGAAGAAATAGTTGAAAATTGAAGAAAAAAATTCAAAATTAAAGAAAATAATAATTGTGAATTTAAGAGGATAGTTGAAAAATTTAATTGAAAGTTCAAGAAAAATATTGTTAATTGAAAAAATCATCGAAAAAAGCCGAGAATTATTAAATATTGAAGAAAATAATTGCCAATTGGAACAAATTCTAAACATGGCAAGATTATTAAATTAAAAACTGACAGAAATAATTTTAAACAGAAAAAGATAAACATGAAATTAAAAAAAAAAACTAAAAAAGAAAGAAAATGATAGGAATAGTTCTAGAAACAATTGAAAGTTTAATTGCTTTTTGAAAAATTAAACTTTATTAAAATTTGAAGAAAATACTTCCAAATTGAGAGAATAATTGAAAATGAAAAAAAGTATCAATAAAAGACAAGAATTGTGATTGGATACAAATAATTAAAGAATTAAAGAACTGAATTGAAATTTCAAGAAAATGATTAATAATTGAATAATATGAAAGAAAATAATTGAAAAAAGACGAAAATAAAGGACAATTGCAAAAAATTCGAAAAATTGCAACATTAAAAAGTTTACATTTCAACAGAATTATCTTAAAAGTTAAGAATGTAAATTAAAATTTAGAACAGAAATAACTATGAATAAAAATTGAAAGAAAATTACTGTAGTAATTGTAGAAAATAATTGTAAATTTAATTGGATTATAAAAAATTAAACTGGATTGAAATTCTTGGATAATAATTGCCTACTGAAGGAAACAAGTGAAAATTGAAAAAATAATTGAAAAAAAATCGAGAATTATTGAATATTGACTGAAATAATTAAAAATTCAAGTAAATAATTGAAAACTGAAAAATAATTGAAAAAATGAGAATATTTGAAAACTGAAAAAGTAATTGAAAACTGAAAAAAAATAATTGAAAAACCGACAATATTTGAAAATCGAAGAAAATAATTGAAAACTGAAAAAATAATTGAAGAAACGAGAATATTTGAAAACTGAAAAGAATAATTGAAAAAAACCGAAAATATTTGAAAATTGAAGAAAATAGTTGAAAACTGGAAAAACAATTGAAAAAATGAGAATTATTGAATATTGAAGAAAACAATTGAAAATTGATAAAAATATTGAAAGAAGCCGAAAATTATTGAATATTAAAGAGAATATTTGAAAATTGAAAAACATGATTAAAAATTAATTAAAATAATTGTGAATAAAAGAAAATAATTGAGATTTGAAGAAAATAATTGTAAATTAAAGAAAGTAATTGGGTATTCAAATATTGAAAAAATGATTTTCAGGTGAATGAAAGCCGACTTTTTTTATGCTAAAGGGGGCAAAGTAGATAGAAATTCATTCTGAGCGATTTTTAAAGCCGGGGAATTCGCTAAAAAACTTTTTATTATATTTGTTTAATAGAAGTTGTCCATTTTTTGTCCTTTAAAGTTGGTTAAAACCAGATTGAGGTGTTCATTAAACTAAGAAATTACTGCTGCTTTCGTACAAATGGCAGTAGAGAATGCTACTGTTCAAGAAATTCCAAATAATTAAATTATTGATAAGTTTAAATAAAATAATTTAATATTTTTATATTTTAGTTTTAAATGTTAATAAAAATTTTCAATTATATAGAAAGGGGCCGCTTTGAATATCTTTCCCGGGCCGCTTTTAATTCCCAATCCGGCCCTGTTGTAACTTTAGGTTAATAAATTGTAGTTTGTAACATTAGGTTCATTAATTGTACTTTATGACCCTAGATTAATAAATTGTATTTTATTAGGTATGTTTAATAAATTTATTTTTTGTTCCTAGTTAAATAAAATTCTCTTTATTAATAAAGGTGAATAAAATGAATTTTATAACCTTAGTTTAATAAACAGTGCTCTATGACTTTAAGTTAATAAATTGTAGTTTACAATCTTAGGTTGAAAATTGTGCTTTATAGCCCTAGATTAATAAATTGTACTTTATGGCTCTAGATTAATAAATTGTACTTTATGACCCTAGGTTAATAAACTTACCTTAATAATTGAAGGCTAATATTAGGTGTATAAATTGTACCGTATTACCCTCAATTAATAAATTGTATATTTATAAATTGTACTTTATATAACCCTAGATTCATAAATTTTATTTTATTATCGAAGGCTAATAAATAATCTGTGTTCCTAGATAAATTAATATTACTTTATCATCGAAAGTTAAAAAATTCTATTTTATTAGGCACGTTTAATAAAATATAATGATAGTTCCTAGTTAAATAAAGTCTACTTTATTGTCCTAGGATTACTATAAAATTATTATTATTATTATTATAAAATAAACTTAATAACCCTAGTTTAATAAACAGTACAATAAAACTTTAGGTCAATAAGTTGTAGTTTATAACCTTAGGTTTATAAATTGTACCGTACAACCCTAGATTAATAAATTTTACTGTATAATCGAAGGCTAATAAATAATCTATATTCCTGGTTTAATAAATATTACTTTATCATAGAAGGTTAAAAAATTCTTTTTTATTAGGAAAGTTTAATAAAATATAGTGATAGTCCCTAATTAAATAAAGTCCACTTTATAGCCCTAGGTCAATCAAAAATTTTTAAAACCCTAGTTCAATAAACAGTACTTTATAACTTTATATTAATAAATTGTAGTTTTTAACCTTAGGTTCATAAATAGTACTTTATAACACTAGATTAATAAATAGTACTTTATCACTCAAGATTAATAAATTGTACTTTATATAATCCTAGATAAATTATTTTACTTTAAAATCAAAGACTAATAAATAATCTATATTCCTGGTTTAATAAATATTCCTTTATCATCGAATGTTAATAAAATCTATTTTATCATCCAAGGTTAATAAATTGGTTTTTTTTTCGTCAAGATAATAAAATATAATTTTTGCCCCTAGTTAAATAAAATTCACTTCATTGCCCTAGGTCAATAAAACATACTTTTTACCCTATATTAATCAAATATATTTTTTAGCTGAGGTTAAAAAATTGTACTTTATTATCCTAGGTTAATAAAATGTACTTTTTCGCCCTACATTTATAAAAAACCTACTTTATAAACAAAAATGTATTTTTTTTTAAAGTGAATTTTTTTTAAGTGAATAAAAATGTATTTTATTACCCTAGATGATTAAACAAGTACTTTATCACCTTAGCTAAACAAAAAAGTACTTTTTGCCCTAAATGGATAAAAATTACTTTATTAACCTATTTCAACAAAATGCACTTTATCTCTTCAGGCAAACAAACTTCTACTTTATTGTCCTAGTTTAACAAAAATGAACTAGTACTCGTAAAAAAAAAGTACAGTGTAAAGGTGAATATAAAAAGCAAATAAACAGAGAGAAACTCGAAGATTTGAGAAGGATTATCAAAGGAAGAGATAAGAAGGTGAGTAAAAATAGAAATTCAAAATTCAAAAAAGAAATCTAAAGATTAGAGGGTAAGCAACCGAGTGGCTTATGGCTAATGGAGGTAGCATCGTCTCAACGTCTTCGTGGCGTTGGTGGACACATCATTTATCTTTCACCCTTTCCGCCTAAGATGTGTTCTTTACCTCTCACCTCACTTTATCGTCTTTCTCTTTTCTATTACAAGCACTTCACTCCACGTGGCGCCATCTTGGGAACTCCCATCCACCCACTCTTGTTTCCTCTTTCCTCACTTCGACTCTCTTTCTCTTTCTATCACTCTATCTTTCTCTTTCTCTCTCTTTCTCTCTCTCTCTCTCTCTCTCTCTCTCTCTCTCTCTCTCTCTCTCTATTTATCTATCTCTTTCTTTCTTACGCACACACTAGAATTCACCTACGCTCTCAATTCTTCCTCCTTACTCTCTACTCTTCCATCTTAGTTGCGTGTCCGGAATAGTAGCCAATTATTCTATGAGCTTGCTCGATAATAACTTTCCTTCCTTTCTCTTCTGCATTATCCAGAATTTTATATTTTGAAAAACGAAAAAAATTCTGATTTATGAATTTTATACGTGATACGCAAGTTATAGTTATAAAATCTTAAATTGTATTTCTACACTTCAGGCAATCAGTGGTGTGACTGTTAAAAAGCAAACTGTTATCAACAATTATAAATATTTAAAAAATATAATATTTAAAAATAAATCTATATAAATAAATAAAACAGATATTTATTTAGAACGAAATTTGTATATTTTTTAATAAAAAAAAAATTGCTAAAAATAATTGAAACAAAATAATTGCAAATTTTTGAAATTAATTGAAAAAAAAATTAAAATCAATTAAAACTCTAGGAAAGTAATGGAAAAAAAGCATAAAAAAGTTTTAAATATAAAGAAAATAATTTAAATTAGAGAAGAATACATTTGAATATCTTAAAAATTAATTGAAAAGAATTGAATAATGAAAAATTAGAGAAAATAATTGAAATATGAAAAAATATGATTCAAAATTAAGATAAATAATTTAAAATTGAAAAAAATTATTAACATTTGAGAAAATAATTGACAAAATTACATAATTTATTTTAAGTAAAGGAAAGTTAATGAAAATTTCTAAAAAATACTTAAAATTTTTAGAAGTTCATTAAAGAAAAAAATAAAATAATAAAAATAGAGAAATTAAATGAATAAAGTTAAACATATGATTTGAAATTGAAAAAAACAACTTTTATTTAAAGACAAATAATTGAAAACTTTTTGGAAAATATTTAAAAAATTATTTTGAATTTTGAATTTTAAAATAATTGAAATATGATAAAAACAAAGATGAGTTGTAAAACATAAATGATATTTGAGATATAGAATTAAAAATATTACAGAATATTTTTTTTAAATAAAAAAATAATTCAAATTTGAGAAAATTACATGAAGATCTTAGAAATCAATTGAAAAAAAGAATAACTAAAAATTGGAGAAAAGAATTAAAGAAAGCTAAAAATAATTGAAATTTATGATAATTAATAACAATTTTTAGAAATTATGAAAACAAATCGGAATAATTAAAAAATGATGAAAATAATTGATATTTTAGAATAATACTTGAAAATCTTAGATAATAATTTAAGAAAATGAGAATAGTAATTAATAGTCGAGGAAAATAATTAAAAAATGATAAAATTAATTCAAAATTGAAAAAAAGTGGAATATGCTGAAACTAATTTAAAATTGAGAACAAAAAATGATTTATGATGAAAATAATAATTTAAATCTGAAAAATTAAAATTAAATAATAATAATCTCCGTAAACTCCTGAAGTTAGTTACTTTTTATATTTATTCATTTTTTCTGTCCACGTTTTAAAGTCTGAAGTGAAGTTAGTTAGTATTAATATTTATTCATCTTTTTCTGTCCATGTTTTAAAAACTGAAGTGAAGTTAGTCTTACTCCCTGTTATTTTATTGATTTTGTCTCTCTTTATCAGGAAATATTTTGAAATTTGAATTTAAAGAATAAGGTAACCTTTTTCGTTAGTGTCGTGTTTTACTGGTTTTCAATTGTCATTTGTGTAAAAAAACAGTTTCGAAAAATGCTTTAAAAATTTATTATGGTTTTAGAAGTTGTTTAAAATATACATAAACATATGCAATTAATTTTCTAAATTTTCAGTTATCTCAAATTTAGATTATTGTCATCAATTTTCCATTATATAACAATTTTTTAATTATTGTCTTTTGCTTAAAAATAAATTCTGCAATTTTTCTTGATTTTCATCAATTTATAATTATATTCATTATTTTGGCATTACTTTTAAAATTTTCAATATTATTTATCCGATATTGCAATTATTTTCATCAATTTTCGATTATTTCTGCGATTTTTTAATTATTATCTTTAATTAAAAATTTTTAAGTAATTTTTACAATAATTATTTTTTTAAACATATATTCTATTTTTCAGTTATTTCTCTCAAATATTATTGAATGTTTTCAAGTTTTTATATTATTTAAATTATTCTCATCATAATTCAATTTTCTTTCTCAATCTTAAATTATTTTCAGCATATTTCAATTATTTTTGTCAATTTTTAATTAATTTTATCATTTTTCAATTATTTTTTTCGATTTTTAATTTTTATACTCATTTTCTAAAATTATTTTCTAAGATTTTTAAGTATGTATTTTTCTGAAAGATTTTTAAGAATTTTTCTAAAATTTCAATTGTTTTCTTTAATTTTTAATTATTTTTCTTTGTTTTCATAATTTCCAAAAAATTTTATTAATTATCGTAAATTTCAATTATTTTTAGCATTCTTCCAGTCTTTTCTCCAATTTTTAATTATTCTCATTTTCTAAAATTTTTAAGAATTTTTCTAAAATTTAAATTGTTTTCTTTAATTTTTAATTATTTTTCTTTGTTTTCATAATTTCAAAAGTTGTTTATTAATTATCGTAAATTCTAATTACTTTTAGCTTAGTTCTTCAATTATTTTCTCTAATTTTTAGTTATTTTCTTTTTTTTCATTGAATTCTAAGATCTTCATGTATTTTTTTCAAATTTCAATTATTTTTTTTATTAATTTAAATAATTTAAATGAATCATATTTTAATTATTTTCGGAAAGTTATAAAATTTAAAAACATTTTTCTATTATTGTCCAAAATTTACTTCCTTCAAATTTCAATTCTTTACATTTGTTTCATAATTAAAAATATTTTTAACTATTTATCTGACTTTTCAATTATTTCATTATTTTTATTATTTTCTTCAATTTTCAATTACTTTCGTTCTTTTTCTTGTTCTTTTTCATAATTGCCAAAAAGTTTTTACTTATTTCTCTTTAATTATAATTTGTTTTGTCCAATTGTAAATTATGTTTATCTTTTTTCATTTATTTTCTCTAATTTTTAATTATTTTCTTTTATTTCAATGAACTTCTGAAAGTTTTAAGTATTTTTCTCAAATTTGCTTAACTTTCCTTTATTTAAAATATTTTATGTAATTTGTTTAATTATTTTTCTAAATTTTAATTATTTCTTTTAGTTTTAATTTATTTATCTCAATTTTTAACCATGTTTTTTCAATTTTCAATTATTTTCTCTAATTTTTCATAATTGAATTTTGTTTTAATTTACTTTTAAGATTCTCAAGTATTTTTCTCAAATTTAAATTATTTTCTTTATGTTTAAAACATTTTTATGATTGTTTAAATTACTTTCCCCAATTTTTAATTGTTTTCATTTTTTTTTCAATTAATTTGCAAAATTCGCAATTATTTTGTTTAATTTCAATTATTTTTTGCAATTTTTTTTAATTCTAAAATATTATAATTTTTGTCCTAAATAAATATTTATTTTATTTATATTAATTGATTTTTAAATATTATATTTAAAATATTTATTTCTTCGTATTAGATAAATATTATTTACCGATTTGTTATATTTGTTATTGTATTTTATAATTTCTAAAAGGTATAAAAAACTAATCGCGCGCTGGCGCGCGTTTTATTTTGCTAGTTAGTAAATAAAATTTGAGAGAAATTATTGAAAAAATCATAGAATATATGTTTAAAAAAATCAAATAGTTATAAAATTACTTAGAAAATTTTCATTATAGAGAATAATTAAGAAATTTCCGAAATAATCGAAAAATGATGAAAATAAATGAAATTTCAGGTAAGTAATTAAAATTTTTTGAAAATTGTGCCAAAATATTGAAAGTAATTAAACATTGAAGAAAATAATAGAAACATTGCAGAATTTATTTTAAAGCAAAAGATAATAATTGGCAAATTGTTTGAAACATGGAAAGTTGATGACACAAATCAAAATTTGAGGTTATAACTGAAAATTTGGGAAATTAATTGAAAAATAATGAAAATATTTAAAAATGGAGAAAATAATTACAAAATTATAAAAAGTAATTAAAACTAAACAAAATAATTGAAAATTGAGTTATATATTTGAAACTTCTGGAAATGAATGCACAAATTATGAAAATGATTAGAAATTGATATTAATAATTGCAAAATGCCAAAAATAATGGAAATTAAAAAATATAATTTAAATTTGCGATGAATGATATTAAATTTAGGAATAAATAATTAAATTGATTTAATGTCAAGGGAAAAATAATTATAATTGAAAAAGTAATTGAAAACAATAAACAAATTAAATTAAATTTGAAGAAGTTAAGTTTAAGATTTAGGAAAATAATTAAAAAATGCAGAAAATGTAATTGAAAAATGATAAAAATGGTTAAAAATCGAAGTAATTGAAATCATAGTAAAAAAAAAATTATTGTAGTTTGATATTAAATAATAATTATTATTATTAAATTATTAAATTTTTAAATTACTCTAAATTTAGTATATTTTAAACGTGGATTAATTAAAGTTTTAATCAATGCAAGTTCTCATTAACTGAAATTTGAAAAAATTAAAATTTAAAATTTGAGAAGATTGTAGAAAAGTAAAATATGATTTAAAATTTTAAAAGAAAAAACACCTAGTTATAAATACAGATTTTAAATTTTCTTTCTGTGTGTTTGTTTTGTTTTGTTGTAATTTCACTAAAACAGGTATTGAAATAAAAAGTCCAATTTATTCGTGAAAAAATACGAGAATTTGTTGCTTCTGTTAAATAAGTAATTACACGGTCACCAGTTTTCCAATAACAATCACGTGGGAATCGTTACAATCCACGTATCAAGCTCGTTAGGATGCAGTTGAATTAAACAAAATATTCTGAAAAATGTCGTTCATTCGCACGTTGATGCCGAGAGACACAGTATGGTTTTAAAATCATCGGATCACAATGGCGCATGGAACAAAGCTCCCGAGTAATTCAAAATTCGTACGGATCCGTGATAACCTCGCTTTTCTGATAAAAATACTCACATAATTGTACTCCCGATAGAATTCGCTTTACCCAATGCTTATCAAAATTTCAAAATAAACAAACTCAATATTAAAAAAACAAGTCACGAGCCGTGCAGACATTTAATTTCAACAATTTAACGATTCTATTAAAAAAACGAATGCAATTTTTGTGCAATTAACCTTTCGCTTATATTATATTAGAATATCGTTAAGTGGCATTATAAATACGTGATACAATTGCAAGTTACAAAGAAATTTTTTTATTTTTATTTTTAATTAGCGTTTTAGAAAATAGATGCCATATTGGATCCGCCATTTTGAAATTTTGAATTAAGGGTCATTTGTTAATAATTGAGATACTGGCTTGATATTTTCAACTGATAATGTAATTAGAAACTTTGAAGAAAATAATTGAATTTTAGGAAAAAATAAATGGAAAATAAAAGACAATAATTTATAAATGAGGAAAATATTAAGGGTTGTATAATCAACATCAGAAAATAATTAAAAAAATTCAGAGAATCATTAAGAAATAAATAAAATCAATTAAATATTGAAAAAAATATGTAATAAGATAACTTAACCAAAAAATAATAATTTTAAAATTGGACGATTAAAGCAAATCATTGAATATGAAAGACAACACTTAAAAATATTAATATATGGGTAAATAAAATTTACAGTATTAATTGAAAATTAAAAAAATTGAATAATATAATGATAAATTAAAAATAATTATTGAAAAATGATGAAAAAATACAAACTTGAAGATCATAGTTGATAAATGAAACGAAATTAATATCGAAAAAAAAATGATTAAAAAAATGATTAAAAAAGTGGAAGTAGGTAAAGTGCCGTATAGCAGATTTTGCCCAACCTTCAGAATTTTTGTCTTTACAAAAAGTTATATATTTTGTTAATCAATAAAGATAAAACCATAAATGACAATTTTTTTAAAGCTTATGTTCCCTACTTTTATGAAATCTAATGAGCGATAGAAAAAAAAATTGTTACATTACTTAATTACTATTACCAATAGTCAAAAAATTCCATTTTTTTGATAATTTTAAACTGATGTATTTTATAAACAAACCATCACATTTTAATCGCAGGCAACACATTTGAAAGATAATTTTATCACCTTTAAAACGAATTTTAAAAAATTGCTTTACGTTTTTTTTTTTAACAAAGATATAGGTAATTGTTTAAAAAAACAGCACTTTTTAAATTAGGCATAAGTTCAGAACGGTTGATTCTGGAAATACATTATTAAGAATAAAATGTGCCATTTTTCTGTGTAGAAACAGAAAAAAATATTTAGACAAGAAAAAAAAATTTTTTTATCACATGTTAATTTTTAAGTTTTAAATATACGGTAAAAATTTTTTTTTTTCAATTTTAAAGATTTTTTTCTGATTTTATACATAAGAAGGCACATTTTTTTCATAATTTGTTTTCCAAAATCAACCGTTCTGAACTTACGTCTAATTAAAAACAAATACTGTTTTTTTTTAAACAATTGCCTATATCTTTGTTAAAAAAAAAATCGTAGAACAAGTTTTAAAATTCTTTTTAAAGATGATGAAATCATCTCTCAAATACATTGTCTGCGATTAAAATGTGATTATATGTTTATAAAATATATCAGTTTGAAATTTACCAAAAAGTTGCTTACTATAATTTAATCAATATTATAGTGACACTGTTAAAATGTTAACAATTTTACAAGTCGCATTGTTTTTTTTATTAATTAAAAATAGATTAAAATTGAATTATTATTATTTTTGATCAACATTTATTAAATTTTCGGAGGTTGCAGTGATATTCCGTGATTGGGAATTAAATTAATTAAACACATTTCTATTATAAACAATCAATAAAAAATACACAATAATTAGCATTATTCACTTCCACATTATACACACTCAAGTTCTATTCATTAATAACTTTCACTACCATGTCCTTCTATACCACGCAGAAATGTATTTATCTCTCTTTTCGTTGAAGCTCAAAGATTTATTCTCTTTTCCAAAACCAATTATAACACTCATTATGCAAGGGTTTGGTCGAAGGATAATGACACCCTGCCAGGTAGTCTATTGTTTGTATTAAGAAATAAAATTTAAATTTCAAGGTAATTTGTATAATGAGCTGAGAGTTTCCTTTTCCGTAAACTTTTAACAAATACCTTCTCTCTCTAACAAAGGAACCAGGTACAAAAGTATCCTTTTTCGTTAACTGTTAACGCTTTTCCGTTAACTTTTAACGCTTACCTTCAGTACTCGTTTCTTATATAGGATTTAAATATCCTTGGTAGAATTTGCCTAGCCTTCTGTATCCTACACTCGAAGCTTCTATGCCGGATGCCCATTAAAATCATCATGCGGACCTGATGTCAATTAAATTCACTCAAGTTTTTGGGATTTAGTCCTATTTGTTTCCTGGTGTAAGTTTGTCATTGAAAATGCATTAGAGGACAAAGGAGAAGAGCCTCGTAGAATTAGTTATTGTTTTTACCATCTGAATTAAATGTAAATCAAGTTTACTTGGAGAATTTAAATTTGGAACCAGAACCCTTTAACCATACGCTCCTGAGATATTTTAGCAACGTAACGAGTGAAAAACGAATTGACGTTGTTAATGAAAATGAAGCGAAGATGATCTTTTGTCGGCAACCTCCGAAGTGTCAACATCAAAGAATAATGAACTTTTAGTTTAAAAAAAAAACATTTGTTAATACTTAAATTATTTTAAATTGTGTTGTGCTAATTCATTGTGTTTCCTAATATTATTTTGGATTCATTCTTGGTGAGTAAATTTTCTTTACATTCAACATTGACAATTTAAATTATTAATTTGTTTGGTTACTAGGTAGATGTCTTGAAATTGTCTTCCATTTTTTGAACTCTAACTTAAATAATTTTCTTTAATTAAGTTTAATTTAATTTTTGTCAATACTGAATTAATTCAATTTTGATTCTTCAATTAATTAAATGTCATTGTGGATGTAATTTTCACTCTCTTCTCTCCCATATTATGTAATATTGACTCCTTCCCTTCTGTAAAATCTATGTCCTTTTTCTTTTTAATTTTTACCCATCCCAAAATTTGTATTAATATTATCTAAATTATCACAGAATATCCTGACGAAAGGTCACTATAAATCTCAATATTTATTGTCTTTTTAATTTTAATAATTATATTGCTTTAGGAAGAAAATTTAAAATATATTAAATTATTTTATGTAATGAAAATAATTCATTAAATTAAATCATTTAAAATTCTTGATTCTCGTCTTTTATTAAAAAAAAATTATTAAACTTATTAGTAATATTAGTAGCCCGGTAAGTTAAGTAGCTTATTTAATTTAAATAACAAATAATAATAGTTTTCTTGTTTTATTTAATTTTATTAAACGTCGCCCAAGGACAATTTATTAAAAATTTATTTCTAAAAAAGCAACGCCAGTGTAACCTTAGTTTAATAATTAATTACTTTCAGCTAAAAATTAAATAACAAATAAAATAAAAATTTCAAATGTTACATTATATCAGTGAATTATATTTAATCAATTTACGAGATTTAAAATATTAGTAAGTTCGTTTCATATAACGCATATAAATTTAATTTCCATTAAACAATTTATATTTCATCTTCTAAATCAAATAAGTCACAAAACTGTGTCAAAAAGTCCAAGATATTTTGAAGATATATTATTACCGTTGACGAGAAATAGCGCAAGTTATGAGGTCAAAATTCCCGCAAGGATTTCGAGGATTTCTTGATCCTTGAAAATGGAAGAAAATGCTATTTCTAAAAATCTCGACCTCTGTACTAACCCCAAGGGCTGTGGTAGTGCAAAAATGGGTGTCACGCTCGAATAAAACAAGCAATATCGCTCGGTGTCCTGGAGCCAAAGCTAAAGAAGGTCCTGGGGATCGTGCGGGGTCGGGTCGAGTCTTCTGGTAGTGTCCTGGGCTATATTGCTCCCGGATCATCGCGCCTGCATCGCATTATGGGGATGATATCACTCTTTCCACACGTACACATTCTCTCACATATTCGCAGCACACAACACAAAACACTCCCGTATATATTATTATCAATAACGTGTGTGCCCGAGAAGATGCTCATATACTGCTATTGCGACTGACGGCTTCCGTTCAATAATTCTTTTATGTTCTCGCGATGTGACCTCAGCTGAACTTCATAAAAAGACGAATAATCTCACTCTACTTTATTTCTATGATATAAGAGAATTCTCAGCATCACGTACTCGCATATGATTTCCTTCGAAATCTGGAATTTTTCATAAGCTTGCCTCGTCCCTGGCCTTTTCAATACGAAATTCATTTCAGCCAAAGTTATTTTAATTTTTTTTTATTTTGCTGAAAAAGATTGTTTGATAACCAATCAATGGGAAAGGTATTTTTAATTTATTGTTTTTTTTTCTTTTTGCAATTATTTAATAGGAAATATTGTAAAAAGATTTGAACTGACAAGAAACCCTTTGCAAGATTCCAGGATCAGATTGAATTTTTATCCATATTCAAAATCCATGTGCGAGTAATCGACCATTTGGATATTCACACTTTGGATATTCGAGCATTTGGAAATTCCGTCTTTTGTGTATTTGAACTTTTAAAAATCGACAATTTCGGACATTCAATAATTTGCATAGTTGGGGAATTTCATACTTTAGAATTTTACCCTCATAAATAATTAATTTAAAAGCTCTTTAAAATAATTAATCTTGTGTGACTTGTAAAAAACTCTATTAATTTCACAAGTCACATTTTTGTTTTATTAATTAAAAATTAAATAAATTTTGAATATTATTTTTTTTTCTTATCGTTGAATTTAATCGATTTAAATTTCAGTGGTTTATCGTGGTTTCGTGTATCAGCATTCTAAAACATTGAAAGAAAAAAGTTACTGGGACTGCAATAGACTACGAAAGGGAACATGTAATGTGCGTGTAGTGTATATTGTTTTATAAAGTCCAAAAACAAACAAAATTAATATTCATGTAAAGTGGCGAATTACTTTTTGATAAAATTTTCTTTAAATAAATAAAATAAATAAATTATTCAATAAGTGCCAAAAAATTCTCAGTCCCTTAGAATGTCACTTATCCAGGTTCGACTGTATATCTATTTTATGTATTGTATACATTTTTATACAAAAATATGTATTTAGGCTAATAAAATTAATTTTTTTTTCGGGTACATAGACATTCGGGAAAAAGGTCTTTTTGACATTCAGGGCATTGGGTATTCGGGAAATTTAATTTTCGGGAGGAAGGCTTTCGGGATATTAGATTCGGGAAATTGACCGGATACCGAATTAGCCATCCATTTTTTCATCATCATACCACAGTCCAATTCCTTATTTCTGCCATTCCTGAGCATGGATTCTTTTGTAATTTTATTTGGATTTATAGATGTGCGATTGCTTCATTTTGCCCTTCGACATTATTTCTCCTTAGGAGATTAAAAAATTATGAACATTCATGGAAGAATTTATCTAGCCTTCTGCCTTCTCTACAGAAGCTCCTGATGCAAAAGGCTCATTAGAATCATCATGCAGACCTGATGTCAATTAATTCACTCGTGTGTGGTGCAATTTTGTCAAAAGGAACTATTGGAGGATAATGGAGGAGAGCCTACATAAATTATGTACCCTTACTATCTGGAATGAGCAATAGAAGAAATATTATAATCAAAAAGGATTTTATTAATAAATTGGAAATCCCAAAGCCCCTGTTCAGAACTCTCCGCTCTTGAAGTCGTTACTATGGAAATAACTAACTTAGTTCAAAATTTTATAAAAACAATTGTAAACCTAAAAATCCATGGTTACGTTGTCAACAAAATCTCAAGCGTCTTTACATTTCGTCAGCAACCTCCGAAGAAGCAACATCTTGAAGAATTAATATAGTTTTAGTTAATTGTGTCAAAGTTAAATTTTTATTTTAAAACATTAAATTTGTGTCCATTCCTGTATTTCATAAAGGGATTTAAAAATGTTTCCTGTCCTTTTCCTGATTTTCCTTTTCTTGGAAAGAGATTTATTGGTATTAAAATCCAGCAAAGGATTAACAGATTTTGTTAGTTGGTTGCCATAGAGGCCATTTCATTTAATTAAATAAATTTTTTTATAAAGAATCCTTTATTGAATTTTCCTTTTTAATTTTCAATTGATTCCTTTGATTTTCTTATTTAGTAATGTATAAATTTCTTATTAATTTGGTTGTAAAATTATATTTAATGTAATTTTGACTCCTTCCTAATGAATGTTTTTTTCTTTCCCTATTTAAAATTATAATTTAATTAAAATTCCAATCCCAAATTATTGTAATTTTGACCCAACCCGAATTTAATGATTATTTAAAAGAAATAATTTAAATTCTAACACCCTCCACAGTAATTTTGACCCAACCCGAATATCGTAATTATTTTAAGAAATAATTTCTCAGACAATCTTGAAAGATCGGAACGAAAGGTCACTGATTTAATTTGGAAATGTAATAAAAAATTTATTATTTTTTATTGTAAAGTTGATTCTGATTATAATCCTTATTATCGAAAATTGTATTTTACTAAATTATTATTGATTGTTTAGAAATTCAACACTGTAATTTAAATTCAATATTGTTTAATTAAATATTGTTTTCTAATTTCTTGAATTTTCATTTGTAATTTTGGCTTAAATTAATTTATAAACTAAATTTTAAATTTAGTACTTGTCTTAAAGGTATCTTATTTTTTCTCAATCGACGAGTTTCAACGAATCACCTCTCTCTGCCTTGAGGATTACAACATCTGAGTAGCCAAGATTTTTCCGTAGTTTAATTGAATTCGGGAATTATGAATTTTTTTTTTATTCATCATTAAAAAGGCGCCCAACAAATAATTAATTTTTGTAATTTATCTTTTGATTAATCAATATTTCTTTGAAAACTCTCAATCCACAACGCCAAAAGTAATTTATTTTAAGTTTGCTATCTTATGTCAGTTTATCGTTTAAAATTTTTAGTTGAAATTTAAATCGATTAAAATTTGAATACATTAAATAATTTAAGAAACTAAAATTAAATTTTATTTAAATTACTATGTATTAAATTTTGATTAGATTTATATTGACATTCATTAAATTTATAATAAATTGAAATGAAATTCAGTTGAAATTTTAGGAAATTAAAATTTTAGCGGAGATTAGAAATTCTTTTAACATAATTGTTTACACACAAAAGTTAGGTTCAAGTATTTTAAATGTGAATAGATTAAATTAAACTTTATATTAATTAAATTTGAGATTAATTTGAATTAGAGCGATTTAGTCATTCCTTTAATTTCCTTAGATCGTCAAAATCGTCATCTATTTATGCTCTAAGGTAAAAAATTCGAAATTCAAAATGGCGGATCCAATATGTCGGACATATTATCAGTGAGGTGAGCCTAATTTAGATTTAGACAGTGCGATCTTAGCGAGCAAGTAGTACGGCTCAACGATCAATCCGGCAACGAGGCGATAAATTCTCGACACACGGCACGTCGATTTGCTCTCGAATTTGTTGGCTATGATGATGGGGAGCTACTTTACTATATTCGAGCAACGCTTGATGATATGTCGCCCAGGAAGGAAGGCTATGGAGTGAATAAAGGTCCGATCACGCGTGTAACGCACGGATTATTAATAGTAGAATAATTTGACGGAGACTCGAACCACCTACTATACCTCTACCTCCTCTTTTAGGCGACGAGCCGAGTTATTGGCTTCGCAGATTTGCGCTAATGTGTCTTCCGATAGTTCATATAACGCAGGGTGTTCACGACTCACGGAACCGTAATTCACTAAACCTCGTCTCCACTCTAAGTATATTGATATCAAGTCTCACGCCTCCTGAAATTTCCTTATTGCATTTCATATTTCTGTCAAAAAATTTTATTTCTTGACTTAGAACCAATAATAAAATACATTTCATTTTAATATGGAAAATTACTAACATTTAGAGTAGTGTTGTCGCGAGAGATTTTTCGAGAAAAGACAAGACTGAGACAAGACCAAAAGTCTCGAGTCTATATTGACTATTAGAAAAATAAATATAATACTTAAGGTATATCTGTTGGTTAAATACAGGCTATCAGAAAAAATTCCAGTGTCCTTCAAAGGATTTAATATTTTTTGGAAACTATATTTTTGGGAAGGTAAAATGTCCTTTTTTAGGAAAAAAAAATTGTAATGTTAAGAATTGTTTATTTACACACATTTTTATTGCAATCAAACTTTTCTCTCACATCGCTTCTTTACAAATTTTTAAAATTGATGCGATTTTGATTTATAACTCATTTTCGTCAGAAATAAATTATCTACAAATTAAGGGAAGTAAATTGTTAAAGAACTGCACAGTTTTTCTTAATATAATTATTTGTTTGAGAAATGAAGTGCAATTTTTTTAAAGCAAATAATCATATTTGAAAAACGGTGCAGTTTTTTAAAAATTCACTTCCGTTAATTTGTAAACAATCTGTTTCTGAAGGAAATGAGCTAATTTAAATCAAAATCGCATCAATTTTAAAAATTTGTAAAGAAGCGATGTGGGAGAACAGTTTAATTGCATAAAAATCTGTGTAAATAAACTATTTTTAACATTGTGAATTTTAAAATTTATAGAAATATAAGAATGAGTCGAACAATCAGAAGAAAAGTGAGTCGAACTTTATATATTAACTCATATTTTAATTATAAAGAAATTTAAACTTTGATTGTGTTTTGAAACTAACTACTTTCGGGAAAACGTATTTAAGTTATTGTATCTAAATCATTTTTTTTAACGTCCATAAACAATCAAATAAACAATAAATTTCCATAAACGTATAAAATGTGTAATTTTTAG
This sequence comes from Ganaspis brasiliensis, assembly GCA_037103525.1. Lineage (NCBI taxonomy): Eukaryota > Metazoa > Arthropoda > Insecta > Hymenoptera > Figitidae > Ganaspis > Ganaspis brasiliensis. The sequence goes on from JAZKLR010000492.1 coordinate 1,772,304, forward strand.
AAGGAAGGGAAATCTGGGGTAAAATCCTCAAAAATTTTCTGAGATCTTCCTTTTGAGGAAGGGGGTTAAAAAAGGTAAATCTTTGGTGGTGAATTAGGTAAATTAGGTAAATTAGGGTAGACTTAATAGGACTAATTTTTTTTTTGTGAAAAAAGCTGTCTTTATAGGTATTTGAGAAAAGGGGGTGTGGTAAATAATAATTTTTGCCCTATAAAATGTGTAATTTTAGGAGGGGGGGAATTAGAATGGGTAAATTCATTATAAATTTTTAGAGATCAGAAAAAAAAATTAAATTTGAAAAACTAATATAATCTAATCTTCTTCTAGGTTAAAAACCACCTTTTTGAGGGTTAAAAAAATAAAAGCTAGTTTGAGGAGAAGGGGGTTAAAGAAGGTAAATATTAAGGGGTAAATTAGTTAATTATAAGTAAATTAGGGGTAAATTTTGATAATGCTAATCTTTTTGGTAAAAAAAAACTCTCTTTATAGGTAGTTGTGGAAGGGGGGGGGAGGTATATCATAATTTTTGCCTACTAAAATGTGTAATTTTTATAAGGGTGGGGGTAAAAAAGGGTAAATTTGTTTCTGGGGCAAATTCGTCAAAAACTTTCAGAGATCGGAAAAGGAATCTACATTTTTCAAAAATGTAATCTTCTTCCAGGTTAAAAATCACTTTTTTGAGGGTTAAAAAAATAAAAGCTAGTTTAAGGAAAGGGGTAAGAGTGGGTAAATCTTTAGGGGTAAATTAGGTAACTTTGGAAATTTAGGGTTAATTAGGGGTAAATCTTGATGGGGCAAATTTTTTTTTGGTAAAAAAAGCTGACTTTGTAGGTAGTTGGGAGAGGGGAGGGTGGGGTGAATAATAATTTTCACTGTATAAAATATGTTAATTTTAGAGGCGGGGGGATTAGAAAGGGTAAATTTCTCATAAATTTTCAGAGATTAGAAAAAATATCTACTTTTTTCTAAAAATAATGAAATCTAATTTTCTTGCAGGTTAAAAATCACCTTTTTTGATGGTTAAAACAATAAAAGCTATTTTGAGAAAGGGGGTTGAAGAAGATGAATCTTTAGGGATAAATTAGGCAAATGAGATAAATTAGGGGTAAATCTTTATTGGACTAATTTTTTTTTCGTGAAAAAAGCAGTCTTTGTAGGAAATTGTGGGGGGGGGGGGAGATATATAATAATTATTGCCGTATAAAATGTGTAAATTTATAAGGGAGGAAATTAAAAAAGGGCAAATTTGATTCTGGGGTAAATTCCTCAAAATTTTTTAGAGATCAGAAAAAGAGTTTACACTTTTCAAAAACTAATATAATCTACTCTTCCTCCAGGTTAAAAATTACCTTTTTTAAGGGTTAAAAAATAGAAGCTAGTTTGAGAAAGAGGGTTAGAAAAAGTAACTCTTTAGGGGCAAATTAGATAAATTAGGGGTAAATTTTTAGAGGGCAAATTTTTGTGTGAAAAACGCTGTCTTTGTAGATAGTTGAGGATGGGGGGAGGTATATAATAATTTTAGCCGCATAAAATGTGTAATTTTAAGAGGGGAGGGTTAGAAAGGGTAAATTCCTCATAAATTTTTAAAGATCAGAAAAAGAATTTACATTTTTCAAAATCTAATATAATCTAATCTTCCTCTATGTTAAAAATTACCTTTTTGAGAGTTAAAAAAATAAAAGCAAGTTTGAGGAAGGGGGTTAAGGTGAAAAAAATTAGGTGAAAAAAATTTAGGTGAAAAAAACTGTTTTTGTAGGTAATTAGGCAGAGAGGGGTAAATAATAATGTTTGCCTTATAAAATGTGTAATTTTTATAAGAATAAGGGGGGATGAAAAAGGGTAAATTTGTTTCTAGGTTAAATTCCTCAAAATTTTTCAAAGCTCATAAAAAGAGTTTACATTTTTCAAAAATTTAATCTTTTTTCAGGTTAAAAATCAACTTTTTTCAGGGTTAAAAGTTAAGAAGCTAGTTTGAGGAAGAAGGTTAAAGATGGTAAATATTTGGGGGTAAATTAGGTAATTTAGGGTAAATTACGGGTAAATCTTGACAGGGCTAATTTTTTTGGTAAAAAAAGCTGTCTTTGTAGGTAGTTGTAGGGGGGTGGGGGTAAATAATAATTTTTGCCGTTTAAAATGTGTAATTTTAAGTGGGGGGGGGGGGGAGGATTAAAAAAAGGGAAATTCCTCATAAATTTTCGGCGCTTAGAAAAAAATCTACATTTCTCTAAAGATAATGAAATTTAATTTTCTTGCATCTTAAAAATCACCTTTTTTGAGGGTTAAAAATAGAAGCCTTTTTGAGGAAGGGGGTTAAAGAAGGTAAATCTTTAGCGATAAATTTGGTAAATTAGATAAATTAGGGGAAAATCGTGATGGGGCTAATTTTTTTTGGGGATCAGAAAAAGAATTTACATTTTTCAAAAACTAATGTAATCTTTCTCTAGGTTAGAAATCACCTTTTTAAGGGTTAAAACAATCTAGTTTGAGGAAGGGGGTTAAAGGAGGTAAATATTTAGGTGTAAATTAGGTAAATTAGGGGTAAATCTCGATGGGTCTAATTTTGCCACAATTTCAACAAGTTAAACCCCTTTAGTGCATTAAAAAAACTATGTTAAATAGAATAATAATTTAGAAACGAGAGTTTTCTTTGTAAGATTTAGTCTCGGTTCTTTTTTTTATTTTTTTCTATTTTTTATTTTTATTATAACTTGGAACGTTGCCGGGCAGCAAAAGACTCTGGAGACTCAACCCATAAAAGCAGAAATAACTCTTGGTAGTCGGTTGCTCACATCCCCCGCCTCAGTTGGACAATATCGGTCCGGTAATAAATTCGCAATTTCCTTATTACGGGTAATGCCCCGGTCGGTCGGACGGGTGCTGGATCGGAAGGGGGGTGGGTGAGGTGAGGCGAGAGGCCGTGTGGGAGTGAGAGGGATCGCTCGTATAAATATCCCGAGTTCCGGTGATCCTGTGACTTCCGGTCAGCCGCAATGACTTACGCCGCCTAGGGGTGGCTAGTCGGGGCTCTAGCGGACCCCCTCAGCCAAACAACCAGTTCAACCCTCCTGGCGATATACGTTCAACCTCGTTCCCAAAGAGGGCGACGTTCGCGATGGAATTTGTCCTGCTGGTTCCGCCCTCACATGACCGCTGATAAATTTACTGGACTTCGCTCTTTCTGCGCTCTTATTTTGGCTCTGCTTCCAACTATTTTCAGATCGTGTTGTTGGCCAACACATTTTGAAAAAAATACCTAAAAACAATTATTTATTGCGGATGAGAAAGAAACTTGTTCGGATAACGGATAGTTCGAACTCGGTTGATTAAAATGTTTCTGCACTGTAAATTAAGAGATCCTGTCCTAAAGGGGAACTGAAAAGATGTAATTTTAATTTGATTTTATGTGTTTGCCTTTTAAAAATAGAATAAATTTGTAATATTCGAACAAGTATACAAATATTATGTTCAACGCATGACTTTTAGAGTATCGGCGATTATTATTCATATTTGAGAACGATCGATTGATTTTGGATATTGGAAATAGGGTTTCCGTCCAGATGAGAGAGGGTCATAGAGAGAGGTGGAATTATGGGTGTCAATAAAAGAAAATTTTTGGGGATTCAGGGTCTTTTCGCTCTGGGATATTCAAAAAGGAAGTTTGTGACACTCTCATGTGCATCGCCGATGATACATAAGTAATTTGAATTCTATTATATTTTCTTTTTGTGTTCATTCGAAAATTAAAATTTTTATTTTATTGTAAAACTTTAAAATCGTTGTTTAAATGGGGAAATTGTTACAATTAAACAGGTGTGGCAGAATATATAAGGGTGGATAAGCAAATTTCAAAAATTTGGAAGAATACGGGAGCCTGAAGCTCTGGATGATCTTGAAATTAAAAAATCCATGATTCTACCATAAATTTGAATTCGGTGGACGAATTTAATGTTCTTGGAGATTTTATAGGAAATTTTTTAGCCAATTTTTGAAGGAATTGTCGCCATTGTGTCCTCGCTTGACCACGTGCTTATAGACTCACCGATCTTCCTCATCAAAATTTGATCTTAAGAGCGATAAGTTGTTTTTTAAATTATCTGTTTAATTTTGTTTTTTTTTTGACGACTTTATATGTTTAAGTATGATATTTTTTTGTTTATTAATGATGGACTGATTTGGATAGAAATTTCAATTTGAAATTTTACTTGTTATTTTGATTATCACCTTTTATTTGACACGAGCCTCATTTTATATTATTATATTTATTGTATATGTACTAAAATCCTCTTCTTATATTTATAATTTTGAGATGCAGCTCTGGGATCGTATTTGTTAAGGTAACGATGGTAAACTTATTCGTAAATTATATTTTAAAATTGAGGTTCTTAATTCTTGTATTTTTATTACATTGAATACCTTGCGTAATTTATTAATAACTTTGATTCTTTGCGGCAAGATTTATCTATAATTTATTTAGTAGACAAATCTCATTTAATATCATCTCTTTATAATCAATTTATTTCTCGATGTTTTAAAACGTTGTTAATTATTTGGGATATTTATTTTTGGAAAGAATTATTCATCTTATATATTTAAATTTATTTAATAATTGTGATAATTTCTATGATTTTTAAGAGATTCGTCTTATTCTGATTGATTTAATTAATTTATCGTTACAGAACAGACGTTGTGATTAACTTCAGACGTGTAAGACCCTTTCGTGATCTCTTATTGGTCAGAAGATAATATCAATATTTTTCGATTTCGACTTTTTGATTTTTATAATAATTTTTGTAGTGAAATATTAAAATTTAATTGCAAACTTACTTTACATGACATTTTATTATTTTAGGAATTTAAAATTGTAGTAGTTTTAGTTAAGTTAACCGTAATTTAAAAATGAGGTTTGACCTTGAAAATTAGGTAAGAAAAATATTTTAGAAAAATATATGTGGAAATTATTTAGTGACAGATTAAAAAGATTAATGTTTTTCATTAATTTATTTTTATTTTAATGCAAATCTAAAAGTTATAAAAAAATTTATTATTTTCAATTTTTATAATTATTTATATAAAACTAGATTAGTAGTTTTGAACTTTTAATTTACATACTTTTTAATTTAATTTTGAGGTTCTAAATCACCTTGTGTATTAAAATAAACAAATCTATATTTTTTAATCATACAAACACTTCTCTTAGTATTAATAAAGTATCTACATTTTATTTCACATTTAAAATTACTTATTTTTGTATTTTTATTATTATTTCTCATTATTATTAATTATTAATTTAACTTATCTCATTCATGTTTTAAAAATAATATGGAGGGGGTCAGGTAACAAATTTGAAAACAAATTTAAATTTAAATAAAAAAAATAAGATATATTAGATGCCAACTTGAAATTTGCGTTAGCTATAGCTTAGAATATATTTCAGATTTAAAAAGATCAGATCGGATTGTTCGATTTAACGAAAATCCAAAAAAATAAAAATTTTTAATAACTATTATCTCCCAATAAGGTAGTGTTAGTGTCTAATTGGTTAAACTATGAATTTCATTTGCGAGATTCAATTCGATTAGTAAAAAATGTAAACATAAAAATCTCGTTTATCTTTTTCTATAAAACCGTTGATTTTTATTAAAACTAAATTTTGTTTGTCATAATAAGTCGCAAATTATGTGATTGCTTCATAAACGTGCAAAATTACAGAAAAGTTGTAAAAGTTTCAAAAAGTTGGCAAACCTTTAAAAACATAAAATACGACAGTCTCTTTGAGGACTGTCTCTAACTTTTGTTCATTTCAGGAAAAAGAACTTTTAGAAAATGTGAAAAAGTTATGTATCCGCAAAACTTTGCTGCGATAGAGACACCGCGCTCGATTTATTTTAGACCCGAAAGGAAAGCGAATGTTTGAAACAGTAATAAGTGGGAGAAATTCAACAAAAATGAGACACTTTTTTCACCTAGACATTTTGCTTTTTTTTAAAAATTAGAGAAAAGGAATTTCGGACTACCAATTAAAAATGGTATTTTTAATTTGACTTAGAAACTTGTTTCAAGAATCTTGAACTTTGAAAAACATTTGCAAAAAGAACTTAATTTTTGCAATTTAAATTAAAAAAATTTTATACTTATTAAATATAATATTTTTTCAATTCAATTTAGAAGATTTGTCTATAGAACTTTGAAAATCTTTAGCGAAGAACTTAATTTTTTCAAATTAAACTTTTACCAATTTAATTCCAATTAAAAGGAGACTCACTTGTGAAATTTTAACCCATCAAAATTTACGGCTCCAGAGAGTTAAAATTTTTTCTGTTATTATTTTAAATCTAGCGTTATACTAATATGACATAATTTTTTTTTTTTTTTGACTTTTAATAACTTTTTTCTGGCATAATTTTAGATCTAGAAATACGTGAGATTGTTAAAAGAAAAACAAGAAAAATGAGAAACAAAATTCTCGACAGAAAATAGCAAACATTATTGAAGAAGTTCTGTTATTAAAGATTTTTCATTTTTCAAGAATTCAAATTCTAAAGTAATTAAAATTTTATTTTTTGTATTTTTCACATTGTACGATAATTTGAAGTCCCAAAAGTATGCTGGAAAAATATGGACACTTCTAGACATCTTAAATCTGGATGGATTAAAATTTTACAGGTGACCCATTTGAAATAAGTTCTTTACTCAAATTCAAAATAGTTTTTTTTTAGTTCGACTTAGAAACTGTTTCAAGAGTTTCGGACTTTGAAATACTTTCTTGAAAAAGAACTAAAGTTTTGTCCATTTTTTTTAAACTCAGAAAAATTTTCAACAGTGTCGGACTACGAATTAAACTTAATTTTTTTAATCCAACTTAGAAAACTTTTCAAGAGTGTCGGACTTTAAAAATTTTTGCAAAGAGATTGATTTTCCAAATTAAACTTACAAATTTCTACGCCAATTATACATAATTTTATTATGAATTTTTTTATTTTTTACGTCCGAATTTATTAATTTTGTTAAAAACTTTTTACAGGTCCTTTTGCGGTATTTTTATAGTAAAATATTAAAATGACATGTTTCAACTCGTTTGAGTCCTCATCAGAAAAGAGTTTTATCGGATTCTTAAAAACTCCTGTAACAAAATAATAAAATAATTTGGGGTTATGAATTTTATTATATTAAAATAAATATGTGTTCAATTATCAGAAATTATAAACTTACTTTTACAAGCTCCGTTCTTTTTGGATATTATTAAATCGAAATAGAAATTTATGAATTACATTTTGATTTTATTTTATTTGTATATGAATAATTTTTATGAACCAACATTTTAAGTAAGGCGCGGGATATAATTTGACTTTCGGCGAGAACCAAAGTAAATAATAATAATAAAAAGGGTTGTAAATATACCATGAAAAAAATATATAAATATATAAAATAAAAATTAAATAATCAATAAATTTTGTTTCAGATTCTTGAAAATTTGAAATTGATATGAAATAATTTTTACTGCTAAAAAGTTGCTATTTTTATTTCTCGAGAAGTAAGTCTGAGATAAAAATAAATAATTGTTGTGATATCGAAGAAATAAACTTAAATTAAATTCCTTTAATTTTAAAAATTTCAAGTAAGAATAATGCTGGTTTCTTAATTTTGTTTATAACTAAATTTTATTAAAGTAAAATTTAAATTGAGTAATTGATTAAAATTATTATTTTATTTATTTGATTTTTAATGTTTGTTATTCAGATGGTTGAGGAATCAATGATGAAGCCTGATATAAAATTATAATTTATTAATAAAGTCAGATCTAAGATTCCTAATAAAATCAATTATTTCAGCAATAGAAGAATAATAAGTAGTGATATTAAATTTAAAATAGAATTTTAAAATTGAGAAATCTCAGTATGCCTTCTCTATTTTCTTTTTAAGTAGAGGTAGCCCCGGTTAAGAAAATTTAGAATAGAGAGAACAACACTTTCGCAAAAAAAAAAAAAAACTGAGAATTTTATTTCATTGACGTGTCAATTTGTCGTAATATAATTCTCTAAGGCCGATCCGATGTGTGTACACGAGGCGTGATCTTTGGTATTGTCATGAAACATGGACTATAATATTCTGGATATAGTGCTGTGGACATACGACGTGCCTCGAGGCAACTTCAGCCCCATAAACATCGTCAGCCACACTTCGCGTTCTAGGATTTGCTTTATTGGCCCAGGTTATGATCCTAAATCGTACCCGAGGGTACTCCGGTCTCGTTTTATCCTCGGTGATTTTTCATGGATTATTGTTTTAAGACCAGTCATAAGATCCGAAGATCACACTCTGTGTCACGTATTCTCCCCAAGAAAGCCGGAAGTTTTCAAACGGGACAAGGATCCTTCCCAGTCTCCTACTACCAATTTCGTATTCCAAATTGCCGTTTTTATTGCCGTTTTTTCCGTCTTGAACACTTCTCCGCATATCGTTTAGACTAAAATCTTTTTTATATTAAAAGCCTCAGCTCTTCTTTAACAATATCCTGGGCCCATTTTTTTAAATCTTTTTTTTATTAAAATCTTTATACTTTCACAATTGACTTGGACAAATTTATGGTGTTGAAAAACGCAGCTGCATATGATTTGTACACTATTGGGATATTTAAATGATAACAGAGGATCACAAATTTTCGATCACGTTAGGATTTTTTTTAATAACAAATTTTTGAAAATTTAAACAAAATACCAGATTTTTTTTTTAACGCGATTACTTTAAAAAGTGGTTAACTAGGACCCAAATTTTTAGTACATATTTAAAGATTTTAAGGCGGATTAATTTTGGCAGTTATTCTATAGTACTTTGACGTAAACGGACCCCTAAAAACAACTCTGAGTAGTTATGAACCAAAACCATCTCTTAAAAACAACCCCTCAGAATAATATAAAATTTTTGTGTAAATATTGAAATCTGAAGTTTTTAGTTGCATCTACTGGTTACAGAATTGTTTTAGGGATAGTTTTGAAGATTCGAATACAAGTTTTGTTAAAAACAACCCCTAAAAGCAAACACCAAAACAACCCCATGTAAGATAACTACACTTTAGCAACAAAAAAAAAACAAAAATCACATTTTTTTATCATGGAGTTTCCCATTTTCTGATTAATTTAGGATATTTTTCTGACTCAAAATAGGAGTTGTAACTTAGCGATTGTATAAAGTTACAACCCCTAGTTTCGATACCAACATGATAATGAAAATGCTTGAGTCCGAATTTTTTCAAAAATTTGGCTGGTTTAAGAATTGAATTAAAGGTAGTTCCTGAGACTTCAATGCCTAATATCACTTTAATATTATTGATTTCTATTGAAAACAACCCCAAAATACAACCCTGATCGTAGATACAAATACTTTCGCTAAAACACTAAACTCGAAATTTTTTACCTTCATTTACGAGAAACGGGATTCTTTTAGTTACAATAATCAATTGTAAGATTTATTCAAAATAACCCCTAAAAACAACCCCCACCTATGATATCTACATTTTAGCAAAATAAACTAAAAACACCATTTTTGTAAAATGGATTTCCCGCCTTTATGACTGTTTTAGGACAATTTTTATTACACAAAATATGATATTAATTTAAAACAACCCCTAAATGAGAACCCCATTTACAACTCCAAATATAATTTCTTAATTATCACTGTTTTGGGACAGGTTCTCTTACTCAAAATATGATATTAATTTGAAACAATCCCTAAATTAGAACCCCATTTACAACCCCGTATATAATTTCTTAATTATCACTGTTTTAAGACAATTTTTGTTACTCAAAATATGATAGTAATTTGAAACAATCCCTAAATTAGAACCCCATTTACAACCTAAATATAATTTCCTAATTATTACTGTTTTGGGACAGTTTTTATTACTCAAAATATGATATTAATTTGAAACAACCCCTAAATTAGAACCCCATTTACAACCCCAAATATAATTTCTTAATTATCACTGTTTTAAGACAATTTTTATTACTCAAAATATGATAGTAATTTGAAACAATCCCTAAATTAGAACCCCATTTACAACCTAAATATAATTTCTTAATTATCACTGTTTTAAGACAGTTTTTATTACTCAAAATATGATATTAATTTAAAACAACCCCTAAATTAGAACCCCATTTACAACCCAAATATAATTTCTTAATTATCACTGTTTTGGGACAGTTTTTATTACTCAAAATATGATATTAATTTAAAACAACCCCTAAATTAGAACCCCATTTACAACTCCGTATATAATTTCTTAATTATCACTGTTTTAAGACAGTTTTTATTACTCAAAATATGATATTAATTTAAAACAACCCGTAAATTAGAACCCCATTTACAACCCAAATATAATTTCTTAATTATCACTGTTTTGGGACAGGTTCTCTTACTCAAAATATGATATTAATTTGAAACAATCCCTAAATTAGAACCCCATTTACAACCCCGTATATAATTTCTTAATTATCACTGTTTTAAGACAATTTTTGTTACTCAAAATATGATAGTAATTTGAAACAATCCCTAAATTAGAACCCCATTTACAACCTAAATATAATTTCCTAATTATTACTGTTTTGGGACAGTTTTTATTACTCAAAATATGATATTAATTTGAAACAACCCCTAAATTAGAACCCCATTTACAACCCCAAATATAATTTCTTAATTATCACCGTTTTAAGACAATTTTTATTACTCAAAATATGATAGTAATTTGAAACAATCCCTAAATTAGAACCCCATTTACAACCTAAATATAATTTCTTAATTATCACTGTTTTGGGACAGTTTTTATTACTCAAAATATGATATTAATTTAAAACAACCCCTAAATTAGAACCCCATTTACAACCCAAATATAATTTCTTAATTATCACTGTTTTGGGACAGTTTTTATTACTCAAAATATGATATTAATTTAAAACAACCCCTAAATTAGAACCCCATTTACAACCCCAAATATAATTTCTTAATTATCACTGTTTTAAGACAATTTTTATTACTCAAAATATGATAGTAATTTGAAACAATCCCTAACTTAGAACCCCATTTACAACCTAAATATAATTTCTTAATTAACACTGTTTTGGGACAGTTTTTATTACTCAAAATATGATATTAATTTAAAACAACCCCTAAATTAGAACCCCATTTACAACCCCGTATATAATTTCTTAATTATCACTGTTTTAAGACATTTTTTATTACTTCAAATATGATATTAATTTAAAACAACTTCTAAATTACAACCCCCCTTTAAAACCCCAAAATATGATTCTTTTCTTTAGCAAAAGAAACTAAAAACACTATTTTTGTAAAATGTATTTTCCGCCTTTATGACTGTTTTAGGACAGTTATTATTACTCAAAAGATGATATTAATTTAAAACAACCCCTATTTTAGAACTTCCTTTTACGATACTAACATACTAACAGAAATGTTTAGGTCATCATTTTTGTCAAAGATAATGCTGATTTTAGAATGTATGTGAAGGTAGATTGTAATACTTTAATACCTAATATCACTGTAATATTACTGGGTTATTTTCAAAACAACCCTAAAATACAACTCTTATCGTAGATACAAACACTTTCGTCAAAACACTAAAATCTAAACTTTCTACCTCCAATTACTAACTACAGGATTATTCTCGAGATATTTCTCATTACTTAAATGTAACTTTTAATTAAAACAGCCCCTTAAATCAACCGCTATAAACAACCCCCATTAAAGATATCAACACTTTAGCAAAAAAACCAAAAAACACATCTTTTACAAGGATTTTCGCTTTTATGATTAATTTATGATATTTTTCAGACACAAAATATGATTTTGATTCGATGCCCAATATCACTTTGATATTATTGGTTTCTGTTGAAAACAACCCCAAAATACAAACCTGATCGTAAATATAAATATTTTCGTCAAAACACTAAACTCTAAATATTTTACCTGTATTTACCAGAAACAGGATTGTTTTAGAGATAGTGTACAATACTTAAATGTAATTGTTATTCTAAACAACCCCTAAAAACTACCCTATCTAAGATATCTACATTTCAGCACAAGTAACTGAAAACACCATTTTTGTAAAACGGATTTTCCGCCTTTATGACTGTTTTAGGACAGTTTTTATTCTTTAAATTTAATTTTTAATCCAAACAACCCCTAAAAACAACCCTCATCTAAGATATCTACATTTTAACTGAAATACTAAAATCAGTATTTTTTCAATGTATTTTTCGGCCACAGACTTATTTTAGGAAAAGTTTTATAAAAGTTAAAAAGATTTTTATTCAGGTTAAAACAAATTTATTAAATTTTTTTAAATAATTATTAGTATCTTATATAAGGGTTATTTTAGTGTTTTTTTTTTAAGATATAGTGACATTACAGTGATATTAAGAATTTAAATATCGCAACAACAATTCTAAAACCAGCAAAATCTTTGCAGAAATTCTGACTCAATGATTTTTGTTAACATGTTGGTATCAAATGGTTGTTTGAAACAGGGTTTTTTTTCGAATAAAAATCATATTTTGAGAATTAAAACAATTTTTAAAACAATCATGGAAGAGGATGTTCCCTTTTAAAAAATGTTGTCTTTAGATTTTTGACGAAATTATTTGTATCTAAGAGAAGAATTGTATTTTAAGGTTGTAACTGGGGGTTGTAATTTAGGGATTGTTTCATATTAATTTCATATTTTGAGTAATAAATACTAACCTAATCTATAACAGCCATAAAGGCGGTAAATGCAATATACAAAAAATGATGTTTTCAGTTTCTTTTGTTAAAATGTACATATCTTAGATAGAGTTGTTTTTAGGGGTTGTTTGGAAAAAAATTACATTTAACTATTGTCCACTATCTCTAAAACAATCCAGTTTCTGGTAAATGGAGGTGAAATATTTAAAGTTTAGTGTTTTGACGAAAATATTTGTATTCACGATAAGGGTTGTATTTTGGGGTTGTTTTTAAGAGAAACCAATGATATCACAGTTATATTAGGCATTGGAGTATCAGGAACTACCTTCAATTTAATTCTTAAACCAGCAAAATCTTTGAAAAAATTCTGACCCAAGCATTTTTGTTAACATGTTGATATGGTAAGTGTAAGTTGTAATTTAGGGGTTGTGTCGAATAAAAATCATATTTTGAGAAATAATAACTTTTCTAAAACAATCATAGAAGCGGATAGTCTATTTTAAAAATGTTATCTTTAGTTTTTTGACGAAATTATTTGTTTCTAAAAAAAGAATTATATTTTGGGGTTGTAAATGGGGGTTGTTTCAAATTAATATCATATTTTGAGGAATAAAAAATGTACTAAATCAGTCATAAAGGCGGAAAATCCATTTTATAAAAATGGTGTTTTCAGTTTCTTTTGCTAAAGAAATTAATTATATTTTGGGGTTTTAAATGGGGGTTGTAATTTAGGGGTTGTTTCAAATTACTATCATATTTTAAGTAATAAAAACTGTCTTTTCTAACCCAAGCATTTTTGTTAGTATGTTAGTATCGTAAGTTGGGGTTGTAATTTAGAGGTTGTTTTGAATTAATATTATATTTTGAGTAATAAAAACTGTTCTAAGACAATCATAAAAGCGGGAAATCCATTTTAAAAAGTAATGGTTTTATTTTTTTGCTAAAATGTTGATATCTTAGACAGAGGTTGTTTTTAGGGGTTTTTTAAAGGTTGTTTTTAGAGCTTGTTTTGACTGAAAATTAACCAGAGTCTTGAAAACTGTATCCAAAACAATTCTACAACCGGTAGATGCAGCTCAGAACTTCTGATTTTGAGATTAATACCAAAAATGTATATTTCTCTTAGAGGTTGGTTTTAGGGGTAGTTTTGGTCCATATTATGTTTAAGTGTGACACAGTGCTTTTTAGGTGTAATTTTGGTAACACAATTATGTGCTCGTTATATGCTCGTAAATATTAAAAACTCTTAAAATTTAAAAACTAATCCAAAAGTGTGCATTTCTGCATTGGGGGTTGTTTTTAGGGGTGCGTTTGATTCATAATTACTATAGAATAAAATGTAAAATTTATCCGCCTTTAAATTTGTTAACTACGTCTTAAAAATTTTCCTCCTACTTAAATACATTTGCTAATATTCGTATTCTTTAAAAAAAATTCTAAAAATTTATTTTCGTTTTCAGAAAGTTGTTAAAAAAAACCATGACATGATAGAGACAAACGTGTTCCGGATTTGGATTCACCGACAAAATATATTTTAAGAATTCATGGTCCAGTTCCATGTATTAAAAAAAAAATAATTTTGTGGTTCTTTTATCAGGGTGTCTACTAATTTCGTTCCACAAAATTCCCGGTCATTTCCCGGTTTTTGTTCCTATTTTTCCCGTTTTTTTTTCTTGTTAACTTAAAATATATTTTAAGTATAAATAGATCTACAAATGGCTAAAAAAAATTGAAGATAACAGTTGATAATTAAAGAAAATAATTGAGATTTGAAGAATTAAATATTAAACTTTACAAAAAATAATAATTAAGAATTAAAAGAAACAATTAATAATGAAAAGAAATAATTAGTAATGGAAAGAAATAATTGAACAATGACAAAGATATTTCACAATTAGAAACAAAATTAAAAAAGAGGAAATATTAATCGACAATTGAACAATAATTGAAAATTGGTCAACTAGATAGAAGTTAAAAAAAAATAATAATTCAAAATTTAAGTTAATAATTCAAAACTGAAGAAATAAATTGAAAATTAAATAATGAAATTGAAATCGGAAAAACACAGAATTATTGAATATTAAAAAAAACAATTGAAAATTGAGAAATAAAATTGAAATTCGAATACAATAATTGAGAATTAAAGAAAATTACTGAACAATTGAAAAAAGAAGAAAATAATTTATAATTAAGAAAAAAATGGAAAATGCCAGAAATTATTTAATATTGAAGAAAACATTGAAAATTAAAGAATAAAATTGTTATTTAAAGAAATTAATTGAGAATAAAAAAAATAATTGAACAATTAAACAAATAAATTGAAAATAGAAGAAAATTATTGAAAATTGAAGGAGGTTTTGAAACATGAAAAAAAATAATTGGAAAAAGTCGAGATTACTGAATATTGAAACAAACAATTGAAAATTGAACAAAATAATTAAAAATTAAAGAAAAAAAATTGTACTTAAAAATTGAAGACAATATTTGAAAATAGCAGAAAAATTTAGTAATCAACGGAAAGAATTGCGAATTGGTAAAAATAATTTAAAAATTATCAATTTACATTAAAATTGAAAGAAGAACATAATTTAAAAAGCTGAGAATTGTTGAATATTGAAGAAAATTGAGAAGAAATTAAAAATTGAAAGAAATATGAAAAAATAATTGGAAATTTAAGAAAAAATTGAAATTTAAGAAAAAAATTGGAAATTGAAGAAAATAATTGAGAATTTAAAAAAAATCATTATAAAAAGCCTAAAGTTATTGAATATTAAAAAAAAAAACAATTAAAACTTGAAGAATGGAATTGAATGTCGAAAATTATAAGTGAGCATTAAAGACAATAAATTTTAAATAGAGGAAAATGTGATTTAATGAAAATTGTTAAATAATAATTAATGAATTGAATTGAAGTTTCAAAAACATAACTAATAATTGAAAAAAATATTTAAAAAAAGCCGAGAATAATTGATTATAGAAGAAAATATTTGATAATTGGAGGAGTTATTGAGATGTGAAATAAATAAATGATAATTGAAAAAAATAGTTGAAAAAAGTCGAGAATTATTGAATATTGAATTAAATAATTAAAAATTGAAGGAAATAATTGAGATCTGAAGAAAATAATTAAAAATTGATGAAAATAATTATTGAAAATCGTAGAAAATATTTCAGAAGTAAAGAAATTAATTAGAAATTGATGAAAATAATTGAAAATTGAAGGAAATAATTGGCAATTGAAGAAAATAGTAGAAAGTAATTAAGAAATAAAGAAATAATTTGAAATTAATAAAAATAATTGAGAATTTAAAAAAAATCATTATAAAAAGCCTAGAGTTATTGAATATTAAAAAAAAACAATTAAAACTTGAAGAATGGAATTGAATGTCGAAAATTATAATTGAGCATTAAAGAAAATAATTTTAAATAGAGGAAAATGTGATTTCATGAAAATTGTTAAATAATAATTAATGAATTGAATTGAAGTTTCAAAAACATAACTAATAAAAAAAAAATATTTAAAACAGCCAAGAATAATTGATTATAGAAGAAAATATTTGATAATTGGAAGAGTTATTGAGATGTGAAATAAATAAATGATAATTGAAAAAAATAGTTGAAAAAAGTCGAGAATTATTGAATATTGAATTACATAATTAAAAATTGAAGGAAATAATTGAGATCTGAAGAAAATAATTAAAAATTGATGAAAATAATTATTGAAAATCGTAGAAAATATTTCAGAAGTAAAGAAATTAATTAGAAATTGATGAAAATAATTGAAAATTGAAGGAAATAATTGGCAATTGAAGAAAATAGTAGAAAGTAATTGAGAAATGAAGAAATAATTTGAAATTAATAAAAATAATTGAGAATTGTAGAAAATAATTGGGAATTGAAGAAAATAATTGAGAGTTGAAGAAAATAATTGAAAATTGAAAATAATAATTAGCAGTTGAAGAAAATAATTGTGAATTTCTGAAAATAGTTGAATAATTGAAGAATTGAATAATATATTGATATATTATGTTTTAACATTTAATGTATATTTTTTATTTTTTAATTGCATAATTGTCGCATAATTACACAAAATTAAAACGCATAATCAGATTGGTTCAAAATGCATAAAGTTACCATCTTTATTTATAAAAAAAAAATTGATATCGACGCCTCCCGTTCATATAATGCTTTTTCACTTGTCAGAACAAGATAATTCTTATTCCAAATTTCAAGCAAGATAATTCTTAAGAAGATTGCGGTCAATATGATTCTTATTTAATTGTCAGTGCAAGATAATTATTATTGAATTTTTAGTGCAAGATAATTCCTATTTAAAATTCCGTGAAAAATAATTCTTATTTAATATTCCACGCTAAATAATTTTTATTTAAAGGTTACAGACGGAAAATATAGTTGTTCTACACATTTATCAAAGTGAAGGTTAAATTGACGACTGTATTTGAAATAAATTAATAAAAAAATAATTAAATTTTAATTAATAAATTATTTATTTATTATATGATTTAATGACAAATTAATATTTAAATGTTTTTGAGATAAATTTGACAATAATATGAAATCAATGTAACAAAACTTAATATTTAATGTAAATCAATAAAATTTTGTACTATCTTTACAATATGTACAATAAAAATATTAATTTGAATTAAAATATGTAAATATGAAATAATAAATTCTGATTAATTATTGATTAAAATAAAAAAATACATATAGATAATTATATTTAATTTAAAAAAACTTCCAATTATCTGAAACTTTTTTCTTGATTTTTGAGTTTAATCTTATAACCAGTGAATTACAGAGTTCCGATCAGACATTTCCTCTTAGATTAAATTTGTAGGTACTCTTGTAATACATATCGTTTTCATATTATTAAATTATAAATTAACCTTAAAAACATTAAATTATAAATAAATAAATAATATATAAATTAAAGTGAATTAAATTTGAAATACATAAATAAGAATGTAATAATTAATTAATTAATTTTTCGTCTGTAACCTTTAAATAAAAATTATTTTGCGTGGAATATTAA
The DNA here is from genome assembly GCA_037103525.1 of Ganaspis brasiliensis. NCBI lineage: Eukaryota > Metazoa > Arthropoda > Insecta > Hymenoptera > Figitidae > Ganaspis > Ganaspis brasiliensis. The sequence continues at coordinate 1,790,092 of JAZKLR010000492.1, forward strand.
ATAAGAATTCTTTTTAACGGAGTATTGAATAAAAATTATCTTACACTGAAAATTGAATAAAAATTATCTTGCACTGACAATTGAATAAGAATCATATTGACCGCTATCTTCTTAAGCATTTTCTTGCTTGAAATTTTGAATAAGAATTAACTTGCACGGACAATAAAAAAAGCATCATATGAACGGGAGGCGCCGATATATTAATCAAATTTATTAGCCCAGAAAGAAAATTCCCGGTTTGACGGAAAATTCCTGATTACTTCCCGGTTTTTCTGGGTCATTTTAAATTCCCGGTTATTTCCCGGTTTTCCCGGTTAGGGGCCGTTCATATACCACGTGGACAACTTTTCTCCGATTTTTGACCCCCCCTCCCCCCATCGTGGACAATCGTGGACATTTGTCTAACCCCCCCCCCCCCTAAATGTCCACGTGGACAATTTTAGTGAAAAATAGTTTTTGGATGTTAAAATCAAAGAACTATTCAAAGGAAATATGAATATTCAAGTAAACTTCACAATTTTTTATGACAAATTCTTTGAAACAGGATGCACTTTTACTTGAAATTAGGTAAATAAATAGATCTTCAATTGTTCTTAAAAAATTTAATCACAGCTTTTTATTAATACGAAAATACTTTATAAGTTCTACTAGTAAATAATAAAAAGTTTAAGAAGTTCTACAAGTAATAGGTAAATTGCCATCTTTGGTAGAATACTTTGGAAGGAACATTTTCAATTAGGGTCAAACCATTTTATTTCGCCTAATGTATTTTTCACCTTTTTAAAAAACCTTAATACTTTGCGAAAATATTATTGCATGTTTTGAGATGACGAAATGAACGATGATTTTAAAAAAAGAATTAATTTTCATATAAAAAAAGATTTTTTAAATTGGGAGAACACGAAAAAATGACACATTGACAGACAATAGAAAATAGTTTAAAATACCGGTAATTACTTCTAAAAAGATAAAATTCCAACTGCTATTTATTTTTAAAGGCTTAATTTATGTTTAGCACTTAATTAAAGTATTAAATAATATAAAATAACATGTAAAATATGGTATTTAAGTTTGCATGTGACATGTCAAAAATCAATCATATTTATCAATACATAGTATAACACTAGTTTACAAAAAAAAAAAAAATTTTATGTACATTCAATGTCACTATTTTTTTCTTATGTACTAAGCTTCTCGTTACTTAAAAATGACATTAAGAAATTTTTCTATGGATAGGTTTTCGAAATATGAGTTTTTTAAATTTTTTTACGTTTTTTTCGGAGGTGACTTCACGTTTTAGGCCGTATCTCGAGTTACAGAAGTCCGATTGAGTTTTTCTAAGTGTCAAATTAAAGGTGATCAAATTCCAAACAATCGCTTTTCACATTATTTTTAATCGGTTAAGTATTTTAAGTGATATAGTCCAAAAAAAAATAGAAAATTTGAGTTTTTGGCCCAAAATCTGAAAAACAAATTCATTCTACCGCCATGCAAAAATAGAAAACGTCAAATTATGTCCAGTTTTAAATTTTTTACATATATGGCTCACTTTTAGGAAGAAAAAAATGTATGGATAAAAAAAATCTATGGGTAATTATTGAAGTTATAAGCCAGGGTACTGAAATTCTCGTTTTACGCCATTTCGGTATTTTACTTCCTTTTATAGTGATTATGTTGATTAATTTAATGAATACAATATCTAATTAGAAAATGGACTTTTTTCACAGATTTTAAATAATTTTCAGTGCTTTACTAATTCAAATTTGACTGAAAAATTTTTTGGAGTTTTTGACAAAAATTTCTGAAGAGGCATAAATTGATTAAAATCTGCTTTTTTGACAAGTTGAATCAGATGCGCAGAGGTTCAATTTTTGTTGAATTTTGTTCGTTAATAGATGAAAAAGTTTGAAATTAGATATAGAAATATGAAAAATAAATTATATTTGACTGAAAAATTTTTTGGAGTTTTTGGCAAAAATTTCTGGAGAAGCATAAATTGATTAAAATCTGATTTTTGGACAAGTTGAATCAGATGCGCAGTGGTTCAATTTTTGTTAAATTTTGTTCGTTAATAGATGAAAAAGTTTGAAATTAGCTATTGAAATATGAAAAATAAATGATATTTGACTGAAAATTTTTTTGGAGTTTTTGACAAAAATTTCTGAAGAGGCATAAATTGATTAAAATCTGCTTTTTTGACAAGTTGAAACAGATTTGTTGAATTTTGTTCGTTAATAGATGAAAAAGTTTGAAATTAGATATTGAAATATGAAAAATAAATGATATTTGACTGAAAATTTTTTTGGAGTTTTTGACAAAAATTTCTGAAGAGGCATAAATTGATTAAAATCTGCTTTTTTGACAAGTTGAAACAGATTTGTTGAATTTTGTTCGTTAATAGATGAAAAAGTTTGAAATTAGATATAGAAATATGAAATTATTTATTTTTTTTAAAAAAATATGTCCGCAGCAGCCCTCAGACAAAAGTCAATAGTTTTTCTCCTTATAAATTAAAAAAGAATCAATTTTCATTGATTTCCCATTAAAGAAAAATATTCTTAACTACTTTGTGTAATATAATACAATTTATGCTTTTCAAAACTTTGCGCATCTGATTCAACTTGTTCAAAAAGCAAATTTTAATCAATTTATGCCTCTTCAGAAATTTTTGTCAGAAACTCAAAAAAAAATTTCAGTCAAACATCATTTATTTTTTATATTTCTATATATAATTTCAAACTTTTTCATCTATTAACGAACAAAATTCAACAAAAATTGAACCTCTGCGCATCTGATTCAACTTGTCAAAAAAGCAGATTTTAATCAATTTATGCCTCTTCAGAAATTTTTGTCAAAAACTCCAAAAAATTTTTCAGTCAAATTTGAATTAGTACAGCACTGAAAATTATTTAAAATCTGTGAAAAAAGTCCATTTTCTAATTAGATATTGTATTCATTAAATTAATCAACATAATCACTATAAAAGGAAGTAAAATACCGAAATGGCGTAAAACGAGAATTTCAGTACCCTGGCTTATAACTTCAATAATTACCCATAGATTTTTTTCATCCATACATTTTTTTCTTCCTAAAAGTGAGCCATATATGTAAAAAATTTAAAACTGGACATAATTTGACGTTTTCTATTTTTGCATGGCGGTAGAATGAATTTGTTTTTCAGATTTTGTGCCAAAAACTCAAATTTTCTATTTTTTTTTGGACTATATCACTTAAAATATTTAACCGATTGAAAAATAATGTGAAAAGCGATTGTTTGGAATTTGATTACCTTTAATTTGACACTTAGAAAAGCTCAATCGGACTTCTGTAACTCGAGATACGGCCTAAAACGTGAAGTCACCTCCGAAAATAACGTAAAAAAATTTAAAAAATTCATATTTCGGAAACCTATCCATAGAAAAATTTCTTAATGTCATTTTTAAGTTTAGAGAACCATAGTACATGAAAAAAAATAGTGGCATTAAATGTACATTTTGGCTGTAAACTAGTGTTATTTTCTGCAAAGTAATTTAATTTTAGCAAATCAAAATTATTCAAATAATAAGTAATTTTATTACACTTTAATATTATTTTAATACTTTTTTGATAATTAGCTTAGAAGTATAAAAATTTTTACCTTAAAAGTTGAGAATTCTTCACTTTATCGGGATTTTGAAAGTTCATAACTTGCTTGCATGAAAACCGATCCAATTCAAATTTTTGGAATATGAAGATTGAAGCAATATATTCTTGCTATTAAAACCTTGCGTTGGTTTTTGCACTACTTTATGAAATAAATTGATTCAAAATAAGTGTTTATTTTAAAGGTTAATGGCAAGTTTTAAATTTCAACTTGAAGTTGGTTTGCGACTTCCGATAAAAATCAAAGTCAAAACGAATCGATTTTTTTAAATGCCAGTTCAAAATCGGTTTTATATGAGTTTTAAATATATTTATTTGAATTAAATTTTTTAAATTTTTTATACAGTTTAATAAAGCAAAAATTTTTTTTAAATTTAGATTACGACATTAATAGTAATTTAGACTTCGATTTGTTCATATATTTATACAAAATGTAATCTAAACATAAAAAATTAAAAAAAAAGAAGATCAAATTCATATGTCATTTTTTAATAAATATCAAAAATAAATAAGTTCTATGGCCCTTTACAATTTTACGTAAGCCAAAGAATTATTTTCAAAATGATATTTGATTTATCAAACTCTATAAAAAATTTAATTCAAATAAATACATTTAAAACTTATTTAAAACCGATTTTGAACTGACATTTAAAAAAAAATCAATTCGTTTTGACTTTGAATTTTATCGCAAGTCGCAAACAACTTCAAGTTGATATTTAAAACTTGTCATTAACCTTAAAAAAAAACACTTATTTTGAAGCAATTTATTTTAAAAAGTAGTGCAAAAACCAACGTGCAACTTTAATAGCAAGAAGATATTGCTTTAATCTGCATATTCCCAAAATTTGTGTTTGATCGGTTTTTATGCAAGCAAGTTAGGAACTTTCAAAATCCCGATAAAATAAAGAATTCTCAACTTTTAAGGTAAAAGTTTTTATGTTTCTAAGCTAATTATCAAAAAAGTATTCAGATAATATTAAAGTGTTATAAAAGTACTTACTATTTGAATAATTTCGATATGCTGAAATCAAATTACTTTGCAGAAAAAAATTGTTAAATATGATCGATTTTTAACATGTCACATACAAACTTAAATACCATATTTTACAGGTTATTTTATAAAATTAAATACTTTAATTAAGTGCAAAACATAAATTAAGCCTTATTGTCTGTTAATATGTCATTTTTTCGTGTTCTCCCAATTTAAAAAATCATTTTTTATATGAAAATTAATATTTTTTTTAAAAATCTTCATTCATTTCGTCATCTCAGAACATGCAATAATATTTTCGCAAAGTATTAAAGTTTTTTAAAAAGGTGAAAAATACATTATGCGAAATAAAATGGTTTGACCCATTATAAAAAATAAAAATAATTTTTTGTCGCAAATCTAATATTCGTTATTAGATATTTCAGGATTATCTTCGGCAATCCACGGGGGCACTAACCACTCTGAAATATTGTCAATGTTAGCAAAACAATCGTCATTTTGCACCGTTGTGGAATCTATTAAATTGTTTTCCACTGTGTCTACCTCTAAGCAGGACATCTCAAGAAGTTCCACTTCCTCAATTTCAACCAAAATATTGTTTCGATTATGTTCCCGTTTATGTAACGCTCGGTGGGTAACCCTCCCCCCATCGTGGACAATCGTGGACATTTGGCGAACCCCCCCTCCCCCCTAAGCTGTCCACGTGGTATATGAACGGCCCCTTATTAGACACCCTGTTTTATACATGTGTAATATTTCTCGACAGAATTGAAATAGTGTCGGAAAAATTACAGAAAGGGGTGGTGTACCCGTGATCTTTTACCAACACATAAAATAAGTCACATGCTTGTGATGTGTCTGCATTGTTGTGCTCGTTGATCGGTATATGAGGGAGAGGCGTGGTTCCGCGATAATTCATTTTTGATTGCGTGTCTGATACATGCGGCCAGCACATAATTACAAGACGAACAGCTTCTGCGCAATTGTGCGCCATTTTTCTCGAAATTATTTCATTAACTTGCTTTCACATCCTTTCGAAACTGCCTTTTTATAATCTATTCATATTATGAATCTGAAACTATTTCATAATTCAGTAAGTATAATAATCTTCATAATTTGTCAATTAGTGAAAAATATTTTACTTGATTTATTAAAACTATTTTGTAGGTTAAATTTCAAGATTAGCCTGAGACTAAAATTCGTGTTGTATTATTTCTTTAAAATATACGATACAGAAATTACTCAAGTTTATCTATTAATAATAAAATCCAGTAGGAATTATTAAGGTCCATCTATTATAATAAACTTCAGTGGTAATATTATATTTTCATGCAAGATTTGTGGAACTAGTCTAAATTTTGAATAAAAGATAACGGAGTGGGCACATGATTTCTTAGATCCATTAATTTCTTCTAAAGTCGCAGCTTTGGTGATCTCTCACTGACTGGTCGGTTTCATTAATTTGTAATCAGTGTGGGCGTCATTAAGCACATTTGACAAATGGAACTGACCAAACGACGTTTGAAAGTAACCGAAAGAAAATAAAACGCCTTGCCTGTGCTCTTTCAGTTGCTGGAAATGTGCCCACGTACAAGATAGTAATGCTCTGCGTGTAGATTTATACACATTTAGATGTCTGTCTGTCTGTCTGTCCGTCTGTATATACATTCGTACCTGTGTATGTATGTCCGTCTGTTTGTCTGTCTGTCTCTCTACTTGTAGGCATATCCTGTGTGCATGTATCTCCTGTATATATATATATATGTCCGTCCGTCTGTCAGTCCATCAGCAAGAATGCATGTGCCTTAACGTAAAGTTGTATATGTATAAAATATACACACGATTAATGTATATCTTCAAGCTAAGTAACACCGGACTTAAGTTCCTTTTACTTTTACGGTTTTATTATTGATGATGTTCAGACGTGGACGATTTTCAAGCAAGATCAGTTTCATCCATCACCTCCCAGAAATTGTGTAAAAAGTTTGTGTCATTCATACTTTTTTTAAATCTATTTTTTAACTCTTAAAAATGAAATCAGCTCTTAGGAAATGTTTTTTTATTAAAAAGATACAAATACTTCGTCTATGAGGAAGCAATAAAGTAAAATCTGTTATTTTAAGCATATGAAGTCTGTTAATAGATTAGAATCGTCTTATAAAAAAAAAATACAGAGACAATTTTAACAAAGGATCTAGGAATATATTATCTAGGAAATATATTATTGTAATTAATATTATTATTATTATTATTATATTAGTTGTATCCTATCTAAAAAATCAGATAGCTTGAAGCCTGTAACGCAATAGCTATATAGATACACTGCTGTGATTAAGACTGTAACGCACTGTTTGTCCGTTACGGTAAAGAGACATAGACAGAACTTAGCTTCAGATAGAGAGAGATAGCAAAGATACTTATAGTGTGATGACAGGTAGCTTGAGATAGAGAGTCCTATATAAAAAATCAGGCAGCTATATGCCTGTTACGCAAATAACTGTTTGTCCGTTACGGAAGAGAGAAAAAGACAGTAGTTTTAAATAAAAATAGGAAATCATTGAACAAACGTTATCGGTGCTTTTAAAGTTGAGAAGGGCGAGACCCCGAAGATTTCCGCCTTATAAATTTCAAATCCAATCTGTGCTACATCAGTCGGTTCAAATATGACCTTAGCAAAATATTGGCGGATCATGTGGACCTATGTAATGTACCAACACACGCGCATCTTCTGCAAATCTAGAACCAATGGGGTTGTCGACAGCACAGCGTCGTATAAATTTCGAGTGTGTGAATACGGGATATATATGTATATATATATATATATATCTATATATATAGTATATACTCATGGGGCACATGGTGGGCTGTTAAACTCCCGTAGGCTGTTTGTGAGTCAGTGTATCGGCTCGGCATTATGTGAGCTTGATTAGCAACTGCAAACGTTTGCTTTGCAACGTACCCGTAGGTTTCTACTCGAGACTCGATGCAGGATTTCGCGATATACTCTGATCGATTATTTCGAGGGTCCTTCGAGAAGACTGAAAAACGAGTTCAAAACAATCAATATCAGGTGTACGCGAGCAGAATAGCACAGGCTGCACGACTTGTGCATACTTAAGTGGAAGACCGGGCATCACAAGTTGCTCGATACTTTTGCTTTTATGCACATTGTTATACTTGTTTTTATATACATTGTTCTACATACTTTTATATATATATATATATACTTTCTTCCATGTGTTTTTTTATATATATATATATACATTGTTCTACATGTTTCTTAGGGTGGTCCTTATTTTAAAAATTTTCAAATTTTTATCATTCTCGGACAAAATTTTGTTCTATATAGAAAAAAAAGAGATACATATTTTTTCATTTTGACTTTATTTAATACTAGCCAAAAATACGCGCGCTAAAGCGCGCGAGAATTACATTTTTCAATGATTTCAATACAAAAATAAACTGAACTTATTTAGATTAAATTAATTATACTATTAAATTAAATTTTGTCAATTATTTTTTATTTATTAAAATGTGCTATAAATTAACAAACACAAAGAAATTTTAGAGAATAACTCCGATTTTCTTCCTAAGTTAAAATTAAAAAGTTTCCATAGTACGTTACAAAAAATTAGAATATTTTTTTAAATAGTTTTTTGAACCAAATATTTTTTATTAATACAATTTTCTATGCAAATTTATTTTATTCCAAACTTCTATTGATATGAAATCTTTATTTTTTAAGTTTCTTTAAACAATACGAAATTCGATTAGTAACAAACCATTCAAAAAAATTTCTATCGATATAAATTTTAATTTTTCCAAATTAAAAAATTCTCAACTTCTATTAATTTAAATTATTTCAAACTTCAATTATAATCAAAATTTATTGTGACATCCCGAGTCGAAATTTTGAAGCTACTTTGAAGCTCATGAGGAACTTTAGCTTCTACTTAACGACTTCTTAATTTTTAGCCTCTTCTTTACTTCTAATAATAATATTTCCTTCTACTTTACGTCTATACACATGTTTCATTTTTCCAATCATTAAAATTAGCAGCTCTTTTAAAGCTCCACATTCCCAGTTATAAAGAAATGAAAATTTTTATTCTACTTTAAACCTGCAAGTGAAACTCAGTCATTTTTCCATTGAAATATACTTTTTTATTTAACATATAAGAAAAACGGGAGTTAAACTAACTTTTTCTTCAATTATTGTTCCTCTGATTAGCCCTTAAGAGGAAAAAATTTTAATCTATAACCAAAACCCAATAATTTGTAAAATTAGGGAAAATGTGTATCTTTCTAGATGCACTTGTAAAAAAATAACAATAATTTGTTTAAACAATTTTGAGTGGTGATTGTTGTTAATTTTGATAAATATCTTATTTTGTCAATATAAAAAGTAAACAAATTAAAAAACTACTACTTGCTAGGTGTTTTTAAATGTTATAAATTAACAATAATAAATTGTTTTAAAATATAAAAATAATAATTTATGGTCAATAATTTTTATTTTTCTAACCAGAGCCCAGTAATTTATTTGTAAAATTAGGAAAAATTTGTATCTTTCTAGGTGTATTTGTAAAGAATTAGTAATTACTAGCAATAATTTGTTTAAAAAATTAAAATTGATGAAAATAAAATTAAAAAAATGTATATAAAAAGTCCAGAAAAGAAAATTAAAAATCCTTCAGAAAAAAAAAGTTTGGGCAAATTAAACCAAAAACATTTTTATAATATTACACTGAAAGCAAGTCCAACAATAAATTTAGAAAAATAAAGAAAATCTAAAAATTCTATAAAAGAATAAGAACTAAGTTTGCAAAAAACCTCGCAAAAACTATCCAACATTTAAAAACAAATTGAATAGGTGCATTAATAAAAAAATAAGCGTATTTATTTTTAAAAATATGAAAAAACTTATGAAACTCAACGAAATAATAATAAATAATAATTATTATTTATTCTTTATAATTTATTTATCAATAAAATAACATGACAAATACAACAGCAAAAAATATCATTAGTAAAAGGAGAAAAAATCTTTAAATTTTGTAAAAATAAGAAATTATAAGATAAAATTTAAACAGTTTCGAAAAAGAAACTGAATTAGAAACTAAAGAAGAATTACAAATATTGTAAGACTTAAAAAAAGGATTATTGTGAATATGAAAAATAATTAATATTATTTAATTATTTTGCATTAACTAATGTGTCTTTAAATTTGAATTAATTGACATTTAAAAGTTTGAAAAAATTGGAATATGAGTTTATTGACGTTTGGAATTTATTTAAATTATAATGACCTAAAGATATCAAAATTTGATATTATTTTTTGCTATCTTCATACCAAAAATTTGTAAATCGTAGGTATTTTGATTATCTATATTAGCCCAATTATTTAAATTTTATAAAGATTAAAATATTAAAATTGAAATTTTTAAGATTTATCCACAAATTTGTGTTTTTTTTTAATGGTTTGTGATTTTTACATGCAGTATTAGACATCCGGAGAATTGTAAAGTTTTTTTTTTTTATTTAAATCATGATTTTAATGCAAATGCTTCAATGATTTAAATCAATATCAGCCTGTAACTTGACAATAATAAATTGTTTAAACAAATGAAAAATACATAAAAATCTCCGTAAACATTCAGAAATTGGCGATATGTAACAATTTTGTTGAAAAGTCCTAAAAAAACTATTCGTAATTTGTATCATAAGGACACTTAGAAAATTAAATATTAAGTTCATAAGCGTCGGTAGCGTAGTGGTTAGTGCGTTAGATTATAAGTGCGTAGGTCGTTATGTCGTGGGTTCGAATCCCCACTTGCGTTATAATAATTTATTTAGTAAGTTTAGACTATTTCCAGCTTGTGTGTATTAAGTGTGACGAATTCTAAAAGTGCATGAATTTTGAATATTTATTTTATATTTTTTTTTATAATTTCATTCATATTAATTTCAGTTTTATTCGCAAAAACAGATTCTTTCTTTGTTTAGACTTTAGAAGATCAATAAAAAGGGGGTCTTGAGCGTTAAAAAAGGCCTTAATATAGTTGAATATTAGCTTCTACTTTAACGCTCTCATCGCGGAAACAGGAAATTTCTTCCAATAATAGCACCAAAGTAGAAGCTAAATTGTATTGAATTTGCTTCTACTTTAAACCTCTATTTCCTAAAAATTTTGGACTATGTAGCGTTAAAGTAGCCTCAAAATTTCGACTCGGGATAGGTAACCAAAGTTTTAAGATTTATAAATCAAGTTTAATATTTTTAATTTAAATCAATTTGTAAAAGTGAAAGATTGAAATAATTAGTGTTTTTTAGAAACTAAAATAGAAATGAGTACATTTTATTTTATTTCCATCTTTAAATTTTACAAATTGAATTAAATAAAAAATTTTAAACTTGATTGTATTAATATGAATGCAAATTGTTTCAAATTTTAATTACTTTACTCTAAAAACAAGTGTCTCGAAAGTGTCTTAAACTATGATATTATGGTATCTTGATTGTATCTGAGGCGCAAAAAGTGTATTAAAATAAGATGTGTAAGTATGAATTATTCAAATTTGAATAATAATAAACTTCAATTATTATTTAAAACTTTTAATGGTTCAAGCTTCAATCAATTAATGTTAAAATTATTATAGACCTATAAATATTTTTTAATTTTAACAATGCGTATTTAAATTAGGAATTTCAAACTTCAGCCAATATTAAAATCTTCAAATTATAAAAAATGTGTATTATAATATTAAAACTTAAATTAATTTAAACTTTATGATTACAATTTCCACTATTTAAGTCTAAAAATATTTTAAAAAATTCGAAACAATGGAACCTGAAATCATTTACAAATATAAAAACTATTAATTTCAACTTATAGAAATTTGGAAATTTTAAATCGATTCAAACTTATATTTAATCCAAACTTTAATCAATTAATACTTGAATTTACCGATTCTAAATTTTTTATTGATGCAGACTTCTTTTCCTAAGAATTATTTGAAACAATTTAAAATCTTAATTTCCAAAAATTTAAGTATCATTCAATTTAAACGTCTACGCTTAAAATTTTCAGGAATTTTTATATCAACCGAAAATATATTTAGTTTAACAAATGTAAGTCTATCAAAAAAAAGCAATAAATTATAAAGACGGCATTTAAAAGCCTTAAAAAATATTGAAAAACTGTGCTCGCTTTCTTCAATTTAATTTTATGATATTCATTTCTATTCTTATTTATGTTGTATTCAATAAAATTATAAAAAATACATTTTTTCAAAAGTTATTGATTTAAAACAGAAAAACATCTATAGGTGTGAACAGAATGAAAGAATGAATGAATAAAGTTTGCGATTATTATTATTACTTGTGAGCAACAAAAAAAAAACGCGCGCATTTTATTGGCTAGTATATAGTTTAAATGCAAAAAATAAACTATAAACTTATTTAGATAAAATTAATTATATATTATCAGATTAAATTTTGTGAATTAATTTTGATTTATTAAAATTTGTTACAAATTAATAAATAGAAAGAAATTTTAAAAAATAAATTAAATTTTCTTCCCCAGTTAAAAATAAAAAAATTTATTGTATGTTACAAAAAGTAAGAATATTTCTCTTTCCATAGTGTTGTGAACAAAATATATTTAAACTTTTATGCAAACTTAATTTATTCCAAACATCTTTTGATAATAAGAATTCCTTATTTTTAATTTTTTTTACGCAATTCAATTAATAACAAACCATTCTTTAAAATTTTGATCAATATTTTTTCATTCTTCCAAATTAAAAAATTCCTAACTTCTATCGATTCAAATTGAAAATATTTCAAACTTGAATTAATCAAAATTGAAATATAACTAAAGTTTTAAAATTTATAACTCATTTTTAATTTAATCCATGGGAACAATTTTTCCAATCATTCACCTTTACAAATTAAATTAAATTACAAATTTTAAACTTGATTTTATTAATACGAATTTTAATTGCTTCAAACTTTAATAATTAGTATAAGAACTATGAATTTATAAAATTTTAGTAATATTAAACTTAAACTACTTAAAACTTTTAATTGTTCGAATTTGATTAATTCATAGAATTATTATGAACTTCAAATATTTTCAAATTCTAACAATGCATATTTTAGGTGTTTCAAACTTAAACCCATATAATTATAAGAATTTAAAGAAATTTGGAAATTTTAAATCGATCCAAACTTTAATACAATTCAAATCAATTAATATTTCAATTTATAGATTCTAAATTATTTTATTAATTCAAACTTCTATTAATAAATAGTTATTTTTCTTTAATTTTATGGAATTATTTTAAGTATTTTATTTTTGTGATCAGCGCTTTTTTTGTGAAAATTTTGGGATCTTCATCTTGATTTTAATGAATTTTTAGCCTGAAGGGCTTGGCAAATCTATAATATAGTGAAAACTATATTTCAGTCAATCTTATTTTCTGTTTTTACAATTGAACTGATTAAAATTATAATGGATCCTAATTTGAAACCTGTAATAAAATTAGAAATTAAATAAGTTTAGTAGTTTACCAATAAAAAATAAGCAGTTTGAGATAAAAATACAACATTTATTTGGAGAAATTTAATTTGGTACCTATTTTTATTTAAAATGGAGAAGAAGTTTTCAAATTAAAAAAAAATGATTAAAAGAGGAATAAATTATAAAGAAAGTATTTAAAAATCTTAAAAAAATTTGAAAACAGTGCTCGCTTTTTTCTAATTATATCATGATATTTCATTCTTTATTCTGATTTATATTGTCGTTTTTAGAAGTAATTAAAAAAACGAAATATTATTATGAAAATTATTCATATATTATTATAAATTATAACATAAAATATTCATTAATTTTCATATTAAGTTTAAAATTTTTTGAATCTTTTTTAAAATCTGTAAAGTAGCTTTAAATAAGACACGTTTGTATTGTAAATTGTTGTATTGTATTGTATTATTATTAAAAAAAAATAACTATATAAATTTGTTAATTGATTTAAAATTTAGATTCAGGAAAATTAATAATTAAATAAATAAAATTGGAAATCTTATAATTAATATAAAAATACATTTTTTCAAAAGTTATTGATTTAAAACAATAAAAATCTATTGTGCCAAACTTCAGGTGTGGACAGAATGAAAGAATGAAAGAATGAAGTTTGCGATTATTATTATTAATAATTAATAATTTGATGGTGCCAGCCCATGAATTTTACATGTATTTTATATCGAAAAAAAACATTTTTCGTAGATTTCCTGTAGAATCGTTAAAAGTCAATATTTTTCCACCGGATAACTCTACTTTTCTTCAGAAATGTTAAAAGAAGGACATACAATGCATTATTTATAAAATTGTTTTTTGTTACTATTTTTGATAACACCTCAAAAACTCCCAAAAATGCAAAAAAATGAAATATATTTTTGTAATTGCTTATGATTACTTTTATTTCATTTTTGTAATGGAATTTTTTATTCTTAACTGGAGTAAGTATATTCATTTACATTTACATGACACTCTAAAATTGTTGAAACAATTTATGATTGTTATTATATAACTGTTCTCAAATTGACAAAAATAAATACCGCTTTTTCTTAATTTTTCATTTTTTCCTGCTCGTTTCTGTAAAGAAAGAAGAATTAATGAACAAAAAATAAATAATTATTTAAATAAATTATTGTTCATTAACTATGATTGATTTTATTTGAACTTTTATACAAATTGACATAAAAAGTTGCAGTTTTTCTTTGATTTTGCAACAGATCTTTCTTTGTATTTGTGCAAAAAGATTAATTTGAAAAATATTAACAATACATTATTAAATAAATTATTGTTAAACTGTATATTTTTTAAACCTAAAACCACATTTGTTTCGTTCAACATGTTCTTAAAATGTAATTTAGAAAATTGGTACATCATTAATTAAATTAGTAAAAAATCAAATTTGAGTGACCACTCCTTTCAAAGCAATAGCTTCTTAAGATTTTAAAACCATATTAAACGTCAATCTTTTTTAATACATCAAATATATTTTTCTTTCTTTGCAGAAATACATAGATATACTTACAGACTATGAAAAAAGCGGTATTTATTTTTGTCAATTTGAGAACAGTTATACAATAACAATCATAAATTGTTTCAACAATTTTAAAGTGTCATGTAAATGTAAATGAATATACGTACTCCAGTCAAGAATAAAAAATTCCATTACAGAAATGAAATAAAAGTAATCATAAGCAATTAAAAAAATATATTTCATTTTTTTTGCATTTTTGGGAGTTTTTGAGGTCTTATAAAAAATAGTAACGAAGAACAATTTTATAAATAATGTATTGTATGACCTACTTTGAACATTTCTGAAGAAAATTAGAGTTATCCGGTCGAAAAATATTGACTTTTAACGATTCTACAGTAAATCTACGAAAAAATGTTTTTTTCCATACAAAATACATGTAAAAATTCATGGGCTTTGCGGCATCATTAAATATTAAATAAAGTCAAAATGAAAAAATATATATCTCTTTTTTTTTCTATATAGAACTAAATTTTGGCTGGAAATGATAAAAATTTGAAATTTTTTAAAAAAAGGACCACCCTAATGTTTCTGGGGCAAAATTTCTCAAGTGTACCAATCGAAAAAATTAAAATGGCTAATATTTGCACAAAATGTAGTATTCCATGCCAGTACTCAAACCACCAATTATTATGAAATTCTAGTGGAAATTGTAGAAGGGGGAGGGGGCTGAAGATTCTGGTCAATTGTGAAGAGAGTATTTTTTGAAAAATCATAACTATTATGCAACAGGGTGGACAAAAAATTGACCTATATGTTTTCGAAAGGTTTTTCGAGTGCAAAACAATTTTAAAAATTTTCAAAATTTAACTTATTTTTTTCAAAAAAATTTTTTTTAAATATTTTTTTGAAAAAAGACATCTTCTTTTTCTTTTTTTTTTTTTCTTTTAAAATAAAGCTTACTATGTGCACTTTCAATACACGCTATAGAGAAAATGTCTTTTTCTTTGTTTTTGAATTATTAAGAAATTAATAAAAATTAGTAAAAAATTAGTAAAAAATGAAATATTGAACAAACAAATAAACTTTTAATAATTTTGGGCATACTAACGTAAAGCTTATCAAATTCCGGATCTAAAAAGCATAACTTGAAGTGTTTTTGATAAATAAATGCTAACAAAATAATTAATAATAACTAATTAAATAAAAAATGTGTATTTATTTAGTATCCATTTATCAAAAAGACTTCAAATTATGCTTGTTGGATTTGGAATTTGATAAGCTTTACGTAAATAGCCCCAAAATTACCAAAAGTTTAATGGTTTGTGAAATATTTCATTTTGAACGAATTTTTATTAATTAATTAATTATTTATTCAAAAACAAAGAAAAAAGACATTTTCTCTATAGCGTGTATTGAAAGTGCACATAGTAAGCTTTATTTTAAATAAAAAAAAAATAAAAAAAAGATGTCTTTTTTCAAAAAAAGTAAAAAAAAAAATTTTTTTTTGAAAAAAATAGGTTAAATTTTGAAAATTTTTAAAAATTTTTTGCACCATTAAAAAGAGGAGAAAAAAACTTTTCGAAAACATGAATGTCAATTTTTTGTCCACCCTGTTGCATAATAGTTATGATTTTTCAAAAAATACTCTCTTCACAATTGACCAAAATCTTCAGCCCCCTCCCCCTTCTACAATTTTCATTAGAATTTCATAATAATTGGTAGTTTGAGTACTGACATAAAATACTACATTTTGCCCCTTCTACCTAATATACAATATTATACATGTTTTTTTTACATGCATCCATTGTTCTACATGTTTTTCCATATTATTATTTATTTATTTGTATTTATAATTTACGAAAAAAAAAACTAGAAAAAAATTACTAGAAATACTGGCCAATGACAAAATAACTTTTAAAGTAACAAAGAAGAAATCTATAGAAGTTTAAAAAGAAAACTTGGAAATGGAAAAAAAGTTTGATAAGTGAATAAATCACTGAAAATTAGAGAAAGATAACTAGAAAATGGTTAAAAAGAAAATAGAACTAGAAGAAAGTAACTAAGAACTTATGAAAAATAAGTAAGGAATAAGAAATAAAAACTGAAAGTAAAAAATATGATAATTAAGAAAAGGAAATCAAGACTAATTACTGGAAAGTAAAAGATAACTAGAAGAGAAAAGGTAACTAGAAAATAAGGTAAAATTACTTAAGAATGACAAAATAATTAGAAACTTAATAAGTTAACTAGAAGTACTTGCAAATCAATAGAAATTTAGAAAATTAAATAGAAAAAAACAAAAAAATATAAAAAGTTAATTATTAACTAGAAATTAAAGAAAAATATCTAGGAAATAAGAAAAGATAACTAGCAGGTAGAAAAAGTAACTAAGAATATTATAAATAAGAAATAAATAAGGAAAAAATAACTGCTAAGCAAAAAAAATATTGAGTCCTGAGTAGAGTATAACTAAAGAAACTACAGAGAAATTACTAGAAAGTTAAAAAATAACTAGAAGACGAAAAAGTAACTAGAGAATATGGTAAAAATACTTAAAAGAATCAAATTAACTAAAAAATTTAAGGAGTCAACAAGAACTTTCTTTAAAGTATTAGAAATTTAGAAAAGTAACTAGAAAATGTAAAAAAACCAATAACTAACTAGATTTAAGAACAAATAACTATAAAATGAAAAAAGTAATAAAGGTAAAGAAATTATCTAAGAATGTTAGAAAAATAGGTGATGATTAAAAAAAAATAACTGTTAAGTAAAAATATAGTTACATTTAAAAAAGATACCTAGGAAGTATAAAAAAGTTACTAAGAAGAAACTAATAACTAAAAGAGGAAAGAAATAACCGGAAAATAAGAAACAAGTAGTTTTTTTAAAAGCACTAGAAATTTTAAAAAGTTACTAGAAAATGAAGACATAACTAATAATTGAATAAATAAATATAAATTACAGGAAATCAACAAGAGAATGATAAAAAAATAACTGGATCTGGTATAATCAATTAAAATATCTATATACTAAAAAGTAACAACTAGAAAGCAAAAAAAAATTTGTAGAACATAAAAACAATTGCATTTTGATTAGAAATTCAGAAAAGTAAAAACTTTAGAAAAACAACTTTGACAAAAATGTATTTAAAATCTACCTAAAGAAGAATGAAAGATAACTAGAAAATACAGAAAAATTAGTAGAGCGAATAAATATTTTCAAATTTGAATACAAGAAAAAATATTTACTAGATATTCCAAAAAAATATCTAGAAGTTCTCTCTAAATCTGAATTAGTAAAAAATAACTAATTTGAAAGCAAAAACTGAGTCATATTTCAAATAGTTATCTACCACTAATAATTTAGTCTAAAATAACTAATTATTAGTCAAATTCATTTTTAGGTTATGTTAAATAACCTTAATATTTTAGCAAAATTCTGTTTACTAATTCAATCAGTCAAATTTTAACTATTTTTTAATTATTTTTTTTTTTACTAATTATTAGTCATATTTTACCAATAATTAGTTAATTTTCACTAATTGCTGAAACAAAAACTCAGCTACGATTTGTCTAATAATTAATTAATTTTAACTAATTGAGATTTAGAGAGCTGTAAAATTTACTATTTAGTGAAAACATAATTTAAGTATAAAAGAAGAAATATAAAATATGAAAAAAACTACTGGAAAGTCAAAAAATTATCAGAAAGTAAAAGAATTGATTTAAAACAGGGAAAAATTAATAGAATGTGTCAAAATAACTAGAAAATAAAGAAAGTAACCAGATATTTAAAAATAACTAGAAGTAAGAGAATAGTCTGAAAAGTTAATAAAGAACTAGGATTAATAAAAAATAACTAGATATTAATAAAAGAATAACTAGAAAGTGAACAAAAAGTGTAGAAAGTTACGAAAAATTAGTAATAAATGAAAAGTAATAACTGTACTGTATAAAAATCGTAATATGAAGAACAAGTGACTAGAAGCTATAAAAAAATTACCAGAGAGTAATTAAGAATAAAATAATAATTTAAATATTATTAAAAAGTGGGAAAATTACTAGAATTTGAAAAACCTAAAGATTTATGATAATGAACTTGAAAATGAAACTTAAAAGACATTAAAAGTAGATAAAAAGTGAGAAATATTTAAAAAATGAAATAATATGTATGGCAATAGAAAAAGGTCCTTAAAAATGGGTAAATATAATTCAAAAATTTAAAACATTACTGTTTTATAAAAAATTAACTAAGTAAGTACTAGATAAGTAGCTAACTAGATAAGTAACGAAAAACTAGTTCAACGACTGGAAAACAAAAAAGTAATTTAAAAGTGAAAAATATATATTTAAAAAATAAAAAATATAACTTGAAGTTGAAGGAAAGTTATCAGAATGTCAAAAAATGACTAATAATTAGGAACAATAACTTTATAATTAATTTTCAAGTACTAGAAAGTTATTAGAATTTGCCTAAACACTAAGAATTGTAAAGTTTGAGAATTTTACTCTTAAAAAAGACTCATTAAGTCCGCTTTCATCTATTCGCTATGTTGTATTTCAAAAATTGTTTACGTTATTAAATAGTTTGAGTTAAATAAAAAAACATATTTTCAGAAATGTAAGCTCATTACTCAGTAATTTTTCCCACACTGAAAAATCTTACAGAGTTATGATTCAAGTAAAAAATGACCTCACATGACACTCAATCTTTCACGATTAATTGAAAACTTTTCGTATTCTTCTGAATTGTATTTTTATTTTCTCGTTTCTCAGACCTCTTGCACCATTTAGTTGTGTTTCTTTCAGAGATTAATATATCTGCCTAATAAGAGAAACCGTTAAAGTTGAGAAAGAAAAATTAATCGAAATTAGTCTGTCAAGAAATCAGTCACATCCATTTTTTAATCTCACGTATTCTTTGAACTTTAACCGTTAACAACTTTCTGTATTTTTCATTCTGTTTTCATTTTATAAACCATGACGTAAAATAAACGTAAAATAAATCCCAATCTCTAATAAAAATTTAAAACAATTAAAACAAATAATTTCTAGCAAAAACTACCAATAATCTTTTTTTCAGATTTAGGGAAAATTCTAGATTCAGCTTTAAATTCCGAAATAATTATAGTTGGAGAAAGTATATACGAGAAAAATGATAAAATACAAAACCATAAATTAATATTGATTTTGAGAATAACAAAATAGGAGAGAAACTATGAGGGTGTAATAAATATCATCAGGAAGAAAGGAAAAAGAAAAAAAGAAAGATGCTGGCATTGTCACTAGTATCTCTATGGTCATCGGATTGACCAGTTGCCCAAAAAAGTATAAAAGCATTCTCTGCATCTGTCGAAATTAGGAGGCATTGTATATATAGGCAGTGGGCGCGTGCCAAACCCATGGAAATTCTTCAAGATCAATGCTGATCTCCCTGCATATTAGCTTCCTATTGAAGAATAACACGAAAAGTGCAAAATATATTCCAATTCTTATTTATCAAGGCAACCCATCATCATAAGTTAACCATCTCCCAAGAAAAATGATTTTCGATTTGCAAGATTGATCTTTCATTCACCAATCGCAATAAAATAAACACGCCTCTAAATATCAGAAAACTAATCAAAACAATAATTCATTTCTCTCTCTGATCAAAATAGAAATCAAGAAATTCAATTTCCTTGACCTATTTTGTCGAGTATCAATTATTTCATCAAGAAATAACAAAATAAAAAAAATTTTGCACTTACAATTTTTAAAAACATCAAAGTTGTCGATGAAATTTTAACACTTAAAAAACTGTCCACGACAAAGTTTTTCCTTAACCCTTAAACAAGGTTTTCTGAAAGTTTCCCATAATTCTGTCGAGAAATAAATAATTTTTCAACAAAATTGTCGAAGAAATTTCAACGTATTAAAAACTTGCCACGACAAAGTTTTTCCTTAATCCTTAAACAAGGTTTTCTGAAAGTCTCCCATAAATCTGTCGAGAAATAAAGAATTTTTCAGGAAAAATAGAAAAATATTTTTTTATGATAGAGCTGTAATCATTTAGTGAGTTGAAGTTTATTGTGCATAAATGTATGAAAAAGTTGTGATTAAAGTTGGACGGAAAAGTAAAATTTGAAAGTTGGTAATGGTAAGGTCTAGGCTATTCGTGAGTACTTGTGAATTACGTCATCCACTAGAAAGTTTCAAGTAGTTCAGTAAACACGTGACGGGGTAACGTCGTGAGGTTTGGCCTCTCGACCAATCCCAATTATCCCTAAACACTGAGCTGAGACTACATCTGTTCCCCTGTGACCAGTGTTGCAACGAGGAGCTACAACTACATACCTAAATGCACTTATACCATTATGTTACCACAAACGCACATATTCTCATCTACAGAGATCGTCAGAACGACGAGAACTTTGTCGAGAACCATCGCTGGTACTACTAGGCTTGGTTCGAGTTCACTGCGGTTAATCCGAGTTTCGGGAACAAGTTATCCACTTCTAGTAAAGAAAAATAGTCTCCAATGTCGTTACAGAAATTTAACTCAAGTCTGATAAATTTCACCTGATGAAATTAATACAATAATTATTTCGAAATATTCCAAATTATAATTAACTGAATTATCAAAATTGTTTAATTAAATATCATTGTTTAAATATTCAGTTACAATTCTCTTTCACTGCTACAAGATTTAATGAAACCTGTATTTATGTTTTATTCTTTTAATTAAATCGATATCTGCATTATTAATAATATTATTAATTATTGTTAAAATGAAACTCTGTTAATCTGGTTCTGTATACAATTTGCCAAAAACCACATTACAATACCGAATTACGCTGAAGATGTAATGATTTCATGAAATGTAAATTTGAAACTGCCATAATAATCAACCATTATAATTAATACGTAATTATATAAAATAACAAAAAAAAATTTTAACATTATTACAACCGAAAAAAAGAAGAAAGTTATGAATACTATTTCTAAAGGAACTTTGGTTAACTTGGACTTGTGTCAAAGTTTTTTTTTGTACAAATTTTGCCATAAAGTTTATTTTAAAAAAAAAAATTAGCTGATTTTCAGAAAATGAAAAGTATAACCTTTATTAATAAATTACAAAGAAAAATACAATTAAATTGAATGATAGGTATTTTGTCAACCTTAGATACTGCTTAAATATTTCGGAAATTATAGGAGTTAATAGATTACTTTAAAATCTACTCGGAACGATGCCATCATCGTAAAGAACTTTTAACAAACTTTTTAAACAAATTTTACCGATTTCGGTTTTAGTATTCCGTTTTTTGTGATTGCATCACTTTACAAACATTTTTCCAGGTTTCTTATAAAATAGCCTTTAAAAATACACCTACCTCAAGTAATAGATAAAAATGAACCAAATTCGTCTTGTAGTTTTCTTGCACTGATAAACTGTGTTTTCTATGTTTTTGAACACAAAAATTATGTGTGCCTTCAATACTTATTTCGAATAAAACAAGTGTTTGATTCGATACAAACTAGAAAATCAAATAATGCTTTCAAGCAACCTAAACTCCTAACCTAAAAATGTAAACAATCAAAGTTTTATTCTTCACGCTTTTTTAACTCGGTCACTATTAGAAAGTCCATAAAATATAATAGTTCACCACATTTATAATTGTTTTGTAATATTTATTCAATTAAAATAATTAGAATCTAAACATAAACTTTATTTTGGAATTGACCAGGTTTTGTTTACATATTGAGAAGTCTCGGACATCGACACTGAGCCTCTCAGCCAACCAGAAACTTTCTTGCGAGTCACGTGGCACATGATCAAAATTCGCAGGCCACTGAAGAGACAAGTTCCTAAGGAGCCCTGGTAGTTGTTATCCTCTTTACCAGAATCTATTAATTTGAAACTTGAATCCAACTTTGAAACAAACAGAAATATTATTTACAGCCATCTTTTAAATTCTTTTTCACCAAGGTCCACCACAGCGTAAAAAAACCAAAATTGGAAAATTCTCTTATCGGGGTGGCGCCCTGAAGTCTCGGTACTTTACTGTCGAGCCTCGATTCTTGTCCCTCTGGCGGCTGGCGCGAATTTCAAAACATCTAAACTTCTTCTCCATTTCTCCCGGACGTTCAAATTTTATTCTAAAAAAAATTAAATGTTTATCAATTTGTTCCAGTTAGTAAACATTTCTTTATTCTTTTCATTAAAATTTCTCCCGTTTTATTACCGTTTTAAAATTTTTTCGTTAATGTTCCTATACTTTTCCGAAGACTATTTTTTTAAAGCAAACTTTATAACAACTCCATAATCAGGCAGAGGGTTATATAATTTAAAAATGCAAATTTTCCTGAAATTGGAACAAATCGTCAAAGAGTGCAGAACACTTGGTGAAGAAAATTAGATTAAACGGGATATCATCTGCTGACCCTCGGGTATGAAAACGAAGAACATCCTCGATTCCTTTGCAAATCGCGAGGAGATTTCACGAGTGCAAAAATGTATGTAAATTCCGGGTGATGCTTAAATTTCCGATATTTTAACCTCAGCCGCAGCAACAAGTCCTTTCTCCTCGGTTGCCCCTGAAAGCCAGACTAAGTAATTTCGGATACGCCATCCGCTCGCGGCTTCCACGTTACCCAACAGTCCACCCCCGCTTTTCAGACCCCCTTTGCCACCTCCTTTCAACCCCATTTCCCCTGCCGACCTACCCCAGGTTTTTACTCTTCTGCGCGCATAACATTACTTCCGGATGAAACTTTGAGACGCATCGCTAAATGGAACGGGACGATTGGCTGCTACGGAGAAACGGAACATTACTTTCAAAGGAGGAAGGTGTTCCAAATTCTTCCTTTCTAAAGTATTTGCTTGCAAATTCTTATTTTTCAGATGAGAGAAGATTCAAGTTAATACTTGAGAAGAGAAGATATTTTTTCGATTATAATGCAAGCAGACAATTTATAATTTAATTTATGTAAGATAATTATCACTCGGTGCACATAATTAACGGTTGTGACATTCTGGATGCTAATAAGGAAAATAAATAGTAACGTATTGTAGTTTTCGCTGCTTTGGTCAGTAATTTAAATTTTTACTAAGAATCAGCGACGTCCACTGAGAACCCCCGAAAACCTTACATTTGTATAAGAGAGAAAGAGATAACAATAGGTGCTATCTCTTTCTATCCCATATATCGTCCGTTTCGAAAATATTGCCTAGATCCGCCCCTGAACACGTAGTTCGCTTCTGCGCAATATGCGCGCGCATACACTTTAGCCCATTTTAGTCAGAACGACGTTTCGAGGATTTTGTCTGTCGCAGAGATTTGTAAAACATTTTGATAAAGATAAAGAACTGTGGTATTTCAAAACTGCATGCTTTATAACATAACCTCAAATTTACAGCCACTGTATTTAATTATATTTCTTTTTTTAAGAAGTAAACTTTATATGGAACTTCAATTTAGATTAACTGGATGAAGTATAAACATCCTTCAAAGAAAAATAGGAAGAACATTAAATTACACAAGGTGTATCAGTGACAGAAAACTACAAGACGAATTTGGTCCATTTTTATCTATTACTTGAGGTAGGTGTATTTTTAAAGGCTATTTTATAAGAAACCTGGAAAAATGTTTGTAAACAAAAAACGGAATACTAAAACTGAAATCGGTAAAATTATTTAAAAAAGTTTGTTAAGAGTTCTTTACGATAATGGAATCGTCCCGAGTAGATTTTAAAGTCATCTGTTAACTCCTACAATTTCCGAAATATTTAAGCAATATCCAAGGTTGACAAAATACCTATCGTTCAATTTAATTTAATTTTACTTTGTAATTCTTTTTTAAATTAAAATTCAAAATTATTTACGATTCGGGAAATTGATAATGATTTTAGGAAAATACCTTACTTCATTTGGCAACATTAAAAAAAAGCATTCAAAATTTCAATTACCAGTGCTCCTTGAAAGAGTTGAAATTGTGTGTTTCAATATTTCCAGAGGATTTGCAGCTAATGAGAAAAATTAACGAAGGTGCTTTTTTTGATCAATACAGGGGAAGTTCATTTCACGTGAACGCGTGCAAACAAGCATCACATCGCAGAATAGTTCTCGTGAAAAAATAATCAGCTTTCTCTTTGGGATTCAAAGTTGGGGATGATTCTCTCGAGTCGTTCTTAATTTTCTCCACCAGTAATGAGGAAATCGAGAGGTAAATGGCTGCTACTTTTATCCCTCGAGGACATCCTTCCCTCTGGGTGCAACTTGACATTTTGCATTTCAACACATGATTTCGACGATTTCACATTAACATGACGATTGTACAAGCGCGCAACTTGTCATTGTTTAAATTAACTTATTCGACTGGAAATTCCCATTAGGCATTTATTGCGTGCGATTTAAATGAAAATATATAATGAAATTTTAATGAATACACTGCTTCAGAATAAACAATTCCTTTTATAATATATATACTGAACAAATCATTAAATTATGTACATGGCTACCAGCGGACTTGCAGATTAAAAATAGTAAAAAAAACCGGGCAATTAAAGATGAAACTTTTTTTTGGGCAAATTTTCAATTTTTCGAAAAAAATACTATAATATTAAATTCTAATCATAATTTCTTTACTTTTATGAAAATTTAGGTATGAAATTATGCATTTTTATAAGCTTAAGAACTTCCAAATGAATAGACCTTTTAAGAAATATAGACCGAGTTCTAGCATAAGAAAAAAAAATGTTCTTTATATTTTTCCTGTAATTTATAAGCAAAAATACATATGTGTGCCAAATTTTAACTCTCTATCTCAAATAGTTTAGCCGCAAGGGAAGGGGGGAATTGTAAAATGACATAAAACTAATTTAAAAATTGATTAAAAATAAAAAATTTCAAGATAAAAATTACAAAATTAAAAAATATAATTTAAATTTAACGAAAATAATTAAAAAGTTTCGAAAATAATTTAATTTTCAAAAAAATAATTGAAAAATGAATAAGTTGTTCAAATTTTCAAAAAATGGTTGGAGACTGGTGTCCAAAATTACAAATCTGAATACAATAATTGAGATATTGATGAAATAATAAAAATGTGAAGAAACTAATTGAATAGTGATTTATATAATTCAAAGCTGGTGTAAAAATTAAAATTTTTGGAGTATAGTTAAAAAATTGAAAAAAACAGGAGTTTAAAGAAAATAATTTAAAAATGACGAAAATAATTTAAATATTTATAGAAAAAAGTTTAACAATGACAAAAATAACTGTAATTTTGAAAAAAAAATGTAAAGTGAGAAATTTAATTAAAAAATGGAGTAAAAAATGAAAAATTTAGAAAATTTGTAGAAAATAATTAAATAGTGACAGAACAATTGAAAGCTGATGTAAAAATTAATAAATTCATGACAATAATAAAAAGATTAAAGGAAATGATTGAGATCTGAAGAAAATAATTTCAAAATGTAAAAAATATTTGAAGAATAACAAAAATAATTGTAATTTGAAAAACAAAAATTTAGAAGTTACAAAAATAATTTATAACTGGTGTAAAAAATAAAATTCTTAAGAAAATGCTTCAAAAATTGACAAAATAATTAAAATGTTAAGGAATTAATTGATAGTGCCATAAATAATTGAAAGCTGGTGTAAAAATTAAAAACTTTTAGACAATAATTGAAAAATTGAATTAAGTAACAGAAGTTTGAAAAACATAACTAAAATTTGAAGAAAATAATTTAAAAATGGCAAAAGAAATTTAAATATGAAGAAAGTAATTAAAATTTGAAGAAAATAATTGAAATTTTTAGAAAACAATTAAAAGATGGTGTAAACAATTAAAAAACTCATGTCAATAATTAAAAAATTGAAGAAAATTAATTTAATTTAAATAAAATAATTAAAAACAAGTGTAAAAAATTTTTAAATTCTTGACAATAATAAAAAGATTGAAGAAAATGAATGAAATTTAAAGAAAATACTTGAATAATGATAAAAATAATTGAAATTTGAATTTGGAGAAATAACAGAAGCTAATGAAAACTTGAGTAGAGAATTTAAATATTCCTGACAATAATTTTAAGATTTTAAAAAATAATTAAAAAATGATAAAAACAATTTATTTATTTATTTAGTACATGTAATTGAATACTTGTGTAAAATTGTTTAATGTTCATGCCAATAATTTAAAGATTAATGAAAATAATTGATATTTGAAAAAATTAATTTCAAGATCGCAAAAATACTGGAAAATTGAAAAAAATACTTTAAAATTGACAAAAGTATTTAAAAAATGATAATAATAATTGAAAAGAGGTGTAGAAATTTCAATTTTGTAGATTGTAATTAAAGAATTGACAAAGTAATTGAAATATAAACAAACTAATAGACTGATGTCAAAAATAATTAAAATTTGAAGAAAATAATTGAAATTTCTGGGATAAAATACTAAATAAATGAAAAAGTTCAGATTTGTAGAAAATAATTCTAAAATGGCAAAAATAATATAAAATGAAGGAAATAATTGGAAAATGACGATAATACTTAAATAATGACAAAAATAATTGAAATTTCAAGAAAATATTTGAAAAATAACAAAATAAAATAGAAATTTGTGTAAAAAAGTAAAATATTCCTAAAAATAATTTAAATATTTTAGAATATAATTAAAATTTTAAGAAAATAATTGAAAAATGATAAAAACGTATAAAAACTTGTGTAAATAATTTAAATATTCATGACAATAATTTAAAGGTTGAAAAAAATAATTGTAATTTTGGGGATAAAATACTAAATAATAAAAAAAAAAATTCAAATTTGTAGAAAATAATTCTAAAATATCAAAAATAATGTAAATATGAAAAAAGTAATTGGAAAATGACGAAAATACTTGAATAATGACAAAAATAATTTATATTTGAAGGAAATAATTAAAAAATAAAAAAATAAACTAGAAATTTGTGTAAAAAATTTAAATATTCCTGACAATAATTTAAATATTTTAGAATATAATTGAAATTTTAAGAAAATAATTGAAAAATTATGAAAATAATTGAAAACTTGTGTAAATAATTTAAATAATCATGACAAAAATTTAAAGGTTAATGAAAATAATTAATATTTGAAAAAATTAATTTTAACATCACAAAAATACTTAAAATTTGACAAAAATACTTTAAAAATGACGATAATAATTGAAAAGAAGTGTAGAAATTTCAATTTTACAGATTGTACTTGAATAACAAAAATAATAAAAATTTGAAGGAAATAATTGAAAAATAACAAAGCAAATGCAAAACTTGTGTATAACATATAAATATTCCTGACAATAACTTTAATTTTTAATTTAATAACATAATTGAAATTTTAAGAAAATAGTTGAAAATGATAAAAATAATTGAAAACTTGTGTAAAAAATTAAAATATTCATGACAATAATTTAAAAGTTGATGGAAATAATTGATATTTGAAAAAATTAATTTTAAGATAGCAATAATATTAGAAAACTGACAAAAATACTTTAAAATCGACAAGACTACTTTAAAAATGACAAAAATAATGGGAAAAGATGTGTAGAAATTAAAAGTTTGTAGATTGTAAGTAAAAAATTGACGAAGTAATTGAAATCTGAACAAAATAATTGAATGTCAAAAATAATTGAAATAATTGAGTTGTTTTCTTTTTCTTTTTTTAGAAAATAACTTTTATGGAGGCCCCTGATGAGATTCACGTGCACTCGCTAAATTCTCAATATTTTGTAATGAAAATTTGGAAAAATATTATTTAATTGTTGCACTATTATATAAACTAGGTAAAAATTATGTCCATTTCATGGACATTTCGCTTCCAAGTAAGCAAAATAATTTGCTTCCTCATAGAGGAAGCAAGAAATTAATAATATATAAGTTAATTGGGGAAGTTGTTAAAACAAATTTTTTAAGGCAAAAAAATGTGAAAATATGAATTATTTTACGAATTCTTGACAAATTATAAAAGTTATGTAGGTCAATTGATTCGTTTTGAGATAAAGAATGTGATTTTTGTATTATTTAAGTTGTATTTTTAGCTTGAAGAAAATTTTTGGCAAAAAACGATTTTTTTTCGATGAAAAAAGGTGCTCAAAAAAATTTGGTTGGGTATTTTCAAAAATCCTTGTGTCCAAATTTAGATATTCATGAACTTAATAAGTCATCCAAATTTTATTGGAATTCGTTAAAGCGTTCTCGAGATATCTTGTACACAAAAAACGCTATACACACACACACACACACATACATCTGGACATTTGCTTAGGAATGAAAATTTACGCTTTTTAGATGAAAATAAGTCGATTTAGACTATTTTGGAAAATCGAAAATCTTAACGATCACAAAGCTTCCTCTATGGGGAAGCAAAATTGAATCAATTAATTAACTTTCTCTGTGTCAACAAACAAAAATTCTTAAAACTATTTATTTTTTTCACTAAATTAACTTTCACCCCCACCCCCTTAATAAATACTAATTGTAAGACAAAATATTGACAAACTGATAAAAATACTGTGTTCATAATATAGACATTTCACTATTGTTGACAGGTTATCGAGAAATTTGACAACTATATGTATTAATTTCCCATAATCCATTGGTGCGCCACTGTCGACTTCACCTAACCTTAAAATGTCACTCGCAGATTTATCAAAATATCAAGTATTCTGTTAAATAATCAGTATAACTAAAAAAAGAAGTAAAACTGCACATCAGTTTCCAAATCAGCAATAAAATATCTATCCATAATTATCCCAGTTCCACGAAAATATTTTTTTAAGTGTCAAAATAGTCGAAAAAAATTCTAAACAACTACTGACATGTTCCCTATATTACCTGAGAACTTTTCATTTTCACTTAGACAAGATTGACAAAGAGAGAAATCTCTGCTCTGAAATGAAGTGTGATAAAATTGATGAGTTATAGTTGTGTAAAAAGATTATTAAATTGTCAGACGACAAGAAAAAGATAATGTATGTGCCACTTATGAAGATGGCGTCAGGCTCGGTTTTCCAGGAAATTATGAAAGTTGGTGTATCGGGAGCCTTAAATGTTTTGTCACAGGTGACAGATCGGTTGTCAAAGTTTTTACTACCTGTCCCCCTATAAAGGCCATTTTTTAACGATCTAAGTACAAGTCTATTTGGGGGTAGATCCACGGGAGGCGAATCCCTAGAAGTATACAAGGAGGACGATGATGACGACACATCGACGCGAATCCACCAACGAAACAATTTTCTCACAACCTATATGGCCATAGGTTATAACTATACTTTATAGGTATATATAGGTAGTCGAACGTGAGACTACCTGCTTGGGTTCTGAGCCTTCGTGCTCCAGTTGGCAAAGAGGTTCCCACGATATAGGATGTGCCCTCAAAATCGCCATATTGGATCGTCCGAGGGACCATCCCTCGTTTCGCTGTGACGGTAAATCTCGTTAAAGGATTTGAAAAATTGTCTGTCATGTTGAACAATTTTTACACAAAAAGTGCCGATTAGTTTCGGAATAAAAATCTTCATTTTTCTTTATGTTTATACATGTTCAGGTCAAATTATCTGGGCTAATTATCCAGTTGCAATATACTTTGTAGTATTTTTGGTTATTTATATATACATAAGCGGTGGAAAAGGATCTTTTGTAGTTGCAATTATTATTGATAATATTAGTATTAATTAATAGTGTTTATTGATAATTTACTTTTTTGCTAAATTGAGCTATAGGTTTATTTTTTTACTAAAGCGAGCTATAAGATTGTTCTTCTGTTTCTTTAACAAAATTAGACTTTAGTTAAAATTGACATTTTAATAAAAAGGGCAAAAAATAGCGAATATTTTAACTGCACTAGAATTTTTGTACTAAATTAAAAGAAAATAAAAAAAGCGGATATTTTTTTTACAAAATTAGACTTTAGTTAAACGTCATCATAATAAAATGGTAAAAAAATAGCAAATATTATAACTATTCAAGTAGGATTTTCGTTCTGAATTGGGCTATAGTTATAGTTTATATTTTTACAAAAATGTACTACAGATATAGATAGGCACTCTTATTAAATTACGTAATAAATAGTCCATTTTACTAAATTGGGCAATAAATAGACCTTTTTAAAAAGATGGGCAATAAAAAGACAATTTTACTGAATTGGACAATAAATATGCCATTTTACTAAATTAGGCAATAAATAAACCATTTACTAAATTAAGCAATAAAAAGACCATTTTACTAAATTGTACAACAAATAGACCATTGTACTAAATTGGACAACAAATA
Source organism: Ganaspis brasiliensis (assembly GCA_037103525.1). Lineage (NCBI taxonomy): Eukaryota > Metazoa > Arthropoda > Insecta > Hymenoptera > Figitidae > Ganaspis > Ganaspis brasiliensis. Next base: position 1,821,066 of record JAZKLR010000492.1, read on the forward strand.
GACCATTGTATTAAATTGGACAACAAAAAGACTATTTTACTAAATTGGGCAATAAACAATCCATTTTACTAAATGGTTCATTAATAAATAGTCCATTTTACTAAATTAAGCAATAAATAGAACATTTTACTAAATTTTGCAGTAAATAGACCATTTTACTAAGTTGGGCAATGAATAGTCCATTTTACTAAATTAGACAATAAATAGAACATTTTACTAAATTTTGCAGTAAATAGACCATTTTACTAAATTGGTCAATAAATAGACCATTTTAGTAAATTAGACAATATTAATTTTACTAAGTTTGTCAATAAACAGTCCATTTTACTAGATGGTCCCTTAATAAATAGTCCATTTTACTAAATTAAGCAATAAATAGAACATTATACTAAATTTTGCAGTAAATAGACCATTTTATTAAATTGGTCAATAAGTTGACAATTTATTAAATTGGGTAATAAATACACAATTTTACTAAATTGGACAATAAATAAACAATTTTACTAAATTAGACAAAATTAATTTTACTAAGTTGGTCAATAAACAATCCATTTTACTAAATGCTTCATTAATAAATAGTCCATTTTACTAAATTAAGCAATAAATAGAACATTTTACTAAATTTTGCAGTAAATAGACCATTTTACTAAGTTGGTTAATAAACAATCAATTTTACTAAATGGTTCATTAATAAATAGTCTATTTTACTAAATTAGGTAATGAACAGAAAATTTTACTAAATTTTGCATTAAAAAGTCCATTTTACTAAATTTAGCAACAAATAGACCATTTTACTAAGTTGGACAAAAATATTAATTTTACTAAGTAGGTTAATAAATAGTCCATGTTACTAAATTTGGATATAGATAAATTGGTCAACAGATAGACCGGTGTACTAAATCAGAAAATAAATAGAACATTTTTTTAAATTAGGCCATTTTACTAAAAATAATAAAATATACATTTTTACTAAATTCGATTGTAGATAGATTATTTTAATAAATAGAGCAACATAAAGATTATTTCACCCAAAAATACTAAAATAGATCACTTTTACTAAAATGGTAAAAAATATCCAATTTTGGAAGAAAGTAGTTTGTAGATAGACCATACTTTACTAAATTGGACTAAAGGCGACCTAATTATTAACAAAGTAGTTTCTAAATGGAACACTTTTTACTAAGTATGGCTATAAATAGATTATTTTAATTAAAATGGACTATATAATAAGCTAAATGTATTTTCTAAAATGAATAATAAAATAGACTACTTATACAAACTTGTATTTTTTTTAATAGTAAACTTTATTTATTTTTCTTTTTTTAGGTCTATTGTATATAGATAATTTTTTTCAAAATAAAATATAACATATTTCTTAACAAAATAGATTACAGATATTCTTGTTTTATTACTAAATTGAACTATATAGTTAGTCTAAGTTCGTACTAAAATATCCCATTTTACGAAATTGGACTATATAGACCGATTTCTTTTTTACTAAATTGGTCTAAAGCCTTTTTTTAGATAGATAGATCATTCTTAACTAAATTTTAACTATAGATAAATGCTTTTTTTTAATAAATAAAGCTTTATTTATCACATATATTCTTTCTAAAGTGGACAATTGACTAACATAGTCAGATCCATATTCCTTTTTACGACCAAACAACCATCTAACCCGTATTAGTAAAAATTGATCTAAAAGTAATTCATTTTATTAAAAAATTATTTTCGTTTTATTGAGAGAAATATAACGTGTGATTCAAAAGTAATAAAAAATAAGAACAGTATTTCGGAGAAAATGATTAATTAGCTTGTGGTAATGATTTCATTGTAGTAATGGAAGCACAGGTGGATTAATATTGAATTTAATTAGGGACAATATATATATGCATTTCGTTGCCAATAGCATTCTGTTTATTAATTGCTTCTGAAACTAATTAACGATCATACGCTTATTGCCCGGGCTTTCATGTACTTCACTATTGATGGCAATATGGTCGATTCTATCTTGCAATATATTTGACACTGAGATTAAAAATGTAAAGAATTCCATTTCCTTTTTTTTTTACTTAAATAAGTGAAATTAAGAACTGTAAAATTGAAATTTAATTTTACAATTATATGAAATCAATTATTAATTATAATAAAGCCTAAACTAATCGCGTGCAAATACAAAGTTTATACAGTCCAATTGGTTTAGGGTTCAATGAACTTTGAGTGACTAATTAGAGATTAATTAGTTTCAATTGATAGAATTAAAAAATAGATCTCTAATTTAAAATCAGATATTTAATTTTCAAATTTATAAATGTCGGAGGAGTTTTTTTTAAGCTCGTTAGAATTCGTTTAAAGCTTGCAATTTTGGTGTTTTGTTTATCTCTGACTGAAAATTAGACATTCAATTTTCAAAATTAAAAATGGCGGATACAATATGGCGAAGGAGTTTTTTAAAAATCGTTAGAATTCGTTTAAAGCTTGGAATTTTGGTGTTCTCTTTATGTCTGACTGAAAATTAGACATTCAATTTTCAAAATTAAAAATGGCGGGCGTAATAAGACAAATATAAAATAGCGGATGAGTTCTTTAAATTCGCCTGGTGTTTTTTCTACCTCTGATTTAAAATCAGATATTCAATTTTCAAAATTAAAAATGTCAGTTACAATATGGCGGAGGTGTTTTTTTTTAAAAAATCGTTAGAATTCGTTTAAAGCTTGAAATTCCGATTTTTTTCTACATCTGATTCAAAATTAGATATTCAATTTTCAAAATTTAAAATGTCGGATGAGTTTTTTAAAACGTTTTCCAATATATCTGGAAATATAATTTTTTGAGGTTATGTGACTTTTAGTTTAGTTTTTGAAATTTGAACCAACATAACTAATACTAACTAATACGTTTTATTCCTAATACCGTGATTATAAATTTGTAATACCTAACTATTTTTTAACCTCGATATACTAATTACGTTTTTATTTATTCACTAATATAATTTTAATAAAAAAAAAAATTAAACACATAAGAGGAATTCTACACGAAAAACATTATAATGCTAATCATATTCTAATGGTTTTGTACTTAATCTTTAGATTTAATGATGATTTTAAGATCGGATTGAGATTTCAGAACTGTAGATCTTAGAAAGTTAGCAGCGGGTCGTAGGATGGATCACAAGTTATTGTAAAGCGGGCAAAATCGTTAATCAAGTGAGAGCCACTGGGTTTGCTCATTGTGGGAGGGTTATTAATCAAATGAGAACTACTGCGGTCTATTGTCGGTCCCTGGCAGGGGTTTCACGAGAGGGATCCCACCATTCCGGAAAGAGAGGAGAGGAGAGTCTCTCTTTTCGTATCGATCAAGCTCAAGAGAAACCAACAGTAGGGATATTCCACTCCACGTGTACTGTAGGTAACTATATGCCTACATAGGTGAAAAGATAGGTAGGCATATCTGTATTCATGTAGCACATATCTAACATATAGCATATAAAAATTAAATTGGAAATATTAATATAAGTTGGACGAAATAAAGGGGGGTAGATAAATCCATTATCACCCCCTTTTTATTTCGTCCAACTTATAATACAAAAACATATTTTGAATTTCGCGCGCTTGTTGCAATCCTGAAAACAGCTGATCTACTTACAGCCAACTTCAAGACTTACGTTCCTAAACTGCAGTTTAACGAAAAGTCCAATCATGATTATAAAATAGTAACAATTGCCGAAGAATGTATAACCTTCAATTTAAAAAATCCAATTCAATTTCGTTTTTATTAAGTCGCCTTTTTCACTGAAAAGAGAACACCTCGAAAGTAGAACCGGACCAAAATATTGGGCTCTTATTGCATTTGGAGCACAATGACGCCCTTCTTATGGGCTACGACAGCACTCTTCTTCGATCCATTGATCGGGCGAATTTTTCACATTTTTTATGGTGGGATAGGTCCTTGATGCTTGGTCCATTGTCATCTTGGACTTGATCCTCTTTAGGAAAAAAATAGATTTTTGTCAACAGTGAATTTGTGGGGGGATTAAAAATAGAAGAGATGAAGTTACCAAAAATCCTTCTTAAAAGATGAAAGGAAAACACAATTTATTATCATTTTGGATTTAATGATTTATTCTCTGATGTCGTTTCTCGAGAAAAATTTGTAACGAGATCTTTTCCGAGAAAATGATTAGCAGAGTGCGACAAGTGTGCGACTAAAAGTTTCAGAACTAAATCAAAAGCCGCTTTTGGTATATTATATATATTGAATAGAGGCAAATCTCCAAATATTGACAATTTCTGGGAAAAGAAACTGCTCAGCGACAGGTCATTGGGAGCAATAGATTTGTCGTGAAGATAAATGCGAAATATATTACGCAACGATGCACGAGATGGATAGTCTTCTCTTTGTTTAGATACAATCGAATTCTGGAAAAAATGGTCCTGGAAAATATATACATATATATATGCTTTTTTTGGGAGATTGTTATCGTAAATGACGATATGAACGACCGCAACGACGGCAAAAGAATAGTGAGATTTTGAGAGATTTGATCTTATAACCATCATCAAGACTATTCGTTCACACCTCATATTCGCAGCTGGACAATATCTAGTAGAAGAGCTTTACGACTGAGGCCGACTATATATATACTATCCAGAAGTTTCTACTTCAAATCAATATCTTCAGCGATCTTCGAAAGAGACAAATCACAGATCTTGAGAAAGATATAATTGTTGTTTCATCTACAGATGTAAAGTAAGACGTTTATTTGAATTCATGCGTGTAGAAAAAACGTTAAAAAGACATTTTCATAATAAAGTGTATTGATGTGATGATAGCACTAATGGATCGGGAGTAAATTTCACACGTAAAAAGCAATATTATGGAGAGTTTCTTGTAACTTTAGATTTATTTTATGCTGGGAAGTATAGTATTTTGATATGGTACTGGATATTTATTTATTTTTTGTTTTATTTATTTACCAATTGGAAGGATATTATTTATGTAGTATTGGATAATATTTATATGTAATTTAGAATTATTCATAATACAATGTGTAATTTCCATATGATTCTAGGTATTATCCATATATGATGCTGGGTATTGTAAATAAGATACTGGGTATAATCCGTATTATACTTGATGTTATCCATATTATACTTGACATTAACCATATTATACTGGGTACCACAAATGTTGCTGATAATAGGTAACATCCATGTGATATAAAAATTGTCCGTATGCTCTTGCGTATTGTCCATATGATACTGGGTATTATCCATATGACCCTGGACATGGTAACTAAGATACTGGGTACAGTAAATAAGATACTGGGTATAGTAACTAAGATACTGGGTATAGTAACTAAGATACTGGGTGTTATCCATTATATACTAGATATTATCCATATTATACTGGGTATCACACATGGTAATGATAATAGGTAACATCCAAGTGATATAAATATTGTCCACAAGCTATAGAGTCCATATGATACTGAGTATTGTCCATATGATTCAGGGTATTGTAAATAAGATACTGGACATTATCCATATTTTACTTGATTTTATCCATATTATACTCGATATTAACCATATTATTCTGGGTACAATACTATAGTGTATTGTCCATATGATACTTGGTATTGTCAATATAATTCTAGGTATTATCCATATGATACAGGGTATTGTAAATAAGATACTGGGTATTATACATATAATACTGTGTATTATCCATATTATACTGAATATTATCCATATTATACTGGGTATCACACGTGTTAATGATAACAGGTAACATCCATAAGATATAAATACTGTCCACAAGCTATAGCGTATTGTTCATATGATACTGGGAATTATCCATATGATATAGCGTATTGTCCATATGATACTGGGTATTGTCTATATTATACTGGGTATTATATGTATATAATATTGGGTATTATCTATATTATATTGAATATTATCCATTTTATACTGGGTACCACACATGTTAATGATAATAGGTAACATTCATGTGATATAAATATTGTCCACAAGCTAAAAAAATATGGACAATACGTCCATATGATACTGGGTATTATCCATATTATACTGGGTACCACACATGTAAATAATAATAGGTAATATCCATGTGATAAAAATATTGTCCCTATGCTACTGCGTAATGACGATATGATATTGGGCATTGTAAACAAGATACTGGGTATTATCCCTATTATACTGGATATTCTACAGATTATACTGGGTACCACACATGGGAATCATAATAGGTAATATCCATGCGTGATAAAAATATTGTCCGTATGCTATCACGTTTTTCCACATGATATTAGGTTTTATCATATGATATTGGGCATTATCTATATTATACTGGATATTTTCCATATGATACTGGACATTTTTCATATGGTATTGACTATTATTAATATTATCAATTTGGTACTATCTAGTAACAATATGCTTTTAGGCATACCTACATTATACCTACTGAGTTATATCCATATGATATTATAGGTTTTATTCATATGCTACTAGGTATTCCTTAGATGATAGTGGATATTATTAATATTATACTGGCTATTATCCATATATTATTCATATTATACTGGTTGTTATGCATATCTTATTATATTAATCATATTATAATGGCTTATCAACCTTACAATAATGTGTACTATCCATGTTGTAGCGAATATTTTCCTTATGACACTGGGTATTTTCCATATGGTATTGTTTTTTCTTATATTGATGTTATCATTTTTGTACTTGTTAGGGTCAAATATGTGTTTAGGTATTTTCCACATGGTACTGAGTTATATCCATATGATATTAGGTATTATTCATATGTTACTGGGTATTCTCCATATATGATACTGGGCATTCTCCATATGATACTGTCTATTATCCATATTATACTGGCTATTATCTACATGTTATTCATATTATACTGGTTATTATGCATATGTTATTATATTATCCATATTATAATGGCTTATTAACCATACAATACTGGGTATTATTCATCCGGTAGTGAATATTTTCCTCATGATCCTGGGTATTTTCCATGTGATATTGGTTTTTCTTCTTTCAAAAATATGAGATGTTCTCATTTTTGAACATCAAATATGTTTTTAGGTATTTTCCTTATGATACTTAGTTATATTCATATGATACCAGGCATTATACATTTTATCCACACAGTACTGGACATTATCCATATGATAGTAATTATCCATATGGTACTGACTATATTATCCATATCATACATGGTATCATTCATAAGATTCATAAGGAATTTGACACTGTCCATATGATATTGGGTATTATCCATATGGTATCTATTATTCAGATGAATTTGTTATGCTCCATATGATAGTAGATGTTATCTACAAAAGAACCGCATTATCCGTTTAGTACGAGACATTATCCATATGATAAATGGCATTACAGATACAATCATTATCCATATCATCAGTATACAATCTAATACTAAACCAAAAAATATCTCATTCAACATCTTATAAACTATTGTCTCCCGATGCAAAATATCAATCCTTTTGTCAATCAATGTGGCCATTTAATTGAAAATCCTTTTACTCCTCACATAAGAAATGCCATAATGTAGATAAGAAGTGAAATTGGCGCAACGGTTATGCAGGGGTCTCTTGCGATTATTCCGTGTAATTAAGTCGAGGGAACTTTTCTCAGTGCTTTCAGGTCGACGAGTAAAGCTCGACCTGAAGAAAGAAACCAAGTAGAAGACGAGTGAACTAGAAGGTGGCAGTGGTGGATGAGGCGGAGGTCGCGAGGCAATCCAAAAGGGAGGTGTAGTGCGGAGAAGCAAGGAAGTGGAGGCGGTAATTAAGAGAGTTAGTTGCCAGTCTCCCAATTAGGAGCCAGTAGGAGCCAACTCTGCAACCGCGACGCCTGCCGTCTCTGCCCTGAAGCCAACTCCGCCTAAAGATCCATTTCCGCACTCTATCCCCGCATCTAAAAAGTACCATACCCAAGATGTCGTCTCATTAAGGATGATAAAACATCTCGTCTTCCTAATGAGGACCACTGCTGGCTTTACTCTATTTTAAGGACCCACATGTCAGTAATTCCGCTTGTTCTCACCTATTTGAATCTTGATCATTCTTTTGTCAGTCAAAAAAAAAAAAAAAAAAATGCATTCCCTCAAGAAAACATCATCTAATTTTATATTTTAATTGACACACTTATGACAACATTTTCCTCAATTCCGGTTTGTAAAATAACGCAGCAGTGCAAGTCTAGTATTCCTGATTTCAACCCCCTATAATGTGATCATCATACGATAATCATTATCTTCGTGATTAGCATCATTGAGAACATTATTATAATCTAGAACTTCATCTTGAACCCCCATCACCTCGGCAATCACTTCCCCTAAAAAGCCTCTCATAGATTCAGCCTTCCATCAAAAAGCTATATGAATTTCTCGTTCATTCACCCCGTTTGAAGCTCTCATTGTGACAAATTGGCCGAAGGGTTCGTTCTGCCTTCTTTCGACTCGCCCAGGTTTTCTTAGCTCACGAAAGGGTGAATAATTGTAACGAGCCCCGATTACAACGCCCAGGAACACGAACGATAAGAATTCAAATGACTCCCAACAAATGGAAGATCTAGGCGCGACAGCGCTATACGAAAATTTATAAAAGCAAAAGGGTGATAAGTTAGCCTCTTTTCTCATCCAATTTTGTCCGATTGTCTCGATCGAATCGAGTGACAAATAGGAGTTCCTTTGGGAGAGTGAAAGGAAGGAAAGAAAAAAAAACTAAATAAAGAAAAGAATTCAGCTGAGAGTGAAAAATGAAGAGAACATCAAGTACAGTAGATCTGGAGGTTTTCGTGCATCGAGAAGTGGAGAGACGTGTGAGCTTGAAATAGGAAAGGAAAAAGGGGTTGGATGTATCGATATTGTGGCGAATGGCTTCGATCAAGAAGATTGAAAAGCATCGACATATCGACGCACCGGAAATTCATGCCTACGTATCCAACGTCTCTGCGACGAGACGTGCCAACCTCGACTTTTCCTATTCCCTTCAGTCCCCGCACTCACCAACCACCAGCCCTCAACAGGTTGCGCATTCCTTTTGCTGATAACGACGTCTTTGAGAAACCTAGCAGTCCTGCTTTTCAGAATAAGGCGCTATTTCAAACACGATCAATATTGATTTTCAAATACTTGACATTCGTCATAGAAAAATTTCCAATATCCAGAAAATATGGACTTTTGTAGTTTTTTACACATGCAGTTTGCGCACCAAAAACACAGGTTGAGTGGGTTGTCCCCTAGTTGGGCGCCATTTATAATCGGAAATCATTGATCCTGTCTGATCCTTGTGTACTCTATTCAGGACGCAGAATTAATAGAAACAGTTCCCGGTGTCAACTACAAATGTTTATTTTTGTATTTTATTATGATTTTCTGGCATATTTTGATGCGTTGAACACATATTTGAAGTCTAATTTGCTCCATCGCGTCAGGATTTTTTTCTAACCTCAACAAACATGTCTAATCAAACAAGTAACTCAAAATTTTTGTGGGCTTGGGTCCCAAGGGTTTTTGGGGTCGCTGATTACGAATCCGATGTCAGATTTTCAAAATTCAAAATGGCGGATGCAATATGGCGGACAATTTTTTTAAATTATTAGATTTCCATGCAAATCAGTATCTAGAGGTTTTTGGGGTCGCTGATTACGAATCTAAAGTCCAATTTTCAAAATATATATAAAATATAATTTATTAAACTAAGATTTGTCTAAAATGTTTTAAATATATTTTCTCATGCAAATCAGAATCTAGAGGTTTTTTTTTGGGTCGCCGATTACGAATCCGGCGTAAGATTTTTAAAATTCAAAATGGCGGATGCAATATGAAGAACGATTGTGATTTAAAATTGTAATAAGATTGTGATCTAAACGATCACAAAGTTTATTCTCAATAAGGAAGCAAAATATGATATTATGCGACTCAACAAACATTTTTTACCAGATTTCATAAAAAATTTTAATAACTTTCGTTTTTTCTGACATGCGTTCATTCTGGATCCGCAATTTTAAGTTTTAAAAATAAAATTTTGTTTTGAAACATTATTACTAGATCGAAAGAATATTATTATTTTTTTAAGACCCCAAATTAAAATATCTAAAACTTCTTTTCAGAGAGTTTAAAACCCCCTGTATCGAGTTTCATGAGAATCAAACAAGTTTTTAAAAATCATTCGCCATGTTGGATCCGACATTTAGAGATTAAATTAAATTTAAATATGTAATTAAGTTTGAAAATATAAAAATCAATTTAAAAATCAATACCAAAACTACTTCGATATTTAAAATAACATAAAAATCAAACCTAATTTCATATTCTGCGATTCAAAAAACTTCATAATACCATTTTGAAGTTTTAGAATAATCTTTTCTTCTTTTAACTTTTTTAATATTTCCAATTTTGAGGACATATATTAGATTGGCCATTTAGAATAAATTCATTATTTTTAAATCTGACATTTTCTAAAAGAGAAGTTTTAAAGATCAATAGTTTTAAATTTAAAACGTCGCCGTTTTAAATCCTCAATTTATTAATTTTTTAATCACAATTTCAAATTTACAGTCACAGACAGAAAAAATTAATTTTTTTAATATTCTGTTATTTTCTTAAATTTTCAAATTTTTTACGGCTATATTGAATTTTTAAAATGTAACTGCAAGATTGTAATCAGCACCACAAAAGCGAAATTTAAAGTTTCAAAATAATCGAGTAACTTTTTTAATATTTTCAAAATTTCTGTGGCCATATTGAATTCGCCATTTTGAATAATTAAAAAAATTCTAAATCTGTAACATTGTAAAAAACAATTTTCAAAGATTGGTTCTTTTGACTTGAAAATGCAGTAAGTTTTAAAAGAATTTTAAATAATCTCAATAAAAATAATTCGCTTTTTTGAATTATGATTTTAGATTCAGAATAAGAGATAATATGGCAATAATTTTGTCTCCAAATTTCTATCTCTTATTTCAACTAAAAAAACATTATAATTAATATTATAATTAATTTCAATTAATGGTAAAATTAATAAATTTGAATGTCTTTTTACTTTAAGACAAAAGAAACAATCATTTATTTCAAAATGAAATAAAATCTAACTTACAAAAACAGTTTGGAATTTCCAAAAATCTCTAGATATTATTCTATTTATTCTTATTTATTCGGTACACTTTCATTAGCCAATAAATACTCCCCCTCTCTCCCCCCCCCCAAAAAAAAAGATAAAAAATTTCAAAAGCTTCTAGAACTGTCTAGAACATTCTGTAATAGATTTTTACGAATTTATTTAAATTCTCTAAGAATATTTAAATAATTACATTTCCAATTGCAAATTATTCTTCTATATTTTAATGACCATCATTTAACTCTAAATTTATAACAATTTAAACATTATTTCTTATCTTAATTAACAATTTTAAAATAAAGAAATTGATATTAATTATTTATTCATACATTTTTATAACTTTCTTAGACTAATTATTTTTTTTTTGGTTTTTACTTAATTAAAGACAACTCATTTACTAATTTATTATTAATTTTCTAATAATTTTTACGAAATTCTTATTATTTACTGTTAAATTAAATTAACCTAAATTAATCTTATAATTGTTTCTATTAATCAATTTCACGGAAATATTCTATTTTTATTATTATAAATAGATTATCTATTTAATTTAAATTCTTTTTTCCGTAGAATGCAAATATTTTTATTTTTTAAATTTTATTATTCATTTGTTATTTAACTCTTAAATATTTAACCATTCGACTCCTCTCGTTGAAAAAATGCTTATTCAATTGTCAAAGACATATAATTCTAATTCGAAGCTCAGTTCAATAAGAAGCTAGTTCGTGGTCTGTGCAATATGGTCCCTATTCAATATTCAGAATAATATAATGCTAACTCAAAGTTTCGTCTGAAATAATTAAGATTCAAGTTTACTTACAATAAATATTAAAATATCAATATTATTTTATGCTTTTTCATTTTTAGGTATAAAAACAATACAATTTTTTTAATAATTATCAATAATTTAATTTTCATTTTTTCCAGTTTATAAACAACTAACATGGAATTTAGATCTTAAACATTTAGATTTAGGATTTCTAAAAAGACTAACTAATTTTTAAATCTTTTAATTAAAAATGTCAACATTTTAGATAAATCTTAGTTTAATTAATTCTAGATTAATTATTATAAGTATTTTAAATGTTTGATATTGAAAATTTTAATGTTTAGTAATTCTTCATAAATGATAAACAAATATAAGTTTAATAATAAAAAATTGTATTAATTATAAAAATTATATTTTAAATATCAAGCATTTAAAATACTTAAATAATAACTTAGAATAATAATATTAAGATTTATCTAAATTCTCGATATTTTTAATTGAAAGATGTAAAAATTAGTTTAAAAATCCTAAATCTAAATGTTTAAGATCTAAATTTCATGTTATTTTTTTATAAACTAGATTCCACACATTAATTTATTCATAATAATAGGAATAAGTAAATCATTTTTACATCTAAGGACAAAAAAGCTAGAATTAATATCATGATTAAAATAAAATTTTATTATTTATTGTACTGAAGCTTGAATTTGAATTATATTAAACGCAATTTTGAATTATTATTATGATATCAAACATTTACAATGTTTATAAAGATCTTGAAAAATTATAATAAAGATTTGTCTAAAATGTTAATATTATAGGTTAAAATATTAAGATATTAGTAAGCTTTGTTTTAGATCTTAAATTAAATTTAATCTAGTGAATGAATAATAAAACTTTAAGAACCCAATTTCACATCATATAAGGTAAATGTCCTAATATTAGTGCACTACTAAGAATTTTACTAAAATAAATAAAGAAAAAATTAGTTTTTAATTCTTCTATGAATAAAATTTTTTGCATTGAAATAAAGCCAATCCTTTTCTGAATTGAAAATGATTTTGATTCAGGTTTTATTGTCAAAATATAATAAATTATTGTTTTTTAGTGAAATAATGTTATTGTACCAATTTGTGAACATACATGAAAAATGCATGGCGATTGTCATATTTTTCTTGATCTGTCAAAACGAACGACACGGTCAAAGTTTATATTTAATTTTTCGTTTTCTAAGTGAACAAGAATCATGAAACATAAATCAAGACGAAGTATATAAAAGATAAAATTAAAAACATTTGTTTTGTATATTATTTTTATATTGTGTAGTTTTTATTTTAAACATTTAAACACAGTTGTGCACAAATTGGTACGTGTCTACAAATAGGGACATTTACCTTATTGTTTATAATAAAAAAATATCATGCATTAAACTATTTATACCAGAAAAATTTAAAGCATTTTTACATCTAAAGACAAAAACAAATTATATAATATTATAATTAAACTCTCATTTCATTATTTACTCTATTCAAACTTAATTTTTAATTATATCAAAAACAACATTGAGTTAGCATTATATTATTCTGAACATTGAATAGGAATCATATTACCCGAACCACGAATTAGCTTCATATTGAACTGATCTACGAATTAGAATTATATATTCTTGACTCGCATACATTTTACATTCTTAGACCAGTATACTTGGATTAAGGACAATTATTCAAGAACTAATTATTCCCAATCCAAGAATAAGTATTCCTCATCCAAGCAAATATTCCCTTCACTTATTTTAACCTCAATAAAAGAATTTTTTTCTTCCGTGTACAAAAACCTTAATTAAAAATTAGACCCACGATTTTGAAAGGATCAATTAATTTCTTAAATATTTATTCTGCTACTTTTCTTTGTCTTGAGAAGTCTCGGTCTTAGACATACAGGATTAGCATCAAGCACCATTTGAGAAAATGTCCTGCAAACAATGAGCCCAAGATTGAATTCGCCCTTTAAAGAAACAGAATCCAAGCTACAAAGTTCATTAAACCGAGAGCACTAAAGCTAGAGAAGATTGAGCGCGTCTGGTGCGATATCAGATGCCATAAAAATGTGCGTATGGTCCTGTTGGTTGGTTCGGCTGGATTCAGCCCTTTGTCTCAAAGCTCTCGATTCGTGGCTGTGTAGAGGTTCCTCCTCCGGTGCCTACCGATCGGTTGACAGGCCCAAAGTTCAACACGCTGGAAGGGCCGCACACCTGGTCGGCTCGCGCGATGCCGCACACTACCGCAGGGTCGATGAGACTCTAGATGAGGGGAGGAGAGGAGTAGGGGAAAGGGGAATTAACATGACAAAGAGGCCCGTTGAGACCTCGACCAAGACCCAGGTGCGTGGGACCGAGTTTTTGAGATCTGGGCCCCGGTAGCCGCTGGAGGGCGTTTCGAAACACCCCCGCCACTCACCCTATCAACCGCCGTGGACCCTTGCCTTACCCACACTCTGTCAATTACTCCACCCGGGCCCTCCTCTTCTGCAAACTTTAATCCCGTCTCACCCGCAACGCCCTTTAAAATTTTATGATCCGGTTTCTACCCAAATCTAAGAAGTGTCCAAAAACTACAAGAAGCCGGCATCTTGAGTCTTTGGTTTCTTCTTTGTTGCAAGGGAAAAAGTATGCAGTAATAAGAGACGGGAGGCAAAAATGCTACTGTTAGAAACGGTTCTAAGTCGGTTAGGGTAATTTGAGAACATTCGAGGGTCAAGTCTGGGAAAAATTGACGCGATTTAATGATTTAATGCGGGGATTCTTGATATTTAGGGTACATTACATATAGGTGTGTTATTTGGGTACTTAATTTAGTGGAGAGTGTAAAAGTATTATCATTTTTATCGGGAAGATTATATGGGGCATTCCATGTGACACTTTCATTACAAAATTTTCTTTCCTTTGAATAATTTTTTTCTGATTCTATTTGAGAAATAAGGAAATACGTGTTTTTTTTTTATGAAATGAAAATTAGGGAAGTTATGAATTTATGAACGTTTTCAGAAACAGAGGATTTTTGACCCGCGTTTTTCTGCGTTATTATTAGAAAATTATCAATAATACCCTGCGTAAAATTTGCTCAGTTTTTCGTAAAATTTTTAGACATGTAATAAAAAATAATGTATTCGCAACAGCGGAGAACGTCAGTTGAGTCCCGCGGTCAATTTTACCTTTTTCAAATGGTCCAGTTGAGTCCCGGGGTAATTAAGGATAAGTCCAGTTGAGTCCCGGGGTAATTAAGGTGAAGTCCAGTTGAGTCCTGGGGTAAGTTGATCGCTGAATTGTATTTAAATTGAAATGACATGTGCAGCAGTAGTTCTATGCACTTTCTATCATTTTTCCTTTACACTTAATTTCAGGCTTAGGACTGACAATTACAATAAAAAAAATGTTAGTTAAGTTAACTGAAATTCTATTTTTTGATTAATTTAACTACAATTTTTCCTACGTTTTTTGGCGTGTTTAAAAAATGATAGTGTTGCAAGAAAAGTAGCTAATTGCTAGCTACTTTCTTTTGTCAATATTATTATAGAATTTGGACATTTGTTTACATTTTAATAGGTCAGAATTTCTTTGAGACTATTTCAAGGAATTTAAATCTCGTTATTTCTCCACTTCGGAAGCGTGACATAGTGTCTCGAACAAATGTCTCTTTTTCAATGCTGATATTGGATTTTGAAATATGATATAATTAAGAAACTAAAATTTTCTTTTTAAAACACACAAAATCGATGTTCTAGTGTCTAAATACCGAACGAAACTAAATAAAATTTTAGATTATTGTAAAATTAATCTATGGCTAAGTTTTAATTAATCAAAATATATATTAATGATATAAAGACATTTATATAAATAAACAGAAAATGTTTGTTTTTTGTACATACTTTTTTTTTTAGTAAATAGCATGTGAATATGTGGTGGATAGACTCAACTGCCTTTTTTCTCAGTGCAACTTGTATTTCTTGAGCCTGTATAAAAATTAGTCCCGGGACTCAACTGGACCATTTTTCTGACCGCGGGACTCAATCGACCTTCGTCCCGCAACAGAACTACATAAAAAATTGAATTTAATCTTAAAAAGTGATTTTTCTCAAAACGGAAGTTTTCGATTTTCGATTTTTTTCTTTTAACAAAGTTACTGATTATAATGAAGTAATTTTTCTCATATATCTCAAAGTGGTGCTCTTTAAGGTTTAAAAGATATTTATTATTATTCGTTGTTGTGCAAAGGTTTAAATTATGAATTTCAGAAATGAAACAACTTCAACTTACAACTTCCTTTGTATTTCATTTTTCTTTTGTTTTGTGAATGAAGGTTAAATTTTTAAAAATTATAAAAGTAAACCAGATAAATATAAATATCATTTAATTAATTTGAGACTTAAGAGAAAAATTACTTCATTAATCAGTAACTTTGTTAAAAGAAAAAAATCGATAAGTATTCGGGTTTGAGAAAAGTCACTTTTTAGGCTTAAATTCAATTTTTTATGTAGTTTTGTTGTGAATACATTATTTTTTACTGTATGTCTAAAACGTTTAAGAAAAACTGAGCAATTTTCATGCAAGGCATTATTTATAATTTTCTAATAATAACGGAGAAAAACGCGTGTCAAAAATGTTTTGTTCCTGAAAACGTTAAACTTCATAAATTCATAACTTCTGTAATTTTTGTTCAATAAAAAAATAAAAAAATAATTTTTTTTTCAATTTGGACAAGCATGAACTAAAAACTCGCTTTTTTGGGGGAAGTTATGAAGGGGATAAGAAAAATAAAAAAAACTACTTAACCGATTTTAATAAAAATTAAATATGTTGGAAATATAAGTAAGGTAATTTAGAAAAAAAAATCAAATTATTTGGCCAAAAAATGATGCAAAAAATTTATTTTTGAAATTTTAAAAAAGTTTTTTGGCACCGATTTTTTTTTGCTACACCTCCAAATTTTCTTTTAAAAATTAACTTATAGTGTCCCCTTTAAAATATATTTTTGCCAAATTTTTAAAAAATATACTTTTTGAGAAAAAAAAACTTTTTGAATTTGCTAATACAGCGTGGCCTGCACAGGAAGTCCAAAAATGCAAGTGAAGAAAATAAAGTCAGAATTTTAAACCTTTCACCCCTTAGGAGATCCTTAGTTCTGTATCGAAAAAATTACCCCCGATTTTTTTAAATCAAAAAATATTTAGAGGTCGCTCAGAGCGCTCAAAGTTTCCCATGTATTTAAAATGGAAAAAAACCAATTTTTCGTAAAAATGATATAAAATCCTTAAAAATCAATATTTTTTAATCTGTAAACCCTATTTCTCTTAATGAGACTTCAAAGAATAATACCAAATTGTTTATTTCACTAAGTTTGAATAGTAACAATTTTTTATGGATCAACTATTTTGTATACAAAATCCAAAAAAAATAAATAACAAACGTTATTAACAACAATTACAATTTTTTATGGATCAACTATTTTGTATACAAAACCCAAAAAAAATAAATAACAAACGTTAAAAAGTGTTGCGTACTATTTTTTTGACAATTTTTTAAACGATATTCAATAAATAGCACAAATACAGACGTTTAACAATTGTCTTATGTAATTGCTAATTTTTTTAAACAAATTATTAGTGTTTATTTACAACTATTTATCAAATTAAGCTCCAGATTTCTAACTTTTTCTCAATTTTGCAACTTTTAAAGACAAATGTAGCTAAATACTAACAATAAACTAAAAATAAAGTTCGTTTCAATTGTTTAAACAAATTATTATTGTTTAATTTCAAATTTTTATCAAATTATGCTACAAAATATGGAATTTTTGCTCAATTTGCATTTTTTCAAGTTGAATGTTACCCATGACAAACAATATAACAAAATAACAATTCTACTAATTAATTAAACAAATTCTTACTATATATATTTTCAATTTTTCATCAAATTAAGCTACAGAGTTGCAACTTTTACTTAGTTTTTTAACTTTTCATGCTGAATGATACTTATTACTAACAACAAACTAAAAATAACAATTTAATTGATTGTTTACCAAATTATTATTGCTTAATTTCAACTTTTAATAAAATATTAAATTTTTTAAAATTAATAGATATTATCCATGCGATATTGGGTATTTATCCATTTGATACAGGTTAATTATTATTATCTATATCATATTAGGCATTATCCATATTATAATGGGTATTATCCATATTATATTGGGTATCATCTATATTACACTCGGTTTTGTCCATATCATAATAGGCACTGTCCTGATGATAATAAAAAATATGATACTAGTATGATACTAGTTTATATCCCTATGGTACTTATTATTATCCTTCAAATTCTAGATATTATCAATATTATAGTCGGTGTTATCCATATTATATTGGGTACAATTCATATTATAATATTATCCGTATTATACTGGGTATTAACGATATGATAATGTGTGAGAATCAAAATGTAATAGATTTTATGCTTCCGATATAGGGTACTTATCAGTTTGATACTGGTTCTTATCCGTATGATACTGGTTAATGTCCATATTATATTGGGTATTATCCAAATTATATTTGGTATGATTCATATTATATTGGATATTATCCATATTATAATGGGTTTTATCAATATGATAATGTGTGAGATTCCAAAGGTAATGGATAGTATGCGTACGATTAGTGATGCCGTCGATCGAGATTTTCCAAGCCCAATACAATACCAAGCCAATATTTCTACTTTTGCTTGGTTTCATCTCGATCGACTTTTTCTTGGCTTGGTTGAAATCTTGGTGAAAGGATTCTTGAGAGATTCTTGAGTTGATATTGGTTTTCAAACTCAAGATTTTCACCGGATGTGCTTTTCCTTTGAAAATAATAGCAAAACGAGTTTACTCTGGATGGTGGGGCTGGTCCAGGTAGTTTCGGACAATAGCGCTATCATAAAAAATTTACTGCTTCTATTGTGATGTGAAAATCTTGAAATTGCAAGCCAAGATCAATCCAAGACTTGATTTTTCAATCCTAAACCAAGCCAATACAAAACCAAGATTTTGCTCTTGAGAACCAAGATCAACCCAAGAAAGTTACTGGGCCTCTCAAGCCAAGATCAAGAAATTCTTGTCTTGAACGGCATCACTACGTACGATATAGGGTATTATTCATATTATACTGTGTACTGTCCTTATGATAATGGTTATTGTCCATATTATAATGGGTTTCATAAATATGATATTGTAAATGTCTATAAAGGTAATAGATATTATGCGTACGATACTGGGTATAGTTCTCCGTTTGCTAGTGGTTCTTATCTGTAAGATACTGGTTCTTATCCATATTATATAGGGTATTATCAATATTATATAGAATATTATCCATATTATACTGTGTATTATCCGTATGATACTGTGTATTTTCCGTATAATACTGGGTAATATCCATATTACATTAGGTATTATGCATATTATACTAGGAATTATCCATATGATATGGGTATATCCTAATAATGGTTATGAACATTATCCATGCGATATTGTGTATTCATCAGTTCAATCCTGGTTATTATACCCTATATATACAGTATATCCATATTATACTGTATATTATCCATATGATATTGTGTATAATTGTAATGGTAGTGAATATTATCTGTACTATATTGGGTATTATCCATATTTTATTTGCTATTATCCATATGATACTATGTTTTATCCGTATGATACTGTGTATTATCCATATAATACTGTGTAATGTCGATGTTACATTATGCATATATTGTACTGGCTATTATCCATACGATACGTATGATTCTGGGTATTATCCATTATATACCGGCTTTTATCCATATTATAGTGGGTATTATTCATATTATACTGTATATTATCCATATGATACATTATATGATTTTAATGGTAATGAATATTATCCAAGTGATATTGTGTATTTGTCCGTTCGATACTGGTTATAATCTAATTATTCGTATGGTATCTTTTATTGTCCATATGATACTGGGTATTATCCATATGATATTGTGAATGATTAATTAAATATAATGGTAGTGGATATTATCCGAACGATATTGTGTATTATCCATATTTTACTGACTATGGACATATGATACTGTGTATTATCCATATAATACTTGGTAATGTCCATATTAGATTAGGTATTACGCATATTATACTGGGTATTATCCATATGATATGGGTATTATCCTAATGATAATGGATAAGATGATAAGTTATGATGCTAGTATTATATGTAGTAGTTTATATCCGTATGGTTTTAATTATTATTCTTACGATTCTGGCTATTATCCATAATATACTGGCTATTATCCATATTATATTGGGTATTATTCATATTATACTGTATATTGTCCATATGATACTTGGTATGATTTTAATGGTAATGAATATTATCCATGCGATATTGTGTATTTCGATACTGGTTATTATCCAATTATCCGTATTGTATCAGTCTGTATGATACTGGGTATATCCGTATTATACTGTATATTATCCATATGATATTGTGTATAATTATAATGGTAGTGAATATTATCCGTACGATATTGGGTATTATCCCTATTTTTCTTGCTATTATCCATATAATACTGGGTATTATCCATATATTACTGGGTATTATCCATATGGCACAGGACATTATCCATAAACCTATTTTTTAAAACATAGATAATTAAAATTTCAATAATTGTCTAAAAATTGAAACTATATTCTTTGCTACTAGTTTATAATCCAAGAAATGTTTCTAAGTAAAATATTGGTTTCCACCGATCAAAAATTGATATTCTAAATGCAAAATTCTTAATTTTAAATTGGTATCTTTAAATTCCAAATATTCGTATCCTACACTAAAAAATTACCATTTTCATAAAACTACCTCAACAAATCATACGTTACAGTATACTAATCTAGAATCAGAGCAATAAAATAATGCTCAAACGATTTCGACAATTCACTATAACGATCAATTTCTCGACCATCACCGTCCCTTAATTTCCATTTACGGCTGAACGCGCTCGTAAACTATTAAACGGCTTTACTCACTAGGAAGAGAGATTATCGTGGGAGGAAACACTTAGTTTCTAATAATTCTCCTGAGCTAAGTCACCTCTCGTATCGGCGATTTGTAAGCCCTGGTCTCAACGTGTTCTCACAAACGACTTGAGCCATATAGTCGAGTGAGCAAAACTTGGGGCCCGTTAGGCCCACATCATCATCGTCGCGCTCATCAAGGGAAGTGAGGAGAGAGGTAGAGACGGCCGAGACGCATATATACGAGGTTTTACGTAAGCAGGTGTGACGATGCCAAGACACGCGTCTACCAGGAAAGTAAACTCTCGCACGAAGTGGCACGTCGTCCGGTCGTCATGTCGTCATCACCAGGTGTTCTTTATTACGGATTTCGTCTGTAGCTGGAAAGACCGCCAATTGTTTCGTCAAAAAATCAGAATATCCTCTCAAAGAATGGCCCCATACTGAGAAAAAAGGAAACTGACTCATTACTGTTTCCGGTGTTAAAATATACCACAACGATTGTATCAATGAATGGAGACAAATATTGTTTATAAATTTTTATTTTAGGATAATCATTACAATGGTCCATAAAGATGAAAGTCCGAAATTTTCTCCTTCTACCCCCCAAAAAATTTAAAAAAATACCACTATTATTTTTTAAATTGGACCACATTTAGGGGTGGTTCAAACCCCTTAAAATTTTTCGTAAGATTTAGAAAACTTTTTTTCTGTGCATTTTTAAACCACCCTAGTGATTATTGATTAAGATAATCATTTTTAATATAAAAAACCGTTAAATTTACAAAAATTTGTTTTTATTCGGTTATTCGAATACACGAATTAAAATTGATAAAGAAGTCAACAGTGTGAGAGTCCGTTATTATAAAATTCCCGTTGGGATTTCTTCGCACGACGTTACAAAACAGGAAAAATTGCTTGATTGGTTTACAGTATTTTTGACATGCGCAACACAAAGTGATATGCTACTAGCAATTTACAATGAACGACGTGTGCCCCAGGGGTGTACCAATATAAACCAACAATGAAAACTGGGCACTAACTCGATCCGGGCTATGCTAATATCAAGGGCTACGAAACACAATGGTGAGTCGTGTAATATTTACAGGAGTCAATAGCACAAAATAAATATGAACCTTTATGTGCAAGAACCAGCATTAAAGTTCTCTTTCGAGCAGCGCCGCTCACTAGGTCGGTAAACTTGCAAAAATTAAAAATTTCACAATTACAGAACATTTAAGTCACCCGGAATATATTTCACAGAAATTTTCTCTTAAACGAAAATCAGTCGAGAGTGAATTATTATTTTTAAATCTCCAACGAGTCAAAATTCAATATTCTGAATATGTGGATGAATTCAAAATTCAAGACTGGAATATTTTGATATAAAAGAACTACTTAAAACGATAACCTTTCTGAATAACAAACTGTGTTTTTATTGTCCTTAAAGTAGCCACCTTCTCTGGTGTGACGTCGACAAGAAAGAGGCTCTTAAGAGCACAATAAAGGCTAAAACATTTCGTGTGGAAAAAATTGGTGCGTTATTCATAAGGCCCCGGGAAAAAGATGCTTGTATAAAATTCCCTTTTTTTTTTCAAGACTCCCACGGATCTTGCAGCTAAACTTGTAAAAATTGTCGTTGATGAGTTGAGTGGCATATACACCGGAAATCTGGACCCTTTTTTCACAGCAGCCGGGACGCTATGACCGTTCGAAGAACTGGTGTAACCTTTTCAAGTTATCTCTAAGATTTGCGTGGACGGATGTTTCACAGCATGATAACGATCTAAATCCGAACCCCCTAAGCATCACCGAGATCCAGACCTTTTTACGAGCAAACTCCCCTGCTCGATGACCAGTTTTACAGGACCTCAGCGGGGAATAGAGGCTCGCGTAGCAAATTCACGACTCGCTTTCACAATACCCGATTACCGCACGACGATGATCTACTGACCGCCGATCGTAAAGGAAGGGAAAAAACTGTTTTTAATTATTTGCACGATAAATATTGTGACTCGTTCGCCCGGTAAACGAGGATGCGAGAGTTTTGCCAGCAGCAGAGAGTTGTCAGCCATTATAACCTCGAGTCACCCTTGTGCAGTCACGACCCCTGCATTTCGTTACGCTCTTTTACTCCTTTTCTTAAAGAACCATACAATGTCCCTTGACCGCAGAATAAAGGGTGACTTTCCGAGTCGGCCGTGAACGAATGAGACTAATGATATCGGACAACTCAAACACCGTCGGGTGCTGGAAAATATCAAAGTCAGAGTCAAAGTATATAGGATACACTACTCAAGTGAGATCAGGTTTGAGAAACTATTTTGTGACAATTGAAACCGCGTTTCGAATTGAAATTGATTAAAAATTTGGTACTGCTTGAAACTGAGTGAGATTGTTGGGGGTTAATTATTCAGATTTGTTTGACAGTTGATAGTTGAGAATTTTGGGGTGCCTTATTTCGCGCATGAAGTAAAAATTTTAGAATTTAAACGCTGTTATAATATTTGGGACTGAATGCTTTTTTAAATTAATTGCATTCGTACATGCAACTCAACGATTTCTAAAGTTACAGATATTAAATCTAAAATAAGATTTTCAAAATTTCCAATACTAGGTACTAATCTAGTTTCACGACATCCTCGTCATTATTTTTCAAATTATTATCCAAATTAGTAATCCTAATTCATCATAATGGTAATCATAATCCATCCATAATATAGTATAAACCGTATGGTGTTGGGTATTAGCCATATGAGACTGGGTATTATCCCTTTTGATGTTATAGGTATTATCTATATTACATTGGAAATGATCCATATGATATTGGGCATTATTAATACGAGACTGGATGTTACCCATATTATACTGTGTATTACCCTATGGGAAATGACAATCGGCTAGAGCTTGGCCCAATCTTGGCCAATATTAGACCAATATTAGCCCAAACTTGGGCCGATCTTGAGCATCGGCAATTTCCTAAAGGGTATCCATGTGATTCTAGGTACTGCACACATTATACTGGATATCATCTATATTCTACAGGCTATTATACGTATTATAATATGTACATTATAATGTCCAGTATAATATGGATAATATCCAGTATCTTATACTGAACATTATTCATATGATACCTGATATTATCCATGTAATGATCTTTCAATATGACATTAGAAATTAATCATATTATACTGGATATTTTCTATATACATAACTGGATGCGACCAATATGATACTAATACTATCCATATGTTACTGAATATTTCCATATGAAACTAGGCATTATTCATATTATACTAGATTTTTTCCATGGTATTAAATATTTCAGAATGATACTAGGTACTGTCTATATAATTATAGGTATTATCCACATTATACTGGGTATTATCCGAATATACAGGATATTGGCGATATTAAACTAGATATTATCCATATAATACTGAAGATCATCCATATGCTACTGGGTATTATCCATATAATAATGGGTATTATTATATGTTAGAGGGTATTATCTGTACTATGATGCAACCAATATATCATGATACTAGGTATCATTCATAATATACTGTTTATTATATATATCATATTAGTTATTATTCGTATTATAACTAGCTTTACAATGAAACTAAATTTAATCCATCTGATACCTGATATTATCCATATATCTGATATTATCAGATGGTTCTGGATATTTCCATATGATACTATAGGTATTATCCATATTATAGTGAATGTTATCCATATGTTAGTGGGTATATTATCTATATGGAACGGGGTATGATACCCATGAAACTAGGTATTATCCATATTATACTAGGTATTATCCAGAATATACTATTAATTATTCATATTATATTGGACATTATCAATATTATATATTAGATATTATCTAATGATACTGGGCATTATTCAAATGAAACCTGATAGGATCCATATGATATCTGATATTATCAGATGGTACTGGATATTTCCATATGATACAAGGTACTATCCATATTATAATGAATATTATTTATACGATACTGGCTATTACCTACTTTATACTGAGTATTATCTATACGCTATTGGATATTATCATATGGAGCTAGGTATTATCCATATGGTAGTGGGTGTTATCCATATGATAATTTTTATTATGCATGTGGTACCAGGTAATATCATTATAAAATAAGGTATTATCTACACAGGGTACTGGATATTTCCATATGATCCTAGGTATTATCCATATTGTATTGAATATTATCCATATGGTAGTGGGTATTATCCATAGTATACTAGGTATTATCCACAATATATTATTTACTACTCATATTAAACTGGATATTATTCAATGCTACTGGGTATTGACCATACGATACCTAATATTATTCAAACGATATCTGCTATTATCAAATGGTGCTTGATATTTTCATATGATACTAGGTATTATCCATATTATACTGAATTTTATCCACATGGCAGTGGGTATTATTCCTCTTAAACTAGGTATTACCCATAAAATATTATTTCTTACTCATTTTATACTAGATATTATCTAATTCTACTGGGTATTACCATATTAACCATATGATACCTGATAGGATCCACATAATATCTGATATTATCAGATAGTATTGGACATTTCCATTAGATACTAGGTATTATCTATATTATACTAAATATTATCCATATGGTAGTGAGTATTATCCATACTATACTAAAGGTATTATACATAATTTACTATTTATTATTTATATTATACTGGATATTATCAAACGCTA
Source organism: Ganaspis brasiliensis (assembly GCA_037103525.1). Taxonomy (NCBI): domain Eukaryota; kingdom Metazoa; phylum Arthropoda; class Insecta; order Hymenoptera; family Figitidae; genus Ganaspis; species Ganaspis brasiliensis. The sequence goes on from JAZKLR010000492.1 coordinate 1,846,875, forward strand.
CTGATTGTTAACCATTTGATACCTAATATTATCCATATGATATCTGATTTTATCAAATGGTGCTTGATATTACCATATGATACTAGGTATTATCCATATTATACTGAATATAATCCATATGACAGTGGGTATTATCTATTTCACACTAGGTTTTATCCATAATACACTATTTATTATTTACATTATACTAGATATTATTTTAATGATACTCTGTATTATCCGCATGATGCCTGATATTATCAGGTGGTTCTGGATATTTTTATATGATACTAATTATTATCCGTATCATAATGGATATTATCCATACGATACTGTAGATTATCCTAATGATACAGGATATTATTCATATGATAGCTGATATTATCTATATAATATCTAATATTATTAGATGGTATTGGATATTTTCATATGATACTAGGTATTATCCAGATTATAAGAAATATTATCCACTGCTACTGGGTAATAACCATATGATACGTGATGTTATCCATATGATTTCTGATATTATCAGAAAGTACTAGATATTTTCATATGATACTAGGTATTATTCATATTGTACTGAATATTATCCATATGGCATTGGGTATTATCCATATTATACTAGATATTATCAATAATACACTATTTATTATTCATATTATACTGGATATTATCCAATGCTACTGGGTATTCACCATATGATACCTGATAGGATCCACATAATATCTGATATTATCAGATGGTACTGGAGATTTCTATATGATACTAGATATTATCCATATGGTACTGGGTTTTATCCTTATTATACTGGATATTATATATAATACCCAAAAACAGGGTAAACGTAAAAACAGGTGCCTGGCGAGTCTCTTATTTCAAGATATTAGACATTTAGAAAGTGCCCTATCGTAATTTGAAGTTTTTCATTAGTTATTAATTTTTTTAAAATGTCACTGATTGTTTGCAATTATGACATCGACACTTAAAAATGTCTTTAAAATGACCACAGAAATTTTTTAAAAAGAGACATCTGTTTCTGCAGAGCTTCCCATGGGATTGGATATTATTTATTGGATAATTATTTTAAAAGAAATTAATAGTTGAAATTACATTAGTTGTACAATATAAAACTAAATCATGCTTGTAGTTTATGATCTGTAAAGCTTTTTTTTAAATCATTATTTTCGTTAAAAAAGTGTTGCTTTGGAATTTTGGAGTCGTTTATTTTGCATCTAAAGTCAAATTTTGAAATTTCATTTCCATAATGGCAAATTGAATGTTAAAAATTTTAATCACTTTAACTGGAACTTGTAACTTTGAGGTTCCTGGAATTGAAAATTTTTTATCTAAAGTCAAAATTTTAATATTTAAAAGAGCGGCTACAAAGTTTAAAGTTATAATATAATTAATTTAACTTTGTAACTCGGAGGTGACTAGAATTGTAGATTTTTAGTCTAAAGTCAAATTTTTAAAATTTAAAATAGTGACTACAAAGTTTGAAGTTTGATTAATTTGCTTGATGAATTTCGTTCGATAGTGTTATAAGGGCAATTCATTTGAATGAACACAATATATCAAATCTATAATTTACAACTTCACACCAAACTTTTGAAAAGTTTTCTAAAATCAACTAAATTGCTTTGGACAATTAATTAAGTGCTTATTCAATCAATAACGATACCAGCATCGTGTCGACTAAAAATCCAGAATCAATTTTCCAATCGATGAACATAAATCTTGGAACTAAAAATACTCATACATAAGAATTGTTAATTCCAGGATGAAAATGATTCGAAAAAATTTAAGGCTGTTTAAAAAGAATCTATTTTCCAAATTCAGCTTTGGGAACAGATATTGTATTTATAGCAGAAATACTAAATTCACAGCTATTCGTACTGAGATATTTTCGAAAAGTGAATTTAAATTTGTAAAATCAAATATTCAATGTTAGACTCATCTGATTATCACCATAATGGAAATACTCAAAAGTCACTATTGGTTCATTATTAGTAGCTAATATTTAAAGTTTGCATTAAGTTAAATTTTATTTAGAAAGTAAATCTGATTATGTAAATTTTTTAAACATTTTTAATTAAGTATAAGATAAAATTCTAATTGTACTTTTTTAAAACCAATTGATATCTTCATGTTCAAACGAGCAAAAAATGTTTTTCATCTAGAAACAAAAATTTTTTGACCGTTAGAATCATTTCAATCATAAGGCGCGATAAACTTCTTTGGCTGTTTTCTGTCACCATTTTTTGTTGTTGTTTAACAGGTTTCGAAGAAATTGAACAAATGCAGGACACTACGGGGTGTAACGTATAAAGGTCGGTCGAGGACGATGGGTTATCGTATGTGCCACGGATCATTACCCAAGAGGGACAGAGCGAGGCGGTAGTATCCTTGCTAAGATTAATCACTTTATCCCTTGAGTGACAATATCGCTTGGTGTATGTGCCATCTGAACAAGATAGTTCGCGACGATCGACGATAAAGCGTCAAAATTCTACACAGGGATTGTCAAACTTTGACCCCTCCGCCCTCAGTCTCTTACACAGAATTCAAAATGAAATTTACACTCTCTTCCCCTCAGATTAATCCGAGTTTCGAAATAAATATTTTCACCGCAGGGGTGAAAATGAAGATGGAAATGTGTCAAAAATCTGAGTCCAAACAGCACGTAACATTGCAGCAACATTTATGCAAAGTTTCTGTACACTAATCAGAGTCTGATACATATAAGTTTATGTTTATTAGATAAGTTGGAATTTAAATTGGATTTTAATTTTGAACAATTATATTTCTAATGAAGAATTTAGGGGGTGCAAGTACACCCCTTAATATTGTTAGATCAACAAAATAAAAATAGGGTTCCATTTTTTTATTTGTAGTCGATTTCCGAGAGCCTTTAAACAATATTGGAAAATTTTATTTTTTTTAACCACCCTGGCACATAGTGGCCATGAATAAAAATTAGATACAAAAAAGACAGAAAATTCCTTTCCAAATTGTATATAATCAGAAAACAAATTCGATCCTAGGAAAGTAAAATATACAAAAACAGAATTTCTTCCTTCTTGTATTTTATTGAGTCAAACAACGTTTCGATGACTGGTGTGTCATCCTCATCAGGCTAATTTTTTAAAAATAAAAATATACACAAATTAAACACAGCAATAACAAATTACTTACAATAAATAAATTAATTAATTAATAGCTTTTTACCTAATGAACAATAATAAAATTACATGATTTTAGTCAACTAATTAAAATAAACTATTCGAACTAAAAATTGTCGTCAATGCGGTAGGAGCATCATGTCAAAACTGATTACGAAGAAAGAAAATTAAAAATTTTTGTTAACAATTGGAATTGTTTGGATTAGACGAACATTGATATATTTCTTAATAATCATCGGTGGATAGTCGTTGCTTTCAAGAATTTTTGTTATTTTTCTAAATTATTTTTGTGAAAACAATTATGCGAAAGTAAAATGGCTCTATCAACAAGATTATAAATTGTATTAATTTTTTGTTCTGTTGGATGGTTCGAAAAGTAATTTATTAGTCTACCAGATGCCATTGGTTTTTAATACCAATTGTTGGTGATTTTATTATTGTTTATCATGAGTGTGACATCCAAAAAATTGATTTGATTATTGATCCGTAGTTCGTGAGTGAATTGTAAGTTTTTATGATATGAGTTGAAAGTTTTTAATACTAGCTCGATATGATTTTTGTGTATGCAAAAAATTGTATCATCAACGTATCGATAATAAAAAAGGGGAATGCAATTGTGTTTAGTTTTTAGAATATTGAGACAATCACTTTCTAAATCATCCAACTAACTGTAGTGGTACATTGGTAAAAAGTGAGGTAATATCAAGTGACATTAAAATATAATTGTCCGGAACAGCTAAATTAGTTAAATTATTAATGAGATCAAAACTGTTGTTAAGATGTGATTTAGATAGTTTAATATTCTTTTTTAAGTAATTTAATAAAATTGTCGATAATAAGTGAGTCGGACTATTAATTAAAAAAATAATAGGACGCAGAGGAGTATTTTCTTTATGAACTTTCGGAAGTCCATAACATTTTGCAATAACTGTATCCGTGCAAGTTAATTGATTGTCGTGATATTTAAAATCCAAAAATTCATTGTCATTAAGATTTCGAAGAATTTTTTTTGTATCTGATTGAAGTTTGTCTAACGGATTCAATTTAACAGATTTGTAAGTCGAACTATCCGCAAGTAAGTCAGCCATCTTGTTTTTGTAATCAGATTTATACATACACACAGTGGAGTTGAAATTTTTTTAAATTAGTATTAAGATTATTACAAATTTTTTGTCTGATCAAATTTTTTTGTTCATTAATAATGTCTAACTTATTAATAGAAAATTCTACATTTTTTAAAATACTGATAACTTCTTGTTTAGTCGAAGTTAGGTAAACTACATAAAAGTAAATTAGTACATTTAGGTCTGAATAATAGGTATACGTTTGTAAACACCTCGTACGATTAGATTTGAAAAATAAGTACATTATTCGCAATTTAGCGACAGAATTGACCCTCAATTGTGTTTGGGAATGATCTGGTGGTGAGGAAATAGGCTCACCCCATGTGGGACACTGGCATTACTTGAAACACAATTGCATCGACAATTGGACATGTTTACCCGCACTGAGGAAAATAAACCCCGTATGTGTTATACTCTGAAGGAAGTCGAAACTGACAATCGAATTAATCCTGGACCACAGTCAGCCAACAAGCAATATCCTCCAGAAGAAAATAAAAAGAACCAGTCCAAAAGGTTATAAGGACTGTCTTACAGTATGTACCTCTAACGAGTTTGGCTAGTATTGAAATGACCCAACCTCTCGAGAAAATGAGGGGAGCGAGCACCTCGAAATCCGCTCTACACAGTGTTTCCCAAACGAATTCATCAGCTCGAAAATAAATCTAGAACAATTAAATATTTTTGATGATGACAAAATAAAGGGGTGTGGTTTTAAAGAGATGGAATAAGAGAAAAAGGAAATTGAAAAAAACATTAAGACAGAAAAGGACGTTTTGAAATTTGCCTTTTGGACGGATTTGGGTTAATGGTAAAATTTTGGGATAGATTTCGCGACACCCGGTATCTAGGAACGTGAGAGCAAAGCCGGTTGGGCTGCGGGCTGCGCCGCGTGAAATCAATGTTTCATAAGCATGGATAACACAACCGACCACCATGTACACCGTAACCAATGTACATCTTGATTTAGTAGGTCCGGTACTCGCACGAATAGCTGTAGGTAGTCAGATAGGTTGGTTCTAAGGGAAGCTGGTTGGTCGTTCGAGTGTCGAGCTGTCTCGTTAGCAACCAGCTTGCCAAGCAAACCACACTTGGAAAGGAGACACTCTGAGGACTGTCTAATAAAGCAATTCCGTTATGGTGCCAAGCGTAATATGAGAAGCCATCCGCCCTCAGGAATCAGGCCGATTCAACAGTAGTGCAATTTTAGGAATAATATAAGGGTCAACAGAAATTCTTCAGGAGCACTTGGACAACAACAAACCTATTATTGGGGTGATTTAGTTGTAGAAAATTACCAGCAATGTTTTTAGTGAAAGAAACTATATAGTAACCTAAATTAAAGGCCGTGACTATTCCTTTATAAAAAATCAGTTAGTCATAGATATGGGTATACTGCTATGCTTTTCAGAAAGTGAGAGAGAATAAGTTGTAGAATTTACATGGGATAGATAAATACAAGAATAGAGTGAGAAACGCAAGGAGAGTTCATAGTTGTGGTTCTAAAAGCAAGAGAGAATAAGGTTACCTGGGATAGATAAAGACAAGAATAGAATGAGAAACGCAAGGAGAGTTCATAGTTGTGGCTCTAAAAGTAAGAGAGAATAAGGTTACCTGGGATAGATAAAGACAACAATAGCGTGCGAAACGAAAGGAGAGTTCACAGTTTGCGGTTCTAAAAGCAAGAGAGAATAAGGGATAACATGGGATAGACAAAGACAACAATGGCGTGCGTAATACCTTTTGTTTTGGCTGTGAAAAAAACATAATAAAATGTTTGACAAAACAATTTTAGCGTCTTATAACATTAACCAACTGTTTTCTGAGTTTAATATCAATCTAGATTTATTTTATTCTTCGAATACAATTTTTGTGAAACATTTGAAAAACTGTATCGATAACTTATTATCTGCATTGCCAACATTATTATTATGATTTTGAAAACTTTTGTAACACATATATGGTCCTTAGGGACCGTTCAAAAAATACGTAACGCTTTTTTGGATCTATTTTGACCCTCCCCTCCCCTCTCTTCTCTTCGTAATGGGATGATACATGCGAAAGTTCATTTTTTCTGACCCCACCACCCTCCCCCCTGTAAGCGTTACGTATTTTTTGAAAGGCCCCTTATGGACCGCGGGATATTGTCTTTAAATAATTAAATAAAATAATAAAATTAATATTTATTTAAAACAAAATTTGAAAAAATTGGAGAAAATAATTGAAATTAAATAAAATACTTAATTGCAAATTTTGCAAATTAATTGCAGAAAATAATGAAATCAATTAAAAATTGGGAAAAGTAATTTAAAACTAGGTGTGAATTCTGTCCATTTTATGGACACTTCGCTTCCAAGGAAGCAAGATAATTTGCTTCCTCATAGAGGAAGAATTAAATTTATTTATAATATAAAAAATAATAATTTAATTTTAAATTAATTATTATTGAAAAAAATTAAAAATCATGAATTATTACGTGGGTTTTTTGTCAATTATATACTTTATATAGGTCAATCGATTCGTTTTGAGACAAGGAATATGATTTTGTAATTCGTTTGGTTGAATTTTTAGCATGAAAAAAATTTTTTTTAAAAAAAAATTTCCAAAAACGAGATTTTTTGATGAAAAAAACTGAAAAATCATTAATTATTACGTGGGTTTTTGGTCAATTATATACTTTATATAGGTCAATCGATTCGTTTTGAAACAAGGAATATGATTTTTTCATTCATTTGTCTGAATTTTTAGCATGAAAAAATTTTATGCCAAAAAACGATATTTTCGATGAAAAAAGGTGCTCAAAAAAATTTGATTGGGTATTTTCAAAAATCCCTGTGTCCAAATTTAGATATTTGTGAGCTTCATATGTTATCCAAATTTTATTAAAATCCGTTGAAGCGTTCTCGAGATATCCTTGGCGACAAAAAATTTACCACATACACACACACATACACACACACACACACAAATCCGGACATTTTCTCAGGAATGAAAATTTGAACTTTTCAGATGAAACTGAGTCGATTTACACTATTTTTGGAAAATCGAAAATCTTAACGATCACAACGCTTCCTCTATGAGGAAGCAAAATTATAGAAATGTTGTAAAAATAAAGAAAATAATTTAAAATTTAGAAAAATACTTGAAAATCTTACAACTAAATTGATAAAAATTGAATAATGAAAAAAATAGAGAAAATAATTAAAAATTCAGATAAATATTTTAAAGTTGAAAAAAAAGTAATTAAAATTTGAGAAAATAATTTAAAAAATCGCATAACATATTTTAAATAAAGGAAAGTTAAAGAAAATTTCAGAAAAATACTTAAAACTCTCAGAAGTTCTTTGAAAAAAAGGAAATTAATTAAAAATTAGGGAAAATAAATGGAAAAACAGAAACATCATTGCGAATTGAAAAGAATAATTTTTAATTAAAGAGAAATAACTAAAATTGTTTATTGATGTTATCTAATTTTAGAATTATTGTTAAGTACTTATGTACCAAAGGGCTTTGAGCCCGTAAATCTGATTAAATAAATAAATAAACTAAAAATTTTTTGGACATTATAAAAAATAACGAAAGAAATTGAAAATTGAAGAAAATAATAAAAATAACAGTATAAATATTTGAAAATTGTATGAGATAATTGAACGCTCAGAAAAATAATTTAAAATTTTTGAAATTATAGAACAAATTAAAAAAATTGAAAATTGAGGAAATTAAATTTTGAAAAATAATTGGAAAATGAATTTAAATTTTGAAACTTGACGAAAATAATTTATGATACAAACAATGATAAGTTGTAAAAGAAACTACATTTGTGTGAAATAGTTGCAAAAATTACAGACTTTTTGTTAAATAAAAAAAAACGATTTAAATTTGACAAAAATACATGAAGATCTTAGAAATTAACTGAAAAAAATGAGAATAACTAAAAATTGAAGAAAGTAATTGAAGACAGCTAAATATAATTAGGATTTACGATATTTAATAAAGAATTTGGAAACTATGAAAACAAATAAAAGTAATTAAAAGTTCAAGAAAATAATTGAAATTTTAGAAGAAAAATACTTAAAAATCTGAGAAAATAATTTTAGAAAATGAGAATAATAATTAACAATATTAAAAAAAATAATTGAAAAATGATAAAATTAATTTAATCGAAAAAGTAATTGAAATATGCTAAAAAATAATTTAAGATTAAGAAAAAAACTGAAATATAATGAAAATAATTAAAATTCCAGATAAATAATTAAAACTTTTGAAAATTATTCCAAAATAATGAAGATAATTAGAAATTAAAGAAAACAATAGAAAAATTGCAGAATTTGTTTTTAAACAAAAGAAAATAATTGAAAAATCGTTCAAAACATGGAAAATTGTTGACAATAATCTAAAATCTTTGATAATAGCTGAAAATTTAGGAAATTAATTAAAAAGTAATTAAAATATTAAAGGATGGAGAAAGTAATTGCAAAATAATATCAAATTAAAAAAGTGATTAAAAAAACTAAATACAATAATTGAAATTTGAAGAAGGTAACTTTAAATATTTAAAGAAACAATTTAAAAATAATTAAAACAATTAAAAATTGCAGAAAATTTTCGAAAAACAATAAAATAGTACAAAATTGTATTTTAAGTAATTGGAATCATAGGTAACAGAAAAGAATTATTAAAAATTGAAGAAATTTGTATATCTTTTAAATTTAGAATATTTGAAGCTTTCAATTAATGCAAGTCCAAATTAACTGGAAATTGAAGAAATTAAAATTTCTATAAGTTTCAAATTTGAGAACATTTTAAAAAGGTGAAATATGATTTAAAATTTTAAAAGAAAGAAAACATCTTATAACAAATGTCAGGGTTAGACAGAATGAATGATTTGATGAATGAAACTTGTAAATCCGTTTTATATAATTGGGGCCCCATTTTCCTTTTTGCCCCAGGGCCCTTGCCCTCCCAGTTACGACACTGAATCCTACATAATCAAAATCAAATTTTTATTTAACTTGACCACAAACTAAACCACTTTTTGATTTCACTTTTAGTTGAAAAAACCTCAGAAATTTACAGTAAACAAAATTATGTCAGGAAAAAGCGAGAAATCAACTTTTTCAAAATAGTGAAAATTTATCATAAACATTTTTCGGAATTTAAAATTGATCTTTTAAAACACAACTAATATAATGACCAATTAATATTTTAGGATGAGATTAATCGTTTCTTTTAAATTTTTAAATATTTTTTCTACTTTTTTTTATTGTCATATAAAATAAAAAAAAATGTTACGTTGTGTTTTTTCTCAGGTGTTTTAATTAACTACTAAATTTCAAAAGTTTGGCGAGCGTGAACACCTTCCGTGAAAGTTTCAGCTATAAATGAAAAAATTAATATGATTTAGGACCCCGGGACGTGACCGTGGCGAGCCGGGTTTAGAATAAACCACGACCACTTTTCAACTTGACCCGCGACTCTAACATTTCTGACTGTTGACCCTGCGAATTATCAAAAGAAACGGGGGGTCGATTGTGGGAAAATTTCCTGGATTCACAATAACGTAATATATTTCCAGACCATGTGGCAATTTAAAATAAAATAGAAAATTACTTAAATTGAATCTCAATGAAATATTTCTCAATTTATAATTACGACTGAGAAACAAAATTGTATTCGACCAGAATTTCGTAATAATTCAGTCAAAATTACGTTACAATTCAGTTAAAATTTCCTTGGATTATTGTAGAAATATCAACAACAATTTACATTCGAATTTGTGTAAGAATTTAATTTTTTTCCGAATTCCACTCTATTTCCTTCAAAACTTTGATATTCACTGGATTCTTGGTAAATTCTATCAAAATTTCAGTAATCAACGAAGCTTAATGGAAATAGTAAAAAATTCTGACTTAATTCCATTTAAAGCATTTTTTTACTGTAATTTGTGTAAGTATCAAAATCCGGTTAAAATTTAGTCAGAACTCTTTTAGAATTTAGTCAGAATTATATTGGAATTCAGTAACTAATTTCATTTCAATTACTAGAAAATTCTGTCACAATATCCCATTCTTTGGAATTTCGATAACAATCAAAATTTGTACAATTATTAAAATTTAACTCAAATTCAGTCGGAATTCCGTTAAAATTTAGTCAGAATTAAATTAGAATTCATTTAATTAATTTGTTTATTTAATCAAAGTTCGTTTTAGTTAAAATTTGGTAAAAATTCATTCGTAATTCCATTAGAACTCCGACTGAATTTAAGTTAAATTATGTTTGAATTGGAATTAGAATTAGGTGAATTTTGGTAGGAATTGAGTGATAATTGAATTGTCAAAAAGTTAAAATTCTGTCGAAGTTCAATTAGTATTTTGTTATAATTCAGTTGGCATTCTGTTAGAATTCAGTTGAAATTTTGCTGGAATTCTGATAAAATTTATTCGGAATTAAATTGCATTTCCTTTGAGGTTTAGAAAATTACTGTAAATCTTTACAAATTTTATCGAAAATCCTGTAATTACAGGGATTTTATGGGAATTTAATTGAAATTCGAACTAAATTCCAATCGAATTATTGTTGGAATTTCATTTAAATTTAGGCAAAATGTTTTTGAAATTTAGTCAGAATTCTGTATGGAAATACAATCGGAATTGTACATCAGATTTTCTTCGAAATATGTGAGAATAATTACGGAATTCCTCAAGACGACAAATAAAATTCCTCTGATTGTAAATTACCATTGTATTTCTGCAGGAATATAATTAATTATTTGAATTTGATGATGATTGCGGAAAGTAAGTCGGAATTCAGTCAGAATTCTTTTCTAATTCAATCTCAATTCCAACGACTTTCATTGAAACTTCAGTCAGAATTTCAAATTAAAATTTACCAGTTGGTCATAATTATTTGGAATGTTGTCAGAATTCTGTTCAAAAACTCGATTAGCATTTATTAAAAAATTAGTCATAATTAATTTAGAATTCACTATGAATTTATCAAAACTACTTTAGTTACTAAATTTTCATGCGAATTCTGTCAAAATATCAAGAATTCCCGAAAGTACACAGGAATTCTAACGTTATTCTTGATGAATTCTATTTGTATTAAGGTCAGGTAATTTAACAGGAATACTGTCCGAATTTCAATAATTAACGAAATTCTGAGAGAACTTTAATTATAAATGTTATCGAATTGTTGTATAAGAATTCTATGAAAATTTTGTTCTAATTTAATTATAATTTGGTTGAAATTTGGTCTAAATTCTATTGGAATTAATTCTAAATTCAATTAGAATTAAGACGGAAATTATTCGGAATTTAGTCTAAATTGGTTTGGAATTCAATTTGAACTTAGTTGAAATTCAGTTGGAATTCAGTTGAAACATCGTCGGAATTTAGTTTAAAATTAGTAATAATTCAGATGGAATTTAGAATTCAATATGAATACTGTCGGATTTTTATCTACTTAATGCAAATTCGGTCAAAATATCTAGAATTACCGGAATTCCATAAAAATTTCAAAGAATTCTAATTAAATTGTATTTTGATTTTAGTTTAATTGCGAAATTTAATTGCCTTCAGTTGAATATCTTTCAGACAGGAATTTCGTCAAATTTTCAATAATTGACGTAATTCTGACTGAATTCTATAGAATTTTTAACTAAAATCTAACGGACATTTGACTGAATCCCAAAGGATTTAATTCTAATCGAATTTTTGTAGGAATTTTGATAATAACAGGAATTACATTGGATTAGGATGATATTCGGTTCGAGTTATTTTGGGATTAGGCGAATAAGCATTTTTAGACATCCAAATTAAATTAAATCTGGTTTTAATTAAAACTATATAATATATAATTAGAACACCTGTTTATTTAGGGTTTTGTCAGAATTTCGTTGAAACCCTGTGACAAATCTGATAAAGTTCGAACGGAATTCAGTTGAAATTTAGTTGTAATTATTTTCGCAATCAGTGAAAATTCTAATGTATTTTAGTAGAAATTTTGCTAATATATCAACCAATACGAACTTTGTTGGAATTAAGCAAAAATTCGCTGGAAATTTAGTCAGAATTTGGTTAAAATTTAATCCGAATTCTATTGGAATTCAGTCGGAAAGAAATAAGAATTCAGTCGGGAATAAATTAAAATACCGTAGCAACTGAATTGCAATTCAGTCGTAACTAAATTGGAAAGTTCTTTCTGTATTTTAATTTAGTTTCGGCGGAATTCTAATTTAATTCAGATTGAATTTTAATTTAATACCGATTGAATTCCCATTAAGTTCAGATTTAATTTTGATTTAGCCCGGACTGCATTCCATTATTTAGTTCCTACTGTATTTTAATTTATTCCCGACTGAATTAAGATTTAGTTCCACCTGAATTCTAATTTAGTACCTGCTGTATTATAATTTAGTCCCGACTGAATTCAGTAGGGATTAAATTAAAATTGAATTGGAGGTTAAATTGGAAATCAGTCTGAATTAAATTGGAATTTTGGAATTAAATTAGAATTAAATTACAGTAAATTAGGAACTAAATTATGGAATTCAGTAGGAACTGAATTATAATTAAATCGGAACTTAATTGAAATTCAGTGAGAATGAAATTGGAATTCAGTTGGGACTAAATTGGAGTTAAGTTGGGACTAAGTTGGAATTCAGTCGGAACTAAATTGGAGTTCAGTTAAGACTAAATTGAAATACCGCAGCAACTGAATTACAATTCAGTCGTAACTAAATTGGAATTCATTCTCAATGAAATTTGGAATTCTGTCGGAACTGACTTGGAATTCACTCGGGAATAAATTAAAATACAATAGAAAATAAAAAATGGAATTCAGTCGGGGCTAAATCAAAATTAAATCGGAACTAAATTGGAATGCAATCGGAATTAGATTGAAATTCAGTCGGAATTAAATTGGAATTCAGTCGGAATGAAATTGACATTCTGTCGGAACTGAATTGGAATTCATTTGGGAATAAAGTAAAATACAATAGGAAATAAAAAATGACATTCAGTCGGGGCTAAATCAAAATTAAAACAGAATTAAATTAAAATTCAGTCGGAATAAATTGGAATTCAGTTGGGACTAAATTTAAAAAACAGAAGGAACAAGTTAATAGATTTCAGTCGGAGCTAAATTAAAATTGAATCGGAGCTAAATTTGAATTCAGCCGGAAATAAATTAAAATTCTGCAGGAACTAAATAATGGAATTCAGTCGGGGGCAAATCAAAATTGAATCGGAACTAAATTTGAATTTAGTCGGAAATAAACTGAAATTCAGTTGGAATTAAATTTTGGAATTTAGTCAGGACTAAATTTAAAAAACAGAAGGAACAAATTAATGGAATTCAGTCGGTGCTAAATGATAATTGAATCGGAACTGAATTCTAATTCAGTCGGAATGGAATTGAAATTCAGTTGGAATTAAATTGAAATTCAGTTGGAATTAAATTGGAATTTAGTCGGGACTAAATTTAAAATACAGAAGGAACTAATTAATGAAATTCAGTCGGAAAGAAATTGTGTCGGAACTGAATTGGAATTTAGTAGGGACTAAATTAAAACACAGCACAAAGTAAATTGTAATTCAGTTGGAATGAAATTGGAATTCAGTTGGGACTAAATTGGAATTCAGTTGACACTAAATTAAAATACAGCAAGAACTAAAATATGGAATTCAGTCGTGAATAAAATTAACCCGGAACAAAATTGGATTTCAGGTGGAATTAAATTTGAATTCAGTCGGGACTAAATGGAAATTAAATCGGAACTAGAATCGAATTCAGTCGAAACTAAATTGGAATTCACTCGGGACTAAATTGAAATTAAGTTAAAATTCAATGAAATATAATTTTTAAATTAGTCTTAATTCAGTAAAAATAATTCAACAATATTTTTTTAACTGCTCGGGTAATTTTTAACCAACTAGTTAATCTCATCTATACCTTTTATTCAAATACAAATCAGAGTTAACATGCAATATTCATTTCTGTCCCTAATAATACAAAACGCACACTTTAATCAAGAAAAAACACCACCCTTTATTTCAAGACAAAAAATCCATTCCAGTCCAATATTAGTAATCATTTTACCAACCCTCTTCAATTAAAAATTTACTAAAACACGTGAAATAAAATTTCGGACGAGGAAGAATGTCCTGGATGAAGTAAAGGGTGAAAGGTATCCCTTTGTTTTTGCTCATTAGAGAGGCTAGGTTCCCAGTTCTCACAGGGACCGAAGCCGGAAGCAACGAATCGCGTACGAGTCACTCGAGTAGTCGCACTCGTTCCTTTCAATCCCACGGTGGAAACTGCGGGGGGGCCACGACGGGATCCTCGTCCCTCTCACACGCACGTTCGGGCATAAATCTTTAGCAGGGTGTGCGATTAGTAGAAGGTTGGGTGGCAGGGGGTTGCTCAGCGTATGGAATGATTATTGCAGGCACGAGGGCCGCTCCTGGAAAATTATTAGTAGCTTCTGATTGGAGCTACTTCTCGCTCAAGAGGGCCCTAATTTACTAACGAGTCCTCTATACTAACTCGAATCCACGAAAAAAGATTTACGTCCCCGGTGTTCACCCTCAATAAACTAACACGTAAATATCATATTTTCTCTTTTTTATATTTACATTCCACCTTCTATAGAAAAATTCTCTTCGTCAGAGAGAGAGGAATGTACATTAGCACTTTAATGAATTATATTCTTCAAGCTTACACATTTTTTTATGACCACTCGTGCCTTTTTTAACCAGTTCAGAAAATAATTTTTATAAAATTGAGGTATTTCGAGCCAAGTGCCGTGAAAAATGGTAGTACAACTTTAGAAAGCAACAATTGGTACTTTTCAGTTTTAAATTAGAATGTGAATTTAAATTTTAAGTGGGATTTTTAATTACTTAAATTGGTTTAAAACTGGTGCATTCGTCTCTCTCTCTCTCTCTCTCACTCGCTCTTTTAATTAATTTGAGTATATTTTTATTTATTTCTGGGAACAGGTTCCTGATGTCAGTTGTAAATGATACTGATTGGATTTTTTTTTGGGAAATTTAAAAATGGTTTAAAATCATATTAGGGGCAGTTTATAAATTACGTCACAGCTTTCTTTTCCTTTATTCGACTCCCTCCTCCCCCTTTTCACGTATTTGTCAACTCCCCTTTAAAATTACGTTAAATTTTCTTAACCCCCCCCCCCCCCCCCCTATTAACCCTTTCACACCCAAGCAAAATTGAGCAAATAAAAAACCAAAAGTAAAGTGGTTTTTCTAGTTTTTGGGTTCGCCGATTACGCATCCGGTGTTAGTTTTCAAAATGGCGAGTCCAATATGGCGGACGAATTTTTAAAACATTTTAGATTTGCCTGAAATTTATTACTTAATGGTTTTTGGGGTCGCTGATTACGAATTCGGTGTTAGTTTTTAAAAATACAAAATGGCGGACAAATTTTGAAAAAGTGTTTAATATCGCTTAAAATTGGTAACTCGGGGATTTTTGGGGTTGCTGATTACGAATCCGTTGTTAGTTTTTGAAAATACAAAATGTCGGATTCAATATGAAAAAAGAATGTTTTATAAACTGCTTAGATTTGCTTGAAATGCCGGCTCTGGTAACCAAATATTTTTTTGGAAAACTGATATTAGATTTGTAATCAGCAACCCCAAAAACCCCATAAATTTTATGCGATTTAAAACACTTCTTTAAAATTTGTCTACCATATTATATCCACCATTTTGAATTCTCAAAAACTAATACTGGATTCGTCATCAGCGATCCCAAAAACTTTAAAGTATAGAAATTTTTGTATTTTAAACTCTTAAAAATGACTCCTTTTTCAAAAAACATAAATAAAACTTTGTGAAATAGGATTTAATTTTTTTAATAGATTACAAAATTGAAAAGATTAAAAATCTTTAAAGCAAGAGTAAAACTTACTAAAACAATAATCTTTTTGAAATTACAATTAGTTTATATTGTCATTTCAATTACTTACAATAATTTTCCATTTTTTAAAATATTTTTAAATTATTTTCATTATATTTTAATTTTTTCCTCAAATTTAAAACTCACTTTCCATAAATTATAATTATATTCTTCTTAAATTATTTTTTTACTATTACATTATTGTCCTCAATAATGAATTAGGATCCTTATTTTTTATATTAAAATTATTCTTGTTTATTTTCAGTTTCTCTTTTCGTTTATCAATTATTTTCATAAATTGAAAAATAATTTCTTTAAATTACAATTATATTCTTCCACATATTTCATTAAAAGAATCGAAACTTAATTATTATAATAATATTTTTTAATTACTTTTGTCAGTTTTTAATTATTTACTGATTGTTCATTCAAAAAAAGGATTAAAATAAATGTAAAAAAAATTATTTTTATGATTTTTTAATTAATTGCCTGAATTTTAAATTATTTTAAAAATAATTTCATGAATTGTTCATTATTTTTTTCATTTTTAAATTATTTTTCCAACATCGAAATTGTTTTTATACTTTTTTTAAAAATAATTTTTCCAATTTTAAATTATTTTCCCTATTTTTCAATTAATATTATAAACTTCCAATTATTTATGTGAAATTTTAGTTATTTTGTTTAATTTTCATATTTTAAAATCATTTTTCAATTATTTGCCTTTATTTTTAATTTTCTTCATAATTTTTTCATTAAAATCATCAATTGGTAATTATTTATATTATTATTCAATTTTTTCTCCAATTTTAAATTATTTTTATTACTTTTTATTAATTTCTTAAACATCAAATTTTTTTTGTCAAATATCAATAATTATTTACTGCAATTTTCAAATTTTAAGCCAATTTTTCAATTAATTTCTCCGATTTTTAATTTTTTTATCATCTTTCTATTAGTTTCATGAATTATTCTTTATTATTTTATTTAATTTTCAATAAATTGTCCCATTTTTAAATTTCTTCATTATTATCTTTAATTTTAAATTGGTTTTATTATTTTTAAATCAATTTTTCCGCAAATATCATATTATCTTTTTTCCTATTTTTCAATTAATGTCATATACTTCCAATAATTTACTTCGAATTTCAAATAGTTTCTTTAATTTTTATATTCTAAAAGCATTTTTAATTATTTGCTTTCATTTTTAATTTTGTTCATAATTTTTTCATTAAAATCATCAATTGCTAATTATTTTTATTAAATTATTCAATTTTTTCTCGAATTTTAAATTATTTTTACTATTTTTTAATTATTTCTCAATCTTCCAATTATTTATATCAAATATCAATTATCATTAACTTCAACTATCAATTTTTAACACAATTATTCAATTAATTTCTCCAAAATTTTTAATTTTTTTATTATCTTTTGATTAGCTTCATGAATCGTTAATTATTTTTATCACTTTTCAATTGTTTTCTCTAATTCTTAAATTATTTTAATCAATTTTCAAGAAATTGTCCCATTTTTAAATTTTTTCTTTATTATCTGTAATTATTATCAATTCATTTTATCATTTTTAAATAAATTTCTCCTTCAATATCATATTATCTTTTTTTATTATTTTTCAGTTAATGTAATACACTTTCAATAATTTACTTCGAATTTCAAATAGTTTCTTTAATTTTTATATTCTAAAAGCATTTTTCAATTATTTGCCTTCATTTTGAATTTTGTTCATTTTTTCATTAAAATTAATTTTTATTATTACTCAAATTTTTTTCCAATTTTAAATTATTTCCACTATTTTTTAATTAATTCTTAAACATCCCATTATTTATGTCAAATATCAATAATTATTTACTTCAATTATCAATTTTTAATACAATTTTTCAATTAATTTCTCCAATTTTTAATTTTTTTATTATCTATCTATTAGTTTCATGAATTGTTAATTATTTTTATCATTTTCCAATTGTTTTTTCCAATTCTCAATTATTTTAATCATTTTTCAGTTAATTGACCCATTTTTAAAGTTCTTAATTATTATCTTCAATTTTCAATTGTTTTTATCATTGTTAAATCAATTTCTCCTCCAATTTTATAATATCTATTTTTATTATTTTTCAATTAATGTCATATACTTTCAATAATTTACTTCGAATTTCAGTTAGTTTCTTTAATTTTCGAATTCTAAAATCTTTTTTCAATTATTTGCCATCATTTTTGACTTTGTTAATAATTTTTTTATTAATTTAATCAATTCTTAATTATTTTTATCATTTTGCAATTTCTTTCTCATTTTTTTAATTTTTTCATCATTTTTTAATTAATTTCATGAATTTTCAATTATTTTTATAATTTTTTAATTGTTTTCTCCAATTTATAATTATTTTTATCATTTTTCAACTATTTGACACAGTTTTCAATTATTTTTATTAGATTTCAATTATTTTCCCCAATTTTTTTCCATTATTGATTAATGATTTTTCAATTATATTATCACCAATTTTTTATTGTGTTAATTATTTTTTCATAAATTTTATAAAATGTTAACTATTTTCATCATTTTCCAATTACTTTCCAAAATTTGAAATTTCTTTTACGACCATTCTAAAAATAATCGCCTAAACCAGATTGCCGCATTATTTAAAATGAATCGAGAATCCACATATATTAGGTACATTCTTTTTATAAGCATTTTTTTTAATATTTCGTGTTTTAATTAGTAAAATAGCTTTTAATTCAAAATAAAATATATTATAAAATTTTTTTTTTGGTTAAAAAAATGACATTTGAGCAGTATCATACCCCTTATTATTACCCCTTATATCTATTTCAAAAATCTGGCTTTAGAATTTTAATTAACGACCTCAAAATCTAAACCCGTCAATATTTAAAAATATTTTTAGATTATGCGGTTTTTGAGGTTAGGAAAGAGAAAATCGAAGTTTAGCGATCCTAAAAACATAGTCTGATCCCCAGTCGAGAAAAAAAAATCAGTCGATATTTATTATTCTTGAATTACCGTATTTTCTCCACGGATTGACTTTATTTGATGATAAAACTAATTAAATTTGGATTCTCAAATGAGTTGAAAATACGAGTAAAATCTCCCGCGGGAAAATAGGGGAGAGTGTAAATTTTGAGGGGAAATTGTGCCGCGGTGTGTGTTGGATGATATTCTAACTATCCCACAGTGGGAAGGTATTAGAACACCGTAACGTGTGGCTGCCCCCAGGCCACGAGGATCATTCTCGAGGGTAGTTCCCCTCCATTTTTCTCTATCTCCCAATATGCTTCTCTGATGGCATATGCTACCTTCAAGCCCGCTGCATCCCTTGGTCCGCGTAATCCGATTTATTATATATCGAGATTTTATCGAGATATTGATACTCAACTACCACTGAAGCAAGTTGCCATGTCTGGGGCTCCAAAATAGCAGGGGTGCGAATTAACAGAATTGTTTTTAGTCGTTATCGCGTCGCAAGATGATATACTCAATATTTCTCCCTCGAGGGCTACTCCACTTTCAATCATAGTTCAATGAGAATGAGCTTTGTATACGCTCATTTGGAACTTGTTGAGTTTCTTTTATTTAATGCCATGTACTTAATAGGAGTATTTAGATGGTCTCGGAATTTTTCGTCAATTTTTTCAAAATTACTTTAAAGAAACTCCCGAAAATTAAAGAATTTTCATACTCGCAAAAAATTCACGGAATTAGAAGAAAATTTTTGAGTTGAAAACTGAAATAATAAATCTAATAAACTATTAGGTACTATGATAAAACAATTTTGTAACACAAATTTTGTTACGGCGCCAGCGTTAGGTCCCTTTTCTCGTGCAGCGTCATATATAGATATTTATTTTGAATACATATGACATTACTATATGACAAAGACCAATTAGTTTATTAGAGAGAGAAAATATATGATCTTAGGAAGGTCAATTGGAATAAAAACTCTAAATTTTTTTTCGTCACCAAGCTACGTTTCGTCGACATGGATTTGTCGACATTAGGCTGTAATATTTATTGCACACTTCAAACAAACACTTACACAAAAATAAAAAACATTAAAAAACGAAGGTTATAATACCTATTTGTTAAAACATTAAACACTTTGTTTTAACGTGTCAAAGATTAAAATTTAAAAAGTTGTCAAAAATTAAGAGCGTTTTGAAATTACTATACTCTCTTCGTTTCATGTCAAGCAACGGTCGAACGATAACTAAAGTTCGAAGCGGAGAATGTGACAAAATATATATACTAAATCAAAATACAGTCGAGGACATTTATAAGTCAATGAACTCAAAGCAAAACAAATACACAAGGGCCTAGGAATGTAATCTACTGGCCAATGGAAAGTAAATCTTGTTCAACGAAAAGGCATCTTCTTTTTTATTAATCGCCCCTCGATTAGACTTGATATGGATCATTTCGGAAATTCTCCTTTTTTTCCAATTTGATTCAAAATCAAGAATAATCGTATTATCCCAATTACATTCATGGCCGCTTGAATCCCGATAGTGACACACAACAGATTTTATTAATAGTGTAATTACTTTGAGTTTAGGAATCCATATATTAAGCTTATTCATATAATAAATGTTTAATTTTGTAAAGTTCCTACAAATAAAAATTACTGACATATTATCTTAAAGTTAGGAAACAATTACGTGCACGGTTCGCTTTTTTTTCTTGTTTATATTATACCAGGTAACTTAATTCTATAAATAAGAAATCAATGGAGAAAAAGATTGACTTACACAAAAGCACTGTTTACTGAAGATTTACACTTTTCACACTTCCTTGGGGCTGAAGCTGGTTCCTGTAAGCATATAAAACAGAGCATTGTAAATGAAGTTATAGTCGGTGATATGAAGGGTGACAGCGTGAGTCGTTCATGTAGGTGTCAATCACACACGGCGCATATATTTACGAACATTTTATTTCATGGCCTTCCTCCCTGTCCTCTCGAGAAACACACCCCAAGTACACCCCCTGAGCACTGGTGTTGGCTAAATAATGGCCAGGGGGAGGTACGACGTGTCAACTGCCTTGACAGTACGACATTTCGTATGTACGGCTCTGTTCTAGGGACCGAATTTGATTCCATCCGTAACAAAAGGTACCATGTCCCGGCGTTTCGGGAGAGCCACAAATTGTCCCCTTTCTCAATCTGAATAACGATTATGACACACTGGATGAATATTATATTTCCAAAGTATTAATAACCCATGTCTTTTGCGTACAATTATCTAGTCAGTATTTATAATACTGTACAGATTATATTGAAAAGTATGCACATCAACAATATTTCTTTATTATACATTTATACCTTTAGAGGTTAGAGTTTGGGAAAAATGATCGGGATGTTAGAGACAAAAACAAAAGTATAGGTATTCCTTGTCATGCAACTGAATATAAACATGATTTTGATTTATTTATTTTGTATAAGGAACAAAATAACTAAGTTCTCCTAAATTAAAACTTTGATTTAACTAAGAATAAGTTTAACTTGAATGGGTTCAGAGCATCTAGAGGAGGGGATATTAGATACTAGATCTACTCAATGAAACAAGTCTTCGTTTGTGTTATCACCACTCACACACAGAAAGAGTAAATATAGTCACTGTTTATCGTATGACACGTTTTTTGCAGATATTTGGAATTCCTTGATGAAACACCAGTTCAAGATCTAATTCTTCTTCTCGTCGACGATCCTCTATTTGTTTCCTTACTAACTCGATTTCTTTTTGTTGTTTTTTAGTTTTGCCACTGACCAGCCAAAGACCCTACAAATCTGGATTTGAAGCTCCGTTCCTCTTGGCAGCAACAGAACTGTTGAGAATTGCTTGTGCCTTATCCTCCGTTGCACAGTAAAGTTTCACAAAACGTGGTCTTGACTGCCGAACCTGTGTAATAGAACCAATTCTATTTACACGCACATTCTCAAAAACATCAGGCAAAAGATGTTTTTTTAGTTTGTCAGTAACAAATGAACACAGATGATCTTGATCACTAACAGAATTTGCACCAACACTATCAAGAGATTCAGGAAATCCAAAAAGAACCAGGTTACCTTTCCTTCTCTCACGATTATTTATTTCAGTGATACATGCAGCTGCAATTTCATTAACAACATTAGCGTCAATATTTTTCACTTCAGTTATAATTAGTTTATTCTCTACTTCAGTAAGACGTTTTGTTAAACTTTCAATTTTACCTTTAGCATTATTTATTCTGCTCAAGGCATCTTCCAGTTTTTTATCAACATTAGATAATCCATTCGTTATAGAATTTTTCAATTCTTGGAGTAAATTAAATATTGATTCCAAGCTGACAGAGGACTGCAGAGATGCCAGAGACCGTCCGTATGCAAATCTGCGCATGCCCCCAACAACATTTTTGATTGGTTGATCTGTTTAAAATATTTGTCCAAAGACCTTCCACCAATCAAAAATGTTGTTGGGGGCATGCGCAGATTTGCATACGCACGGTCTCTGGCATCTCTGCAGAGGAGGCAGAAGAAAGTGACAGAGATCTTTCCGATCTGCGAAATTTTTAAAATGCTCCATTGTGCCTTAAAGTAGTCAATGTATCAGCACATCCAGGGTTGTACGGAGAGACGAATAGTAAACAAATGTGATTACGGGTAAATACTTGTTTTACAGCTTATATATATTAAATTAAAAGCGATTATCTACTTTTGGAAGGACGGTTTTAATGCTACTAATAAATACAAATTTTATTAATTACTTCAGTCTGAAGTCATTTGACGTGTTAGAATACCTACTATTGGGTGGTCTGTCCTAAATGTTTTTTTAAAAAACCTTCTTATGAAGATCAGTGGTTTATTTCATTAGTAGTAGCAGGTTATAATGTATTAATTAGATTTACAATTAAAAATTTTTCATTTCGATTTACAATTTCCGCAGGTTCCTTCATTCATTTTTAATTGATTGATTTTTTATTTATTTTAATCATAATCAATTCTATTTAATGTTGATTGTAGAATGGAAAAAAATGAATTTAAATAATTTTTGAAAAATAATTAATTCTTTTCCTGAATTGTGTGAAGTGTTGTATGGTGATTGTAGGGATTATAGATCGTGAAAATTTAAGGGGAAGTCCGGTAGGTCGTAAACTATGCCTCGAAATGGCGTCTGCTGACTTTATCAGGGATACTTTAAAACGGTACCGTACCGAGTCTCGCAGAATCGTCTCCGGGGAGCGATGCCTCAGGCTTAGTTTAAAGTATTTCGCCACGTTGTCGATAAGCTCAACACTTCCATCGTGAAAGTTGACAGGTTTTGTAATGGTCGTAGAAGAATAGGGTGATATCTATTTCTGACTCAAGATATAAATTACGTGCTTCGAGCAATAAAATCAGAATATTGCATTTCACGAAAAAATGCTTTATAAAATTTATTTCATTTGTAGTCATTCACGGTTCTCACGAAAGCTAAATAAAATCAAATTCAGTATAAGAACCTAAAATGTATTTAAAACGAAAATAAAAAAAACTAAGAGTTGTTTTAAAAACTGTAATTAATTCTATAAATAATTGTCTTTTCATTCAATTTGAGAGGATTTTATTGTTTGGTGTTTAGACTGTAAATTCGTCGCGTTCGGAAAAGAGGACAATGTTGAGTTGTGCTGTCTCAGTTTTAGACCAGTTAATTATTTTGTTATACAAGCTTTTTAATTGAATGTGTTGATTGAAATAAGTACTTCAGTTCTAGTTTTAACAATTTATTCACATTAGAGAAAGTTTTTTTTAAACTTCCTTTTTGATACAGGGGGGCAAGTTTATCTTCTTCCCATTCTCAGTTGACATTGTGTTTTGCGCCGAGTAATGTCGATTTTAAAAGTTCATTAATTTACTTAATATTTAGTATATTTAGAGTTTGCTAATTGCCATTTATGATAGAAATTTGTCGCGGCCGGATACTAGGACAGTGTAAAGTTGTGATGTCTTAGTTTTAGACCAGTTAATTATTTTGTTATACAAGCTTTTTAGTTGAATGTGTTGATTGAAATAAGTAATTTAGGTCCAGCTTTAACAATTTATTTGATTCATAAAATGTTTCTTTTAACTTTCTTTCTGATTCAGAGGGACAAGTCAATCTCCCTCCCATTCTCAGTTGACATTATGTTTTGAAGCGAATAATGGCCATTTTGCATGTTCTCTAATTTAGTTAACATTTAGTATATTTAAAGTTTACTAATTTTCATTCATGATAGAAATTTGTCGCGACCGGTTACTAGGACTATGTTGAGTTGCGCTGTCTCAGTTTCAGACCAGTTAATTATTTTGTTACTCAAGTTTTTTAATTAAATAGATTGATAAAATTGTGTAGGTAAAAAAACACTAGCACATTGAATAAAAAGACAAAGTCTTTATTAACGACGTTTCGTCAACATTTCCTTGACCTCTTCAGGCTAAAACACAATATATAACTTATTTAATAAGAGTTTTTTAACACGAACTAACACACAAAGTGTAAAAAGAGAAGATTTTTACCTCAAAGGAAAAAGTTATAAAATTAATACATCACGAGCTGTGAAATTGTCAAGATATGTTTACTTGTCCTAGGCCAGGGACAAACTGAATTAAATTGAAAGAGAGCGAAGATTACAAATTAAACGAACGTATACAAGACATTGTAGAATCAAAACAAATAAAAGATAAATCGCCCAAATTCAAAGAGAATTTCACGAAATAGGAAAATTCTTTTGCAAAAGTTGCTTATAAGTTTTGTTTAAACCGTCGATATTATCTTTTTTATTAACACTATTCGGATCATGGTTAATAAAAATCATTTCTGACAACACTCGTCTTCTCCAATCACGTTCATAGTCAACAATTATAGTACTTTTAAAATCGAATTCGTGTTTGTTTTTATTACAATGAGCGTTAATGACAAAATTCGGATTATTGTTACTTGCATGTTCAGACACTCGTTTTTTTAGGTTTCTTTTGGTTTCGCCATAGTAAACAGCGTTACAATTTTTACAAGGAATTTTGTAAACAATACCGCATTTATTGCGGTGTAAAACTTTTCCTTTAATTTCCTTTCTGATACTGGGACATAAGTCAAGCTCCTTCCTATTCTCAATTGACATTGTATTTTGGGTCTAATAATGTCCATTTTGCATAAAGGAGAATTATCCAAAACGTCTTCCCTCCTATTTTAAGTTGACCCTCAAGGTAAATAAATTTCTAACCTGTTTAAAAATATCAGTCTTGTTTATTTTAATTATTTTAACGCACACCATATTTCAGTCTAAATTTATTTCTACAAACCAACTCACCGAGGATTCCAAAGTAAAAAAATCCAGAGATATGAAACCCTTAACATTTCAACTTCCGGCATAACGAGGTCCTTTATGTACACGTAAGTAAGTGCGGGGATAGATGAAGAAGGACTCGAGATCATGTTGTGGAGTAAAGAGCGTCAGACGGTGGAAAGAGCAGTAATGAGTAATTCTTACACGTGGTGGAACTCGGTTAAAAAAAGGTGTGGAACGTGAACTCGGTAGGGAGAGTTGGGAGTTCGCTCTTGTTGACGATTTTCTCCCTCTATCTGGTGATTAGTAATCTGTAAGCCGATTAGAGGTAGCGAGTGAATGCTGTCTGTCGACTTGCGATCATCTCCACTGGCCTAACCCAATCCAACCTAACTTTGCCAAGTAAACTCCATCCTCCTGCACTCTAATTCCACACGAATTCTCGACCAACCACCCTTCCTGATCTCCTTATTAACCGCACCCGGTAATTGCGCAGCGTATACGCGATCGGCGCGATTATTCTACGCTTCGCTGACTTCCCTCCGGTGAGATTAGTCAGATTAGTCTCCATTCGGCCCTTGATAATTGATCCCCCATTCTACCTATGAACCATATTGTTCAATATATATACATCTTATAAATCGAGGAGTCAGGTTCCGACGATAATAGCCGATAAAAAAGGGATTCAAATTAGGCAAATTGGATGATTTCAATGACGAAGGGGTAACCAGGTGGAAAATATTCTAGTCTGTGAATTGTAACTTAGCAAAATTTGTCTGTTATTGATAATTTAAAAAAATGGTAACTCGAATATGTCGTTTTGTTTTCGGTTTCGTATTTAAAATTACGTGATAAATATTTTGCTAAACCCAAACCTCACGGGTATGTAGAATATGGCTGTTGCATCCCTATGTAAATTAAAATTTTTGGATTACAGAATTATAATATAATGAACAATCATTCTTAATTATTTAGTTTACGTCATTGTATTAAGACCAATGATAGATACTTGTAGAACATTACCTAAATTACTATAAAAAAATACAAATCCCTTATCATTTAAACCGTTCTAGTTAGCCACACGTGTGACTATAACTAGGTACGCGATTAACGGTACCAAGGTCTATGATATCTTATCTGGTTCCTAGAACTGAGCTTAATTAAAAATTAACAAGCGTTCCTTATCTATTAGAAGCCGTCCTAGTTATGCCACACGTGTGGCTATCGCTAAGGTATGCGATTAGGTCTTATCATAGCCTATTTTTTTAGATATGCCAATATTGGGCTGATTAAGCCATTCCTAGGAGATACGCACCACAAGGATACATATTTTGAAGAATAATGAGATCAAAATTCAATAAACCATACCCTCTCATGGGTGTGATGCTCGGACTCGCAGAGACAAGACTGTCCTGTTAGATATATCCTCTCCTAATAACTTACTAAGCCCCTCCCTTTTTGGTGCTCGTAAAGTATCAACTGAGAAAGGGGAGTGGCTTATTAGATACGTCCCCTCCTACTGTCTTACTAAGCCCAACCTTTAAGGGTGCATTGAATATCCTATGTAAGAAAAAAGTACCGAAGGTAAGCGTTAGAAGTTAACGGAAAAGGAAACTCTTATATTGGTTTCGTGAGTAAGAGAGAGAAAGCAAAGCGTTAAAAGTTAACGGAAAAGGAAACTCTTATACCGGCTTCCTTGGTAAAAGAAAGAAGGTAAGCGTTAAAATCTAACGGAAAAGAAGACTCTCACCTCATTAAAAACTCTTTAAATTTTACTAGTACACTCGAATCTCTCCATAACAAGAAGTTCGGGAGTTTAGAATTCCTTTATTGCGATGCCCCGCCTAGAAAGAGGGGTAGCCCCACTCTACGATCTTTTATGTCTATCGATAGTGCGCATGTTAGTCCGCGCATCTGTCTTGTAACAAGTGGGGATGCAGGAGAAGTAACATTTCTCGTTCTGTGGAGAGAATCAGGGCTAAAAGAAAAAAAAAAGAACATTAAACGTTAAAAACGTTAAAAAGAACATTCGTTATACGGAAGGTCGTTATGGAGAGATTCGAGTGTAATAACAATGGCGCGCTATTCGCGCTCTTTTCTTTTACTTATGTCCTGGTAAAGACCCTCGGTTAAAAAGAAACTGAGTTTCACCGTTTCTCTATTTCTCTCTCTCTCTCTCTCTCTCTCTCTCTCTCTCTCTCTCTCTCTCTCTCTCTCTCTCTCACACACACACACACACACACACACATTTAAATTTGAAATTTTACCTAAAATTTTACCTCATTATACTAATATTCTTCAAATTTAAATCTTATTTCTAAATACAAACAATAGACCTCCTGCTAGGCCAATTATCGTCCGAACGAACCCTTGCATAATGAGGGTTAATTGCTTTAGGAAAAGAGGCGAAAATTTTGAACTTTAATGGGAAAGAGAGAAAATTTGCCTTTCTCTTTCTCATTACCTGCAAAAATATTTGCTTCTCACTCTCTTCAAAGAGAAGCGTTACTTTCTAACGGCCCTTCCTAACTCAAAATCTAACGGTCCTTGGTAACTCATTTGCATATAACTTCTTTCTTAGTAAGGAATTTCTCTCTCTCTCTGGAATTTTACCCGATTATACAAATATTTTTCAATTTTAAATTTAATTTCTAAATACAAACAATAAGCTACTTGCAAGGCTCATCATTGTTCGAGCGAACCTTTGCATAATGAGGGTTAATGGTTTTAGGAGAAGAGACAAAATTGTTGAGCTATAAGAAAACAAGAGATAAATACATTCAGTGCCTCTAAATGGTATTAGGTATATCATAATTTTTTAAAAATTTATCGTCATATTCTTCATTTTAAGATCACATCAATTTAAATTTATTCCAATGTCTTCTTATCATTAATTTTCTTTTTTTATTACATTATTTATTTATTTCATTTCACATAATAATACATAAATAAAACATTATTTTAAGAAATAATAAAATTTGGCGTGCGCTTTTTTCCTAGTAACAACCGAAAACAGAAGATACTCTATTTTGTTAGATATGTTTCTTCTGACACACCAAAAACCTTGTTTCCCAGATTCTCCTAAAATTTTGGAGAAGAGAATTTAGAATTTTTGCAAATTCTATAATATTAATGACAAACACGTCGACGTGTGAAGAAAAAGAAAATAATTCGTGTCCTCATTTTTTGCCTTCGCAGTCGTAGAAGGAGCAGTCTTGCTCTCTAATCTTTTTGACCAACGAGCGTAACATTCGCGAAAGCACGAAGGAGGCTTTCCGCCTTTTCCTTACGGCAATTTACTTATTTACCAATCAGCAATTAAAAATGCAGCGGTACTCGCTCCTGGCGGTAAGGGTTCAGTCGCCAGAGTGGCTGTAATTAATTAACACCTGACTCCACCTGCCTCTACACTAATTAGTGGCTCCGCACGTAATTAGAGTTTCTACATGAGCTATTATTCGTCGATCGATTCAACATTAAAATAATAACCGCCTATCGTAGCTGAATCAAAATTGCACCAATTGACGAGTATTTTTGGCGGCTTTTTTCCCTCGTGTATGCCAGTGTATACACACTGGCATACAGTTCGCATTCGTCTTTTCATTTGGCGTTTCTCTCTGTTTCGTTCTCGCTGACGGCGCGCTTGACCCGCGTCATCGAATCGACTCCAATTTTTCTGGGCACACTCGAGCAAGCTGAAAGCTGCTGATAATTATTGTCGCCCAATTAGCGGTGGTTTCGAGAATAGAAGTCCCGAGAGAGGGTTGATTTTTACGGGAAATCAGCGATTTTCCGCCTTTCAGCTCTCGAGACCTTGCATTGAAACGGCCAAATGGACGGGGCAGAAAGGGTAAACACTTGTAGATTTGGTGCACGTTGCCAGCGAATGGCCAAATAATTGGTGAGTCTCGCGAATGGAGTTGGTAGCATTGCTCTCGACCAAATCACTATTTCTTTTGCCGCACACTGCAAAACCGCGTTGCACCATCACTATCAAAATCGCACCAAGCTCTCCTACTGCTGGCTTGTCTGCTTGTCCTATTCCTGAATGTTGACATGATTGGCGCCTCGTGCGGCTCTTCCAACGCGAGTGGAATTTTTGATTTTGTCCCAACAACGGTACATTGCTGATTAATATTTTAGAGCGTTTCGGTGCCGTGTTTTTGCCGCGCGTGACACACCGATCGTATACGATTCCTAATTCAGTGCTCAGGTATTTTTTTAAATTACAGGCAACAGATGAATTTGGGATTAAGGAAAAATGTTCACTTTGATAAACAGGAATCAAGAAAACATTACTGTTTGCTAACTTACAAAACGGTATTTTGAGTATTTACAGAACAGTAGTTTCTTTTGTCACGATTATTTGACTCACGTAGTCCAAATCAGCTGATACCCTTGACGTGGCGCGCCATCTGCCAATAAACATTGACACAAACCCCGCCATTGTCGAGAGCTGACATTCGTTTTTTTTTCTCGGGACCTATCACGTATTTTTATCTTTAAATCTAAAAAGATAATAGAAAAAAAAGTATAAATCAAAAAGAGCGTCACAACTCTAGCAAGACATATTAAATCAGAAAATCTACATATTTAATTTTAGTAAAAAAACCCAATCAACTAAATACAATTTTGAAATACGAGGAGCCAATTTCCAGTGAAATTAATTCATCCCGAAAAAAGCGGAAATATAAGGTTCTAGGGTGCTGAATAGTTATTTACATATGGAAATAAAGTGCAAGACGGAAGAATACATATGTAAAGAGTTTTTCCCTTTTCCGCGAATAAATAACCTTAGCATTTAGAAAACGATTTAAATTTGTTTTTTTTCTTTTTAGTCGCATTTTTTCGTTTACCACCTTCTCCGTAATCCCTGAGAATCAAAGGACTCGACAGTTCGTGGTTGAATCAACCACATATTTAATTTCGTTGGGCGATACGAGTGGGCGTGTATACATCTGTCAATGCAGTGCAAAGCCTTGCAATTGGGGTCTGCTTGAGTTATTGGAGGTTGTCAACTCTGGTCTCCGGTGCCATAAACACGTGCTTCGATTTCGAGGTAAATCTACCCCTCGAATTAACCCCTCGAAGCGTCGAGGAACTATTCTTTAAAATGATTTTACAAAAATTCTGCCTCTCATTAATTGGGGAGAACAAAATAAAGTCCCGGATTCACACGTTCTCAACTACGTCATACCCCATTATTATCTTGTTTCTGTTTCATATTATTCCTTTGAAAATTTACACGAAAAATACCTGCACGCATTTATGATGCAATTTATTTTGAATTAGGTATCAAATTGAATAAACAAGATATTTTAAGTTACTTAAAATAATCTTGGCCTGTGGAGTAAAGAAGTGTGACGTCACAAATTTAATAGGTTAGGTTATTTTGACAGCTGGGATACCAACATAATGAAATTAGAGAGCGCGAGTTTTGAAAAAGAAATTAACGGAAAATTGTCAAGTTGGAACATATTTCATTGAGAAAATTGTTTGGTAGGTTTAAGTAAATAAAAATAAAACATTTTTTTAAAATTAAGAAATTTTTAAACCCTTTTTGTATTATTCATGTTGTAATTATATTAATTGAAAATATCAAAATTAATTCGATACGTTTTAATTAACTATTCTCAATACGAGGTTGGTACTCTTGCGTCCATATCACAACATTTATATAACCTAAAAAATAATGTCTGACTGTAATTGTCTTTCAAAGTGAACAAAGTATTAAGTCTAAATATTACTAATTATTATATTTCTTGCATTTTAAATGCAAATGTTTTATTTGTCCGTAACAAAAAAAAATTCTGCCATTAATTACCATATTAATTTTCACCTGCAAGTTTGTCAAACAAATATTTCATCTTCGAATTCAGATTACGAACTTTTCTTAAAGACGAGTTAAAACTTCTTTTTCACGTGATTTAAGTAACTTGAAACAAGCGATGTTTGGTCGACTAAAAGTTTTTGAAAGTCGCTTTTAAAGTTCTGAAAGCAGGGATAACTTTACAGTTGTTTGGCTTGGCGAAAGGGTCGGAACCACAGTTTAAACACAGAGCGAGTGTTCGGTTCGCACGGATTTTATTTTCATCTATTATTTTTTTAGTGAATTCATTAAAAACCAATCGAAAGGTATTCGCTCTTGTTACCGAGCCTCCCGTGGGGAAAACAATTTGCCAAAAACCAATATAAATTTCCACGGCCTCACTCAATCGCAATCAACCTGATTGGTCCCGGCAACGTATTGATGCAATGTATTCGAGAATACAGCGTGCTCGAAACTCCACTAACAACGATAAATAAAACAAATCTTTTTGTCTCTCGGAATACTACCTTTAATCTGATTTTAGATTTGCAATTATTCAGGCAGAAAAATTTATTATTTACTACATACGTTAAACGGTATTAGAGGAATTCATATTCCCGGTACAATTACAACAAGAGCAAAATGAAATTTGAAAAATCGGGGATTAACTTTGAAAATCTGAAAATCATCTTGAATTACAATTGGCATCACAGATTATCACTTTTTCAGTTTTTTTTTAATTATTTTGAATTTCGTCATCTTTTATAAAATTTATAAATATTTTAGTTTATTCGAACTTTAAGCGATTTAAATTTGAACTGATTAATAATTCAAATAATTCCAAGCTCAATGGATTAAATTAAAATATAACTAAATTAAATTAAATTTCCGTTTGTCAAATTTCAGAAATTTACATATTTTCTTTTTAAGCAATATTTCAATTATTTAATCCAATTCTTTATATTCTTTGTCCAATTTTCCAATGATTTTCTTCAAATTATTAATTATTTTCACAATTTTCCAAACTATTTCTGAAATTTTAAACTATTTTCAAAAAAGAAATTAAATTTATAAATTTTTTGAATTATTTTCTTGATGCCAAATACAATTCTTTAATTTTTAATAACATTTATAAATTTTCAATTATTTTCTTAAAATTACGATTTATTATGTTCTTCAATTGTTCAATTCACTTCTTCAAGACTCAAATATTTTTATTATTTTTTATTTAGTTTTCAATTATTTTCTTTAATTTTCAGTAAGTTTTTTTAAATGCTAATTTCTATTATCTTTTAAAACGTGTTCAATTATTACAGTGTCGGTTTCAGGAATATTTTTTATTTTTCAACATTAAAAACATACTGCTTTTTTGCTTCAATCGCTTTATTAAATTTCCATTTATTTTCTTGAAATGTTAATTACATTTTTCAAACTTTTCAATGATGTTCTTGAATTTACAATTAATTTTTTCTATTACAAATATATTCCTTAATTTTATTTATTATTATCTTGAAATTTCGATTATTTTATTCAATTTTTAAGTATTTTTATCTTTTCTTCAATCATACAGTTTAAAAACAATTGAAAAGGGTTCTTACCTGTATATATTTCTTAAATAAATAAATAAATAGATCATCTTCTTCAATTTTTTATCATTCTATTTATTTATTTTCGAATAGTTTTCTAAATTTTAAATTAATGTTTACAAACTTTGATTGTATATTCTTTAATTTTTTCAATTATTTTTTAGTTCAAATGATCTTCTTAAATTTTGTATTCTCTTCTTCGATATTAAATCTTTTTTTTGATTTATCAATAATTATTGTCTTTCATTTTTAAGTTCTACCTTCATTTTTCAATTATATTCCTCAAATTTCAATTATTTTCTTCAATTTTCAAGTATTTTTATCATTTTTAAATTATTTGCGACAGTTATTTTTTTCAATTTTCAATTACCTTCTTTATTATTAAAATTACTTTTTTGTTTATCATTTTATCTTTCAATTTTCAAATTTCTTTCTCTATTTTTCAGTTACTTTCTTTTATTTTATAGGTATATATTCCCGTTTCAATTAGTCTTTTCAAATTTCAAGTATTTTCTACATTTCTGAACTATTTTCTTCAATTTATAAAAGATTGATTGAATTTAACAGTTATTTCTTTAAATTTTCAATTAATTTCGTCAATGTTCAATTTACGATGTTTAATTAATCAATTTTTAAAATATTCTTTTCCGATTTTCAATTATTTTATCAATAGTAAATTGTGTTTCAATTATTAATTATCTCTTGAATATTTTCTGTTAATTTCTTTAATTTTGAGTCACGTTCTTCAATTTTTCGATTATTTTCGTAAGTTTTTATTTATATTTTACAATTTTTAACAGATTACTAAAATTGCAATTGTATTCTTTAATTTAAAATTTTTTTTCTCTGAATTTACAATTTTTAACTAACATTTTAATTTTATTTCATAAAGTATCAAATCTATTTCTTCGTTTGTCAAATATTTCCTTTAATTTAAAAATTCTTTCGGCATTTTTCAACTATTTACGTTGTATTAAAATTTTTTTTTAATTGCAATTATAATCTTTACTTTCATAT
The DNA here is from genome assembly GCA_037103525.1 of Ganaspis brasiliensis. Lineage (NCBI taxonomy): Eukaryota > Metazoa > Arthropoda > Insecta > Hymenoptera > Figitidae > Ganaspis > Ganaspis brasiliensis. The sequence goes on from JAZKLR010000492.1 coordinate 1,880,795, forward strand.
TTCAGTTCATTTCTTCAATGCATAATTATTTAAAACAGTTTTTAATTATATAAGATAAATACTCCAATTATCGTCACTAGTTATTGGCACTTTTTTTTAATTCCAAAAAATATTTTCTGAACTATTTTTGATATGTTTTGCTAATTATAATTTAAAGAAAACCACTTCATCTTAAAATTCTTAACCAAATTGTTTGTCACTAAATAAATAAAATAAAAATAATAATCAAACATTTGCCGACTACTAAAATGTTAGGTGACAATTACTGGTGCATTTTTTTAAAAATTTTTCTTTCTTCCTTTAATTAATTTTTCAATTTTAAACAGTTTTCTGCAAATTCTCATATATTTGGCAAAAACTTTGTTGTTCTACTTATTTTATTAAAAGTTTTTAGTTTAATTCTTGAAATATCAACATTTGTAGTTTCCATTATTTTTAATAATTTTCTTCAAATTATCTAATTATTTTCTGCAAATTTCACACCCTAACCCTTTTTTAGTTATTTTCTTCAGTTCTAGTTACTTTTAAATTTCAAGTTTTTTAAATTTCTATTCATTTTCTTCAATTGTTAATTATTTTCTTTAAATTTCAAGAATATTTAATTTTTTTCAATTATTTCATAATTTTTCAATTAAAAAATTAAATAGTTAAATAATTAATTTTAAACAATTATTTGCATTTATGTCCTGCGTTTATTTATTTTTGTTTCTTGAAATTGTATTTTCTTCTTTTTTGGATAGTTTCTTGGGATAAAGTTTTTCTAGAAGTTGACAGTAGAAAAACTGCGTCGTTGTCAGACGTTTATCTCACATATTTAAGTTGGATAAAATTTGTATCGTTATGCTCTCTAAATCTAAATTAGTGATTTTTTACTAATTTTTAGTAGAAAACTACTAATTGAAGTGGTAATAATTTGACTAATTTTTAGTACACATCTACTAATTTTTAGTAGAAAGCTATGTATTGAAATGGTAATAATTTAACTAATTTTTAGTTCACATCTACTCATTTTTACTAAAAAAACTACTAATTGAAATGGTAACAATTTTACTAATTTTTAGTATAAAACTACTAACTAAAATAGTTCAATATCACTTACTATTTCAAAAGTAGCATTTCTTTTAAAAATTAGTTAAATTCTTACTAATTTAATAAGTAACTGGTTTTTCTCCAATTCTAAACTAATAATTGATAATACTAATAATAGTAAATCAGTATACTAATTGAAATAGTTAGATTTTACTTACTAATTTTATTAGTAGTTCTCTACTACAAATTAGTAACATTCTTACTATTTCAAAAAGTAACTAATTTCTCACGAATTCACTAATTTAAATTTACAGGGTGTCTACTAACCGGGAAAACCGGGAAATAACCGAGAATTTAAATTTACCGGGAATCTCAATTATTTTCTTCAATTTCCAATTATTTTCTACAATTCTCAATTATTTTCTTCAATTTTGAACTATTCTCATTAATTTAAAATTATTTGTTCATTTCTCAATTATTTTCTTCGATTTTCTACTATTTTCTCCAACTGCCAATTATTTTCTTTAATTTTCAATTATTTTCATCAATTTCTAATTAATTTCTTCAATTCTAAAATATTTTCTACGATTTTTAATTATTTTAATCAATTTTTAATTATTTTCTTCAACTCTAAATTATTTTTATCAATTGCCAATTATTTGATTCAATTTTCAATTATTTTCTTCAATTTCAATTATTTTAATCAATTTTCAATTATTTTCTTTAGATCTCAATTATTTCCTTCAATTTTTAATTATTTAATTTAATATTAAATAATTCTCGTCTTTTATCAACTATTTTTTTTCAATTATCATTTATTTATTTCCCATCCTAATAACTCCTTAAATTTTCAATTATTTTCTTCTATAATCAATAATTCTCGGCATTTTTCAATATTTTTTTCAATTATCCATTATGTTTTTGAAACTTTAATTCAATTCATCAGTTACTATTCAACAATTTTCATACAATCACATTTTCTTTAATTTCAAATTATTTTCTAAAATTTTTAATTAATTTCTTCAAATTACAATTTTTTCTACTTTTAATCCAATTGTTCAATTCTTGAATTATTTTCTTTAATTCTCAATTATAATTATCGACATTCAATTCCATTCTTCAATTTCCAATTGTTTTTTTTTTTTAATATTCAATAACTCTAGGTTTTTATAATGATTTTTTTTTAATTGTCAATTATTTTCTTTAATTGACAATTTTTTTCTTAAATTTCAATTATTTTCTTCAATTTCCAATTATTTTTTCATATTTCTTTCAATATCTCAATTTCTTTCAATTTTCAGTTTCTTCTCAATTTTCTTCAATATTCAACAATTCTCAGCTTTTTTAAATTATGTTTTTTTCAATTTTAATTTAAATTGATAATTTTTAAATTATTTTCATCAATTCGCAATTATTTCCGTCGAATTCTAAATTTTTCTGCTGTTTTTAAATATTGTCTTCAATTTTTAAGTACGTACTTTCTTCAATTTTTAATTATTTTCTTCAATTTTCAATTATATTCTTAAATTTTTAATTATTTTGTTCAATTTTCAATTGTTTGTTTCAATATTCAGTAATCTCGAATTTTTTCAATTATTTTTTTTCAGTTATCAGTTATTTATTTCATGTTTCAAAACCTACTTTAATTTTCAATAGTTTTCTTCTATTTTCAATTTAATTGTTCAATTATTTTTTTCAATTCTCAATTAATTTCTTTAAATAGCAATTGTATTCTTCAATTTTTAATGTCTTCTTCAATATTAAATAAATAATTCCTGGCATTTTCCATTTTTTTTTTAATTATAAATTATTTTCTTCTTTTTGCAATCCAATTGTTCAGTAATTTTCTTTAATTCTCAAATATTGTATTCAAATTTCAATTTTATTTCTTAATTTTCAAATGTTTTTTTTTAATATTCAATAATTCTGTGTTCTTCTGATTTCAATTTCATTATTGAATTTTCAATTTTTTTCTTCAATTTTGAATTATTAACTTCAGTTTTAAATTTTTTTTTTTTGATTTTCTATCTAGTTGATCAATTTTCAATTATATTCTTTGAATATTAACCATTGCTCAATTTTAAATTATTTTCTTCAATTTTCAATTATATTCGTTAATTTTCAATTATTTTGTTCAATTTTTAATTGTTTGTTTTAATATTCAGTAATCTCGACTTTTTTCAATTATTTTTTTTCAGTTATCAGTTATTTATGTCATGTTTCAAAACCTACTTTAATTTTCAATAGTTTTCTTCTATTTTCAATTTAATTGTTCAATTATTTTTTTCAATTCTCAATTAATTTCTTTAAATAGCAATTGTATTCTTCAATTTTTAATGTCTTCTTCAATATTAAATAAATAATTCCTGGCATTTTCCATTTTTTTTTTAATTATAAATTATTTTCTTCTTTTTTCAATCCAATTGTTCAGTAATTTTCTTTAATTCTCAATTATTGTATTCAAATTTCAATTTTATTTCTCAATTTTCAATTGTTTTTTTTTTAATATTTAATAATTCTGTGTTCTTCTGATTTCAATTTCATTATTTAATTTTCAATTTATTTTTTCAATTTTGAATTATTAACTTAAGTTTAAATTTTTTTTTTTATTTTCTATCTAGTTGACCAATTTTTAATTATATTCTTTGAATATTAACAATTGTTCAATTTTTTCAATTATTGTTCAATTGTTGATTAATATTTCCTTTTTTTTTTAATTTTGTTTCTAATTGTCAAATATCTTTGTCATTGTTTAATTATTTCTTTCCATTATTAATTATTCTTTTCATTATTAATTATTTCTTTTAATTCTTAATTATTATTTTTTGTAAAGTTTAATATTTAATTCTTCAATTCTCAATTATTTTTTTCAATTATCAACTGTTATCTTCAATTTTTTAGCCATTTGTAGGTCTATTTATACTTAAAATTAATTTTAAGTTAAAAAAAGAAAAAACCGGGAATTTTGTGGGGCGAAATTAGTAGACACCCTGAATTTAGAGAGTGGAAGTTTCGGCTAATTGAGGTTAGGAATCAGTAATTAACTAACAAACAATACAACTAATCGTAAATCAGTATACTAATTGAAGTAGTCAAATATTTACTATTACAATTAGTAGTTATCTACTAAAAATTAATTAAATTTTTACTATTTCAATAAGTAGCCGATTTTCCTCCAATTCTAAACTCCTAATTAATTATACAACTAATAGAAAGCCAGTATACTAATTGAAATAGTCAAAATTTTATTTAATATTTTAATTAGTACTACTACAAAATAGTCAAATTCTTACTATTTCAATAAGCAACCGATTCCTCTCGAAAGCATTAGCAAAAAATCACTAATTCAGATTTTGAGAGTGGAAGTTTCAGTCAATTGAGGTTAGGATCGATTAAAATCAGATAAATTGACATTTTCATGAAAGTAGATTTTGTAAAATTAATTTTAGAAAAGATTAAAATTTGTATAACAACACCCGGTAGATTCTTGGTTTCAAGTTCTCGATCCATTCGCATTGCTAGGTTTCGAGAAGGATTTTAGTGAAGAGAAAGCCGCTAGGTAGGCAAGTCTCATAAATACAGTTTATCCGGTGGCGCGCCCACCCACACTCATTATTCCGAAATATCTCATTCTACGACCGCCATCAGCACCCCGTAACGTGAGATTAAAAAAGGGGTCTTATCTGGGAACGAGCCTCAGCGATACTCGCGAGAAAGAGACGCAATGAGCAAAAGAAGAGACAAACCGAGAAACGTTAATCGACCAATAAAGTAAAGTTACGGTTGACAAGAATGTGTCGTTAACACTCTCGTCTTAAGTCCTGAAAATAAGACGAAAAGACATTACTTCTCCCTAAGTATCTCTGCTATTTGCATATCTTGATGACACTGTAAAATAACAAGCCTCATTCCCTATCAAAAAGCGTCACAATTTTAAACATTGTTTGAAATTTCAATTTTATAAATGACAAACAGTGAATGAACTTGAGAACTATATTGTTAAAGATAAAAATAAGTTTCACTTTGTTAATAAATAATGGTTTCTTAACAAAGATAAACTTTATTTAACTTTTCTATTGTTAAAAGAAACTAACACTCTGGGAAGAGCGGCGCTACTGTGTCGAAACAAATATGGCGGATGTAATAGTGCTCTTATAAAATTTCCAAATTTATTTAATAAGCAGTTTTTTAGGCATTTTATTATTTTCTACTATACAGTATCATTTCTCTGAATATTTATGTTAACAAAATAGATGTAACTTATTTACATCTATTTGATATAAAGAAAAATAATTTTTGAGTTAGAAACTACAAAAATTATTATTTTACTAGGACTTTTAACAAGACATGTATATTGCAATCGATTTTAATTTACCGCAAATTATTGAATTTTGAATATATAGAATAAAAGTAATAGTATTGACACTATATTTATAATTATAAAAGTGAAAATTCGGACTTTTTTAATACATTAAATAGTCTCTAAAACTAGAAATTTTGAGTTATTGGTAAAAAAACTAAAAACAATAATTTATCTCATAATAATTTTTTTTCATATATGTACAAAATTATTTTTTATAATTATTAATTGGGTGTGCGTAAAAAATATTCAAAAAGAAACATGTATTTGTTTTTTAAAAATTATCGTATACTTTCTGAAACTTGTCAACATATTTAAGTTTTTTTTCAATAAACTACATAACTACTTTAATTTTATATAGAAATAATATAATTTTGCACTATTATATCAGCCATATTGGACAGTTTGTACAGTAACTGTGTGTTTCGTTTTGGAAATCGAAAATTGGACACAGAGCCGTAACTTAGGTTTTTCCCGCCCGGTGCGAGATAAATATTTTGGCGCCCCCCCCCCCCCCCATATTCCTTAGAAAGTTGACAATTTATTTCATTTTAAGTAAATTTTCGGAATTAATAAACAAATAATCAAAATAATATAAAATTTGTGAAAATCATTACAAATTAAACAAAAATTAAAAATTGACAAACTTGATTGAAATTTGAGAAAAATAATTTAAAAATGATTAAAACATTGAAAAGTGTATACATTAACTTAGATTTGACATAATAAATGAAAATTTAAGATATAAATTAAAAAAAATTAATATATCTAATTAAAATGTGGCCAAAATAAATGCAAAAAGATAAAAGAAAATTAAAATTGAAAAAACTAATTGAAAAATCAGATAAATAATTGAGAATTTAGGAATTCAATTGAAGAATGAAATTTGAGAATAACTAAAATTTGAAGAAATTGATTGCAAAATATAACAATAATAATTGAAAATTGAAGAAAATTATTAAAATTTGACAAAAATATTTTAAAATCTAGGAAATTAATTGAAGAATAATGAAAGTAATAAAATCTCCAAGAAAATATTTGCAAAGTAATAAAAATAATGAAAAATTGAAGACAATAATTCTAGTTTGTTGAAAATAATTGAATTATAAGGCTATGATAAAAGAAAATTATTGCAGAATAATAAAAATAAATGTGAATTGGAAAAATAACTAAGATTAGAGATAAATAATAAAAAAAAGTTAATGAATTTATTGAAAAATAATTGAAAATGACAAAAACTAATTTAAAAATGATAAAAATAATTGAAAATTGAAGAATTTAATAAAAATTTGTAAAAAATTAATTGTAAAAATTATAGAATATATTTGAGATAAGCAAGACTACTTAAAAAAGGATAAAAATAATTGGAAACTAAAGTTAATTATGGAAACTTAAGAACACAAATTGAGAAAATTACAAAATTTATTTGATGTAAAAGAAAGAAATTCAAAATCCAAAAACATCATTGAAATACTTGAAAATACAAAAAATAAAACTCATATTTTGTAAAAATTATTGAAAACTGACAAAATAAATTGAAAGTTAATTAATAAACAATGTAATTAATTTCATATTGAAGGAAATAATTTAAATTGAAAAAGTTTTATTTGAAAAAATTAAAGAAAATAATTGAAACTTGCAGAAATTTGGAATTAAAAAAATAGGGGAAAAATTGAAAAATAATGAGAATCATTCAGGACAATTTTTGAAAAGTGATAAAAATAGTTGTAGATATTAATTGCAATCATAAACAAATAATTTTAAAAAATATAGAATATTTGTAAAGTAAAAGTATAACAAAATTATTTCAAAAATTTTAAATTCAGGAAAATAATTATAACATTGTAGAAATAATTGAAAATTTATTAAATAAAATGAAAATTTTAGATATATTATTGTACTGTTCAGAATTAATCAACAAAGATTCAAAATAATATAAAAATTGTGAAAATAATGCAAATGAAAAAAAAAATAATTTAAAAATTGACGAAGTATTTGAAATTTGAGAAAAAAAAATTGAATAAAATCAGAGAAAATATTTGCAAAGTAATCAAAATAATGAAAAACTGAAGACAATAATTTTAGTGTTTTAAAAATAATTGAAAAAATTACAACATATAAATAATAAAAGAAATTATTGCAGAATAATAAAAATAAATGTGAATTGAAAAAATAACTAGAATTTGAGTTGATAATAAAAAAAATCGAAAATAAATCAAAAAATAATTTAAAAAGACAAAAATTAATTGAAAAATAAATTTAAGAAAAAAGTAATTGATAGAATTAATTGTTAATTGAAGAAAATAATAAAAATTTGTAACGAATAATTGAAAGAATTACAGAATATAGGGTAAATGCGAGTAAGTCCGGACAGTACCGATAGTCGGACACTTTCAGTTTAAAAGTTAAATAAATAATTATTTACTATTGGAATCTTCTTACAAAATTATTTTATCAAATTTGTCAAAATTATAGAATGTAAAAACTACCTGCAGCGCCCTCTCATGATTTTTAAATTAGTTAAAATGCAACAGTTATTTACTCAACCGCGTTGTTTTGACATTTTGTTTGATTCCTTGTTCCGGCCGTCAAGGAGGTAGAGATTTTTATTAGTACGAAATAAGGTTTTTTAGGTCGTGTTTATGTTTGAAAATATTACAAAGTGATTATAAAAACTCTAATTTTATGTTTAAAAGTGAATATAACCTTAAAATGACTTTAAATTTACAAATAATTGACGTGTCCGACCTAACATGTCAGATTTTAGATAATTGTGAAGTCGGACACATATATTACTTGTATTATATCTCGTAATATTTTAGATGCTGAAAAAGTAAATACCATAAAAACAATTACTAATAGCCTATAAATTTGTTAACTTTCAAACATTTTCTGTATCAACAGAAAAATAACCTAAAATTTGATTTTATACGCATTCCTCCTTTTCACCGAATGATCACAACAGAACTTGACAGATTGTCTTTAAAATGCCATAGAGAAGTATAAAATTTTAAAACTAAAAAACTATCTTTTTTTATTTAAGATTCACAACATGGGTTTACAAATTAAAATCATGCTTCCTGAGCATTATTTCTGTAATTTAATTTAATAGGTTTTATAGTATAAAAACATGAAATATTTTATTATCTTAAAATAGAAAAATGTCCGACTACTGATACAGTTTTGTACGACTTTACAAGCAAGTGTCCGACTACTGCTGATATCCTGATTTTTTATTAAAATTGCTATATTTTATTAAATATTGAATTGTTTGTTGCAAATTTATGTGAAAATTAATCCTGAATGAGTCCTTTAACGGTTCATGCAAAGCAATATGTTAAAATACTTTTCTATTTTAAGAAAAATATCATTATTTAAGATCAAATCCTTAAGTGTCCGACTACCCCCGCATTTACCCTATTTGAGATAATAAGACTACAATTAGAATTAAAGGTATATTATATTTCTTCGAACTTCAATTAGTTTGAAATTTTATTGATTAAAATTTTAATTAATCCTCGCTTTTAGAATAATAAATTTAAAATCATTTAAAAATTTCTTCAATTTTTAACAATTATTTTCTATTATGATTTCAATTACTTGCTACATTTTTCATCTATTTTTATCATTATTTAAAATTCTTCTTTTAATCCTAATTATTTCCATTATTTTTTAATTTTTCCCCTAAATTATAAATTCAACTTCCGCAAGTCTCAAATATTTTCTTTAATTTTTTCAAATAAATTGATTGATGAAATTATAACTTAAAAACTAAATTTTACTAAATAAACGAATTATTTCCTTCCTATTAATAATTTTTATGTTAATTGATTTTAAAACTTATATTAAAATAATGTTTTAAATAAAGTAATTAAACACTTTTTGTCTAATAAAGTACTTAAAATTAGCAACATTTATAATAATCAACTTCGAACTGCCTAAAAAAAGTAATTTAATTTTTTTGGTTTTATAATTATTTTTATTAATAAAGAATATATAAAAGAAATGTTGCGTCCCTCCAAGTTTGCGCCCCCCGAGGACTGCGCCCGGTGCCACGGCACCGACGGTACCACCCTAGTTACGGCACTGATTGGACACATTTTTCTTCGAATTTGAAGATTGAATAAATATTTTCTTGAAAATTGAAAATTCGACAAATTTTTATTTAGACATTAAACGTTGGATAATTTTTTACTTAAAAATTGAAAATTCGATAAATTTACATTCAGATTAATTAAAATCGCAGATTTTTCTATGTATACCTAACTACAGAAAAAAGTTTTGTAGAAAAAAAATACCCAGTCTTGAAAGAAAAAAAAAATTTTGTAACAAGTCCGCTGGACATTGGAGAATAAGATTAAGACAGGATTATGATTATCCTGCAGAGGAAGAAATGATTTATCCTATGTCGTCGTTCTCATTACGGCTGCCGGTCATGTATCCTAACCTGATGCCACACCCAGAACCACAATTTGCATAGATCTGAAGAAAATGAAATTTATTGCCGATTGTTACTTTAATATACCCAAAGATCATAAATTCACAATAAGTATTTAATAAAAATTGTTTTCACGCACAACAGTTAAAAATTAACCTCACAAAATATCCGCAAATAAACCCATAGAGGTTATAAGAAAATATTCAAAATTTCAAAACTACCAAATCAAAGTGGGGAACTCAATTAAACACTACTTTTAATTCGATTTCAAAAAGCTTAAGTATCCAGCTTTTAAATTTTTAGGAAGTTAATTAATTTAATTTTACAATTAACCGAAAGTTAACAATCCCTAAAAACTACCTATAAGTAAAATAATCGATAATAAATATGAAAAAATTTGTCAATGTCAAGAAAAAAATTATGCTCAAGTTCTAAAATGGTGGAAAATACACAGAAATATGACTCCTGATTTTTCTAAAAGATAACAAAATATAACAACTCCTAAAAATTACCCTTAAGAAAAATAATCGAATTTTTTTTTAAATTATTAATTTATACAACAAAATTTTAATTATCTTCTAAAGCGGTGAAACATACTCAGGAATATACTTCCTAATTTTTTAAATTAATAACAGGAATTTAAAACCCTTAAAAACAATCCTTCAGAAAAATAATGGGAAACGAATTTGGAAAAAAATATTAAATTAGGCAAACAAATACTAACTTAGTTCCAAAAAGGTGGAGCATACTCAGGAATATGTCTTTTACTTTCTTAAATTGATATCAAACATTGTGATATCTTAAAATCCACCTCCAAGTAAAATAATCGAAAATAATTTTGAAAAACATTATCAATTTCTACAAAAAAATTCTATTTAAGTTCCAAAGTGATAAAAGACAAATTAATAACAAGAATTACCAAGAATTAACAACTCTTAAAAACCACTCCTAAGTTAAATAATTTCAAAAATATTTGAAAAAAAATATCAACTTAAAAATAGTAAAAAAAGTAATCTAGAAAGTACACTTAAGTGAAATAATCGAAATTAATTTTGAAAAATTTACAATTTCTACAAAAAAATTCTATTCTAGTACTAAAACACTAGAACATGTTCCCGAATAATCCTTTTAATTTTTTTTTACAAATTTAGAACTTAAATATAATTTTCTTCAAAATTCTTTTAGATTACTTTACTTAAGGGTGGTTTTCAAGGGTTGTTAATTTTTTTTTATAAATTTTGAAAAGTAGAGAGCATATTCCTGAGTAAGTTTCACTATTTTAGAACTTAATTAGAATTTATTTGCAGAAATTGATAATTTTTTTTAAATTCATTTTCAATTGTTTTTCTACAGGGTTGTTTTTAAAAGGTCGTTAATTGTTTTTATCAATTTAAAAAATTAAGGGGTATATTTCGGAGTAGGTTTTACTTTTTTTAGAACTTGATTAGAACTTATTTGTAGAAATTGATAATTTTTTTTCAAATACATTTTCAAATATTTTTTAAAAGGGTTGTCTTTAAAAGTTTGTTAATTTTTCTCATCAATTTGAAAAATTAGGGAGTATATTACTGATTATGATTTACTATTTTAGAACCTGTTTATATTTGTTTTGTAGAAATTAATTTTTTTTTTTTTCAAAATTATATTTTATTATTTTATTTATGGGTTTTTTAAGGGGTTGTTAATTCTTGCTATCATCATTTAGAAAATGAAATCATTTAGAAAATGATTAGAATTTTTTTATAGAAATTGATAATTTTCTTCATATCCTTTTTCGATTATTTTTCTTAAGTGTAGTTTTTAGGGGCTGTTAGTTTTCTTTCACGATTTTAGAACTAGAATATAATTTTTTTCTTGAAATTGATAATTTTTGTTATATTTACTGTCTGTTATTTTACTTAGGTATGATTGTTAGGAGTTGTTAATTTTCGGTTATCAAAAATTAAATTAATTAACTTCTTGATAATTATAATAATAGTTGATTAATAAATCGGTATTACTAAAATTTAAAATTTTTGTAACGTCGCGAAAAAACGTCACATAAAATACAACACGTGCGTATAACGTAGTTAACATGCTTTACTTTTTCATAAGGGTGATTTTACAATTTTCATAAAAAAAAAGTAAATCAAAGCGAAATAAAATTAAGGTCATGATTTAAAACACATTACATAAATACAAACTCTTTCAAAATACTAGTATATTTTTATTTGAAAAAAAAAGTCTGTTCATTTGAAAACTAAAACTCATTTCAATCTCGATGCACTAAAGTTCGATTGCTTTCAAATTACAGTTGAATTCGAATTGGAAGGCTTTTGAGTTTGCAGTTTAAATTGAATACTTTGGAAATTAAAAGATGAAATAATCTACATGATGTATATATGTATACAGAATACCGTGCCATTAACAAATCCGACCTCGTAATATCAATTTTTATAGTCTGCAGCACTGAATGCAAATTGGTCAAGAAATAATAACCCGAGCCGAATCAAAATGACGGCGCGGGCTAATGTAAAACGCATTAAACTTGCGCGAGGATATAAATTCTCGCCTTTTCTGTTGTCGTATAAAAATAATGATCCTGGTATGACAGTCACAGGAAATATATATACGAGTTTTCCAGTTTCGAGAAAATCAGAGGTAGCATGATATGCTCTTTTGGCCAGAAAGATACGCCAGAAAGCGACGATAGGAGGAAGCAGGGAATTGGGGGTGGTTCTAGGGACGAATCGGTTTGGTGGATGGACGGGGTTTTACGAAGAACATAAATATGCGGTATTATTCTCGGAGCTGGCCGCTCGGTTAGCTGTCCCCCTGATTTATAGGCTCGGCTTGTGAACACGGCTGCCGGTATTTTTATTTAAATTTAATACACTCTACTTGGCGCGGGGGTGTATTAGGTGGCATTAGTGAATGAACACGCCAAATACCCGGTATCAGACCACGAATAAATTTCCCAAAATGTTAATTCTCATTATTTAAAAGGGAGCTTTATCATTTTCTTACTTACTCGCAAATTGTTTTGTAATCTATTTTTTTTTTTATGAAAATATTTTTTTTCACCGTTAAAAGAAGAGAGTCTTGTGTGTTTGAGACAATAAATGAAAAGGTAGTGAAATCTGCATGAAATATTATGGGGGAAAAAAATTGTATCGACGGAGATTCGAACCCTGAAAGTTGAGAGCGGAAAAACGTGACTTACTTGGCACGGCTACTGTGAAACCCAGGTGGCATAAAAAAAAATCAGTCGAAAAGGCGCTGAATGTTTTTATTAGGGTTACGTGCTTCGGGACCGAAACCGTTGAAGAGAAACTTTGCCATCTGTCTGTCCATCCGGCCGTCATTCGCAGACAATAGCTGTCAATTTACGGTTGTGGGTTAGAGAAAGGAAGATAGTGATAAGCAAAGACAGAGATAATTGATAATTAATATAGGTTAATACTCAAGACGGAAACGGCTACCTCGTTCTTGATGTGTGAAGGAGTTACGTGGTTCTAGAGGTAGAAGGTAGTTACCTGGTTTTTGATGTGTGAAGGAGTAACGTGGTTCTTGATGTATGAGGAAGTTACGTGGTTCTAGAGGTAAAAGGTAGTTACGTGTTTTTGATGTAAAAGAAAGTTACATGGTTCTTGATGTGTAAGGGAGTTACGTGGTTCTTGATGAGTAAGTGAGTTACGCGGTTCTAGAGGTAAAAGGTAGTTACGTGGTTTTTGATGTAAAAGAAAGTAACATGGTTCTTGATGAGTGAGGGAGTTACGTAGTTCTTGATGGGTAAGTGAGTTACGTGGTTCTAGAGGTAGAAGGTAGTTACCTGGTTTTTGATGTATAAGGAAGATACATGGTTCTTGATTTCTGAGGGAGTTACATGGTTCTAGAGGTAGAAGGTAGTTACTTGGTTCTTGATGGGTGAGTGAGGTACCTTCTACCTGGTTTTTGATGTATAAGGGAGATACGTGGTTCTTGATGTTTGAGGGAGTTACGTGGTTCTAGAGGTAGAAGGTAGTTACGTGTTTCTTGATGTGTGAGTGAGTTACGTGGTTCTAGAGGTAGAAGGTAGTTACCTGGTTTTTGATGTATAAGGAAGATACATGGTTCTTGATTTATGAGGGAGTTACGTGGTTCTAGAGGTAGAAGGTAGTTACTTGGTTCTTGATGGGTGAGTGAGGTACCTTCTACCTGGTTTTTGATGTATAAGGGAGATACGTGGTTCTTGATGTGTGAGGGAGTTACGTGGTTTTAGGGGTAGAAGGTAGTTACGTTGTTCATGAGGGGTGAGTGAGTTAGGTGGTTCTAGAGGTAGAAGGTAGTTACGTGGTTTTTGATGTAAAAGAAAGTTACATGGTTCTTGATGAGTGAGGGAGTTACGTAGTTCTTGATGGGTAAGTGAGTTACGTGGTTCTAGAGGCAGAAGGTAGTTACCTGGTTTTTGATGTATAAGGGAGTTACGTCGTTCTTGATGTGTGAAGGAGTTACGTGGTTCTATAGGTAGAAGGTAATTACCTGGTTTTTGATGTGTGAAGGAGTTACGTGGTTCTTGATGGGTAAGTGAGTTACGTGGTTCTAGAGGTAGAAGGTAGTTACCTGGTTTTTGATGTACAAGGGAGTTACGTGGTTCTTGATGTGTGAAGGAGTTACGTGGTTCTAGAGGTAGAAGGTAGTTACCTGGTTTTTGATGTATAAGGAAGATACATGGTTCTTGATTTATGAGGGAGTTACGTGCTTTTAGAGGTAGAAGGTAGTTACTTGGTTCTTGATGGGTGAGTGAGGTACCTTCTACCTGGTTTTTGATGTATAAGGGAGATACGTGGTTCTTGATGTGTGAGGGAGTTACGTGGTTTTAGAGGTAGAAGGTAGTTACGTTGTTCATGAGGGGTGCGTGAGTTAGGTGGTTCTAGAGGTAGAAGGTAGTTAACTGGTTTTTGATGTATAAGGGAGTTACGTGGTTCTTGATGTGTGATGGAGTTACGTGGTTCTAGAGGTAGAAGGTAGTTACGTGGTTTTTGATGTAAAAGAAAGTTACATGGTTCTTGATGAGTGAGGGAGTTACGTAGTTCTTGATGGGTAAGTGAGTTACGTGGTTCTAGAGGCAGAAGGTAGTTACCTGGTTTTTGATGTATAAGGGAGTTACGTCGTTCTTGATGTGTGAAGGAGTTACGTGGTTCTATAGGTAGAAGGTAATTACCTGGTTTTTGATGTGTGAAGGAGTTACGTGGTTCTTGATGTATGAGGGAGTTACGTGGTTCTAGAGGTAAAAGGTAGTTACGTGGTTTTTGATGTAAAAGAAAGTTACATGGTTCTTGATGTGTGAGGGAGTTACGTGGTTCTTGATGGGTAAGTGAGTTACGTGGTTCTAGAGGTAGAAGGTAGTTACCTGGTTTTTGATGTATAAGGGAGATACGTGGTTCTTGATGTTTGAGGGAGTTACGTGGTTCTAGAGGTAGATGGTAGTTACGTGTTTCTTGATGTGTGAGTGAGTTACGTGGTTCTAGAGGTAGAAGGTAGTTACTTGGTTTTTGATGTATAAGGAAGATACATGGTTCTTGATTTATGAGGGAGTTACGTGGTTCTAGAGGTAGAAGGTAGTTACGTGGTTCTTGATGGGTGAGTGAGGTACCTTCTACCTGGTTTTTGATATATAAGGGAGATACGTGGTTCTTGATGTTTGAGGGAGTTACGTGGTTCTAGAGGTAGAAGGCAGTTACGTGTTTCTTGATGTGTGAGTGAGTTACGTGGTTCTAGAGGTAGAAGGTAGTTACCTGGTTTTTGATGTATAAGGGAGATACATGGTTCTTGATTTATGAGGGAGTTACGTGGTTTTAGAGGTAGAAGGTAGTTTTCGATGTATAAGGGAGAAACATAGTTCTTGATGTGTGAGGGAGTTACGTGGTTTTAGAGGTAGAAGGTAGTTACGTTGTTCTTGATGGGTGAGTGAGTTAGGTGGTTCTAGAGGTAGAAGGTAGTTACGTGGTTCTTGATGGGTGAGTGAGGTACCTTCTACCTGGTTTTTGATGTATAAGGGAGATACGTGGTTCTTGATGTTTGAGGGAGTTACGTGGTTCTAGAGGTAGAAGGTAGTTACGTGTTTCTTGATGTGTGAGTGAGTTACGTGGTTCTAGAGGTAGAAGGTAGTTACCTGGTTTTTGATGTATAAGGGAGATACATGGTTCTTGATTTATGAGGGAGTTACGTGGTTCTAGATGTGTGATGGAGTTACGTGGTTTTAAAGGTAGAAGGTAGTTACGTGTTTCTTGATGTGTGAGTGAGTTACGTGGATCTAGAGGTAGAAGGTAGTTACGTGGTTCTTGATGGGTGATTGAGGTACCTTCTACCTGTTTTTTGATGTATAAGGGAGATACGTGGTTCTTGATGCTTGAGGGAGTTACGTGGTTTTAAAGGTAGAAGGTAGTTAAGTGGTTCTGGATGTATGACGGAATTACGTGGTTCTGGACGTATGACGGAGTTACGTGGTTCTTGAGGTAGAAGGTCGTTACGTGGTTCTAGAGGTAGAAAGGAGTTACCTGTTTTTTTATGTATGAAGGAGTTACGTGGATCTCGATGTATGAGGGAGTTACGTGGTTCTAGAGGTAGAAAAAAGTTATATCTTGGTACATTCTCTCGCTTAGGACTGGAAATGTACTGGCGACGGACAGACGGACGGACGGACAATTTAATACAAGTTGTTGAAAATTTGGATAAGAAGTGCTTTAAATAATTGAAGAAAAATATTTAGATTATTTAAGCATTGTTTTCGTGTTATTGGAGAGATAAAATGTGTGTTAGCTAGGTATTAGATATAGTGTTGAGTTGGTGGTCCTAGGTAATCCTGAGCTTTAGAACCCTATCACTTCTCGAGGGGGACCGTGGGAGAATTTACACAAGGATGTATGTTTGCGGGAGATACTCAACAGGAAAAGGATGAAAGTATCGATGACGTTTCGCAGATTAATTCTATCGAATAACAAGATTTAAAATAACCCCATGCACGACTACTTAAAATCCTCAAACAGCGATCAAATAAGGATCTGTCTTTATCGAATCAAAATACAGACACAACAATAGTATTTAGTGAATTTGTCTGACAATTCGTGCGATAGATTAATTTGGGTCAATTGAACAAACTGAAAACGAGGGTTAGGAGAATTTCTAAACCTTTGAAACAAAAAATTTAGGAATGATTAATTTGGGATAAATTCTTTATCGACAATTATATTGAGAATGTAATTGGAATTTAGAAAAAAGTACCTAAATAAAAATTGTATCGAATTATTGGAATTATAAATATATTATTTTCAAAAATCATTGAAAACATAAGAAAGATTAAGAAGTTTTTAAAAATAGAACAGCATAATTGAACATTTAAGAATAAATTTGAAATTAAAGAAAATAATAGAGAAAAATTAAAAGTGTCATTGAATTTATGGAAAGTAAATAAAAATTGGGAACAATTATTCCAAGAATGCAACTAAAAAGTTAAATAATAAATTCATAAAAATTAATTTATTCACTTTATAGTTTTTTATATAAGCAAAATAAAATAATCGAAAGAAAAAAAATAATTAAAAATCGAAAAAAAATAATACAGTTTAAATTATCTAAATGATTTAAGAAAGTAATTGAATGTCGAGAAACAAAAACTTTAAACTACAAAGCTTCCTTCAAATGAGGGAGCAAAAATTGAAGAAAATTATTTAATTAGAAAATAAAAGAATAAAGCAGTATAATTAAACGTTGATGAAAATAATTAAAAATTGAAAATATAATAGAAAAGTGAACAAATAATCCGAAATTGTAAAAAATAATTGAAAGTGGAGGAATTTTTTGAAAATTTAAGAACATTTTTCAAATTTGAAGACGATTATTGAAAATTGAAGTTAATAATTGAAAAAAATTGGATTGTTAATTTCGAAAAGGGCTTAACTCGGATTTTTTTCAAATTTCACTTTTTTGTATTATTACATATTCATTGACGCTGTCTCAAAAAGAAAACTTCATCCGAGGTACTTTCAGCGGGAAAGAATTAAATTAATCGAATATTATAATTAAATGTTGAAAAAAATAATTTCAAAACTTGAATAAAATAATTGAAAACATTAGAACAATGTAATTGAAAATTGATGTAAATAATTGAAAATTAAAAAAAAATAATTGGAAACCGAAAATATAATTTAAAATTGTTGAAAATAATTGTAAGTGAATAAAATTTATTTATTTATTTAATACATAAACGGGCATTATAAAATAACGTATAAAAGCCCTTTTGTACCATAAGTACTGATAATAAAAATGTACAATAAAAATTTATATAGCATGATATAACAAACAATAACCAATCGATGCCAAAGTAACAATAAAAATATTGAAGTTATAATTAATGTCTCGAACAGCTTTGAGAGGCACAAATAAATCAATCGCTCGATATAAATAACCATAAAAAAATTACAACGTCATTATCTACATAAGACGACACTGAAATAGACCCCTCTAATCAACATTATTCAAAAAGTTGTCAATTTCTATAAAATTTGCATTTTTAAAATCATAATCAAAGCGGGGAGGTGTCGGCAAATAATTACGTGATTTGATAATAGAATGTGATAATATTGAGCAACAAAAATTAGTAAAAATTGTTGAAAAATGAAGATTATTGATAATTTTTTTAGAAATTCTAGAAAGTGATTAATAAAATTGATATTTTGAAGCAAATAAATAAAATCAATAGAATAATTAAAAGAATTAAACAATATAATTGAAAGTTAAGGAGAAAATTAAAAAATTGAAAAAAGTAATTGAAAACTAAAAAAATAATTAAAAAATGTAGAAAATTGATAAAAATTATTTAACTTTTGAAAAAAAAGAAATATCAATAGAAAAATTAAAATAATCCAACAATATCATTGAAAGTTAAAAAGAATAATTTTGAAAATTACAGACAGTAATTGAAATAATAGAATCAGTAAAATGAAAAATAGAAAAAAATCATTGAAAATTTAAAACAATAATTAAAAATCGAAATAATAGTTTCAAATTGAAAACAGTTACTAAGAAAACTATATTATATCATTGATATTTTAAAGAAAAAAAAAATTAAAATAGTCGAACAGTATAATTGAAAGTTAAAAAAATTTTTTTTTGAAAACTAAAGAAAATAATTGAAACAATAGAACAGTGCAATTGAAAATTGTTGGAAATAATCGAAAATTGTAAAAATAATTGAAAAAAGAAAAAGTAATTTGAAATTGTTGAAAATTAAAGAAGATTAAAGCACATTATTGAAAATTAAAGAAAATAAATAGTTATCAGTAAATTACTTAAAGTAATTGAACAATATAATTGAAAGTTAAAAAAAGAAATTCAAAAATTGAAGAAAATAATTTTAAAAATTGGAGAACATAATTGAAATTTCTAAAAAGATAAACCAATATCAGTAAAAAAATGAAAATATTTTTATGTTTATATAAAACAAATAAATAAATAAAGAAAATAATCGGACAATATAATTGAAAATTGAAAGAAATAATCGCGAAAACTGAAGACAACAACTGGAAATTGATGAAAATAATTGAAAATTGTTTTCACGGTCGTTTAGATTTTTATTTTTTTGAAATTCAAGGTGATGAATATACCTCGGAAAAAAGTTCAAAAAATATTTCAAAGAATACTAAAATCACTACTCGAAATTTTCGGTGTTTTTAATTCTGATTATAAATTTCTGATGTTTCATTTTTTTTAATACTAAAACTACCAAAACGAGCTACGCGCTCCAAATTAAAGCATACTTCTAATTTATATTTTTTCCAATTGTCCAATTTTGTATTTCACCAATTTTCCAAATTAACCAATTCCTTTAATTTGACAATTTCTTAATAACAAAATCTCCAATTTCTCTATTTACCAGTTTATCAATTTTTCTATTTTGCTAATTTTCTAATTTTTTTATTTTGCCGATTTTCCAATAAACAAATTTCCAATTTCCCAATTTACCAGTTTAAAAAATTTTCTAATTTACTGATTTTCCTATTTACCAAATTAAAATTTTTCCACTTTTCCGATAACCACTATTCTAACTTTCCAATTCGTTAATTTTCAGATAACCAAAGTTCCAATTTCTAGATTTACCAATTTTTTTAATTTCCTAATTTTCCAATTTACCAATTTTTTTATTTTATTAATTTTGCAAGTTCACTATCTACCAGTTTAAACAATTTTCTAATTTGCCAATCTTTCAATTTACCAATTTTCGGTTTCTCCAATTCTACAATAACCACTTTTCCAATTTTTTAATTTTCCAATTTTCCAATAACCGAATCTCCAATTTCTCAATTTTTCCAATTTTCTAATTTACCAATGTTTTTACTTTCCCAATTTTTCAATGAAAAGTTGTTTTTTTAAATATTTTCCACTTTTATAAAAAAAAATTCACCAATGTTTTTTTTTGCCAATTTTCCAATGAAAATTGATTTTTTTAAATATTTTTTAATATTTTCCACTTGTATAAAAAAAAATCCCAACTAAATTTAAATCTTACGCCACCTGCCATCCCACTATACCTATCTTTGTTATCTCTCTCTCTCTATCTTAAACTACCTACTGTCTTTGTCTCTTTCCCGTAACGGACAAACAGTCTGAAACTGCGTAACAGGCTTATAACTGCCAGATTTCTTATATGCTGGGACTTGTAAATTTTTTAAATGTTTATATTTGTGGGCTTTCAGGTTTGGACACAAACATGCTCAGTATAGTCTCAAGCCAGTCAGACATGTGCAGTAAGGTTCTAGGCCACTTAGTCATGCGCAATAAGGTTCTGAGTTATACAGACATGCGCAGTAAGGTTTTAAGCCTTATTTAAGTAGATATGCACAGTAAGGTTCTAAGCCTTATAGACATGCGCAGTAAGGTTCTAAGCCTCATAAACAATCGCAGTAAGGGTTTAAGACTTATAGACATGTGCAGTAAGGTTCTAAGCCTCATAGACATGCGCAATAAGGTTTTAAGTCACACAACATTCGCAGTAATTTCCTAAACCATTTAGACATGCGCAGTAACGTTTTGAGCCACCTAGTCATGCGCAAAAGGTTCTAAGCCACACAGACATGCGCAGTAAGGTTCTAAGCCCTATAGACATGCGCAGTAAGGTTATAAGCCTCATAGACATGCGCAGTAAGGTTTTAAGCCTTACAGACATGCGCAATAACGTTTTAAAACACTTAGACATGCGCAGAAACTATCAAAATCAGTTAGATATGCACTGTAAAGCATAAAGCAGCAAATACGCGTGTAGTTCTGGTTGCTCAGTAATTTAAACATGCGCAGTAATTTCCAAATTACCAAAAACATTCACATCTTAAGCATCATTAATGTACTTGTTACAATGTATCCTAAACAATGTACACATCTAAGCAGCGTCCTTATTTAAAAAATACACATTTAACTAAAACCACATTGTTCTTCGAATATCTTCATTACATTTTTATGCCTAATCATCCCCAATAATGATCTAAGACTCGTTATAATTACATTTTTCAAAATTAAATTATCTAAAAGTATCTTTGCTCTAAAACGAAAAATTCTAAACTTAACTTTCATTAGATCCCTGTTAAAATTCTCAAGAATCAATTGACAAAATCCCGGAAGAAAAGTGATATCCCGTAAAAATTGAGGGCAGAGGTATAATGTTCAGTGTTACTCGACAGATTCGAGGACAATATGTTTTCTTGTGTTGTGAGTGAAGAAGGGTCGCAGTGCTTTGGGGTAGTTCAAGGCTTGTAATTCAGTTAAACCGGCACGGATATTTCATTAGCTACCCCCTGAAGAGTACGCGACGACCCTACGACCCCAGAAATGGGGGCGGATCGGGGTGACTTAAAAACTGAAGTTCTCGTTCCGCGTTCGCCACATTAAGTCAAGAGCCCCTTTCGGCTAAATTGTTGACATGACGAATATATCGTGTTTGGTTTGCGCAACGCGTGTCTTTGCACGACGACACAAAATCCAACCAAGGGGCTGCTCCAAATCCAAGGGACTATATCGTCAGAGAAAACTTTTTATCGTCCCATTAAAGTGTTCCGTTTCGCAGAAGCAGGCCAAACTCAATGTTTATTTTCAAAAGGGTTGTTCCCAACACAAATTTCACTTCTCTGCCTCTTTTAACTTTCTGTTTACACTTTAAAGAGTGTTTATCCAATGAATAATAATATTATTATCAAACGTGTATTTATTAATTTGATAAATAAATTCGGGTAATTTAGTTTTGGATTTTACTTTTTAAGTGTTTCTAATTCGATACGAATTTAGTAAAAAAATTAGGGAGTTTTTAACATGAATAAAGGGCATTAAAGTATCATGTATAGATTAGAGAGTGATACTTAAATATGGTTACTAGATACAGGGTGTTATCGAAGACATTAGCTTTCAATGTGCTTTGCTGGGTATAAAAGTAGCCTGGGGCAGCCATTACCCGGACATTGTCCGTGGGAGTCTTGTTCGTCTGTGACCTCTTTCTCCTCTAGTCCTTTTTCCTCTTAACTCTGTCTCTCTTTATCTCACGACTGTACTTCCTTTTCAAGTTGAAAACACTCGCGCGCACTCTCGTGCCCAACGAGAAACCCCTTATCAGAATTCTTAGCCCGCTTCGCCGACATCTTGTCGCAAATCCATTTCGCAGTCGGCGAATTTCCACTCGTACGTCCATGGAATCGGGACGAGAAACGAGGGCTGCTTTCCAATTGAAAGCTGAATTTCTCCCCCTCAGCTTTCTTTTTTTTTTTTTTCTCTTTATTTATTTTTTTCTTCTCTCCCTTGAAAGTGGAATTGTCAAATTTTGAGAAAATGTACTTCGCTGGAAAAGTGTATTAAATTCACGTCTATCTAGATTGAAATTAAAATTGAATTTTAATTTAGTGTAGTTTTTTTGGTTGAGAGGCAATTTTTTATTTATGATTATGTCAAATATTATGTATTTTAGCAAGTCATTGACAATGTCATTGATTAATTAAATGAGAGCTTAAATGGCCAAAATCAGAGTTTACAGGAAGAATCATAATATAACTTGCATAATAGATGGGTTTTTAAATCTAAATCACTCAACACTGTATCAAACTTTCTGGATAAAAAATTGAAATGACTTATTGTTATCTATAACAGAACCAAAATTTCTGTATTTGTGATCCAACGAGGCAAAAACCAAGTAAGAAATTCTCCAGCATCATTTTTTTTTATAAATCGAAAAACTACCCTTAAATTAACAAAATTAAATTTCAGGGGTTAAAACTTAAAAAACATTGTTTTCTGGAATAGAAAAAAACATTATTGTATTTTTATTACAACAACTCAGAAACAAAACATACTGGTATTTTTTTAATCATAAAACTACCCTTAAATTCAGAGAATTAAACTTTAGGGGTAACAAGTTGAAAAAACATGTTGTTTTCTTGAACAGAACAAAACATTTCCGTATTCTTGATCCAAGAACTCAAAAAAAAAAAAAGTCAAAATTCTTCACAGCTACTGGTTTATTTTTAATCAAAAAACTACCCCTAAATTAAGAAAACCACACTTTAGGGGTAAAGACTTGAAAATAAATATTGTTTTCTAGAACAGAACCAAACATTCTTGTATTTTTAATCCAACAACTCAAAAACAAAACATACACATTGGTATTTTTTAAATAACAAACTACCCTTATATTAAAAGAATTAAATTTGAGGGGTAAAAAGTTGAAAAAACATTTTTTTTTCTAGAACAGAACAAAACATTATTGTATTTTTGATTTAAAAATGCAAAAACAAAGCCATAATTCTCCATCAGCTACTGGTTTTTTTTTAAATCGAAAAACTACCCTTAAATTAACAATATCAAACTTTCGAGGTAAATACTTAAAAAAGACATATTGTTTTTTAGTAAAAAACCAAACATTATTGTATTTTTAATACAACACCGCAAAAGAAAGTAAGTAATTATCTAGCAGCCTCTGGTTTTTTTTAAATCGAAAAACTGCCCTTAAATTGACAAAATCAAACTTTAGGGGTAAAAAGTTGAAAAAACATATCGTTTTCTAGAACAGAACCAAATATTATTGTATTTTTGATCCAACAACTCAATAACAAAATCACGGTGTCGACATCACCCTCCGTTTTTTTTAAATCAATAAACTACCCTTAAATTAACAGAAACAAGCTTTAAGGGTAAAAATAAATTATTTTCTAGAATAGAACAAAACATTATTGCATTTTTAATCCAACAAAAACAAAACATACTCAATGGTATTTTTTTAATTAAAAAACTACCCATGAATTAAAAGAATTAAACTTTAGGGTAAAAAGTTGAAAAAATATATTGTTTTCTAGAATAGAACAAAACATTATTGTATTTTTAATCTAACAACTTAATAACAAAACATACTTACTGGTTTTTTTTTTAATTAAAAAACTACCCCTCAATTAAGAGAATTAAACTTTATGGGTAAGAAGTTGAAAAAACATTGTTTTCAAGAACAGAGCAAAACATTTCAGTATTTTTGATCCAACAACGCAAAAATAATGTCAAAATTCTCCACCAGTTACTAGTTTTTTTTTTTAAATCAAAAAACTACCCTTAAATGTACAGAATCAAAACTTGGTAAAATGTTCAAAAACATATTGTTTTCTAGAACAGATTGTATAATAATACATTCTGTTCAAAAACAAAAACTTTGTTTAAAAACAAAGTTACTGTCGTCGACATCACCCTCTGTCATTTAAAAAAAAACTACTCTTAAATTAGCGGAATCAAAATTTAGGGGTTGAAATTTAAAGAAAAACTGTTATCTATAACAGAACCAAACATTTCTATATTTTTAATCTAACAACGCAAAAACAAAGTCACGATGTCTTCAGTACTCTCTAGTTTTTTTTAAATCGAAAAACTACCCTTAAATTAACAAAATCAAACTTTAGGGGTAAAAAGCTTAAAAAAACATATTGTTTTCTAGAACAGATCCAAATATTATTGTATTTTTAATTCAACTACTCAAAAACAAACGCACAATGTCAACATCATCTTCTATTAGTTTTTAAATCAATAAACTACCTTTAAATTAACAGAATCAAACTTTAGGGGTAAAAATATCAAAAACATATTGTTTTCTGGAACAGAACCAAATATTGTTAAAATGTTTTTTACACTTCGCTTTTGTTAATTTGTAATCTAACAACTCAAAAACAAAGTCATGATGTCGAAATCTCTCGCTGTTATTTTTTAAATCAAAAAACTACCCTTAAATTGACGGAATCAATATTTAGGGGTTAAAAGTTTAAAAAAACATATTGTTATCTATAACGGAACCAAACATTTCAGTATTTTTAATCCAACAACGCAAAAACAAAGTTACTATGTCTTCAGCACTCTCTAGTTTTTTGTAAATTGAAAAACTACCCTTAAATTAACAAAATCAAACTTTGGGGGTAGAAAGGTTGTAAAAACAGATTGTCTTTTAAAGCAGAACCATACATAACTGTATGGTAACTCTTTTTACTATTTTATTTAATATAAATATTTTTTTAATCTAAGGGTGGTTTAAAAAACGTTTAAAGTTTAATTTTGTTAATTTAAGGGTAATGTTTAGATTTACAAAAAAATACGAGAGGGTGTTGGTAAAATTGTGACTTTATTTTTGCACTTTTGGATTAAAAATATAGAAATGTCTGCTTCTGTTCTACAAAACAAAATATTTTTTTAACTTTTTAGTCCTAAAATTTGATTTGTAAATTTAAGGGTAGTTTTTTGATAAAAAAAAATCAGATGGTTATGGGAAAATTGTGAGTTAGTTTTTATGTTATTGGAGCAAACATACAGAAATGTTTGGTTCTGTCCTAGAAAGCAATGTTTTATTTCAATTCTTTATCTGTATAGTTTGATTTTGGTAATTTAAGGGTAGTTTTTTAATTAAAAAAAAAACTGGAGAAATTGTGAGTTTGCTTTTGAGTTACTCGAGTAAAAATACAGAAATGGTTAGTTCTGTTTTAAAAGAGAATAAATTTTTTCTTTTTACCTCTAAATTTTGATTTTGTTAATTTAAGGGTAGTTTTATGATTTTTAAAAAATCTTAGTTTTATGGGGTAAGGGTTTTTGAGTTGCTTAAGTATAAATAAAGTGATGTGCAGTTAAAAAACAATCTGTTATTTTATTTCCTTTCCTGTAAAGTCCATTTAAGGGTAGTTTTTCAATTTAGAAAAAAAAATCAAAGAGCAATGGAGAAATTGTGAGTTTGTTTACGAGTTGTTGGAGCAAAAATACAAAAGTGGTTAGTCATGTTTTCAAAGAGATTGTGTTTTTTATACTTTCAACCTCCAAACTTTGATCTCATTAATTGGAGGGTAGTTTTTTGACAAAAAACTACCAGAGCGATGATGAAATCGTGATTTTGTTTTTACGTTGTTGGATCAAAAACACAGAAATGTTTCTTTCGATTCTAGAAAACAATATATTTCTTCAATTTTTTAACCCTAAAGTTTGTTTTTTTTTTTCAATTTAAGGGTAGTTTTTTTGATTTAAAAAATACCAGAGGTTGATAAATGAAATAGAAATTTTGTTGTTGCCTTGTTAGAGCAAAAATACGGAAATAGTTTTGTTTTAGAAGACAATCTTTTTTCACCTTTTAACCCCTAAATTTTGTTTCCGTTAATTTAAGGGTAGTTTTTCGATTTAAAAAAAACCAGAGTGTTATGGGCTAAGTGTTTTTGAGTTATTTAAGTAAAAATAAAGTGATATGTAGTTCTGATTTAAAAATCAATCTGTAATTTTTTTTCCATAAAATCTGATTTCGTGCATTTAAGGGTAGTTTTTTAAATTTAAAAAAAAAACAAATAGTGATGTAGCTACTTTAACTTAAAATTCATTGTCAGAGGTCAAAAATGCTATAATTTATGGGGGTCTAGTTTAAAGTACAGACAACTTTATTTTTGTGTGTCTGTGTATAAGTAAACAAAAATAAGTATAAAATGCGCTTATTTGCCTTTTAATTTGCTCAAGCATCATATAGCAGACGATTCGCAATGCAATTATGCATGCTGAGATTGCGGCGTGCCAAAGCCCCTTTATTCAGTGCAATGGGCTAAAAAAGACTGAAATATTGGCAAGCGGTATCTCAACAAATTAGCTCGATGAAATGCAGATGGAACATAAAGTGAGTACAGGGGGAGATAGAGGGCCAGTGAAGTGCGACAAAGACGTGAAATGTGTAAAGTGAGAAGGTGCAAGTGAGAGGGAAGAAGAAGTGGATAAAAAGTCTGAGGGAAAGAGAAAGAAAATGTGAATAAAGGGAGAATCAAAGTAAAGTCGTTGAGGATCATTGGGCTGGAAGTAACAGAAAGAGTGCCTTCTACGCCCCGCTACTAATCTTATGCAATTACTTTACAATTCACTTTACCAGTTAACACTCACTGCCAATAGAACAATCTCTGGAATCGAATTATCCCCCGAAAGTTTCTCGACTGAAGTGATTTTTTGCCAATCACAGTTCAAATTTGGAATTAAACTTTTTTTTTTTTCTTATTGGATTATTAAGTATTTGGGAAAAATGTAATATTTTAGGGTGAAGTAAACATTTTTAAAAACTGTTTAAAGTTCGGTGATTGTTATTTTAGTAGGTTTTTTAAGTAAGTTGTTAATTGGAAAAATAATTATTGGTAAAATAAGAATTTCTATATTCGATGATGAATTATTATTTCTTAAAATTGGGTTATTTGAGAGAACGTTTAAAATGTATTTTAAGTTATTAGAGTAAAGTAGTTATAGAAAAGCAACTGAGGTAAAGAAAAGGGAATATTTAGACGTAATAAATATAACTATAAAATTGAAAAAACTTACTTGGTTATAGACACAAAATAACTATAAAATAAGACTGATAAGTAAAAAGAAAAAATAAATTACTAGAAAATTACAACAAAAGAAGAAAAAAAACAAAATTTAATTTAATTTAATATCATTGAAAATGTAAAAAAAATAATTGTAAATTTCTGAAAAGTTGGAAATTTAAATAAATCATTAAGAAATTAGGAAAAAGTACTGGAAAATGAACAAATAATTATTAAAGATTATTAATAGCTTGAAATTGAAGACAAATATCAAGAAAATAAGTCAAACATAACTGGAAAGTTAAAAATAACTAGACATAAAAAAAAGAATGATTAAAAAGTGAGAAATATCATTAGAATGTGAAAAATAACAAAAAATTTTAATTAAAAGTTAAAACTCGATAATGTCAAAATTCTCTAAATACAGAAAAATATGCAAAAACAAAAGCATGGTAACTAAAAAATTTCGAAAAATGACTATAAAGTAACTAGTAGATTATTTTCAATTATATATTTAAATTATGTAAATAAAAATTGAAATAAAACTGATTTTAATTCATTTTGAATTAAATTAGAAGTATTACTAATAAAAAAGTTGAAATTGAATTAAATTACTGTTAAGTGTAGAAAATAACTTAAAATGCAGAAAAAATAATTTGAAAATGAGAAAAAGAACTAAAGGGAAAATATTTGAATATGAAAATGTATAACTATAAATAAAAATACAAATACTCGAAAAGTAAGAACATCAGTAGAAATTTAAAAAGTGACTAGATACCTATACTGAAGACAAAACTAAAAAGTAGAAAAGTAACTAGAAACTGAAAATAACATGAAAGTAAGAGAAAATAAGTATAGATACTGAAATAAAAATCTAGCAAATAAGAAAAATAGAAAGAATTGATTAAAAAAGATTGTATAACCAACAAATCTCTATATTCAAAATGTGTTATTAGAAAGTAAAAAAAACTTACTAGAAAATCACAAAAATAATTTTAAAAAAACAAAGTATAAAAAAATGAAAGGAAGTTACTTGAGAGTGAGAAAATAATTAGAATATTAGGATAAAAACTACAAATTTAGAAAGTAACTAGATACTAAAGAAATAGTACAGAAGTAAAAAAATAACTGTAAATTAAGTAATACATCCAGAAAATATGATTAAATAAAGAAGATAAGTGAATTTAATAATAGTTTCTATATGAGGAAGCAATATTTATACATTAAAAAAAATTAACTTTAGAAATTATTAAAAGTAACTGAAAAATCAAAAAGTGAAAATAGGGAATAGTTACCAAAAACAAAATTTTTTTTCTTATTCCATCTTTGCTTTTTATTTTGTCAATTTTTAAAAAAGCGACGTTTCGACAACTCGATTTGTTGACCTCATCAGGCTAAAGTCAATTACAAAGGAAAACACTTTGTTAGTTAGACAGTATAAAAAATCTTTTTTTTATATATAAAGAAAAAAAAGACTTTTTTGCTTTTTTATAAATTTTTTTTTGATGTGTTAAAATTATGAAAGTTATATATTATGTTTTAACTAAAGTCTAAGGTGATTATGTTTGTTGTTTACAACCAGTGTTATCGTATATAAAAAAGCAAAAAAGTTTTTTTTTTCTTTACATATATATATATATATATATATATATATATATATAAAGAAAAATATTTTTTATACTGTCAAACGAACAAAGTGTTTTCCTTTGTAATTGACTTTAGCCTAATGAGGTTACCAATCGAGTTGACGAAACGTCGCTTTTTTAAAAATTGACAAAATAAAATGCAAAGATGGAATGAAAAAAAATTTTTTTAATTTTGTTAAAAAAATATTTGTTTTCTTACACACTTTCCTTGGATCAAGAATTGGTGCTCTTTTGTACTATAATAATGCAAGGACATAACTCTTCTAAGTTACCAAAAACTTTATTTAAAAATTAAATTAAATTAAATTTATTTAAAAATTAAAGAAAACCCTATAAAGTGGATATAAGTAGTAATGAATAGAGTAATTAAAATTAGCAAAAATTTACTGGAAAAGTAAATAAGTAACTAGAGATGAAGATAAATAACTAGAAGTTGAAAAAAAATAACTTGAAGATGAAAAAAATATATTCAATGTAAAGATAGCGTGAAATAAAAAACAATAACTTAAAAGAAACGTAAACTTGCTAAAAAGTTAAAAAAATTACTTAAATTTAAAAAAAATAACTAGAAAATTTAAACATTTTTTAAAAAAATTAAATTACTAGAATCAAAAAAATATAAATTAATTAAGAACAATTTGAAGCTAAAAGGATGTTTTCTTCAAACAAAATGCTTCATATTAGGTACGCTTTTTGAATTTGGAACACATTGATATAAATTTTAAGGATATAATACTCAAAAATTTAAAGATCAGAAGTTTTAAAAAAATGCTTATGTCTTCTTATGTTAGGTCGCCATCTTGGATTTGCCATTTTAAATCTCAAAGTTTACATAACTTTTGTAGCGATTACGTAGAAAACTTGCAGACTCTAAATCTAAATTATTGAAAAATCAGTCACTAAAAATCTTACGGAGAGGAAAAATTGTTTTTACTTATAGGGTGAAAAAGTTACATTGACTTACAAGAAGGATAAGTTACTTTTACTTGCAGGAAACGAAAGTTAAGTTGACCCAAAGGGAAAGAAAGTTACTGTTACTAGTAGGGGGAAAATTTATCTTTATCCACAGGGAGAAAAAACTACGCTCGCCCACAGTCAGAAAAAATTTCTTTTATTTACAGGGAGGAAAAGTTACTTTTACTCACTAGAAAGAAAAGTTACCTTTGCTTACTAGGAGGAAAAGTTACTTCTACTCACTAGGAGGAAAAGTTACTTTTATCCAAGGAAAGAAAAAATTACTTTCAATTACAGTATGGAAAAACTACTATTACTTGCAGGGAGGAAAAGTTAGTTTCACTGACAAGATGGAAAAGTTACTTTTACTGGTAAGAAGGAAAAGTTGCCTTTATCCACTGGGAGGAAAAGCTACGTTCGTTCACAGTGAAGAAAACTTTCTTTACTTGTAGGAAGGGAAAGTTTACTTTACTTACAGGGAAAGAAAATTACTTTTATTTACTGGGTGAAAAATTTACGATTAGTCCCAGGAAGGAAAAATTACTTTCACTTGCAGGGAGAAAAATTTACTTGGACTTTTTTAAAAAAAAATTTTGAGAGGGAAAGTTACTTTTAGTTACCGGGAGGGTTTTACTTGCGGGGAGAATAATTACGATTACTTGCAGGAAAAAATAGTTACTTTATTCCATAGGAAGAAAAAAATTTATTTCGCTTATAGGAGGAAAAGTTTAGTTTTTCTTGCAGGGAGGAAAAGTCGCCTTTATCAACAGAGAGGAAAATCTACGTTCGCTCACAGTGAGAAAATATTTCTTTTAGGAAGGAAAAGTTTATTTTACTTGTAGGGAAAAATATTTACATTTGCTTACTAGGTGGAAAAATTATGTGCAGTCCCAGGAAGGTAAAGTGATATTCACTTGAAGGAAGGAAAACTTACTTGAAAAAAAAAAACATTTTTTTCCTAAGGGAGGAAAGTTACTTTTATTTACCGGGAGTGAACCACACAGCGAAGAAAGTAACTTATGCCTACAGGATAGAAAAGTTACTCTTACTTAGGATTTAAGTACTTAGGAAGTACTTAGGAAGGGAAAACCAAGAAGACTCGAAAGGGAGAAAAGTTACTGTTACTAGTAGGGAGGAAAAGTTGTATTTATCCACAGGGAGGAAAGCTAAGTTCGCTCACAGTAAGAAAAAATTTCTTGTCAAAAGGAAAAGTTTATTTTACTTGACGAGAAATAGAGTTACATTAATTACTGAATGGAAAAAACTTATATTCAGTCCCAGGAAGGAAAAGTTACTTTCACATGCAGGAAGGAAAATTTACTTGAAGAAAGAACATTTGTCTCCCAAGGGAGGGAAACTTACTTTTATTTACCAAGAGGAATGTTACTTATGCCTACATAAGTATGGATAAGAAAGTTACTGTTACTTGTAGGGAGGGAAAGTTATCTTTATCCACAGGGAGGAAAAGCTACGTTCGCTCACAATGAGGAAAATTTTCTTGTAGAAAGAAAAAGTTTATTTTACTTGTAAAGAAAGAGAGTCACATTTACTCACTGGGTGGGAAATTTACATTTAGTCCCATGAAGAAAAAGTTACTTTTACTTGCAGGAACGAAAATTTACTTAAAACATGAAAATCTTTCTCCTAATAGAGGGAAAGTTACTTTCATTAGAAAAAGAAAAAGTTACATTCATTCACAGAGGGAGGAAAATCTACTTTTACCCACAGGGAGGAAAGTTACTTTGTGCCTTTTGTCTTTTTTATATTTTTTTTTTATATTAATAAAACACTCTAGAACTCAGTTCTGCGTCCAATTGATAAAAATAGCACAACATTGTGTAGGGGTTAAAAGGGGTACATTTGAGCGGGTCTCTGAAGTCGATTGAGAAGGGATCGGATCGTCTAACTAAACAGAATAACCGGATGAGCTAGTAGCGTGATTTGACATTCAGTCACAGGGTGAGGTATATATTCACTCGACTATAGACGTAATCCGTGCGGACACGAATGAATGGTAAATGAATAGGGCGCGACGCTATGGCGAAAAGTTAATCACGGTTTGCCATGTTGGCGGTCACGGGGGCTCAAGGGGACCAGGGAACCCAGGGTTTCTTGATTACATGGGCGTACATCGTCCTCGAGAGCAATACTTCGGCCCCATTGGGCGTTTCGTTGGTACCAACTCTACGAGCCATATGGTCATGTTTACCAACGTGGAGGCTGTTACGAAACAATTATCATAATAAAATTGAATCACGACATGCCGTTTACTTAAATACTGTACTTTTATTGCATTCCCTCGTAATCCAGTGACAAAATTTTATTACCGGCAAAAGGAACATAATTTGATTGCACTCCCGTATCTGAATCATATACTGATATTAAATATATTTTTGTTTTTAAAGCCTTTGACTAATCCTATATAAGAAACGAGTACTGAAGGTAAGCGTTAAAAGTTAACGGAAAAGCGTTAACAGTTAACGAAAAAGGATACTTTTGTACCTGGTTCCTTGGTTAGAGAGAGAGCAGGTATTTGTTCAAAGTTTACGGAAAAGGAAACTCTTAGCTCATTATACAAATTACCTTGAAATTTAAATTTTATTTCTTAATACAAACAATAGACTACCTGGCAGGGTGTCATTATCCTTCGATCAAACCCTTGTATAATGAGGGTCAATGGCTTTAGGAAAAAAAAAAAAATTTTCGAGTTTTAATGAAAAGAGATAAATTAAATTAAATTCTAAAATTTTACCTCATCATTCAAATATTCTTTAAATTAAAATTTTTCTTTCTAAATACAAACAATAGACTAAATAAGCCAATCGTTTTTCGAGACAACCCTTGCATAATGAGTGTTATAATTGGTTTTGGAAAAGAGAACAAATTTTTTAGCTTCAACGAAAAGAGAGATAAATACATTAGTGCGTGGTATAGAAGTACATGGTAGTGAAAGTTATTAATGAATAGAACTTGAGTGTTAGGGTGGTTCAAAAAAATATGAGTTATATATACTACCTCGAAAAATTCCTCTTTGTAACAAAAAAAAAGACACGTATTTTTTTATTTTGATAAAAAAAATTTTTAGAGGTCGCGTTAGTATTTATTAACTCTCTAAAAAATATTGTAACACTGTAAAATTTTATCAATTTTACAAGTCAATCTTCCTAAGTCTTCGTGGAAAATTATTATTCATTATTTCATGTCAAGAAATGATTGTGACGCTTTTTATCGATTGAAGAATGATCTTTTATTTGGACTCCTAAAAAATTTTTAATTTATTAATTTTGCCGCCTTTTATTTGTTTGGTTACTAGGTGCTATCTTAAAATTGTCTTCCATTTTTTGTACTTTACTTCAATATGTAACATTGATTCCTTCCATTTTGTAAAATCTATCTCCTTTTTCTTTTTAATTTGACCTATCCCAAAATTTGTATTAATATTATCTAAATTATCACGGAATATTGTTATGAAAGGTCACTAAAAATCTCAATTTTATTGTCTTTTTAATTTTGATAATTGTATTGCTCTAGGAAGAAAATTTAAAAATTGTTCAGTTATTTTATGTGATGAAAATAATTCATTAAATTAAATCTTTATAAATTCTTGATTCTCGTATTTTATTTAAAGAAAAATTAATAATTAAACTTCTTAGTAATATTAGTAGCCCGATAAGTTAACTTACTTATTTAATTTAAATAATAAATAATATTATTTTTCTTATTTTATTCAATTTTACAAACGGCGCTCAAAGAATTTAATTAAAACTTATTTCCTAAAAAGCAACGCCAGTGTAACCTTGGTTTAATAATTAATTACTTAAGTTGAAAATAAATTAAATTTGATTCATATTAAAATGTGAGTTGTTAATATTTTAAAAATCTCGTATTCCAAGTTAGGGAAAATTACTTTTTGTAATATTTTCAAATCGTCGAAAGTTTATATCAATAGGATGATTTTGCTCCCCTGGAGACTGATTGTTTAAGGTCTTGAAGATTGCACTAAGTAAGATTGGATGGGAATGGAAAGAGGGTTTTAGAGATATTGATATTGATACTGCGAGTCAGAAGATTGAAAAGTCTTTCGACATTTTATACATTTTCATCAGTTTCAATTTTTCCCTTTACTTTCATATTTATTTAATGATGAGCACAGTAAATTATTCTCTCGCTTCCATTATATATCAGAAATAATGCCAGGGCATTGTTAATAATGGAATTTCTTTGGCGCTTTGTCATTTTTCACTTTCTTCTTATTCGGGGCTTTTAATTTACCGAAACAGTTTTTCAAAATCAATCGTCGGAGCGCAAAGAAAGAGACGAAATTGACCATGCAACCTCTGTAAATCAATTTCATTGTGTCAAACGCAAAATAATTTACTAAACGTTTGTTTTCCCGGAGCTTTTTTTTCGAGCATGAAAATTCTTTCTCTGCAGTAATTTACTACGAGCGGACGATCAGTAATTGGTCAAGTTTCAAAGGGTGGAACGCAATTAAATAAAATGAAAAAACTCGCTTAATTTGACATATGTGCCTTGACTCGAAAGTATTCTGTCATTTAACAATTCAAATATTTCTGTATGAATCCAGGTTTTATGTTTTCATTTTATAAAGTGGATTTATTGTTGAGTATATATGTATGTTTAATAATATCGCAGATTTTAATTCCCGGGGAACGTATCTTCTATTTCAGAACCTGATTTTACATCCAAGATTCCATATTCGAAATATGGAGTGCCAGAACGTGAAATTTGAATTCCAAAATTCGGGATACAAAATACGTGAAACTTCACAATTCACATATTCTGCATCTAAATATTAATCTGAAAATTACTGGTCACTTTGAAGATTAGTTGGGCTCCAATTAGAAAAATACACGAAAGTAGAAGAATGAAAGGTTAAATTGTGAAAAGGTTTGAATGTGAAAGGCTCTGTGTTCAGATTGGGTATTCTTGAAGGGTGACACATTGCCCGAGGTCTGTGAGTAGTGCCTTCGTGATCATCGCCTCGTTGTCGACAGAGTATTAAGCATTAGACTACCAAATAAGTAGGTACGTGCTGTTGGGCGGGGGTGGACACCCCGTGGCACCCACATTCCGCCCCCTAGGGGATGCAATCAGGACGTTTCAATCAACAGTCGCTCGAGCAATAGGGGGTGAGTGAAATCAGGGTTGAAAGGTGCAGGAGGGGTCCTCGCGATTACTCTGATAACCAACGGGCATTAAATCTTGGACCAAAGAGGGCGGAAACCCCTTTTGCTCTTCGTCCTCGAGTGGTTTTAAGGTGGTGAGTCATCGGTCTCTGCTTTTAAAGTTCATGTCAAGTCGCACTCTATAAAATGATGCTCCATTTAAAAGAAAGAAATGGTGCTTTAGAGAATCCTCACCAGATTTATCCCAAAATCGTCAAATATTACAAAATCGCCACACTGATTAAGAAAGGATAAAATAAATAATTAACACAAATACACTAGCTAAAAAACAAGCGAAATAAATTATTAAAAGTGACGATTTCGGATTCATCGCCAGGAAACGATTGTGAGGACGATGGGTGCGGAAGAAATTTTATTAAATGGGAAATTACTCCCTCCCCTCGTCAGTCCCCACGCCTTTAGTACCTCTTGGCGCCCAGGCAATGAAGAGACTTGTCATATTCTTAAAATTCAGGTTAAATTATTTTTTGTCGACAAATCGAATCCCTTCACGATGTACCAGATGTTCTGGATGTTGATAACCTTCTGTTCGTTGATGATTTAAAGATTTTTAAGACAATTGCCAATTTAAATGACGCTTTACAACTACAAAAAAATATCGACCAACTTTGCGATTGGTGTTTACTCAACAAGCTTGATATAAAACCCATGAAATGTAACATTGTGCCTTATAAGAAAAAAAACCATCCATATATCTTCAATTATAACAAGGACTAATAAAATTCGAGATTTACGATATACTTTCACATCTGTTAAGAATGTTTTGATTTTCACAAAATGTCACAACACCGTTATAGTTTCCAAAAGGATAGTTTATTTAATTGTTATTTCAATTTTGAATACGTCACATTTGTACAACCGTTATAAACACAAAATGGAGAACCAGTCAACAATCCGTTGAGAAATGAACGAGAAAACGCGCCCGATGTGAACTGTATAAAAGCCAAAACGAAACTGGATGCTATCATCTCATCAGGCCCTCGCTGACTGACCCAAAGGGGAGGGAGAACTCCTACCAACGATTCGAGCTCCATCCGGTAGAGAGAGCGAGAGAGAAAAGTAAATGGTTCCTTCAAATGCTAGTTTCAAAATTAATTGATGAGTAGAAGATAAAACTACTGAATTCAAAGAGGATTTGAAGAGCCAAGGATAAAGGTTTCTATCTGTTAAGTAGCCGTGGTAATGGTGATAAAAAGAAGAGAAAAAATCTTTTGGCAATTTCTCGATCCATTTTGAAGCTCTATGATAGCGATAAAATGACATCTACAAGGCATCGGGTCGCGGTTAAAAGTTGAAAAGAGTGAGAAAAAGACGGGAGGAAAGTGCGGAGAGAATGAGGAGTTGGAGGAGGTTGGTCTATCAGCATATTTCAAAGATAAGCCTGCCCACCCTCGATTCCGTTGAAGCCTCCTGCCGGGCCATCAGCCATAATAACAATCCGATATGATTACACCATAATCGTAACGTAGCCGGGAGGAAAGAGGGACTGGTCCCCTTAGAAGAAAATTACGCCAGGGAATTGAGATACCGTGTTTACGTCTTATAAAGTGCTCGCATAAACAAAATTAAACGGCCTTTCTTACCCTCATTTCCGCCTGCCGTCCGGAATGCAAAAATCGAGAATTTAAAATGATGAGTCGTTGGGGTTTAATGTTCCATAGTTTGATGTGCTATAATTTGAAAATTCTTGTAATTATAATCAAACCTCCTTAATTTACGGAACTCTGGATTCGAGGCATCTTAAATTGATTTAATTCTTAATAAATTAAAAGAAGCAAGTAACAATTGTTTTCTGATAAGCAGAGTTCCGATCCTGCTAAAGGATCGAATAAATTAGAAAAGAGTAAAAAATTTCAGGAAAGGAGTTTCTGATCCTGCTAGAGTATCGAGAGACTGAGAAAAGAATTAAATAGGAAGAAGAGTTTCCAATACTGCGAGAGAATCGAGAAATTAAAAAAAGTTAGAAGAAGAAAGAAGTTTCCGAAAATGAAAATCTTCTTTTCTGAAATGTCAGTTTGCCTTTGTGATCATTGTTTATATTTTTAAATTGTCGCGATAGTGTTTGGACTCAATAGAAATTTAAGAGTATATTAAATTTATAAATGTATGCCTAATAAATTATTAATTTGATATTTAGTATAGCAAAACTTCATTTAATTTTGGTTAGTAAATATTTATAAAGTAAACAATTGTTGCCAGTTTCCACTTGCGAAAAGTAAAAGTCAAGGACTTTAAGTTTTCAGAATGGAAGAAATCATTCGGAAACATAACCCAAGACTCTAAGTAGTAAGACCTATGAATAGTCCGACAGTGACAAATGACAAGGAATCTGGAACTTTTTCCACACAAATTTCACTTTCGTTTCTGCTCTATTCAAAAGTTTCGAAAATCATAAAGTACAATAAAGTATCCATAAAAATAGTGTTTAATATAAAAATATAATAGAAATTTTACAATAAGCAAATTGCTTTTTGAAGGTCGGACCGAATCGTAGTGAAAAAGTAGATCTTCAGATTTTTCAAGATATAACTCTATTAAGATTCGTTGTCCCAGTAAATAATTTAACAGAAAATATTAAATAAGTTATTCAACAGAAAGAAAAAATCACAAAATCAGTAATCTCAGGTGAAACTGATGTATTTTTCGTGAAAATCATTTTAGCAAGAAAAGCGAGCGGGCAGAGAAAACTATTCCCTTGGTTTTACTTGGATATTTTTCGAGGACGGAGTGTCGACGAGAAGGGTTTCCCGAAGGAGGTTGAGGTTTGGTTTGAAGCAGTATTCTGGATTCGAGGTCCGGACAATGCCCCCTCGACGTCACTCTCAATACGTCGACAAGGAAGTGGAGAAGAGGATGAGAAACTTAGGATCCAGATAGAAAGGAGGTTCACGAAAGATGGAAAATCAAGGAGAGAAACTGCTGGCAAGGGGGAAATCAAGAGGAACTGAACCGATCAACAGTCAGCTGACGACGAGCAACGAATAATAGCTACAAGAGAAGACTCTCACTTTCCTGTCGAAAATCTACAGTCCGAATCGTCGATGGAATGCTAAACTAAACGACCCAGAATCACTGAATTGCATTAAACGAACCCTTTCTCTATTCTCTTTTCTTTCTTTTCTATTTTCCTCCACTTTTATCTCTTGTTGACTTTATCGGACGAACTTCTGCCCTTTGTTCGCTCATTTTCACGAAATTGAAATTTGTGTTGCAATCATATTAACAAAGTATTGTTATTATTTAATATTATTGTAATAATTTATTATTATTTAAAATAGAGGTAAATCCTTGCATATTATTTTATTTAAAAAAACCAATAAATGATCTTAGGAAGGTAAAATTGAATAAAACTTCAACAGTTACGTCAAATTAGCATAGCAACGTTTCCTTGGCTAGGTTTGCCAACCTCTTCAGGCTAAAATATTTATTTAAATTTGTTTAATACACACTTCACTAACAAAATAGTTTACAAACATGTTTCAAAATTTTTGAGATAATAAATAAATAACAAACATGTTTACCTTCATACACACAACTTCCGTCACTCTACGTCAAAAAATTCGTTAAACATTAAAATTAAATTCATTAAAAATTATTTTAAACTCGTCAAATGTTTCAAAGACAACCATCCTTAGTCGACGAAAAGTGACTACTGAAGACTGACTTTAGATTTGGAGCAAAATGTAAATCTTAATACAGATGCAAATAAAAACAAAGTCAATGAACTTAGACGTAAACACAACAGACACAAGGTACATTCGTATTATTTCGTGGTCAAGAATTTAGTCTATTTAGTAAAGGAAAGAAGATCTTATTTAGAGAGAAAACATCTTACTTTCTATTCAGTGTATTAGAGTTTGAATTTATATGAATCATTTCTGAAACCCTTCTTTACATCCAATTAGATTCTCGGTCTAAAATTTTTGCATTCATTCAATCAAAATCATGCCCCGACGTATTGCGATGACGATAAAAAACAGATCTGTCACTTTTGGCATCTTTGTGCTCATTAATACGCTTTTTTAAAGTCCGCTTTGTTTCTCCTACATAGGTTGCAGAACAATCATTGCAATCGATTATTATTGTTATCTCCCTTTCTTGCTTTACTCACTCTAATCCGCTATTACTCCATCCGTCCTGGAGGGTAATTAAAAGCGTGATTCATTTGCTAGAGACGTTATTCTTATTTCTTGCACTGTTGTTCTCACCCATAGCATCTGATGTTCTTAAGCGGTGGTCAAGAATGTTGTTGGATACTTTTTTAGAGCTACCGAACTCTACTCTACTCCTTAGTAACCGTTTCACAGCAACTGTTAGCTGGCAACTGTTCCTAAGCTAATGTTTTAGAGTAACTATTACCTAGCAAACGTTTCCTAGCAACTATCCCTTAGCAACTGATTCTGCAGCAACCGTTCCTAAGCAACTGTTCCTAATAAGTTGCAACAACAACAAACTATTCCTTAGTAACCATTCCTAAGCAATTGTTTTTCATCAACCTTTTCTTAGGAACCGTTCCCTAGCAACAGTTTCTCATCAACTGTTACCAAGGAACTGTTTGTCATAAACTGTTACTAAGCAAACATTCCTTAGCAGTTGTCACCTAGTAACCGATTCTTAGCAACAGTTCCATAGCAACTGTTACCTAGCAACCACTTCTTAGTAACTATTATTTAGCAACTGTTCCTTAGTAACCAGTCCTAAACAATTGTTTTTGGGCAATCGTTTCTTAGGAACCGTTCCCAAGCAACAGTTTCTTAACTACAGTTACCTAGCAACCGTTCCCTCACAACTTTTCCTGAGCAATATTTTCTTAGTTACTGTTATCTATCAACAGTTGCTAAGTAACGATTACGAAACAACCGTTCTCTTAACAATTATTTCTTAACAACTGTTCCTTAATATCCGTTCCTAAGCAATTGTTTTTGAGCAACCGTTACTTAGAAACCGTTCCCTAGCAACTATTCCTTAGCAACCGTTTCTTAACTACTGTTACCTCACAACCGTTCCTTAGCGACTATTTCTTAGCAACTGTTTCCTAACAACTATTCCTTAGCAACCATTTCTGCGCTACTATTCCTGAACTACATTTCCCATTCAATCCCCTAATTTTCAATAAAACCTTTTACAGTGAAATCATACAATCCGAATCTTATCAATTTTTCTCAAAAATCAAAATACAAACAATTACCCAACAACTAAAAATTACCAATTAAAATTAATATCCCCAAAACGTAGTCCACATTTTGCCAGGTCTCGATTGCAAGAGATGAATTTCATTGGAATTTTTATCTGGTTGGCTGGCCACACAATTTTAGCTCGATGGTATGGGTAAGTACGTGTGCAGGAGGAATAGACAGATTCGCAGATATCAATCGGTCGAAAGAGTACCGGGCAGAGGGCCCAAGAGACACTCGACTGGTAAACAAACTGTCTGAAACACTCCGGGACGCTCCATTCCATTCGAGAATCTGGGCTCCTCTCGTCGGCATTATCTCGGTACATATTTAAGTGCATGACGTGAAGACTGCAGCCCCTAGGTTGAAGCCTCATTCCCTCTTCGTCTAACTCCACCACTCGTCCCCTCAGCATCGCAAGCTCCATGGAGCTCCTACGAGTTCTCATTTCCCGGTGGCTGTCAGATGCAGCCCTGGGCGGGTCATCAGATAGTACAACCCGGATAATGCTCAACGGAATACACACAAAATATGCTCAGGCAGTAAACCCTCGATATACGATCTTCCCAATATCTCAGATGCGTCAATTATCCTCCATTTCTAGGTCTTGGATTTCATTAATCAATTTTCTTTTAAGGCAGAAAATATATAGACGCATTTTCAATCGCGGATGATAAAATTTAATGATTATATCTGAATGAAATTTTTATAAATTGTACATGTCTGCCGAATTCTGTTAGAGCAGAAAAGGTACTCTTTCGATCCTGTTTCGACTTGTAAATACTGCGCAACCGAGAATGAGTCTCTATTCCATATTTTATGTCACTGCCCTGCCTGTAGTCATATTTGTTATTCAAAATTCCCTACTCTGCATAGTAGCAACGATTTCAGAGGTTTTTGGTTAAATGTTATTTCATCCAGGGATTTATTCACGATTAAAACTTTTGTATATATGATTAAAGAGATTTTATCTGAACGTCTGTCCTGGTAAGAATTGAGTTTTGTAATTTATGTTATATTGTAAATGTGTGGAACCCATCTTGTGTGCATTTGAAATGTATAGACAAGTATAATAAATAAAATTTTTACAAATTGTATGTGGTTATTTGTTCGTCGTCCACAACTTGAAATAACTCTCTTAGATTTTAAATTTTAAATTCCGATTTGCGAAATAACATATCTTGAAAGAAATAGAGAGCAGGATTTCTTAATCAATGAATGAATTTGAAGAGTACTCCACCGTATCGTGAACGGGAGGGATGAGTGGCGTATGCATATGCTAATGTGAGAATAAACGGTTCTATTAGAAGAGCCAACAAACGCCCCGCTCGACGAGCTTGGGGATTTGAATGCATAAATACTCGAGAATACACGCTATCTACATATACATATATACAAAATTGCAAGGGTCGTTTGGTCTGATGTTTTAATCCAATACTACGTAAACTCATCGCCTTGCCTAAACAGACATTTTCATGATATGGCCACCAGCCCTTCAATCTACAAACTTGCCATAAACTCCAGAATACAGGCGTACTTTGCATATTTAAACAATACGAT
The DNA here is from genome assembly GCA_037103525.1 of Ganaspis brasiliensis. Taxonomy (NCBI): domain Eukaryota; kingdom Metazoa; phylum Arthropoda; class Insecta; order Hymenoptera; family Figitidae; genus Ganaspis; species Ganaspis brasiliensis. The sequence goes on from JAZKLR010000492.1 coordinate 1,922,994, forward strand.
GCACACACAGCAACTTTTCTGTTTCATTAATCATTCACTCTATAATCTCAACAGACACTAATCGCTAAATAGGGTAAGATATCAAATTTGAGAAGTGAACTAATCCCTGTTGGGAATCAAATTCAAATATTGTTTAATGAAGTTCAAATATTTATTCGAGATAAGTAAATATTTAGTATTAAATATATTACATTAAATGTTCATTTTTTATAATAGATTGTAAATATTATAAATCACTTAAATAATAATAATAATAATAATGCTTTATAACCAAATGTTTACAAAAACATCATTTTTGGCATTCTGGGATCGAAAAACCTGTAAAAATTCAATATTAACTGAAATTTTAAAATTTGAGGTTAATCAATTTTGTAATCTAATATAAAATTTGGAAAAGTTGAAGGGTGTACAATTTTTAAGATTTGAAGAAAGTGTGAATGCTGGAAAAATATTTGAAACGATAGTAGAATATAATTAAAGTATCAAGAAAATAATTTGAAGAAGTGGAGAATTATTTGAAAAAGTAAAATAATATAATTGAAATTGAAGAGAAAAATTGAAAAAATTTATAAGAAATATTTTAAATGGAAGAAAAAAAATGTTAAATTTTTAAAATTATGTAAATGGAAGAAAACAATTGAAACATAAGGGGAATAATTATAAAATATAAATAAATATTGATAAATTAAAACGTAATTTAAAATCGAAGAAAATTATTAAAAAATTAAAGAATGCAATTAAAATTTCGAAAAACTGAATAACGAATTGATCACTTAATTAAAACAATAAGAGAATATAATTCTTATTTAAAACAAATAGTTTTAAAAATTGAACACAGTTACAGAAAAATTTAAGATTATATTCTGAGTAAAAAAGTAATTAAAAATCGAAGAAAGTCATTGAAAATATTGAAGAATACAATTGAAATTTTAAGATAATGTATCAAAACTAATTTAAAAATTTGAAACAACAGAAGAATAATTATGATTTTAAGATCCAAAAAAATAGTAATGTTAATTACTGAAGAATCCGTTGAAATAACTGAAATTGTTTTTTAAAATTAAAAAAAAAAATTGAAAAATAAGGTAAGAAAATAAAGAATAAACATGAAAATTTTCTGAAAGGGCATGAAAATTAAATAAAATATTTAAAACAATAAAAGAGTGTGATTGAAAATTAAAAACATTAATTTAAAAAAACGAAGAAGATATCTAAAATAGAAGAAAATAATTGAAAATTTAAAAATATATTTGCAATATTGGAAAATAAATATTAAATTAAATTAACTATTAGAAGAAAATAATTTAGAAATCGTGAAAAATAATTTTTAACTAAAATAGTTAAAATAATACAATATTATAATTGAATGTTGTAGAAAATAATTAACAAAATTGAAGAAAAGAATTGAAATTACAGAAATTAAGAATGTATTTGAAATAGAAGAAAATAATGAAGAAATCGTAAAAAATTATGTTTGAAAAAAATAGCCCAAAAATTAAATATTTGGAAAATGAAATTTTTTTTAAATTATTAAAAATTGGAATAAATAATTGAAACAATTTGAAAAATATTAAACTTTTGAAGAACTGAAATGAATAAAGAAAAAAATAATTATTGGAATAATAAAATATGATCGAAAGTAGAGAATATAGAATGAATAAAATAATTGAAATAATTGAATCAAAAGAAGAATATAGCTAGAAGTTATAAAATTAATTTAAAAAAAAGAAAATATTAAGGAATTTAAAAGATATATATGAAATTGAACAAAATAGCCTAAAATTTTAGATCCTAATTGATAAAAAAAATTAATTTAAGTAATTCAAGAATTAATTAAGAAAATAATTTTTTTAAAAACAACACAAAATAAACTGACATGACTGAAAAATGAAACATACAATAATTTATAAATTAAAGAACAATATTTAAAATTGTAAAATATAATCAAAATTTAAAGAAAATTATTGACAAACCCTATTGAATCCAGTTTAGTTTGAAGAAAATAACTTAAGCTTTAAAAAGCGATTGGAAAATATTGCAAAATTTATAAAATATTGTTGATAATAACTAAAAAATTACAAATATAATTTAAAAATAAAAATACTTTTACAAAAATTATAAATTATAATTGACATTTGAAGAATACAATTACGATTTAAAAATTGTAATTGAATTTGGAAGAAAATAATTAAAGATATTGAACTGCATTATTTAAATTTTGAAGAAAAGAAGTTAATATTGAATAAAATAATTGAAATAATTGAATATTATAATTGAATGTTGAATAAACTAATTTTAAAAATTAAAGAATATAAAGTTAACAATGAAAAAAGTAATTCAAAAAACTGAAGAAATGATTACCATTGAAGAAATAATAATTGATAAAATAACTAGTAAATAAAAAAGCTATTGATAAATGGAAACATGGGCAACAATGAAATTTTTTTCAATAAAAGTTTAAAAATTAATTAAATACAATTAAAATCTCAAGATAACAAACAAAAACGAAGCAAATAATTAGAAAACGAAAAGAATAATTAGAAATAAGATTAGCTTAAAATCCAAAAAAATTGTCTCTCTAAATCTAAATGAGAGAATCGCTAATGAATTAGAGAAAAGTGAACTACTATTAAATAGTAAGAATTTGACCAATTTTCTAGTAGGAAACTACTAATTTTTAGTACAAAACTACGAATTATAATAGAAACGAAAATTAAAAAAGAAAAAAAATATTTGCATGAGTAATTAATACAATAACAGAATGTAAGTTGAAGATTGAAAAAAATAGTTGAAAATGGAAAAAATATTTTAAAAAATAAAATAATTGGTTTAGAAAATGCTTCAATTTTGAAGAAACAAAATGAATAAAGAACAAAATAATGTAATTGAAAGTTAGAAATAAAATATTAAAAATTTAAGAAAATAGTTGAATAAGTTTACGAATATAAATGAAATTTTAAAATAATATTTAATTGCTAAATACTTAAACAATATAATAATTTGTATCAACAATTAATAGAATTACTATTTCATCGCTTCTGTCAAAATCTTATTTGCTTTTCTTTACTGTCACATTAATTAAATTTTATTTAATGGTATATAACAAATTAAAATTAAATTCTTTTCTAACTTAATTTGAAAATATTTAAGTTTATAAATATAATAAGAACCTTTATTAAAATGTAATTTGAACATTAATTGATATATTATTTAGAACAAATAAAAAAAAATTATAACATGGTCATATATATATGTCACAAATTAGGTCCAAATTAAATTTGTTTTGCCCGGCTAAAGAAGTACCAATTCAAAAAATGTTTATGTTGTATCAATTTCACCCTCGAACTTCACGAAACACGACAGAAAACCGCAACGACTTGTCAGAATTCGTTATTTGCGGGCGATCAGTTACTTATTGCTGCAACATCTTTTGGCTTCAGGGCAATAACCGCAAGTGGGCACCTTAAGAGGAATGGCGAAAGAGCAAAATTCTGGAAGCAGAGCCAAAAGTTTTGGGGAGAGTTTATAACCGTTTTTGAAGATCTGCTCGACTGGTTTGAAACGCAATCCTTGAAATTTAAACTTCCCTCGGGCTGTTTGTAGTTCACGAGGAAAAAAAAACTCGTCAGCCCTCCAACAGACGCGAGCGTAAAACTCTTGTCCATAACTTTTACGCTCTATCGATTCGAAGAACATCACAACGCTTTTTTTTTTAATGTTTCACGCATTGTTTCTTTGAGATGATTGAACTTTCAAGTAAATCCGAAAAGATCTCTACTTCAAAGTCTTTTTCACCCGATACTTTGTATTGGAAAGAATTGAAGACCAAAAATAGGAATTTTTTAGCTTTAATTTTCAGAAGATAAAGAAATATTCCGTTAAATTACAATTCGCCCGGGTAGAAATTTGAAATCGTTTTGAAATTCTGTCTAATGAATTTAAGGGAATATTCACGCATCTCCTCATTAGGTACGATGGGAGCAGATATAATGTAATAGGTATTATTTAATGCAATTGAACTTGAAGAAGAAGAGTTCTATGGGGTCGAGGAGAACCTCTGTTTTCTTGGCGGCCAAAAGGAGTTCCGCACCAAGCACTCGGCTAATGGATGCAGGGAGTCTTATGGCAGCGCAGAGAGCGTCGCGACGCCAAACTTTAACTCGTTAATTACCGGCGCGAGGGCAACTTCTTGCCGGCGCTCGAATATTTCAAACTATTGTGTTCGTAAACCCCTCGGGCTTGGCTTGACTTTGCAAGGCGAAGCGACCCTACCCTGCTCTTGCTCCAAGCTCCTTGCCCCTCTCCCTCTTGCTCTCTTCACTCTCAAACTCTTCTCCTCCACCTACTCGTCTTGCCAGCGACGGTTCTCTCGAATGTCCCAGAATCCCTGGGTAAATCTAGAATCGAGTGTCGTTGGACTAAGAAAGGGGTGAAAGGAAGGCAACTCGAAGAAGACGCAGGAAAACGATGAGAGTTTGTTGCCAGGAAATCATTATCGATAAAGCACAACGCCAGCAAAATGTACGAATTAATCCGACAATCATTTCCTGAGTGCCTTTGTACTTAATTTGATTTCTTGCTTCAATAGGCATATTACAATTAAATAAATACTGATAACATTAGGGCAAGGGGAACTTTGTGTTGTTTTTGATTGTTGTTGGAATTTTGTCTTAAGTGGATCTGTATGTAGGAAATAATTTTAGAATCGGCCGATGTACACATCGCGGAATCATACTCACAAATCTCCTCTTCGACTATTCTTGGAATTACTTCTTACTTTACGAAATTCAGAAATAACGATTTATTTTAAATAAAATTCCTACTCCTTGAATGTAAGTTATAGATAGGTCACTTTTCAGAATCTGACGATGTGCACGTCGTAGAGTCCTACTCACAAATATCCCCGCAACTGCAATTCTTGGAATTACTTGTTACATTACGAACTTCAGAAATAACGATTTATTTTAATCTTAATTCCTACTCTTTGGATGTAGGTTATAAGTAGGTGACTTTGCAAAATCTGCCGATGTGCGCATCGTGGAGTCCTACTCACAAATCTCCGCTTCGACTATTCTTGGGATTACTTCTTACTTTACGAAATTCAGAAATAACGATTTATTTTAACCACAATCCCTACTCTTTGAAAGTAGATTACAGCTAGGTGACTTTTCACTATCTACTGATCTGCACATCGTGGAGTCCTAGTCACAAATATTCCCGCTTCCATTATTCTTAGAATTACTTGTTACTCTACGAAATTCAGAAATAACGATTTATTTTAACCACACTTCCTACTCTTTGAAAGTAGGTTATAGATAGGTGACTTTTCAGAATCTGCCGATGTGCCCATCGTGGAGTCCTACTCACAAATCTCCACTTCGACTATTCTTGGAATTTATTTATTTATTTAACCACATGTACGGGCGACAAAAATACCCTTTTACAAAAAAAAAAGATCAGAACCTTAAAATTAAAATAACAAAATTATAAAAAATCCGCTTCTGATTACAATATTAATCCTAAGCACGCGTTTCAATATCTCCCATGAGCTGTTCGGCAGCGTATAAAAAGTTCCTATTATTATTGTCTTCAAGTAAATTTGTACTTTAACAAAACATTCTCGATGGAACAAGGACTATTGTTACTTATAGAACACCGTTTAGTTGCTACATACATACCACCCTCGAGCAAAGTTGAACTAATATTAAAACATCATAATTAAACAAATATAATTTACATTCTCCAATACTGTAATTGAGAATCATTTCCGAAAGAAAAAAGTATAAAAACATAACTGGTAGTACACGACTCATAGACATCAAATCTGAATAAGAGCTGGAATACGTAGGAGAGAGAATTATTATTCGGAGAAGAGACAGCAGAAGAGTTCGTCACATAACAGTGCTGACTAATATATTAGGAATTACAGGTAGTCTTGTGATCCAAGGAACTCCCCGGCGATAAGAGATCTTCACTCCAGTTTCTCCGTTTTGTATGCAAGTCCGGATTTGGTTTTTCAGCTCTGCTATTTCCTCTAATTGTTGCTTGGTTTTGTCGAAAGTCAACCAATTACTTCTTACTTTACGAAATTCAGAAATAACGATTTATTTTAACGACAAATCCCTACTCTTTGAAAGTCGATTACAGATAGGTGACTTTTCACTATCTGCCGATCTGCACATCGTGGAGACCTACTCACAAATATTCCCGCTTCCATTATTCTTAGAACTACTTGTTACTCTACGAAATTCAGAAATAACGATTTATTTTAACCACACTTCCTACTCTTTGAAAGTAGGTTATAGATAGGTGACTTTTTAGAATTTGCTGATGTGTGCATCGTGGAATCCTACTCACAAATATTCCCGCACCCACAATTCTTGGAAATACTTCTTACTTTACGAAATTCAGAAATAACGATTGTTTTTTATTCCTACTCTTTGAAAGTAGGTTATAAATAGGTGACTTTTTAGAATCTGCTGATGTGCACATCGTGGAATCCTACTCACAAATATTCCCGCATCCACAATTCTTGCAATTACTTCTTACTTTACGAAATTCAGAAATAACGATTCATTTTAACCATAATCCCTACTCCTTGAAAGTAGAATATAGATAGATAGCTTTTCACCTAGGTAACCTCCTAATCGAGGAAAAATTACCAGCAATGCAGATCAAGAAAATTATTATTCGAAATTGTAATCTGTTAAGTAGAGAGGCTGACAATCTAATCCTGACCCTCAATATCAACTAATGAATAGAGGCGAAATGACTTGTTCGATGTGCCCTCTCCTAGCAGAATATTTTTAACTATCCCCACTCTCAGTGCCAACTGCGAACCAAGGAGAGATTAAATAAAAAGAATCAAAACAACAATCTTTCAACAAAAATTTCAAGTTTTCAGAATTTTAAAATTTATCATGAACGGCATATTCTCGTGAGTGTAAATTCCATAAAATTGTCTCAATTCTGTGAAAGGTTTGGAGTAGAGTAGTTTCAATTACAACAATGTTGAACATTGTGACGTGAAATAAAGAGTTGAGGAGTGAGAGAGGGTAGTTTTGAGAAGAATGATGGATATAAGGAGAAAGAAATGGAAGAGGTCGAGGGTGCTTTAAGGACCTAGGATGATTGCTTGGTGTGGAAAGAAGACAACACTCACGGGTGACGCCCCCGACTCGTTGTTAATCGTTGGTTGCACCCTTTCAGGAGGTAACGCTTGTCTATGGGGCCTCGTTTTCTCCGTGGTACCCTTTTGTCCATTAGCCTCATCCCGCATTACTTTCCTCGTAAGCCGTACACCTCCACTGGCGCCTAGAACCCTTAGCGAAAATATCACCTGTGCCTCGAAGAGCTAGGATAACGAGGTCATCCGGCCGTAAACTTACGAGCCAGTTTCCACGTCTGCCTTCATCGAATGCTTCACTGACACCACTTTCACAAGAAGAAAATTTTTTTCGCTTTAAAATAAAAAGCCATTTTTTCTTTTGTTCTCAAGAATTGAAACATATTTTTGCTCACTTCTTCCATAAGTTGATTCTATTCTTGCTAAAACTTAGACATTGGTATTTTTCAGATTTTTTTCACGCACATTTCGAAGCAATTATGGGAAAAATTTTAGTGTTTTGAGATTGAGAGATGCTTGCATTTTCAGATAGAAGTAAAAATTTTCTATTGGCTTATTATTATCAATGTGTCTTATTGGTGAGAGAAGGGATATTGTAGAAAAAAATTAAAGTACCTATATGGTTGATGCTAGTTTCGTTGGGAAAAGTTCCCACAATAAATTGGGTATACGTGTGCGTTGGTATTACATTAATCGTTTGCCTATAGTATAGACATACCTTTGACGAAGAAGCAATTAAGTACTTCGTGTGCCGGTTGCCTGCGCAATTAAGGGAATTATAATACTGTAATAATTGCGGTAATTAACATTGTGTCCAAAGAGCCCTTTTTCAATGCTGAGCTCCCTTTAGTTCCATTTTTGCATTTCGAGAGTACATGAGAGGCTTGGTGAAACATATTTTAAAATAACTTCTACTTCAAAATACAATGAAGTTGTGTGATTTTGAATATTGTGGATGATTGTCGACGACATTACTTATTTGAAACAGTTATTTGCAAATTTTTTATGTTTGTGATTAAAAAGTCTATAAATTTGCAATGTTAGAAATATTCATTTAATATTCCACAATCTACATTAATGACTCTGAATTCCTAATCCAGTATTCCACATTCTAGATTCTAAAACCGTGGTTTCTACTTGAAAACGATGGGTTTTCCGGAAAATTTCTTAGCTCAAATTAAAGTTTACAATTTAGCAAAGAACTTCAAATTTTTTTACACTTTTTGTAGATCAGGCAACAAACTAAACTTAAAAGAACGATATTAGAAAAATTTGTTAATTTTTATTCAAACTCATCAATTAAAATAATCACTTTGATAAGTCAAAAAAATATATCAGTAGACCGTCTAACGCAGAATTTCATAAGATTTCCAAATATTTTAATCCCACGTCCCTATGTAACCTTTTGACCAAAATATCCTGATTTAAATTGACCTGTGTTTTTGAAACCACTTTTATTTATCGGACCAACAATTTCCGACGGTAGTGTATATTAGATATTATATTAGAGTATTATTAGAATATATTGTAACATAAATGTTATGCAATTATAAAATTAAGTAACAGTCTTTAGCAAAATACTTCGTAGAAAGAAGACAAAAGAATATTTATATAGAAAAATGTCAGAGTATACTCTATTACAATTTACATACGTTTCTACTAGAAAATAAATAGAGTATGGTTAAAGAAGAATAAAAGTAAAATAAAAAAAAAAGAAAAAGCAATAAACAACATTGAAAGACTACTAAGTAAATTAATGCATAAACTTAATGTATACTTTTACCATAAAGTAATTTTAAACTTCGTGGGAATTAATTTAATTAAGAAATTAAAAAACATCGTCTTAAATTAGGGTTGCGAAGAATCTGCCGATGTTCACATGGGCTCGTATCATTTTGACACAAATTTTTTCTGGCAACTTATTATATTGTACTCCCGAAGATGACTGTTATATTTTACTCCTTCTGAAATCAAAGATTTTTAAGTTTTAATTATTCAATAATTGAACTTACTGGATTAATTAAGTCTTTTAATATCAATTTAATGTATTAAAATCAATTATTTAATAAATAAGACTTAAAAATCTTTTGATTTCAGAAGGAGTAAAATATAACATTCATCTTCGGGAGTACAATATAACAAGTTACCCGAAAAAAATTATGTCAAAATGATACGGGCTCGTTCACATTGCGGACTTTCAGAATCTGCCGATGTGAACATCGTGGAGTCCTACTTACAAATATCTCCGCTTTCAGAATTCTTAGAATAACTTCTTACTTTACGAAATTCAGAAATAACGATTTATTTTAACCACAATTTTTAATCTTTTATTTATTTTAACCACAATTCCTACTCTTTGCAATTACTTCTTACTTTAAGAAATTCAGAAATAACGATTTATTTTAACCACAATTCCTACTCCTTAAATGTAGGTTATAGATAGGTGACTTTTCAGAATCTGGCGATGTGGACTTCGTGGTGTCCTACTCACAAATATTCCCGCTTCCACTATTTTTGGAATTATTTCTTACTTTACGAAATTCAGAAATAACGATTTATTTTAACCACAATTCCTACTCTTTGCAATTACTTCTTACTTTACGAAATTCAGAAATAACGATTTATTTCAACCACAATTCCTACTCCTCAAATGTAGGTTATAGAAAGGTGACTTTTTAGAATCTGGCGATGTGGACTTCGTGGTGTCCTACTCACAAATATTCCCGCTTCCACTATTTTTGGAATTACTTCTTACTTTACGAAATTTAGAAATAACGATTTATTTTAACCACAATTTTTAATCTTTGAAAGCAAAAAGTAGGTTATAGATAGGTGACTTTTCAGAATCTGCCGATGTGCACATTGTGGAGTCCTACTCACAAATATCCCCGCAACTGCAATTCTTGGAATTACTTGTTACTTTACAAAATTCAGAAATAACGATTTATTTAAACCACAATTCCTACTCTTTGAAAGTAGGTTATCTAGTATTTGGAATCTAGAATGCAAAATCTAAAATCCATAACTTGGAATGCTGTATTTACCATAAATTTACAATTCCCAAAGCAGTTATAAATATACAAATTACTACAAAAGCAACAAAAATGCAAAGTAAACACCTTCCTCATCGCAGGAAGCGATATGAATCAGCTTTCTCTGCAATATACCTAATAAAGTCCCTCAAAGTTATTCAAACATTGATAACGTGTATTAACCGTAATCATCAAACAACACGGGGACAATTTACCCTTTCAACCTTTTTCTTTCTCAGTAAAGAATCCTATGACATTTAGCTACGCGCGAGAACGATAATCGACAGAAAATTAGCTCCCGAGCTAATTATGACGAATGACTGATATAAACTTAATACGATATCGTTGCGCTTGGCTGGAATGAAAAACAGGCAAGAGCGATCCTTTTAGTCTCTTTGAAAGATCGCAGCTCACGTCTCGTTTGGCGTGAGGGCGCGTTCACGCGACTTTCGCCGACTGCAGCTTAATACCCACGGATCAAACGAAATCTGCATTCGTTGAAGCGCCCAGAAGTTGAATCAACTTGGTACACCACGCCGCAGTCTTTGCCACAAAGTTCACACTCCCGTTCGCGTAAGCAAAAAGTAGAAAGGAAGAAAGGTTCTTTGCCATGTCATATTTCCATTTGACTCTACGCGCGATGCTCTCTCTCTCTTCTATATATGCAAATTCCCATCAGGCTGTGCAGTTACACTTGCAGTTATAATTAGTTTCAAGACTTACTTTCATGTCAGATAAAGAGCATGACATTTATTCGATTTCCGAGTCTATTTATATTGTAAACATTATTCGATGAAAGAAATTTTATTTAGTTTTCAATTACCCAGGTGCTTTTCAGCAGATTTTATTAATTTCAAATCTCATTACAAAATCGATTTTACGGACCTGAGAAACTTTTTGGAAGAGAAACACAGGTTTAAAAATTGGACGATTATGTAAGCAGTATTTTCGATTTGCTGAAAATATGCTCAGTCACGTCATGTGTGCATTTTCACAACGTTCTCCTTGCTCACGTGGAGCTTATAGAGAAAAATCGAGCACACGAATTCGAACTCTAAAATGATGCAAAATTCATGTGATATTAATAATAAAAAGTACAGGTTAGATTTTCTTTGACTATTTTACAATAAAATTGTAATGTGACAAAGAGCACGGTTCTGAAGAACATGTTTTGGATACCCTGAATTTTGTGGGACCAGAAAGTCATTGATTTGATTTCACCACCTTGACAAATGCCAAAAAATCACTGCTTCACATTCATCTGCGGATTTTGATTACCTATTAGATTGTTGACGATCTGGGACTATAATCTATCTCATCCACTCGGATACAGTCAATGTTCCTGACTCATCAATTAATTGTATATAAACAAATATTACGTCTCTTTAATGTAAAATCTAAATTTTAATATAACAGTAAACATTATGAAGCGAGTTAGTGATATTATATGATTATAAAAAAAGAGAGAGAGATAAACTGTTAGGAGAGAGAGATAATGATAGACGCAATATTCAGAAATATTATCATCGATATCCCGCCAAATTCTCCGAAATCGGCAAGGTTCGTAGAAGACGATTCTTGTCGAACCTGATAATCGCGCCAATTGATGTTCCGAATGGTAGATTAAGCGGGGATACAGGCTTTTATTAAAACTACTGTAAGCGATGGAATTTTATCTTTCGTTATCAAAATTCTAACGTTACTTGTCGCCACATTGTAAGCGCGTTGCCGACGACCTTGGAGGTATTTTTATATTTATATTGTGTCGTTTGTTAAACAAAAAGAAATTCAGTGGTGTTAGTTTTGGAAATATTCTTTCTTTTGTATTTTTTTTTGTAGTGTGGTGACTTAATTAGGCGCAAGTTCTGGAACAGAATTATTGCTAATGATCCTCGTGGTTGACTCCATGTTTGAACTCTTATGTTTTTCCGGATGGAAATATAACTTTGACGATTCTGGAGAAGCTTCTCTATAAAGCTCATTTTCTTTGTATTGATCGACAACGAAATTGATAAGTCTTTTTTATATTTGTATGACGACTATTGTATCAAAATTGTATATATATATATATATCTCTCTCTCTGTCTAAATTTGTATTTTTTACTCGCAAAAAATATCCGATAATGGACATTTAAAAAATTGAATTTGAATTCGTCTGAATGCGGATGAGCTCATCATATCAAATAATTATTGTAATTTTATAATCGTGTTTATTGAACGAAATTTATTTATTTAAAAAGAATAATTGCGTGAATAGTCGACTTTTCAGCTGTGTGCAAAATTTTATTTAATGTTATTAAAAATGTTTCTGTGACTTTATATATAAAATATAATTCAATATGACTCTAATCATGATTTTCAGAATATATTTCGCATGATATTTGATATTTAGATCATCACACAATAATATATTTAAATTTATATGTAAATGTTATTTATAAATAATAAAAATATTAAAAATAAGAATAACACAGACAAAATGTGGAAAAGAAAATTCACGTCTGTTAATTTTATTAATTTATTTTTTATGAAAATAGAGGGAAGTGCGAAGGGTGACACTTCCGTGTAGCAGAGCATTTCCATGTTCACGATGCATACCATAAGGATGAAGTTACGCACATATAGGCGTCGCTGGTGTTTAGTATGCTTTTAAGGGTTGATATTCAGGGTTGTCGTCACGATCCTCGGCATCGCGACGCCTAGCCGGTGCACTTTGTGAACTTAAGTGCGAATTGCAACACTCCTCTTTCCACACAAGGGGAAAAAACGAGTGCCGTAATACGCGTAACATGCGGACGCGCATACTAATTACGACTCTTCCATTTTACATTCTACAACTCAACCCCCTCAAGGTGCGTCGTACGCTTCTCCGGCAGGGACGTAACGAGTGCGAGTGCAACCTGCCGTTTAATTTCGCCGAAAGCAGACAAGTCGAAGCTCCAGTGCCTTCGCCTCATCGAGAAGAAACCCTCTTTTCATGAAAAATAAAAGGGGGTGGGATGGACGAGACGACGAACTTGATGAACAAACGGAGAATTTCATTCAGTGGATTTGCACCGCGACGTTTTAGGGTAATTTGAAAAGATAAGAAAAAAAAAGACGTTAAATTTAAGATCAAGCACTACAGCTTGCGCCATTATTTAAAAACTCAATTTCCGCTTTAGAAATGATTAAAAAGTTGTTCTTCGCTGAGATTCGGATTTAGGGAAAGTAGAATTGTGTATACACTCTTTGGTGTATTTTGTAGGCGAGAATTCGTGATAGACGGTGAGCGCGTTTACACTGGGTGTGTTTACAGGTGTAAAAAAAGGCGTGGAAAAAATTTGGTGTACAAGATATTTTTTATATCTGGTGATTTTTATTTGTCAATGTCGCAAGATAAAAAATTTGTACTAGCAGTAGAGTAGGAAACGGGGGGAGGGTGTAAGTACCCCACTTAATTTTTAATGTGGTAGAGCAAAATGTATGTTTTGCTTCTCTCGAAAAAAAAGTATTTCCACAAAAAGGAACAATGATGAATTAAAAAAAAATGAAGCGGAATTACCAAACTATGAAAAAACTACCAGAAAGCAACAAAATAGTCAGAAAGAGACGAAAATAAATAAATATACAGCAAATAACTTTAATCTAATTTATTTAGTTATTATATTCTTAATTTATTGAAAAATAACTGAAATGTATAGCAAATTCCCTAGAAATTTAAAAATGATTACATTTAAGGAGTGGAGAAAAATGAAAAATTAATAGAAACGAAACAATATTTACACATGAAAATTAATAACTAGAAAATGCAAGAAAATTTACTAGAAAATAAAATAACAACTAGAAGCTGATTTTTAAGAATAACTACAGAAAATGATGAAAAATCACTTTTAAGGATACTAGTAATTAGAAAATAAAGAAAAATTGATAGATATAAAAAACTTTTTCTAAAAACAAACAAAATTAAGGCATTAGAAAAGATAACTAGAAAGTAGAAGAAAATTACGTAAAAATAACTAGAAGTTAAAGAGAAATGATTATAAAATAAAGATAATGTATTATAGTGGTACAAAACAACTATATATTGATTTTAGTTAGTAGAATGTTTTGAGAAATAACTATAAAATATAGAAAACTTGCTAGAAAATAAATTATTAACTATAGTAGTTGACGAATAGTAACTATAATAGCAAAAAAAGTTACTAAATTGTAAAAGAAGAATCAAATATTAAAGGAAACAACTAAGAGGCGAAGACTAAGAACTAAAATGGAAAAAAACTACTATGAAGTGAGAAAATAACTTGTTAATATAGAAAAATTACTAAAAAGTCAAATAGTAACTAGGAATCGTTGAGAAATAAACAAAATGAAAAAAGTTCCTATGAAGTAAAAGAAAAACAAGAAATTAAAAAGAGATGCTAAAAAGTGAAAATTAATTACTAAGAGATGAAAATATTACTAGAAAGTCACAAAATAACTAGAAATTGGTAAAAATGGCGATAAATTGTCAAATATCTCAGAAGTGAAAATTAATTTCTTAAAAAAAAAAGGAAAAATTACTAAATAAAAGTTACAAAATATCTAGAAATTTAAGAAAATAACTATAAATTTATGAAAATGTTTATAATTTATTTCAAATTGATAGAAAATAGGGGAAAAGTACTAAGAAGAATTAAGGCTTCTGAAAGGTGAAAAAGTATTTAGAAATTTAAAAAAAACAAATTAATTGAAATTTGAGGGAATTAATTGAAAAGTTTAAAAAATAATTGAATTTACAAGAAAATAATTTAAGAATGACAAAAATAATAAAATCTGAAAAAATTAATTTGATACTGGTGTATTAATTTTAAATTATAAGTACAATAATTGAGATACTGAAAATTTTTTTAAAATATGAAGAAACTAATTGAATGAAGCTGGTGTAAAAATTAAACTTAATAGACAATATTTGAAAAATTGAAACAAATAATATATATATTTAGAAAATAGTTGAAAAGTGACAAAAAATAACTAGAAATTGAAAAAAATTAATGAAAAATGAGTAATATACTTTAAAAATGTAGTAAAAAATTTTAATACATTAATTGCAAAATTGTATAAAATAATTAAAAAATTAATGATGTGATTGAAATGTGCAGAAACTAATTGATTAGTGACATATAATTGAAAATTGGTATAAAAGTTAAAAATTTATGTACAATAATTGAAAAATTGAAAAAAAAATTAGAAGTTTGAGGAAAATACATCAAAGTTGAAGAAATTAATTCAAGTTGGAAAAAAAAATTAAAATTTTAAGAGAATATTTAAAAAATATCAAAATAAATTAAATATTCTTAATTAGTTAAAAATAACTAATTTCAAAGCAAAAACTCAGTCACTAATTCAAATAGTTATATTTCTACTGATCATTTATTAAAAAATAACTAATTATTAGTCAAATTCATTTTTAGATTATGGCAAATAACTAATATTTTAGTAAAATTCTGTTTACTAATTTAATTAGTCGAATTTTAACTATTTTTTAGTTATGTTTTTACTAACAATTAGTCATTTTTTTTACTAATAATTAGTTATTTTTAAGTGATTGCTGAAATAAAAACTTAGGCACGATTTTACTAATTATTAGTTATTTTTAACTAATTCAGATTTAGAGATATGAATAAAATTATTAAAGTTTGAAGAAAATAATTGAAATTTGTAGAAAATAATTGAATAAAGTGGAAAAAAGTAATAAATTCATGACAATAATAAAAAGAATAAAGAAAATGACAGAAATTAAAAGAAAATAATTGTAAACAGGTGTGGAAAATTTAAAAATTAATATGACAAAAAAAAATTTTTATTAAATAATTAAATTTTGTTGAAAACAATTTTAATGTATTAAAAATAATAGAAATACGAAGAAAATATTTGAAAAATTACAAAATTACTTGAATAATGACAAAAGTAATTGAAATTTAAAGAAAATAATTAAAAAATAATTAAAGATTGAAGAACATAATTGAAATTTCAAGAAAATTAATTAAAAAATGAGAAAAATAAATAAAAACTTGTGTAATAAATTTAAATATTTAGGATAATAATTTAAAAACTGAAGAAAATAATTGATATTTGAGAAAATTAAATTTCAAATTATAAAAATACTTGCAAATTGGTCAAAATAATTGAAAGCCGCCAAAAGTAGATACTTGAAAAATGATAAAAATAATTTAAAATTTGGTGTGAGTAATTTTTGGTATTTATTTTTGAAAACATTGCTTTCTCATATAGAGATAGATTAATACAAACATCACTAAGTTTTAATTAATAACTCGCTAAAAAATATTAAATAGGCCAATTGATGCATTTTTGAATTGTCTACAAAATGAGCAAAAATTATTCTTCATAAAATTTATATAAAAATCAAAAAAACATAATATGTTAATTTAATTTTTATAAAAACTTTCAATTTTTGAAATCCTTATAACTCGGAACACGATTATGGTAGAAGTTTCTTAAATAGCTCATTTGATGTGTTTTTTAATCACCTACATAATAAAGAAAATATATTGAAACTTATAATAAAGCCTAAAAATAAAATTATTAAAAACAAGATTTTAAAAATTTCGATTTTTAAAATGCTAATAAGTTTGGATTAAACTACACTAGAGAATTCGATAATAACTCAATAGATGCGTTTTTAAAAAATAAAACGAATAAAATACTTACATTTTAACTTTTTCTAAAAAAATATACCTACAATTTTGGAAAAAAAGTATTTTTTCAAAATGTTTAAATGCGAAAAAAAATTAGAATTGATCTTAGAAAACTGCTTAAAAACACTAAAAACTCGCTTTTTTAGACAATCTTAAAAATTTTAACTAATCTGATAGTTTTTATTCTGGATTCGGGTTCAGCAGAGAAAAATCCTTAAGAATGCACTAGTATAGTGTCCCGGACAAAGAAAAGGTTTTTTTTATTTGTTTTTCGTGTTTTTAAGCCTCTTTTTGAAATTATCTCAAAAAATTTATTCAATCTGGTTATTCTAACTTTAGATTCGGATTCAACGGAGAAAAATGCGTAGGAATACACTAACATAGTGTCTCGGATAAAAATAAAAAAATTTGGTTGTTCTTGATTTGTGTTTTTAATTGTTTTTTAGATTATCTCAAAAGTGTAAAAAAAAAAACAACTATACACAGATGGAAACTATTAGCATGTTTTAAAAAAAAGTAGCAAGTATAAAGAGTTATAATTATAATTATATTATAATTATATACCTAAGATAATTTTAAATTTTTGTTGAAAAACAAACTGCAAAATGTGCCACGTCAAATTACACGTTTATTATAAATCTTTGTAATTGAAAAACATGTAATAAATTGATTTTCAATTTTAAATTATCGTAGGAGCTCATTCTCGATTTCAGTTAAAATTATATATTTCAAATAATTTCCGATGGAAATTACGATAATTCCCAAATATTCCCGGATATCTAAATAACTTTCACGAACTGGTAAAATCTCTTGAAGAATTCCTTAACGCTACAACAAGAAAATTCATGTCTCCCCGAGTGAAAAACCCTTCCTGTAATTAATCAAATATCAAAGGTCTTCATTTACCTCTTTCGAATCACAGTTTTCAGCCTTAATAAGATTAAAACTTTTAGAACTTACGACGTCTGTTAACTAACCCTGAAGTGTGCATAGACCATTAAAATGTTTGAGCCATCATCTCTCAAATGCATTAATTAACATTTTGATTCTTAGCTGAATGTGAAAGGAGTTAAAATCGTTAGTAAAATCCGGAACAGTCGTTTCTCGTCAACTTTTACTACCATTGCGACCTTTACGATTGCAATAGGCGACAATCTTTTACTACTATATATATATACAATTTTGCGATCTACAAACCAAAACTGCAAATACATCGAGTATGCTTACAACGACGAGCACGAGGAAAAAGAAGTTTGAGCACGCGTTTTCAGACGCTCTTTTGTCAGTTGCCTCGTCGTTTGCATTCTGGTAATTAGTTCATTTGCCTGTGCTAATTACGTTACTTTTAATACGCCACAGACAGCACGAATGGCGGATATCTCATGTCACTGCTCGAAGCACACTCATATAATCCACGATGAAAACTCATTCCCTTTTACAGTCACTCTTTCCCCTTTCTTTTTCCCATTTGTCTCTTTAACCGTTGAAAAATTCGATTAGGTCTTTTTGTTATTGTAAACAAACTAATGAGTGCATTAGAAACATCTATTTTTTGTTTGTTTATTATTTATTTGTTTATTGTGGGACCACTTACAAAAATAGGATTAAAAACATGACCGTTTTGAAATGTTGATAACTTTGTCAAATATAAGCGAATTTAAATTTTCTATGGACCATTGGAAAGCTTATAAAATTTACCGTGAAATGGTCCTATTTTAAAGTTTTTTCGATTATTAGAAACGGAAATTCGATGTGTTAAAGACAGGTGGATTTTACGTTTTTCGTGAATTTTTATTGTTCAAGTTTGGTGTGCTGCATTTTCTAGAAAAATGATGGAAAAAAATTGAAATTATGCTAAATTAAACCTTGAACTATTAGCTTTAAAATAAGCCGAAGAAAATTAAAATATCTTGAATGGTTCAAAAGTTATACGTAAATGTGTTTAAAGAACGAAACGCAACAATTCCTTTGTTTCTTTCTCTCTCGTATCATACATTTACTTATAACTTTTGAAGCAGACAAGATATTTAAGTTTCCTTAGGCTTATTTTGAAGCCAATAGTTCAAGGTTTAATTCAGCATAATTTCAAATTTTTTCCATTACTTTTCTAGAAAATGCAGCAAACCAAACTTGAACAATGAAAATTCACAAAAATCGAAAAATCGTCTTTGTTCTATCCAAATAAAACTTGTTTCATTTATCTCGTAGAAACTAATCGCTCGTTGTAAAATCTATAGATGCAAATATTTTTTACACTAATTATCCAGGATAAAATAAAATTTTAAAAAATTCTTTCTACAAAACTAAAATTACGAAATGTCGAGCCGCTTGAATCGTAAAACCATCTTTATTTTCTCATATTACGTTCAACCCATTCCCATTCTCTTTTACTAAACCTTTTCAGTTTCCTTTATATGCTTGTGACGTGCAACATACTCGTAACGAATGAATGTTACGTAACATCCGCGGATATACGCAGGCTACTTTAGAACTTTTAACCCCTTTTGAAAGGTGACAATGCAAGGATAATCTGAGAAGGATTGTCCCAGGATTTTCTTACCTTCATCCTTACTACACTTTTAGGCATTAAATCGAGTTGCTTATAATTCTGATCTCGAAGGATCTATATTTTATATAAAAAAATATATATATAATATTATATAAAAGATAGAAGTCTAAGCTACCCCTAGAGACTTGTGAGATTCGTGGCTTCAACATGGAATTCGGTTACGACAATGGATTCCAAGTTACTTCAGCTGTCAATCAAAAAGTGCTCAGTTTCATCAGGGCTCCTTTTATTCAATGCAACTTTCTAGGGGTGTATTTCTGATAAACTATTTTCGAGAATCCCGACGACTTTAATCTCATTGTTCACAGATTATCTGGAAGACCGAGATACAACCCTGACTTTATTATGAGAGATAATAAAAGACGTGTTTGATCTTTCTATTGGAAAAAATTTCCAGAAATGTACTCTCTGGTGGTTATTAGATAAATCTAGTGACGAGACAGAAACAAGTTTTAGTGATTTTTTTTAAAAATTGGTATTCATAGATAGTTTGAGGATCCGAAGATAAATGTGAGAAAATCTAATTTTCGGCTTCAAAACGGAGTGGAGGGGTTAAAGGATTATGTTCTCTGCTTATGAAATAATGGGAATTATATTATTTAAATTTTATTATTTATTGCAAATTAGATCATTAGATTATTTGTCAAGAATGACAAGGAATGAGGATTGTTACATATAATTAATAATAATAATAACAGACATCATAGTACCTTTAATCTTGAAAAAAGGTGAAAAGGTGAATTTTTTCCCTGGAAAAGGTGACAAAAAATATAACAAACAACAAACTGGAATGTGTTTAAAACAGACTTGCTACGGTTTCAAAATTTCAATATTCAATGACTTACAGGTTTTCCGGATCATTTTTCATCAAATTTTATGACCACATATAAAATAAGTAGCAATATTAACACGCGTTTAAGGGCGCGAAAAACTTTGCATTGTTTTTAGTCATTTATAACTATAAGTTTTTGTAAATGCAGTAAATAATGAAAATTACGAGAATAATTACAAAATTAAAGAAAATATCTGGAAAATGACGAAAATAATAATGAACAATTGAAAACAAAATTCAAAAAATGGCTAGACTAATACACAACCAAACAAAAAAAATGAAAAAATCCAATAATAATTATAAAAGTTTAAAAAAATAACTGAAAATTGAAAACATTGCAGGAAATAATTGAAAAATTTCGGAAAACAATTGAAAATGGAAGAAAATAAATAATTATTGTAAGAAATAATAGAAAAATAACGAGAATAATTGAAAAATTGAAGAAAATATCTGAAAATTAAGCAAAAAAATTAAGAATTAAAAAGGGCCCGTATCATTTTGACACAAATTTTGTCGTGCAACTTGTTATATTGTACTCCCGAAGATGAATGTTATATTTTACTCCTTCTGAAATCAAAGATTTTTAAGTCTTAATTATTAAATAATTGATTTTATTACATTAAATTAATAATGAAAGACTTAATTAATCCAGTAAGTTCAATAAAAACTTAAAAATCTTTGATTTCAGAAGGAGTAAAATATAACATTCATCTTCGGGAGTACAATATAACAAGTTACCCAAAAAAATTTGTGTCAAAATGATACGGGCCCATTAAAAACTAAATTCGAAAAATCATTAGATTAATAGACAACTAAAAAAAATAATTGAAAAAATTATGCAAGAAATATTAAATTAAGAAAATAAAAAAATTAAGATAATTAAAGGAATAATTGTTGGAAAAAATTACAAATTGAACAACTGGATTGATAATCGAAAAAAATTGAAACTTAAAAAATGGAATTGGAATTTAAAGAATATAATAATAAATTGAAAAAAAGTAATTAAAAAAGCAGAAAATAGGAGAATATAGAAGAAAATAACTAAACTAAAAAAATAAAATTTAAAGAAAATAATAAAAAAAAATTAAGTAATAAATTGAAAATTTAAGAATTAAATTCAAATGTGAAAAAAATAATTGATAAATAGAAGAAAGGTAAGAATTACTAAATATTATAAAAATAGTTGAAAATTGAAGACTGGGATTTCAAATTTAAAATAATAATTGAGAAAAAAAATAATTAAGAATTGAAGAAATAAATTGAAGATTAAGGAATTAAATTAAAATTTTAAGAAAGTAATTGACAATTGAGAAAAAATTAGAAAACTGTCGAGAATAATTGTCAACAGAACAAAATAATAAAGAATAATTTTAAACTTCAAGAATAAGTATACATTGAAAAATTTGTAGAAAATAATTGAAAATTGCGGAAAACATTAATAATTGAAAGAAATAGTTAAAAAATGACGAGAGTAATTGAAAAATTAAAGAAAATATCTGAAATATGACAAAAATAATAGGAAATTGGAAACAAAATTCGAGAAGTGGCTAGATTAATAGACAGCAAAACAAAAAAATTGAAAAAAAAGAATAATTATAAAATTTTAAGAGAATAATTGAAAAAATTGTAGGAAATAAAATTTGTAAGAAAATAATTGATCATTAAAAGAAAAATTACTAAATTAATTAAATATTAAAAAAAATACTTGAAGATTAAAAAAAAAAGTAAAAAAAATTCGAAAGCTGTCGAGAATAATCGACAACAGAACAAAATAATTAAAAAAAAATTAAAAGATAATGAGGTACAACATTGAAGAAGAATATTAAGTTGTCAATTGAAAACTGAAAAATAATAGTAAAAATTATAGGAAATAAATGAAAATTTATGAAATCGATTGAAAATTGAAGAAGATAGTAATTAAAGAATGATATTCAAATTTCAAAAAAATGATTGACAATTGAAAAAAGATGAGGATTATTGAAAATTGAATAAAATAATCGAAAATTGAAGAAAATAATTAAGAATTCAAGAAAATAATTTAAAAAAAGAAGAGAATAATTGTCAACAGAACAAAATATTAAAGAATCATTATAAACTTTAAGAATAATTTTAAATTGAAAAATTTCTAGAAAATAATTGAAAATTGCGGAAAAAATTAATCATTGAAAGAAATGAATAAAAAATGACGAGAATAATTAAAAAATTAAAGAATATATCTGAAACATGACCAAAATAATAGATAATTGGAAACAAAATTCGAAAAATGACTAGATTAATAGACAGCAAATCAAAAAAATTAAAAAAAAATAACTATAAAATTTTAAGAGAATAATTTAAAAAATTGTAGGAAATAATTATAAATTGTGAAAAATAATTAATAATTGAATAAAATAATTAAAAAATGACGAGAATTATAATTGGAGAAAATATTAAAAATTAATGGAATAAATTGAAGATTAATGAACTAATTTAAATTTGTAAGAAAATAATTGATTTTTAAAAGGAATTACTAAATTACTAAATTAATTAAATATTAAGAAAAATACTTGAAAATTGAAAAAAAAAGTAAAAAAAATTCGAAAGCTGTCGAGAATAATCGACAACAGAACAAAATAATTTAAAAAAATTTAAAGGATAATTAGGTACAAAATTGAAGAAGAATATTAAGTTGCCAATTGAAAACTGAAGAAAATAATAGTAAAAATTTTAGGACATAAATGAAAATTTATGAAATTAATTGAAAATTGCAGAAAATAATAATTAAGGAATTATATTGAAAGTTCAAAAAAATAATTGAGAATTGAAAAAAGACGAGGATTACTAAACATTAAATAAAATAATTGAAAATTGAAGAAAATAATTTTAAAAAAAAGAGAATAATTGTCAACAGAACAAAATATTAAAGAATAATTGTAAATTGAAAAATTTGTAGAAAATAATTGAAAATTGCTGAAAAAATTAATAATTGAAAAAAATAATTAAAAAATGACGAGAATAATTTAAAAATTCAAGAAAATATCTGAAATATGAAAAAAATAATAGACAATTGGAAACAAAATTCGAAAAATGACTAGATTAATAGACAGCAAAACAAAAAAATTGAAAAAAAAGAATAAATTAAAAATTTTAAGAGAATAATTGAAAAAATTGTAGGAAGTAATTAGAAATTGTGGAAAATAATAAATAATTGAATGAAATAATTGAAAAATGACGAGAATTATAATTGGAGAAAATATTAAAAATTAAAGAAATAAATTGAAGATTAAAGAATTAAATTAAATTTGTAAGAAAATAATTGATCATTAAAAGAAAAATGACTAAATTACTAAATTAATTGAAGATTAAAAAAAAAACTTGAAAATTGAAAAAAAAAGTAAAAAAAATTTGAAAGCTGTCGAGAATAATCGACAACAGAACAAAATAATTTTAAAAAATGTAAAGGATAATTGGCTACAAAATTAAAAAAGATATGAAGTTATCAATTGAAAACTGAAGAAAATAATAGTAAAAGTTTTAGGAAATAAATGAAAATTTATGTAATTAATTGAAAATTGAAGAAGATAATAATTAAAGAATTATATTGAAAGTTCAAAAAAATAATTGACAATTTCAAAAGGACAAGGATTATTGAACATTGAATAAAATAATTGAAAATTGAAGAAAATAATTAAGAATTGAAGAAAATAATTAAGAATTAAAGAAAATAATTGAAAAAAAAGAGAATAATTGTCAACAGAAGAAAATATTAAAGAATACTTATATTAACTTCAAGAATAATTAATTGTAAATTGAAAAATTTGTAGAAAATAATTAAAAATTGCGGAAAAAAATTAATAATTGAAAGAAATAATTAAAAAATGACGACAATAGTTGAAAAATTAAAGAAAATATCTGAAATATGACAAAAATAATTGACAATTGAAAAAAGACGAGGATTATTGAACATTGAATAAAATAATTGAAAATTGAAGAATATAATTGAAAATTATTGAAGAAAATAATTGAGAGTTGAAGAAAATAATTAAAAATGGAGGAAATAAATTAAAAATTTAAGAATTAAATTGAAATATAAATAAAATATTTGAGATTTAAAAGAAAAATTACAAAATGATGAAAATGGTATATTATGTTAATGTTAATTATATTTACATAAATAGCAGGAAGATAAAAAAGATTAGTTAACTGTTTATTCGACTTTATTTTTGTATGGCTTTTTTCATTAGTAAATCGGATTTTTTGTTGTTGTATCAATCATCAATAAAACTAAATTCACACATTAAATCTGAATTTTGTGAACATACTACGAAATATTTACAAAAAATTATATATTTTTGATCCCATAAAAGGTGAAAAAAGATGTAAATAGGTGACAAGTCATCAAAAAAGGTGAAAAGAGAAGAGGTGAAAAGCTGACTATCTGTGATGCCTATAATAATAATAATAATAATAAATCGTGTTTATAATTTATAATTTACCTGTTTATAAAAATGTCACAGATAGAATTATCTAGTTAAATAAACCGTTATTAACTAAAGATTGTATAAAAAATTGAGTTACAACTTGAAAAAGACTAATTTCTCTAATTGAGATGTTTGAGTGAAAACTGAATACTGATTTTTAAAAAACCGGTTTCACTCTTAAGGCACATCGTGAAAATTGAAGCTTTTGTAGCGAAACTCCATTTTGTTGAAACGCCATCGAAAGTGCAGCCTGAAGCGTTGTCAAGTGTCGTTGACAATACCGCGAACTTATCCGCGAACCGACAACTCATGCCCGGACGGGGGTGCGCGTTGCCAAGTATCATTCAATTGCATATCCCAATTAAATAACAGGCAAAAGGGCGACGTAGCGTCGTGAAGCGTCTCGACGTCCCTAATTGCGAATAAAAGTAAAAAAAAAATGAGGAGACAGAACGTCAAATAAACAGTGAGGAAATCTTAATTCACTGCTTATCATCCAGGATGCTTTACATTTTCCTTTATTTTTATCAACTTGAGAAATTTATTTCATTTTTATTCATTGAAGACGCGTTTATTCTTATATTTAATTTAAGTTGGACAACTTGTGACACTGTTGCATATATAAAAGTTTAAAAGAAATGATGAATAAAAAGTGTCGTAAAATAGAAAAAAGAAGGGATTTTATTGTTTAATTTGCAAAAAATTTAAAGTTAATTAAATTTTAATAAAGAGCAGCTTATTAGGACTATTCTTTTGAGTAATTAAAATTTGTATCGTACTATGGGAAACATTTAAAAGTTCCCCAATGTTGCCCCTTTTTTTAAAAGAAAAGTTCCCTAACCTGTTTTATGCTTTATATGAAGTCAAGCCTGAAGTATATTGTACGTTACAAATATGATGTTCGTCATAAATATATGCAACATTTTTGGTATTTTGATGTACGGGTAGTCATATGTTTATACCTCAAACAAATCATAACTTTTATGATATAGGGGTAGAGAAAACAGTGTCATATAATATTTCCATATTTTCGCTGAAAAAGATGTTTGGAAATACAGAATAAAAGTTTTGTAAACTCAAACAAATTTTTGAGCAACAAAATTCTTTTGTTAAATTTTTTGATATATATATAATATATTTTTTTCCGTGTATAGTTTACATATATAATAGTATATTCAATTTTAAATAATTCATAAATTTAATTTATATTCAATGAAAATAAAACTATTCTTGAATATGACATTATTACTGTTATTGTATAATTGCAAAAGAAAGCACAAAAATAAACAGAATCTATATTTAAATATTTTGAGGTTATGTTGTAGACTTTGGTTTAATATTGTTTTATTTTTATAAATAAGTTTAATAACTGTTTTATAATTGTAGTTTTTAATCACTAAATTGGCGTATTTTAAAGTAACAAATGTTAGTTATTTTAAACTACTGATTAAATTAAAATAAATTAACTTTTTATAAGATTCTGTTTTGCCAAAAAAAAACTTTTAATAACCTCAAATAAAATTTATTTTAATTACTAAACAGTTATTTTATAACTAGACAACACAACGCGATTAATTTCTAGAGCTTGTGTCATCAACCGCATTATGCATATTTTAAACATAATATTTAAAAATAAATCAAACAAGTTTTATTAAAATAAGAAAAAATTTATAACATTAAAGAATTAAAAAAAATTGCAGAAAATAATTAAATTAAAAAAATAAATAATTGCAAATTTTGCAAATTAAATGAAAGAAAATAATGAAAGCAAATAAAAGTTGGGGAAAATAATTAAAAGATCATAGAAATGTTTTGAAATTTAAAAAATAATTGAAATCTAAACATTTTAGAAATAAATAATTAAAAAAAATACGAATACTGAAAAATTGGAAACAAAAATTAAAAATTGAGATTAATAATTATAAGCTTAAGAATATAATTTAAAAATAATATAAATAATTTAAAATTGAAGTCAATAATTAAAATTTGAGAATAATAATTGAAAAAAACTGCGAATATATAATAAATAGAAAAAAAAATTGAAATGTGATAAAAACAATGATATATTAAAACAAATAAATGAAATTTAAGAAAAATAATTTTAAAAATTACAGAATATATTTTAAATAAAGAAAAGTTATTGAAATTTGAAGGAAGTACTTAAAAATTTTATAAAGTAACTGTAAAAGACGAGAAAAAGTAAAAAGCGAAGAAAATAAATGAAATTCGAGAAAAATAATTTCAAAAATTACAGACTAGAATATGAAATAATAAAAAAATTGCGAAATGATAAAAACAATGATAAATTGAAAATAATAATTAAAATTGTGGAAATTTAGAGATAAGTGATTAAAAAATTATGAAATTAATTGAAAACTAATAAAAATAATTAAACGTTGAGGAAATTAATTGAAAATTGATAAAAACAATGGTGAATTAAAAAAAATTTGAAATTAAAGATAAATAAATGAAAATGTAAGAAATCAATAGAAAAATAATGATAAAAATTATAAAATTTGTAGAAATAATTTGGTAAGAATAATTGAATAAATAACAAAATACTATACTATTGAAGTAGCAGAAAATAATTGAAAAATGATTTTAACAATTTTAAATTGAAGAAAACAATACAAAATTATAGAAATAATTAAAATTTTTGGAAATCATGAAAAAGTTTTAAAATAATTAAAAATTTTAAACTGATTCAGAAATGATATAAATAATTGAAAATTGAAGAATGCAATAAAACTTTGTGATAATTAATTAAAAAATTTATAAAATATATTTAAAATAAACGTGATTACTTGAAAATTGTCCAAGATAATTAAAAATTTAAGATAATTGAAATTGGAGAAGAATAATTGAAAAATTATAGAATGTTTTTGAAATCAAATAAAAAGATTATAAAAACCGAAAAATATCATTTAAATAAATGAAAAGTATATTTAAAATTTCAAGAAAAAAAATACAAATATGTGTACGCCCGCATGAAATCGTTCCAAACTTCTATTGAGGAAAATATCTATTCTTCAAAAGTTCTAACTCAAATTAAAATTTTTCTAAACTTAAAATAGTTCCAAACTTAAAACAGTTTCATCGAATTTTTGACTCAAATTTATTTTAACTTTGATTAATTCAAATTTTTATATATTAAAGTCTTAAGATTTATATTATATATTATATATATTGATTCTTAAACAATTATTTCAAAATTTTAAAGATCTCAATTTCCACTGATCTAAATATCAATCAGTAAACTTCTACGTGTGAACATCATAACTAATTTTTGTATTGACAGAATTAAATTTTAATTCACTAAAATTTTAGTATATCGAAATGTCAGTTCAATATTTTAGAAATTATATTTTTTATTAATTTTATTTTCTGTAAATGCAGTTAAATTGATTCTCATCAAAAACAATTTTAACAAATATAAATGAAAAAATTATTTTTGAAAGATGTTTAAGACAATTATAAAATGTTTAACTACGGTGCTTGTTTTCTTTTCAATAATATAATTGACGATATTTCCTTCTTTATTATTACATTACTTATTATTCTACTTTTATAATAAAAAGCAATTAATAGTTGCTTGGATTTTACTTGCTTTCAATTGCTTGGGATGTCACACAATTTTGTCCGGTAAAGTACATTTAGGTTATAAATTCATGTCATATAAAATCATTTATATTGTTAAATAAGGGTGACAGAAATTTTTGTCAATTTTGAATTTTTAGCTTTAAAATAAGCCAAAGAAAACTTAAATATCTGGATTGGTTCTAAAGTTATAAGTAAATGTATGATACGAAAAAACGCAACAACTCGCTCTATGAGGAAAGAAGCTACTGAATTCATGCGTCTTATTGTATTAGACACATTTTCTTATAACTTTTGAACCGGTCAAGATATTTTAATTTTCTCTGGCCTATTTTAAAGCTAATATTTCAAGGTTTAATTCAGCATAATTTCACATTTTTTCAATCACTTTTCTAGAAAATAAAGCTCACGGAACAAAAATAATAAGAATTCACAAAAAACGAAAAATTCACCTGTCTTTAACACACCGAATCTCCGTTTCTATTAATCGAAAAAGCTTTAAAATAGGACGATTTTACGGCAAATTGCATAAGCTTTCCAATGGTCCATAGAAAATTTTAATTTGCTAATATCTGACAGAGTTATCAACATTTTAAGAAGGTTATGTTTTTAATCCTATTTTTGTAAGTGGTCCCACAATCTTGGCCGGTAGTGTATATATATTTCTCAAATAAATTGTTTGTACTTACGTGATATTTTATCCTTACAAATGATGCAAATACAAAACTTTCATCAAAATGTTTTACAAATCCCTGCGGCAAACTTTAAGCGTATACGAAGTATAATTATTAAAATTTCTCTATGTTTATTTCCTCAAAGTAGATGAAATTTTGAAAAAATTATACCACCACGTTTCTATTTTTGCACGAGATAAACTGAGAACGGAATTAAGACTGAGTTGTTGGATTCTCTTGATAAAAACATCGGTGAAGTTAAGCAACATCGAGTAGGGTTAGCATTTTGATGGGCGACGCATTCCCCAGCGGTTAAACCATACCAAGCGGGATATTTGACGCCAACTGACTATGATTAGGACTTTTTTTCACCTCAAGATTTGTCGTTATTAGCTTTGTAAACGCGTAATTATTGTGAATCAGACTTAATAAACCCCCTCTCTGAGAATTTGGATGAAATTTCCACTGTTAAACTAGTGGAACACAAATTAGAAAACGTTCGGCAACCTCTAAGATTTAATAGCGTCTTTCTATGCTTTTCGTCAAAGCCTTCGCCGAACCCTAGGGCAATTCCGCCAACCCGAAAACCCCATTCCACAAGACAGCGTCTCACTCGCGAACGTCACCTCGAGGGCCCAATTAGCGCCAACAGGAGTGTCATCTCGTTGCGGTCTCTGCATTCGCGTGTGACTGGCGTTTTCCGCAGTACTTTCACACCTGCTCACCTGCCAATATATACCACCTAAGGTCCAAATACGTACTCCCTTTATACACATATGCACATTTCTTTTGCGATCACATATGGATACAATCAAATACGAATTTCAAAACGTGTGTGTGTAAAGTCTCCTTTCGCAAAAGCTTTTTCGACAGATTCTTCTCTCTCTCTCTCTCTGTCGCTTTTTTCCACTCTCTGGAGAGGCATTATCCAATTTTCTAGCAGATATTTCGCGATATAATAATTGGGCATTCAGAAGCGTCGAGCTCTGTTGGAAAATGTGGAAAGAGTGGGTAAATTATATTTGCAGAGAGAGAGATAGATAGAGAGAGAGAGAGAGAGAAGGTGAATATAAATAGGAGAGAGTTATTTTTAAAGAGAGACGCAAACAGTGAAAAAGATTGGAAGGTGAAGGAGACATTTTCCATTGGGACAGAATACAGCTCGGAAGATAGGCAGGTTAGTATTCTCGTTATCTTGGTAACGACCTTTTAACCGTTATTAATTATTGTTCCTTCTCCATAACGAGCCAGCAACTAAGAAAGATGCAAACTCTCATCCACTGAAGAGATATTCTATTTTATGTATGGATCAATGCAATTCTGCCAAGTGTACCGAGAAAACTCAGTTTACGCAACATGCTTCGCTTAAGGATGCTTTATTTATGGAAATCCGCAGAAATGTACCAAAGAGATATATTGTAATTTTTTTCAAATGTTAGTGACGATCAAAGCTTTTTTACAATGTTTTAGAAAATAGCCATTTTCTGGAAATTGGACACGCTGATTTTGATCAATTTTGGAAGAGCGACTAATGAGGAATGGTATTGATGAACCTATTTTAAAAAGAACGGACGTTGTGGTTAACTTCAGACGTGTAACTCCATTTCCGAGTCTCCCATTGGTCAGTAGACATCAAACCTCACTATCGATAGCTTTCAGTTTCGATTTTTTGTTTGCAGGCGAATTTAAATCTTTTAATTAAATATTGTAACTTCAAATTTATTTTATAAAATTTCTTATAATGTTAGCAATCTAAAATAACAAAAGATTTTATTAAAATAATTAATACATAGAAATTGGCTTTGACCTTGACTTCCCTGTACGAGAACCCTTTCGACTAACTTCAGAGGTGTAACACGTTTTATCGGGCTTCTGATTGGCTAGCAGATTTTCGATATTTTATGTCAACAGTAACATCACAGTTTAGACGTTTATTTGTACTATTTTTCAATTTATATAAAATCTTCATTATTGAATAATTGCATTTTATGAACTAATAATAAATTGAAAATAAATTAAATTGTAATAAATAAGGAGTGATAGTTTAAGAAGTGACAGTGATTTTAGTGAAGTTGTTAAGGTTATAGTGTTTTGAGTGAAATAATATTTTGTTTACATTCGCATTCGTTTCTGGCAGATGAGTAATGATAATAATATTAATAATCTTTTATTTCTTTTTATTTTATTTGTAACTTATTTATCTGTTTTTTAGTTCTATTATTTAAATGTTAGTTTTTTTTCTTAAAGTATCATAATTATTTATGTCATTTAAGGTTTTGATATTTCTTTTTATTGGAATGCACGTGGTGATTGACATAAGATTTCTTTTCGGCCAAGTGGAAATGGTGAATCTGGTAAGTAATACTAATTTTTAGTTCTTTATTTTGTTTTATTGTATATTTATAATTCATTAACCTTTTAAGTTTCTGTAAAATAAAAATATTATACTTTCATGTTTAAGGTTATGTTTTTTGTTATTATTCTCCGGTTAGGTAGAACAGTAAGATAAAATGACAAAATTTGGTTCAAATTGATTTTTAGACCGCAATTTTAAACCAAATTAAAAAATTCTTCTTTCATCTAACGCAGAACTAGATTCTAAAGAGATCTGTGCGAGTCGGTTTTTTAATTATTGTTTTATAAATTTTTAATGTTAATGCAAAAAGTATAAAAAAATGATTTTTTACAATTTTTATTTCTTTTGCACAAAAATTTTTTTGCATACTTAATAATGTAAGCATTTGATGTTTGAGGATGTGTTAATAGTAAAAAAGAAGTTTTTGCGCTTAAAAATGGTTATAAACTTTTTATGTAAATAATTACACTTTATGAATTTTCTTAAACAGTTTACATTATAAACATTCATTAAGAAGAAAATAACAAGCGCGCCGCGGCGCTCGAGTCGATCTCGTAAATGATAAAAAGATATATTAAAACAATGTAATTTGTATTATTTCCCTCTCTACAGATTCTATTATTTACAAAATTTGCACCATAACCGTCCTACTAAAAGGTTTATAGAACAAAACTATTACGCAAGCGCTTAATTGAAACAAAAAAATTGATTCTAGATAATAATGGTGGTTTTAGAATTAAAAAGAATTGCAAAAAATAATTGAAATTAAACAAAATAATTGCAAATTTTTGAAATTGAAAGAAAAAAAAATTAAATTAATCAAAAATTGGGGAAAGTAATTAAAACAAGCATAGAAATGTTTTAAACATAAAGAAAATAATTTAAATTTGAGAAAAATACTTGAAAATTTTACATGTAAATTGAAAAAAATTACATCATGCAAAATTAGAAAAAATAATTGAAAATTGAAATAAAATAATTGAAAATTGAGATAAATAAATTAAAATTTTGAAAAATACTTGAAATTAAAGAAAATAATTGAAAAAACGACATAAAATATTTGAATTAAAGGAAAATGAAAAAAAATTTCAGAAAATTACTTAAACCTTTCGTGAGTTCATTGAAATAAAAAGAAAATCATTAAAAATAAGTGAAAATAAATGAAAAAAAAAAACATAATTTAAAATTAAGGGAAACAGCTTTTAATTAAAGAGAAATAAGTGTAATCTTTTTGGAAATTATGAAACAGAACGAGAAAAAGAACGAAAGTAATTGAAAATTGAAAAAAATATTATAAATAATTGAAAATTAAATGAAATAATTGAAGTGTCAGCTTAATAGTTCAAAATTTTTGAAATTATAAAACAAATGAAAAGAATTGAAACTAGAGGGAAATCAATTTTGGAAATAATAATTGAATAATGATTTTAAGTTTTGAAACATGAAGAAAATAATTTAAATAAGATACGAACAAGGATAAATTGTAAACGATAAATAACATTTAAGTGAGATAATTAAAAAAAATACAGAATTTTTTTTAAATTAAGAAAAATTAATTGAAATTTGACAAAAAGACTTGAAAATCTTATAAAGTAATATTAAAAATTGAGAAAAACTAAGAATTGGAGAAAAGAATTGAAGAAAGCTAAAAATAATTGAAAATCACGATAATTAATAAAAAAAATTTTGAAATTAGGAAAACAAATGAAAATAATAAAAAATTGAAGAAAATAATTAAAATTCCAGAAAAATACTTGAAAATCTTAGAAAATAATTTTAGAAAATGAGAATAAAAATTAACAATCGAGGAAAATAATTGAAAAATGATAAAATTAATTCAAAATTGAAAAAAAAATTGAAATACGCTAAAAATAATAAGAAATTTCAGAAAAACATTCTAAAATCTTTGAAAACAATTTTAAAAAATAAGAATAAATCAAACTTGGGGAAAATAATTAAAAAATTATTTTAAATTTTAAAGCTTGAGGAAAATAATTGAAATATGATAAAATCAATGATAAGTTGCAAAAAAATAAATGAAATTTAAAATAAATAATGGAAAAAAACTAATTTTTTTAAATAACCAAAATAATAATTAAAATTTGAGAAAAATACTTGGAAATCTTAGAAATTAATTTAAAAAGTTGAGAATAACTAAAAATTGGAGAAAAGAATTAAAGAAAGCTAAAAATAATTAAAATTTACGATAATTAATAAAAAAAATTTTGGAAATTATTAAAACAAACTAAAATAATTAAAAATTTATTGAAGAAAATAATTGGAATTGTAAAATCTTAAAAATAAATTGAAAAAACTTGAATAATGAAAAATTAAGGAAAATAATTAAAAATTGAAAAAAATGATTGAAAATTAAGATAATTAAAATTAAATTAAAAAAAATAATTAAAATTTGAGAAAATAATTGAAAAAATTACATAATATATTTTAAATAAATGAAGGTTCAGGAAAATTTCAGAAAAATACTTAAATCTTTCAAAAGTTCATTGAAAAAAAAGGAAATAATAAAAAATTAGAGAAAATAAATAAAACAAGATAAACATAATTTAAAAATGAAGAGTATAATGTTTAATTAAACAAAAATAGTTAAAACCTTTTTGGAAATTACGAAAAAGAACGAAAGTAATTGAAAATTAAAGAAAATAATAAAAAAAACCATATAAATAATTGAAAATTGAATGAAATAATTGAAATCTCAGATAAATAATTTAAGATTTCTAAAATTATAAAAGGAATGAAAAAAATTGAAAATTTAAGGACAGGAATTTTGGAAAATAATTGAAAAATGATTTTACAATTTGAAACTTGAAGAAAATAATTAAAATGTGATACAAACAATGATAAGTTGTAAAAATAAATCAAATTTGAGAGAAATAATTGAAAAAGTCATAGAATAGGTATATGTTTAAAAAAAGAAAATAATTTTAAATTATTTGAAAATTTTAATTTAAAAAAATAATTAAAAAATCGCAGAAATAATCGAAAATTGATGAAAATAATAATTGAGATTTCAGATAAATAATTAAAATTTTTGAAAATTATGCCAAAAGAATGAAAATAATAAAAATCGGTAAAAATAATGTAAAATTAAAGAATTTGTTTTTAAGCAAAGGAAAATAATTGAATTGATTTAATGTCAAGGCAAAAATAAATAATATTGAAAAAGTGATTGAGAAAAGTAAACAAAATAATTGAAATTTGAGAAAGGTAAATTTAAGACATATGGAAACAGTTTAAAAACAATGAAAATAATTAAGAATTGATAAAAATAGTTGAAAAATTATAAAAATAGCACAAAATTCTATTTGTAGTAACTGAAATCATAATAGAAAAGAATTATTAAAAATTGAAGAAAATTTTAAATCACTTTAAATTAAGTATTTTTGAAATGTGGATTAATTGAACTTTTAATCAATGCAAGTTCACATTAACTGAAATTTGAGAACATTTTAAAAAGGTGAAATATGGTTTTAAATTTTAAAAGAAAAAACATCTAGTTACAAATGTCACTCTCTAAATTTGAATTAGTGATTTTCTACTAATGAATTAGCGAAAAGTGAGCTATAATTAAGATAGTAAAAATTTGACTAATTCTTAGTAGAAAACTACTAAGAATTAGTAGAAAACTACTAATTTTGTAGTAGAAAACTACTAATTAAATTAGTAAAAAAATCTACTTTTTTGAAAAGTAAAGTTTCACTATTTTAATTAGTAGTTTTCTACTAAGAATTAGTAGTTTTCTACTAAGAATTAGTAGTTTTCTACTATATGAATTAGAGAAAAATGAGCTATGAATTTGACTAATTCATAGTGTAATTATACGTGTAAATTACTATATATAATTGGGGCCCCATTTTATTTTTTGCCCCAGGGCCCCTGCCCTTCCAGTTACGCCACTGGTTCAATGACAAGCTGTTGTCAAGAAAAAGAAACTACTGAACATTTACAAATAGTTAATGGAAGACAGTTTAATTTACACCAGTCAAGTAGATGATTCAAATCAGATTGCAAAAATTAACAAAGTTCACGTGGTTATGATTAGGTTTATAGATCTTCAAATCATCAGCGTATAATCAACAAACAAAAACAGGTTTTTAAAAATAAATACTCTTATATTGAAATGCCAAAAAGAAACTTACCAATTTCACCATGAAGCTTTTTATTCAAAGTAGAAGACAGCAAGTCGTAACTTAGATCCACCTGAAACAATAAAGAGAAGTATATCAGAAAATGGTAGGAAAAATTTTAGCAAGGAGAGGATACAATTTGGAGTAACGGAAAACGTCTACATAGAAGAGACAAAATTTATATTAGTATATTGGTATTTATTTTTGGAGATTTCTTAATCTCAGAATTTCAAAAATGTTCTTAAAAGTCATATTTGTGAGTGTAAATATGTGACACACGACTGACGCAAATTCCAATTTGGACCTAACAAGAATTGTACGAAAAATGTTTCTAAAAGACGATTACATAACAAAGGTACAGCCTCTATTCGCAAATGGATAATCCTTATTCTAAAACCACAAGTTTCACTCAACATTATTTGTTCATTCGGTTGAAGTCAACAAAGCTAAAAATTGTGGAAAAAGAGAGCAGTCGATTCAAAAAGGACCTTAAAATAAAATATGACCATTAAATTCAGACATAAAAGATTTGGAGTTCGATGGTCAAATTTCTAGAGCACTTTGAAATTTGACCGAGTGGAGTGTGAATGGCCTTTCCACCTTCCTAACTCAGAGGGCGTTTGGATTGAAAATACCAAATGATTTACGACATTTTTCACACCACCGAATCGTTAAACAGACATTTGGTCATCTAGTTATCTTTAAACTCGCATCCTAGAGAAATAGCACCTTGCAATGCATCCAGTTGGACACTTTCTTTCAACAAATTGAAAAATATCTTCTGCTTCAAGATTTCTCATTTTTTGTTCCTCATTAAGGAAGATTTGTATTTGTGTTTTATATTTAATTTTCTTTTATCTTTTACTCCACTCCTTACCGCAACAAATGAAGAAACTTATGACCGACTGAAATAAGCCACGTTTACTGTTTCCACTAATTTCTGGTGATTTTTAAAACAAATTTTCGACAAACATTACATAAGACAGAGCTTTGTCAAGCATTGTAAATGACACAAAGAAACTTACCAATTTCACCATAGAGCTTTTTATTCGAGAAGAAGGCAACAAGTCGTAACTTGGATCCACCTGAAACAATGAAGAGGAGCATGTCAGGAAATGGTTGGAGCAATTTCAGCAAAAGCGGATGCAATATGGAGTCAGGGTAACGGAAAGCGTTGGGTAGATATAGAAGAGAAAGGAGAGACTTAGCGAGAAACGTTAAAATTAAGCGTTATGTCAGGTATTATGGAAAATTATCAGTATTATGTTTCAACTGAATCTTTATGACATTTTCTATATAGCTGAATAACGGAGAAAAGGATGCATGGCTTAAATTTATATGCGTACACTATTTATAGGTTGACATTTTATTGCGATATTCCTGTCGTTTTCAGACTTTCCTGAAAATGCCTCGTTAAATATTTTACGATCGCGATCGACCTGCATACAGATGGCACACTCATATGTATTTTAATCTTTCAACGTGTGTGAAGTTTGCCTTTACACATTTCTGGTACGTGAAAATACAGCAATGCATATCTCGCGTAAATAAATTTGAAAATTATGATCATGTGAGTTCAATTCTTGGTTTCAATCAGCCTCTAATTTATTAAAAACAAAAAAAAAACATTATACCTTGGAAAATTAGAGAAGACTGTTTAATTTTTCTAATCTAACCGAGAATATTCTCCTTCCAGAGAGTTTATGAGAATTTTCTATGTTTGAATTAGCTCCACTATTATGGAACACAAACAATTTATTTGTAAAAAAATGGATAAATAACAAAATAATTATTATTACAAACTAGCTATACCTATAAGTCAATGAAGTGTACAAATTATTATTAAATATAACAATTATGAACAATTTTAATTTTAGAATGAAAGGAAATAATTAAAATTTTTAAAAAATACTTGAAAATCTCAGGAATAAATTGAAAAAATTTAGAATAATAAAAAAATGGAGAAAATAGTTGAAAATTGAAAAAATGATTGGAATTGAGATAAATAATTAAAAATTTAGAAAATTAATTTAGAGAATGATGAAAAAGATTAAAAATTTATGGAAATTAAGAAGAAATAATATAATTAATTTAAAGTTGAAGAAAATAATTTTAAAAAATTGCATAATATATTTTAAATAAAGAAAATTTAAAGAAAATTTCAGAAAAATACTTGAAACTTTTAAAAGTTTATTGCAAAAAAAAAGAAAATAATTAAAAATAAGAGAAAATAGATGAAAGAAGATAAATATAATTTCAAATTGAGAAGAACAATTTTTAAATTAAGAGAAATAATACTTATAGGTAGATAAAATAGAAGTTTAAAATAGTAGATGCAATTAAAAAATGAATAGAAAAATGAAATTTTCAGATGAATAATCAAAAACTTTTTTAAAATTATGAAAAATAACGTAAGTAATTGAAAATAACAAACAAATAATGTAAATGATTGAAAATTTAATTAAATAATTGAAAATGATTAAAAATTAAAGAAAATAATTTTAAAAAATAAGAATAGTTCAAACTTATGGGAAATAATTGGAAAATGATTAAAAATTATAGAAAATAATTTAAAAAAAAAAATAGTTAAAATTTGTGAAAAATAATTAGAAAATGATTGTAAAATTTGAAACTTGAAGACAATAATTAAAATATGATAAAAACCATAATAAGTTGCAAAAAATTTTGTAATTTTTATTTCAATTATCAACTATTTCTTTAAAATATTAATTTCTATCTTTAATCTTCAATTTAATTCTTTAATCTTCCATTTATTTTTATAATTTTCAATTATATACTTCAATTTTAAATTGCATTCTTCGCTTTTCAATTATTTTATTCAAAATTCAATAATTCTCGCATTCTGTCAATTATCAAATATTTTCTTGAAATTTCAATACAATTCTTCAATTTCCAATTACTTTATTTAATTTTGATTTATTTTTTACAATTGTTTTCATTATTTTCATCAGTTTTCAAATGACAATTTATTTTTCTCCTTCAATTTTATGATTATTCATCAATTTAAAATTTTTTTTTGTTCGAATGCCGATTATTCTCATCATTTTTCGAATTATTTTTTTCAATTGTCAATTGTTTTTTTCAATACATAGTTAATTATTTTCGCCAATATTTAATTATTTTCGACAATATTTAATTATTTTCGTCATATTGTAATTTTTCTTTTAATTGTCAATAATTTTTTTGTAATTTCCATTTAATTCTTTAATTTCTCATTTATTTCTTCAAATCTCAAAAATTTTCTTTAATTTTCAACTATTTTTATCGATTTTTTTATTAATTTCTTAATAATTATTAATTCTCGCATTTTGACAATTATTAAATATTTTCTTGAAATTTCAATACAATTCTTCAATTTCCAATTACTTTATTTAATTTTGATTTATTTTTTACAATTGTTTTCATTATTTTCATCAGTTTTCAAATGACAATTTATTTTTCTTCTTCAATTTTATGATTATTCATCAATTTAAAAATTTTGTTTGTTCGAATGACGATTATTCTCATTATTTTTCGAATTATTTTTTTCAATTGTCAATTTTTTTTTAATAGTTAATTATGTTCGCGAATATTTAATTATTTTCGTCGTATTGTAATTTTTCATTTAATTATCAATTATTTTTTTTAAATTTCCATTCAATTCTTTAATTTCCCATGTATTTCTTTAATTTTTAATTATTTTCTTTAATTCTCAAAAATGTTCTTTAATTTTTATCGATTTCTTATTGATTCCTTACTAATCATTAATTCTCGAATTTTGGCAATTATCAAATATTTTCATGGAATTTCAATACAATTCTTCAAATTATTAAATTTTGATTTAGTTTTTACAATTGGTTCAACTATTTTCATCAGTTTTCAAATGACAATTTATTTTTTTCCTTCAATTTTATGATTATTAAGCAATTTAAAATTTTGTTTGTTTGAATGCCGATTATTGTCGTCATTTTTCGAATTATTTTTTTCAATATTTTTTTTTAATAGTTAATTATTTTCGTCATATTGTAATTTTTCTTTTAATTATCAATTATTTTTTTGAAATCTCTATTCGATTCTTTAATTTCCAATTTATTTTTTTAATTTTCACTTATTTCCTACAATGTTTGCCATAATTTTCATCAGTTTACAATTATCCTTCAATTTTATGAATATTTATTAATTACAAATTTTTTTTTGTACGAATGCCGATTATTCTCACCATTAGTCGAATTTTTTTTCAATTATTAATTATTGTTTTTAATAGTTAATTATTGTCATCACATTGTAATTTTTCTTTTGATTATTAATTATTTTCTTGGAATTTTCATTGAATTCTTTAATTTCCAATTTATTTCTTCAATTGTTAATGACTTTCTTCAATTCTCAATTAATTCCTCAATATTCAATAATTCCCAGATTTTTTCAATTATTTTTCTTACTCATAAATTTTTTTTTAAAATTTCAATTCAATTATTCAATTCTAGAACTTGTTATCTTCAATTCTCAGTTATTTTCTTCAAGTTTAATTTCTTTGTTCAATTTTCAATTATTTTCTTTAATATTAAAAAATTATAGCGTGTTTTCTTTTATTTTTTTCGATTATCATTAAGGTTCTTTAATTTTTAATTTCATTCTTCAATTTTCATTTCCATTCTTCAGTTTTGAATTGTTTTTATTTGTTTAATTTAATTAAATTTTAATTAAATTTAATTTTTACTTAATTGTTTTTTTCTATATTTATTAATTCTCGGCTTCTTTTAATTACTTTTTTTTAATTTTTAAGTATATTCCATAAATTTCAATTAAATTCTTCAATTTCTTATTGCTTTCTTCAATTTTCAATTTTTTTTCGATTTTCAATCCAGTTGTTCAATGTGCAATTATTGCCAACAATTATTCCTATAATTTTCTTAATTTTTTAATTTAAAATTATTTCAATGTTTACAATTATTTTTTGCAGTTGTCTATTAATCTAGTCCTTTTTTTGAATTTTGTTTTTCAATTGACAATAATTTTCGTAAAAATTTTCTTCGAATTCTCAATTATTCTCTTCATTTTTCAACTATTTTCTTCAATTATTAATTTTTTCCGCAATCTTCAATTATTTTCTACAATTTTTTCCAGTTTTAATTATTATCTTAAAATTTTATAATTTTTCTTTGATTTTTGAAATTATTTCTTTCGGTTGTGTATTAATCTAGCCATTTTTTGTATTTTTTTTCAATTGTCAATTATTTTCGTCATTTTATAATTTGTTTTTCAATTAGCAATTATTTTTTCAAATTTATAATTTAATTCTTAAATTTTCAAATTATTTCCTCAATATTTTAATATTCTCTTCAATTTCAATTATTTTTTTTCGATTTTCAATCCAGTTGTTCAATTTGCAATTATTTGCAACTGTTATTCCTATAAGTTCTCAACTATTTTGTTTAAAATTAATATTTATTGTTTAATTTTTTCAACTATTCATTAGTTATTATTATTCGCGCTTGGGTGCGCGTTAATCAGTTATTATTATATAATTCTTACTATTAACATTTAAATTCAAATCATTGCTAATAAGAATGACTCTAAAGATTCTATTTTCTATATTTTATTTTAAATTAAAAATTCTTCTCTTCAATTTTAAACTATATTTATCTCTTTTCATTATTTTCTTACACATGTTTAACGCGATCAGCTGTTCTGTCGGTCGCCATATTGAATTATCTGCAGAATGGAAATCCAGAGGTCCTAAGTAGAGATATTGGTTTAATTTTTAGTCGTTATATTAACTTCAGCTGATTTCCGATTTAATTAGACTATTTTTAAACCCAACATGAAAACTAGACAATTATATTTATTTATTTTATGTATTAGTGACACCAGAGCCCGCAGTCTAAAAGACTATAAATGGGCAATTTCATATACATAAAATAAAGTAATATAATGTAGAAATAACTTATAAAGAATTAACATAAGAATTAAAACATTTTATAAATTCGCAATTAGTAGAGAAGAATAAATTTACATCCGGATTCATTTCGCGGAACATTAAATTGATGTTATAACAGACTAATTTTACTTATTTTTTTCTGTGTATTTCAAGATTTTTAGATTAATTTCGGTTTCTTTTTAAGGAAGCTTTGTATTGTTGAACCTTGTTTGATTGTCCTTTGTTTATATTTTTAATCCACATTCACTCAACGCCCCTATCGGCTTTCCTAGCAACTAACCAAAATGGCCGCCTCAATAGTGAAAATTACGCGTTCAATCATGAAGCAAAAATCAAAGACTTCTAATTTCACCGAGAGGAAACGGAAAATATGAAATTCAATCAGTTTATTTAAAATTCAGAAGAGGTTCTTGGAAAATGTGAAGTCGATTGTACTGGAGCGTATATTCTAACCTTGAGGATTTTCGTTGTCTCTCATATCAAGTGGAATAAGAAAAAATAAGAGAGGATGGGGGGCTAAAGGAGAGAAAAGGGAAAAAAGGGATCGACGAGGCAGCCCTCGACCTCAATTTTCGAAACGGTTCTGACTTGGAGGAGGCGAGACAAGGGGGTACATTCATTCAGCCATTTCAGGGTAGTATGGCTTCCGAAATAAATGACCGAGCATCGAGCAGGCATTCATAGACGGGCACCAAGTGCTTTGCTCTAGTGCTTTTGGAATTCCGATTGGTACCCTCGCCAACTAGAAGTAGGTGTAGGTACTGGAATGTATGTTCGATGCTATACGAAGAGATGTATTTCAGAAGGGAAATCTTCTTTCACGTGTCACGTGGTGAGCGATCGAGCGTATCGCAGGTGAGTGTTTGGTCCCAGCCCAGCAATGATTTATTTATACCTATATGAGCGTCAAGCCAGCACACATTATTAATGAACTGTAAAGGCCTCGTGTCATTTTTTTTCATTTTCCTCTTATGTCCCTTAAAAAAGAAAATTTCAATTTCAATTAGTTTTGAGTTATTTAAATTGAATAATGATTCTGGCACGACTGGCCGATTTTCTAAAATTGTGAAATTCAATCTGTTAACAAGAATTAAATAATTTGTGTTAATATAGAAAAATGTATGGGATAAGAGAATGTTTGGTTTAGCATCGACAAAAATTTTTTGCGAGTTTCTACAGCAAGCGGACCTTTTTCTGCTTTGACCAAACTCTCCTGATATTTGTATTATAATAAATGTGAGAAAATGAAAAGAAGGATTTTAAGAAGATGGGGAAACGTTTAAAACTTTAAAAAATTATGAATTTGTTTTGGAAATTGAGAAAAAAAATATCAGCACATTTTTTTGCAAATGAGAAGTTATGAGAATTAAACAGTTTTGGGAAAAAGAAAAACATTTCTGGGAAATTTTAATGAAAAAATGGGAAAATTTATGAAGGGTCAAATTTAGATTAAAAATATAAAAAATTAGAAAAATTAAGAAATTGTGAAAAAGGATAGGAATAAAAGGTAATAAATATTTGAAATACTCCTAAAATTGTAACATAAGAATTAAACAATTTTAACTTTATTAAAAGCTTTAAAGATTGTTTTAAAAATTATGAAAAAACGAAAAAATTGATGAAAAAGTGAGGAATTTAATTTAAAGAGAAGCTAAAATGTTTGAAAAAAAAAATAAATAAAAACATTTAATAAAAAATTTTTAAACAATATTTAAAGAACATAATGTTTTAAAAGAATTGAACTATAAAAATATGAGAAAAAAATACAAAAAATATTCATAAGTATAAAAATTGGGCAAATTCGAGCAATATTTTAAAAGAGTAAATTAATTTACTTAACTAAGATAAAAATATAGATAAAGTCTACAAAAAGATGAGGGAATTTTAAAAAATTAAGAAATGAATAAAAAATGTTCCCCCTCTTTCTTACCCAAATAAAAATAAGAAAAATTATGAAACCCAAGTGTTAATCTACAAAAAAATAGTTAAATCAAAAGCACAAAAAGAAGAATAAAAGCTACGCAAATGATTTTTAAAAAATAATAACTAGAAAAAAGGAAAAAATGTATTTAAAAAAATGTTAAGAACCCTGACAAAAGTATTGGATTGAATTTCAATCAGTATTCTTCCAAGTCATTCCGAAATTTGTTTTCGAGCCAATCAGTTTTTATACGAATCTAAAAATGGATGTAACTTGACGAAAAATTCTTTCCGAATCATTCCGAATTAATCCGTTTCATTCCGAAGCTAAATTTTAATCCGTTTGAATCACGTTATTTCATTCCGAATCAATCAGAATCAATCCGTTTTATATTCGAATAAACCCGAATAAAATTGGAACGGATTGATTCGGAATGAAATAACGGGATTCAAACGGATTAAAATTTAGCTTCGGATTAAAACGGATTATTTCGGAAAGAATTTTTCGTCAAGTTACATCCATTTTTAGATTCGGATAAAAACTGATTGGCTCGGAAACAAATTTCGGAATGCCCCGGAAGAATTCTGATTAAAACTTATTCAAACTGATTGGAATTCAATCCGATACTGTTGCCAGGGAAATGAAAATATTTACCGAGACATTGTTAAAAGATGAAAATAAATAATGAAATTAAAGCAAAAATAAATTTTTTTAAATGTATAATAAACCCAAATAATTTAC
Source organism: Ganaspis brasiliensis (assembly GCA_037103525.1). Lineage (NCBI taxonomy): Eukaryota > Metazoa > Arthropoda > Insecta > Hymenoptera > Figitidae > Ganaspis > Ganaspis brasiliensis. The sequence goes on from JAZKLR010000492.1 coordinate 1,967,062, forward strand.
GTATTAAAAAGGAAAATTAGAGAAAATATTGTTGATAAAGCAACAAACAAATAAATTAACAGAAAAAGAAAAAAAGTTCTTTAAAAATGAGAATATTAAAGAAAGTGTGTAGGAAAAATAAGGAAAAAATACAAAAATTTCAATTCATTTTTCGGTAAAGAAAGAAATTAAAAAAAAAGTTAACAGATTCGAGACAGTGGACATTTTCTAGAAAGTGCTGAAATTATGAATTTAAATAAAAATGTTGATAAATAAAAATTCTGTTAAGTAAATGAATTGAGAAAAAAAAAATTTGGTTCCATAGAAACTTTTTAAAATTCAAATTCAGTTCAAACAAATTTGACTTAATGAAAATCCGCTTGAATGGAAATTTTGATACGCAGCTGAATTAAAAATTCTATAATAAAAATTCGGTTTGATAAAAATGTGGTTAAGTAAAAATTATGCTTAGTGGGAATTCGGTTGGATGATAACTCTATTAAATTGAAATTAAGCTCAATAGAAATTCAATTTAATAAGAATTATCTAAATTAAAAATTTGATTTGAACAATTTTTTCATAAATGAAAATTTGACTAAATCAAAACCTCGGTCTAATAAAAATTCGATAAAAAACTTATTTTGTTAAGTAGAAATTCGGTTAAACGGACTTTTGTTAAAAAAAAACTTAAGTAAATTCAAAAATAAATAAATGATAAGAAAAAATAGACACTTTGTTAAGAAAAATTTTGCATGCAATTTTAGGTTATAGTGTGTAATTTAACCTAAAATATAAGTAATCTTACCATTGCTTTGTAATTTTGCAAATATATTTTACAGGCCTCAATTTTCTGTATATTCTTAATTTGGTTGAAATATTATTTCAAAATCAACAATCGTTTGGCTACTTTAATTAACGTTAGAATCTGATATAATCTCGGATATAATTGTTTTAAAACCATTTTTATTAAATAAATTACATTAAAATAAGGAATTACATGAAAAGAAGGAATGAAACATTTTTTTTTATAATAGTATGTAGTAAACTATCCTGAAGTAAGTAATTAACCCTGAAATTAAAAACATTATTTTAATAATTATCTATCGTCTATAAAATAAATAGGATAAAAGTAAAAATGTTAAAATTATAACGGAAAAACTTACCCTGTTTTAGAACAACATTTTAAATGTTGCAAATTTAAATGACAGGAAATTTTGGTCCACACAACGTTCTTGAAAAAACAAAAAATTATACCAAATTATAATCAACTTCTAAAATGGTGAAATATAGGTTCAGGAATATACGTCCTAATTTTTCAAAATGATAAAAATAATAAGCACCTAAAATCCTAGCTTAAGTAAAATAATTGAAAAAAATTTTGAAATAAATTATGAATTTCTACAAAAAAATTATATTTAAGTTTTTAAATGGTAAAACATACTAAGGAAAATACCCCCCAATTATGCGACTTAATTTTTCTAAGCGATGAACCACACCTAAGTAAAATAATCGAAAATAATGTTAAAAAAAATTATTAATTTCTAAAAAAAATTCTATTCAAGTTCCAAAATGATGAAACACACTCAAGAATAAGCCACCGTATTTTTCTAATTAATAACAAGAATTAAGAACATCTAAAAACCACTCCTAAGTAAAGTAATTGAAAAAAATTTAAAAAAAGTATTAACTTCAATAAAAAGATTATAAACGAGTTCTAAAAGGGTCGGGCACACTCAGGAATATGCGACTTAATTTTTCTAAGTGATAGCAAAAATTAACAACATCTAAAAACCACACCTAAGTAAAATAATCGAAAATATTTAAAAAATTATAAATTCTTATAAGAAAATTCTATTTAAAATCAGTAATTGTGGAACATACTGAGGAATATATGCCACCTAATTTTTCAAATTAATAACAAAAATTAACAATCCTTTAAAATCACTCGTAAGTAAAATAATAATAAAAATTTTTGAAATAAATTATTAATTTCTGCAAAGAAATACCAATCATGTTTTAAAATGGTGGAACACTATATCAGGAAACACATAAAAACCACACCTTAGTAAAATAATCGAAATTAATTTTGAAAAAATGATAAATTTTTTCAAAAAAATTCTATTCCAGTTTTGAAACGAGGGAATATGCTACGGAATAATCCCTCTAACTTTTGTTAGGATTTTAGAACTTGAATATGATTTTTTTCAAAATTATTTCCGATTACTTTATTTAAGGGTCATTTTTATGGGTTGATATTTCTTGTTATCAATTGCAAAAATTAGGGGGTATATTTCTGAGTATGTTTCACCATTTTGAAACTTTAAATATAATTTTGTTGTCGAAGTTGATAATTTGTTTTAAGATTATTTTTAATTATTTTATTGGGGGCGTTTTTAGGGGTTGATATTTCTTGTTATCAATTGTAAAAATTAGAAGGTATATTTTTGAGTATGTTCCACCATTTTGGAACTTTAAAATAATTTTTGTTTAGAAGTTAATAATTTGTTTCAAGATTATCTTCAATTATTTTACCAGGGGCGTTTTTAGGGGTTGTTAATTTTTTTCCCCAATTTAAAAAAGTAGGTGCCACATTCTTGAATATGTTCCACTATTTCAGAACACGTTTATAATTTTTTTATAAAAATTGATCATTTTTTTCAAAATTATTTTCGAGTATTTTACTTAAGGGTACTTTTCAAGGGTTGCTAATGGTTATCAATTTTGAAAATTCGAGGGTATATTTCTGAGTATTTTTTACGATTCTAGAACTTGAATAGAATTTTTTTGTATAAATTGATAATTTCTTTCAAATTTGTTTTCGATTATTTTTCCTAAGGGTTGTCTTTAAAATGTTGTAAATCGTTGTCATCAATTTGAAAAATTAGGTTGTATGTTACTGAGTATGTTTCACCATTTTAGAACTTGTTTATATTTGTTTTATAAAAATTAACTTTTTTTTCAAAAATTATATTCGATTATTTTACTTACGGGTTGTTTTTAGGGGTTATTAATTCTTGCCATTATTTAAAAAAAAAGGGAACATATTCCTAAGTAGGTTTCACCATTTTAGAACTGGATTAGAATTTTTTTCTAGAAATTGATAACTTTTTTCAAATCCTTTTCCAATTATTTTCCTTAAGGGTATTTTTTAGGGGTTGTTGAATTTCTGTCACGATTATAGAACTTCAATATAACTTTTTTCTTGAAATTGACAATTTTTGTCATATTATTTTCGGTTATTTTACTTAGCTGTGATTGTTAGGCTTCATTAACTTTCGCTCTTCAGAAATTAAATTATTCGACTTTTTGATAATTAAATAATTTTTAAATAATTCACTCTAAACTACAAGTTTTATTTCCTTAAATCTTAAAATTTGATTGTTTTCGACGTATGACCCGGAGCGTAACTTCTGAACCAATCACAATTATCATTCGGTTAGAATCATAATTGTGATTAGTCCAGAAGTTAGCACCAGTCACGTGTCAATTCTTGACGAATTATAGGTTAGAAACAGCTCCAAATTGACAAAATAACGCCGTTCCAGATTAATTTATTATGAATATATTTAAAGGGAGATTTAGATTGAAAGTGCTGTCTCATCTCCTGTCAGTTTCTATTTCTGAGGTCAGAGTGTTTCTGCTGGTACAGAACTGGACACCTGCTTCTGCCTCCATTGACGGGTTGAATTATAGAGGTCCCTGAGGACAGTCGGGACAGTCCGAGGCTGGACACCTGGAATTACCTTAGTCCCAAAATTCTCAATGGACCAAACCCTCGATGCGGGGGAGGGGGTCTCTGTCTTTTCATTCTCTTTCCCTCCATTGCTATTTCACTTGATAGATCGAGAAACTAATGCTCTTCGCGATTTTAGGCAAAATTTTTGACCCTTGGTGAAAGGACATCCTTGGGACCTTGGACACCAAACTTGAAAGTAAACACATCGTTGCGTATTCGCAGTAAACCCTCATTTGCATGAAAAAAGATTTTTTCCTCCGGAGGTGGATTGTCACTGTTACGAGTACAGTGGATTCTGGCTTTGGAGATTTTTCAAAGCTTTCACTCCAAGATACTTAGTTTGCAATTCAAGGATCATTGAGTCCTGCGGGACCTTTAAAAGTCATTTTGTCGAATACATTAATTATAGGAAAAAAAATATCTTTAATATTCTTCTGCGAACAAAAAAACTGCTTTATAATAACAAGTTAATGAAAAACTTAATAAAGAGAAAAGTTTTCTTTTGACACATTGAGGAACTTTTAATTACAGTATTTGCTTTTTTGAATTTCTGTATTTGTAATAGAACGTAAGAATTTAGGGATAATTTAGGTACGATCATAATAGTTCTTTTAAAAAAAAGAGATTATGTTACCTTGTTTTCTATTATTGTAATTTCTTGAGACAAGAAATTAATGTATACTAGCGTAATGAACCTCGCTCGCTGACGCTCGCTCGGTCATTAATATTAATTTAATTGTTTATTGATGTGGACATTTCATAAAATATTAGTAAACTTATTGTTAATTGAATGTTTAATATTTTTTTTACAAATTTTTTATATTTCAATAATTTTTATTGTTATGTTTTATTATTATTATATTGGAAAAAATAAATCTTGTAATATGTAATGTATTATTTACATCAATATTATGAAGCTATTAATTAATGTTGTCTAATTGAATTATCACTGATCGATTATAGGTACTAATTGAGTATGAGTTCTATTATATTATTATTGCAAAATTTGAAGCTTGATAATCTAAACTATTTTTGTAAATGATCACAGAAAAAATATAAAAAATCTTAATGGATCTACATTTTTTTTTAAATTAAATTTTCGAATCTGAGTTTATTTCCGTTATGTTTCTATATTGGAATAATGTTTGTTTCCACATAGAAAAAGCTTTGTGATCGTTAAAATTTTCATTTATCCAAAAATAGTCTAAATCGACACATTGTCATTTAAATTATTTCGAAAAACTAATTATATCAAAATGTAAGAAAAATATACTTAAAGTAGGATACAAAATAAAAAATTATTCTTAAAAAACAAATGAAAAAATTGCGCGTAGGTTTTTGTCGATTTAACACATGCGCAGTAGTTTTTTACAAACATTACACATGCGCAGTAGCTTTCTACAAACGTTAGGTATGCGCAGTGGTAAAAATCGTAACAAATAATGATTGTTTAGCAATTTCCACATGAATTGACATTAAAAAACATGTTAGCAAAAAAGTTTAATGCAATGTTTAAAACATATAATTTTAGAGACTAAATTGTACGCACAACATTTTACAAGTGGAGAAAAACGAAATTTTAATTTTCGTTGGAATTAAAAAAAAAAAAAAAAAAAAAAAAAAAAAAAAAAAAAAAAAAAAAGCACCTTTGCGCATGTGCAGTTATCATGTTACCGTGTTACGCATGCGCAATAATAAGACGGAATTTACTGCGCACTTATTAAAAAAAGTATGCTATATGTAGTGAAAATTTAATTATCTGGTGAAGTACAGCACTGCGCATGCGTAATTTTTGAATTTAATTAGAGCACATGTGTGACTATGACTGTGCATGATTGCGCATGTGTAACAGCAATACAAAACAACTGCGCATGTGAAATGTTTGTTTAGTAGTGCGCACGTTTACACAGCTGTGGTGCACTACTGCGCATGTGCAACAATATGTTGTTCATAAAAAAATGTTCAGTTTAACATGTTTGACACGAATAGTGCCAGTGCGCATTGTTACAAACTATAATAACATGGTGAAATGAACATTTTTGTAAGTAACCTATTGGAAAAAGTAGGTGAACTTTGAAGTCTGTACGACGATGAACGAAGTTTTTTCGGTATCGTATTAATATAATAGAAGATTACCACGTACAATTTTATGAATATTGGGAGAACTTTCAAACTAGTTATTCTCAATAAATAAGTAAATTTTTACAAAACTTTTTTAAACACTAATTATATGGAAGATTTTCTGACAGTATGTTAAATATTTATAACCCCCCCCCCCCCCGGTACCCCTAGAAAATGGTTTTTAAAAGTATGAAAAATTGAAAACTTTCAGATCAAAATTTGTTACATTTTATAAACATTTTAAAGAAAAAAAGATTAAAATTAATAAAATTAAATACACTTTTAATGTTTTTATTATTTTTTATGTTCAATAATATAAATTTTTCTATTAAATTTCTTGAATTCCAATATTTAAATTGAATTTTGAATATTCTTTTCTATTATGGGTCATTAATTACAATAATAATGAAAAGAAAACAATTTTAACAAATTTTTTAAATAAAAGTACCTTTGCGCATGTGCAGATATCATGTTACCGTGTTACGCATGCGCAATAATAAGACGGAATTTACTACTGTGCATGATTGCGCGTGTGTAACAGCAATACAAAACAACTGCGCATGTGAAATGTTTGTTTAGTAGTGCGCACGTTTACACAGCTGTGGTGCACTACTGCGCATGTGCAACAATATGTTGTTCATAAAAAAATGTTCAGTTTAACATGTTTGACACGAATAGTGCCAGTGCGCATTGTTACAAACTATAATAACATGGTGAAATGAACATTTTTGTAAGTAACCTATTGGAAAAAGTAGGTGAACTTTGAAGTCTGTACGACGATGAACGAAGTTTTTTCGGTATCGTATTAATATAATAGAAGATTACCACGTACAATTTTATGAATATTGGGAGAACTTTCAAACTAGTTATTCTCAATAAATAAGTAAATTTTTACAAAACTTTTTTAAACACTAATTATATGGAAGATTTTCTGACAGTATGTTAAATATTTATTACCCCCCCCCCCCCGGTACCCCTAGAAAATGGTTTTTAAAAGTATGAAAAATTGAAAACTTTCCGATCAAAATTTGTTACATTTTATAAACATTTTAAAGAAAAAAAGATTAAAATTAATAAAATTAAATACACTTTTAATGTTTTTATTATTTTTTATGTTCAATAATATAAATTTTTCTATTAAATTTCTTGAATTCCAATATTTAAATTGAATTTTGAATATTCTTTTCTATTATGGGTCATTAATTACAATAATAATGAAAAGAAAACAATTTTAACAAATTTTTTAAATAAAAGTACCTTTGCGCATGTGCAGATATCATGTTACCGTGTTACGCATGCGCAATAATAAGACGGAATTTACTGCGCACTTATTAAAAAAAGTATGCTATATGTAGTGAAAATTTAATTATCTGGTGAAGTACAGCACTGCGCATGCGTAATTTTTGAATTTAATTAGAGCACATGTGTGACTATGACTGTGCATGATTGCGCATGTGTAACAGCAATACAAAACAACTGCGCATGTGAAATGTTTGTTTAGTAGTGCGCACGTTTACACAGCTGTGGTGCACTACTGCGCATGTGCAACAATATGTTGTTCATAAAAAAATGTTCAGTTTAACATGTTTGACACGAATAGTGCCAGTGCGCATTGTTACAAACTATAATAACATGGTGAAATGAACATTTTTGTAAGTAACCTATTGGAAAAAGTAGGTGAACTTTGAAGTCTGTACGACGATGAACGAAGTTTTTTCGGTATCGTATTAATATAATAGAAGATTACCACGTACAATTTTATGAATATTGGGAGAACTTTCAAACTAGTTATTCTCAATAAATAAGTAAATTTTTACAAAACTTTTTAAACACTAATTATATGGAAGATTTTCTGACAGTATGTTAAATATTTATTACCCCCCCCCCCCGGTACCCCTAGAAAATGGTTTTTAAAAGTATGAAAAATTGAAAACTTTCAGATCAAAATTTGTTACATTTTATAAACATTTTAAAGAAAAAAAGATTAAAATTAATAAAATTAAATACACTTTTAATGTTTTTATTATTTTTTATGTTCAATAATATAAATTTTTCTATTAAATTTCTTGAATTCCAATATTTAAATTGAATTTTGAATATTCTTTTCTATTATGGGTCATTAATTACAATAATAATGAAAAGAAAACAATTTTAACAAATTTTTTAAATAAAAGTACCTTTGCGCATGTGCAGATATCATGTTACCGTGTTACGCATGCGCAATAATAAGACGGAATTTACTGCGCACTTATTAAAAAAAGTATGCTATATGTAGTGAAAATTTAATTATCTGGTGAAGTACAGCACTGCGCATGCGTAATTTTTGAATTTAATTAGAGCACATGTGTGACTATGACTGTGCATGATTGCGCATGTGTAACAGCAATACAAAACAACTGCGCATGTAAAATGTTTGTTTAGTAGTGCGCACGTTTACACAGCTGTGGTGCACTACTGCGCATGTGCAACAATATGTTGTTCATAAAAAAATGTTCAGTTTAACATGTTTGACACGAATAGTGCCAGTGCGCATTGTTACAAACTATAATAACATGGTGAAATGAACATTTTTGTAAGTAACCTATTGGAAAAAGTAGGTGAACTTTGAAGTCTGTACGACGATGAACGAAGTTTTTTCGGTATCGTATTAATATAATAGAAGAAGAAGATTACCACGTACAATTTTATGAATATTGGGAGAACTTTCAAACTAGTTATTCTCAATAAATAAGTAAATTTTTACAAAACTTTTTTAAACACTAATTATATGGAAGATTTTCTGACAGTATGTTAAATATTTATTACCCCCCCCCCCCCCGGTACCCCTAGAAAATGGATTTTAAAAGTATGAAAAATTGAAAACTTTCCGATCAAAATTTGTTACATTTTATAAACATTTTAAAGAAAAAAAGATTAAAATTAATAAAATTAAATACACTTTTAATGTTTTTATTATTTTTTATGTTCAATAATATAAATTTTTCTATTAAATTTCTTGAATTCCAATATTTAAATTGAATTTTGAATATTCTTTTCTATTATGGGTCATTAATTACAATAATAATGAAAAGAAAACAATTTTAACAAATTTTTTAAATAAAAGTACCTTTGCGCATGTGCAGATATCATGTTACCGTGTTACGCATGCGCAATAATAAGACGGAATTTACTGCGCACTTATTAAAAAAAGTATGCTATATGTAGTGAAAATTTAATTATCTGGTGAAGTACAGCACTGCGCATGCGTAATTTTTGAATTTAATTAGAGCACATGTGTGACTATGACTGTGCATGATTGCGCATGTGTAACAGCAATACAAAACAACTGCGCATGTGAAATGTTTGTTTAGTAGTGTGCACGTTTACACAGCTGTGGTGCACTACTGCGCATGTGCAACAATATGTTGTTCATAAAAAAATGTTCAGTTTAACATGTTTGACACGAATAGTGCCAGTGCGCATTGTTACAAACTATAATAACATGGTGAAATGAACATTTTTGTAAGTAACCTATGGGAAAAAGTAGGTGAACTTTGAAGTCTGTACGACGATGAACGAAGTTTTTTCGGTATCGTATTAATATAATAGAAGATATTTAGAATTGGTATTATTTGAGGTTAGAAAAGCGTAAATGTAAAAAAGCGATATACATTTTTAACACATTTTGATATTATTTATTATGGTATGTCTAAAACTTTATTAGAATATTTCTACGATAGTTCTTTGAACAGTTATATGTCTTATGAGCCTTTACCACTTCACAATGTTTATTAAAAAACATAACTGAAAGAAATTGTTCTCTAGTAAATATCATCTTAGACCTGTCAAACAAATACTGCCATTTTTCTTTTTTCTGCGCGCGCACATACAGCGTCACGTGATCCCAATTTTTTAAAACGCTTGCAATTCTTCATTTCCATCTCTATAAAATTCTTTATTGTTAATTTAATTATGTGTCTTATGAAATATAACACTTTAACTACTGCTTATCAAAAATACATCTGTTGCGTCTAAAACGGATTTTCATAAACAATGTATAAATTTTTAAAACCACATCTCGAATTTAAATATCCCTAAATTCTTAAATTTTATTAGACAATGAGCAATAAAACAGATATTAAAATCTAGTTTCTCAGTGCAAAAATAATATGTTTACATTGATTGCCTTGAAAGAAATCACACTTATATTTGTTCCAAAAATATTTCAAGTTTGTAAAAAGGAAAAAAATATTTGTCATAAACTCTAGTCTGCTTCTGTCATGCGCAGAACAGTTTAACATAACCTCAAATTTTCGAGTCCATAATATTTTAAACTAGAACGGATTAAAAGCATAATTCATACTTGATCGAATGGATTTTTGGATTGAAAAAAAGTTTTTTTTCTCAGTATTGGAATGAGAAAGATCGAATATTGTTTAATAAAAGCGATAAATAGACTGTGATATCTCTCGTGAAGTCTGCCAACTAAGCAAGCAAGTAAGAAGCATGCCGAAGGCAGAATCCTCGCCTTGACTAACTCGACACAATGACAGAGTAACTCTCCTTTGAGGCTGCAGGGAGAAAGCTTAAACCCACCGCGTCATCTCGTAGCACAATAGCGCTTAGACATGGCGCATGATATTTTAATAAGTCCTCGGGGTCAGGAACGCAGAAGATATATACAATTTTTGAGCAACGACCGCAAGAGGCGCGTTGAAAAATTCTCATTTTTGCAATGTAACGTCCGAAATCGATTACAATTTTATGATGGATGCCGAAAATCGCAAAACGGTCGAATTTGTCATCAAAATTTTCTAGCTCTCGTAAAAAATGCAAAGTGCTTAGTCATTTTCTTTATAAATGGTATACCAAATGCCTTTTTTCAATTCCTGCGTAATCATGATTGCACGCTTATTTCACCGCAATTGACACGCTTTTAGAATTATTTTTTTGGGAATGAAATTTGATTAGCTCCCTGAATATTTTATTAATATTTTATAATTTAATAATTTTATTATTTAAGAAATATTAAGTATTAATTTAATTACAATTTGAAGTTAGTTCTTTGCTCTTTATTGTTTCTTTTTAATTTTAGATTAAAATGAGAGATTTGAATACGGGATTTGGCAATTAATATTTAATTTTGTTGCGCTTTTTATAAGGTGAATTGTGAGGTTATTACGCGTATTTTTTAATAGTTAAAAAAGAAGGTAAAGTGAAAAAAATTGTGGGGAAAGAAAAGTTAATAGTTTGTGTTAAGCGTTGATTATATTTGTGTATTTTTAGTTCAAAAATCCGAAACATAACCTATAAGATTTGTTTGAAGCTAATATCGCTTTTACCGAGGAGCGTCACATAGATTGCAATTTTATTTGAATGTAAAATTAATTTAACGGCATAAAATAAGTTTATCCAATTGAGATTTATATAATTAATTGAAATTTAAGTCAATTGAATGTTTGGCAAATTAAGGTTTGAAGGGAATAAATTTGAAGTAGATTAAAATTAAAATAATCAGAGATTTCTAATATTTAGAATTTTAAAGAATTAAATAATGTAAGAAATATTAAAATTTTGCTAAATGGATATTTTGATACCGAAATTTTAATGTGGATGAATTAAATTAAGAGTCTAATTGACATTTTCAGTAATTAAAGCTTAGATAAGTAAACAATTTAAATCAATTGAGATTTATATTAATTAAAATTTTAATAATTTAAAAATTGAATAAATTGAAACTTGGAACAATCGAATTAAAAGATTGATAAAAAAAATTATAATATTTGGCAACTAGTAACATTTTTAATTTCCCCAAATTAAATGTAGAAAAATAATTAAAAAGTAAACAAATTGAGATTTTGGTTAATTAAAATTTGCATAAGTACCTATAATTTAGAATTGATCAAAATCGTTACCAAATATAATAATTTACACCTATAATAAATTCATTCGTTCATTCTGTCCACATCTGACATTTGTCACTAGATGTTTTTTTCTTTTAAAATTTTAAACCATATTTCACCTTTTTAAAATGTTCTCAAATTTCAGTGAATGTGAACTTGCATTAATTAAAAGTTCAATTAATCCACGTTTCAAAAGTACTTAATTTGAAGTGCTTTAAAAGTTTCTTTAATTTTTAATAATTCTTTTCTATTATGATTTCAATATACTTCAAATACAATTTTGTACTATTTTTATAATTTTTTCAACTATTTTTTACAATTTTTATTTATTTTAATTGTTTTTAAACTGTTTCCATATATCTTAAATTTACCGTCCTCAAATTTCAATTATTTTGTTTAGTTTTCTCAATCACTTTTTCAATATTATTTATTTTTGCCTTGACATTAAATATAATTATTTAATTATTATAATTCAATATAATTATTTATTCCTTAATTTTATATTATTCATCGCAAATTTAAATGAATTTTTTTTAATTTACCATTATTTTTGTCATTTTGTAATTATTATTTTTAATTTTTAATTATTTTCATAATTTCTTAATTCATTTACCGAACTTTGAAATATATATCTCATTTTTCAATTATTTTCTCTATCTTTTAATATTTTCATTCTTTTTCAATTAATTTCACACATTTTCAGTTATTATCTTAAATTTAAATTATTGTCTTCAATTTTCAATTTTTTAAACGATTTTTCAATTATTTTCCTTTGCTTCAAAACAAATTCTGTAATTTTACATTATTTTCTCCGATTTTTAATTATTTTTATTCTTTTGACATAATTTTTGAAACTTTTAATTATTTATCTGAAATTTAAATTATTATTTTCATCAATTTTCGATTATTTCTGCGATTTTGTAATTATTCTCTTTAATTAAAAACTTTAATTAATTTTGTAATTATTTTCTTTTTTCAAACATATATTCTATGATTTTTTCAATTATCTCTTTCAAATTTTATTTATTTTTTACAACTTATCATTGTTTGTATCATATTTCAATTATTTTCTTCAAGTTTCAAATTGTAAAATCATTTTTCAATTACTTTCCAAAATTCATATCCTTGAATTTAAAATCTTTTTTATTTCTTTTATAATTTTAACAATTTTTTATTATTTATCTGAGATTTTAATTATTTCATTCAATTTTCAATTATGTATATGATTTTTTATATTATTTTCTTTAATTTTCAATTACCCTCGTTCTTTTTCGTAATTTCCAAATTTTTTTTAATTACTTCTGTTTAATTAAACATTATTCTCTTCAATTTCAAATTATGTTTATCTTGTTTAATTTGTTTTCTCTAATTTTTAATTATTGTCTTTTTTTTCAATGAACTTGTGAAAATTTTAAGTATTTTTCTGAACTTTTCTTTAACATTCCTTTATTTAAAATATATTATGTAATTTTTTGAGTTATTTTCACAAACTTTAATTATTTTTTTAAGTTAATATTATTTATCCTATTTTTCTAACATTTTTTTTCAATTTTCAATTATTTCCCCTAATTTTTTATTATTCAAATTTTTCCAATTTATTTTTAAGATTTTCAAGTAATTTACTCAAATTTAAATTATTTTCTTTATTTATAAAATTTTTCTGTGCCCCTTAATTGTTACGCCACTGGATTGATTTAAATTAACATTGAAAATTTTTATGAATTAAATGTAGAATACAAAAATTACAAGAAATTGAGATTAACTAAATTCGAGCAAGTTGAGTAAAAATGGAATAAATTGAAATTTATACCTTTAAACATGAAGGTGAATTAAATTTAAACAAACTAAAATTTCGATGAATTAAATTTAGACTCGAAATAAATATTCATTAATAAATGTTTTGGTTATTTAAAATTAGGACTTATTGAAAATCTTTTTGGTCGAATTTTAAGTTAATTAAAATGAGAATAAATTGAAGGTATGATTTGAAAATTTTAATGAATTGATATTAAAATCCAGCAAGTATCAAATAAATATAAAAACGGTTGAAATTTCCAGTAATAAAATATTAAATTTCCTATACAATGTATACAGTAAATAAATTAGAATTGACTGACATTTGGATAAATTGAATTTGGAACATTTGAAATTTTAATCTATTCAAATTTAAATAAATTAAAAACTTTGTTAAATTAAATTTCAATTGTTCAAAACTCAGATAAATTAATGTTGATTAAAATTTCAATTATTAAATATTTTGATTTTTTAAAATAAAAACACATTAAATTTAAATTTAAGATTTGTTGAAATCTTGAAATTGAAATCGATTGAATTACAGTAGAAAAATTTAAAATTCGGATAAATTTAATTTAATAAATTACGATACTGGTCAATGGGCACTTTGATAATTGAAATTTATCATCTTATTATTATATTTATTATATTATTAAAATTGAGATTAATTAATTTATATATAGAATATTCAGAAAATTTGACAGTCTATTAATGATTTTTGTTTTGATAAATTTAAGTGTGTATTATATTTAAAACACAATTTTAGTCGTTTAATAAAAGAGTCAGAAACTGTTGATTAAAATAAAAATTGTAATTTTTCATTACTTAAAATTCTGATCAATTAAATGCAGAGTCTAAACTATATATAATATAAGCCAGCTAGTAAAGAAATAACAAACTTTAAATTAACAAATTCTTATCGAGTTCCTAGAATACACTCGGTAAATTCTTTTTTCTTTATAACTTTTTCGTCACTTGAACTCTTTGTATCATTGGTGAATTATATTGCTAGCTTTTTAGCCAGATATTTTTTTCACAATATTCGTTATGCTTTTGTTTACTACAAACTACAAATAACTACAAATTTTACAATCACTGTTGCCTGTCGTGAAATAAACAAAAAACTAACCTAAGTTAGGTTAGGTTACCTAACCTGCTAAAGGACAATCGAACCTGCGCAGTATGACTCAACTACGATATAATATTCCCCGCGCTTTTTAAACTCTATTCAAAATTTAATTTGTTTATACAAATCAGTTTAATAATTATATTAAAAAAAACCTTAAAAACTTACGTAGATACAATTATTTAAACACATTCAAATCATTTATTTCCTTTTTTTCTTTAATCTAAATTTCATATTAAAAATTTTGCACAAAAATTATCAAAATAGGCAATATTCAATGAATTTTAAAATTCCACGTCTTTTCCAGATTTTCTAATAGCCAACAACAACTATAGTTGCTCATGCTCGAAAACTGTTAAGTCCGCCTAATTTAATTATCAATCAATGTCCCCTCTGCTTAAAAGCTTATAATGAAATTTTTCGGTAAAAAAATCTTCTTAAGAATGACAAATTTCTGAGTAGCTTATGCAGTATCGAAATGTTGGGGTTTGCTTTTAATCATGTGTGTGGTTAGTCGCATCAGCAGGACGTGGGTCATCAATAAAAATCATCCAGGATTATGGAGGATGATCACCGGAATCTCCGTGGCCGATGAAGGTTGTTTATTTTCGCGCTGTCGTGCTGACCGAGTAGACAGGGCAGTTTCAAGCGAGGTGACTCGCTTGCAACGGCTTCGGGTGATGTGGAAAAGAGGGTGGTTTCAAAAGGGACCAAAAACCAGGTGTCACTCTATACTGACGATACAAAGAAGTGATGGATGTCTAGTGAGCTACCCTCATAAAATGTCGCGACCTCGGCACCTCAGGTGTTACACGAGGTCCACGCCTCGTTATCTTTTTTGCTTCTAAAGAAAAGTAAGAACACTTTTTTTTCCATCTTTCGAGACGCTTAAGAGCTCCGTTAAATCCTCTCCTTTAACAGCCACTAGCGCTTAATGATAGTCTACGATCGATCAGCAAACCTACACTGATTTATCCCCTCAAGAGTTCTTTCAATTTTTCTCAAATACCTTTTAACTTCATT
Organism: Ganaspis brasiliensis; assembly: GCA_037103525.1. Lineage (NCBI taxonomy): Eukaryota > Metazoa > Arthropoda > Insecta > Hymenoptera > Figitidae > Ganaspis > Ganaspis brasiliensis. The sequence goes on from JAZKLR010000492.1 coordinate 1,982,723, forward strand.
TTCCATTAGGGAGAGAAATAATCCCCCGTAAGAAACGAACTAATTTGTTAAGATTTTCAATAAATGGTTTATTTGTGTTTAAAAAGCTGACGCATAATGTGGCTCAGGTGAAAAGACGCGTGGCGCCGCGGTCACGGAGGTTAAGCAATACCGGCTACGGTTAGTACTTGGATTGATTAAAAGAGGGTAGAAAATAAATTTATATTTAAAAAGAATACAAAAAAAAGTTTCCCTTGTTCCTTTATTTCTTATTTTTATTTACTTAACATTTTATTCAGCCAACAGCATGACTGGATTTTTGTAATAAAAAAGGAATTTTCATCATCACTCCCAAAACATCGGCGAATAGAAAATTGTCCAAGAAACGAATTTTATGAACTGAGGAAAAATTAATGACGTAAAATAGAAATCATTTTGGGGATATCCATGACTTGAGAAGGTTTGTCGCATTCTTTTGAAGCGCACGTACCAATTACACGCTGCTAGTTACAATTTCGAATATACAGTGAAACCAATGAGATTTGTATGGCATTCTGCGGTCATGGGGAAAAAAAGGAAACCATCAAAATTCCAAGAAAGATCATAACATCCATGAATTGAATGGGTCAACCGGTGACTTTAGTTTAAGTCTTTTCTACTTGCGGCAGCGTATGTATTTTTGGCCGGATGCCGCCAGTCAATCTCTCGCCAGGGGGTTGGCAAGGTGCGAAAGATTTTCAACGCATTTTCCCGGTACTCGTCATTTTTACAGAGGTCCCAAGCTCAGTCACACTTTTCGAAGACTGTTACCTGAATGAGAGACATAATTGCAGGTAAACCCACTAGATTTATATTTCCGTTTATAGTTCTCGATACTATTTTATTGCTTTTTAACCTAGTGAATCTAATAGATTTCCAATCCGACATTGGCTCGTTTCCTCGTAAAAAAAAAAAAATATGGGAGAAGAGTGACATAAACTGGTTTTATTTTGGAGTACTTCAACTATACATACAGTGTTAAAAATTTCTACTAGAATTTTCTGTTACCTTCTTAGAAATTAAATATAAGCTCATTGATTACCGGACAAAGTTGTGGGGCCACTTACAAAGATGGGACTAAAAACATGACCGTCTTAAAATGTTGATAACTCTGTCAGATATTAGCGAAATTAATTTTTTTATAGACAATTGGAAAGCTTATAAAATTTCCCGTCAAATAGTTCTAACCTGAAGCTTTTTTGATTAATTGAAACTGAGATTCAATGTGATAAAGACAGGTGAGTTTTTTGTTGTTGTAGATTTTCGTTGTTCAAGTTTGGTGTGCCATATTTTCTAGAAAAAATAATTGGAAAACTTTGAAACTATGTTAAATTAAATCTTGAGCTATTAGCTTTAAAATAAGCCATAGAAAACTAAAATCTATTGACTGGATCAAAAGTTATAAGTAAATGTGTATAAAGAACAAAACGCAACAACTCCGCAATTTACGTTTTTTAGTATCATACATTTACTTATAACTTTTGAACCATTCAAGATATTTTAATTTTCTTTGGCTTATCTTGAAGCTAATAGTTTACCGCTTATTTTAGCATCATTTCAAATTTTTCCAAATACTTGTCCAGAAAATGCAACTCACCAAACTTGAACAATGAATATTCACTGAAAACGAAAAATTCACCTGTCTTTATCACATCAAATCTCCGTTTCTATTAATCAAAAAAGCTTCAGGTTAGAACTATTTGACGGCAAATTTTATAAGCTTTCCAATGGTCTATAAAAAATTTCATTTCGCTAATATCTGACAGAGTTATCAATATTTTAACATATGTTTTGAATCCCATTTTTGCAAGTGGTCCCACAATTTTGACCGATAGTGTATTAAGTCCAAATACTATGATTTAAATTAAAAATTCAAAGTATTTTGCATTTTTTTTTTTTTTTTAGCAAAATAATACAAAAAAGTTAGAAAATCTCTCTTTGAACAGAATACCTCGGAAAATAAAAGTTGACCAAAATCTGGAACCCGCATGTCCTATTGTAAGAACAGTCCATATAAAATTTATGACTCAAAAACGTGATTTCGATTGGGTGCGGAATCAAACTTTTATTTCCGAGGATTACACGAGAATTTACTGCGAGTAATCTTCAAAGGTGGTCTTGAAAAGGTGAGTTATAAAGGAGAAAGAATTATGTCTCACTTTTGGAAGGGAGCTATACATTCAATGTTATTTTTCTATTCGACTTTCCGCAACACATAAGAGGGATATATGCTTCGCGATCAGAAGAAGCGTTGACTTTACTCTTTTGTAGAGAAGTCGTGGTCAATAAAAAGGCATTAGCTGCATGGCAAAAAGCTTTCAAATTTATAAAGTACTAACATCTCTCAAAGATGAAGTGGATTTTATCTTAGAGTTTTTGAAACTTTACTGTATTAGAGAACTTCTTCTTCTGCTTTAAAATAGAAAAAGAAACATGCATTCTTCATTTGAAAGTGTTTTAGTATTTCTATAGTCACTTTAAAGCAGTTTTAATGTCTGTTAAATTTAATCTTTGGTAGAAATCATTTTTTAAAATTGTCCAAAATATTTATGAAATTGAACAATTTCAGACTAAGTTTTATTAAACTAGAAAATAATTTTTTCCGAAATAAATTTACGGAAAACATCTGGAAACATCGAAATTATAATTTGAAAATATTCTTTTTCCCGCCTTTTAAAAGTATGTCTTCTGCTCCAACAGCTGTTCGACATTTCTAACCTAAAATTAAAACCTTTCATCTGATTAAAGTGAAATTTAAAAAGTTAACGAAACAGTTAAAGTAGATGTATCTGGAACAATATTAGTGACAAAAAATGTTTCAATGTCTGTGAAATTAGTAATATTACATGAAATTGAAATAGTTCTGGATATTTTGAAAAATCAGTAAAATTCTCGTATTCGCCTATAAAAATGCAGAGTAATTCTAAATTTAAGAAAAACCAGCTTTCGTGAAATTTCATAAAATTTAAAAATGTTTTTAATTTGTCAACGAAATCTTTAAAGTCATTTTAAAAAATGGGGAATAGTTTGATACATGACTTGTTAATTAAAGATCATAATGATAAAGTTTTAATTATTTTTGCATTTTTTTGAAACGAAAAAAGTTAAAAATTCTAAAGTAATTCTTTAAAATTTTTTATTTTTTATCAAATTTCCAAAATTCAAAGAATTTAAAAAATGTATCATAATTTTTTAAATTTCAAAAGTAGCTAAAATTAGTCAATTTCCAGAATATTTTGAAAAGTTTATTTCTTATTAAATTAATACAGCTTACATATTTTTTGTAAAAACTATATAAATTTTCTTCTTTTTTAAAAGTAAAAGAACAATTTTTTGCAAAGTTCTAAAATATTAATTTATTTATTTTCACCTAGTTTAAATAAAATATTGTTTAACAAAAATTTAGAAACCTGTTTAAATGAAGTTAAATGTTTAAATGAAATCTTTAATATTGTAACTAAATTAATTTTTTTTTTAAATCGTTTTAAAAATTTTAAAGAATAAAGAAAATGATAATTGTTACGTAGATTAATCGAAACGTAAAGTTTTAATAAAACAAATGAAGGAACAAATCTTGGTACATTACCAATTTTTTTAAGCACCCTTATTTAACAATTTTGTTAACGTTGATTAATTGAAACTTAAAATTTGAATAATTAACAAATAAAGGAACAAATCTTAAAAATTACCAATTTTTAAAGCACCCTTTTTTAAACTATTTTTCGCTAAAAATTTTTTTACGACAAAAATGTAACTTTAGAAATAAAAAAAAATATTTTATATCTTATATTTTATATCTTATAACCTTAATTCCTGTAGAAAAATATTTTTAAAATGTTCTCAAATTTCGGTAAATGTGAACTTGTATTGATTAAAAGTACAATTTATTAATCCACGTTTCAAAAATAATTATAATTTGAAGTGATTTAAAAATTACTTTAATTTTTAATAGTTCTTTTCTATTATGATTTCAATTACTTCAAAAACAATTTTGTACTATTTTTATAATTTTTCAACTATTTTTAACAATTCTTAATTATTTTAATCGTTTTTAAACTGTTTCCATATATCTTAAATTTACTTTCCTCAAATTTCAATTATTTTGTTTAGTTTTCTCAATCATTTTTTTAATATTTTTTATTTTTCCCTTGACATTAAATCAATTTAATTATTTATTCCTTAATTTAAATTAATTTATTTTAAATTACCACCATTTTTGTTATTTTGCAATAATTATTTTCAATTTTTAATCATTTTCATAATTTCTTAATTACTTTACTCAACTATCACAATTTTCAATTATTTTCACCATCTTTTAAGATTTTCATTATTTTTCAATTAATTTCTTACATTTTTAGTTATTATTCCCAATTTAGATTTTTGTTATTTTGCAATAATTATTTTCAATTTTTAATCATTTTCATAATTTCTTAATTACTTTACTCAACTATCACAATTTTTAATTATTTTCACCATCTTTTAAGATTTTCATTATTTTTCAATTAATTTCTTACATTTTTAGTTATTATTCCCAATTTAGATTATTGACTTCAATTTTCAATCTTTTAAACGATTTTTCAATTATTTTCTTCTGCTTACAAACCAATTCTCTAATTTCATATTATTTTCTCCGATTTTTAATTATTTTCATTTGTTTGGCAGATTCTTAATTAGTCATCTGAAATTTCAATTATTATTTACAATTTTGAATCAATTTCTTCAAATTTCAGTTAATGTGAACTTACATTGTTTAAAAATGCAATTAGTCCACGTTTCGAAAATATTAAATTTGAAGTGATTTAAAATTTTCTATTATGATTTTAATTACTTAAAATATAATTTTGTACTACTTTTATCATTTTTCAACTATTTTCTACAATTATTATTTTAATTATTTATAAATTATTTCCACAAATCTTAAATTTCCCTTCCTCAAGTTTCAATTATTCTGTTTAGTTTTCTCAATCACTTTTTTAATAGAAATTTTTTTTGCCTTGACATTAAATTAATTTAACTATTTATTCCTTAATTTTATATTATTCATCGTAAATTTAAATTAATTTTTTTTAATTTACCGCCATTTTTGTCATTTTTCAATTATTATTTGCAATTTTTAACCATTTTCATAACTTCTTAATTAATTTACTGAACTTTTAAATATATATCTCAATTTTCAATGATTATCTCCATCTTTTAATATTTTCCTTCTTTATCAATTAATTTCCTACATTTTCAGTTATTATTTTAAATTTAGATTATTGTGTTCAATTTTCAATTCTTTAAACGATTTTTCAATTATTTTCCTTTTCTTAAAAACAAATTTTGTAATTTTCTATTATTTTTTCCGATTTTTAATTATTTTCATTTTTTTGACATAATTTTTAAAATTTTTAATTATTTATCTGAAATTTTAATTATTATTTTCATCAATTTTCGATTATTTCTGCGATTTTATAATTATTCTCTTTAATTAAAGTGTTTAAATAATTTTGTAATTATTTTCTTTTTTAAAACATATATTCTATGATTTTTTCAATTATTTTCCAAACATCATATCCTTGAATTTTCAATTTTTTTCATTTCTTTTATAATTTCAAAAAATTTCAATTATTTATCTGAGATTTTAATTATTTTATTCACTTTTCAATTATTTATATGATTTTGTATACTATTTTCTTTAATTTTCAATTACTTTCGTTCTTTTTCGTAATTTCCAAAAAGTTTTTTATTATTTCTGTTTAACTAAACATTATTCTCTTCAATTTTAAATTATGTTTATCTTGTTTAATTTATTTTCTCTAATTTTTAATTATTTTCTTTTTTTTTAATGAACTTCTGAAAGATTTAAGTATTTTTCTGCAATTTTCTTTAGCCTTCCTTTATTTTAACTATACCTATTATTTAATTTTTTAATTATTTGCACAAATTTTAATTATTTTTTGAATTTAATATTAATTATCTCAATTTTTAATTATATTTTTTTATTTTTCAATTATTTTCTCTAATTTTTCATTATTCAATTTTTTTTCAATTTATTTTAAAGATTTTCAAGTAACTTACTGAAATTTAAATTATTTTCTTTATTTATAAAACATTTCTATGATTTTTAAACTACTTTCCCAATTTTTAATTGATTTCATATTTTTTTAAAATTAATTTGCAGTTGTTTTGTTTAATTTCAATTATTTCTTGTAATTTTGTTTAATTATAAAACTTTTAAATTTTGTCAGGAAAAAAAGGTTGTTTTAGGATTGACATAATTTTCAGCTTGTTTGACATCATCTAAAGACGTTTGCCATTAACAGACAAAAACTCTCGAAAAAAAAGCAAAAAATATAATTTTCTAATTTCTAAAAATAAAGTACGAATCTTAAAAAAACATAACTTAAACCTCTACACGTGTTTCGAATCACATTGAAATAAAAAACCGTAACAAAAATCTAAATTCTTCCAATCAGAAAATATAAAAAAAGAAATAAAACACAGAAGATATATAAAAATATTTTCTAAAGAAAAAATAAATTTTAATTTCGATAAGGCGACAAAAATTACTCATCAAAATTACTATTATATCAATAAATTATGTCTCTTCTCCGTGTACGGTAATGAAATCTTTAGAAAAATCTCAAACTACCAAATTTAATAGCAGTAAATTTAGAAACATTTTTCTCGACATGTGTTACAGCGCTACCGAGATTCACCTCGATTATGATGAAAGATAAGATTCTTTTTCATCGAGTTGAAAATATATCTGGAGAGTTTGGAGAGTCAGGGAATGGTCGATAAATTATTATAAACGCGTTTTGATCTTCATCCGATGGTCGCGTGGCACCTTCGACTCGGGACAAAGGCAGTAAAGTCATCGAGAATAAACGCGACAAAGAGAGATCGGATGAGAGAAGAGTCGTGAATTCGCCAGGTGCAAGACACGCGCAGGATTCTTAGGAGGATCTACCGCGGTCTTTCGTGCAGGAGCACTGGGTTTAGGACCCTGCCGAAAATCTTTTCAAAAGAACTCTCCCGACCGTTCAATCTTCACGCCACCTACGATTAAATTGACCCGAGACCGAGGTGCCTTCTGTCCAGGTGTAACCTCCATGTCTCAAATCTTTTGTCAGAGACATTTTTCAGGGACAAAGTATATCTCGAGTCTCGTGCTGCACCAGAATTATATGTGTGCACCTTTCAATAACAACCCCTCATCGTGTATAGCATTGCGTCTCGTGCTTCAAAAAATAACCTCCATTTGGCAAACTTTGTATGAATTCAAATCCAATACTCCTCAGGTTCCTCATTCTTACGGGAATGTTTACATTTCATATTACAAGCAGAAGAAAAAGAAAGTGAACTCAATAGATGGTCAAGTCGATGACTCGCAGCAAGTAATCGTGTGTTTTTGTTGGAATCTTTGTGTATAAATCATGAACTCTGTAAAAATATTAAAGGACAATTTGATTCAATTTAATTTATTGATTACGTGTTCACATTATTCTGCCTATTTAATTTATATGTAACAATTATATATATATATTGCCATTATTTTGTATTATTAATAAACTATTGTTTCTTTCTTTTGAAAATACTATTTAGCATGAAAGTGTCTTCGACTCTATAGTCTCACGTTGCACATTCGACGCAACGTCTGTTTATATTATATGGTCCACTTAAGAAACTGTGTTCTGCGTGTCCACTTAAAGAACTTATCAAATACCGAGAAACTCCTAAGGAGAAAGAACACCTACGAAATTGTTTATTGTATCCCTTCCATGTTCAAAATGTCATACGGTGTGTGATGCAGCGATAGTGAAAACACTTCCCTAAAATTCGTCGTGAAATCAACATAGATTTGTATTTTGTTCTTCTATTAAATAAAGGAAAACTATTTCATTTTAAACGTAATTACTTTTCTGTCGGCTTAAAATTCGACAGGAAGACACCCCAGTGTCACTTTTATACACTTTGTCGAAATTCGGAAATAACACTCATTGTTTCAGAAAATGTAAAGGAATTTTTTTTTATTTGTTTACATTTGGCAAAATTAAAAATGAAGGAGGAAACTTCCAAATACCCTCTGTTTCTCGCTTTTGTATAAATCATTAAAATGACCATCACCTTTTTCAAATGTAAAGACCCTTTTTTGAAATTTTTTTACATGTCAAACAAATGGTAAATAATGCTAACTACATTCAGCTTTTTAACATATCTGAGACGTTGAGCTATGAAGAAGCGAAGATGGAGAAAATTCTAGCATTACACTTCTGAATATGTAAATTTCACCTATTCTATTTTCTGGACGTCCAGCGTCTAGCTTGACGTGTCCAGATTTGAAAAAGCATGTATAACTGAAAATCGTGAGAGGAAAAACGAAAGAGACCCAGGAAGAACGTCAGAGGATCCACTGGAAAGAAACATACATCGCCTGTCCAGGAAAAAAGAAGTTTCGCTACGCTTCGGCTGTTATGTTTGATATGATGTTAAGGTGGGTCATGTCCAGGGTACCTCATTTCCGTTTTCATAGGTCTGGTGTACGATTCAACTGCGGCTACTATCATTCATTGAGTCCAAGCGGACAATGGATTGTTGAGTTCAGCGATGGTGAAATCCTGTACTGAACAGAATCACGTATCAAAAATTTCATTCATTCACGAGTCCGTTCTAAAATTCCAGAAATGAATCTTAAGGTGCCTTCGCCAAGATACTGTCAGGAGGTTTAAGATTCTTGCATATGGAGTTGTTAAAATTACCAGCAGGAAGATTTTTATTTTATAACTTTGTTGTGGTGTAACAGGAAGTATTTCTTTTGTGTGTTTCATTAAGACAGAAATTTTTTGTTATTGAAAATCTTGGTACTGGTTTTAAATTTATAAGGGCCTGGTTTAGATATCGACGATACGATCCTGATGTGTCATGGCGGCGATGCGCGCGCACCCAAAATTTCTGCAACGCGCGCAACGAGTATAACCTCAAATTGTGATTTCGAAAATCATGAGACTCACTTGGATTGTTTGCCGCATTTGTTTTAGCACAAACTTTGGAAGTTTTATGTAAGTAATCATCTGAAAATAAATTATGTGTTTACCATCATGGATACTCAGTGGTAATTTTATTTATATCGGATTATTGGGTTCACCAACTCTCAATGGATTAACGACCCAACTTGAGAAACGCAATTGGAGAAAGAGAAACATTTTTAGGCAATTTTAAAAATCGGTGCCCAACTTGATCAAGAAGGCAATCATCAATTTTATCGAGTGTTTAAGAAAAGTTGAGATTTTGAAAATTGTTTTAAGGAAAAGTAAACAGTGGAGTTGGTAGTTAGGGAGATGGCATCTGACTCGATATGAAAACGGGCAACAGGCACGGGGTGAATGAGTGACCTTGGTAAAATATCGCGGCCACGAGAGAAGCCGTTGAGCCGCGGGAACAAAGAGCTTCTGTCGTCCTTTGTCAGACAGGGTTCCTGCATCTACCGCACTTTCTCCTTTCTCTCTCACTTAGTCTCTTTAATCTACAGTCGACTTCCATTTTCATCTAAAAGGGTTAAAACTATAAAAGCTAGATCGTCACCCCCATCTCTATGAGGATTTTAACCCTATTGTTACACCGTGTTCTGAATTTTGTGTTTTAAAATCAATGCCATGTTACCAATTTTTGGGGTCTGTTACTAATTAGGAAAGCAGCAGAAACCTGTAATTTAAAACTATTTCACCATCAGATTTTAGATCATCAGACTAATGATAAAACTGTGTTTCTCGCTGTGTGTAGTATGCTACCTTTTGGCATCAATGATCCCATTTTTGTTTGTTAAACATTTGTTAAAAATTCAAGTACCTATTAGGCGTTTATCATCTTTCTGAATACTGTAAAAGCATTAAACGAGTTCGACTTAAAATAACAGATCTATATTATTTCTATTAATGCATTGCCCAAAAAAAGGATTCTAGTAATAGTTACAGCTAAAATAAATCTCAATTGTTTCAAGGGTACGGAATAGGCTTAAGGGATGAAGATGCATTGTCAGAGTAAGTTGAAAAAACATTTATGCTGGTACATAATGCTTTTAGCGGATCTCTTGTTTCCCCCGTTTTGGTACAAATCAAGGCATTTGTAAATACGTTTTTCTACCCGTGTGTGCACGCACCATGGAGCAGCACACTTATGCCAACAATATGTATGCCAAAAGGGCGAGGGATAAGAAAATATGACGAAAAAGAACGGCTATAATGTGAATGTCGGAAGAACGACAACATTAGAAAACAATTCATTTTCCTAAAGGATGCTTCTCAGAAATTATGTACCAACAATCGAATATCGAAATAGGATCAAAATTTCAAAAACAAAAACTACAAATCATGTTTTAAAAATATTCAAAGTTCCAGAGAATGTTGATGGCTAGTGGGATGGCAGCACCTACCATTCTGAGGCAGAAGACTAGCGATCCAAGTTTTTGGGATGGAGAAAAGAGGAGAAAGCTCTCCATCGCAGTCCGTCGCCTCGACCAGAGGGTTGGGAGGGTGGTTTTCCGAGTGTTTTACGCATGCGTCTCACAGAACCACCCCCATACAGATCCCACCATTTCAGCCCTGTGATTCCTCTCTCGCGCGCCACCCCTCTATTGATTTTGTTACATCCAGCCTCAACCCCGACGCGGCCTCAACGACCCTCGCGAAACAGGGACGTCGGTACGATACGCGCCGATGCGTACATGCCGGTATACGTATGTATATTCAAATATATATCACCGTTGCCCGCGTAAATAATACCTACTTCACTCTCTTGTTTAAATGCCTGCCACGTTATCCAAAAGATCACGATTTCACAAATTTTACTTCCAAATTGTTTCAAGCTTTCACTTTAACAAAATGGTGTACACTCTGTCTCTGCACAGTCATAGATGATAGAAAAAACTAGAGCGTTTCAAAATGTTTCTTTTGAAAATTCTGGTGTTTTTTTCTTAATTGCTCTATGGCTTTATTAAAATCCGAGGGTAATTTTATTGAAACTTCATTTCTCTATTTTTTATAAATGGCGTTAAAGAGGACTCGTGAACAAGAGATAACATCAGATTCTTCGGTACCATGACATTTAAAATAAAAAAAATAAACGATTACTCAGGTAACAAAAGCTGAGAAATGATTCTCAATGTTTAGTAGGTTGCTTTCTCTAAGAGATGGCGCTGTCTAGTTTCTAAGTCGATTCACGGACTTTATGGTAATTGTTTACTTATGTGGCTCTTCCGAATTATAAAGTTTTTACATATGTAGTCGATTTTGTTTATAAAAGAACCTCTTCAAATATTCAGTATTGATTTTAAACTTATTAGTTTAATGAGAATTGTATACCTAATCATATATTGACAGCCGTCAATACTCTCAGGGTTGTGTACTCACGCACAGGGGTGGGTAGTTACGCATCATACCTAAATCGTTTATGACAACAGAGCAAGAGACGAAACCAAAATTTGAATATTTTCCGAATCTAAACTTATTTAACTTATTTTGAATCTTCACAGGCTCAAGGTCATCAAACAAACCAAACTTATGTTTAGCCACAAAACAGATATAAGAACAGGAAGGCTGAATTTTTCTTGTTGTTAATATTTAAAAACTATCAATTTTTATACACATTTTTAGGGTTAAAATAGTAATGTCAGACGGCGTTCCAAATAGTTGGGCACACCTTTTTAAGCATTTAATTTATAAATTAGTTATTAACAGTTAATTAATTTATTAAACAGGGCGAATTACTTCATTCATTTGTTAACGTTTGCTAATTGTAACAAAAAGTGAGAAAACTTTTTTTATTTAATTACGGAATTGGAGACATTTAGCGATGGGTTTGTGAAGCTTACCAGATGGTAAAGTATTACGTTACCGGTAATTACCTGAAATTACCAGTAATTACTCACTAAATTCTCGTTTTGGTAAACGTTTACTGGTAATTACTGGTAAAAGGCTCGGTATTTTTGGGTAATACCAAGCACAGCACATTACTAGAGATATTGATATTGAAATTTTAATTTAGGCCAACGTCCCATGACTCCTTTTGCGTTGCGTGGTAAAGAGATAGAAAAGGACAAAGTATCTGTGTGTCCTTTTTTATCTCATTATAACGCAACGCAATACGGGACACCGGCCTTAGTCCCTAGTTACATAATCATAGACAATTTGGGTTGTAGACATTCATCTCAAAATGAAAGTAGCCGACTGACTATTAAGTCGAATTCACAAGTGAAGAATCGAAAGTTGGACAACTTTGTGTTAGACGAATTGAAAATTGATGGAAATTCAGTTTTTTTTTGAATTTACATATAACTTAATGTTAAGGAGAAAGAATAATATGTTTATGTAATTATTATGTGCTTTACTTTTAAGTTGGTAAAATATTAGTTTGTTTTAATTGTCATACAATCGAAATTTCTAAGTTTGAATTAATAATAATAATAATAATAATAATAATAATAATAATAATAATAATTGCATTAATTAATAATAATTAATTAATGCAATTTATAATGCAAATCTAACCTAAATGTAGTTTGAAATAAAATAAATATTATGAAAATTATTTTCACAATAATAATAACATGGACGAATTAAAGGGATAAAAATCTTTTAAGTGTCTGAACGATATAAAAAACGAATTACTGTTTATTAGATTTACAGTTTGACAGAGCTTCTATTTTAAGTAATTAGTGATTGGCATAATTTTAAAGTGGACGATTTTTTATTGAGTCTACTTTTAATTTTACCGCTTTTTAATGTAACCTAATTTCATTTTGCCTTATTCCCATTTATTAAATTATACATTTATACGAATTATCATTACGTTTAATTTATAATTAACGCATTAATTACATAACCTAAAACAGTGTCTCATATTAATTAATTGCCATAAATTGAAAATGTGCGATTAATTATTTACCTGAATATTATTCTTCCGAAATAGATTGTAGACGAAAGTTTAAATTAATAACATGTAAATTTACTTAAATCAAATCTCATCGAAAATAAATTTGAACTAAGTACCAATACATGAAATTATTGTTTGACATAATTTTTATTTGGTCGTTTTTATATTTAATATAATTTGCATTTAATCGAATACTTTTTTAATTAATTTACAATTTTCCAAAATTACTTTATGACATAATCTACATTTAAAGAAATGTTTGGTTTACCTAATTTTTTTGTTTGAATTAAAAACAATTTATATTGTAAAAGTAACATAAATGTAGATTGAATTAAAATAAATATTATGAAGATGATTTTCATAATAATAATAACATGGACGAATTAGAGGGATAAAGATGTTTTAAGTTTCTGAACGATATAAAAAACGAATTACTGTTTACTAGAATTACAGTTTGACAGAGCTTCTATTTTAAGTAATTTGTGATTGGCATAATTTTAAAGTGGACGATTTTTTATTGAGTCTACTTTTAATTTTACCGCTTTTTAATGTAACCTAATTTCATTTTGCCTTATTCCCATTTATTAAATTATACATTTATACGAATTATCATTACGTTTAATTTATAATTAACGCATTAATTACATAACCTAAAACAGTGTCTCATATTAATTAATTGCCATAAATTGAAAATGTGCGATTAATTATTTACCTGAATATTATTCTTCCGAAATAGATTGTAGACGAAAGTTTAAATTAATAACATGTAAATTTACTTAAATCAAATCTCATCGAAAATAAATTTGAACTAAGTACCAATACATGAAATTATTGTTTGACATAATTTTTATTTGGTCGTTTTTATATTTAATATAATTTGCATTTAATCGAATACTTTTTTAATCAATTTACAATTTTCCAAAATTACTTTATGACATAATCTACATTTAAAGAAATGTTTGGTTTACCTAATTTTTTTGTTTGAATTAAAAACAATTTATATTGTAAAAGTAACATAAATGTAGATTGAATTAAAATAAATATTATGAAGATGATTTTCATAATAATAATAACATGGACGAATTAGAGGGATAAAGATGTTTTAAGTTTCTGAACGATATAAAAAACGAATTACTGTTTACTAGAATTACAGTTTGACAGAGCTTCTATTTTAAGTAATTTGTGATTGGCATAATTTTAAAGTGGACGATTTTTTATTGAGTCTACTTTTAATTTTACCGCTTTTTAATGTAACCTAATTTCATTTTGCTTTATTCCCATTTATTAAATTATACATTTATACGAATTATCATTTCGCTTTATTTATAATTAACATATTTGTTACATAACCTAAAAACAGTGTGTCATATTAATTAATTGACATAAATTGAAAGTGTGCGAATAATTATTTACCTAAATATTATTATTCCGAAATAGATTGTAATCGAAAGTTTAAATTAACAACACGTAAATTTAATAAAATCAATTTCCACCGAAACTGCATTTGAACTAAATACCAATACCTGAAATTATTATTTGACATAATTTTTCTTTCGCGTATTTTGTATTTACTATTATTTCATTTTATTGAAATTTCAATCTAATCGAATTTTCGCGCGTTAGAAATATCATGTTGCCTAAACCCAAGTATTCGAATTTTAATTCTTCGACAATTTCATAATTCGAACAGTTTCCGATCCCTGACATTTCTGTATGTCGGGGATCGGAAACTTTTCAAATTATATAGAAATGTCAGGGATCGGAAACTGTTCGAATTATGAAATTGTCGAAGAATTAAAATTCGAATACTTGGGTTTAGGCAACATGATATTTCTCACGCGCGAAAATTCGATTATATTGAAATTTCAATGAAATGAAATAATAGTATATGCAAAATGCGCGACAGAAAAATTATGTCAAATAATAATTTCATGTATTGGTATTTAGTTCAAATGCAGTTTCGGTGGAAATTGATTTAATTAAATTTACGTGTTGTTAATTTAAACTTTCGATTACAATCTATTTCGGAATAATAATATTTAGGTAAATAATTGTTCGCACACTTTCAATTTATGTCAATTAATTAATATGACACACTGTTTTTAGGTTATGTAACTAATATGTTAATTATAAATTAAGCGAAATGATAATTCGTATAAATGTATAATTTAATAAATGGGAATAAAGCAAAATGAAATTAGGTTACATTAAAAAGCGGTAAAATTAAAAGTAGACTCAATAAAAAATCGTCCACTTTAAAATTATGCCAATCACTAATTACTTAAAATAGAAGCTCTGTCAAACTGTAATTCTAATAAACAGTAATTCGTTTTTTATATCGTTCAGACACTTAAAACATTTTTATCCCTTTAATTCGTCCATGTTATTATTATTGTGAAAATAATTTTCATAATATTTATTTTATTTCAAACTACATTTAGGTTAGATTTGCATTATAAATTGCTTTTAATTCAAACTTAGAAATTTCGATTGTATGACAATTAAAACAAACTAATATTTTACCAACTTAAAAGTAAAGCACATAATAATTACATAAACATATTATTCTTTCTCCTTAACATTAAGTTATATGTAAATTAAAAAAAAAACTGAATTTCCATCAATTTTCAATTCGTCTAACACAAAGTTGTCCAACTTTCAATTCTTCACTTGTGAATTCGACTTAATAGTCAGTCGGATACTTTCATTTTTAGATGAATGTCTACAACCCGACAATTTGGAAAAGATGCATAACTACCCAACCCTGAGCATATCGAAACTTGTCAAACCATGAGTATTTATTAAATTATATTTATTTAACTATACGTATTATTAACTTTATAATTCGGAAAAGCCATATAAGTAAACAATTATCGAATTTACATTAGAAAATTACAAAAATTTACATTTAAAAAAAGTCGGTCTATAAAATAGACAGCGCCATCTCTTGGAAAAACTAATCCACATCTGAAGAATCAAATCTTAAGCTATTGTCATCTTTCTTTATTTATTTTTTTTAAATGTCATTGTGGCACAGAACAATAAGAGTTGTAAGCATTTTCTTTAAGAGTTCTCTTCATCGTTCTTTATAAAAGAACAAAAATGGCATTTCAATAAAAATATTTTAGAAATTAAACAATTATGTAAATATTGTATTCTATAAATCTATATATACATTATTATTATAATATACCTTATAAAGTAACACAAATATCGAATTATTAAATTTCAAAATCGAATAACGAAAATTTCATGTCAAGAGCTGAAAGTTTGTCGGTTCTGTGTACGCCATAAAATTCTAGTCTCGTAAATCAGAAAATTTGGATTTTCCACTTTACGAACGGAACCATTTGTATTCGAAATGACGAGTATTGCGTAAATGACTCGTGTTACCAGAAATTACCTCATGCCGTTGTATTTGCATGTACGTCACACACGTCATTTGCCAGTGACGCACATGCAAATATTAATCCCGCACCCCCTGTCATACCATCCAATTCGAGATGAAGCTTTAAAACTACCGAGTATCCACAACGAAAATTAATAATGCAAATGGCAGTACATAACGTGAATAAAAAAACATATTATATAATAAAACCAGATATTTAGCCTCACTTATTGACCATTATTTATGGTATCAATTCTATTGCTGCGAATTGTGCGACTGTATTTTATTATTATTACCATTATTTTTCTTTCTGTGTATTTTTTACGTTCAACTAAAAATCATAGTGAAAGGAATAAAAATACGAGATTTTAGACAGGTAGATAGAAAATGTGAAATTATGTGAATGTTTCTGAATAGTTTGGGAGAATAATTTCTCTCTCTCTCTCTCTCTTTCTCTCTCTCTCGTGGACTTTTTATTTTTCTCCTTTAACTCTACTCCGCTACTTTGGCCAAGTCTGCGTGCAGCGAACCAACCACCAAGCCACTCGGTGGTCCCCAACTAGTTCAAGTACCACGTGCTCGGTCCGCCCTTGCGCTCACGTCCGACCAAAAAGTACTCTCCAGAGCGTTTGCGGTGGATTGGTGGTGCTCAGCATGTTAAGACTCCTCGTCACTGGTAACCATGGGGTTCTCAAGAGGCCCCATATGATACCCTGTGATAATTTAGCCTATCGAAAATCCTTCAACTACCACTAACCTTTCGAATTGTTCAAATCATGTTTCTACATTAGAAATGAAAAAAGCCTCAAGTGTAGAAATATCCTCGACAATGTGCTGCTGTTTAAAAAAATATCCCTTATTTTCTCAATTTAATCTGATGTAATCTGAAGAAATGCTTAGAATTAATTTTGAAGGCTTGTTTTCGGTATTTACCAGAAATACGAATTTTTACCGGTAATTACCGGTGAATTGTTACCGAAGCCGTAATTTCAAAATAATTACTTTTAGAACTGGTTTTTATAATGATGAAACTGAAATTAATACTTTAGTGGTGTTAGACTGTTTCTCGAATTGCATTTTTTAACGAATAATAAGTGTACAGGGACGGTGACTTGTAAATTTTTGCCATCTGCAAACTTAATATTGACCCAGGATGGAGGGGAAGGGGGAGAGAAATAAAACAATAATACCTTAAAGAGTTTCTTAATTAGCGTAATTATTGTAACTCAAAAGTTGACAATTTTATTTGATTTCGAGTACATTTTCGGAAATAATCACCAAATAATCAAAATAATGTAAAATTTGTGATCAAATCATTACAAGTTAAAAAAAAAAAATTTTAATTCACGAACTTAATTGAAATTTGAGAAAAATAATTGAAAAATGATTAAAACATTGAAAAGTGGGGACAATAACTTAGATTTAAGATAATAAATGAAAATTTAGGAAATAAATTAAAAAATGATTAATATATCTACTTAAAAGGTGGAGAAAATAATTGCAAAAGTATAAAAGAAAATGAAAATTGAAAAAGATAATTGAAAAATGAGATCAATAATTGAAAATTCAAGGAATTCAACTGAGAAATGAGTAGTGAGAATAATTAAAAATTGAAGAAATTGATTGCAAAATGATAAGAATAGTAATTGAAAATTGAAGAAAAATGATAAAAATAATCGTTTATTGAAGAAAATAATGGAAATTTGAGGAAAATGATTGGAATTTTCGGAATTAATCAACAAAAAATCAAAATAATATAAAAATTTTTGAAAATCATTGCAATTTAACAAAAAAAAATAATAAAAAATTGTCGAAAGTTATTTGGAATATGAGAAAAATAATAATTGAAGAATGATTAAAAAATTGAAACGTGAATACAGTAACTTAGATTTGAGATAATAAATAAAAATTTAGGAAATAAATTGAAAAATGATTATATCTACTTAAAAGAAGGAGAAAATAACTGCAAAAGTATAAGAGAAAATGATTTTGAAAAAAATAATTGATAAATGAGATAAATAATTGAAAATTTAGGTATTGAATTGAGAAGTGAATAGTGAAATTAATAAAAAATTGAAGAAATTGATTGCAAAATGATAACAAAAGTAATTGAAATTTAAAGAAAATTATGAAAATTTGAGAAAAATATTTTAAAGTCTAGAAAATTAATTGAAGAGTAATAAAAATAATAAAAAATTCTAAACAATATTTGCAAAGTAATAAAAATAATTAAAAACTGAAGAAAATTATTCAAATTTGAGAAATATGTTTCAAAATCTAGAAAATTAATTAAAGAGTAATGAAAATAATGAAAAATTTGAGACAATATTTGCAAAGTAATCAAAATAATTTAAAATTGAAGACATGTTTTGCAAAATGATAATATTTATAATTAAAAATGGAAGAAAATTATTAAAATTTGAGAAATATATTTTAAAATCTAGGAAATTAATTAAAGAGTAATGAAAATAAAAAAAATTCAAAACAACATTTGCAAAGTAATAAAAATAATTAGAAATTGAAGAAAATAATTTAATTTTTTGAGAAATAATTTAACAAATTGCAACATATATTTGTAATGAAAGAAAATAATTTCAGAAGGATAAAAATAATTGTATACTGTAAAAATAAGTGAAAGTTGTGATATATTTTAAAAAAATTCATTAAAAAATAATTGAATATGACAGAAAGTAATGGAAAAATGATAGAAATAATAGCAAATCGAAGAAAATAATGGAAATTTGATATGAATAATTGAAATCTTCAATATTACATTAAAACGTGAATAAAGTAACTTACATTTGAAATAATAAATAAAAATGTAGGAAATTAATTGAAAAATAATTAATATATCTACATAAAAGGCGGAGAAAAGAATTGCAAAAATATAAAAGAAAATAAAAATTGAAAAAAATGTTCGAAAAATGAGATAAATAATTGAAAATTGTAAAAATTGATTGCAAAATGATAATAATAATATTTGAAATTGAAGAAAATTATTAAAATTTTAGAAAAATATTTTAAAGTCTAGGAAATTAATTGAAGAATAATGAAAATAATATAAAATTTGAGAAAATATTTGTAAAGTACTAAAAATAATTTTAGTTTGTGAAAAATAATTGAAAAAATTTCAATCTGTAAGTATTTGTAATATAATTAATTGCAGAATGATGAAAATAATTGTAAATTGAAAAAATAATTAAAATTTGAGATAAATAATAAAAAAATTAGAAAATTAATTGAAAAATAAATTTAATAATAAAGTAATTGATTGGAATAATTGTATATTAAAAAAATAATAAACATTTGTAAAGAATAATTTTAAAAATTACAGAATATATTTGAGATAAACAAAATTACAATTACAATTATTATAATATTATAATTCTTCAAACTTCAATTAAGTTGAAATTTCATTGATTAAAATTTTAATTAATTCACTCTTTGAAAAAAGTAAATTTAAAATTATTTAAAATTTTTTTCAATTTTTAAGAGTTCTTTTCTTTTATGATTTTAATTATATTTGCTACAATTAGTTGAAAAAAAAAAAAAAAAATAGTTGAAAATTTTCAACTATTTTTATCGTTTTTCAACATTTTTCTTCAATTTTATTTTCATTATTTTTTATTTTTTCCCCTCATTTTTAAATTCAATTTTCCAAGTTTCAATTCTTTTCTTTAATCTTTGAGAATAGTAAATTTAAAATTATTTAAAAATTTCTTAAATTTTCTTTTATGATTTTAATTATTTGATACAATTGTCAACTATTTTTATCATTTTCCAAAAAATTTCTTCATTTTCTAATTATTTCCATTATTTTTCAATTTTTCCTCTAATTTTTAAATTCAATTTCCGAAAGTTTCAATTCTTTTCTTTAATTTTTTCAAACAAAAAAATTTCAGTTTTAATTATTATCTTTAATATCAAATTAGTTAAATTATTTATTAATTAATTTTCAACTTCTTTTGTCATTTTTCAATTATTTTTTCGAAATATGTTTTTTTTAATTTTAATCATTTTCTTGGAATTGTAAATTCATTTATCCACATTCTCATTAAGAAATGTATTTTTTGTCAGTAATTCTGCCATATGGAACTCCATAGGGCGACTTTTTTGCGTTATGGAATTTGCAGACGTACCATACACAAGTCGCCGCCCCTGTAAGTGTAATATATTTAATAATTAATTAATCATTCTGAACTGTCATATTGGTGGTTGTCAAAATGAAGGAAAACTCTATGCTGAAGAATGGAAATTCGGTTAGGATGAATATTATTAAAAATCTTATCTATCACTCTTAAAATGAATAATTTTCGAAGGAGCAGTTTTAAAAGTAACAAATAAATTCAATATTTGTTATTGACAGTTATTGTTATTATCTGTTATTAAAAACATTCTTTTTAACTAAATAAATAACTTTTATTTCAGAAGCCCATCACTACGTATAATGACATTTAACTTTAAATTATTAAACAGTTTCATAATCATTAAATGTGCTATTCTAAATCTAATCCATAAACCTTAAGCAGGCTTTTAATTAAAGTTTTCTCAAAATGGTCAAAGTTAAAGAAGAAATTTTGGAATTTCCTGTTTTTGAACGTCAACATTATTTTATGTTTATTGTAAATTAAATTTTCCATTTAAAAAGTTAGTTTTTCCATTTTAAAAAGTAGAATAATGACTTCAAACATAACCTCTTTTCGAGCATATGTGTCGAATTGCTCGTTAATCCAATCTTTAATTTAATTTCCAATTAACCCAATTTTAAAAGTAGAGAAGTAGATTTATATTTTGATTATATTTAAAAGGTTTCTGTGTTATTAATGGACGAAACGAAAAAGTACCGTTTTTTAGTTTTCATTGTTATTTAAAGCAGAATTGAATTTGCCTTGGAATTTGCCTCGAGACCTCTGGGAATTAGAGATAATTGGCAAATAAAAATACTGTAATGAGGAGATCAACATTGTTTCTTAAATGAGGAGTCCATAAAATATTCAAATCAACATCTGGTAGCTTCATTTGTGCAAACTTGAGTCCGTTAAGCCGGCTTTGGCGTAAGTCAGGCGTGCGAAGACTCAAGAGCCTTGTTTCGTGGGATTGTTGGATCACCCTGCGATATTGCGCAGTTTCGATCCAATTGACAACTTCTCCAGACTCATCCAAAGGGGTGTCCAGCTGGGATATGACACGAACATTGAAAGAAACTCAAATACGACAAGTTTAAATTTATCTCATGTCTTTCAAAACGAATTTCTTGTTTTATGAGAGAGCAACTTTCCAGAAACAATATTGGTAAGAAAATTGAGAAGCAATATACCAGTAATGTTAAACTCGTATAGTGAAAAGAAGGCTGAAATATTATACAATAATTCATAATTTGTAATACATTTTATTCATTTTTACATTTCAATTTACATTGTTCTTAAAATTTTATAAATTTTTTAATTCTTCCTGCTTAATATAACATAGGAAAAACATATTATCAAACGATGAATTTCATATTTTAATAGTTAAACTGTGAAATAAAAATAGTGTTCCAGTTTTTCTTTAGTATGATTATAAAAATCGTATTAAAAAGATGTCTTTAAATGCTGATAACTCTGTTAGATTGTTTGGTGGGAGAATAGTAGGGAAATTTTTTTAAATTAAGCCAACTAAAACCTTGAAATTTTAACTTTAAAATAAGCCAAAGAAAACTTAATTATCTTTATTGGTTTGAAAGTTATAAGTAAATGAGTTTAACCGTGCGTGGAAAATTTTTAACGCACCGATCTTGCTTCTCTCTAAAACTATTTCGTCCGCCGCTGGATCTGCGCCTGCGCACACGTCAGTCGGACCAGCAGTGTAATCGTTGCGTTTATTCGTATTATATATTTACTTATAACTTTCAAACCAGTCAAGCTATTAAAGTTTAATTTGGCTTATTTTGAAATTAAAAGTTCAAGGTTTCATTTAGTTTAATTTCAAAATATTCCTATTATTTCTCTAGAAAATACAGCTCACCAAACCAGAACAATAAAAATTCACTAAAAACCAAAAATTCACCTGTCTTAATCACATCAAATCTCCGTTTCTATTAATCAAAAAAACCTTCAATTTACGACTATTTGACGGCAAATTTTATGAGCTTTCCAATGGTGTATAAAAAAATTATTTTTGCTTATTTCTAACAGAGTTATCAACACTTAAGGACATTCATCTCTCTAATACGATTTTTGTAAGTGGTATTTTGTCCAGTAGTGTATATTAAAATAACAAAACTGTTACCTAAAGTTCCTAAAGTGTCTAAAAAGCAAAAAGTTGCAAACCAACATAAAAAACTAAAATTCTAGGAAATCCTAAGATACCAAATCTTCTAACACAAATTCTTGCATCTGAGAATGTCAAAACAAGATAGTCTGCTCTGTCAAGGACGGTCTTGAAGATCAGATATTCAAGTTTGAAGTGATTCCTTTGTTGAAGGAGTTCTCGGCGGAAATTTATGTAAAAGCATGCATAGGAGATTCGACATCAGCATGTGTGGATCATTCGGTGTGTAATAACGTAAAATTGAAGGTCGCGGATAACAGGCCATCTCTCGCATCCTCATAACATGTAAAACACCAGGATTAGAGGATAATAACGAGAATACCGGGTACAACAGTATTCGTGTATAGTTGGTACTATCTGTGTGGAAACTGGAAGGTAACCGAGTGTATTTTCGTGGGTGGCTGCCATTCGCTGGACACACGTATGTCTCTGAGCTAGTGATAATGAAACTCTATGCTGGCTCCAAAGGGAGGAACGATGTAATTCCCGGTAGCCCATGTCCTCTGAGTGGACAGTAGGGATCTCGGCTGCCCCCTGTGGCTTTAATAACGCTTTATTAACCCACTTTGAACCCAAGTCCAACGTCGACCTAAACTCTTATACAAAATAGTAGACAGAATATCCACTATTTTGTATATAAGAGTTTATAGGTGAAGACACCAAAAGCAATATATGATTTTTAGAAGACACATTTTATGATCATGGATATTAGAACAAGTCGCATCGTGAATTTTATGACCAAGTCAAAATTCAATTTAATAGCCCTGCTACTCTCATCAATGCTGATACAGATAATTTAAGGGATAAATTATATTTTGAAGGATCGCGTGATTCATTATAAGCTTGTTTTGACGTGTGATCCACCAACGTATAAACTCACGCAAGCAGAAGATATAAATACATTTGCACGAAAACTCACTATTAAATGCATTAGCGTCTGCTAAACGTCATTGGGGAGATTCGGTGATCATTGGGGTGTATCTAGTTTCATTTCCCACCCCACGAAAATAGTCACGTGCTAGCACAAGTTGTGAACTAATTTTATCTGGAACTAGACTCACTTTCTCGTTACTTGTAGCAGCAATTGCCACGCATTTTATATTTGAGCGCACGCGGCCACATAATTCACAATTGGGAGGTGAAAAAGCGGTCGTGTGCCTCACCTAACTAAGTTCAAGTGACCTCATAAAATTGTTAAAATAATCAAGTCGTATCTAGTTTGAGTATCTGCGCTTCTCCAAAGATCATGTAATTTGAGTTCCCACCAACTGGGATTTATAATGGTCATTGAAAAAATTGATAATTGTTTGAAAAATTGTTTTGTTGCATGAATTATAAAATGTCACAAGAAAAAGGCTCACAGTCAATCCTAAAAAAACCTTTTTTTAGAGCAAAATTTAAAAATTTTATAATTGAAAAAATTGCAAGAAAAAATTGATATTAAACAAAATAATGGTAAAATAATTTTAAAGAAAATGAAATCATTTAAAAATTGGGGAAACTAATTTAAAAAATCATAGACAAATTTTATAAATAAAGAAAATAATTTAAATTTGAGTAAATTACTTGAAAATTTTGAAAATAAACTGAAAAAAATTGAATAATGAAAAAATAGGGGAAATAATTGAAAATTTGAAAAAAAAATTGAAAATTGAGATAAATAATATTAAATTGAAAAAATAATTAAAATTTGTGAAAATAATTGAAAAAATTACAAAATATATTTTAAATAAAGGAAGGTTAAAGAAAATTGCAGAAAAATACTTAAATCTTTTAGAAGTTTATTGAAAAAAAAAAGAAAATAATTAAAAATTAGATAAAATAAATTAAACAAGATAAACATAATTTTAAATTAAAGAGAATAATGTTTTATTAAACAGAAATAATTAAAAACTTTTTGGAAATTAAGAAAGAGAACGAAACTCATTGAAAATTAAAGAAAATAATTTAAAAAATCATATAAATAATTAAAAATTAAATAAAATAATTGAAATCTCAGATGAATAATTTACAATTTTTTAAATTATAAAAGAAATGAAAAAAAATGAAAATTCAAGGATATGAATTTTGGAAAATAATTGAAAAATTATTTTACACTTTCAAACTTGAAGAAAATAATTGAAATATGGTACAAACACTGATAAGTTGTAAAAAATAAATGAAATTTGAGAGAAATAATTGAAAAAATCATAGAATATATGTTTGAAAAAGAAAATAATTACAAAATTATTTATAAATTTTAATTAAAGAGAATAATTATAAAATCGCAGAAATAATCGAAAATTGATGAAAACAATAATTGAAATTTCAGATAAATAATTAAAGTTTTTAAAAATTATGACAAAGGAATGAAAATAATTAAAAATCGGAGAAAATAATATAAAATTACAGAATTTGTTTTTAAGACAAAGAAAAAAATTGAAAAATTGTTTAAAAAATTGAAAATTAAAGACAATAATCTAAATTTGAGATAAAAACTGAAAACGTGGGAAATTAATTGAAAAAGAATGAAAATATTAAAAGATGGAGAACATAATTGAAAATTGAGATATATATTTGAAAGTTCAGTAAATTAATTAAGAAGTTATGAAAATGATTAAAAATTGAAAAAAAATAATTGCAAAATGACAAAAATTATGGTAAATTAAAAAATTTATTTTAAATTTGCGATGAATAATGTAAAATTGAGGAATAAATAATTGAATTGATTTAATGTCAAGGCAAAAATAATTAAAATTGAATAAGTGATTGAGAAAACTAAACAAAATAATTGAAACTTCAGGAAGGTAAATTTAAGATTTATGGAAACAATTTAAAAATAAATAATTAAAATAATAATTCTAGAAAATAGTTGTAAAATGATAAAAATAGTACAAAATTGTATTTTAAATAATTGAAATTATTATAGAAAATTTTAAATCACTTCAAATTTAATATTTTTGAAACGTGGACTAATTGAACGTAATGAATGCAAATTCACATTAACTGAAATTTGAAAAAATTAATTCAAAATTGAAAATAATAATTGAAACTTCAGATGAATAACGGAATATTTTGAAAATTATGCCAAAAGAAGGAAAATAATTAAAAATAGAAAATAATATGAAATTACAGAATTTGTTTTTAAGCAAAAGAAAATAATTGAAAAATCGTTTAAAAGATCGAAAATTGAAGTCAGTAATATAAATTGGAAATAAAAACTGAAAATGTAAGAAATTAATTGAAAAATAAGGAAAATATTAAAAGATGGGAAAAATAATTGAAAATTCAGATAGTTCAGTAAATTAATTAAGAAATTATGAAAATGATTGAAATTTGAAAATAACAATTGCAAAACGACAAAAATGATGGTAAATTAAAAAAATTAATTTAAATTTGCAATGAATAATGTAAAATTAAGGAATAAATAATTAAACTGATTTAATGTCACAAGCAAAAATAATTAAAATTGAAAAAGTGATTGAGAAACCTAAACAAAATAATTGAAATTTGAGGAAAGTAAATTTATAATTTACGGAAACAATTTAAAAATAAATAAAATAATAATTGTAGAAAATAGTTGGAAAATGATAAAAATTGTACAAAATTGTATTTTAAGTAATTGAAATCATTAGAGAAAATTTTTAATCACTTCAAATTTAATAATTTTAAAATGTGGACTAATTGAACTTTTAATCAATGCAAGTTCACATTGACTGAAATTGAAAATAATAATTGAAATTTCAGATGAATAATTGAAAATTTTGAAAATTATGCCAAAAGAATGAAAATGTTTAAAAAATGGAGAAAATAATATGAAATTACAGAATTTTTTTTAAGCAAAAGAAAATAATTGAAAAATCGTTTAAAAGATCGAAAATTGAAGTCAATAATCTAAATTGAAAATAAAAACTGAAAATGTAAGAAATTAATTGAAAAATAAGGAAAATATTAAAAGATGGGAAAAATAATTGAAAATTCAGATAGTTCAGTAAATTAATTAAGAAATTATGAAAATGATTGAAATTTGAAAATAACAATTGCAAAACGACAAAAATGATGGTAAATTAAAAAAATTAATTTAAATTTGCAATGAATAATGTAAAATTAAGGAATAAATAATTAAACTGATTTAATGTCACAAGCAAAAATAATTAAAATTGAAAAAGTGATTGAGAAACCTAAACAAAATAATTGAAATTTGAGGAAAGTAAATTTATAATTTACGGAAACAATTTAAAAATAAATAAAATAATAATTGTAGAAAATAGTTGGAAAATGATAAAAATTGTACAAAATTGTATTTTAAGTAATTGAAATCATTAGAGAAAATTTTTAATCACTTCAAATTTAATAATTTTAAAATGTGGACTAATTGAACTTTTAATCAATGCAAGTTCACATTGACTGAAATTGAAAATAATAATTGAAATTTCAGATGAATAATTGAAAATTTTGAAAATTATGCCAAAAGAATGAAAATGTTTAAAAAATGGAGAAAATAATATGAAATTACAGAATTTTTTTTAAGCAAAAGAAAATAATTGAAAAATCGTTTAAAAGATCGAAAATTGAAGTCAATAATCTAAATTGAAAATGATAACTGAAAATGTAAGAAATTAATTGAAAAATAATAAAAATATTAAAAGATGGGAAAAATAATTAAAAATTTAGGTAGTTCAGTAAATTAATTAAGAAATTATGAAAATGATTAAAATTTGAAAATAATAATTGCAAAATGAAAAAAATTATGGTAAATTAAAAAAATTAATTTAAATTTGAGGAATAAATAATTAAATTGATTTAATGTCAAGCAAAAATAATTAAAATTGAAAAAGTGATTGAGAAAACTAAACAAAATAATTGAGATTAGAGGAAGGTAAATTTAAGATTTATGAAAACAATTTAAAAATAATTAAAATAATAATTGTAGAAAATAGTTGGAAATCAAATATATTTTTCTTTCATAACCTATATAAGCGAATTAATTAAAATTATTATAAAGTTCATTTATTCGCATCAGATACTATAATTTCAAATCAAAAATATTACTTTACAAATACAATATAATATGTTTCGTACTTTTATTGTTGATATTATTTTTAAAAAAAAAGCAATCACATGTGTTGTTCACATTTTTTTGAATCACCGGTGTGTTCACTTCCCAAAATATATTATGTGTTAAGCACGCAATACCTTCTTTTTTGAGTAGAATTTTTTACAAAAAAGGTGTAAAATATCCGAAACGATAAATTTCAGCTATGTTAATTGGGTCAGAATTCTTGAAGTGGCCCCCTAATTTTTGTTGAGTCAAGGAATTTTTTTCATTCATATATGTTTTGATAGTCTATGATGATACTAGAAAAACCTTTAAAGCGTTTTTCAAAATTTGAATATTTTCCAAAGTTATAAACAATCAAAGTTTTTTGCATCGTTTTAGAAAATAACCATTTTCTCGCGTTTGGATGTACCGATTTTGATAAATTTTGGAAGAGAGACTAATAAGGAATCCTACTTAAGATAAACGGTCAAAATTAAAATAAATAATGTAATTTAATTAAATAAATTAAGTTGTTAATTTTTGAGGTTACAAATAAACAATGTCCTCCATCGATTATACCATTTTTCTTTAATCAATCTAGAGAAAACTTTTAATATTTTATTTCAATAATAAAAAAGTGGGATATTCTGTTACATTAGTAATAACAATAATTTTGGTCTCGTCAAATTTTAATAAAATAACAGAAATTTAAAATAAAACAAATGAATTTGCTCCTGCTACGTGTTTTTACAAGGTTCGCGTTGTCAAAATTAGTTGATAATTTTTTCAAACACAAGCATACTGTTGCAATTCAATTGTTTTATTTTAAATGTCTGGTATTTTATTAAAATTTGGCTAAACTGAAATTCTTGTTATTACTAAAGTAACAGAATATCCCACTTTTTTATTATTGAAATAAAATGTTAAAAGTTTTCTCTAAAAGATTGATTAAAGAAAAATGGTAAAATCGATGGATTTGACCGCTTATCTTAAGTACGATTCCCTATTAGTCTCTCTTCCAAAATTTATCAAAATCAGTACTTCCAAATGCGTGAAAATGGTTATTTTCTGAAACGATGCAAAAAACTTTGATCGTTTATAACTTTGGAAAATATTCAAATTTCGAAAAATGCTTTAAAGGTTTTTCTAGTATCATCCCTTGACTCAACAAAAATTAGGGAGCCACTTCAGGAATTCTGACCCAATTAGGGGAGAGTCGGCCAAAATGCCTATAGTAAAGTTTGGAGCCAAAAAAAAGTATTTAATTATAGTTTTGAAAAATATAAACCATCAAATATTTAGAAAACAACCTTTGAGAATATAATGAGGTAGTAATTTTAAGTATTTATTTCAGAAAAAATAAACAAAATAATTATTTAAATATTGATGTCAAAATTCGCCATTTCGACTCACGACTGGGTAAACCGCCTGTGCACAAAAATATGAAAAAATATGAATAAAAGTAAAAAAAATTTTTGTATATGTTTTCTATAATCAATTATCTTGTTAATATTTAAAAAGAACTAGCTTTGAATACAAAAATATAATCTTTTCATCAGAAAATTAAAGTTTCAAGCCAAAGCAGTCCGACAAAAAATGGAAATAAAGTCTATAACAAATAAATAAAGCTTCTACAATTATAAAATAACTTGCAAAAGTAAACTAAACACTGTAATAAATTACAAAAATACCTGCTTGCTTCAAAACAGCGTGAGTTTTAGAAAGAAATCGAAAATTTTGACATTCAATGCCAAATGTGACAGGTTAATCCGCCATGATTCTTTATAGTCACGTGACAACACGTATCTCTCGTAATCTTATGTATTTTTTCTGCGCATGCGCACTTCTTTTTATTTATCCCGCTATTATTTAAAATCATGTTTTAAAAATATATTAAAAATGATTCTTCAATGCATAATTATTATAATTATTATTAATATAAATGCAATAATTAATATAATTAATTAGTTTAAACACTGGTTTTTTATACAGAAGCAGTAACAACTTGATATTTAGTTTCTACATCAAAAAATACGTAACCTGAGAAATTTTCCGTATCGTACGTATCTTGCTTAGAAGTTTTACAGCATATATAGGCAATTTAACCAAGGCAATTTGCCCAAAAACACACGATGTAATTAAACTAATTATTTTCATTTTAGAACTCATTGTTATAAATGTTTAAGAATTAATTAAAAAAAAAAAATTATGTACTTCTGTGCGATAGAAGTGCATATTTTCTAAAATTTAAAAATGAAAAAAATATTGTTGGAAAGCATCATTTTCACAATTCTTTAATAAATTCTTTAATAATAAACTGATAAACATGAAGCTTTATAGAAATCATCTTTACCTTAATATACATCATTAATAAAAACAATTATGATTAATATTTATTTTTGTCCAAGCTATTAACGATTGCCAATTTACCCAATTAGGCATTTTGGCCGACTCTCCCCTATAATTACGTGACTTTTTGAAAACGTTTTTTTAAAAATACTACAAACTCACACATGTATTTACTAAAATCTGACCCGGTTGTTGACGGCCATATTGTTTTCTGACGTCATGTTTTCAGATCCCTATATACGACAGAGAATAATTTTCAAACATTTTTTCAATCAGCGACTACTTTAAAGTGCATAAAAATTGCATTTTCCCAGTGAGTAAACTTTTGCCAGTTTAACGGAAGAATGCCAGGAGTTGAATCTTTCGGAAAATATGAACCATTACATTGCAAACATTAGCTTACTCTTGTTGCGAACAAGAAGAGAAGAAACTTGTAACTTTTTTTTTTTTTTTTTGCTGGAGAGGCAACTCAAGTGCGGTCAATTAATAGGAGCTATTTATAAGGACAAACTGGGGAATCTGGGAATCCGCAATCCACCCAGAGGCAATAAATCTCAAGTTGCTGTTCGGAATGGAAGCGGAACCCCTCTTGTAAGCTGGTTGTATTGTAGCTATTACCAAGCCATGCATCACTACGTAACAACCACAAGGTTTACTCTCTTGCCTCTCTTTCTCCTTGTCTCACTTCCAAAAGCTTCAAGAATCGCGGGTTGCGCGAGTGCAGGAGCGCAAAGGACACGAAATGGAAGACAGGACATGTGGGAAGAACCACAGCTGATATCGTGACGTGTCTGGACCACCCAGGTGTTCCTATAGCTGTGCCACCGAGTTTTGGCATTAACCAAAATATCATTATAGTGAAAATTCACAGGCTTCAGTATTATTCCAGGGGCTTCTGAATCGTTACCGAGATGACAAACGTTCTCCTCCCGTTAAATAATTACTCGAATCAGACACTTATCGAGTAAATAAAAGAGTAATCGTCGGTTCTCGTTTGTTATTGATGGGCATCCGACACGAAGGTCCATTTTCCGATATTTAGTGGTCAAATCGCTTTTTGATAAAGTGTTATATTGATCGGTTAGTTATTACTTCTTTTTATAGGTAAAATATATTTTAGTTAAACTATATTCACTGACACGTAACTTGCCTGCGACCCTAACACTCCAAGTTTCGAAATATTCCAATGAATGTACAGGGGGTTGGTACTTGAGTTTTATAATGCACGGATAAAAGTGTTAATAATGATCTTGGATAAAATTCTAGGTGATGCTAAATGATCTCTAGGCTGAGATTTAAAATAAAGCTTAGGAAATTTTCTAAAACACTTCTTCTTCTTCTTTTTAAATGGCAATCTAAAATTTTCTGGATTTATGAAACTTATCCTATTCTAAAAAGAACAGACGTTTGTGGTTAACTTCAGACGTGTGACTCCATTTTCGAGTCTCCCATTGGTCAGTAGATATCAATAGTTTTCAGTTTCGATTTTTTGTTTTGCAGACGCATTAAAATCTTTTAATTAAATATTGTAACTTCAAGTTTATTTTATAAAATTTTTTTTAATGTTGGCAATCTAAAATAACCAAAAATTTTATTAAAATAATTAATACATAGAAGTAAGCTTTGACCTTGACTTCCCTATACGAGAACCCTTTCGACCAACTTCAGAGGTGTAACGCGTTTTATCAGGCTTCTGATTAGCTAGCAGATTTTCGATATTTTTTGTCAACAATAACATCACAATTTAGACGTTTATTTGTACTATTTTTCAATTTATTTAAAATCTTCGTTTATTGAATAATTGCATTTTATGAAATAATAATAAATTAAAAATAAATTGAATTCTAATAATTAAGGAGTGATAGTTTAAGAAGTCACAGTGATTTTAGTGAAGTTGTTAAGGTTATAGTGTTTTGAGTGAAACAATGTTTTGTTTACATTGGCATTCGTTTCTGACAGGTGAGTAATGATAATAATATTAATAAACTTTTATTATTTCTTTTTATTTTATTTGTAACTTATTTATCTGTTTTTTAGTTCTATTATTAAAAGGTTTTTTTTCTAAAAGTATCATAATTATTTATGTCATTTAAGGTTTTGATATTTCTTTTTATTCTAATGCACTTGGTGATTGTCATCGGATTTCTTTTCGGTCACGTGGAAATTGTGAAACTGGTAAGTTATAATAATTTTTAGTTTTTATTTTGTTTTATTGTATGTTTATAATTCATTAATTTTTTAAGTTTCTGTAAAATAAAAACATTATACTTCCGTGTTTAAGGTTATGTTTTTTGTTATCATTCTCCAGTTAGTGAATAATAATAACTTCTTTAAATTTCTTTTGTTTCTAAATTTATAATTTATTTACATTTGAAACAATTGTGTTGTTTATTATTTACATTTTTTATTTATTAAATTAAAACTAATATCAATTCAATTACTTTTAATTAATATATTGAATTATTTATTATTGTATTAAAAATAATATTTTATTAATTTTTTTAAATTATTATTATATGAGTAATTTAAGGTTAGAACGTTTGTTTCTATTCTATTTCATGTGTTAATCGTTACTAACTTTCATTAGGAAAAAAATAACAAGCGCGCAGTAACAATAGTAACAATAGTGTAACAATAGTACATAAAGATTCAGTTCAGATTTAGAATTGAATTAGTAAACAGAATTTTACTAAATATTAGTTATTTTGACATAACCCAAAAATAAATTTGGCTAGTAACCAAATCCTTCGATTTTTAGACACTATTGTCGTTTTCACTATTTATAAATATTCTAATAGCTATTACTTGAAACTTAGAAAATAAAAAGTTATTATTTATTTAAGTTTTTAATTAAAGAATAAACAGAATCACATATATTATTAAGAAAATTAATATTCTTTTAAAATTGAAGTATCTTATCGGTTTCTTTTTTAACGTTTGTAAACACAAGGGACACTTAACCCCACAAAACCAAAATAAAGCACCATTTGCCGAGTTATAATTTTATTTAAACTATTAAATATTTTTATAAAACTAATGTTATTATTTTCAAAAGCCTTGTTCTTTTCTAAGTATGATGATATATATTGTATATTAATTTGAAAATATAAAAATACACGACTTTTGGAACTTAAATAATGATAATTTGTGAATGAAAATAGCAAATGGCGACAATCAGCTGTTATTGAGGGGAATTCGGAATACTTAAAAATCAGAGAATATTAGCTAATATTTAGGAGAATCTATATGTACTAATAATTCGCAAATTTTCTCATTCATTCATGCATTTTGTCTGTCCATACTTCAAGTTTAGCACTTAGATATTTTTTGTTTTAAAGTTTTAAACCAGCTACTCTTTAAAAAGTGTATTTACATTCATTAAAATTTTAATTTAAAAATATCAGTTTTAGAATTTTCTTTAAATATTGTCAATTATTTTCTTCATTTCTCAATTATTTTCTTTAATATTCAATCATTTTCATCATTTTGTAATCTTTCTTTCAATTATCAATTACCTATTTCTTTAATATTTAAATTTAATTCTTTAATCTTCAATTTATTTTTTTTTTAATTTTTAATTTTTTCCATCAATTCTCAATTATTTTCTATTCCTTAATTTTTAATTATTTTATTCAATATTTAATATTTCTCGACTCTTTTCAATTATCAATTATTTTCTTGAAATTTCAATATATTTCTAAAATTGCCAGTTGATTTCTTCAATTTTGATTTCGTTTCTACAATTTTTTTCTTTAATTATCTACAGTTCTCAATTGATAATTTATTATTATCCCTCAATTTTATAGTTGTTCTCTAATTTTTAAAAATTTTTTTTTTTCTGATGACATTTATCGAATTTTTTTATCAATTGACGATTATTTATTTATTTATTTATTTTATTTGTAACTTATTTATCTGTTTTTTAGTTCTATTATTAAAAGGTTTTTTTTCTAAAAGTATCATAATTATTTATGTCATTTAAGGTTTTGATATTTCTTTTTATTCTAATGCACTTGGTGATTGTCATCGGATTTCTTTTCGGTCACGTGGAAATTGTGAAACTGGTAAGTTATAATAATTTTTAGTTTTTATTTTGTTTTATTGTATGTTTATAATTCATTAATTTTTTAAGTTTCTGTAAAATAAAAACATTATACTTCCGTGTTTAAGGTTATGTTTTTTGTTATCATTCTCCAGTTAGTGAATAATAATAACTTCTTTAAATTTCTTTTGTTTCTAAATTTATAATTTATTTACATTTGAAACAATTGTGTTGTTTATTATTTACATTTTTTATTTATTAAATTAAAACTAATATCAATTCAATTACTTTTAATTAATATATTGAATTATTTATTATTGTATTAAAAATAATATTTTATTAATTTTTTTAAATTATTATTATATGAGTAATTTAAGGTTAGAACGTTTGTTTCTATTCTATTTCATGTGTTAATCGTTACTAACTTTCATTAGGAAAAAAATAACAAGCGCGCAGTAACAATAGTAACAATAGTGTAACAATAGTACATAAAGATTCAGTTCAGATTTAGAATTGAATTAGTAAACAGAATTTTACTAAATATTAGTTATTTTGACATAACCCAAAAATAAATTTGGCTAGTAACCAAATCCTTCGATTTTTAGACACTATTGTCGTTTTCACTATTTATAAATATTCTAATAGCTATTACTTGAAACTTAGAAAATAAAAAGTTATTATTTATTTAAGTTTTTAATTAAAGAATAAACAGAATCACATATATTATTAAGAAAATTAATATTCTTTTAAAATTGAAGTATCTTATCGGTTTCTTTTTTAACGTTTGTAAACACAAGGGACACTTAACCCCACAAAACCAAAATAAAGCACCATTTGCCGAGTTATAATTTTATTTAAACTATTAAATATTTTTATAAAACTAATGTTATTATTTTCAAAAGCCTTGTTCTTTTCTAAGTATGATGATATATATTGTATATTAATTTGAAAATATAAAAATACACGACTTTTGGAACTTAAATAATGATAATTTGTGAATGAAAATAGCAAATGGCGACAATCAGCTGTTATTGAGGGGAATTCGGAATACTTAAAAATCAGAGAATATTAGCTAATATTTAGGAGAATCTATATGTACTAATAATTCGCAAATTTTCTCATTCATTCATGCATTTTGTCTGTCCATACTTCAAGTTTAGCACTTAGATATTTTTTGTTTTAAAGTTTTAAACCAGCTACTCTTTAAAAAGTGTATTTACATTCATTAAAATTTTAATTTAAAAATATCAGTTTTAGAATTTTCTTTAAATATTGTCAATTATTTTCTTCATTTCTCAATTATTTTCTTTAATATTCAATCATTTTCATCATTTTGTAATCTTTCTTTCAATTATCAATTACCTATTTCTTTAATATTTAAATTTAATTCTTTAATCTTCAATTTATTTTTTTTTTAATTTTTAATTTTTTCCATCAATTCTCAATTATTTTCTATTCCTTAATTTTTAATTATTTTATTCAATATTTAATATTTCTCGACTCTTTTCAATTATCAATTATTTTCTTGAAATTTCAATATATTTCTAAAATTGCCAGTTGATTTCTTCAATTTTGATTTCGTTTCTACAATTTTTTTCTTTAATTATCTACAGTTCTCAATTGATAATTTATTATTATCCCTCAATTTTATAGTTGTTCTCTAATTTTTAAAAATTTTTTTTTTTCTGATGACATTTATCGAATTTTTTTATCAATTGACGATTATTTTCCATATTATTTCATTACTTTTGCCATTTTGTAATTTTGCCTACAATTATTAATTATTATTGTACAGCTTGAATTTAATTCTTTAATTTTAAATTTATTTCCACAATTTTAATGATTTTCCTCAATTTTTAATTATTTCCGTTAATCAATTATTCTCATCGATTTTCAATTAATTCCACAATATTTTATTAATTCTCGGATGTTTTCAATTATTTCTTTCACTCATAATTTTTTTTTTATAATTTCAATTCAATTGCTCACTATTCTACAACTATTTTACTCAATACTCAATTACTTTCTTCAAATTTCTTTTCCATTTTTTAATTTTCAATTATTACTTTAATATTAAAAAATTTCCGCCTTTGGTCAATTTATTTTGTTTCAATTATCAATAAGTTTATTTAATATTAAACTTAATTGTTCAAATATTTCCTTCAATTCTCAATTTATTTTTTAAATTTAGAAACTCCATTTTTAAAATTTTTCTTCAACATTAAATAATCCTCGAGTTTTATCAATAACTTTTTTAATTGTTAATTATATTCTTCTAATATTATATTATTCTCTTGAATTTTCTTCTTTCTTCAATTTTCTACAACTATTTTCTTCAATTCCTTATTATTCTCTTCAAATTTCAATACCATTTTTAAATTTTCAATTATTTTCTTAAATTATAAAATATTCTCATCTTATATCAATTATTTTACTCTACATCATTAAATTTCTATAATTTTAGAAACAGTTGTTCAATTATATTCTACAAATTTTAATTCGATTCTTCAATTCCATTCTTGAAATTTAAATTATTTACTTCAATTTTCAATTATTTTCTTTTTTAATTTTTCAACAATTCTTCAATATTCAATAATTATCTGATTTTTAAATTTGTTTTAACAATCATAAAAATTGTTTTAAATTACCAATTCAATTGTTGAATTTGCTAACTAATTTTTTTTAAATTCTTAATTATTTTTTTAAATTTTCAATTCAATTATTCAGTTTTCAATTATTTTCTTTTGTATTTAATAATTATGTGCTGTTTTAAATTACTTTTCAAACTTTTTTATTATATTTTTTAAATTTCAATAACATTCTTCAATTATCAATTATTTTCATCAATGTTAATTTTTTTTCTTTTTTAATTTAGTTGTTCAATTTACAATTATTCCTATAATTTTCCTAATTTTTCAATTACCTAGTTTAAACTTAATGTTTATTGTTTAATTTTTTAAATGATTTTTTCAATTTTGAAATTTTTGAAATTGATTTTGTTTATTATTCTAGCCATTTTTCGAATTTTCTTATCAATTGTGAATTATTTTCGTCATTTTTCAGATATTTTTTTCCAATTGGCAATTATTTCTTTCAATTATTTCCTACAATTTTTTCAATTTTCATTTATTCTCTTAAAATTTTAGAATTAATTTTTGTTGTTGTTATTTTTCTCTCTTGTCGATTATTCTTGACAAATTGCGATTTTTTTTAAATTGGCAATTGTTTTCGTCATTTTGAAATGTTTT
This sequence comes from Ganaspis brasiliensis, assembly GCA_037103525.1. Lineage (NCBI taxonomy): Eukaryota > Metazoa > Arthropoda > Insecta > Hymenoptera > Figitidae > Ganaspis > Ganaspis brasiliensis. The sequence goes on from JAZKLR010000492.1 coordinate 2,020,009, forward strand.
TTTCAATTATTTCTGTAAAATTTTAAATTACTTTCTACAATTTTTAATTATTCTTATTAATATTTTTAAATTCTCGCATTTGTTTGATTTTTTTTCGATTATTATTAATGAGTTTCTTTAATTTTAAATTCAATTGTTCAAATATTTCCTGTAATTTTCAATATTTTTTTTCAAATTTTAATTCCATTTTTCAGTTTGCCATAATTCTCTTTTACATTCAGTAAATCTCGCCTTTTTCAGTAACTTTTTCAATCTTTTATTATATTCTTTAAATTTCAATGTCATTTTTAAATTTGTAATTATTTTCTTAAATTTTTAATTGCTTTATTTCATTTTCAATTATTTTCTACAATTTCAGTTTTGTTTTTACTTTCAATCCATTTGTTCAATTTACAATTATTTCCAACCTATATTCCTATAATTTTTTTAATATTTCTTTTTGAATTTATTTTCGTAAAATTGGATTTTTATTATTTTATTTAAAAAAATTTTTAGTTGTGTATTAATCTAGCCATTTATCGAATTTTGTTTTCAATTGTCAATTATTTTCGCCTTTGTTTTTGTAATTTTTTTTCAATTATTAATCATTGTTTCAAATTTCAGTTTAATTTTTAAATTTCAATTTATTTCTTCATATAAATATAGATAAATATGCATATAAATTGTAACTTATTCCCGCTGCCTTACCCTATTGGAAATTCCCACAAAGGTCCCTGAAAGGTTTCCATAAAGGAACCTACTTAAGTTCCTATTAGGTAAAATATATTTTTAAATGCACTGTTTTTTTTTTAATCAAAAACTCATAATTTTAAAGTATAATACATTTCTCGTATTTCTAATATTTTATTTAATGACTAAAGAATAAACAACTTTTATGTTGACAAATTGATTATATTTTCATGAATACTTATCAATGAACTGCTAGTAAATTACTAGTAAAGAGCAACAATTTGTATTTTTCAAACAAGAAGTAAGGATTATCTACTGTTGACAAGAGGTAAGTTTTAAGTAAATTTTTATTGTGTTATAAAAATACTTATTATAAATAAGTGGTTAAATTTAGACCCATTTTGCTGATTGTAATAAATAATTAAATAGATTAGCTTCATTTCAGTGTTAAAACATTTCACTAATTACTACAGCCTGGAATAATTACACCGATTGGAAATTTTTACTATCCACTGTTGGGCGATCTCCCCTAATATGGACAATACGTTTTATAATATTTCAATACAACTATTTGTTAATATACTTGCTACACGGAAAGAAATATATTGGTTCTGTACCATTAGATTACTCTATAGTATTTTCCTATTTGAGTTTGCTAACCTATAAAAGCACCGATGTATAGTTTTGCAGTATTAGGTATCGTTATAGGCAATACCTATCATAGGACTTACTTTTATAGTAAGAAAATAATACTCATAACAGTCTAATCCTGTTATACTCTTTGCGATTGCACTATAACGATGTTTCTTGCTTTTGGCCTATATAACGTTTTTGCGTTTAGACTATTATGTTCTTACTATGAAAGTAAGTCTATGATAAGTATTTCCTATGACGATACCTAATACTGCAAAACTATATATTGTTGCTTTTATAGGTTAGCAAACTCAAATAGGAAAATACTATAGAGTAATCTAATGGTACAAAACCAATATATTTCCTTCCGTGAACCTACTTTCATTATCTTTATCTATCATTTTAACAGTACCTATTACATTTCTAATTCTAGAATTTTCCACAAGTCATCTGTCCGTAGAATTTTGAACTCCCATTTTGGTAATAACTCCCTAAATCACTTTTGTCCAAAACTCATCTTTACTCCAAGAATCAAAAATTTTTATTTAAATGGTGACTAATTAGTTATTATATTCTAGCAACCTATAGGCTAAACCTGTCAACTTTAAAAAAAGAAATTTCAGGAAACGCTTATCCCCATAACAATGAAGGGAGATTTTAATTCAGTTCAATGATCCTGACTGATACCCCTAAAAATGTGATTAAAAAGTTATCAATGTATATAAGGATGTTGCAGATCTTGGAAAGGTTGAAAAAGGAAGATCCGGAAGAGAATTCACGTCCGTCGACACGTCGTTGGTCGGACCAAGAGGAATAGAGGCAGGGGGTGGAAAGAGGGTTGAAAGGGAGGCGACGGCCTCATCCTACTCGCGCCCTCGCTGGGAGCTATAGTAACAACACGGGGAAACATAGGGAAATCAATATGGCTTCCGTTGCCCTCTTCCACTCTCTCACTTGTCCTTCCGCACTCAGACTACTTCTGTCTCGATTCCTCTCCCTCTTGCTCCGCTCACTCATCTGGTCCTTGTTCCTCTCACGCCGAGATCCTCACAGTGTCTCACTTCTGGCCTACCTCGGACGGGTGAACCCATTATGAGGGGGTGTTACTCCGGGCCAATCCCCGACCACCCGAAGCCGAGAGGAAAGTGCAAGAAGGGCGCATGTGCGTTGCTAGGGCTGCTCAATGAGTTAGTGAGGACGCACAAATCCACCCTGCACGTATACACACGCTGTAACCAGAGGAAAAAAATTATTTGGACCCGCACTGTGGAAGAGAGCAGACGCTTTTAAACGAAAACCTTGAACTGTTTAAGGAACTTTGCTTGATTCGTGTTCTTTATTACAGTGAGAACAAAAATTTATGTGTCGAAACAATATCTAGGACGAGATTCGAGAATTATATGCCTATATATTTGTACTGCAGGATTTTTAGATTTGGAGAACTATGTCAGTAATATTTCTGTAAAAATGTATCCGATAGCACGAACCGAGAAAACCGAAAGAGCATCGGGGATTGCAATCTGTTTTTCGATTTTAACAGATAGGAGATTTGAGTGCTATCTGGTTAACTAAGATAGTGAAGTCTGTTGGATTAAAAATAGTGTATTAATAAAAATATCATTCTTCAGCTCTAATAAAAATAATTTTATATTAATTAGATGATGTATGAAAAGAGTAAAAACCAAAAATGATACGCTCTTTTACGATTTACACTTTTAGGTTATGTAGACAATATTTTGTGAAGTATTTCGATTAAATATATAAATTATTGCGGATATTTTGTAGTTAATACCAAATAAAAAACTGATTAAATATTCTAAACAAAGTAAAATGACAGCTGACAATGTTAAACATAATGTAATTATCTAATGTTGAAAAATTTGCATGTCGATTCGTAAATTTATACAGACATTTTGGAGTCAGTATCATAGATCAGGTCAGGAAGGTTAGGCACAGACCCAAATTTATATTGAGCTATAAAGGAATTTCTAATATAAAAGGTTAGACTAATTTTGTTTAAAAATTGCATAAATTGTTGACATTAGAAAATAGAATATGTTTTTTACATTTTTATAATGCATTCATATTCCTTGTCAATTAAGTTTGTATTTAGAAGCTAAATAAACAATCACACTGACAGAACTTTCTAACCTGTTTTGAATTTTTCACCATTTTTTTTGCATTTAAAAATAAAGCAGATAACCAATAAGAAGTATGATTATACTACAAAAACGTAAAAAAAACATGTTTTATTTTTTGCCTTTAATAATTCTAAAAGTTTTTTTTATTTAATTGTCATAAAAATCACTTTTTATTAAAAATCCCATTATAACGTAATGTAAATTTGGGTCCGAGCTTAACCTTCTTGACAAAATGACCTAACCTTCTTGACTAGTGATGTCATATTAAAATACTCTATTTCGACACAAAAATTACAATGAAGATTGTTTTATTGTACAATCATTACAACAGCTACAATTTGAAAATTTTTTGGTTCTAATTATTAAATATTTGATTTTTACAAATTAATTAAACTGTTTATTATTTGTTTAATTAATTTATTTACATAATTGATTAATGTTAAAATCTTTAATTTTAGGTTCTGTATAAAATAAAATTCACCCATGTTTGTACTAAATAACAATTTTTAAATCCCATACGGGATAGAGGAAGCTTAATTTTTTAATTAAAAGCGTTATTAAATGTTTTATTGATCACTGTTGTTGTTTGATAATTTTTAAGATTAGTGAGGTGTTTTATTGGCTTTAGGGTCCATGAAAAAAGACACTTTAAATCTTTATTCCAAACGTTTTAAGATTTTTTTAAGGGTAAATTTTCTCTAAACACAATTATACAAATAATAAAATGTAAAATAATTTAAATCTCTCCAAAGGCAAATTGATCTTATTAATACTTAAAAAAATAAAATTAAATAACATATTTTTCTTATACTGTAAAATGGAGGTATTGCTCTTTGTCGAAGAATTTATCTTATCAGTGGCGCCATCTGTATGTTTTGTATCAAACACTCTTCTACACATTACCGTTAAAGAATTCTGAAAAGATAAAAACCAACTAAGTGACAAGAAATTTTTAATCATTTTGGCTCTTCTGAATCGATTCCAATTATGCAACTTATTTCTAATTCGTTGCTATATTGTTCGAAGGAAATTAAAAGAATAAAAATCCTGAAATTTTGAGAAAATCAAATAACAATTTTTTAAAATGTTTTCAACAGTAAAATATTATTTAATGTTTTTAAATATTATTGTTTTTAATAAAAATAAAGAGTTCGTTCACGTGGAATTCATTATTATTATTAGATATGGTAACAGGTAAGTACTAATAATAATAATAATTGCTACTAATTTATTTTATCTGCAAAATTCTAATTTATTCCCGTTTTATTTTTTATTAAATAGATGTAAAATAATATTTAATTAATTATTTGCAATTAGGTACCTTTATTTAATATAAATATTAAATATATATACCGAATGTATCCACAAAAGTAGGAAAATTTCCTAATATTTTAAACAAAATTATCAAATAGAATTTTTTGGTAAAAACATCCTAATTCGGAAAAATTCCCAAACCTTTTGTTAAAAACTTTTTACCCAAAAACATTGGAAAATTTCCCAAAAATTTAGAGAAAATTACCAAATGTTTTTAATAAAAATACCCAAATTCAGAAGAATTTCCAAAACTTTTGGTAAAAACATTTTACCCAAAAATGTTGAAATATTTTTCTAAGAATTTAGAAAAAAAATGTCAAAGGGTTTTTTCTTAAATTACCCAAATTCTAAAAAATTATCAAATATTTTTAGTGAAAATACACAAATTTAGAAAAAGTGCCAACAATTTTTAGGAAAAGTACTTTATCTAAAAAAATTAGAAAAATTACACAAAAAGTTTTAGGAATAATTATCAAAAAATTTTTACAGTGTAGTTAATCATCGTTTGATTTTGTGACAGATAATATATATATACTAAGAGTAATAACTATTATACTCTCTATAAATCTGAATTAGTAAAAAACAACTATTTAGGGGTTAAAATCGTGAACGAGTTTTCTCTTTTTCAATTAGAAAAAAATAACTAATTATTGGTGGAATTATAAACTTTCAAGAGAATAACTGAGAATTTAAAAAATTGTAGGAAATAATTGAAAAATTTCGGTAAACAATTGAAAATTGAAGAAAATTATTATTAATTGTAAGAAATAATTGAAAAATGACGAGAATAATTGAAAAATTGAAGAAAATATTTACAAAATGACGAAAATAATAGACAGTTGGAAACAAAATTTGAGAAATTACTAGATTAATAGACAACAAAACAAAATAATTTCAAAAATTAAAGAATAATTATAAAATTTAAGAAGAATAATTATAAATTGTAAAATTTGTAGAAAATAATTGAAAATTACAGAAAAAGTTAATATAATTGAAAAATCACGAGAATAAATGAAAAACTGAAGGTAATATCTGAAAAATGACAAAAATAATAGACCATATAAAAACAAAGTTCGAAAAATGACTATATTTTAATAGACATCAAAACAAAATAATTGAAAAAATTAAAGATAAATTATAAATATTATTATTATTATTATTATTAATAAATGAAAGAAATAATTGATGAATGACGAGAATAATAATTGAAGAAAATATTAGAAATTGAAGAAATAAATTAAAGATTAAAGAATTAAATTGAAATTGTAAGAAAATAATTGATAATTAAAAGAAAAGTTACTAAATGACTGAAACAATTAAATATTAAGGAAAATACTTGACAATATTATTTTAAAAAAAAGTAACAAAATTTCGAAAGAGAGCGAAAATGATTTACAATGGAAGAAAATTATTGAAAAAATTAAAGAATAATTAGAAAATTGAAGGAGTATATTAAGTTGTCAATTAAAAACTGAAGAAAATTATAGAAAATATTTTAGGATAAAAATGAAAATTGAAGAAAATAATTTAAAGAATTTTATTGAAATTTCAAAAAATAATTGATAATCGGAAAAAGACAAGAATTATTGAACATTGAATAAAAGAACTGAAAACTGACGAAAATAATTCAGAATTGAAGAAAATAATTAAAGATGGATGAAATAAATTGAAAATTAAAGAATTAAATGAGGAAAATAAATAATTGACAATTGACAAAATAATTCGAAAGCTGTCGAAAATAATCGATAACAGAACAAAATAATTTTAAAAAATATTAAAGAATAATTATATAATTTAAGGAGAATACTTGTATATTGAAAATCACCCTTTATTCGTGATTTTAATCAATGAAATTTCACAGGAAATCAGTTAAAAATGACTAAATTGTGAGTATGTTTTTACTGATTGATAGATGGAAATAATTTTCAATTTCAGTAAAAGCATTAAAAATTTGAATTATTTTCTATTGGTCAATCAGGTAAAAAACACTGGCAATTCAGCCGTTTTCAACTAGTTTCAAATGTAATATTACTGATTGAAATTATAAAAAGAGAAATTAATTAAATTAATTTTTTACAACATTATATAAAATTTCTTGACTTTTCCAGGTTTTCCCTGACTACAAAAAATTTTATGATAATTCCAGGTTTCCCAGGTTTTTCAGAATCGTAGCAACCTTGAATTCTAAAATTTAGTTTATAAACAGGGGTTGAGGTTCAACGAACTCTCGACAGCAAAAAAAAAAAAAATAAATAAATAAAAGCCACGATGATTAATAAATAAGAAATTGATATGTAGAAATGACTCAAAATTTTATAAAATATTCTTAAGTCAATGGTTTGAAATTTTTAAAAAAGTTTTTATAATATTGGTTTACTCGTTTTTTAACCATTTTTTCTGCTTAAACTATGTAACTGTCAGGACCATTTTTACAACGAAGTTTATAAATATTTTGATGTTTGAACTACATGTTTCGACTTTTTTTAAGTCCTCTTCAGGTTAAAAGAAATTTATATCGGAAAATCCGGATAATTAAAAGCAAAATCTTGCAATCAAAATTTTTTTAGGTTAAAGAGGTTATGCTACGAAAATAAACATATATGTTTTCAAATATTAGAAAAATTGAACTTACTTTTAAAAGATACATCATATCTGGATGTTAATACATTTAGTTAAAATTTTTTGGATCATAATCATGATCTCATCTTTTAAGTGTTTATTTTTGAGATGACATTTTTGAAATAATTACAAAATGAAGTTAGAAATTAATTAAGTTAGACATGAAATTAGTATTAAATCGATTATTCGATTAATTGATCAAACGATTCTTATTTATGTTCAAAATTCAAATATTTTAATTAGTGAATAATATAAAATTAGAAACCATCATCTAACTGACTAATGGATAATATAAAATTATAAATTATCATAAAATTAATCAATCAATCAAACGATTCTTTTTCAAACCTCAATTATTAATTCTATCCGGAATTACCTTGTATATGAATCATTTCAATGTGTTTTCTTTTAAATTCATTCTGTTCATTAACCAGTATTTTTACATTATCAAAATTAAAAACATGTTTATTTTTAGTTTCATGACTTGAAATACCAGTATTAGTTTTTTTATCTCTAATATTATCTTGATGTTTTTTGAGTCTTTTTGGCAATAGTCTTTTAGATTGCCCGATATATTTCTTATTACAATCTTTGCATTCAATTTGATAAACACAGTTATTTCTTTCTAAATTTCATAATCTGTGTTTATAATTATGAGAAAAAATTTTATCGAATAAGGTATTTTGAATAGAAAATATAATCCTTGAAATTGTATTTTTGAAAATGTTTTTCAAAGTGTAATCAAAATCTCTAATATATAGAAAAACAAAGATTTTTTTATTTTCATCATTATCATAATTAAATTTTGTATATGATTTTAAGACAGTATTCATATCTTTCTTTTCCTTTTTAAAATATTTAAAGGATATCCATTTACCAGCAAAGTGTCTTTGACTAATTGTAAATTTTCATTATGAAAACGTTTATCAGACAATTCAATTGCTCTATTTACTATTAGATTATTCCTATTTTATGTGATAATGAGTGTTCTGAAGCAAAATTAATATATCTTCCAGACCATATTTTTTTATGAAACCAGTTTGTAATAATTCTATATTATTTTCTAAATATAAAGATAAATCCAAATAATTACAATATTCAATCCAAATAAATACAAATAATTAATACATTCAAGCAATGTTAAATTCGAAGGATAGCCATTTCGCAATAATAATTTAATGATAATTAAAAATTTAACAACAAAATCCAGATTGATAAATTTTTATTTTTCACCTAACTTTATTTTTGTTTTTACAATAGCAAAAAGAATGGTCAATGTCACTACTACAGTTGTAGGGAAGTTATGCACTTCCCATGTGACATCGTCTACTTCAAGGTTCAGAGAAGAAGAGCAGGTGTTCCCTTCTTCTGCGCAGCCAGTAGCAATTCAGGATTTTTGCGAGTCCCGTGGAGAGACTCGCGTTTACAGATACCGCTAAAGCAGCACTGTCAATTGAAGACCGAATCTTTCGATCAGGATCTTCAATTATTTGTTTATGAGTTTTTTTTGCTGTGTAGTCCTTCGACCATCAGCCATTTTGAGTTTTTGCCGGCAATCTGCCGATAGCCAGCCACTGGGAATCTTTCAATTGCCAGCCGCCTTATTCTACATGAGAATATTTCCCCACACAATAGTGCGGTTTATTTTGAGTGTATTCCGAAAACCATTCGAACATTACTCTTTTCCCTTTTCTTGCACTCTTTGACGTACTATTACGTACAAATGTGCGCCCTGAATCGCGTGCTGGGTAGAAGAAGCTCTCACTTTTCCTCTCGTCACCTTGATGTAAACGACGCCACCATCCCTCCAGTTGCCTAGAAAGAATTTCCTGAGCAGTGTCGGACCATTCCTACATTCAATGATTCTCACTGTCCTTATATAGTAAAACTACACTTAATATCTGCTATTGTGAGAAACACGTTATTTTTTACCAATATCTTTCAGCCAGAAATTTAACCAAATTCGCAAAAATTTTCGGAAAATAAATTGTTCTTTATAATGAGTATTGCAAAAATAAAATTTACAGGTGTGCAAAAACTATTATTTCACTGTAATAGGATCAATAAAAGAGCAAGAATCGGTGTTACATTCACCGTGTTCCGAGACTGGTGGTAAAATTTGGAAGCTCGTGCAGAACTCTATGTAGAAGTGTTCTTGTACCCGCAGTTCAAACTCGGTCGGTAACACGAGATACTTTGCATTTTCGATGAGAAATAATCAGTACTTTTTCGAATATTGATAAAAGTTTGTGCAGTTTTGTTTCTAATGGCATTAACTTGAAGTGAGAAAATAAAAATCTAGGTTTCTGTAGAAAATTATTTAATTCTTTTCATTCTGACTTGAATGATAAATTATCAAGAGTCGTTTCCTATTATCTTGAGAGCGCACTTGTAAATATCCAAGAAGAGTAGAAACATATCATATGCAGCACGAGGAAATTAATTTTTGATATATTTGCAAAAATATTAATCAGTATTTTTAACCTTTTCGAAAGACAACACTTGAAAAAATAGTTACTGAGATTGTATATTGAGGGTAATTTCTTTGGCATTCTTGTGACCGCATATGATAAATTATCTAGTGTTGATAAAGTAGATTCAATGACTCATGGAGCAAGAGTTCTCGCTTCTGTCGTTTATAGTGGTTTCATTTATTCATTAAACGAAAAATTATATAAATAAGTAAAAACATTATTTTAATTAATAAAAAAATTGTTGGAGTTAAAATTAAAAAATTTCGCAAAACAAAAGAAAATTGACAATTTGTAAACGGAATTCGAAAAATGTCGAGAAAATTACACAATTGAAAAAAATTAATTAATTAAACAATAAATATTAAATTCAATCAAAATAATTTAAAAATTAAGAAAGTTTTAGGTATAACTGTTGGAAATAATTGAAAATTGAAAAACTGAATTAAAAATCAAAGAAAATAATTGAACTTAAAGAAAATAATTAATAAAAATTGAAGAAATTTGAAAATTAAAGAAAGTGGTAAAAAAATGAAGAGATAAATTAAAAATTTAAAAATTAAAATGAAATTTGAAAAAATAATTAATAATTGAAAAAAAAATTACAAAAACAAAGGCGAAAATAATTGACAATTGAAAAGAAAATTCGAAATATGACTAGATTAATACACAACTAAAAAAAAATTGAAAAAGAAAACAATAGAAATTAAATTTGAAGAAAATAATTACGAAAAGAAAAATTAAAAAAATTATACGAATACTTGTTGAAAATAATTGTAAATTGAACAATTGGATTAAAAGTAGAAAAAAAACTGAAATTGAAGAAATTACTTGAAAATTAAAGAAAACAATTAAAAATTTAATAAACTAATTAAAAATTAAAGAATGGAATTGAAATTTGAAGAATATAATAAAAGATTAAAAAAATAACTGAAAAAAGGCGAGAATTATTATTAAATATGAAAAAGAATGATTGCAAACTGAAAAATGGAATTGAAATTTGAAAAAAAATTGAGAATTGCAGAAAAAATTTGAACTATTGAATTAAAAATTAAAGAAACTTATTAATAATCAAATAAAAAATAAAACAAGTACAAAAATTTAAAAATATTAAGGAAAATAATTAAAAATTTATGCACCAGTTATCAATTATTTTTTTCAAATTACAATTATTTTTGTTATTGTTCAATTATATCTTCTTGTAATTTTAATTATTTTTTAAACCTTTCAATTATTTTTTTAAAATTTTAATTGTGTTCTTCAATCTTTAAATTATTGTCAGGAGTATCCAATTTTTCTAAACAACTTGAATTCACTTTCGTTATTTTTCAATTATTTTCTTCCAATTTCAATTACTTTTATCATTAATCAAGTATTTTTGTCATTTTCCAATTATTTTTTTTATATTTTTGTTATTTTTGCCACTTTAGAATTATTTTATAAAAATTTCAATTATTTTATTCAATTTTTATTATTGTCATGAACTTTTAAATTCCTTACACCTGTTTTCAATTATTTTCATGATTACACCTTTTTCAATTATTTTCTTCAAACTTTAATTATTTTTTTCATATTTGAATTTTTTTGACATTTTTCAATTATTCTCTTTAAATTTCAATTATTGTCTTCGAACTTCAATTAATTTCTTCAACTTTCAGTTATTTTCCTCAAACTTATAATATTTTTTTTAACTTTACAATTATTGTCTATAATTTTTTAATTTTTACACCAGCTTTGAATTATTTATTTCAATATTTAAATTGTTTTGTCAAGTTATCAATTATTTTTGTCATTTCTCAATAATTTTTTCAAATTACAACTATTTTTGTCAATATTCAAATATTTTTGACATTTTGGAATTATTTTCTTTAAATGTCATTTTCCTCAATCTTTTTATTATTGTCGTGAATTAATTAAGTTTTTGAAGATCAGTTTTCAATTATTTATGTCATTATTCAATTAGTTTCTTTACATTGTAATCGTATCGTTAATTTTTTAATTATTTTATACAATTTTTCAAATAATATATTAAATTTTTTATTTTCTTACTTCATTTTTGAATATATTTCTCATTTTTCATTAACTTTTTTCTAAATTTCAATTATTTTTGTCAATATACAACTATTTTCTACGCATATACATATTTTAAATATTTTTTTCAAGTTTCAATTATTTTCTTGAAAATTCTATTATTTTTTTTCAATTTTTCAACTATTGTCTAAAAAGTGTAATTTTTACACCAGCTTTAATAATTATTCATGTCATTATTCAATTAGTTTCTTTACATTTTACTTATTTCTTTAATATCTCAATTATTGTGCGAAAGTTTAAATTTTTTACACCAGTCTCAAACCTTTGTTTCAAATTTTAATTATTTTTGAAATTCTTTAATGATTTTTTTGTAACCTCAGTTATTTTTAAAACTTTTCAATTATTTACTTCAAATTCTAATTATCTCGTTTCAATTTTTGTCCTCATTTTTTGATTTTTAATCAATTTTTCAATTAGTTTTGTCATTAATAACTTTTTTACAAATTGAATTATTTTTGTCATTATGTAATTATTTTCTACATATTTCAATTATTTTTGCGATTTTCAAATTGTTTTTTTTTTCAAATTTGAATGTCTTCTCCTGCTGGCGCCCCCCAATTTAATATCAGTAATATCAAACTCTATATTGCTTATTCACATTTTTTAATTTAAAAACTTACTATTTAATCACTTTTTTTTATTTAAAAGCTCACTTTTTACTCACTTTTTAAACTTAAAAACTCATTATTTACTCACTTTTTTAAATTAAAAAGTCTTTTTTTTCACTATTTCAATCTGCAAGTCCACTGGCAGCCTTCCTCAATGGATAAATATTTTTAATCGATTTGTTTTATTTATTGTTTTAGTTTAATTTCTAGTTTTTAGTTTTTGATAGTTTTTATAAATAAGAATGATTTATAACTTTAATTTATAAATTTAATTTCTTAATTAATAAATAATAATAATTCTTAACTTAAAAATAATAATCTGCAAGATTCATCTATTTATCTTATTTGTACTTGCAAAAATTTATAGTTGTAAATGACCAGAAACAATTCAATGTTTTTCAATGTTTTTGTTGCTATTATTTTCAACAGTTTTCAATATACAATTATTCTCTGTAAATTTTATAATTATTCTTTAATTTTTTTTACATATTTTGTACTGTTGTCGATCATTCTCGACAGATTTAAATTTTTTCTTTCCATTGTAAATTATTTTCCTCATTTCTAAATTATTGTCTTTAATATTTAATTATTTTAGTCATTTTATAAATTTTCTTTCAATTATCAATTATTATATTGAATTTTCAATACAATTCTTCAATTTTAATTTATTTTCTATAATTTTATCCTATAATTTTAATCACTTTTTAATTAACAATTTATTATTCTCCTTCAATTTTATGATTATTCATTAAATTAAAAAAAAAAAAATTCTAATCCCGATTATTCTTACCATTCTTCGGTTTTTTTTTTCAATTGTAAATTTTTTTTTAATAGTTAATTATTTTCGCCATAGTGTAATTTTATTTTAAATTTTATAATTATTCTTTAATTTCTTTAGATATTTTGATCTGCTGTAGATTATTATTTCATTCAAATTTTAATTTAATTCTTCAATTGTCAATTTATTTCCTCGACTTTTTATTATTTTTTTTTTCAATTTTAATTTTTTTTCCAATTTCCAATCCAGCTGTTCTATTTGTAATTATTTCGAACAGTTATTCCTGTATTTTTTCAACTATTTTGTTTAAATTTAATATTAATTTTTTAAACTATTTATTTCAATTGTGTAATTATGTATGCCAATCCATTATTTGTATTTGCAAAACTTTAGTTTTAAATAACCAACAAGAATGGAAAGTTTGTCGCGCGCGTTAATGTTGCTAGTTTATAAATAAGAAAGGTATTGTTTATCTTGATTATTAATTAAAAAAAAATTATATCAAAAAGCAAAAAAGGGATGGTCGAATGTCACTACTACAGTGGGGGAATTTAATCGGAATTAATCCCAAGTGACTTCCGTTGTTTCAAGTTTCAGGAGTACAGCTTTACGTAAGGCAGTGGGCATCCTTACTGACTTCGGCCGTATCCTAGAGGGTGACAATTCGCCGTCTGGTGAGGAGCGGGACCAACGGACTTTTCAACTAACTTCACGCCGGGCGGGGAACAGCGTGCTGCGAGTATAGTTTACCTAGTCGACCCTCTATCACGGACTCCAGAAGTCTCAGCCTTCCATCCATCGTCCTTGAAATCGCTTCTGTCACTTCTCCGGTGCGTTGCCAGAGTTCCTGAGTAGTGCCGGACCATCCCTGCCGCAACTTCTTTAATTTGCCCTTATATAGTTAAACTCAGTTCTAAGTCACCATTTGCGAGAAAGTGACACAATTTTAACTCAATATTTTCCATATAATATTCACGATATTTTGATTATTATCCCCCTGGAAATTGGACTTTAGGCAAAACATTGTCATCACGTAGGTTATAAAGTGAAGATAATCATTATATTGTTAAAAAAGTTGAATAGTGTTACGAAAGATAAGACACAGCGAGAGAGTGTTAGACCTCTTGCGGAGAAAAGATGAACTGTGAGGAACTCGGGAGAAGTGTCGATAAAGGTGGAGGCAAGAAGACTGAAATCTTTTTGGGTGGAGGTCATCTGCTAGTCCTGGATACTCTTTAAGTAAACGAATTTTGTAATTGAGTCAACATTTCTGAACTTGGCCACCTAAAACTGACTTCTCAAACTTCTAATACTTCTATACATAATTTATTACATCCAGGTGGTACAAAAACATTCCCGGAATGCTTTTTTAAACATTTTAACTTTTCAATTAGTTTTAAGGGCATATCTCGGGAAGTGATTTGCCTATATAAACCTCTCTCAATTGATATTACATAATTTTTTAATGTTCGACTTTACTCTTGCGAGTATCAGGGTGTCTACTTACCGGGAATTAACCGAGATTTTTCCGTCAAACCAGGAATTTTCTTTCCTGGCTAATAAATTTGACTAATATATCAATTTGTTTTATAAATAAAGATAATTTTATGCATTTTGTACCAATGTGATTATGCGTTTAAATTTTGTGTAATTATGCGACAATTATGCAATTTAAAAATAAAAAATATACATTAAAAATTAAAATATATAATATAATATATTCTCATGAAATATAGATGTTTGTCTACCATTTTTTTTTCTTAACGACTGCTATAACAATACGACAGAAACAATGAAAGACATTAAACATGAAAAAGTCAAATTATTATGAAAAAGGGACGCATGATTAAGTTCTAAAATTTATTAGGGTAAATGTGTCAGTTGCTGCGGGCTCTCAGCCGAGACTCCTTTTTATTAAAAAATACCGCTTTTTTATTGATAACAATGAACTTACGACTTATTAAATGAGTAGTTTAATAATAACGTGTAATTGGAGGTTAGATTTCCCGCAGCAACTAAAGCACATACAAACCAAATGTTTGCTTTAGTTGCTGCGGGAACAATAATTTAAACTTAAATAATTATAAATTAATAATAGTTAAAATAAGATTTTTGATGAAATTGTATTAAGTAAAGGTTAGAATAATTTTATCACACATTTTGAAATAAGTACATATTCTTAAATAGAAATTAGTAATATTTTTCTGAAAACCGCAGCAACTGAAGCATCCGCAGCAACTAACGCACTTACCCTATTTAGTATTTTCATTTCATAGAATTTCACGAGGTAGAATTTTCTTACAGCCGAAATTTCACATTTTCTTATAGCCGAAATTTCACATTTTCGTATTTGTTTTCAATCGAATTTAAATGAATTCGAATTTTTACCTAATAGAATGTTTAGGTCACCGAATTCATATTTGTCAGAATTTTTATTTAAAAGGATTTCAATTTAAACGAATTTTAATTTAGGAGAATTTTCATTTTACAGAATTTTAACTTAATAGAATTTTTAAATGCCAGAATATTCATTTGAACGAATCTTCGTTTGTCCGAATTTGTATTAGTACGAATTGACATTTGATATATAACTTAAAAAGTAGAATGTTTATTTGTTAAAAATTGCAAATGGTTGAAAACGCATCTAGGAGAAATATTTTGGCCCGAATTTTGGAATTGACCAATCAGATAATATGAAAACAATTCCCATTAGTCAATTTCAAAATTCGCGCCAAATTATAGTCAAGAAGGTTAGGTTATTTTGTCATGGAGCCATGGAGGTTAAGCTCAGATACAATTTACATCTCGTTATAAAGTAATGTTTATTGTAAAACCGTTAAAACGTGTAATTCGTGTAAATTGAAATTCTATTATTGAAATTAAATAATATTTTTATGCTTAAAGACTTTTTTAATTTTTTTTGTATAATGTTTATACAATTATGAAATATTAAGAGATAGAAAAAATTTGTATTTTCTAATACAAGCAAATTATCGTATGATTAAATTAGATTTAAGATCTCTTATTAAAAGTCATAGAATTTATTTTTTTTAATTTAATCCCAATTTAAAACAAAAATAAAATTTATCAATAAAATTAATACTGAGAAATTAATTAAGATAGTTCTCTTAGATCAGTGGTTTTCAACTCAAAATTTGGTTATTTTTTACTCATTTTGTGATGCTTAATGAATTACGTTAAGTTCAGAATATAGTCGCTCTCTTTTGGATTCGTTTAAATAAATTAAGAAAACAACGAAAAGTTGATTTCAAATTATTACTTTTTGGAAATTTAGTACCGCAGCCTGTATTTTTCAAATTTCCAGTCGGGAAGGCATATCAAATTTTAATTTTTAATTTTACAAGAGTAGAGTACAGTGTCTATTTTATTATGAAATTCGAAATTTCAACCCCCTCTCAGGTTGTAATAGGTTGTGAAAGATGGGAGAAATTTACTTATGGGGGTCTTTTTCAATTTCAGGGGCCCAAAAAACATAGGAATAGACACCGAACTCAACTTTTATAAATTCGAAATTCCAACCACCTTTTAGGGGGTAATAATGGGTGAAGGAGGGGGTATTTGTTTTTGGTGGTCTTTCTGGGATTTAGCGCCCCAAAAAGTATAGAAATAGACACCTTATTCAATTTTTTTTTTAAATTTGAAATATCAACCCCCTGTTAGGGGGTAATAGGGGGTAAGGAAGGGGAGAAATTTGTTTTTGGGGGTATTTTTCGGTTTCAGCGGTCCAAAAAACATAGGAATAGACACCGAACTCGACTTTTCGTAAAATTTGAAGTTCCTACCCCCTCTTAGGAGAAAACAGAGGGTTAAGGAGGGGGGAATTTGTTTTTGGTGGTCTTACTCGAGTTTAGGACCCCAAAAACCTTAGGAAAAAACACCCTATTCGATTTTTTTTCGTAATTTGAAATATCAAACCTCTGTTAGGGGGTAATAGGGGGTGAAGAAGGGGAGAAATTTGTTTTTAGGGGTCTTTTTCGGTTTCAGCGGCCCAAAAAATATAGGAGTAGATACCGAACTCAACTTTTTGTAAAATTTGAAATTCCTACCCCCTCTTAGGGGGTAATAGGGGGTAAATAACAATTAAATTAGGGCTTTCAAAATTTTTGTTTATTCTATTTCGTTACTTCTATGAAATCAAGGTATTGGTAGGCATTAAAAAATTCTTTTGTAGAAAATAAAAAAAGAAAATGAAAAAGTTGACATTTTTGCAGCTGTTTGCATTAACATTAAAAAACAAATAAAACAAAAATCTACTCTCACATATCTCTTAAGAATTTATTTATGAATTTTTCAACAAAAAAAATTGAAAATCCATGCAGCCCTTCTCTCTAAAAGTTGATTTGAACATCAATTTCTGATTTCAAACCACTGTGCCACGTCAGGCATCCTGCTAAGTGCTACATAAGGTTTTTGTAAGACATTCATTAGGTTAACATATACGGCCAACAATATTTGAGCCTGATAAGGTTGCCTGATTATTGACTTATAAGGCAACCTTAAACTGACCACGTAAGGCAACCTGATAAATTCTTTATAAGGTATTCATCAGGTTAACATGTACGGCCAACCGTATCTGGGCTTGATAAGGTTGCGTTGTGACTGCCTTATGAGGCAACCTTATACTTGCCACGTAAGTCAACCTTATAAATTCTTTATAAGGGCCTAATAAGGTATTCATCAGGTTAACGTGTATGGCGAACCTTATCTGGGCCTGATAAAGTTGCCTTATATGATTGCCTTATAAGGCAACCTAATAAATTCTTTATAAGGGCTTGTTAAGGTGTTCATCAGGTTAACATGTACGGCCAACCTTATCTGGGCCTGATAAGGTTGCGTTGTGACTGTCTTATGAGGCAACCTTATACTTGCCACGTAAGGCAACCTGATAAATTCTTTATAAGGGACTAATAAGGTATTCATCAGGTTAACGTGTACGGCGAACCTTATATCTGGGCCTGATAAAGTTGCCTTATGATTGCCTTATAAGGCAACCTTATACTTGCCACGTAAGGCAAACTGATAAATTCTTTATAAGGGCCTGATAAGGCATTCATCAGGTTAACATGTACGGCCACCCTTTTCTGGGCCTGATAAGGTTGCCTTATGATTGCCTTATAAGGCAACCTTATACTACCCACCTAAGGCAACCTGATAAGGTCCTTCGAAGGTCCTTAGAAGGTGAACCTTACGTCGGGCTACCTTGTAAGGACCTTATAAGTACCATATACGGTTACCTCATAAGGTCGGCCTTACAGGTGCCAGATAAGGCCCAGGTATGACCGCTGGCTTGCCTGCTCAAATTTCCAGTCGGGTAGTGACGCGACGGCACATTAAAATAATCTATTCTTCTTGAACTGTTGTTTGCCCGATTTTGAAATAATTTATAAATGAGAATTAGAAAATTAGACGGGTGCAGGAAATTTCCCAAAAACCCAAAAGATTGAATATCCAAATGGTCGAATTTCAAAAAGTCGAATCTCCAAACGGTCGAATATCCAAATGGTCGAATATCCATTTAGTCGAATTTCCAAATGATCGAATATCTAAATTGTCGAATTTCCAAATTGTCGAACATCCATTTGGTCGAATATCCATTTTGTCGAATTTCTAAATTGTCGAATTTCCAAATTGTCGAATATCTACTTTTTCGAATTTCTAAATTGTCGAATATTCAAATTTTGCGATGTCTCTTATATTATTAGAAAGTTCTACTAAAATGCAATGTTTTTGCTAAACATTGCAAAAAATTTGGACTAAAAGTTTCAAAGTTATAGGCAATTAAAAAAAAAAAAAAAGGTAGTCAAAGTTGAACATGGTAGTCAGAGTTGGGTCACTGTAGAAAATCAGTGAAATATGAAGATAAATGATTGAAAATGACAATATATTTACCTTCGCATGATAGAATGTCACTCAAATACATTTGGAAATGACAAAAGGAAACATGAAATTGAAATAAATCATATTTCCTCTTGTATACCGAAATTGATCTGAAAGTGAAAAAGTATTACCAAAAATTTGAATTTTCTTTCTTTCCAATAGAAATGAAGTTTTTGACACCTTTTTAAGTTAACAAATTCATTTTGATTGCAAAAATGCATATCACACACACACACCATGAACGCTTTATACAAACACCAAATTACGTTCCACATTTTCGTATAACATGTTAATGAACAATTTTAGTCAACTTAATTTGTCTTTGGCATATTTCTTCTACATTTAATTATCAAATTTTGAAACTACAAAAACGTTTTTTGTTGGGCGTATAACACGGACTCGCTTAATACGTCTATATAGTTCGCACACTTCACTGCAATCCATGTAAAAAGTTTGCTGGCATTGCTAACAAGTATTTACACACAACGACATATGGATCTACTGTAATAAAACAAAATAAACGCGATGATTCAACTCTGACCACTGTCCAACTCTGACTACTCTCCCCTAAATAATTAAATACTTTTTGAAAATTATGAAAAAGAACGTAAGTAATGGAAAATAATAAACAAA
The DNA here is from genome assembly GCA_037103525.1 of Ganaspis brasiliensis. Classification (NCBI taxonomy): domain Eukaryota; kingdom Metazoa; phylum Arthropoda; class Insecta; order Hymenoptera; family Figitidae; genus Ganaspis; species Ganaspis brasiliensis. The sequence continues at coordinate 2,039,864 of JAZKLR010000492.1, forward strand.
TAACATAAATAATTGAAAATTGAATTAAATAATTGAAAATGATTAAAAAATAAAGAAAATAATGGGAAATTTGAGAAAAATATTTAAAACTTTTAAAAAATAATTTTAAAAAATAAGAATAGGTAATTAAAACTTGTGGAAGATAATTGCAAAATGATTTTCAAATTTGAAACTTGAAGTCAATAATTGAAATATGATAAAAACAATAATAAGTTGAAAAAATGTTTGTTATTTTTCTTTCAATTATCCACTAATTTTTTAAAATTTCCATTTAAATCTTTAGTCTTTAATTTAATTTTTTAATCTTCCATTTATTTCTTTAATTTTCAATCATTTTCTTCAATTTTTAATTGCATTCTACGTTTTTCAATTACTTTATTCAAAATTCAATAATTCTCGCATTTTCTCAATTAGCAAATATTTTCTTGAAATCTTAATACAATAATTTGTTAACTTCCAAATGATTTCTTTAATTTTCATTTATTTTTTACAATTTTTTCCATTATTTTCATCAGTTTTCAATTGACAATTTAATATTCTCCTTCAAATTTATGAGTATTCAACGATTTTAAAATTTTTCTTTTTCAAATGTCAGTTATTACCACCATTTTTCGAATTTTTTTTTTCAATTGTTAATTATTTTTTTTAATAGTCAATTATTTTCGTCAATATTTAATTATTTTCGTCATATTGTTATTTTTCTTTTAATTATAAATTATTTTCTTGAAATTTACTTTTACTTCTTTAATTTCCAATTTTTTCCTTCAAATTATGATGAAAATGATTAGAAATTAAGAAAAATTATGAAGAAATAATATAAATAATTTAAAATTAAGGAAAATTATGGAAAAATAATATAAATAATTTAAAATTAAAGAAAATAATTAAAATTTAAAATAATAATTAAAAAAATTGCATAATATATTTTAAATAAAGAAAATTTAAAGAAAGTTTCAAAAAATTACTTGAAACTTTTAAATAGAAAAATGAAAATTTCAGATATATAATTTAAAACTTTTTGGAAATTATGTAAAAGAACGTAAGTAATGGAAAATAATAAACAAAGAATATAAATAATTGAAAATGATTAAAAATTAAAGAAAATAATGGGAAATTTGAGAAAAATATTTAAAAATTTTAGAAAATAATTGTTAAAAAAATAAGAATAATTAAAACTTGGAGAAAATAATTGGAAAATGATTTAAAAATTTGAAACTTGAAGACTAAAATTGAAATATGATAAAAACAATGATAAGTTGAAAAAAATGTTATTTTTCTTTCAATTATTAACTGTTTTTTTAAAATTTCAATTTCAATCTTTAATCTTCAATTTAATTCTTTAATCTACCATTTATTTCTTTAATTTTCAATTATTTTCTACAATTTTTTATTGCACTCTTAGTTTTTTAATTAATTTATTCAAAATCCAATAATTCTTGAAATTTCTCAATTATCAAATATTTTCTTGAAATTTCAATGCAATTCTTCAACTTCCAAATGATTTCTTTAATTTTCACTTATTTTTTACAATTATTTCCATTATTTGCATTAGTTTTCAATTGACAATTTATTTTTTCCTTCAATTTTATAATTATTCGTCAATTTAAATTTTTTTTTTAAATCCGATCATTCTCATCACTTGCAAAATTGAGCGCGCGCCAGCGCGCGATTAGTTTTTCATACGTTTCAGAAATTATAAAATACAATAATAAATATAACAAATCAGTAAATAATATTTATCTAAAAAGAAGAAATAAATATTTAAAATTTAATATTTAAAAATCAATTAATATAAATAAAATAAATAATTATTTAGGACAAAATTTATGATATTTTAGAATTAAAAAGAATTGCAAAAACTAATTGAAATTAAACAAAATGATTTTAAAAAAAATGAAATCAATTAAAAATTGGGGAAATTAATTTAAACAATCATAAAAATGTTTTAAACATAAAAAAAATAATTTAAATTTGAGAAAAATACTTGAGAATCTTAAAAGTAAATTAAAACAAAATTGAATAATGAAAAATTAGAGAAAATAATTTTAAAAAATTGTAAAAACATTGTTAAAAATTGAGATAAATAAGTTAAAATTAAAAAAAATAATTAAAATTTGAGAAAATAATTAAACAAATTATATAAAATATTTTAAATAAAGGAAAGTTAAACAAAATTTGAGAAAAATATTTAATACTTTCAGAAGTTCATTGAAATAAAAGAAAATAATTAAAAATTAGAGATAATAAATGAAAAAAGATAAAAATAATTTAAAATTGAGCAGAACAAGTTTTAGTTAAAGAGAAATAAGTAAAAACTTTTTGGAAAATAATTGAAAAATGTTTTTACATTTTAAAACTTGACGAAAATAATTAAAACATGATACAAAAAATGATAAGTTGTAAAAAATAAATGACATTTAAGTATAATAATTGAGAAAACTACAGAATTTTTTTTAAATAAAGGAAAAATAATTGAAATTTGAAAAAAATGCATGACTTAGAAATCAATTTAAAAAAAAAAAGAAAATAACTAAAAATTGGAGGAAAAACTTAAAGAATGCTAAAAATAATTGAAATTTACGATAATTAATAAAAAAAAAAAAAAATTGAAATTCTAATGAAAATGAATTATAATGAAAATAATTTAAATATGAAAAATTGAAAACATTCATTAAAATTTGAGAGAAATAACTGAAAAAATCATAGAATATAAAATATGTTTAAAAAAATAATAATTACTAAATTACCCAACAGATTTTAATTAAAGAGAATAATTAAAAAATCGCAGAAATAACGAAAATTGATGAAAATAATGAATATAATTATAAATTGATGAAAATAACAAAAAATTGCAGAATTTATTTTTAAGCAGAAGAAAGTAATTAAAAATCGTTATAGAATGGAAAATTGATGACAATAATCTAAATTTGAGATAAGAACTGAAAATTTAGGAAATTAATTGAAAAAGAATAAAAATATTAAAAGATGGGGAAAATAATTAAAAATTGAGATACTTCAGTAAATTAATAAATACATTATGAAAATGATTATAAATTGAAAATAATAATTGCAAAATGACAAAAATGATGGTAAATTAAAAAAAATTAATTTAAATTTGCGATGAATAATATATAATTGAGGAATAAATAATTAATTTGATTTAATGTCAAGGCAAAAATAATTAAAATTGAAAAAGCGATTCAGAAAACTAAACAAAATAATTGGAATTTGAGGAAGGTAAATTTCAGATTTATGGAAACAATTTAAAAATAATTAAAATAATAATTGTAGAAAACACAAAAGAAAATAGAAAATTTAAATTATTTTAGAAATTATAAAATATCAAATATTGTCCCTCCATTTTAACCATTTGGACTATAATTATTTTGTTTATTTATTTACTTGCAGGAGACTCGTGGCATATCGAAAACCCTTAGTGTAATTAAATCTTTAGGTTTTTATAAAGATTTTAAGATATTACTTATGTGTGTTATATCTCTTTAAGGTAATTGTAATTTGAAGAACTAAAAATACCTTGTAACAAATCTATATGAATTTAAAATTAGACTATTTTGCTTTGATATTAAAAAATAAATAAATTTTTTCTTTCAAATGAAGTTATTGTCTAGTTATTGATATCAATTATATAATTACGCTCAAAATGTTATAAAATACAAATTTGGCGTTAAAAATGTGTATAATAAAAATGTTTTGGTTTTGTATTAAGAATTGCAGTTTTATAATTAGACCGAGCTATCGATAACGTTGGATGAAATTCATTATTAAAAAGTTTAGTATAATTAAGGACCCGAATGACCGTCGGGCGGAATTCGAGAAGAATTGAAAAAGGCTTCTTAAATGAAAATAAGTCGATTTAAACTATTTTTGAAAAATCCAAAATCTTCTTAACGGTCACAAAGCTTCGTCTATGAGGAAGAAATAATTGAAATCATAAAATATCTTTAAGAAAAATAAAGAAACTAATACTAAGTTTGCAAAAATTCAATTGAAAAACTTAACCATAATCGTTAATTGCTAAGAATTCTGTTTCTAAAATATTTCAAATCAATGGTTGCTAATTATAAATTTTAAATGATTTTTTTTTTTAATATTAACATTTAATTTAAAAGAAAACTATTTTCCTATTGAGTAGAAATACGAAATTTTCAAACAAAAAATAAATTCAGTTTTTAAATATTTAAACTGTTCCGAAACTATACAATTACTAAATTGGGCAAAATTTAATATTTCCTTTCTATTGAATCTTTTTTTTTGGTAAAATTTTTATCTTGTATAAATTGATAAGTAAAATTAGTTGTGATTAAAAAAGACTTTTTCGTTCAAGCACGAAATTTTATCTTGAAAGGAAGTATACAAGTTCGGTTCATAACTTTTTGAGAAATCATGAAAAAACAAATGTAAGTATACCTTCTTTAGAAATCAGTTATTAAACTTAAATTTCAAAAAAGAAGTGGGATATTTCTGTGGCTGAAAGGCATAACATCATAACTAACATTTTATCGAATTTAAGATAACATCAGATTTAAGTTAATTTAGTAATGCTTTTTAAAGTTTCATAACAGTAAAGTGATTTAAATGTTTATTTACGTAGAAAATAATTAATAACACAACAGCATAACTGCATTCAAATCGAAAAAAAGAATTGATATTCTTTTTTAAAGCGTTTATATTTTATTAAAATTGATAAACAGAAGTAAAAACTACACTAGAAAATAGGATACAATGCCAAACACCAAAAATATTGGTTGATTTTTCGATTTTACAAAACCAAGAAAATAAACAAAAACAGGTTTTTCTCAAAACTATGAAAATGCAGTTATGTTATTCTGCCTTTCAGCCACAGATTTATCATATTAGATTAGAAAGTTCTGTCATTATTTATGCAATTTTTGGACTGTTAAATGCAACTTATAAATAATAATCCACAAGGAATTAGAAAAAAATATTCCACCTTCTAATAGTCGATAATAGTTTATGGATAATCAAACCTGTGAACAAAAATTCTCTCACCTGATTTCAATATTGATGTTTCTCGCTCTTCAAAAACAAAATAAACTAGTTAATGTTGATTTATTATAGAAATAATACAGCAGCAAAAGTGGTAGAACTTAAATTTTTTTGCCACAAAAAAGTTAAATATTATTTTCAAAGTATTTTTGAAATTTGGAAAAATTATTAAAAAACAATAATTAGCTCTTCTTTAAAGTAAAAAAATTGAAGTTCTACCACTTGTGCTACTCTATTATTTCTAATAAATAAACATCTATAATAATATAGTAATCCACAAGATTCATTCATTCTTTTATTCTGTCTACACTTTGCACTTGAAGTTTAATTTTTTGAATTCTATTTTCAATGTTTACTATTTTTTTTTAATTTTCGTCAATATTTAGTTATTTTCGTTATAATGTAATTGTGTTTTTACGTATTAAGTATTTTCATGAAATTTCCATTTAATTATTTAATTTTTAATTTATTTCTTCAGTTCACAAATATTTTCTTTCATTTTTAATTTTTTTTATCGATTTTGAATTAATTCCTTAATATTTAATAATTCTCGGATTTTTTCAATTATTTTTTTCACTCATAAAAATTGTTCTAAAATTTCAATTCAATTATTCAATTCCAGAACTATTCTCTTCAATTCTCAGTTATTTTCTACAAATTTAAATTCCACTTTTTAATTTTCAATTATTTTCGAAAATATTAAAAAAATTACGCCTTTCTCTATTATTTTCTTTTTATTGTTATTAAGTTTCTTTAATTTTAAATACAATTGGTTCAACTATTTTCCTTAATTTTTAATTCTATTCTTCAATTTTTATTTTCATTCTTCAGTTTTCAATTGTTTTCTTCTATATTCATTAATTCTCGACTTTTTCAATTACCGTTTCCAATTTTTAAGTATATTGTTTAAATTTCAATTCCATTCTTTAATTTTTAATTGTTGTCTTTAATTTTAATATCTTTTTCTATTTTATACTTATTTTTTTTTATTTTTCAATTATTCTCGTCATTTTTCAACTGTTTTCTTCAATTATTAATTATTTTCCGCAATTTTAAATTATTTCCTACTATTTTTTCAATTTTCAAATAATATCTTAAAATTATATAATTATTATTGGATTTTTTACAATATTTTGTTCAGTTGTGTATTAAACTAACTATTTTTTTAATTTTGTTTTTAATGGTCAATTATTATCGTCATTTTGTACTTTTTTTTTTCAAATTTTAATTTACTTAAAATTTTTAATTTATACCCTCAATTTTTTTCAATTTTCTTCAATTTCTATTGTTTTTTTGCATTTTCAATCCAGCTGTTAAATGTGGAATTATTTCCAACAATTATTCATATAATTTTCTTAGTTTTTAATTTGAAATTATTTTATTTAAATTTAGTATTTCTTGTTCAATTTTTTCAATTATTTTTCTGAACTGTCTAGTCATTTTTCAAATTTGTTTTTTTTTTAATTGACAATAATTATTTTTCTTATTCTCCACGTATTTTATTCAATTTTCCAATTATTCGCGTCATTTTTCAACTGTTTCCTTCAATTAATTAATTATTTTCCGCAATTTTCGATTATTTCCTACAATTTTTTCAATTTTCAATTACTATTTTAAAATTTTATAATTCTTTGATTTTTTAAATAACGTTATTCGGTTGTGTATTAATCTAGCTATTTTTTAAATTTTGTTTTCAATTCGTCATTTTGTAGTTTTTTTCTCTAATCATCAATTATTTTTTCAAATTTTAATTTAATTCTAAAATTTTTAATTAGTTCCTCAATTTTTTTTTGTTTTCTTCAATTTCAATTATTTTTTTCGATTTTCAATCCAGTTGTTAAATGTGCAATTATTTCCAACAATCATTTATATAATTTTCTTAATTTTTAATTTGAAATTGTTTTCTTTAAATTTAGTATTTCTGGTTAAATTCTTTTCAATTTTTTTTTCAATTGTCTAGTCATTTTTCGAATGTTTTTTTTTTCTATTGACAATAATTATTTTCGTTATTCTTCACATATTTTCTTCAATTTTTCAATTATTCTTGTCATTTTTTAACTTTTCCTTTAATTATTAATTATTTTCCGCAATTTTCAATTATTTCCTACAATTTTTTTAATTTCCAATTACTATTTCCAAATTTTATAATTCTTTGATTTTCAATTCGTCATTTTGTAATTTTTCTTCTTCAATTAACAATTATTATTTCAAATTTTAATTTAATTCTTAAATTTTCAAATTATATCCTCAATTTTTTATTACTTTTCTTTAATTTTAATTATAATTTTCGATTTTCAATCCAGTTGTTAAATGTGCAATTATTTTGGACAGTTATTCCTATAATTTTCTTAATTTCTTCAATTTGATATTATTTTCTTTAAATTTAGTATTTCTTGTTCAATTTTTTTCAATTAATTTTTTCAATTGTCTAGTCATTTTTCGAATTTGTGTTTTTTTAATTGACAATAATTATTTGCCTTATTCTTCACGTATTTTATTCAATTTTTCAAATATTCGCGACATTTTTCAACTGTTTTCTTCAATTAATTAATTATTTTCCGCAATTTTCGATTATTTCTACAATTTTTTCAATTTATAATTACTATTTTAAAATTTTATAATTCTTTGATTTTTTAAATAATTTTATTCGGTTGAGTATTAATCTAGCTATTTTTTAAATTTTGTTTTCAATTTGTCATTTCGTAATTTTTTTCTTTAATCATCAATTATTTTTTTCAATTTTAATTTAAGTCTTAAATTTTTAATAAGTTCCTCAATTTTTTTTTTGTTTTTGTCAATTTTAATCCAGCTGTTAAATGTGCAATTATTTCCAACAATCATTTATATAATTTTCTTAATTTTTCAATTTGCAATTATTTTCTTTAAATTTAATATTTTTTGTTCAATTTTTTTTTCAATTGTCTAGTCATTTTTTATATTATAGGAACATTTGATAATGTTGATAAGAAGTCAAAATTTTAAAGAAAAAAAAGCTGGGGTTTTTGAAAAAATGGGCCTTATTTATTATATAAAGTATTAATCTAGCTATTTTTTAAATTTTGTTTTCAATTTGTCATTTCGTAATTTTGTTCTTTAATCATCAATTATTTTTTTCAATTTTAATTTAAGTCTTAAATTTTTAATAAGTTCCTCAATTTTTTTTTGTTTTCGTCAATTTCAATTATTTTAATCCAGCTGTTAAATGTGCAATTATTTCCAACAATCATTTATATAATTTTCTTAATTTTTCAATTTGCAATTATTTTCTTTAAATTGAATATTTTTTGTTCAATTTTTTTTTCAATTGTCTAGTCATTTTTCGAATATTTTGTTTCTATTGACAATAATTATTTTCGTTATTCTTCACATATTTTCTTCAATTTTTCAATTATTCTCGTCATTTTTCAACTTTTTCCTTCAATTATTAATTATTTTCCGCAATTTTCAATTATTCCCGACAATTTTTTTAATTTTCAATTACTATTTTAAAATTTTATAATTCTTTGAATTTCAATTCGTCATTTTGTAATTTTTCTTTTTCAATTATCAATTATTTTTTCAAATTTTAATTTAAATCTTAAATTTTTAATTTATATCCTCAATTTTATTTTTACTTTTCTTTAATTTAGATTATAATTTTCGATTTTCAATCCAGTTGTTCAATTTGCAATTATTTTGGACAGTTATTCCTATTTTTTTTTTAATTTGTCCAATTTTTCAAAATATTCTTTTCAATTGTGTAATTATGTATAGCCATTTTTCGAATTTTGTTTTCAACTGTCAATTATTTTCGTCATTTTTCAGATATATTCTTCAATTTCGTAATTTTCATTACTTGAATTTAAAAATTTTTATTTGCCCAATTTTTAAATAATTTAAAAATAAGAATGGCATTGTTTATTTATATTGATTATTAATTAAAAAAAAATTATTTTAAAAAGAAAAAAAGGGATGGTCGGATGTCACTACTACAGTGGGGGAAATTAATCCCAAGTGGCATCCGTTGCTTCAAGATTTAGGAGAACAGCTGTACGTAAGCCAGTGGCATCCCTCACTCACTTCGGCCGTATCCTAGAGGATGACAATTCGCCGTCTGGTGCGGGACTAGACACCAACGCTTTTTCAGCTCACTTGACGCCGGGAGGGCAGCAACGTCCTATAAGTAGCCTACCTAGTCGACCCCCTATCACGGACTCAAGAAGTAGCTTGGCGATATTCAACACTGCAAAGTCCCAGCCTTCAATCCATCCTCGTTGAAACCGCTTCTGTCACTTCTCCGGTGCGTTGCCAGAGTTCCTGAGTAGTGCCGGACCATCCCTGCCGCAATTTCTTCTATTTGCCCTTATATAGTTAAACTCAGCCAAATGTCACTATTTGCGAGAAAGTGACACATTTTTAACTCAATATTTTCCAAATAATATTCACGATATTTTCATTATTATCCTCCTGGAAATTGAACTTTAGGCAAATCATTCTCAACACATAGGTTATAAGGCGAATATAATCATTATGTTGTTAAAAAAGATCAATAGTATTACGAAACATAAGACACAGCGAGAGAGTGTTAGACCTCTTGCGGAGAAAAGATGAACTCAGTGGAACTCGGGAGAAGTGTCGATAAAGATGGAGATCTGCTTGTCCTGGCAAAGTCAAATTTTCTTAATCAATGTAAGGAAATGAAATCTCTATTGTCATTCTTATTGGTAATGATTTGAATTTTAATAATACTTTGCATTGTTGTTTGTCATTTAAAAACTATAAATTTTTGCAAATTCAAATAATGGAAATTACAAAATTGAAGAATATATCTGAAAAATAAGGATAATAATATTTGACTGCTGAAAACAAGATTTGAAAAATGGCTACTTAATTACACAATTGAAAAGAATAGTCTAAAAAATGAAATAACAAATATTAAATTTAAACAAAATAAATAAATAAATTTAAATTAAACAAATGGATTGAAAATAAAAAAAATTGAAATTGAAGAAAATAATAAAAAATTGAGGAAATAAGATGAAAATTTAAGAATTAAATTAAAATTTGAAAAAATAATTGATTGAAAAAAAAAAATTACCGACTGACGAAAATGATAGACAATTGAAAACAAAATTCAAAAAATGTCTAGAACCGAACAAAATGATTTAAAAAATCAAAGAATAATTATAAAGTTTTAAGATAATAATTAAAAATTGAAGGAAATAATTGAAAATTGCGGAAAATAATTAATAATTGAAGGAATTGATTGAAAAATTGAAGAAAATATGTGAAAAATTACGAAAATTATTTTTTATTGAAAACGAAATTCAAAAAATGTCTAGATTAATAGACAACTGAAAGAAAATAAAGAAAATAATGAAAAATTGTTGAAATAAATTGGAAATTAAAAAATTAAATGGTAAATATTAAGAAAATAATTGATAATCAAAAGAGAAATTACAAAATGACGAAAATAATTAAATATTAAAAAATTTATTAACATTAAACTAATTTATTAATATTAAAAAAAATAATTAACAATTGAAAAAAAAATCGACAAACGGTGAGAAAAATCGTCATTCGTACACAAAAAATTTTGTAATTAATGAATATTCATAAAATTGAAGGATAAAAATAATTTGTCAATTGAAAACTGATAAAAATAATGGAATCAATTTGTAAATATAAATGATAATTAAAGAAATCATTTGGAAAATATTTGATAATTGAGATAATGCGAGAATTACTGAATTATGAATAAAGTAATTAAAAAACGTAGAATGAAATTGAAAATTGAAGAAATAAATGAAATTATATTATATTAATTAAATTTGATTAAAGAATTAAATTAAAGATTTAAATTGAAATTTTAAAAAAATAGTTGATAATTGAAAGAAAAATAAGACATTTTTTTTACTATTTTTTTTAAATATTTTAGATAGAATATATGAATGAAACTTGTAAATTCTTGTATTTATATTTATTCATCTTTTTCTGTCTACGCTTTAAAGAAAATAATTGAAAGTTGAAAAAGTGCAATCTAAATTTGAAGAAATAACTGAGAATTGAAGTAAATAGTTCCAGAATTAAATAATTGAATAGAAATTTTAAAACACTTTTTATTAGTGAAAAACAATAATTGAAAAAATCCGAGAATATTGAGAAATTAATTGAAAATCGATGAAAATTTACTATGAAATATTGAATTTTAGGAAAATAATTGCACATTGAAAAATTAAGAAAATTATAGGAATAATTGTTGGAAATAATTGCACCTTTAACAACTGGTTTGAAAATCGAAAAGAATAATTTAAATTGAAAAAAATTAAAAAAAAACTTAGGAAATAAATTAAAAATTTAAGAATTAAATTAAAATTTAAATAAATAATTGATAATTGAAAAAAAAATACAAAATGTCGAAAATAATTGATGATTGAAAACAAAATTAAAAAATAGATAGTTTAATACACAAACGAATAAAATATTTTAAAAAATCCAAGAATAAGTATATAATATTTTAAGATAATTTTTCGAAATTAAAAAAATAGTAGGAAATAATTGAAAATTGTAAAGTGGAATTTAAATATGTAGATAAAACTTAGAATTCAAGAGTAAAGTTCTAGAATTGAATAATTGAATTGAAATTTTAAAACAACTTTTGTGAGTGAAAAAAGTATTTGAAAAAATACGAGAATTAAATAATAATAATCTCCGTAAACTCCTGAAGTTAGTTAGTATGTATTTATATTTATTCATCTTTTTCTGTACACGTTTTAAAGTCTGAAGTGAAGTTAGTTAGTATTAATATTTATTCATCTTTTTCTGTCCATGTTTTAAAAACTGAAGTGAAGTTAGTCCCTGTTATTTTATTTTGTTGTGCTGGTTTTTAATTGTCATTTGTGTAAAAAAAAGTTTCGAAAAGTGCTTTAAAAATTTATTATTTTTCAGTTATTATCTCAAATTTGGATTATTGTCATCAATTTTCCATTATATAACGATTTTTTAATTATTTTCTTTTGCTTAAAAATAAATTCTGCAATTCTTCTTGATTGTCATCAATTTATAATTATATTTATTATTTTGGCATTACCTTTAAAAATTTTAATTATTTATCCGATATTGCAATTATTATCATCAATTTTCGTTATTTCTGCGATTTTTTAATTATTCTCTGTAATTAAAATTTTTTAAGTAATTTTGTAATTACTTTATTTTTAAACATATGTTCTATGATTTTTTCAGTTATTTTTCTCAAATTTTATTGAATGTTTTCAATTTTTAATATTAAAATTTTTTTCATCATAATTCAATTTTCTTTCTCAATCTTAAATTATTTTCAGCATATTTCAATTATTTTTTTCCATTTTGAAATAATTATATCATTTTTCAATTATTTTCCTCGATTGTTAATTATTATTCTTATTTTCTAAAATTATTTTTTTTTATGATTTTTCAGTAATTTTCTGGAAATTTAAATATTTTCTTCAATTTTTAATTATTTTCATTTGTTATCAGAATTTCAATTTTTTTTTTATTAATTTTAGTAAATTTCAATTATTTTTAGCTTTTTTACAGATTTTTCTCCAATTTTTAGATTTTCTCATTTTAAAAAATTAATTTCTAAAACTTTAAAGTATTTTTCTCAAATTTCTATCATTTTCTTCAATTTTTAATTAAATTTTTATTTGCTTTCATAATTTCCAAAAAATTTTATTAATTATCGTAAATTTCAATTATTTTTAGCATTCTTCCAGTCTTTTCTCAAATTTTTAGTTATTCTCCTTTTCTAAAATTAATTTCTAAGATTTTTAAGAATTTTTCTAAACTTTCAATTGTTTTCTTCAATTTTTAATTATTTTCATTTCTTTTCATAATTCCAAATTTTTTTTATTAATTATCGTAAATTTCAATTACTTTTAGTTTATTTCTTCAATTCTTTTTTCCAATTTTTAGTTATTTTCTTTTTTTTTAATTGATTTCTAAGATCTTCATGTATTTTTTTCAAATTTCAATTATTTTTTCTTATTTCTTTAATTCTTTTCTCCAATTTTAAGATATTTTCTTTCTTTTCACATTTCAATTATTTTTTCTTTATTTAAAAAAATTCTGTAATTTTTTCAATTATCACATTTAAATGCCATTTATTTTTTACAACTTATCTTTGTTTGTATCATATTTTAATTATTTACGTCAAGTTTTAAAATTTAAAAACATTTTTCAATTATTTTACAAAATTTATTTCCCTCAATTTACAATTCATTATATTTGTTTCATAATTTCAAATAATTTTAACTATTTATCTGACTTTTCAATTATTTCATTATTTAGATTATTTTCTTCAATCTTTAATTACATTCGTTCTTTTTCTCGTTCTTTTTCATAATTTTCAAAAAGTTTTTACTTATTTCTTTTTAATTAAAACTCGTTCTGTTCAATTTTAAATTATTTTTATCTTTTTTAATTTTTTTTTCTAATTTTAAATTATTTTCCTTTATTTCAATGAACTTTTGAAAGTTTTAAGTATTTTTCTCATATTTTGTTCAACTTTCCTTTATTTAAAATATTTTATGTAATTTGTTTAATTATTTTCTCAAATTTTAATTATTTTTTTAAATTTATTTATCTCAATTTTTAATCATGTTTTTTCAATTTTCAATTATTTTCTCTAATTTTTCATTATTCAATTTTGTTTTATTTTACTTTTAAGATTCTCTACTATTTTTCTGAAAGTTAAATTATTTTCTTTATGTTTAAAACATTTTTATGATTATTTAAATTACTTTCCCCAATTTTTAATTGATTTCATTTTTTTTCAATTAATTTGCAAAATTTGCAATTATTTTGTTTAATTTCAATTATTTTGTTTAATTTCAATTATTTTTTGCAATTCTTTTTAATTCTAAAATATTATAAATTTTGTTCAAAATAAATATTTATTTTATTTATGTTAATTGATTTTTAAATATTATATTTAAAATATTTCTTTCTTCTTATTAGATAAATAGTATTTACCGATTTTTTATATTTATTATGGTATTTTATAATTTTGAAAATGTATGAAAAACTAATCGCGCGCTTGCGCGCGTTTTTTTTGCTAGTTATTGTATATTGGAGTATTAATTGAAAATCAAAGAAAATAATTGAAAATTAAAGAAAATATTGGAGAATTGATGAAAATAATTTGGGAATTAAAGAATTAAATACAAATTTCAAAAAAATAATTGATAATTAAAAGAAAAATTTCAATATGATGAAAATAATTAAATATTAACCAAGATAATAATGAACTAATAAAAATAATAATTAACAATTGAAAAAAAAGACCGAAAAATGGTAAGAATAATCGGCATTATTTTTTTGCAATTATTTTTAATTCTAAAATATTATAAATTTTGTCCTAAATAAATATTTATTTTATTTTTATTAATTGATTTTTAAACATTATATTGAAAATATTTATTTCTTTTTATTAGATAAATATTATTTACCGATTTGTTATATTTATTATTGTATTTTATAATTTCTAAAATGCATGGAAAACTAATCGCGCGCTTGCGCGCGTTCTATTTTGCTAGTGAAAGAATAACATGAATCTTGTGGATTATTTTTATAAATAATTAGTAAAAATTATTTTAAAAAAATAATAAAGGCAAAAAAGGGATGGTCGAATGTCACTACTACAGTGGTGGGAGATAAATCCCAAGTGACATCCGTTGTTTCAAGGTTTCAGGAGCTTCAGCTGTCGTAAGACAGTGGGCAACCCTTACTAACTTCCGCCGTATTCTAGAGGGTGACAACATCATTGAATTCCTATTCGCTGAGGAAATTCGATTTGCGTTCGTCTTCGTGGTAACCAATCACGACTTTCGACAGAACGGCTTTGCCTTCGAGTGCGGGCGTGGCGTACTGCATACCACATGCTGCCCATTACTGACTCGTAACTTTGCCGCGGTTTGTAAGACACACGGGCTTTTTCAACTAGCTTGACGCCGGCGACCAACAGCGTCCTTTAAGTAGCCTTAGTCAACCCCCTATTACGGGCTCGAGAAGTAGCTTGGCGAAGACCACACTGCAAACTCCAGCCTCCCCTCCATCGTCCTTGAAACCGCTTCAGCCACCTCTCCGTTGCCAGAGTTCCTGAGTAGTGCCGGACCATCCCTGTCGCATCTTCTTCTATCGGCCCTTATATAGTTAAACTCAGCTATAGGTCACCATTTGCGAGAAAGTGACACATTTTTAACTCAATATTTTCCATATAATATTCACGATATTTTCATTATTATCCAGCTGGAAATTGAACTTTGGGCAAAACATTCTTAACACGTAGGTTATAAGGTGAAGATAATCATTATGTTGTTAAAAAAAGATCAATAGTATTACAAAACATAAGACACTGCGAGAGAGTGGTAGACCTCTTGCGGAGAAAAGATGAACTGAGTGAAACTCGAGAGAACTGTTGATAAAGGTGGAGGACTGCTAGTCCTGGATACTCGTTAAGTGTGAATTTTGTAGTTCGATGAGACAATGTTAGTGAAAGTTCAATTTACTTGGGAAATAAATAATAAAGGAAGAAGAAAATGGAGACGAAATAATTCCAAGAATGGTAGTGCTGAGTTGGATTTAATTGCGTGGAGCGAAATAAAGCAGCTGCGAGTAACTAGGTGTGGTAAATTAGGAAGCGTATTTGATCATATTTTACTGTCGGTAAGGCAGAGAGTTTTGGTTTTTCGAAATGTCGTTGAGCTGCAGTTGGTAAGTGACGTGATGATAAATTTATATTTTAACTTCTCTGATGATCAAGTGAGTGTTTAAATTATAAATAATAATATAATTACAAAATTCATTTACTTCGTGAGTTAGAATTTGATTATTCAGGATGCATAGCATTCTTCAAAACACGAACTTTTATTAAACTTTTTTATTTACAACTTGGAAAAATTAATCCAAATTTCTAAAAACTTAGAAGTATAATCATCTATCACAGATTGTCAGTTATTAAACACTTTTTATCTATTAAGAATATTGTAATTTTGTTGTTGTTTTCTTCATCGTCTGCTTGACAGAATTAAAATATAATCGTGTTGAGTTAAGAAGTAAATTTTATTTAATTAGGAGTATTGAACTTTACCTTCTGATTGTTAAAATTAATTTTCAATATGAAATTTACGTTCGCTATAAGACAAAAAACCATAGAGATATATGCAAAAAACTAAATGTAAATTATAGTGTTATTATGGTTATTACTAAAAAATTAGAGGTTATGTTCAAGAATCGAGTGACAGTTAAAGACGTATTAAATCAAAACACGAAAAATTGAAAATTAAATAAATAATAATTACATAAATTAAAAAATTTAATTTTGACACAAAAAATTTAATAAGGACCGATTGTTACACAAAAAATACACACAATTTTCAACGGTGAATGGATTTGGAAAAAACTCGATATTTAATAGACTCTGTATTAAGGCAAACTATTATAGCGATGTATTAGATTTATATCGGTCACCCGAAACAGTATTTTTGGTCGTTAGTAATAAGGTTATTTTTTTATTAATATAAAATCGACCACAATTTAATTCAGCTAATATTATTGATACATGTAATTTAATTAATGGGTTTTCTGAACTCGTATATATGTATTAAATAAATAAATAAAAAAATAAATCCAAACTTTAAGTACATATTTTATTGATTTGATTTATAAACTTTTAATAAATCTGTTATAATTTTAATCATTTTCTACTACGATTTCAAATATTTTCCTAAATTATTAATTATTATTAGCATTTTTTTAAATAATAAACCAGAATTAAATCCTTCTATAATAAGTATAAAGGAGAGGAATTTTTTTTATTTTTTATTAATAAACTAGGATAAAATCCTCCCATAATGAGTATAAAGGAGATGAAAAAAATTATTTAAATTTTTTTCACCTCGCCTTCTTAAGATCATTTAAAGCTTCTCTCCTTTATTCCTTTTTTATTAGTTTTGTAAAATTTAAATTACTTTAAAACAATTTTAATTACATTTTATAAATTCTTTAATTAATTTTTTAGGTTTATTTCAGTTTTTTAATATTTATAAATATTAAAAAGTCTATTTCTTTATTTATCAAAATCATTGTCTTTCATTGGCAATTTTTTTCTTCTTTTTTCAATTATTCACATAAATTTAATTATTTACTTTAAATTACAAGTATTTTCTACAATTTTAAATTACGTTTTTCAACTTTTACTTATTTTCTTTAATTTTTTTAAAATTTTGTTTCCAAATAGAATTTTTAAATTTTCACAAATTAAACACATATTGAGTTGAATTTTGTAATTATTTTCTTCGATTATCTATTATTTTCGTCAATGCTCAATAAGTATTCTTCAATTTAAAATAATTTTATAAAATACTAAGTATATTATAAAATTTTGCATTTTTGTTTGTTAATTCTCAATTATATAAGTTTTCAATAACTTTTTTCAATATTAAAAAATTTTCATGCATCAATTTTTGTCCCAAATTTTGTTATTTTTTAATTATTTTCTTCAATTTTTTTCAATTAATTATATCGACAGTCTTATATTTTTAGTGTTTTTTAATTAATGTTTTCAATTAAATTATTTTCTTTTTGCAATTAATTTCTTCGATTTCTAAAATTATTAATACACATTTTAATTATTTTTTCAATATTTTAAAATAATGTCACCAATATTCAATAATTTTTCTCATTTTCCAATTCCTTTTCAGGTTCAATTATTTTAAGAAATTTTTATTATGTTTCTTTAAATGTTTAATTGATTCTTCGATTGTTAATGATTCTTTTCAATTTTTAAATATTATTTTCTGTTTCAAATACTCTTCAATATTTTCAATTATGTTTTTCAATATTAAATACTCTTTTTTATTTATCTATTAATTATTGTATTTAATTTTCAATTTATTTCTTCGTTTTCAATTATTCTCATAAATTTAAAATTATTATCTTCAAATTTTAATTATATTCTTTAATTTTTCAATTATTTTCCTCCAATTGCAACTGTTTTCTTCAATTTTAAATTGTTTTCTTTAATTTAGAATACGTAATAAATGTATTGAATTTTCTATTTATATTTTTAATTTTCTATTAGTCTTGAAAATATTCAATTATTTTTTTTAATGTTAAATTGATTTCTTAAATTCCAGGTACATTGTTGAATTTAAAATATTTTGTTGTCAATTTTCAATTCTTATCTTCAAAATGTTCAATAACTTTTTGCAACAAAAAATGTGTTTTTTTTTATTTATCTGCTATTGTCTTTAATTTCCTTATTTTTCATTTATTTTCTTCAAAATACAATTATATTCTTCAATTTTTTTCATTAATTTTATCAGTACTTTATTATTTTTAGAATTTTTCATCTATTGTTTTCCTTTTTTTTCTTTTTCTTAATTAACTTCTTCAATTTATAATTATATTAATGCACAATTATCCATTTTAATATTTCCAATTAATATTTTCCATATTCAATTTTTTTGTCATTTTCGAAATTTTTTTTTTGTTTTGTTTTGTTTACATTATTTTAAGAACTTTTTATTTTATTTATTTACATATAAAATGTCAGCTTTTGTCAATTTTCACTGATTTTACCCATTTTTCAATAATTCTTTTCAATTAATTTTCATTTACATTTTTCTGTTTTAAATATTGTCTTCAATACTTTTAATTATTTTCTTTAATTTTGGACTATTTTTATCATTTTTCAATTATTTTTTTCCAATATTAATTATTTTCATTATTTTTAAATTAACTTTGTAAATTTTAAATCACTTTCAGCAAATTTTAATTATATTCTTTATATTTTTTAAATCATTTTCTTCCATATTAAACATATTTTCTCATTTACCATTTTTTTACCATTCCTTTGCAAGTATTTTTTATATTTTGTTAATTCTTTCATGAATATTAACTTTTTTTCTCAAATTATAATTATACCTATATTCTTTAATTTGTCAATTGTTATTCTCAAATTCCAATTATTTTCTTCAAGTTTTTCAACTATCCTCAGTTTTCATTTATTTTTTTTAATTTTCAATAATTTTGTTTATTTTTTTCCTTAAATTTCTATTATTCTTGTCAATGTTCAAATTTTAAATTTATTTCTCAAATTTATTTATTTGAAATATATACGGGACCAGCCCTTTCGTACAAAGTACTACTATCCTAAAGTTACAAAACGCAAAATTCCAATTCTTGAATTTCAAAATTTTTATTTGATAATTTTCATGTATAACCGTCAAATTTTCCATTAACTTTTATCAATATAAATTTTTTAATTTTTGTCTTTAATTTCGTTTCTTTTTTTCTGTTATTTTTAATTAACTTTCTTTATATTAATACATCACTCGTAAATTTTACTTCATATAAAGAAAAGTACAAATCTTGACTTCTACAAATCTAAAAAAATACACAAGTTACAACATAACAAAATTTTTCAAAAATTGTCTTGTATTGAAATTAACAGTCTATTGTTTGTGATCGATATATTTACAAATATGTTTCAAACCTAACTTTCAATTGAAAACTTTTGACAATTTTATAAATTAAATTACTTGTATTTTGCAAAACATTTGTAACCTTTTAAAACAAATCTTCTGCTTCATATAAAATATTAATTTAAAAACATTGCAATTTTTAATTAAAATAATTATAACACATTAGTAACTCTGTAATACAATACTATGCGCATTTTAATCTATGGTTATGAATATTTATAACAATTTAAATGACATGAAAAAAACTAATCTTAATCAAAAAAAACCTTAGTTTATGAAATTTCTTTTTATTGAAGATGAACAATTCTCAAGAGTTGCTAAAGAATGGTAAGTAAATTATGCAGATATATCTTAATATTTACATTCTTAAAAAATTTAATATTTGTGTATTGTTTTAAACACAACTCTTCAATATTTAGTGGATGCTAATAAAAACGAATCTAATTTATATACAAGAAAAAATGGCACCGCTATCAGAAAACTTGTAGTGAGCAATCTTCCCCCAGAGGTTAGAAATTTATAATTCAAATTAATTAAGTAAATTGTAATTTAACTTTGATAATAAAATAACAATCTATCTAAAAAGCTCACCAAAAGAAATAATTTTCTAGACCAAGGAAAAAGATATCAAATTTCTTTTTTCGAAATACGGAAAAGTGGAAAGATGCATTTTAAGACAAGACTGTAGATCTAATTGTATTCGTTGTTTTGTCACTTTTACAAATGCTGAAGACGCTCTACAGTAATTAATTTTAAAATTTAAATAAAACTAGAATTATCATATAAAACTTAAACTTTAATAATTAATTAAAAATACTAAAAAAAAAACAAACAATAATCATAATCAAAATTATTACTTTTTTTAAGGGCACGAAAGGCGGGGTACGAAAATTTTATTCGTTTCAACAATCGAATTTTGACCGTGGAACCTGTGTACTCGTGGTTTCAGCCTAGGAAGAGACACATTAATTTGAAAAGAAAAAGAGAAAATATTCTACATCCAGAAGAACCACCAATTAAAAAATTGAACGAAGATTGCCTCATTCGAATTTTAGAGTACCTTCCAATTACAGATAGATTGAGAGCAGAAAGAGGTGCATTTACGATATAAAAATATAATTAATATAAAAATAAAAGAAATGAAATACAGGTCCGTCTTTAGATTATATGGCGCCCAACGAGTGCCACGTGGCGCATAATTAGAGCCCGAATTTCAATTTTTTAATTTTCATACATCGACATATTTATTTATTGCTATGTGATATAAATTTATAATTATATTATTCTAATTTATTAGAATTAAAATTTAATATAATTTTTATTTACTCGAATTATATTAAAAACCAATGTTTAGATAATAGATTTGTTTTTTGACGTAATTTTTATTTATCCGGAAAATTAATTCTAAATTTTTTCCCTAATGGTCCTTGATCAGAATTATTTTCCGAAAAGCCACATAAACTTAAATTTTGTTGTATTAAACGTACATATTTTCTATATTTCGAACAGTCATATAACCTAAAATTCATATAAAAAAGTACTATTTGACTTAATTTTTATATTATTAAAAATTTATCTGATATAAATTATATTTATCTAATTATTAATTACCCCGGAAATAAAAACCTATTCACTTTTTCAGAATTGATCATGAGCTCAAGTGAATCTGTTAAAAGGAATTTTCCGATTAACTCTGATTCAAATAATTTTAATTTTCGAAATGTTGTTTATTGCTTCCTCATAGAGGAAGCTTTGTGATCGTTAAGATTTTCGATTTTCCAAAAATAGTCTAAATCGACTCATTTTCATCTAAAAAGCATAAATTTTCATTCCTAAGCAAATGTCCAGATGTATGTGTGTGTGTGTGTGTGTACGTGTGTGTGTATAGCGTTTTTTGTCGCCAGGATATCTCGAGAACGCTTCAACGGATTTCAATAAAATTTGGATGACTTTTTAAGCTCGTGAGTATCTAAATTTGGACACAGGGATTTTTGAAAATACCCAATCAAATTTTGTTGAGCACCTTTTTTCATCGAAAAAAATAGTTTTTTGCCAAAATTTTTTTCCAAGCTAAAAATACAACTTAATGAATAAAAAAATCATATTCCTTATCTCAAAACGAATCGATTGACCTATATAACTTTTATAATTGATCGAAAATTCGTAAATTAATTGATGTTTTTTCATTTTTTTGCACTTAAAATTCCTTTTTTTAAAGAATTTCTCGAATTAAATTTTATATTATTAATATATTGCTTTTTCTATAAGAAAGCAAATTTGTTTGCTAACTTTGAAACGAAATATCCACGAAATGGACATAATTTTCACCTAGTAAAATAATGATAATAATAATAATAATAATATTACTAATAATATTAACCCTCAACTGCTAGACTATCGGGATTTAACGTAACTGCTAGATTGGGTCTACGGGACCCGAGCGATTTTCAAACGCTGATTGCTCAGAGCCTAATGAACATATCGGGACGTCTTTTTTTAAAACTTATTGCCAGAACCTGTAGAAAAAGAATATTTAGCTTAAATTAATGTGTCTTTAATATTTTTTTAAATATTTCAAGAAATGTAAAGATACTTTTTTAAAAAGTCGTTTTTTTTCAAATAGCTATAGTAACACCAAAAATAGACATAAATAAAATTTCTAAGTGGATTTTTAAAGCTTTAAACATGTACCTTAAGTCTGTTTAAGCCATTTTTGATTGGCTGAAAAAACATATTTTTTGGGAGAAATGAAAATCATCAAATTTGGTTCATTAAGTGGAGTCACCTGAGAAATTTCAACCCATCGAAATATATGTTACTTATCGGTGCCAATTTTTTTCTGGGACTATTTTGGATGTAAAAGAATGCCATATTATCAAAATTAAATTTTAATTTAATTTTAATTTATTTATGTGTATGTGTATTTATGTATACGTACATATGTGTGGGTAAATGTGTATGCGTGCATAAAGTATTTTGTAGAGGATTTTCCATAAAATTTAAATTGGTTATTTAAATCATAAATATCTAAATTTGAACTTAGGGATTTTTGAAATTAACTAATCAAATTGTTTTAGTATCTTTTTAATCAAAACAATTCATGTTTTTTTAATTTTTGTTTTTATTAACTTAAAATATTTAAAATATTATTAAATATTGCTTCCTCTATGAGGAAGCAAATTGTTTTGCTTCCTTGGAAGCGAAGTGTCCATGAAATGGACAGAATTCACACCTAGTTAGAAAAATGTTCAACAAAAATTTTATATATTTGTTCAGTTTTAAAAAGTATTATCAAATCTAACAGCTCTGCACATAATTTATTTAAGTAGCTCAATCAAGTTGAGCTCAATTAATTTAAAATTCCAAATTTTGTGTAAAATATGGCAATCTAACCTCTAAATTTCCAAACCGATTCATAATTGCTAAATATCCGATTCAATAAATTATTTTTATTAATAGGAAATCGCTTATTAAAAATAACTCCCGATTCAAAACTATTCAGAATGTCAGTCATTAATCTGTTTTTTTAAAAACTTCGATTGACCAGAGGTTTTATACAATAAGTTTTTTTTGCCGGGTAACGTAAAATGAAATTCTCGAATGACAATATACCATATTTTTAAATTGTCGAAATGCTGTTGAATATAATTTTGGTTTTGTCAAATTTAAATTTATTACAATTTTTAATTTTCTGTATTATTATTTACTATAATTTCTATTTTTTGACTTACTTTTATTCATATTTGGCAAATTTCTAATATGCACATAACCTAAATATCGTTATTACTTTTTGACATTTGACATAATTTTTACATTTTCTAAAAATCACATAACCCTAAATTCATTACAATAATTCTTAATCTTAACTTAAATGATTTCTAAATCACCGAAAATTCTTGTCCTAAATTTCGTTCAATCGAAATTTTGTTTGACATCACCTTTATTTATTCTAAATTTCCATGTCAATGCACTTATGACATTATCCGCACAAGAGAAATAAAATTTATCGTAAAATGGACGAGACTACAGCCAATCAAATTTGAGTTTCAATATTCTACTTCAATTTGATTGGCTGTAGCCTCGTTCATTTAGGATAAATATCATTTCTCTATAGCACCAGAGATGCCACGGACCCTCTACAAACACATCTGTGCAAGGCTTTGAAAAGTTGTGTGATTGGTCGAAAGGAGCGGGGTGGTTTGAAATCGTTTAATTAAAAGAGTTTCAAACCACCCCGCTCATTTCGACCAATCAAACAACTTTTCAAAGACTTGCGCAGATGCGTTTGTAGAGGGTCCGTGGCATCTCTGTATAGCACTGATAACATATATCACATAGTCATTTAGAACATAAATTTCAGTGATTTATAAATTATATAAGTTAAAAACATAACATAATTAGGATATAAATTTCAGTGATTCATAAATTGTATAAGTTAAAAATTATTGTAATGAATGCAGGGTTATGTGACTTTTAGAAAATGTAAAAATTATGCGTCAAAGAGTAATAACGATTTTTAGGTTATGTGCATTTTAGAAATTTGCCAATTATAAATAAAAGTAATTTGAAAAATAGAAATTATAGTAAATAATATAGTAAAGAAAATCGAAAACTGTAATAAATTGAAATTGGCCAAAATATAAATTATATTAAATAATAGTAAAGAAAATTAAAAACTGTAATAAATTGAAATTCGCCAAAATAAAAGTTTTATTCAATAAAAAAACAACTCTATTCTATAGAAATTAGTTCCAAATATAATTCGAGTAAATAAAAATTCTATTAAATTTTAATTCAAATTAAAAATTTTATGCTACATAGCAAGTCTATAATAAATATTTCGGCGTATGAAAATTAGGATTTGGGCATATGATCGAAACCGTTTCAAAGAAATATTTATGTAAATAACACTAAAACTGTCAAAATAGTAATAGTTTTTAATAGATTTTTTTTGCAACTTTTTTTTTATAGTATCAAGCCAATTTCAATCAGCAAGTTACAAATCCTGGAGCAAGATTAAATATTTAAAAAATTCCTCTTTCAAAACCAGCGACACTGTAAAGAGTGTATTGGCTTTTAATAAAATTCTACAAAGATGTGGACGATACGTGACACGAGTTAAACTAAATTCTGACAATTGTGAATTTAACGAAGAGTCACTAAGAATGCTGCCAATTTACTGTCAAAAATTACATTCCCTATATGCATTTTCCCTGCCTTCATCAGCGGCATTGAAACTTTTAGCTCTTCGATGTCAAAATATTACCAGAATCGAACTTTCCCTGGAAAATTGTTTTAAAGATTCAGATGAAGATTTTGCGCTACTGTTTTGCTTAAACAGAAAATTGAAATATATCGACATTTGTTATGGTTACATGTCTGGTGCTTGTCTGTTAAAATTGCCACCTGACTCGATACAATCAATCGTTCTCGACAAATGTTTGTCTTCCGCTTATTATTTGATCCAAGTAAGTAAAAAAAAAAAAAAGGAGCGTCTTGAAATAACTTGATCTGCGCATGGCTGATCGTTTTCAAGACAGTCAAGTTCATTAAAAAGTTACAAAATTTAAAAATTTTAATATTATTTTAGGTAAAAATTGCAAAAAACTGAAAAATTTTGATTATTATAAATTTAATTAAGTTTTAAAATTTAAAACATATCTCGTCAAATCTTGTACAAATCTTAATGAAATTAATCGAAACTTGAAGCTGAGCTACATGATTAAAAAGTTAGCCTGGGGGGGGGGGGGAATAAAACAACAATAAATTAAGGATTTCTTAATTAGCGTATTTGTGAAAAATAATTAAAAAAATTACAGCATACATATATTTGCAGGCCCGGATTGGCCATTCAGGATACCGGGAAAAATCCCGGTGGGCCGACGCCAGGCGGGCCGGTATTTTTGTAGGTCTAATTAATAATTTAATTTATGTAATTAAATTTCATTTAACTTTCAATTACTCTTTTCTATTTTCAATTAATTTTACAACATTCAATCATTTTCGGCTTCTTTCTATGTTCTTTTCAATCACAGAAATTGTAGAATTTCAATTAAATTGTTCAATTCTACAACTATTTTTTACAATTCTTATTTATTATTATCTTTAACTTTCAATTCCATTCTTCAATTTTCAATTCCATTCTTCAGTTTTCAATTATTATTTTTTTCTATATTCAAGAATTCTAGACTTTTTCAATTACTTCTTCCAATTTTTAATTACATTTTTTAAATTTCCATTACATTCCTCAATTTTCAATTACCTCCTTCAATTTTTTCAATCCTCAATAATTCTCAAAAAATTTTATAACTAATCTTTAACTTTTTAAATTATTTTGTTCTCTTGACCATTATTTCTTAGTGCTTTACGATATCAAGACGATATCATATTTGAGCAATATTGATATTGATCTCAAAATCTCTTGACCATCCAAAAATGTTCTCGAGTTGATAATATCGACCTAAAATAACTAAAAAATGACGAAAATAATTGACAAATGAAAAAAATTGTAATAATGACAAGATTAATAAATCGACAATTGACAAAAATAATTTAAAAAATTAAAGAACAAATATAATATTTTAAAAAAACAATTGGAAATTAAAAAAGGAAAAAAATTACAGAAATAATAATAATTGAAAAAAATTTTAATTTTAAAAAATTGACCTGGATTGAAATTTGAAGAAATAATCACAAATTGATGAGAAGAAAATAATATTAAAAATTGGCAAAATAATTAAAAAATGAAGAAAATAATTGTGAATTAGACAGAAAAATTGAGGAATTAAGGAGTTAAATTGAGATTTCAAAAAAATTATTGATAATAAATAATTTACAAATTACTATATCAATAAATAAATAAATAGTATAAAAGAGTGAAAAAGCCCAGGATTGGTGAATATTTAAGAAAATAATTGACAATTAAAAACTGAAGAAAACTGTAGGAATAATTATAACAAATAATTGAAAATTGAATGAGATTTCAAAAAGTTAAAGTTGGTTGAAAATCGAAGAAAATAATTTGAAATTAGAAGAAATAGTTGAAAATTGAAAAAAAATTCAAAATTAAAGAAAATAATAATTGTGAATTTAAGAGGATAGTTGAAAAATTGAATTGAAAGTTCAAGAAAAATATTGTTAATTGAAAAAATCATCGAAAAAAGCCGAGAATTATTAAATATTGAAGAAAATAATTGCCAATTGGAAAAAATTCTAAACATGGCAAGATTATTAAATTAAAAACTGACAGAAATAATTTTAAACAGAAAAAGATAAACATGAAATTAAAAAAAAAACTAAAAAAGAAAGAAAATGATAGGAATAGTTCTAGAAACAATTGAAAGTTTAATTGCTTTTTGAAAAATTAAACTTTATTAAAATTTGAAGAAAATACTTCCAAATTGAGAGAATAATTGAAAATGAAAAAAAGTATCAATAAAAGACAAGAATTGTGATTGGATACAAATAATTAAAGAATTAAAGAACTGAATTGAAATTTCAAGAAAATGATTAATAATTGAATAATATGAAAGAAAATAATTGAAAAAAGACGAAAATAAAGGACAATTGCAAAAAATTCGAAAAATTGCAACATTAAAGTTTACATTTCAACAGAATTATCTTAAAAGTTAAGAATGTAAATTAAAATTTAGAACAGAAATAACTAAGAATAAAAATTGAAAGAAAATTACTGTAGTAATTGTAGAAAATAATTGTAAATTTAATTGGATTATAAAAAATTGAACTGGATTGAAATTCTTGGAAAATAATTGCCTATTGAAGGAAACAAGTGAAAATTGAAAAAATAATTGAAAAAAAATCGAGAATTATTGAATATTGACTGAAATAATTAAAAATTCAAGTAAATAATTGAAAACTGAAAAATAATTGAAAAAATGAGAATATTTGAAAACTGAAAAAGTAATTGAAAACTGAAAAAAATAATTGAAAAACCGACAATATTTGAAAATCGAAGAAAATAATTGAAAACTGAAAAAATAATTGAAAAAACGAGAATATTTGAAAACTGAAAAGAATAATTGAAAAAAACCGAAAATATTTGAAAATTGAAGAAAATAGTTGAAAACTGGAAAAACAATTGAAAAAATGAGAATTATTGAATATTGAAGAAAACAATTGAAAATTGATAAAAATATTGAAAGAAGCCGAAAATTATTGAATATTAAAGAGAATATTTGAAAATTGAAAAACATGATTAAAAATTAATTAAAATAATTGTGAATAGAAGAAAATAATTGAGATTTGAAGAAAATAATTGTAAATTAAAGAAAGTAATTGGGTATTCAAATATTGAAAAAATGATTTTCAGGTGAATGAAAGCCGACTTTTTTTATGCTAAAGGGGGCAAAGTAGATAGAAATTCATTCTGAGCAATTATTAAAGCCGGGGAATTCACTAAAAAACTTTTTATTATATTTATTTAATAAAAATTGTCCATTTCCTAATTGAAGATTAGGGAATGATTTTAAAGGGTTGTTTTTGATGCTGAAGGGGTTAAGGTACACTGAAAAAATTTTGGTACAGTATCCGTCCCATGGAAATATTTCATTATTCTGTTAATTTCAGATTAAATATTTTGCATTGATTTTCAACGTAGTGAAGTTAACTGAATAACGTAATTTTTCATTTGGGACGGATACTGTACTTTAAAGTACAGATGCTGCACCAAAATTTTTTTAGTGTAGATAGGAATACATTCAGAGCAATTTTTAAAGCCAGGAAATTCTCTCAAAATTTTTTTATTATATTTGTTTAATAGAAGTTGTCCATTTTTTGTCCTTTAAAATTGGTTAAAACCAGATTGATGTGTTCATTAAACTAAGAAATTACTGCTGCTTTCGTACAAATGGCAGTAGAGAATGCTACTGTTCAAGAAATTCCAAATAATTAAATTATTGATAAGTTTAAATAAAATAATTTAATAATTTAATATTTTTATATTTTAGTTTTAAATGTTAATAAAAATTTTCAATTATATAGAAAGGGGCCGCTTTGAATATCTTTCCCGGGCCGCTTTTAATTCCCAATCCGGCCCTGTATATTTGTAATAAAAGAAGATAATTGCAGAACGATAAAAATAATTGTAAATTGAAAAAATGACTGAAATTTGAGATAAAAAATTTTAAAAAATGGGAAATTAATACAAAAATAATTGAAAATAACGAAAAGTAATTGGAAAATGATAGAAATAATTTAAAATCCTAAAAAATAATTTAAAATTGACGAACGTAATTAAAATTTGAGGAACATAATTGAAAAATTATTAAAATATTGAATAGTGGATACAATAACTTAGATTTGAGATAATAAATGAAAATTTAGGAAATTAATTGAAGAATAATTAATTTATAAAGTAAAAGGTGGAGATAATATTTGCAAAATGATAAGAGAAAATAAAAATTGCAAAAAATAATTAAAAAATTAGATAAATAAATTTAAAATTCAGGAACTTAATTGAGAAATGAAAAAATAATTAAAAACTGGAGAAATTGATTGCAAAATGATAACAATAATAATTGAAAATTGAAGAAAATTATTAAAATTTGAGGGAAATATTTTGAATCTAAGAAATTAATTGAAGAATAATAAAAATAATAAAAAATTCGAGAAAATATTTGCAAAGTAATAGAAATAATTAAAAATTAAAGAAAATAATTTTAATTTGTGAAAAATAATAATTGAAAGAATTATGGCATAATATATTTGTAATAAAAGAAAATAATTGTGAATTGGAAAAATAACTGGGATTTGAGATAAGTAAAAAAAATTAGAAAATTAATTAAAAAATAATTGAAAATAACAAAAATTTGTTGAAAAATGATAAACATAATTAAAAATTAAAGATGACAAAATTTTTTAAAAATTACTAAAAATTACAGAATATATTTGAGATAAACAAAACTATTTGAAAATTAATTAAAATAATTGAAATTTAAAGATAAATATAGAAATTTAAGAAAAAAATTGTGAAAATTGCAGAATTTATTTGATAAAAAAGAAAGTGAATTAAAATCTAAGAACATCATTCAAATACTTCAAAAATACATCTAATATTTGAAAACAATAAATAATACACATTTAATAATTTAGTTTTTTTAATAAAAATTGATGAAGTATGAAACAGGTTTTCAATATTGAAAAATTATTTGGAAAATGATTATGGAAAACAATGAAAATAGTGAAACTGATAATTAAATTAACAAATTTGATGAGTTATATCCTTCCATTATTTGACATTACAAATTTATATTAATATTTCGATATTGAAGTTGAAATTAATTCTAATTTTAAGTTTTTAAGAAAAAAATTACAATTTGAAAAACAAAAATCATATTTTGTAAAAATAATTGAAAAAGGACGACAGAAATGGAAAATTAGTTAATAAATAATAAAACTTATTGGATATTGAAGGAAATAATTAAAACTCAAAAAGTTTTATTTAAAAAAATTTAAGAAAATAATTGAAACTTGAGGAAATTGAATTTAAAATTTAGGGGAAAAATTGAAAAATAATGAAAATAATTAGAAATTGAAGAAAATTTTTGAAAAATAATAAAAATAGTTGAAAATTGAATAATATTCAATCAAATGATTGAAATCATAATAGAAAAGAATTGTTAAATCTACAGGTCGACTTTTTCGCCCTATGGAAAAATAATTAATAAATCAAAAATTTTCAGTTTTTTGCAATTTTTTTCTAAAATATTTCTAAAATATTTCTTAAAGAAAAATGCAGTGTAATCAAACTTAATGGAATTTTTTTTAATAGGCAGTGAGAAATTACAGAAAATTATACGAGCTGGATTTGACCGATTGTGATATTTCTGGTCTTTTACCAGCACTTGCAAGTTGTGCCAAAACTTTAAACACCCTTTTTTTCCAAGACTGTTTTTTGAGAAATAAAAACGAGACAGAGTACATAAAATTTTTGGTAAATCTTCAACAATTGTGGCTTGTTATGAACAATTGGTTGACAGATAATTTTCTGCACCATGTGGGCCAAAATTGCAAGGAAATTTCTTCTTTGTGCATTATTGGTAACTTGTTTTTTTGCATTATTATTTACTCTCTAAATCTAAATTAGTTAAAAATAACAAATTTGAAAGCAAAAACTGAGTTACTAATTAAAACAATTATATTTCTATGAATTATTTAGTAAAAAATAACTAATTATTATGTTAAATTAATTTTTAGGTTATGTCAAAATAAGTAATATTTTAATAAAATTCTGTTTACTAAAATTCAATTAGTCAAATTTTAACTGTTTCTTAGTTATTTTTTTACTTATAATTAGTCATATTTTACTATGAATATTAGTTATTTTTCACTAATTGATTAAATTAAATCTAAATCAGATTTAGAGAGAACTGTTTTAAATAAACGTATATTTATTAATAAATAAGTTAAATAAGAGATAATTTTATGTAATTATATATCGACAATAATATATCGCTTTTTGACAAGATATTACGTAATGAATAAAATTTTATTTCTCAGGATTGAATGAAGTTACAGATGCTGGAATTGCAAATATAGCACCGTTACCAAAACTAGAATGGGTGAATATTAAGCTCTCAATCACAGGTACAGGACTAGAAAAAATGTGCAATGTGCGATATTTGGAAGTTAATAGTCAGGATACATTGACAGTCGATCCATTATGTAAAATTATACAAAATGCGGAAAATTTAGAAACTATCAAAATCAATGAGCAAATATACACGAGGAATGATTGTAAATTAATAAAAGTCGCTGTTGAAGTGACAAAAAAGAGGGAAAGTGATTTACCATTGCGCATTATTTTTGAAACAAGTGATGAAAGAGATAAAGCCAAACACTTGGATGGACTTTCTCCGAATCTCACTTTTCAATTACTTGTGTAAAGAAACACCAAGTCCAGTTTATATTTAATTATTTCTATTCCAGAATAATAGAGTGAATTTGTCTAAATAATGTATCGTTTCATATTTTTACTAGATTGTGTACAAAAAATAAAAGTAACAGAAACAATTGTCGATTTTTTAACAGTGAGCGTTTTTACAATCCCTTTTTTTCAATTTCCATTTTTATTTACCGTTTTGCGATTTTCTTAAACAGGGTCGATCGCTTGACATAACCTCAAAGTAAAAAGTGGTTTTTAACAGAAAATGAAATCATAATTAAAATGATTTTACCAAATTTTGAAAGATTTAGTTGTACAATTATCAGAAAAAATTAGGTTGGACTAAAATTTGCTGTAAAATAATAATTATTAAACATTTTGTGTTTTTTCTTTAAGGCGGGTCAGTAACCAATTGAAATTTTTAACAAAATTTTGACAAATAATAGTTCACTTTGATCTTTTAAACATTTTTTACAATTCTACTCGTTGAATTTTATTTAAAATATTTTGTAAAAAAATATGTTAAAAACAAATTTTATTTGTTTAGTAACTTTTGAACAAAATATTTTAAACAAAATCCAACAAAGGGAATTGTAGAGAATGTTTAAAAGAGCAAAATGAGAATTTGTCAAAATTGGTTGAAAATTTCAATTGGTTACTAGCCCTTAAAGAAAAAATACAAAATGTTTAATAATTATTATTTTCCAACAAATTTTAGACCAACCTAATTTTTTTTTCTAATAACTGTACAACTAAATCTTTCAAAATTTGGTGAAATGATTTTAATTATAGTTTCATTTGCTGTTAAAAATCACTTTTCAGTTTGAGGTTATGTCAAGCGGTCGGCACATTTTTTGATCGAAAAAAATAGTTTTTTGTCAAAAAGAAAATTCGTAAAATAATTGGGACTTATGATTAAGTTCTGAAATTAATTTTTTAGAATATTTATTTCATAGAATTTCATTAGAAAGAATCTTCTTCTATTCGAAATTTCACATTTTCGAATATGTTTTCAATCGAACATAAATTAATCCGAATTTTGACCTAACAGAATTTTTTAATCACCGAATTCATATTTAACAGAATTTTCATTTTACAGAAATTCTTTTAACCATCTTTTTCATTTAATAGAATTCCAATTTAAACGAATTTTAATTCAGAAGCATTTTTATTTCACAGAATTTTAAGTTAATCGAATTTTTAAATACCAGAATATTCATTTGATAAAATCTTTATTTATCCGAAATTGTATTAGTACGAATTGACATTTGATAGAAAACTTAAAACTCAGAATGTTCATTTGTTAAAAATTGAAAATGGTCAAAAAAGTATCCTAAAAAAATGTTTTGGCTCAAATTTTGAAATTGACTAATTACAATTTTCTTCATATTTTCTGATTTTTCAATTTTCAATTATTTTTCTGTATCTTCAATTATTATTTTCAAATTTTATTTATTTTTACCATATTGCAATTATTTTCTTCATTTTATAATTATAAAAATAATGACAATATTTTGTAATTATTTTTTAATTCAGTTCCAAAATATGCAATTTTTTTATATCATTTTTTTATTATTTTATTTTATTTGTACCGTCGCGTCTTGTGATTTTTTCAATAATTTCTCTAAAAAATTTCCTTTTATTTTCACTTTCTTTTCATTTTTCAATTATTTTTAACCATTTTCAATTATTTTCTCCAATTTTTAATTATTTGCGTTTTATTTCACAATTTCCAAAATTCTTAATTATTTTTCTGAAAATTCAGTTATTTTATTCAATTTTCAAATATCTATTTCTACGATTTTTAAATTATTCTCTTTAATTTAAAGTTTCGAAAATTATTCTTTAATTATTTTCCTTTATTTCAAGCATATTTTGTAATTTACGAGGTAATTTTGTCAATTTCTTCTCTCAAATTTCAATTAGAGAAAACTTAAAAAGCAGAATGTTCATTTGTTAGAAATTGCAAATGGCCGAAAAATTATTCAACCGAAATATTTTGGCGCGAATTTTGAAATAGTCAAATTGCAATTTTCTCCATATTTTCTGATTGGTCAATTTCAAAAATCGCGCCAAAATATTTCTGTAGGGTATTTTTTCGGCCATTTGCAATTTCGGACAAATGAACATTCAAAGCATTTGAAGTTTTCTATCAAATGTCAGTTCCTACTGATACAATTTCGGACAAATGAAGATTCTGTCAAATGAATATTCTGGTATTTAAAAATTCGATTAACCTAAAATTCTGAAAATTAAAAATTCTTCTGAATTAAAATTCGTTTAAATTGAAATTCTTTTAAATGAAAAAGTTGGTTAAAAGGATTTCTGTAACATGAAAATTCTGTTAAATATGAATTCGGTAACCTGAAAATTCTGTTAGGTCAAAATTCGCATTAATTTATGTATGATTGAAAACATATTCAACATATGGATAAAATAAAAAAAAAAAAAATATTCGAAAATGTGAAATTTCGACTGAAAGAAGATTCTTCCTGATGAAATTCTATATGAAATAAATATTCTAAATAATTTATATTTTTTCATTTTTCTTGCATTTAAAATTGTTTTTTTTTAAATAACTTCTCCAATATTAACCTAGTTTTCCAATTATTTTACTAAATTTTCAAATAATTTTCTCAAATTTTAATTCCTTTTTCAATTTTTAATAATTTCTGTGAAGTTAAATTACTTTCTTTAATTTTTAATTATTATTACTTTTAATTATTTTCTCGAATTTTTAATTATTTTTATTCTTCTTCAATTAATTTCCTTTATTTTAAATTATTTATCTCCCTTTTCAATAATTTTTTCCAGTTTTAATTTATTTTTATCATGGTGCATTTATTTTCTACATTTTTTAATTATGTTCATTATTTTACAATTAATTTTTTCACTTTTCAATTATTTTTAACCATTTTTAATTATTTTCTACAATTTTTAATTATTTGCGTTCTGTTTCATAATTTCCAAAGTTCCTAATTATTTTTCTAAAAATTCAATTATTTTATTCAATTTTCAAATATTTCTATGATTTTAAAATTATTCTCTTTAATTTAAAGTTTCTAAAATCACTCTTCAATTATTTTCCTTTATTTCAAGCATATTTCGTAATTTTCAAGGCATTTTTTTCAATTTCTTCTCTCAAATTTCAATTACTTTTTTTCCACTTGCCATTGTTTTTATAATTTTTTTTTATAATCTTAAAAAGTGCTCAAAAGCACCTATTGTAGCAAAAAAAAAAATTTTTTTCTAATACGCTATACGTTAGTGATTTTTTACATTTTTTTTTTTTTGCTTAATTAAAATCTAAAGTCATAATTGACATATTAGTTACAATTTTAAAGAGATTATCTCAAGAAACAATTTTTTTATTTCAATGTTAGTAAAAAATTGTGAATTCTATCCTTCTTTTAAATCCCTTAATTTTTTAGTTATTATTATCATTAACTAAACAATTCCCGGGAAATTTTATGGGAATCCATTCCTGCTCTAGGTCAGGAACTATTATCAAAAGAATAACAGAAAAATGTTCAAAATTTCGTCTCTATTTTTCGAGACAGTTTTGAATTTGCTTCTTATCTCAATTTTACATGAAATAGCGCTAATGAAGAAATTAAAAAGAAGATAATCCGTAATTTGAATCAGTGATAATAATGAGAAAGGTAAGCATTATGTTTTATAATTAACATTTTTGTGTCGACGAGAATTAAGCTTTGTTTATCATAATTTAGAATTCTGTTGATACAAATCCGAGATAGATAATTATTTTGGGGATTTTCGATTCTGTTAAGGGCATGTGATGGATTATGACGTCACTGGTATTGGCAAAATTCGTCCGTAACTTTTCTCTTAAAATATTGAATATTTTTTTATAAAACTTGGTAGAATTACTTAAAATGTCATTAGAAAGGTCTCTCAGACCCGAGTTTGTTTGAATTTTGGTTCAAAATTGATTTTTAAAAAAGTTTGCTATTTTTCGAAAATTTCTCAAAATTAATTTTGGGCCAAAATTTAAACAAATTCGGGTCTGAGAGACCTTTCTAATGACATTTTAAGTAATTCTACCAAGTTTTATGAAAAAATATTCAATATGTTAAGAGAAAAGTTACGGACAAATTTTGCCTATACCAGTGACGTCATAATCCATCACATGCCCTTAATGGAAAATTCATATTTTTGTCACTACGTGGCGCTTAAGTGAAAACAACGTGTCCAAATCAGTATTTTAATTTAGAATTAATCGTGTCGTGACATACTCGTGGTCGGTTTTCTGTTTTCAAATTTTCGAAAAGTGACGTGAACAATTTTTATCATAAATGTAAGTTGTGTGTTTTATATTAAAAATGTAATAAATGTATATAAAATGTTATTTATTGGGGATTACATTTTATTAAAATAGTTTTTGAGTTTTAAATCAATTTTAGTACAATAATTATAATTAGAATGTGTTATTTGGAAACTATAAAAGTAAATTGTAAAATAAACTATTATTGAGATTAAATTGAGATAGGACGGTGATAAATAAAAATTTTAATGTTATTATAATTAAAATTTAATCTCTACGAATGTTTCGTAAGTAAAAACTTTGTGTACAAGAAACATGTTATTATTTTGATTTCTGTTATTTAACGATAAAAAAATAAATATGATAAAAAATAAAAACTAAATTGCAAAAAATTATTAAATAATAAATCTGGATTTGATAACACAAAATTGAAAAAATTGCTCCTAAATTAAGAATGAAATAGAACAAGAATTCTCTTGTTTTTTTTTCTTCACCTTTCTTGTCAATTAATGGAAACTTTGCTTTCAAAATATTATGATTAAAAGTAATGCTAACGTGCACATTCATTTTAGATTATTAAACCTTTTCATGAATTTTAAACTCAAGAGAATTTTAAATAAAGTTATAATAATTTTAAATGATCATAAAAATTATTCGATAATTTGTAAGCATGTAAAAATTTACAATAAACCAAATAGAAAACAATCTTTTGCTTTAATTATCGATTTTTAATTTGATAGATAACTACTAATTAATAATAAACAGTTATTAATTTGTTTGAAAAAGTTTTCTATACTTTTTTTCAATTTCAATTTTTTAGATAATCAAGTTAGGCAGAAGAAAAAAAATGGCTCTATCATTAGTAATTCACGTAATAGAAAATCTATCTGTTAAAATTCCCATTCAAGAAACTGGTGAGGATGTGAATATAAACAAGTTGAATAAATTTTCACCATCAATGCAAACTTCAACTCCAAAAGATTCACTGTCTCCTACAGATTCTAACACAAGTGAAGATAATGCATCTAATTCTTCAAAAGAATGCAAAGAACAACTAGAAGTGATTATTTTAAATATATATTTTCAGTAAAATTCTCAAGATTTACACTAGAAAACAATATTTATGATCTTACTTTATAAATATAGAAATAATTATTATAAATTTAACTACATAACATATGAACTTAGCTTTTCGAAATTGTTCAATAAACTGCCTGGAACTTTATAAATATTTTGTGTATAGGTAAA
The DNA here is from genome assembly GCA_037103525.1 of Ganaspis brasiliensis. NCBI lineage: Eukaryota > Metazoa > Arthropoda > Insecta > Hymenoptera > Figitidae > Ganaspis > Ganaspis brasiliensis. Next base: position 2,076,831 of record JAZKLR010000492.1, read on the forward strand.
TTTTAAAAATAATATTATATATTTATTATATTACAAACAAAAAAATGTAATTTGATTTTCAGAAATCTAGGACAATACGTGTCACTTACAGAAATCGTGATATATTGAATTTAGGTGCTAATCTCAGGGAGCCAAACTGGCACAGATGGACGCCAAGAAAACAATATAATCCAGAAGATGATATATCAATAAAAAATCACTCTGTGCATTATCATTTGAATAGAAGAAACAATTACAGACAAGAAAGTCACGAGGTAATAGTAAAACTATGTAAATTGTTTCTATCTATTAGTTACAAATTTGATAACTTGTTTAAAAATTCTAGAACTATTTCAAAACTGATTTGAACTGTTTTCAACTACTTAAAGCTATTCAGAACTTGTTTAAGGATGTTCAACCCATTGACATAACCTCAAAATAGAAAATGGTTTTCCACATAATAGAAAAATATTATTAAAATTAATTTCACTCAATTTTGAAAGTTACATTTGTACGTTTTAAAAAAAAATAGGTTGTGACAAAATTGGTTAATCTATAATAATAATCCACAAGATTAATTCATTCTTTCATTCTGTTCACAAGTGAAGTTTGGCACTTACAGATATTTTTTTGTTTCTAATCAGTTACTTTTTAAAAAGTCTATTTAAATTGATTAGAATGAATAAATATCAGTTTAAATAATTTTAATTTCATTAATAAATAAATCTATATTTTTTTCTATAATTTTCAACAGTTTTCAAAATACAAATAATCTTTTTAAATTTTATAACCTATTCTTTAATTTTTTTTAATTAATTTGTTCTTTTGTCGATTACTCTAGCTAGATTTCTAATTTTTTTTCGATTGTCAATTATTTTCCTCATTTCTCAATTATTTTCTTTAATATTTAATTATTTTAGTCATTTTGCAACTTTTCTTTCAATTATCAACTATTTTCTTAAAATTTCAATTTAATTCTTTAATCTGCAATTTATTTCTTTAATCTTTAATTATTCTTTTCACTTCTCAATTATTTTCTTCAATTTTCAATTGCATTTTTCGTCTTTCAATTATTTTATTTAATATTCAATAAGTCTCGCATTTACTGAATTATCCATTTTTTTCTTGAAATTTCAATACAATTTTTCAATTTCCAAATGATTTCTTCAATTTTTATCTATTTTCTACTGTTTTTCATTAATTTTCATCAGTTTTCAATTGGGCAAGGGCTAAAAGGAAAATAAGGATAATAAAAAAATATATAAATAAATAAAAATAAATAATAAAAATGTTCATAAAATTTTAAATTTTTAGCAATTTTAATTTTTTCAAATTTCAGTTAATGCGAACTTGCATTGATTAAAACTTCAATTAATCTACGTTAAGTTTCAAGTTTACTAAAAAAGCGATTTAAAAATTTCTTCAATTTTTAATCATTTTTTTTACTTATTTATTTACTTATTTATTTCCTAATAAATCCCGCATATACATTTTTTATAATAGATCTACTATGATTACAATTACTTAAACTACCTACAATTTTCTACTATTTTTATCATTTTTCCATTATTTTCTACAATTTTTTATTATTTTTGAAATGTTTCCCTAAAAACCTTCTTCAAATTTCAATTATTTTAATTATTCTTTTCAATCACTATTTCAATTTTAATTATTTTTCTCTTGACATTAAATCAATTTAATTAATTTTCCTAAATTTAATATTATTCATTGCAAATTTAAATTAATTTTTTTAATTTACTATTATTTTTGTCATTTTGCAATTCTTAATTTCAATTTTTAATCATTTTTATAATTTCTGCATTAATTTGCAGAACTTTCAAATATATCTCAATTTTAAATTATTTCACATTTCATTTCTTTTTATTATTTTGCAATTTTTTTCTCTATGTTTTAATATTTTCATTATTTTTCAATCAATTTCCTAAATTTTCAATTATTATCTCAAATTTAGATTGTTGTCATCAATTTTCCATGTTTTAAACGATTTTTTCATTATTTTCTATTGCTTAAAAATAAATTCTGAAAAGTTTCTATTATTTTCTTCAATTTCTAATTACTTTCATTATTTGGGAATAATTTTCAAAAATTTCAATTATTTATCTGAAATTTCAATCATTTCTTTCAATTTTTCGATTATTTCTGCAATTTTTCCATTATTATCTTTAATTACAAATGTTTAAGTAATTTTGTAATTATTTTCTTTTTTAAACATATATTCTATAATTTGTTCAATTTTTTCTCTCAAATTTGATATTCTGTTTTTAATTTTTTATATTTAAATTCTTTTCATCATATTTCAATTTTTTTTCTCAATCTTAAATTGTTTTTAGCATATTTCAATTATTTTTTCAATTTTGAATTAATTTTATCATTTTTCAATTACTTTCCTCGATTGTTAATTATTATTCTAATTTTCTAAGATTTTTAACTTTTTTTTAAAATTGCAATTATTTTTAGCATTCTTCAATTATTCCCTTCAATTTTTAGTTATTTCTTTTTTACAACCTTTTATTGTTTTTATCACATTTCAATTCTTTTCTTTAAGTTTCAAATATTAAAATCATTTTGTAATATTTTTCATATTTTATTTCCTATAATTTTGAATTACTTTTGTTCTTTTTCATAATTTCCCAAAAGTTTTTAATTATTTCTCTCTAATTAAAAATTATTTTTATCTTTTTTGATTTATTTTCTTTTTTTTTTTCAATAAACTTCTCAAAGTTTTAAGTATTTTTCAAATGACTTATAAATTAATCAAAGTTTCACCAAACTGGTTCAAAACTAGTTAGCACTGCTTAAAAGTAATTAAAATTTATTTTTAATACTATTCAGAACTACTTAATACTGTTTACAACTAAGAAAATTTGTTGAGAATTAATTTAAAATGGTTTAGAATTTAATTAAAACTTTTTCAAACTGATTCAAAACTGTTTGGAACTTATTTGAAACTGTTTGTAACTCTTTAATAATTGAAATTTAATAAAACTGATTGTAACTAGTTTAAACTTATTTAGAACTATTAAAAACTGTTCAAAACTAATTAGAACTGTTAAAAACTAGTTTAAAAATGTTTAGGACCTAATTTCAATTTTAGAAAACTGGTTCATGACTCTTTAAAATTTACTTCAAACTGTTTATAACTAGTTTAACTTAATAACTTAATAACCATTAATAACTATTAATAACATTTCAAAACGAATTAGAACTGTTTAGAACTAGTTTTGAAGGATTTATGACTTAATTTCAAATTTTAGCCAAATTGGTCCAAGCTTGTTTAAAACATATTTGAAACTGTAAATAATTAGTTCAAAACAGTTTATAACTACTTAGAACTACTTAAGACTATCAAGATTTTAAATATATTTGAAACAAGTTAAAATTATTTAAAACTATTTAGAACATCTGAAAATTGTTCAAAATTAATTAAAACTGTTAAAACCTATTTTTAAATTATTTAAAAATGAATTAAAACTTTGAAAAACTGGTTCAAACTAGTAAGAACTGCTAAAACGAATTATAACTAATTTTAACTAGTTCATAAATATTTCATACTATTTAGAACTCCTTAATACTGTTCAGAACTATACACTTTTATTAAAAATTAATTAAAATGATTTATAATTTATCACGAACTTTATCAAACTGGTTAAAAACTGTTTGGAACTTGTTTAAAACTGTTTATAGTTCTTTTAAAACTATTTAGAATTATTAAAAACTATTTTAAACTGTTTAAAACTAACTAGAACTGTTTAAAACTAGTTCAGAAAGGTTTGTAACTTAATTTAAATATTATCATGTTGATTCAAGAATGTTCAAAACTTATTTTAAACTGCTTAGAACTAGTTCAAAACTGTATAAAACTACTTAGAATTACTTAAAACTGTTTTAAACTAATTAACACTGTTTAGAACTAGTTTTAAATGGTTAATAATTTGTTTAAAACTTTTTTAAACTGGTTCAAACCTATTATCAACTACCTAGAATTATTACAATTGATTAAAACTTTCAAAAAACGTTTAAGTAGCGCTAAAAAGTATTTAAAGCGGAATTGGACACATACTAAATTCTTACAATAATTTTGTTTACTCAAAAGGTGGCAAATTTAATTTAAAACAAAATGAACCATTAAAACTCATAATTAGATAAAAATTAAAGATTTTTAACATTCAGAAAGAAATTTAGTTTCTTTAAAATGTTTTTAAAACTCAAAAATCTTTCATTTTTATCGAATTTCGAATTTTAATGGATTATTTTATTTTAAATTAAATTTGCGATATTTTGTCCAAATAAAATTACATTGAAAGATAGTTTTTTAATTTTAAATAGCAAAATAATATCATCAAACATAACCTCTTCTCGGCAATGAGTCCGATGGTTTCTTAAAACCTGTAAGAACTTTTTAAAACTGTTTATATTTTTAGATCCATTTTAGAACTATTTAAAACTGTTTTTAAACTAGGTAAATGAAAAAAAACTTTTTATTTCCCTATTATTTTTTTAATCTGTTTTTCTAATTTTTCAGACAATTTGCGATACATGTGGATTTTTATATCCTTGCCGAACATAAGCATGAGCACGATTAACGAATGACTTTATATGATGATTATATATCGTCAAATAAACACTGTGATAATGGACAAGCGGTAGCCGATTAAAATAGACTTTTCGATTTTAATAAATGCAGATACCAGAATCACTTAAAGTGTACAAATAAGAAATGAGAAAAAGTATTATTTAATCGGAAACGGACCGCAAAATTAATTACATATTTTACGTAGTTTTACGCACTAATTGTATTTATAATAATAATAACTTGATAAAATCGGAAATGTTTTTCCGATGACAAATATGAACATTAGAAATACTCATTACGATATGCATATTGTAATTTGCAATACTTGTTATCATGTAATTCGTATTTTTATATTTCTTTTTTAGTACATACCTAATGTTGAAAAAGCAGGAGAAGAGTAGTTAAATATAATTAAAAGAAATGTTTCATCTTTAAATTCTCCAATTTATGTGTAATTTAGAATAATGCATTTTTGAAGAGTAGTTTGTTCAGATTTAAAAAATAATTTAATTGTTGATGATAATAATTAATACCTGATCAATTAAATGATATTAGTAATAGTAAAAATAGTTATATAAAAGATGATAATCATAATGATAATAAGTAAAGTAATAATAATGAATAGAGTAAAAATAATAATTAAATATTTAATGAGATAATAGTATATTATATAATAATAATAAAACAATACATAGCCAAATAAAATTCAATATGAGCAACGAAATATACATCGGACCGTCAATTTTTAATAATTTAATTATTATTAAACTTCTTTTCTCCTGCTTTATGAGCGGACAATTTTTAATTAATGCCAGTTTTAAAAAGGCTCTTGTTAAAAAAAGAACGGGAATACCGAAACAATTAATTAATAATTAATTTAAGACTTCGATCAAGAACTAATGTTAATTAGTGTTATATTAAATGTTCAGGTTCAAGGTGTGCATATTAAAAGGACAAACTAACCTTTAAAAAATAAACTAAAGCCATTTTCTATTTTTCAATTATTAGCTCAGTTTTAGAATTATTGGCGCTTGAAGTAAGTTGGTCGGTTTATTATTTTTTCCTCCTCGAGGATTTCTATTCAATTACCAGCTTTAAGAAAAAGCTAAAATAAAAATTTGTTTAACTAAGCTTTCAATTCAAAAATGAAAAATGTCTTTTTGATATACTATTTAAAATTTTGTATGACCTTCTAATATGCACAGTTTAAATCAGACAGTATGTATCGAATGTACTATATAAGACACATTGTTAAGTAAATGAATTTGATTTCTGCAATATGAAATTTAAGAATGTATTTTTTATACTAAAAAATGAAAAAATAATATCAATTGACTACGCTGAAAAATAATTACCTATCTGTGACAAATGTTAACTTGCAGAATAAACAAAATTCGACAAACTTGAAGCTCGGAGTTATTATTTACACACTATTCTTTATAATTTGATTTTTTAAATGGAATTATATATGCATTTATCTATAATAATATGTGGCAAAATTTCTCAAGTGTACCCATCAAAAAATTAAAAGTTGTCAAACAGTGCTAATATTTGTACAAAATTTAGTCAATATAGGTAAGTATTTAAACCACCAAATATTATGAAATTTGTTTTAAAAATGTAGAAGAGAAAAGGGTTGAAGATTCTGGTCAAGTATGAAGAATAAATTTTTTTAAAAATTATAACTATTATAGAATAGGTTTAAAGAAATTTTAACCCATCTGTTTTCGAAAGCGTTTTTCTGCTCTATCAAACAAAAAACAAGAAATTTTCAAAAAATTCAATTGTCCCTTTTTTAAATCAAAAATATTTTTGACCTTTTTTTTTAAAAAAAAAATGACCCTTTTTTTCTTTCTTTTTTTCCTTAAAAGAAAGCAAGGTAAATATAAAGTATTCTGCGTATTCTAGACAATTTGTTGTTTTAAAAAAAAATAAAAAAAATATTAATTAACAAATAATTATAAATATCATCTGTCTAAAATACTTTACATACAGCTTTTCGTTTCGTATTTTTAAAATAAACATTTTAAAAACTTTCTTTTGAGGAAAAGAAAAGAGGAAAAAAGGGTCCTATTTTAAAAACAGTAAAATATTTTTTATTTTAAAAAAAGGGGTGAATTTAAAATGTTTTTAAAACATTTAAAAGAACAGAAGAAACCTTTGGAAAACCTATAGGTCAAAATTTTTTTGACTAAATTTTGAGCAAGTTTTGGGAATGGCTAAACTTTGATACGCTATCTGGTGGTGTGAATTTGAATTAAAAGAAGTAGGTAAAAAAATAAACAAACACGTAAAAATTCTGTAGGAGAAAAAAGTGCCATTCTGTAAATTTATGGGAAAATTTACATTTATTTTTGAATTAAAATAGATATTCCATAGAGCAAAAAAGCTGCCCTGTGGAATTGCATAAGGCAAAATTACAGACAAAAATAATTTTTTTAATAAGAATCTGGATAAATGAATTTACAATTTGAAGAAAAAAACTACAATTTAAAAAAAATCATACTTTGTAAAAATAATTGATAATGTCGAAAGAAATTAAAAATTAATTAATAAATAATGAAACTAATTTTATATTGAAGGAAATAATTAAAAATGAAAAAGTTTTATTTGAAAAAATAAAAGAAAATAATTGAAACTTGGAAAAATTTTGAATTTAAAATTTAGGGGAAAAATTGAAAAATAATAAAAATCATTAGAAATTATAATTGTAGTCTTGATTATCTCAAATATATTCTGAAAAGTCTTTTAATTATTTTTTACAAATTTTTTTTTCTTCAGTTTACAACTATTTCTATGAATTATTTTTTTATTAAATTTATTTTAAAATTAATTTTTAATTACTTTTTGTCATTTTCAATTATTTTTTGATTAATTTTCTACTTTTTTTTTATTAAATATATAAAATTTACGTTATTTTTCCAATTTACAATTATTTTCATCATTCTACAATTATTTTCTTTTGTTACAAATATTTATTTATTTATTTATTTTTTTAATTATTTTTAACAAACTAAAATTATTTTCTTCAGTGCCGTAACTGGGAGAACAAGGGCCCTGGGGCAAAAAGGAAAATGGGGTCCCAATTATATATAACAATTTACACGTATAATTAATTCATTCATTCATTCTTTTTACACATGACATTTGTCACTAGAAGTTTTTTCTTTTAAAATTTTAAACCATATTTCACCTTTTTAAAATGTTCTCAAATTTAAGTTTACGTGAACTTGCACTTATTAAAAGTTCAATTAACCCACGTTTCAAAAATACTTAATTTGAAGTGATTTAAAAATTTCTTCAATTTTTCATAATTCTTATCTATTATATGATTTCAATTACTTCAAATACAATTTTGTACTATTTTTATAAATTTTCAACTATTTTTTACATTTCTTAATTATTTTAATTGTTTTTAAACTGTTTCCATATGTCTTAAATTTACCTTCTTCAAATTTCAATTATTTTGTTTAGTTTTCTCAATCACTTTTTCAAAATTATTTATTTTTGCCTTGACATTAAATCAATTTAATTATTTATTCCTTAGTTTTATATTATTCATCGCAAATTTTAATTAATTTTTTTTAATTTGCCACCATTTTTGTCATTTTGCAATTTTTATTTTCAATTTTTAATCATTTTAATAATTTCTTAATTGTTTACTGAACTAACTCAATTTTAGATTATTTTTTTCATCTTTTAATATTTTTAATAATAATAAATAATAATAAATTTTCAATTAATATCTTGCATATTCAGTTATTATTTCCAAATTAGATTATTCACCTAAATTTTTAATATTTTAAACGATATTTCAATTATTTTCTTTTGCTTAAAAATAAATTCTGTAATTTCATATTATTTTCTCCGAAATTTAATTATTTTCATTCTTTTGGCATAATTTTCAAAATTTTCAATTATTCATCTGAAATTTCAATTATTAGTTTCAATTTTGAATTAATTTCTTCAAATTTTAGTTAATGGGAACTTGCATTGATTAAAAATTTCTATTATGATTTCAATTACTTAAAATACAATTTTGTACTATTTTTATCATTTTTCAACTATTTTCTACAATTATTATTTCAATTATTTTTAAATTGTTTCCATAAATCCATAAGTTAATATTTTTAATTTACCATCATTTTTGTAATTTTGCAATTATTATTTTCATTTTTTAATCATTTTCATAACTTCTGAATTAATTTACTGAACTTTAAAATATAAACATCAATTTTCAATTATTTTCTCCATCTTTTAATATTTACACTCTTTTTCAATTAATTTCCTACATTTTTAGTTATTATGTCAAATTTGGATTCTTGTCTTCAATTTTCAATTTTTAAAAGATTTTTTAATTATTTTCTTTTGCTTAAAAACAAATTCTGTAATTTTACATTATTTTCTCCGATTTTTAATTAGGTATTTTTATTCTTTTGGTATAATTTTCAAAAATTTTAATTATTTATCTGAAATTTCAGTTATTATTGAATATTATTATGTAATTTTCGATTATTTCTGCGATTTTTAAATTATTATCTTTAATTAAAATTTTTAAACTGTTTTGTAATTATTTTCTTTTTTCAAACATATATTCCATGATTTTTTTAATTATTTTTCTCCAATTTTATTTATTTTTTACAACTTATCATTGCTTGTATCATATTTCAATTATTTTCTTTAAGTTTCAAATTGTAAAATCATTTTTCAATTATTTTCCAAAATTCATATCCTTGAATTTTCAATTTTTTTCATTTCTTTTATAATTTCAAAAAATTTTAATTATTTATCTGAGATTTCAATTATTTCAATTAATTTTAAATTAATTATTTGATTTTTTATATTATTTTCTTTAATTTTCAATTACTTTTGTTCTTTTTCGTAATTTCCAAAATATTTTTATTTATTTCTGTTTAATTAAACATTATTCTCTTCAATTTTAAATTATGTTTATCTTGTTTAATTAATTTTCTCAATTTTTAATTATTTTCTTTTTTTTTTCGATGAACTTCTGAAAGTTTTAAATATTTTTCTGAAATTTTCTTTAACTTTCGTTTATTTAAAACATATTACATAATTTTTTAAATTGTATTCACAAATTTTAATTATTTTTTCAATTTTCAATTATTTCCCCGAATATTTCACTATTCAATTTTTTCAATTTATTTTTAAGATTTTCAAGTAATTTACTCAAATTTATATTATTTTCTTTATTTATAAAAAAATTCTATGATTTTTTAAATTACTTTCCCCAATTTTGAATTAATTTCTTCAAATTTCAGTTAATGTGAACTTCCATTGATTAAAAGTTCAATTAATGCACGTTTCAAAAATACTTAATTTGAAATGATTAAAAATTTTCTATTATTATTTTAATTACTTAAAATACAATTTTGTACTATTTTTATCATTTTTCAACTATTTTCTACAATTATTATTTTAATTATTTTTTAATTGTTTACATAAATCTTAAATTTACTTTCCTCAAATTTCAATTATTTTGTTTAGTTTTCTCAATCACTTTTTCAATTTTAATTATTTTTGCCTTAAGATTAAATCAATTTAATTATTTATTCCTTAATTTTATATGATTCTTCGCGAAATTAAAATTAATTTTGTTAATTTACCATCATTTTTGTCATTTTCCAATTATTATTTTCAATTTTTAATCATTTTCATAACTTCTTAATTAATTTACTGAACTTTCAAATATATACATCAATTTTTAATTATTTTCTCCATCTTTTAATACTTTCATTCTTTTTTATTTACTTTCACACATTTTCAGTTATTATCTCAAATTTAGACTATTGTCTTCAATTTTTAATTTTAAAACGATTTTTCAATTATTTTCTTTTGCTTAAAAACACATTCTGTAATTTTATATTATTTTCTCCGATTTTTAGTTATTTTCAATTTTTTTGCATAATTTTCAAAAATTTCAATTATTTATCTGAAATTTCAATTATTACTTTCATCAATTTTTGATTCTTTCTGCGATTTTTTAATTATTCTCTTTAATTAAAATTTTTAAACAATTTTGTAATTATTTTCTTTTTTCAAACATATATTCCATGATTTTTTCAATTATTTTCTCCAATTTTATTTATTTTTTACAACTTATCATTGTTTGTAACATATTTGAATTATTTTCTTCAAGTTTCAAATTGTAAAATCATTTTTCAATTATTTTCCAAAATTCATATCCTTGAATTTTCAATTTTTTTCATTTCTTTTATAATTTCAAAAAATTTTAATTATTTATCCGAGATTTCAATTATTTATGTGATTGTTTATATTATTTTCTTTAATTTTCAATTACCTTCGTTCTTTTTCGTCATTTCCAAAAAGTTTTAAATTATTTCTGTTTAATTAAACATTATTCACTTTAATTTAAAATTATGTTTATCTTGTTTAATTTATTTTCTCTAATTTTTAATTATTTTCTTTTTTTTCAATGAACTTCTTAAAGTTTTAAGTATTTTTCTGAAATTTTCTTTAACTTTCCTTCATTTAAAATATATAATGTAATTTTTTCAATTATTTTCACAATTTTTAATTATTTTTTCAATTTAATCTTATTTATCTTAATTTTCAATCTTTTTTTTCAATTTTCAATTATTTCCCCTAATTTTTCATTATTCAATTTTTTTCAATTTATTTTTAACATTTTCAAGCAATTTACTCAAATTTATATTATCTTCTTTATTTATAAAACATTTCTATGTTTTTTTAAATTACTTTCCCCAATTTTTAATTGATTTCATTTTTTTTTTTTCAATAAAATTAAATTATGTTAAATACATAGATAATAAATTAATATTTAAAATTTTAAATGTAGGTTGATTTAATTAGGCTTTTAATATTTTGGTAGGGGAGAAGGCCCCAAGTTGGACACCCTTTCGTCTTATTGCTGTAGAATCCAAACCAAATAAAATATATTAAAATGTTTTATACCCGATGAAAGTACAATTTATAAGGTAACTTGTGGCCAGAGAGATAAAATTTTATTTTGAACATAAACATTTTTTTAAAGCGTTTTTTCTAATTGTTAAAATTGTCGGTCTAAAAAAAAGTAGCCCCAAGATGGACACCTTCTTAAAAGTCTCTGAAAATTGTAGTAAATAAAAAATTAACATCGTGTAACAATTCTTAAACTAATTTTTAATCATTTTACGGAATGTATCATGAAATAACATTTCTAAAAACTTCAATTTAATAGCTTAACAGTAAAAAGTAATAAAATATCGAAAAATATCGATATATCATTTTCTCTAACGATAACATCACATTTTATGGTGGAAAATAAAAAATTATAATTAATTGGCTCAAAAAATTATTGAAAAAAGTGTAAAATCAAAAATATGCAAAAAAATACATTGAGATTTTAGGCCTGTCCATCTTAGGGTACATGACACCATTTTTTAATCCCCAGTAAAAAAATATATACGAACACTGAATTAGTAAAATCATTTAAGGATATTATTATACGATAAATAAAGAATATTATAACGTTAAGTACTCATTCTAAATCATAAATTTAAATAACTTTACCAACTGGAGAAAAAACTGTCACAAAACTTTTTTTAGACACAAAATTACGTGGTATGTGTAGAAGAAAAACCAACTGGTTTTTTTTCTTCAAATGTGCATCAAAATCTTCGTCTATACAAACAACAAAGTGACAAAAAGCATAAGGCGCTGTCATCTTAAACAAAAATTTTATACGAAATGTCCATCTTGGGTCCCTGTCCATCTTGGGGCCCACTCCCCTATATTTTTTACTTAACGATTTTTATAAAAGTAACGCTAATGTTTTTGTTTAACACTTAATAATATAGAGCTGTAAATATTAACTAAAAAATAATCTAATTAAACATAGAAATTTTTAATAAGTTAATTTAATCATGTTTTAATTTACGTAATTATTAATTAATTATATCAATTAAATCATTGTGTCAAAATTTTGTTTTAATGACTACACTGCAAAAGCAGGTGTCTTAAATTGTTTAAAAATGTCTTAAATTAAGACATTTTTCGTGTTTTAGACACCAAAAGTATCTTAATTTAAGACATTTTTGTCCAATTTAAGACACCATGTTTTTGCAGTGTATTAAGTCTTCCAAATTATTTAAAATAAAATTTCATTATTATTCATTATTGTCACGTCGGAAAATTCCGAAAATAACATTAATCTATTTATATTAATTTTAAAATTTATTCGAGCCTACGAAGTTAATCGCAATAGCTCGGGACATCGATTACCTTTCTGGTGCTTTGTTCTGGTTTCCCCTTTTTTGTGATTAATTAAAATTTCATAAGTTTCCTAACAAGGAGGGAAACTATAACGCGAAAAAAACAATTTTGGAGTATCGCCCTTTAAAATAGGGGTACCCTACAAAAAGAAAAGAACGAGAAAAAATAATATTAAAGGACCAATCCTAGCCCCAGTAACTAAACGGGCCCGGGATTGGGATTCTACCCTGAAAAATGAATAAAATTAAGGAAAGGAAAAGAAGAGTGAAAAAAAATGAAAATAGAGAGTTACTTAAATGTTGAGTTTTTGTTTATTTAACTTACTTTGATTGGTCGTATTTGATGAACAAAATAGAATCCAGGAATCCTTAGAAAGTGGTACGGCACTGACGCTGTTGTTGAAGCGGGAAATCCAAAAATATTTGCATAAAATCACAAATAGTGATAAAATTCACAGACACAGGAACAGTCTTAATATGGAATAAAATATCCAACACTGATTTTAAAGAATAACAAAATCGAATATTAGAACTCGTAGCACACATGAAAATTGTGGGAAATGAACTTAACTTGACTTGAATTTACATTTGAAATAGTTTAAGATTGAAAGAATGATTTCCGACTCTCCATTCTCGATGACAGTTTTTCGGAGTTTTCTGACACTTCATTCTCTATGGAAGTTTTTTGGAGAGTGTTTCAACTTTTCATGTATTTCCTTCCCTTAGCTTCTGAGAGAAGAAAAAGTGGGAAGATAAAAAAGGGAGAAACTAGGGGAGTCTTAGAAAACACCAATGAAGAAAGGCCCTAAACGCTTCAGCGTGTAGGCGTGTGTTGAGGGTAGAAAGAGAACGACGAAGAAGAACGGCGAAGAGAGAGAAAACCGATAATGAGGGGTGGCTATTGGGACTTGCATGCTTGCGTGGGAGTAGAGAATTCATTAGAAAAGCTAAGAAGTCAACCATTTTCCTAATTTTGATTTGGTCCTGAAATGTGTCTCAAAAGTCAGTGGGTGGAGAAAATCCGCCCTAAAGCACAGTAGTTCTTGTTGATGCTGCCCTCTGTACCACTTCCAAGGATCCTAGTTACAAATAATTCAAGACAGATTTCTTACATAATTTCAAATATAAAATTGAATGTTAACAATGAATAATGTTGAAAATATAAGTAATACAATTTTTAAATTCAAATTTGTTTATAATATTAGTATTTTAACAATTTCAGATGAATATAGGTTTGATTTTGCCTAAATATTAATTATGTTTTATTATTTTAAAAGAAAAAGATTAATGTATATTGATTAACGCAATATTTAATTTTCCTAGATTTTCCATTTCTAGGTTATGTTTCTCATAGAGTGAATGTCGAGTATTCGTTTTATTTCTTTCAATTTAACTGAATTCAAATGAGAACTATCAAATTTTATATGTACATTCAATAAATTTTATGTTTCCATGTTTTTCAATTTTTAGGTTATGTTATAATACCTTTTAATTAATGAATAATTAATTTGACAAACATATTCAGTATAATATTCAATGCACAATCATTCAATAAAGAATAAATATTAACTAAATCCATTTATACTGAAATGTTATTACTTAATTTATTTTTCATAATTTCTAAATTTTAAGGTTATGTTTGAGTGAAAATTTCATTATTGAATGATTGACATATTTATTTAACCTTAAAATTGCCATTAGACTTGTTCTATTAATTTTAAGAATGTTTTTAATTATGTTTTTGTTATTTCCTTAATTTTTACATTTTTGAGGTTATGTTACCTCGAGATACGTTTATTTTATAAAAGTTGATTAACAATTCTTATATGAATTCAAATTTAGTACTATTAATCTTAAAATTGATCTTAATCAATTGACATAACCCTTTTCTTTTGTTTTTCGCGTATTTTTCGTACATAACCTTAAATCTTTAAAAGTTTAATTGAAAATATTAAGTAGTTATAATTTACATCATTTAGCTAATTAATTTAAAGCGTTTTATAATTATTTTTAGTTATTATTATTTTTAAATGCTATTGTGCTCACACACACACACACACACACACACACACACACACACAAATATATTTCAGTGTAAAAGAGTTAATAAAAAGGGTTGTAATGAATTTTTATTCATTTTAAGTATTCAATTAGAATATTCTGTAAATATTATTTTTTTTGTTGAAATCGTAACTATTTTTTTCTTATACATGGGGTCATTTCGACGGATGTCTGTTTTATACATTATCATCATTTTCTTGGAAACACAGTGTGGGCCTGCACTCAAGGGCGGAAGTAAACACTTGTCCAAACTGAGGGCCAGCATCGCCTATAACAGAGTTTGTTCTCAGCGCGACCCCTAATCTCAGAGTTTTTAGGGACTGTTTAGAAAATCGAGTCGATAGCAAGACATCTGTTAACTATAAAGTCTTGTTTTTTCAAATGTGTCCGAACTCTGGAAAAATCGACAGGCTATGCTGTTCCTCCCTTTTCAAGAGATGGTCAAATTTATGTTTTTCGTTTCAGTGAAATGGGAAACGAAGATTTTAAAAAGATGAAAAAAAAACGGAGTGGCTCACGACGTTACATTATTTTTCATTATTTGATTTTTTTCAATTTATTTTTAAGATTCTCAAGTAATGTACTCAAATTTAAATTATCTTCTTTATTTATAAAACATTTCTATGATTTTTTAAATTACTTTCCCCAATTTTTAATTGATTTTATATTTTCTTTCAATTAATTCACGTTTATTTTGTTTAATTTCAACTATTTCTTGTAATTTCTTTTAAATAGAAAATTTTTAAATTTTGTCCTAAAAAAGGTGTCTTAGGATTAACTGTGGATTCCCTGAGCTCAAGGGCCCCTTAAACATATGTGATCACTTTTCTTCATTTATTATTATTATTATTATTATTATATTGCCTAATACAATCAAGAATATAATTTTTGTTTAATAAAATCAATATAAAACGTCCAAAAAACTATTATTACTATATATTTTTTCCTCAAACTTATTTTCATATAAAAAATAAGAGGTTTGAGTACAGTATTTACAAACACTATAGTTCCTTTCGCTCTAGTTGGTATTGTTTCAGTTTGAGCATAACATCCAGCATGGTTCTGTGGTTGATTTGGTCCACAATCCTATAGGACGATTTTCCTATCAGTTTGCAGGTGTATGCATGTGAATACTCATTTATAAGTGTACAAGTGTGTGGAAGTACACTTTTGCAATTTTCGTGCGTATAGAATGTGCGTGTGAGATGTGCACGACTATTCAGATATTGTTGTTATTGTTGAGGGAACAATCGGCCGTCAATAGGCTGCTCCGGCACAATGTATCTATTCAGGTGCAGCCAGAGGTGCTCAATCGATCGGCAAAAGTCGCGAGACTTTTGAAAACTTCGCGCGCTTGGCGAAAACTACTATTCGTCGATGACAAAGACCTTTTCAAACACTCTAATTCGATGGGAGGAGTGATATTAATGTACTCTGCTTTCAGAAGCTTTCCTCTTAACTTGAAGAATACAGGCAAATTCTCTTTCATCATAATATATATATATAGATTCATATGTATATCCAGAACTTTAAGATAAGTTCTAGTTATTTTTCAATTTTCTTTTTCAATTTTTCTCCTGGTTTTTATCAGTAAATAATTTCTTGCAACCTAGTTCCTTTTTAAGGATGTTCAATTCATTGACATAACCTCAAACTAGAAAATGATTTTTCACATAAAAGAAAAATATTATTAAAATTAATTTCACCCAATTTTGAAAGACACAGTTGTAGATTTTAGAAAAAAAATTAGGTTCATTTAAAATTTGTTACTGAATAATAATTATTCAATAATTTGTGTTTTTTTCTTTAAATTTTTTGAACAATGTAATTTTTATCCGATTTTGGCTCATTTTAATCTTTGAAACATTCTCTATAAGTGCGTTCGTTGGATTTTGTTAATTATATTATGTTAAAAAATTATTAAATAAATAAAATTGTACTATTATGTAATTTTTAAACAAAAATGTTTTAACAAAATTCAACAGAGTTGTAGAGAATGTTTCAAATATTAAATTGAGCTATTGTCAAAATGGGATCAAAATTAGAATTGTTCACAAACTTTAAAGAAAAAATACAAAAGTTAAATAATTATTATTTGACGACAAATTTGGTATCAACCTACTTTTTTTTAAAATATGTATAACTCGTTTTATTAAAAGTGGGGGAAATAAATTTTAATAATATTTTTATTTTCTATGAAAAACAATTTTCTAGTTTGAGGTGATTTCAATGAACATTTTTAAATACAAGGTACTTCTTAATTTCTTAATTTTTTTTAACTGGGTCATTCCAAAAATAATTGTCTAGACCTGGTTGCTGCACTAATTTAAATAAATCTAGAATTAGTATATATTGTTTTTATATGCAATTTTTTTGAAATTTTAGGTTTTATATGGTCAAATAACTTTTAGTTTTAAAGAAAATAAAATTTAAAGATTTTTTGTAGATTAAAAAGTATAATTCGCACCATATATTATTTGAAGTATTAAAATTGAAAACAAATATGTATCACATAAAAAAACGTAAAAATTTTCAATTTCTAAGGTATTATTTCTCCTACAGTAAAAATTAATGAGTACATAATATTTATATTTATCAATAGAAGATAATCACTTTACGCATTGATGAAAAATATCTTATAAATGGCTCAACTTTTTCTTCGTCGAATATCTTCTAAAAGGAGAAGCAAATAATGAAAAATCCTTTTACATTCAATTGAACTGATTAAAGAGAACATATTCTCTTTTGAATTTCTATGGGATCTTGTTTTGTTATTAAATTATACGACTTTAAAAAATAGACAAATTTAACCTACATAAATATATATGAGATTTAAATTTTCGATGTTAGTCAGTCTAGAATACCCCATTCATTATATTTTATTTTAAAAATCTCTTTCTATTCAAAATATCGTTTTTAATAAACTCTTTAAAAGACTTTATTTTCGAAAATATAAAGTCAATGATATATATATATAGTCTTAAAAGATTTTATTTTCTTAAAAACGATATTTTGAATAGAAAGAGATTTTTAAAATAAAATATAATGAGTGGGATATTTTAGACGGACTAACTTAAGTCGAAATATCGAGAATTTAAATCTGATTTTTACATAGGTTAAATTTGTCTACTTTTTAAAGTCGTATATCCGGTTTCAAAAATTTAATATGGTGGATTCACTAGGATGGATAAAAAAATTTTTTTTTTGTATCACTCTAAAATTACTATTTAAAGTTTCTCGTGGTGTCCGATTAAGGTTTTAATATTATTTATTTTTTTATAGTTTCTTCTGTTTAGAACACATTTTTAAAATTCGAAGTAGTTGACTTTTTTAAAGAGAAAATAATCATTTGACAATATTTGTTGTCTGTGTGAATACTAATAATAAGAAAACTGACATCAGATTCGAAATTAACGACACCAAAAACATCAGAGTTTTGATTTTGGTTAGATTTAATTCACTTTTTCATTTTTTGTCCGCCATATTGGGTCCACCATTTTGAATTTCAAAAAACTGACTGAGTGCAAAAGTACTGTCTTAAATTTTCTAAAATATTTGTCGATTGAATAGAGATTACAAAATTTTTCTTCTTTGATACAAAATAATTTTAACCGCAGGATTATTTGCAACTTTGAACCAATCAATTACATCAATCCGCTGATAAGTTATTCTTTTTTATTGCTACTTTTGTTGATTGCTAATTTTGTTAATTTACAAAAAAAAAATGCTTAGAACTTATTTTAAACGCCTTTTTTCCCGAATATTTTGCTGCAAAAAAACTCGTCTATCTTTAACAGTTTAAAAATTTTTTTATCCCACAGGCACAAACATGGCGCTTTTAGATGCCTGTAGGCAGGGTCTAAACGCATTCATTTGTTCGACCGGGTAAAAATGGCTTCCATTTTTTCCCTAGGGAAAAAATGAACAGCTGATCCATGCATTTTTTCCACCACAGGGCAAAAATGGCCGCCATTTTTATACGGTCAAACAAGTGAATGCATTTAGACCCTAACCTACAAACATTTAAAAGCACCAAGCTTGTGCCTTTGGAATAAAAAGTATCGTAAGCAACACGGGTTTAAAGTCAGTCCAATTTGTTTACAATGATGTTTGTGTACTCGTTCACGTCTCGGGCTTCGCCCTTGACTGTCACTCGTACACAAACATCAGCGTAAACAAATGGCTGCCCTTAACCCCTTGTTGCTTAATATACTATTTTAACCCTTCGAGCCCGGACCTGGGTCGAAAACGACCCAGGCGCAATTTAAAAGTGCTGTAATTTCTAAAATCGGCTGCCAGTGGCGCCACTCCCCTTTCGTAAAAAAAGTTAGGGTCCGTTCGAACACCTCTACCGAATGGCAGAGCAGTAGTACTCCTTGAGCCTTCAGGAAAGGTGTGTCAACTTGAGTGTGGACCGAAAAACAAATTATTGTTGCGCGAAATGCGCCAAACCAACTTGCGACGATCATAGAATTGTATTTTGCCTTGATAAATAAAATTTATCTTGAAAATAAAATTGTTCTTTTCTACTAAAATGTTTTTTGAAGTAATTTTTTACCATTTTTGAGGTCAAAAAATTAACCATTTTTTTTAAAAAAATAAAATTTACTATTTTTTTTGTGAAAAGCACACTCTTCAGCCTTAATTACCTTTTTTTAACTTTTCGATATCTCAATTTGGCTCAAAGTTATGATTTTTTAAGTGAAGTAGCAATTTTTCAGGAGGTAAGTCTATTTTTTAATAATAATAATAAATAAAAAAAGTTTTTTTTTAAAAACGTAATTGTTACTTCATCTAGAAGGATTGATAATGATCTATGAATTTTTTCAATTTTTTTTAAGCATTTTTTCTACCTGTAAACACGATAGGACGAGAACGACCCAGGTCCGGGCTCCGAAGATGCCGAAAATACGTCCGGGCTCGAAGGGTTAAATATTTTAAAAATGTTAACAACTTTTCTATTGTTTAAATTAATGATTGTTTTTACTTAAAACTTCACGCTTTTGAACATTATCATTTGTTAGCATAATAACAATAATCATACAATAGTTTTACTAACAATAAGAAAAATAATAAGATAACATAATAACAATAAGACTGTTTAAAATTTTATTTTATTGATAATGATGATTTAATGGAGGAGGGGGTGTCAAAACATTGAAACAAATCATTGAATGATATTAACAATTTCACATATGCTATAATTCTTCAACTCGTCACTTTTATCCCACGAATGATTTAGGTAGAAATAAAAGTGAAATGAGAAACACCTGTTTAAAGTCGGCAGGGGCAAAGTCTCGTGAGAACTGAGAGTCACTGGGAAGGCATAGTTGTAATCCGTGACTATTCCGATGATTATAAATGCGAGAATCATCGTTGAGCAATTCGTAATGCACGTGGAAAGGCCAAAAATCATGGAAATCAGTCGAGTTCAACATCGGCATTGTACGTGGGCTTTGTCTCTAACTCATTGTTGTCCGTACTCATCGCTAGTTCAAACCCGACATGTATATATGCGTTCGACACGAGCACGAAACACACGCCGAGAGGTTCACGTGTGGCTCTTTATGTCACGAGATCTAGAAAATCAAACTATTGTTTGTGCAACAGACCTGGTCATCGCAAAATCGATTACAAATCATCAATTTAAATCTACCCAAACGAAACTTCGGTATTCATATTCCCCTGCACAATTTGACCCGACATAAATCAAGTCTTTAATGGGATTCTTATAAATCAGATACTGCCAAAAAACTATTCTCTTTTGGCATATTTTCAATTGCAAAACTTTTTTGATGTACACTTTAAACTTTTCCGAAATTTCTTTGTTTTGAATCAGTTTCGGTGGGAACCTGATTTGGAATGAGGAGGTCAATGAGCAAGCTAAGTTATGAAAGAATGTTTATTTTGAAAAAGAAAAAATCTTTACGATTGAATCCAAAATTTAGAGTCTTACTTTGGAAGGAGAAACAAATCTGTATTTGTGCTGAAGCTATGGAGATAACAATCTTGAAATTGGTTCCTTGTGTTAGGTGAGCTTAGATCCTTTGAAAGCCGTTTAGACCGCAGGCTGGAAGGACTCAGAGATTGTAGCCGGCATTCATTTAGGACGATTGTTGATTTAAGATTAAAAGATCTTAAGTTGTTTTGGAACAGGTGTTGATATTAACAGTTTAACACTCCTTTCGTTTGCAAGTAAACAAACTAGTTCTTGATCACTGGGTTGAACAAATTTTTGAACGGACGATTATCACTTGGACGCCGAAGGGGAAGTAGATGTACCCCCCCCCCCACGCTACCGCTTAGGACTGGGTCTTTCAAACTTCTGACCAGACCCACCTTCGATGCTATTGTCAATAGCTGTAAACTTAGATTAGATCTTGCTAAATTTATGAATGTATAATCCTCTGTTACTAATTCCATAAATTCAAACTTATTTTTTCTTCATACTACAAATTTAATTACATACTATAATATAGTACAGTTTGTATTACGCAAAATAAAGTTACTTTGAAAATAACGATTCTAATTTGATTTGGTTTGTGGCATTAAGATCCTTTTTTTTTATTAGGTCCAATAGCCATATCAATGATTTGTTTCTTTTTCAGGTATCCGCTAAATCATTCTTGTTTTGATTTATAGGATGTTCACTTCTTAGGTCTAAATGATTCTTCCTTCACAGTTTCCGATTCTACGCAAGACTGTTGCCTCTCTTCCTAAAGTAAACTCTGTATATAAATACAAATAAATGATTTCCTTTCTTATACCATAATATTATAATGTGACCAATAAGATACAATACATACATAATGATTTAATAAAAGAATATAAGATTTGAAGAAAGGTTATACATATAACACTGTTTATAAATTTTAAAATAAAACAAGAATAATAGAATAAAAGCTGGATACTGAAACAAAAGTATGGATAATGGGACAAAAAAAACGAAACAATTGAACAAAAGGTGTAGAAAGGAACAAAAAGATGGCCAATGAAGCGAAAAGATAGACAATAGAACAAAAACATTGGTTACCATATAAATCTAAAGAAAGGGCAATCTAAATTAGTAAAACCAATAGAAACAGACTAATTCGTAATTGTATAAAGATTCGTAATTGTAACTGCTAAAGAATGAGGGTCAAGGTCATAAGAAGTAAATCCTCATCTGCAGATACAAGACAGGCAAAGGTATTTGGCAAATAGAGAAGGAATGGTAAAAGGAAAGGAAAATGGAAAGGGGTAGTGCAAAAGCAAGAGAAGGTGGTAGTGATTGTAGTAGGAGAGGGCATAGAGCAGCTGAATAGGAAGCGACACAATGGACCTGGGTGGCTGTGGAGGCGTGTTATCAAATGGGTTCCTCATTCACATACTGCGGCCTGAGCTACCTGTATCTGTCTGTACCGGTGTCTGTCTGTTATACTTATTCATACCACCCATTGTGTCTCCACTGTTGAGTCGAGTTCAGTTCAGTTGAGAACGCGATGGAACGTGCCACAATGCACGAATATGGGCTGTGCTTCACCCTCTTTCATCTCCTCGCCTCTTCTCCTCATCTAAACTCCCTGCCATTTGCCACCCACCGCTATGGATTCGCAAGCACAGACCAGTCAAAAGAAAATTGTGTTGGGAAATTGTATCTTCGTTGATAACGCTTCTTCTCCAGTAGTGGACTATGACTCCTTACCTGACACTGCACATTTTGCTGATTTTTGGAATCTTTACGAGCAAATTCTCCATTGACTTCAGCGGTGGTAAAATTTTTTTTAATATGGAAAGATAAATAAATTTGTTCTTACTGAGTTATTTGTAATTTGGTTTTTGTTTCAGCTACTCATTCGCCCGGAATCATGTCAACAGTTGGTGAACTTTTATTTTAGCACCTCCAAAGACAGCACATAACTCCGTTATTTTTCAATGTTTTTGTAAAAAACAAATCTTAAAATATAGCTGAAAATATATCTTATTATGTCCAAAGGAAACTTCAAAACATCCTACAGAGTACTTTCTTTTAAAAAAATTCCCGAAAATCGCCAAACTTTTCATGGGTTACACTGGTATAGCCCCTTAATTCGACGTAGAAGCAATTGAAAAAAACTGACACCCCATCGCGGACAATAAACTCGAGTTACACCTCTGAAAATTCTAATTTCCACTCTCATTGAATTTAATAAAAGCACAATTCAATGAGCATTATTATTAATTCTCAAAGAAATTAGTCACAGTGTGACTCTTAACGAAGACCAGTAGACTGTGGTGAAGATTGAATGGTTAATTAAGCCCTGACGACTATCAATTGCGCAATGCCAAGACTTTCTGAAACACCCTCACGGACACAGTTGACTTTTTTCAATAACCAAGCCAATTAAGGCACATAGACTAATTGCTAAAAGAATCAGGTCTCACCATACATAAATCTGGCCTCGAGTTAACGCATAAAGAATAGCTTCGTGAAAATAAAGAAAACCTCCTTGAAGCAATGATGAAGGGTGAGAGGGGTGTAGGGAACGGATGAGCACGAGTTACACGCAGACACGGCATACAAAACTCGCTCAATACGTCATTCAGTCGAAGAATAACGCTCGTTCTCGCCATTTTGCTTCCAGAATGAGAGTTTCAAAGGGAATTAAAGATTCAAAGGCATCTTTTGCGCGCTGCTCACAAAACGCTCCTCTGTCTCTAGTTCTTTCTTTCTCTTCTGCAAGCTTTTATAATTTCTATCTTTGTCTCTTTTTATCTATTTCGCTTTGTGGGACCAAGACATTCAAAACATATCACACTCAAAGAGTCTGTATATCAAGGTCGAAAAACATGGTAGTCACAACTTACTTAGAATTTACATTCACATGTCCAGTGAATTCCTGTCATCAATTGAAAAAAATCTGATTTTTTAAGGGTGTAGTTCCATATTCGGGATTCAAAAAAACGATTTTCGATTTTTAATTTTAATACTTTTGATTATAATTACACCCAACAGCCACCTACCTCAGTTTGAAGCTGCCATCTTTGGTGGGCGATATTGACATAGAAATAATTAAAAAAAGTTTAAGTTTAAGTTCTGTTTACCTCAAGATCTAAATACAAAAATGTTAAAAAACAGTTTTCATGATTTTATTTTATTTTGTATAAAAAAAAATTTTGAAATTAACCTCCAAAACAGTCTTTAGTATGAGACTACACCCTTAAATAAAAAATTGTCATGTCCTTCTTGATTATTATAGTAAGAGAAAGAACCGAATCCTATTCTAAAGAGAACAGACGTTGTGGTTAACTTCAGACGTTAACTCTATTTCCGAGTCTCCCATTGGTCAGTACATATCAAACCTCACTATCGATAGTTTTCAGTTTCGATTTTTTGTTTTGCAGACGAATTAAAATATTTTAATTAAATATTGTAACTTCAAGTTTATTTTATAAAATTTCTTATAATGTTAGCAATCTAAAATAACAAAAAATCTTTTTAAAATAATTAATACATAGAAATTAGCTTTGACCTTGACTTCCCTATACGAGAACCCTTTCAACCAACTTCAGAGGTGTAACACGTTTTATCGGGCTTCTGATTGGCTAGAAGATTTTCGATATTTTTTGTCAACAATAACATCACAGTTTAGACGTTTATTTGTAGTATTTTCCAATTTATTTAAAATCTTGGTTCAATAAATAATTGCGTTTTATTAAATAATAATAAATTAAAAATAAATTAAATTCTAATAAAGGAGTGATAGTTTAAGAAGTGACAGTGATTTTAGTGAAGTTAAGGTTATAGTGTTTTGAGTCAAATAATGTTTTGTTTACATTGGCATTCGTTTCTGACAGGTGAGTAATGATAATAATATTAATAATCTTTTATTTCTTTTTATTATATTTGTAAAATATTTATCTGTTTTTTAGTTCTAATATTCAATGTTTTTTTTTTAAAGTATCATAATTATTTATGTTATTTAAGGTTTTGATATTTCTTTTTATTCTAATGCACTTGGTGATATGTCATCGGATATCTTTTCAGTCACCTGGAAATTGTGAAACTGGTAAGTTATAATAATTTTTAGTTCTTTATTTTGTTTTATTGTATGTTTATAATTCATTAACTTTTTAAGTTTCTGTAAAATAAAAATATTATATTTCCATGTTTAAGGTTATATTTTTTGATATCATTCTCCAGTTACGTAGTAATGGTTAGTGACAGGTAAGTAACTATAATAATTTTCAATAATTTTATTTTATTTTATTGTAAGCTTTTAAGTTATTCATCTTTTTTCTTATTACATTAATTCAATAGTTGTATTTTCTTCATTAAAGTATCATAGTGATAAATGTCATTTGCGGTTAGGATGTTTGTTTCTATTGTAATTCAATAATTACATTATGTGGTAATTATCATTGAATTTTTTTGACAAGTAACTCATTTTATTAAGTTTACTTAAAACATTAGTTTATTAAATAAATATTTTAAATTTACAAAATGAGTATAGTTATAATAAAGATAATCATAAAATAATTTTAAGTATAGTGAATAATAATAACTTTTTTAAATTTCTTTTGTTTCTAAATTTCTAATTTATTTACATTTAAAACAATTGTGTTGTTTATTATTTACATTTCTTATTTATAAAAATAAAACTAATAACAATTCATTGCTTTTAATTAATATATTGAATTATTTATTATTGTATTGAAAATAATACTTTATTAATTTTTTAAATTATTATTATATGAGTAATTTAAGGTAAGAATGTTTGTTTCTTTTCTAATTCATGTGTTAATCGTTACTAAATTTTATTAAGAAAAAAATAACAAGCGCGCCGCGGCGCGCAGGTCGATCTCGTATGGTAAAAAACAATCTCTTAAAAGATTGTAATAATCTATATTTTATGCATTTTATGATCCAACACCAAATCAATTTCATACACCATCTGGAGAGTTGGATGTTTTCCACCATTTCGAAACGCGAGAAAATTAGGAATTTCTGTAACATTGAGCAAACATATTCGATGTCTCATCTCTCATTCAAAGTCTCTCATATTCCGAAGATTCGCCCCAAATTCCATGCACCCTTGATGCTTTACGATTTTTTTTCCCTTTACGGAACAAATTCTGAGCGGCAATTTTTGTTTGCGAAAAAGTAGAATAATATGGCACGCACCCTGAAATGAGGAGCTGGTTAACATAAAAATGCCTAGGAGTCATAAAGAGAAGGTTGCCCACGACTTTATACGAGGGTTATACAGTTTTCAATTGTTATTCATATGATACGGGGTTGTTGAGTCAATATAAGGTCAGCAGGAGGGCCAGTCCCCTTTGCTGACAATTTTTTTTTAACTTCATCCATCCAGCTTAAACGCTTACTCATCCGTTTAAAAGACAGAAATGAATGAAAGAGTCACTCACCACCACAGAAGCTGACTGGAGGTTTCTCCACCTGTCCACCTGTAACATAAAACGTATCTTAATTGAACTCTTTTCTAAAATTTCGAACCTTTTGTTATGACGCGGTACACAAAGGGTTTAAAGGTAACAAAATAATGTTTGTGTTTAGAAATTGTCTCTTTTGAAAAAAAAAATTCTTTAAGAGCATGTAATGGATTATGACGTCACTGTTATAGATAAAATTTGACCGTAAACTTTCCTCTATAAAAATAATAAATATTTTGACAACGAATTCTGTAAAAATACTTAAACTATTATGAGAATGGTCTGTCTGACCCAAATTTGTTTAAATTTTGCCTTAAAATTCGTTTTTTAAAAATTGCTGAATTTTTGAAATTTTAAAAAATTAAATTTGAAGCAAAATTTTAACAAGTTTGGGTCAGATAGATTATTTTAATAATATTTTAAGTAATTCTAGAAAGTTTGTTGTCAAAATATTTATTATTTTAAGAGAAAGTTTGCGGATAAATTTTGCCTAAATCAGTGACGTCATTCTCCATAACATGCCCTTAAAAGTAGGACATAAGGTAAATGCATAAATTAACGTCACTGTTTTGGTTATTGACACTTTTTTAAAAAATTCACATAATATTCTGTAAAAGATTTTTTACGTATTTTGATAGTTGTTAAAAAAAATCATTTTATTTAAAAATTCACAAAAAAGTTCTTTGTAATTGAATAAATATGTTTAAAAATACAGATTAAGCCCTTGTCGATTACTAAAGTATGGTTTTATGATTGTATGTTTGTAAATAACATTTATAAAATATTCTTCCTAAATCTAAATTACTAATTTAATATAGTAAATCCGTAAATGAGTTTATCTATTCCAATTAACAAAAAATAACTAGTTAATAGTAGAAAATTACTAATTCAGTAGTCAAATTGAACTAATTAACTATTTTAATAGTAAAAAATAAAATGTGACTGAAGTATTTTGTAGACAAAAATCTACTAATTTATTTAGTGCTTTGATATATAATATGTATAACTTTCTAGTTTTTTTTTTAATCTTTAATCAGAGTTTTTATTGTAGGTACGGTTATTGTTAAACTTACTAATATTTTTTAACATACAATTAATTATTATCCATTATATTGTTTTTTATTATTACTTATTTCATTTGGAATTTTTCAGTTTCTTGGAAAAAAAATATTTTCTATTTTTTCTTAAAAACCTCCTGAATTTCGCAATTTTTAAGATTGAAAATCGTTCTTTGGGTCCTTGGTTTAAGTTTTTAATGCTCTTTTTAAAAATATTATAAAGAGTAACAAATTCATTATATCCAAATTTCTAAATTCCATAAAACTCAAATTTTTCAATAAAAAGGTTTCCAACTTGAAAACAACTTTTTTCTTTTTTTCAAAAAAGTTAGATAATATTGCTATTTAACAGCAAAATTGTTATTACTTTTTATGATATTTATAAAAATATCATTAAAAATTCAAATAAAGGGCCCAATGAACGATTTTCAATCTTAAAAATTGCGAAACTTAGAAGATTTTTAAGAAAAAATTAAAAATAACTTTTTTCTCCCAAGTAACTAAAAAATACCAAATAAAATTTTTGTGGTGAGTGGTACACTTAAGTAGCTATAAACCCTAAAATTTTTTTTAAAAAAAGTGACCTTTTTGAGATAAAATTCTTTTTAGTTTTTTCAAAAAATCAAAGTACTGTTTTTGTTTATTTATATTTTTGACTTTTCTTGATAAATTTTAATAAGGATAAAAAATAGAAAAAAATTAGCTAAAGAGCAACTAAAAAGCTTGAAAAATGTGTAAATTACGCCATTTTAAAGAAAAAATTTATAAAAAACTTATTTCTTTGACTTCTTAATTATATTTTTACTTCCATGTAAATGCAATTTCTTGAATTTTTTTTACATTTTAGTAAAGTTTTCCTATTTATACTTCTATTTTATTTCGCAATACTTTTTACCATTTACTTCGTTTTTTTATTTTTATGTATTATGTAATTCATTTTTTTCAATCTTAAATTAAAAAAAAAAACAGGAAATATGAAGAAACATTTGAAACAACTTTTACATTTATTTTTATTGAATTTTTAAATAATTCTTCACTTCTTAAACGTTTTCTTTATTTACAATTTTTTTTTTATTTCAAGTTCATTTCTATAAATTTTTCTTTATTTTAGTTCGCCATTATATTTTCTTTTTGTTTTCAACATTATAGTAATTTTTGTAGTTTTTAGTTATTTATTTGATTTGTTAATTAGTTTTTTTAATTAATAGTAATTTTTAAATTTCCAGATATTTTTTGCCCTATCAGTCATTTATTTCGTCATCTAGAATTTTTTTTTCATTTCCAAAACATTTTTTATTTTTAATTTGTTTTTTGCATTAACTATTATAATCTATTTCAATTTCTAACTATTTTTTCATTTCTATTTGGTGGTGTTTGTAACATTTCTTGACAGTTATTTACTTTTCAACATTTTTATTAATTTTTAAGATATTTTTAAAAAATTTTATTTATGTTTCATAAATTTCTATTTATTTATTTCTCACTTTCTAGTTGTTTTTCGTATTTTTTGAATGATGAGTAATTTTTCTAAAACTAAATTTTCAATTCTGGTAACTGTTTTCCATTTTTTAATTTTTTTCTTCATTTTCTAGTTATTTTTTTAAAAAAACTTCTTGTCATGATTTTACTTAATTTAAAATAACTTTTCTAGTACATAATCTTTTTTAATGTCTAAATATGACTAAATATTTTATTAAATTTCTATTTCTTCAGTTTTTAGTTCTTTGTTCAGATATCAGAATTTTTCTTTCTTTACAAAAGTTATTTTTTTTAAATTTCTAGTTGCTTTTCACAAATCTCTTTTTATTTTTATCGCTTTATTCATTTTCTTTCTTTTTTCTAGCAACTTCTCTTTTTCTCTTCTTGACTTCTGCTTGAATTTTCAATTTTTTTTTTTTTCTTTTTGACTTATTTAATTAATTTTTTTAATATTTAATTATTTTTTAATTTCTTTTTTTTCAGTTATTTTTTTTAAACTTTAAAATATATCGTAGTTTCTAGTTAGATTTATCTGTTTCTCCAGTTAAATTTGTTTGGCTTTTTTAGTTGTTTTTAATTCTTTAGGTATTTTTAACATCTAGTTGTTTAATATTAAAATTTAGTTATCAGTAATAAAGTCAAGTGTCATAACTCATATTTTAGTTGTCTTGTTATAATACCTAGATAATTAATATTTAAATACAATATTTATTGTTTCCGCATTATTAAAAATTTTTTTTATTTATAGTTATTTTATTACATTTCTAGTTATTTCCTTACTTGGTATTATTTTCTATAAATTTATTTTTTTCATTTTTTAGTGATTTTAACTTTTTATTTTTTTCATTTTATAGTTATTTTTTACTAAACCAGAATTTTTTAAAAAATTTGTTATTTATTAGTCTGGCTGTATTTTGACTTTTTAGTAATTTTACATTCTTTTATTTTTTTTCCTTATTCGATTTCTAATTTCATTTCCACTTTCTAGTAACAACTTCTCGTTGCTTTTTCAGTTTCTAGTAAAAGTTCCCTTTACTTTTGAGTTGCATCTCATTAATATCAAAATTTTGTTAACTTTTAGTTTTTTTAAATAACGTTCCTCTATCTTTAAATTATTATCTCATGTTAAAGTTAATTTTTTCAATTTTTATCCTACTCCCAATTCTTTTCTTCCTACTCTTATTTCTCTAAACACTAAAGAGAAAAATTGTCTTTCCACTAATTTTTAAAATTCTAGTTTCGTTTCTTTATTTTTCTGCCGACTCTGAAGTCTGTATAAATCAACACGATTACAAAGCTGTTCCTGTCAAGAATAATAATTTTTCTGTAGGTTGAAATTTTCGTCAAGACAGAGAATAAAGCAGAAGATAAAGGGAGTTTGGAAAGTGCGAAAATTCAAGACACTTAACCTTTCTTTCTGATTTCACACTCGACGTATACATCATTTCTTTTGTATCGGCACACGATCACAGAATCAATACATACACGATCGCACACGCTTCAAGCAAAGCTCTGGTGCGGTCTTATCGGCAGTTATCGGGTCGTGATGTCACACAATAGGGCAGACAATGCGCGGGACAATACATCCCTGCTTCTAACCCTCGCTCTCTGTCACCACCCCCGCAACTTAATAAACATAATAGCTGAATACGCGGCCCCGTGGTCACAATGAGATCCATACTAAAAGATACCGAAGATATGACGGTGACACTCGTTATTCAACCCAAGTTTCAATTTCGAATGGATTATCCATATTAACTATAAAACTTCTTCCAAATCTCTCCTCAAAGTTAGTACTAAAATTCACCACAGTTATTACTAGAAAATTTTCTAAAAAAAAAAAATTCTACTTCAAAATTATTAGTAAAAATAAAAAAAGAGGTAGATAAATTTATAGCTAGTATAATTATAATGTTGGTTATATGAAGTTAAGAATCCGATGAAGAAAAAGTATATCGGTGTATAAAAACATAGACGAGACTTTTGGTATTACATATAATAATTTGCCAGTTTACTTTTCTCCGGGAGATGAAAAAGGTGGAGCTAGAGGCGGAGCTTAGACTGGAGACGAATGTGATTGGTGGTTTTAAAATTACAGGAACAGCCCATTCGACGCTCACTGTTCAATGTTCATATAATTCTTATTGAAAAACAAATTTAAGACAATTCTTATTGACTCCATGATCTAATAAAATTCTTATTTGTTTTTCAGTGCAATATAATTCTAATTCAAAGTTGCGTGTAAAACAATACTTATTGAAGCTAGAGGTTAATATAATTCCTATTCAAAAATGCATTTTTAATAATAGATATTTAAAATTGCATAAGAATAAAGAAACACTAAACCTAATTGGGATATTCTTTACGGTAAGGGATAAAATATTTTATTAAGCCTTGAATTTAAAAATTGCAGTTAATTTTTTATAAAATTTAGTTTGGCTGGTTAAATGTGCGAAAGAAAAACAATAAAAGAATATTCGTGAAACTTTTCTTGTATAAGGGAAGGTAGAAAAGAACGTGAAATATTTCAAAGGATATTGGGGGAGTAGATTAACAAAAGGAAGACTAATGAATGAAATGGAAAAAAGTCAATCGAACAATCATGATATTGTGGCGGGGTTATGAAGCGTGCATTCCTTATTAGCAACAGAAAAGTCAAGAAAGAGAAGAAAGGCTCGAATAGACCCTTTCGACTTTACGTATTTGAGGGGGGTAAAGGCTCGGTGAGCTGTGGAGAATCAAAGGGTGGGTTAACGCACCATCAGATCTACTCCACGCCCTCGTTTGCCCTCCCACTTTTGCTCGACCTGCTTTACCACCGTCGTCCAACCCCTACGAGTGAACAATATACTCTACTGTGTAATCACCCGAAACCACGTGCCACCACGCATTAGAAACCGCTGCAAAAATATCCGGATTGTTACCCCGTTTTCAAAACTTTTCAACTTACACTTTCGTTTCGATGGAGAAATGATCGGTTCTTTGCACAGAACGATAGGACGGCATTTCTGAAAAGTTTTTTTTTCGGTGTTTCCAATCATACTTTTGTAAACTTTAATAATTCTTTATTCCAATTAATCATCCTTATTTTTATCTCAATAAACGTTCTATAATTAAGTTAAATCAAGGAGGATCTCTAGATAATCCAGGGGAAGACTCCCTGAGAAATTTGGTGGGAGATTTCCTCAAGATTTTGGTAAAAAAGGTTATGGAGAATCCGGAAAAAACATCCCTGGTAAATCTGATAGAAGACTTTTTAAATATTTTGTCAATAATTTTCCTGGCAATTTCGTGGGAAGCTTTCCTGAAGAATTTAGTGGAAGTTTTTGTGAAAAATCTAATAGAAGCTTCCCTAGAGATTTTGATGTAAGCTTCCATTGCGGTTCATATGAAATTTACCTTAGAGATTCCGGTGCAAGTTTTCCAAAATATTCGAAAACACCAAAAATTATTGTTAGAAATGTTAGACGGTGGTATTTCACATAAAAACTTACAGTACTTTAGATTTTACAACGGATAGTTTATTGTCACTCCACATAAAGAATACGTCACACTTGTTGACCCGGCATATGCACAAAATGGACGATTAGTTAAGAAGATGTCGGGAAGTGGAAACGAAATCCTGAGCGATGTGGACTGTAAGAAGGCCAAAACGGAACTGAACTGCTTCATCACATCAGGCCCTCGCTGACATATCAAAAAGGGTGGGAGAGCTCCTACCGACGATCCGAGCTCCATTCTGTTGAGAGAGGAGGGCAGGCATGTCCACAGAACAGAGGAACTCCCACCTCAGTAGGAACCTTAAACTCAATTAAAGATTTTATGACAGATTAAGCATTATTTCACAATGCCCATAGAAAGCCATAAATCACCCATTTAAATTTGTAAGAAATCCTCCTTATAACTTTAAACATTTTAAACAAATATTGATGAGACCTTAGAGATTTCTGTGGAAGCTGACTGTAGAATTAGGTAAACGATTTTCTAAGGATTTCATTTTTTGGATTAGATAAATCTCCTGATTTTGATAAGAGTAGTGTTCGTCCTTCCAACTAACACTGTAGTTCAGAATGTTCCCCATTGAGAAAGGTAGAACATATACAATCCGAATGTTGGTGAGTTAAATAAAACAGCTTTTACCATCGAATATAATATTTTCTGTCCCGGATGCTGAAAAGTTCTTAGTTTTGGCAACCACATTTCTTAACAACTCTTTACTAATAATCGGTGTACGTACCTTTGTAGAATGGTCAAGTCCCTGGCTAAATCAGAAGCTACGAAAAAGTTTCAAAGAGGATTTTTCACCATTCATTGAACGTTCCAAAGATATTGCTCTAGACAACTTCTTCAAGACATAGGGGGTTTTCAACGGTTGGTGATGGTAGATAAGAAGAAGGATTAGTAGCATAGATATTATTTTGTTTTCCGTTCTAAACGCTGCCTTATAAGGACAATGGAATGTATTTTCCCAATCCAATTTTGCTTAATGGTTTGTGTTTACAATTCTTAAAGTTATAAGGAAAATTTCTTGCTAGATTTAAATGAGTGGTTTATGACTTTCTGAGCTTAACCATAAGGTGGGTTTTCCCATATTCTGTGGCCATGCCTGTTATCTTTCTCTCTCTCTACAGCTCGAATCGTTGGTAGGAGTTCTCCCTCCCTTTTGTCAGGCAGCCAGGGCCTGATGTTACCATGTAGCTCAGTTCTCTTTTGGCCTTCTTACAGTCTACATCGGGCAGGTTTTCAAGTGCATTTCTCAATGGTTTCTTTACTCGTTCTCCAATTTGTGTTTATAACGGATGAACAAATGTGACGTATTCTAAATTTGTATTAAGAATAAACTATTCTTCGTTAACTATAAAAGTGCTGTGAATTTTTGTGAATTATCATCAAACACTTTTTAACAGCTTTTGCAACTTTGACTTCTTCAGAGTGTGATGCAATCTTTTTAGAATCTGGCTTTAGTTTCTCTAGATCTCTTGGTCCCTTCTTCTGTCATTGGCGTAGGTGTTGTTCGAAGTTTTACGCTCTCTGAGTGTTCTTCTTCTTAAAATGAAGCTTTATATCAGGGATGCGTACGTAAATAGTATGATTCACTATATAAGTGCCAACTATAGTGAATCAGACTATTTACGTACGCATCCCTGCTTTATATCCTCTTTTCCACAAATAGGATACCTAATCTCTTAAATACTGAGGCATCATTTAAAGGAACTAGGAGTACTTATTAACCCATAGTTCATGTAACCTTAGCATATATCCTCTTCTGCTAGGAGTACTATTTTGACAACATAGCGAGTTTTTTTTCCAAAAATGATCCGTCTCTTTATTACGTACACCACCTTCTCCCTGATCAAAAACTCAAAATCTGATCATTGCATTGGTTGTTCTATTGTTACTTCAAATTGAACCCTGATCTTTATTCTAGAGAGATTTATTGTGGGTGGCACTGCACATTACAATCGTCGTTACCGCAAATACTCTGTGTGGGAGGTTATCCCAACAGAAACTGAACAATTATATCGGGTGTCTAACCCTATCTGACTTTGGTCCACCCTTGTATATAAGTTCCTTAATATCCCCTACATCTGAGAGGCCTTCCCTATCCGCCACCTGGGGAGGTGTCCGATTAGGGTTGTTGTTATTATTATTATCATTATTATCATATTTTACCATAGGTTGTCTTGATGTCAATGTAATCCCCTCAAAAGCAATATTATATTCCAAATTAAATATAACAAACAAATGAAACCACTGTTATTATATATTAGATAATACTTAAAGCAATCGTTGTATCAAAATCCAAAATTTAAAAAGTTCCAGATGTTTGTAATATTTACAAAAAATATCATGATTTAAAATACCGTATCTGAATGCACATATGCATGAAATGTTAATTAACGAAACAGATGTGCGGGAAGAAGTAAATCATGTAATCTCGGAAGCGAACAGGTCGACCGCGTCATATATTTGATATCTTCGATGAGTTATCTGGATGCTTATAAATCACGATTTCGCCCTCATCTAGTATACGAAAACTTTACTCCAACCCTATAGTTTGAATGATAGGGTTGATGACTATATAATGTAATAAGCACAAGGCCTACCCTTTCAATGTAACCTAGAGGAGTTTGAAATAGGGGTAGAAGTATGAACGAGGACGAAAAGGGTAAAAGACTAAAGCGATGACATTTATTTAAACCATAAAGCGTACTGTGTATAGTTTGGAAGCGAGTGTTCCGGCCACTTTAAGCGACAAGATAAATTGTCATCTTTTTTTTCTATTTTCACACATGTATTTCACAATTGGTGTCATACAATCTAATAAATACATTTGAAAAAATAACTTGAATAAAGAATAAAAATAGAAACGAAAAAGTATTTAGATGTTAAGAAAGACAGCTAGAAGCAAAAGGAAAATTTTTAGAAAGTGAAGTTTAAAAGATACTAGAAAAAAAAATTATAAAATATAGATAAAGTACCTGAGCGTTAAAAAATCACTATATTATATTGTCGAAAATTACTAGAATGTGTTATAAAATTACTAGATATAAGGTATACAAGTTTACTATAAAATAAAACAGGAATCACAAATTGAAAAAAAAACTATAAAAAAGGAAAATAGCTCGCAAAAAATATTAAATAGGCCAATTGATGCATTTTTGAATTGTCTACAAAACGAGCAAAATTATTTTTCATAAAATCTGCATAAAAAGCAAAAAAACATAAAATAATTATTTTTAAAAAAATTTTCAATTTTTCAAACCTTGATAACTTGGAACAGGATTACAGTAGAAAATTCGCAAACAGCTTATTTGATGTAATAATAATGAAAATTTATTGAGGCTTGTAATAAAGCATAAAAATAAAATGATTAAAAGACAAGATTTTCAAAATTTTCGATTTTTAAAATGCTAATAACTTTGGATTAAATTGCACTCGAGAGTTCGCTAATAGCTCAATCGATGCGTTAAAAAAAACAAATAAAATACTTACATTTTAACTTTTTTTAAAAAATATATAATTTTTTACAAAAAAGCAATTTATTAACAATTTTTAAATGCGAAAACAATAGTTAGAACACACACACATATAACACACACGGACATTTTTCAAAAACTTCATTTTGACATCCTAAAGTCTAAATATGTTGAAATATGTCAAAAAATCGCGATACCTTTGAGATTAATCTCAAATTGAGTAAACGAAAAACTTTATGTTACTCAAAATGATCTTAGCTCATATAAAATTTTAGCTTATGTTAGCGGTTATAATTTTGTTAAAGATTTTAGATTCCTAGATTGTTAGCATTTTTATTTTTTATAAATTATCTTGAATCTAATCAAGGTTTAAAAATTCTTTTAAAATAAATTCACTAAACATTCTGTTTTATCAATTTTTATTAAAATATTTAAATTTATATTAAAATTATTTGTTATGTAAAATAATATTTTCTATTTAGTCGCAGTGAAATTCATTTACATAATTCATAGATAATATTATAGAGAATTAATTTTCAATGACTTCAAAATTCTGAAAGTTTTATAAAAATATAGTATGAAATCTAAAATAACAAAAAAAAATATTTTATTGTAAATCGATACTAAATTTTTATTTTAAATAATTTAGAAAACTTAATAGTCATTAAAACAAAATTTTGACACAATGATTTAATTGATATAATTAATCAATAATTACGTTAACTAAAACATGATTAAATTAACTTATTAAAAATTTCTATGTTTGATTAGATTACTTTTTAGTTAATATTTACAGCTCTATATTATTAAGTGTTAAACAGAAACATTGGCGTTACTTTTATAAAAATCGTTAAGTAAAAAATATACCAAAATATTAAAAGCCTAATTAAATCAACCTACATTTAAAATTTCAAATATTAATTTATCATCTATGTATTTAACATAATTTAATTTTATTTAAAAAAAATATGAAATCAATTAAAAATTGGGAAAATTAATTTAAAAAATCATTGAAATGTTTTATAAATAAAAAAAATAATTTAAATTTGAGTAAATTACTTGAGAATTTTGAAAATAAATTAAAAAATGTAATAATGGAAAATTAGAGGAAATAATTGAAAATTGAAAAAATAATTAAAAATTGTCAAAATAATTGAAAAAATTACATAATATATTTTAAATAAAGGAAGGTTAAAGAAAATTTCCGAAAAATACTTAAAACTTTCAGAAGTTCATTGAAAGAAAAAATAAAATAATTAAAAATTAGAGAAAATAAATTAAACAAGATAAACATAATTTAAAATTGAAGAGAATAATGTTTAATTATACAGAAATAATCAAAAACTTTTTCAAAATTACGAAAAAGAACGAAAGTAATTGAAAAGTAAAGAAAATAATATAAAAAATCATATAAGTAATTGAAAATTGAATGAAATAATTGAAATCTAAGATAAATAATTTAAATTTTTTGAAATTATAAAAGAAATGGAAAAATGGAAAATTTAAGGAAATGAATTTTGGAAAAAAATTGAAAAATGGTTTTACAATTTGAAACTTGAAGAAAATAATTGAAACTTTTTATTTTATTTTATTTCATAGACGGGCAAAATACCCTATTTAGTACAACAAAAAAAATAAATATACAGTAATTCATCAACTGCCTATACATTCTAATATACAGCCTTTATACAATTCAAAATAGCAATGCTCGCAAAACAGAAATGAACTTTCTTAAACTACCGTTAAAAAAATCGACGTCCTCACTGTAGTAATTTGCTTCTCTATTGATTCTGTTAAAGAGAGAATGTCGCCCATAATTTGTTCTTCGATAAGACACAAAGAAAGGGAAACAGAATCTCAATGGTCTCGAAGGATCAGAAAAATCAATAGAGGCCAAAACAGCCGGACACTGAACGGTTCCGTTGATCACCTTAAATAAAAAAAGTAAATCTGCAAATAAAAATCTGAGCTGGATCTTTGGAACATTTAGTTGAGTTCGTAATGCATCGTAATCATGAGTAAAGAAATCAAAATTTAATTTCAAACGTCTAGCCGCAAATCTCAAGAAACGATTTTGAACTCTCTCTAGCCTGAGCATACTAACCGCATAATAAGGAGACCAAATAATTGAAGCAAATTCAATATGTGGCCTAACAAAAGAAAAATATAAAATCCTAAGTGTTGAAGAATCACTGAAACCCTGAGAATTGCGTTTAATAAAAGCTAAGGATGCAACAGCTTTACTGACTACATTATCCATTTGGACATCAAATGTCAAGTCACCACAGAGTATTACACCCAAATCGCGGATTTGACTCACACGTTTAATGATTTCCCTATTGATTCTGTAGTCATAGTATATTACATTTTTTTTCTTTTTTGTAAACAACTTCCCCCCATGAAGGACCTATGGATCTCTTTCGACAGGACGAGGTCTCAACTGGAGGAACTCAGAATACTGAAGGACCAGCTGGAACTTCGACGCAAAGAGGGAGAGACAAACATAAAAATTACGCATCGCAACGGCTGCCCCATTATAATGCAAATCAATTCAGCCCGCTGACTAGTAATGCGCAAGTAGAGCCGGGCCTGCGCAAGTATGATGGATCATCAGTCAATGACGATCTCTCCTCTCCGTCTCCTCATCGGGATTCTCTATCGATCAGCTGCTACTACCAAAACACCAGGGGCGTACGCACCAAACTGCAGCAGCTGAGAACTAACCTACCTCTTTTATTCTACAACATCTTTATTCTCACGGAAACCTGGCTGCACAGTGGCATTTCTTCTTCTGAGCTCGGTTTTCACGATTTTGACGTATTCAGATTTGACAGATGCTCATCATCCAGTAGATATCTACTTGGCGGAGGAGTTCTAATTGCGGCGAGGTCCTTTTTAAATTGTACTTCGATCTCGACTGACAATTACACAATTGAACATATAGTGATTAAGTTAAAGGTCTACTTTACCACAGTGATAATTGGTGTTTTTTATATTCCCCCCAACAGCTCTTTGGATAAATATAATGTTTTTTGCAATATCTTAGAGGAGGTTAGTATTTCTTATCCAAATGCTACTTTTATTATTTTTGGTGATTTTAATATGTCATTTGCTAACTGGAGAGTAAATTTGGATGAGAGTCAGGGGTGTCACTGTAAAGCTAAAAATGGGTGCTCTAGGATGAACAGACAGTCTATTGACTTAATAAATGACACTTTAAATTATTTACACTTGTCCCAAGTTAATAATTTGACTTTTAGCGCGAGCGACTCTTTATTGGATCTGATTTTTACAAATTTTCTAAATTATACTTTTAATTTAGCGAGTGATGTACTACTTCCACTCGATAAATTACATCAGCCGATAAGCTTAAGTTTTATTATTAACAATCCAAATTTTAACTATGATTCCCTACCGCATAAAAACAACTTGTTCTCAAAATTTGACTTTATAAACGCTGACTATTCTGCTATCAACTCTTTTTTTTACTCGGTAGATTGGACGTTTTTATTCTCTGATTTAAATATAGAGGACGCTATCAAAATGTTGTATGATTATGTTTATTTTGTTTTCGACCAGTTCGTCCCTGTAAAAGTAGTTCATCACTCAAGATTTCCAATTTGGTTTTCTAGCGAACTTAGACATCTGACTAGGGAAAAAAAAGTTGCGCACTTTAATTATAAAAAATATAATTCTAGTCATTATTATGATATGTTTTCCGAGCTTCGTTCGAAATGTAAGGCCATGTCAACGGAATGTTACAATGTCTACCTTGCTAAAACTGAGGAATCCGTTAAGTCCAACCCAAAAAAGTTCTGGAGGTACATAAGAGAGACTCAGAAAACTGATCGCATTCCTAATCAAATGTACCTTGACACACAATCAGCTGACAACTGCGATCAGATCGCAAAGCTTTTCGCTCTATTTTTTCAGTCTGTCTACACCCCTAAGACCAATGTGAGAGAGCGGAATGCGTACGGTTCCAATGATTACATCGACTTTTTTATTTCGAAGGATGATATCAGGAAAAAAATTAATGTCATGGATGTTTCGGTGGCCGCCGGTCCAGATGGTATTTCGCCCCTCTTCTTGAAGTCGTGCTGTTCCTCTTTACTGGACCCTTTATCTATTTTGTTCAATTTATCCATCTCGTCAGGTGTTTTTCCTGTTGCTTGGAAGAAAGGTATAATTATACCGATACATAAAAAAGGTGACAAGAATAACATAAAGAATTATCGTCCTATAACTTTATTGAACGCCTT
The DNA here is from genome assembly GCA_037103525.1 of Ganaspis brasiliensis. Lineage (NCBI taxonomy): Eukaryota > Metazoa > Arthropoda > Insecta > Hymenoptera > Figitidae > Ganaspis > Ganaspis brasiliensis. The sequence continues at coordinate 2,116,911 of JAZKLR010000492.1, forward strand.
TTCAAAGGTTCTTGAAAGTATTGTGTCGGACTTTTTATACAGCTCTATGTCCAACTTAATCATCGAGGAGCAGCACGGGTTTATGAGAGGCCGTTCTGTTGTAACAAATTTAAGCATTTTTACTGACTTTCTCTGCAATAACGTGCAATCGGGGTCTCAGATCGAGGCAGTTTACACGGACTTCGCGAAAGCTTTTGATAAAGTCAATCATGAAATCCTCTTAGAAAAACTCTATTCCTTAGGTCTAGACGGCTTCTTGATTTCATGGCTCAGCAGTTACCTAACTGACAGATTTCAGAGCGTTCGTGTCGGTGGAGCGTATTCATCTGTGTTTCCTGCGTCATCTGGAGTACCCCAAGGTTCTAACTTGGCTCCTCTATTATTTATTTTCTTTATTAATGATATTGATTCGGTGTTCAAATTTTGCGAATTCTCCTTGTTTGCAGATGATCTGAAATTTTATCGCAAGATCACATCTTTCGAAGACTGTCTGAAGATTCAGTCTGATCTGAACGATCTCTGTTCCTGGTGTCGTCACAACGGTATGCTTCTAAACATAGACAAATGTTGTTCTATCTCGTTTTCAAAAAAGAAAGAAGTAATCCGTTTTGATTACACTATAGATGGAGTATCGATAGGACATGTTGAACAAATTCGTGATCTAGGAGTGTTACTATCTAGTGACCTTTCCTTCGAACCGCATATTTCTGACACTGAACAAGGCAATAAGATCGTTAGCTTTCATAAAGAGAAATTCTGTCAATTTTCATGATTTGACTGCGCTGAAGGTTTTGTATTTTTCTTTTGTCAGAACAAAATTGGAATATGCTTCCGTTGTTTGGTCTCCTCTATACTCCGTGCACATTCTGAGATTGGAGCGAGTTCAAAACAGATTTTTGAGGTATGCTGCAAAGCAATTAAATATCTGTTTTGACCTATTCACGCACAATTACGATGAGTTGAGAGCGGAGTTGGGTATACCGAAGATCGAATCCAGGTTCCTTTATTCAGACCTTCTTTTTCTTTTTAAGGTTATTAATGGAACGGTACGCTGCCCTGCAGTTTTATATTCAATAAATTTCTCGGCCCCTATGCGGTCTTTGAGATTTAATGTCCCATTTTTTATTAAATATAATAGAACCAATTATGGCAAACACTCTGTCTTTAACAGAATTAATAGGGAGGCCAACTCTTGTTCTGACCATCTCGACTTTTTTAACAATGGACTTAGCGGATTTGTCACAGCGCTACGTAATTTGATATTTCATCAAAGATAATTTAATTTATATAAAAAAAAAAAAAAAAAATCTATGTATTAAATTTGATTGCTTTTTTAAACTTAATGCTGTTAATTATTTGTAAAGGGTATTTACCCGTATATTTGTCTTAAATAAATAAATAAATAAAAGTGATAACATTACATTTCTCAGTGTTCAGTATCATTCCATTCAGTTCACACCATCTGCATAGATTATCAATATCAATCTCAATACAATGACAGTCGTTAAGATCGAGAATAATTCTATAAAATTTAAGATCATCAGCAAATAGTGAGAACCTACAATGCTCAAACACTGAATTAATGTCATTTATAAAGATCAAAAATAAAAGAAGACCTAGATTTGATCCTTGAGGAACTCCAGATGATGTAGTGAACACTGATGAGTATGAAATACCATACAAGGAATGATAGGTTGTAAAAAATAAATCAAATTTGAGAGAAATAATTGAAAAAATCATAGAATATATGTTTAAAAAAAGAAAATAATTACAAAATTGATTAAAATTTTTTATTTAAGAGAATAATTAAAAAATCGAAGAAATAATCGAAAATTGATGAAAATAATAATTGAAATTTCAGGTAAATAATTGAAATTTTTGAAAATTATGCCAAAAGAATAAAAATAATATAAAAATACAGAATTTCCTTTTAAGCAAAAGAAAATAATTGAAAAATCGTTTAAAAAATTGGAAATTGATGACACTAATCTAAATTTACGATAAAAACTGAAAATGTGTGAAATTAATTGAAAAAGAATGAAAATATTAAAAGATGAAGAAAATAGTTGAAAATTGAGATATGTATTTGAAAGTTCAGTAAGTTAATTAAGAAGCTATGAAAATGATTAAAATTTGAAAATAATAATTGCAAAATGATAAAAATGACGGTAAGTTAAAAAAATTAATTTAAATTTGCGATGAATAATATAAAATTAAGAAATGAATAATTAAATTGATTTAATGTTAAGGCAAAAATAATAAAAATTGAAAAAGTGATTGAGAAAACTAAACAAAATAATTAAAAATTTGAGGAAGGTAAATTTAAATGAAACAATGAAAACAATGAAAACAATAAAAGGTAGTAAAAAATAAATGATATATGAGAGAAATAATTTAAAAAATTACAAAATTTAAAAAAAATAATAATTGAAGTTTAAAAAAATACATAAAGATCTTATAAGAAAATTGAAAAAAATAAGTATAACTAAAAATTGAAGGAAATAATTGAAGAATGCTGAAAATAATTGAAAATTTAGAAAAATAGTCCAAAATTGTAGAAAATAATTTTATAAAAATTAGAATAATAATTAACAATCGAGGAAAGTAATTAAAAATTGATAGTATAAATTCAAAATTAAAAAAAATAATTGAAATATTCTTAAAAATAATTTAAGGTTGAAAAACAATTGAAATATGAAAAGTTGAAAACAGAAAATAAAATTTGAGAGAAATAATTGAAAAAATCATAGAATATATATATGTTCAAAAAAGAAAATAATTAGAAAATTACTTAAAAAATTGTAATTAAAGAGAATAATTAAAAAATCACAGAAATAATCGAAATTTCGGATAAATTGAATTATAATTGAAATTTTTGAAAAGTATGCCAAAAGAATGAAAATAATTTAAAATCGGAGAAAATAATTTAAATTGGAAATAATAACTGAAAATGTAAAAAATTAATTGAAAAATAGTGAAAATATTAAAAGATGGGGAAAATAACTGGAAATTGAAGATTGTTTAGTAAATTAATTAAGAAATTATGAAAATGATTAAAAATTGAGAATAATAATAGCAAATTGACAAAAATGGTGGTAAATAAAAAAATTTAATTTAAATTTGCCATGAATAATATAAAATTAAAGAATAAATAATTAAATTGATTTAGTGCCAAGGCAGAAATAAATAATATTGAAAAAGTGATTGAGAAAACTAAACAAAATAATTGAAATTTGAGGAAGGTAAACTTAAGATATATGGTAACAGTTTAAAAACAATTAAAATAATGAAGAATTGTAAAATATAGTTGCAAAATTATAAAAATAGTACAAAATTGTATTTGAAGTAATTGAAATCATAATAGAATAAAATTATTAAAAATTAAAGACATTTTTAAATCACTTTTAATTAATTTTAATTGTACGTGTAAATTATTACATGTAATTAGGGCCCCATTTTCCTTTTTGCCCCAGGGCCCTTGCTCTTCCAGTTACGCCACTGTGCCAAAATTTTTTTCCACGCTAAAAATACGACTTAGTGAATACAAAAATCATACTCTTAATCTTAAAACGAATCGATTGACCTGTATAAAATTTATAATTGATCAAAAATTCGTTTTTTGCATTTATACAGAGGTTTTTAAATTTTAACACAAGCGTGTTATTTATATAGGTAAATTTTGTATTTTAATTGTCAAACCTGAGGCATTAGATTTTCCAATTAACTATAGATTAATACAGGGAAAAATAACCTCAGAAATAATCTTAGTTAAATAGTCTCACTTATCCAGGTCCCATTGAACAAGATTCGACTGTATATCTAAAAATTATTCCGAGAAACAAAGATTTGATAATGAAAAAGGATTTTCCCATTCACCCAGATAGCACAACGGAAAGAAATGAATACGTATAGGTACTCTGATTAAGCGTTAATAAAAGAATTCATTTTGAAAGGGATATAAAATTGTAAAGAGTGATTATAACGGCGTCATTGACAGGTGTCGGATGCGTGCAATATTTCATAAGTTGAGAGTGACAGAGTGGCCTATTGCTGAAAAGAGAATGAAAGCTGTAGTACGAGAAGGCAGGAAGGAAAAGGAGAGGAAAATGAAGACAATAGGGTGGCAGAGATTTGCGAATCCCACAGCCGTATTGTCACTATTCGCAGGGGTTGCAAGGCCGTGGGCGGTACCAGTGCTGCCACTACCACCACAACCACCACTGATCATCTCATGCAGCAAGGGTTGTTTTACTACCACCTTCCGGATTGCCTACCGAATATTCTGAAAGGGTTAATTATTTGTTAACGTCTAGATGTTATTCGGACAATGCTTCAGTCAAATGAAATGTAAACCAAACTTGGCAGACTCTCTTCTTATTATAACTCTATTAAAACAAACTTTGTATATCCTTAAGTTGGTTCAACCGCTTGACATAACCTCAAACTAAAAAATGCTTTTTAGCTGTAAATAAAACCATAATTCTTACAACTTTGAAACACTTAGAAAATTCGTTTACATGAAGAGGAAGAGTCACTTCTTCTATCCGTACCCTCAATTTTTCTTCAAAGAAAAATTGATCGACATTGATTTTGATCAAAGTTTTGGTGCTATACCCTCCTTTTCATTGTGATTCTGGTAACTGTTCTGAAAGTGATAGTTTTAGGTTAGGAATGAATAGGTTAACGTCCCACTATTTGCTTTTTACATTTTTCTAATGAAACAGTACTTGTTCTAGTAAAAACCAAAATGAGATAAGCGGGTGAAAGAATCAAGAAGCTTGGAGAAGACGAAGATAACAAGAAGGAAGAAACGGAGGTGGATGAAGAAGATAGAAAAGGAAACAGCTAAAAGTAGCTCACAAAACTCTTGAGCTGATACTGCGTTGACGACGTCTGCTTTTCGTCCCTCGACGTCGCAACGCCCGCGCCATATCAGATCGAGTTCCTCTATTTCGCGTCCTCTATTATTTCTTTTATCAATCTGCGCGCTTTCAGGAAGCTTTGAGTCCTGAGCTGAAAGCTGCGTGATAAATCATGAAATGTAAGAACCCATACATATATATATGTGTGTGTGTGTAAATATATATATATGTATATATATAATATATATACATATATATTTTGCACCCAGCGGTTCAATAGGCGACATTGCCGGGGCGAACGCCATCCATAGAGCCGCCAGATGAGGTCTTCTAGCTTCCGTCGAGTCCGCGTGAAAGGATGCCCCAATAATATTCCATTCAGCAAACCACCCCCGACCAACACTACACCCTGCGCCATCGCTGTCCCGCTTGATCGGGACCTGGTCCGGCCCGCGGTGCCCGCGCCACCCACCATTGATTTTTCATTCGTCGGCCTTTCAATAGTTTGTTATGAGCTTTCCTTCGGCGACGGTTTACCCACCAAGCCACCCCCGCCCTACCGACCTTCTTTGAATGCCGATTGCACCACCCAAGAGAAAAGAATCCTGGCACCCGCACGAGTCAGTCCTCCTTTCATCACAACTCCTCCACCCAATGGCCTCAAAGTAAAAGCTCGAATAAAAAGTTGCTTTCTATTCGAAATTGATCTGGAATAAATTTTTTTTTCAGTGCGTATTCATCTTTTTAATGAAATTTCATTCTCTGTCAGGAGGGGATACTTCTAGGAATCAAGGTTTCTGTTAAACTTCTTCATGATGGGGAGCGTATCTAACAAGCTAGATTCACCCCACTTTATTTCTAATCATTTAGGGTTAGATTTAGATTATCATTTAGGAACAGATACTTCTACCAGGTAGGAGTTCCCCCTCTATTCGCAGTATACAGTAAGGGGTCCAATTTTTAACGTCAGTCGAGGACTGGACCTAGAAAAGATTTTCCCTCAAGAATGAAGCGTATCTATCAACTTAGTCTCCCCTCCATTTTAATTTCGCGTTGAGGGTTAACATTGGGAAAGATATTTCTATGATAAAGAGGCGCATCTGACAACCAAGTCTCCCCTCCACTCGTAGTATATATTAAGAGGTTTAATCTTCAACGTCATTTAAGTTCAAGATTGCTAATTATGTTTTTTCAATAAAAATTTTTTCCTAAAATATAAATATACTTACGTAAAACAATTAAGAGGATATAATACAATAAAATGATACTAGTCCATAAGTGTATAAATCGATTAAAGATAGGAGACAGATTGTATATCATGTATTTATTTTTCCAAAATTACTGAATTCAATAAAGAAAATTAAAAACCAAAAAAAAAACCATCAACGTCATTCGAGGACTGGTTCTTGAAAAGATTTTCCCACAAAAATGTGGCGTATCTAAGAAGCCAGTCACCCCTCCATTTTTAGTTGCCGTTAAGGGTTGACCTTGAGAAAAATATTTTTACGGAAATGGGACGTACCTAACGACTGTGTCCCCCCTCCATTTTCAGTTGCCATTAACCCTCAGGGTACGGACTGGTACCAACCGAAGATAGCTCTTTTGGCAGCGCCAGTTGACGCTTGTTCTTCAAGCTGGTATTGTTGAAAATTTACGTTCGGATAAATTTCGCCCACTCCATACGGAACGTTACATTATCAAATTTTTTGAAATGTCGAAAGTTTCCAAAAATAAAGAAACATTATTTATTAATTTTATAACAGTTTATTAAGGGGGCAACCCTAGTTGTAACTTTCAAAAAATCGATTTTTTTTTCAATTTTTTCAAAGTTTAGGTACTTCAAAAAATGTCTCTGAAATTTTAATTCGATATTTCAAAAATTGAATAAGATATAAAGCCTAGGGAGGCGCGCATCAGGCTATTCAGGGTGCGACGATACACCTGGCGCCTGTCGGGCTCCGCCCCATTGTATTATTCTACCTGCTATTGGAAGCAGCTTGTTCTGCAGAAGATCTTCAATATGGACCGGGTATCGATGACTTCCTGTAGGCCGGAAAAAAAAATTTCGTCTTTAGGTGAAAAAGTAAGTTAAAACTTTAAACTCGTTTTTCTCGAAACAGTGTTGTGAAAATCGGTGACCAAGATTTCTCAAAAACTATTGAGCCGATTTTTCCCAAATTTTGTGGGCTTCTTGTATACATAAAAATCTAGTCTTTAATCGAAGGATTTTTTTATTCGTTCGATTAAACACTAAATTATCTTCCACTTTAAATAAATTCGTTTGAATTTTTTGTTTCAGATGAACGAGCTCCTTATAATAATGGTCACCGAAAACCATGTTTTTTTTACAGACCTCCACAAGATAACGCACCACGCCTCCATTTTTAAATGTTTTTAAAATTTTTTAATGGGAATTTGTAATTTTCATTGTGTATTTTTGGACAATAAATTGTTTTATTTAAAAATGTTAGTGGTTTTCTTTTAATTAATTCATGAAAATGGTCAATTTTTTCCCGCTACAACTAGGGTTGCCCCCTTAAAGTGTGAAGCAGAAGTGTTTATGTAAAATTGGATCTTCTTTGTAATGTTTTCAAAGGATTTTGGACACTGTTGTTAACTGGTATGTATATTTACACTTTTTGCAATGTGTTTACAAATATTACATTGAATATATTTACTCCACTGTTGCTTTTTTATATTGTTTAATTTTTTCCTAAAGATGCCACGTCCGAGAATTAGGAGCGTAGCTGCTCTAGAACAACTTTATCGTGAGGTTGAAGAAGATGAAGAAGCAACTGACAATGTCAGCGACACAGACGACGCCATTGACGAGGAAGCTGTCTCTTCGAATTTGCAGCTTATGTGCAGGGAGCATGTTGCAAAGTTTTGCTGTAGTTGGGCAAACTTAAATTCATTTTCTTTTACGATTTTACGATTTTTATAAAACCTTATCAATTTTAAGAATACAAATTTTTATTCAAGGTTTTCCGATTTTAATCAATGAAGGCTTGTTCTACTCAGTATTAATCCCTTTTCTATCTAAACTCAAATGGTTTGAAAAGGAAAATTTGCAACAATTTTCAGAACCAGTTAGTCATTTTTTTAAAAAAAAACTAATTTTTTTGTTTATAACTTTCAACCATCTATCTTCAACCATTCTATCTTTCATCATTCATGTTCTTTAGAATTTCCGTAGTCAAGATTGGCACCAAGATCAATAATTTATAATAACTCGAGTGCATTTTAATATCTCTTACCAAAATAAATGTCAAGAAATACTTTAGATGACTGCAAAAATTTCCAGAAACTCCGGAGGTCTAAGTTATATATTTCCTTCTTAAATAAATTCTTTAAAAAGTATTTTTAGACCTCGTAAAGTAGGATCTTTCCTTAATAATACATTGTAATGGTACTAAATAAATAACGTCAAATTTGAATTTTTAGAATATGCAGATTGATTGAGTGCTCTTTAGCAGTTCTAGTATAATAAAAGTGCCATAATTAAATGCAGGACATGTTACATCGACATTAAAGTCCAAGTAATCGAACTTGATAATTAGGTCAAACTACAACTGTGAGTTCGGTACCTAAATACTAACCTAGTACCAGCTGAACATCGATTGGGATTCATGCTCCCGTATAACTACCTAAACAAGAGTTCTAATCAAATCAATAAACACTTACAATCTTTAGTTGATCAATAAACATGCAACTGCAAGTTTACAACTAATTAACCTCTGCATGTCATGTTAATTCAAATTTTTTTATGCAAATAAAAGTTCCCTCAAATTTCACTTTACATAAACTTCAAAAGACCAAAATTGAAGATCCAAAATGGGAATTTAAAATTAACATTGTAACGTAGTAAATCGTTACTTAAATGAGTTTAAATTAAATTGAGAGTTAGTAAGATATCTAGTGTTAGAATATTTGAGATTTGTCAACGAGTTTTCTGATTTATTGAGTTGTCAGTATTTCGTTAATTCTCATATTCGTTTCTGCGTGTGACTTTGGTCGTTAGTTTGAGTGTCCAATAAATAATGAGTTGCGTGAGGTCAGCTTCGTTTTTCCGAGCGTTTTTCATAGGTCTTCGAGTTCCAGAGGAGTGACGAAGAAGCAAATAGGACCAAGTGCCAAGGATAACGAAGGACTGAACTAGGAAGAAGATCGAAGGAAAGGGATCGACCGGCTAATCCATATATTCGGATTTCACGGCCATTTTCGCAGTTATTCTATCTAAATCAAATAGTTGGGAACAAGTGTTTTGGGGTCTATGTGTTTCGGGGTCTATGAGAGATATTAAAACTTATGATTTGAACGTTTGAGTTTTAAAAGTGTAAAGTACGTTGATGAATTAATAAAGAGACAATTTAGTGAAATTGGGTATGAATTTGAATCAAAGTTTCCTCAATTTTATTTTCTGCGTTGTCGAGGCCGGCAACACGTGATTTTCAGCGGAAAACCGTTGGGTAAGTTTTTCTTATTCAAAATTTCGTTGTCTCAGTCGGATTCTACACTAAATCGTGGATTTGGAGGATCTCCTCTTTGTTCAGCGTTGGTGTTGTATTTTTATTTCGGGGTGAAAGGTCATAAGAATATTTTAGCGTTTCGAGTTAAGTGTAAGATTTAAATTATTAGTAACTCGTTACAACATTAAAATACCATATTATGATTCTTTTTACCCCAGACAATTTTCTCCTTGGTCTCTAATCAACCAATATTAAATCTTTTAAATATTCCAAATTTGCAAAGCTTCTTGAGGAGTTCTAGGTTTGGACTCTTTATCCATTGCTTATTTATAACCAAAATGACAAAAGCGACTCAGCCTGCACACAATTCCCCTACAGTTTGATTCTTTATCACAATGAAAGCTCTAATAAGAGAGTTTGAAAAGCTCTAATGCAAATGCAAATAAAAATATGAAACTTTTTTCAACAACCTGTTTTATGGATGCCATTCGAATTAGAGCGAAAGTAACCCATATCTTTAATCAGGGTTGAATAAAGGCAACCCCCTTTGAAATGGCGCTACGTCAAGTCGAAGAATAGAGATGAGGATGTAGCCGAAAATCGGCATTGTTTCCAAACAAAGCACGACTTTCCTATCCCATACCTCTAGTGCCTTCCGTTCTACCCCCTTAACTCCGCGAAAGCCTACCACCCATGCACTCTCTACGGCTTTTCAGTCATTTGACACGCAAAGAAGTCAAGCAACCCAGCATTGTAGTACCAACCACCCCCTCGCGAACCATTGTTGCCTCACCAATACTATTCATCTAACAAAACCTTCCCCTTTCGACTCACAAGTTAACTACCCAGTTATAGTCAAAGCCCAACGGAAAACTTTTGCACTTGTTTGCCATTCATTCAATGCTTTCCTAAAAAAAAAAAAAAAAAAAATCTAAAACCTGCTTTCCTTTATTTCGGATTAAGCTGCCTGATCCATTTGGGGAAAGTAAGTTTGAAAATATGCAGTTTAGTACGGAAGATGAGCACGTTTACAATCTCTAGTATAAACTAATTGTACACTTGAAATAAGGCATATTTTAATCGTCTTACAGTACCGGCCACAGGTATATGGCCAATTGGACACTTACGCGTGACTCTTTTAAAAAACATACCTTCACATTTTCAACAATTTCTCTGCAGAAAAATAAGCTAGAACAAAATTTAAAAAACCTTTTGAAAACTTATTAAATTCCACGTAATACAATTTAAATTTGAAGTCATTTCATTAAGGGCATGTGATGGAGTAGGGATCTATAACCCAAAGAAATATTCGATTATCGACTATTCGAATAGTCGAAACTAGTGTAACCGAATTAAAGTCGATAACCGACATGATTATTCGAATTTTGACTACGGTATTCGACTTTTAAAAACAATTTTTAAGCACATACTAAATATACTTATTTAACTGTTCTAACTAAAAAATGACATAAAAAGTGTTTAATAACGGTATATCTTAATTTATTTATCATAATGCCGATATTAGCAATCTTTTGCTCAATTTTTTATTATTTTAAAAATCCAAAAATTCGAAAATTGTCAAAAAAATAGAAAATTTAGTTAATATAAATAAATTAATTAATAAATACCAAAATACTGATTTCTAAATAGGTAATTTTAAAAAACTGACCCAGTTCATTATTGATTTAGTTGATTTTTTACAATTCTGTATTGCAAAATTTAAGAAAAATTGCTTTTTCCTGTAGAAAATACATTCAAAATTTTATGAGCTATTTGATAAAAAAATTGGAGTTATTTTTTTAATTTGAAACATATTTTGGATTTAGTGAGGATATAACGTTTTTTTCGACTTTCTCTTTTGGAGCAACTTATACATACGTCTTAGTTTCAATTAGAATTTTTAATGGATAACTATTTATTGCATTCTTTTATTTATAGTATAACTAAACTCGGTCAAAACTGTATTTATCAAATATTATTAAGTCTACAAAAAAACAATTTTCAATATTTTCGAATATTCGATAAGAATATTCGGTTATTCGAAATAATCGAAATCTTGTATTCGACTACACAATTTTCGACTATTCGAAGCTGATATTTGATTTTAGTCGATATTCGAAACCGGTTTCGCAATCCCTATGATGGAGAATGACGACATTAGTATAGACAAAATTTATTCGTAAAGTTTCTCTTAAAATAATAAACATTTTGACACTAAACTTAGTGGAATTACTTTAATTATCATTAAGAAGGTCTCTCTGACCCAAGTTTGTTTAAATTTTGCCTTAAAGATAACTTTTTAAAAAATCAGCTGATTTTCGAAAAATTGAAAAAATTAATTTTAACGCAAAATTTAAACTTTGGGTCAGAGAGACCATCTTAATTATATTTTAAGTAATTCCACAAAGTTTGGTGTCAAAATATTTATTATTCTAAGAGAAAGTTTGCGGACAAATTTTGCCTGTACCAGTGACGTCATTCTCCATCACATGCCCTTAAACAGGTTATTATATTAATATAAATTTTTCTTATTGGGCTATAATATTGAAAAATATTGCCGAACTTTAAGTTAAATTTTTCTGCATTTGGTCCTTCAAACTTTAAACGCGTTTTTCTCGAAACTGCATATTTTTAACTTGTTTACACTCTTACTTTGACACTATTCAACGAAATAACTTAAGGACAGCATGTTCCTTGAATGTGTAGTTTTCGTGTAAACTAGGATTTTTAAGATCCATTAATATTTAAAAAAGTTATCAACAATTTAAGTTACAAAATTAGGGTTGAAAAATTCAAAAGTTTGTCATTCGGTTATTTTTCAATAAATATTTTTTATCCTAGTTTACACGATAGCCAAAATGGTACAGATTAAGAAACTATTTTTTTTTATTTCATATTAACTGTTGCAGAGGAAAAGTGTAAACAACTTTTAGAGAGGACCACTTTCGGCAGCCATTTTCTAAGATTTCATTAAAAAAAAAATATTTTTAATTAATTTAAGAGATGTATTTTATTGTAAAAAAAATTTTGTAATAAATATTTTTTTTACTATAAAATAAAATCTTTAAAAGAAATCTTAAAATCACTGGAATCTCCACTTAATGTACAATTAATAAATATGATGCAAGAATTTGATACTCATCTATTTTATAGAAACTTATGTTAAATTAAAGGTAAGTGAAAATTATAGCTTTTATTTTGAACTTTTTAATAATATTAAAAAGTTTCATTCAAGAAACATAGATTTCCTTTATAATAAATAAATGAAATTATATATTTTTTAAATTTTCTTATTTATTGGAAAAAATTGTTTAAAAATGACTTTTTTCCTTATATTTTAGTAAATGATAATAATAATATTAAAGAAGATTGTAAATGATTAATTAAAAAATAATTTGAATGTATAATATTCGTAACTACTTGTTCAATTCAAAGTGTATAATAGTTATAATTATTTTTTACAAGTGCATAGGTGTTTAAAAAAAACCCTATAATTTAAAATAATAACAAAATTTTATAAGTGACCCTCACATTTTGATTGATATCTTGATAACGGATTAACTTTTTTCAATTTTCTAAATCTTATCTTAAAGAGGAGATAATGATGTATATTTCTACGTATTTAAACAATTTTTTGTTTCATTTCCCTGGATTTTTCAAGAAGTTAAAATTGAGAGTTGAAAATCAGAAAATTTTTTCAATTTTTTTTGGCTTTATCTCTTTATAAGTCAGAATCTATCTAATGAAATCACTTCAAATGTAGACCGCTTTACGTGAAATTTAATAAGCTTTCAAACGGTATTTTAAATTTTGTTTTGTTGTTGTGTTTTGTAAACAACAAATGTTGTTTACAAAATTAAATGTCAAGATTGTCCAGTATCTTACATGGAAAACAAATCGTATGTTAAAGAAACGTATCAATCAACATAAAAATAATAAAAATGAAAACTCTGTTATTGGTTATCATCGTCAAAAAATTGGTCTTGAGTTCGATTGGAATGATGTACAAATTTTAGATTATGACTCTAATTGTAAAAAACGCACTATTTCTGAAATGGCTCATATAAATTCTAATCATCCCATAATAAATATTGAAGAAGACTATTTAGTTTTAAATAAAATAGTTTTACCTTTACTTAGACTATTGAACTCTTAATTAGATTTTTCCAGTGCCTCGATTGAAATTACAATGTTTGTTTTTATTTAGTGCTCACTGACTCTTCTCAAATACTTGACCTCGACCGATCATAGAAGTGAAATATTGTTAATTCTCATTTCAGTTTTGTCTTAGCCATCGATGGTTCAAGACAGATTATAAAATATGAGGGTTAATATAATAATAGAATTAACAATAATTTCTTTTAAATATTTTAACAATTTTAAAATATTTAAAAGTTACTATGGTTTAAAAAATTATGTAAATGTGAACTCTCATTTTAATTTATTTATAAGAAACACTTATTTCATAGTAATATTTTGTTCTGTGTTTGTATTAAAGAAGTGTTAATGAAGTGTTTTAATAAATATTGTAGTCTGATGAGGTTAGCAAACCTGGGCCAACGAAACTTTGCAAAGATAAAAATTGTATAATTTTTATTTATTGACCTTCCTAACATCAACTAAATCTTTTTGTTAATCAAATTTGGAAGAAAACAACTTTTTATTAAAATAATTAGTTTCTTTGAAGCATTTTTAATTTACTTCCTAAAAATTATTAGAATTATGTATTTTAAAAATTATACACATGTGTAATTTAATTGAATATTAAAATATAACAGTAATATTTTTATATTAATTGTAAATAACATAAATATGACGAAGTTATAATTTTTTCATTTTTCCACTCCTTAATTCTAGACTAAATTCACTTAAAATAAACTAGAGTATGTGCTTTTAATTTTTGAAAAATATTTACATATGCTCTCTATATATTTTCGGGAAATATGAATTGTGATATTCATAAAAGTGAAGCAAGTATTTTGAATCAATCCATACAAATGTATTGAAACTTTCTAACCGTAATGTAGATTTTTCAGAGTTTAAGAAGGTTTATCCAAAAAAACCAATTTTTACAGATTCTTATAAAATTTTAATGACATATTAAATGCATTACTTTACATGTACTGTTACAATTTTATAATTGTATAATGTTGGGACTTTTACATGGAAACAGTAACAAAACGCGCAAAATGAGTATATTTTAATTAATTATAAAAACACGGTTCTACAAATTTTTTTAAAAAACTAATATATTTTAAACTGTAATATAATACAACATTACAACCTTTACAACAATATTTAATTAATTTACCGTACCGTTGTTAAGAAAATGTTATTCATGGGTAGTATTTCTTCACTTTTTTGAAATAATCAGAAAGAAAAAATTTTAATAGATTGGAATTTTCAATGGAAATTTGTTTTTTTTTTCAATAAAATTTTTTTGTGTAATGATTTGAACTTCAAAATACTATTTAGAAACCAAATTATAAGAATAAAAAAATTAAAAAAATATTGACTATCATGGTCCGATAGAATGAGAACCGCTTGAGGGTATAAGCGTACTTAAGTAGGTTTTGAATTTCGACTAGTCTTCTAAGTTATACTGATGACATTTAGAGGATTAAATAAGGATTTAACAGTATTTCAGAAGTTTTTAAGAGATCTAAAGAGGGATGTAGTAGGATGTGAGAGGGCTAAGGTAGAACAAGCAAAACACAGAAGGACTAAAGTAGGTTTTATTCCGAATTAGTAGGATCAAACTAGGATTTTAATTCAGACTCGGGCAACCATTTAAAAAATTTTGATCAATTAGAAAGTAAAGCCGATTTATATACAACTCGGTAGAAACTAATTGTTCCTTTAACGAATTCTTGGAATATTAGTCCCTGTAATCTGTCAGCAGACAATGCATAATTAAATCATCAACTGTCCACACAACCTGGACCGGAAGAACTGATTGAGTATCATTATTACATATCATCATTTGCCAATTTCCGATAATTACATTAGAATACTGATTATGAATCTTAAAGATATACATTCGTAGCTATCTACACCGTACACAGTCATCCAGAAAATTGATTATAATTAGATTCAATAAACGTGATTGAATTCGACATGAAAAGCAGATGTGGAGCTGTAACGCAGAATCACAAACGCTTCTGATGCACCTGTCACCTCGCGACATATCCATCAATTATCTTACAATTAGCGCAATTCAAATAGTTTCCTGGATCATATAGTTGAGTTGTGTCGTTATGAAGGTGTGTGCATAGAATCATGAAAACACATACACACGCCAAGAGTAGGTTATACTCGTCTGTCTGTGTGTGTGTGTGTGTGTGTGAGAGAGAGTACAACTAGGGGCGGGTAAACGAGGATGAGTACAATAGCGAAATGTACATGGTATGCTCGTTCTGTGAGTACAATAAAGGAACCACGGCATACCTGTATGATAATACGAGGCATGACGTCGCACGGTACTGACGTACGGACCGTTCGTTCCTCGTTCCACGCTCTATTCTGTTCCATTCGGTACACCTTTGTATGGCACCCCCTCACACATACACACATTCGCGGAAAATTCGCCATGTGTACAAGGCCGGTACCAACCCAGAAACCCTGAATGCTGGGGAAACTACGACTAACCCTGTAGAATGAGAAGCATGTGCCATCTCAATAGAAAGGCTTTTTGCGAATATCTCAGACTCCGTTAATGCCTATACGTATTGGTTGCTGCATTTTACTTCGATCTAAGAACGTCAATTGCATTCAAATAGAGTCATTATATGTTGATTTACATGTTATTTATTTTAGTTGACAATTTTGATGAGAAATCATTTACAAAATATGTCATCATTATCAGTATTAGGGGAGGGTGGTCCTCTACCGACCGCCTAAATGTCTAATGACAAAAAGGTGCCAAAAAATTGTTTCTATGCTGAGGTCACAATTTTTTTTAGTAATCCCCATCCCAAATCAAATTTTTAACTGAAATTGATTAGGAAATATTTTGGATTAAAAAAATAGAAATTAATAAAAAGCGCATTTTTAAATCGGAGAAACCCTAAAAACTAATGAAATTCTAGGTTTCCATTACCACTTTTTGCCAGGCATCAAAAACATAAAGGACACTGATTGTTTATTTTATGAAAGCGACTCACTGCAGACGAGGTTTTCACAACTGTAAGCATCTATTGTAAAACAGTATCAAAGGTACCTGTTAAAAGTTGTCAACTTCTATGATAGAAAAGGCGGCAGAGAGAAAGGATTCGTATAGTTGTCCTCTGTCTATACAGCAGGGAATCAAGAGAAAAAGAAGCATTGAATGGACAAGAAAAAAGGGGAGCTCGAATGATGTACGAATAAATGAGATCGCGAGGAATGGTCAGAAAAATAGTTCCGAAAGCAATGCACGAGTACACGTTATGTAGAAAAGCTTGTGCGTTCCAGACAGCAGAATAGGCGAATTGTTCGGTACAGGCTTTTGTCTATTGCACCGAGATTCAAGGGCTTCCATTTCCCAAAAGTTCTGAAACACATTCACTTTTGAATATTATACGGATTCGCGAATCAGACTTCTAATTAATGTATTTTAAAGTGCCCGTTCGTTAATACTCTACTAGGTTCTCTTTTTTGCTGTGTACCCACAAAGTTTCCAAATTAAAAGCTCGTGAGTGAAAAATTATTCATTTTATTTTCAAATATATAATTAACCAGCTTTCGAACCCGTCTTCGACGGACATACAATCTAGTGGCGGGCCTTTAAAAATATATTAGCCCAGGCAGTAATTTCGTAAAGACAGAAAGTCTTATTGAAAAAAACTTTTAAATGTGTTTAACATTTGAAAATGGGAAATATTGATTATTAAGTTTATTTATTTATTTATTTATTCAATACACGGGCTTACAAAATGATAAGTACTTTTATAAGTAGAAAAGAATTAAAACTATAAAAACAAAATGTATACGTAGTGTGATTCAACATTACTCTCTTACTTAAAAAAATCCTAAGTTGACCATAATTAAATGAAAGATATAACTTTGAACGCTGGTTTTTAGATGTGCAAAGAACTGTTATAAATTTGCTGTTATAAATTTCAGTCAAATTGACAAAAGAGGAAAAGTCTTTAATCACTAATCCTAGTGTTAGCGAAGAATAAAGTGCACCAAAAATATGTCAAGTAACAAAACTTAACTCGAATAATAAACATTTAAAAGTAATACAAATAATAATATAGGATTCCTAAGATATTTGTTACTTAATGCAATAAATAAAAATGGGAGAGTCATTTTATCAGGCGGAAGTACATGACGATCTTAAGATTACAATTTTCCAAAAAGAAAAAAAATAGAGAGTAGGTTACTAGAGGTTGATTCTTATGATGATCGCCAACAAAAGACACCAACGTCAAACTACGCAATGAAAAAGAAGCCATCATGGCGAAAAATTTAATCAAAATATTATTTTTTAAATTTTTGCGTCTATATTGGTCGAAGGCCCAACTAGAAAGAAAGATAGTGACGACCTTCGAGAGCTCGCCTTGCCCTTCCCCTTTTTTTTGTCTTAGACATCCTTTCTTCTTATAAGTAATTTGATTCATGATTGTCATCAAACAAAAAAGAAACAAAATGATTTGCTCCAAGCATAGAATTACCTTATCAATTTTTCCAACCTGACAAGAAGAGCAGAATTTAAGAACATCAAAATGTGAATCTTAAATTCTAGATTTGATCCCCTGTTGAATATTTTAGTGACTGGTTTCTTCGAGAGTTGGTAATAACAATACATAACGTGTAGGAAATATTCTGACACGTTATAATTAAAGTGATATAATATTAAATATAAGTATTGAGACGAGGTAAAATTTTACCCCGCACAATGTTTTTCGAATTAACCTAAAAACGTAATAAAGCATACCAGTCTGGAATCAATTTTCAGACTGTTGTACAGTCAAATATAAACTAAACGTCTTGTTTCTTATTATTTTGATTTTGAATTCTAAATAAAAGCAAAGTTTTTAATTTGATTTAGTTGACTTTTTGTTATTTTATTTAATTTAATGCGATTTAATATAATTTCTTTAGTTTAATTAGAATTCTAATTTTTATTTTATCAAAATGTTGAGGGAAGAGTTTTAAGTGATTTAAGAAAGATTACAAAAGTTACCTTTAATGCTATTTAATTAATTTCACAGTTATTCATAAAAAGATTATTTTAAGTTCCGTACCTGCCAACTTGCCAAAGTAGAATTTTTACTGTATTTTTCTAACAATTGTTTTTCTGGGAGGTGAGTCCCATCCTTACAAGAGTGCCAGAACCAAAAGACGATGTCGACGGTCGTTGTTTACCACCTGTCAAGAACAAAGCGGCGCGCAGACGACTAGCAGGGATGGGCAGCTGAGACCACTACTTCATCGAGTGACAGAGCTTGGTCGCTCGCTGTTCATTGAGTAACAGCGGTAAATCCTAGCGTGGACAATTGTGTCATAAACTTTTTGTCTTGTTGTGCCTGAGAAGATGGTGATCTAAAAAAGATGATTATTGTAATGTCTGAACGAGGCTCAATACGAGGGCGTAAAATAACCGTGCCATGCGGACGGCTATTTAACCTCTTCTCAATCGTTTTAAATTGATTATTATAAAAGAATTTGTTGTTTTGTGATCCAATTTAAAATCATAGTTTGTTGCTGCTCCTTATCTCCCACTCTCCGGAAATACTGGTGTTAGTCGTGACTTAATAATTCTCATTTTATTTAAACGAACTGTGTAGATTATTAGCTTAGTCTATTCTTTTGTATTTTTTGTTAAGTTATTTAACGTAAAAATAACTTAAACCTAGTTTTTATTATTTATTTGTATAAATTAAACATTAATTTAAATTCAAAAATTAGAAATTAAATTTAATCTATTAAACAAGCGTCAAAACATTATTGTATATGACATGTATCATAACATACAATGGAATAAAATAATATTCATGTATAAGTTACAAACGTAACAGTTATAAAATACATTCAATTACGCAAGTAAACAAATTTCCCGAACTAAATTACCAAGAAAAACATTCAGGTATGTTGGATGTGAGGTATGCGTATCAGGGAAGAATGTCGGCACGCGAGCATCGAAAGAGGGTGCAGGGGTAGCAATAAGGGTGGCACAAGAGGGAAAGAGAATAGGCGTGGGGAGGGTGAGATGGGTGGGCGTATCGGTTAAGTGGGTGAAATTGCAAAACAATGAGTAGACAGGGTAGGGGTAACAATGTGAGGGACAATAGGCCTGATAATGTGCCGGAGAATGGACGCCTAAACAAAAGAGTCAAATAAGGACGCGCGCACACGTAGGCAACCACGATCTACGTTACTTCAACTCATCCAAACACAAACCCTTCACATAGTCACGGCAACTAAAGTATGGTTACACAAGGGTGCGGAAATCCCACACGTGTGCCCATAACGCAATTCTATAGATCTCGTCTAATATATTTAACGTTCGCGAAAATTAATCAACTTACGTTTCAAAGAATCACTTCCGCTCAGTTGTATCAACAAAATTAACTAGAGCTATATAAAAAATTTATTTTTTTAAATTCGATATTAAAAACATTTATTTTATATGATGAATAATTAATAATAATAATAATATTTAATTTAAAAAATAACTGATTTAAAACAAACAACCATTTAGTAACGAACTTCAAGTTTACTATTTTTATTATATTGAAAATCTCTCGAAGTAAAGTGTGCAAGGAAGAATAAAAATTGAGGGTGTGAGAGAGAAGTAGAAAGTGAAAGAGCCAAGTAAAGAGATCATCTCCTAACGTAACCGCAATGGGGAAGAGAATGTAAGCCGAGAAGTGAAGGGACGAGGGTGAAGAGTTTCAGCCTCGTCTGGCCATGCACCTGTTGTTTCTACTTGCCCCGATTTGCACGTGACCTTCAAAACAATCGTCTCGCTTGCCCTCTTTCACTTACGATTACGTCCGACTATTCGTTTATCCACACTACTTTACTCATTTCTACTACTCACAGTTAAGCTTCGATACATTTTTTTTTTAATTATACACTTGTCTATTGGCCTTACGCACTCACAAGTATTCTCCTTGAAATTTTTTGTTGAAGTATTTCCTTGAATTGTTGTACTTTAAACGGAAGTACTAAGTATTTTTGCGTCTACAGAACGACTTGGAATTAGGAGTACTCGCATTTGCCTGAATCACCTTATATTGGTTTGCTCGCCAGTGGAGACAGAAAACTGTAGAAAAGCCTCTCCTGAGTACAACCGGTTTATCGACAGTCGAGTTCTAATAATCTGCATAGGTCAGTTACCGACAGTGCAAATCATTATTCCTCGACGTCAAACCTTCCACTAAAGTTATCTCACAAGTCAGAAAAATCCTAGACTAATCGGAGCGCCAACAAACATTTGCAAAATAAAAATATTTTTCCGTAATTTTTTAATAACGGATACTTGTATTTAAAAACATTTTAAATTTGTATTCTATATAATAAAGTGGCACAAAAATGTTTAATTAAAGAAAAATTTATAAAAAGCGTTTCTGTAAAAAAAAAAACAGCAAGACACTTATCTTAAAACGATAAATTAATCCTTAGTAAAAATACAGGGACACGTGAATTTAATAATTAGCTCTTTGCTTAGTTAACAGATCCACGAGTCCTTCTTTCCTGAAGGCGACGTTTTTCTAAAGCCGGCAGCATTTCTTCCTGACTTTCTTGCACATTGCGAAAGAAACCAGAGATAGGTAAGAAAGAATTTGACTTGAGAAAGGAGTCAAGAAAGAAAGAAGGGCGAAAAGAAGAAAGAGTACATGAAGAGTAACGCTGAGGACCGAGGACAGAAGTGGCCATACATAAGGCAAGCGCCACAAACAGTCCATAGAAATTTCTACTTGTGTGTGCGCGCTGTTATTTAAGCTTCGCATAATGGCAACTCTTTTATGCTTCTTGTGTCTTACATCTGAGACTGTGTCGCTCCAGAGGGCGCATTCATTCCGTTGAATACTGAGCGCGAGCCCACAATGCTTTCTATGCTGCCTGCAGACTACATCTCAAAATGCAACATACACTAATAATGTAAGAATATACGCCCGCCTTAGTTTTCAGCTTAGAACAACCATTTTCGTCACATGCACACCTCTTTATAAGTCACAATACTCAATTTACAGCATTGTTTACTTGAATACATTCTTTCAAAAAAGAAATTCTAGGCACCAAAACATGTTCTTTAAAGTCTAAAACTCTATTTTAATTACATTTTTATACAGGAATTCTTTTATGAATTATAATTATGATGATAAAGTTGCTGCGCTGTTGAACAATTCGTTTTTATTATTAATTTTTTAATAGCAGCAGTGGATATAAATATTTATTAAATTAACCCTCAGGGTACAGACATTGATTAGCGTAAACATTTTTTAAAATTTATTTAAAATTTTCTGAGAAATGTGATGGCTTTATCAGATTTGTGATATCGTATTATTTACGAAAGTTATCATTAAAAATACTAACAGAGTTCCAAAAATTTTCATTAAAAAACTTTTTTTTTCAAAAGCTGCTATTTCTGTCTACAAAAAAAAAAGAAAAAATATTTTATATAAGGGTTTTGGAAAGGTGAAAAGTTTATCTTTAAGATAGCGTTAGCAGTTTTTCAAATTAATTTTAAAAAGAATATTTTTTTTAGATTTAAAAATGCTCTATTTTTGAAATATTAAAAATAGTCAATCAAGAAATTCATTAAAAATTTTGTGGTTCTTTTTCTATAATGTAGAAAACATTCATTAGGACAAAGTTGATGATTATAACATAACCAAACGACAGAAATTGATTCGAAAAAATTTTATTCTTAAAATTGAGAAGGATTCATAAAAATCGTAAAATTACAAAAAGAAAATGAATCATCTTTTTCAACTTCCCGATAAAGCTGTTCTAGAGCAGCTACGCTCCTAGTTCTCGGACGTGTCATATTTAGGAAAAAATTTATCAATGAATATAGAAAAGCAATATTGGAATAAATATATTCAATTTAATGTTTGTAAATACATTGCAAAAAGTGCAAGTATACATACCAGTCAACAATAGTGTCTAAAATCTTTTGAAAACATTACAAAGAAAATCCAATTTTACATAAACACTTCTGCTTCACACTTTAATAAATTGTACCTAATACGTACCCTAAGGGTTAAGAGGGTATGAATAATTTCTGCATGTAGTTACCGACAGTTAACATGTGTTAATTTTTTAAAAAATGTTTAAAGGAAAGATAATTCTAAGATTTGTCTTTCTTTATATTTATATCATCGAACGAGTTTTCTGAATTAACTTTTTAAGGTTATTGTAGATTCTATTACTTAAAACGAAACAACAACCAAGCCAACTTCAAAGAAAATAGACCTTATCAGCGTAACTGCTCGGTCGCTTCTGACGTCTAGCTCCCGGAGGATCTGCTCTTATACTCAACCGCGTGGAGGCCCAGCGCCAATCAGATTGTGGAGGGGCGTCGCCTAACTGGCGCTCCGCGAATCTCGCTACTCAGACCTCTATCCCCACTCCTCAAGTTCATTTACAGTCTATCTTCATTTCTACACCGATTATCCCCTACTTAATTATCAAATTAATCTCCACCCGCCTTTTCTCAAACCGTCACTCTCAATGTAAACTTTTCCCTTAACGAAAACATGTTAACTTTGTCTTAACCATCTTGTGAAAAATCACATAATCAACCTCAATCTTCAGAAGTGCCAAGACAAAATAATCTAGCATATATCTAATACACTTGACGATAACAAAGTGATGTCGATTACAAGTTATCGATCCAATTAGGGCTACGAGAGTGAGCAGAATTGTCTGACGAAGCCTTTGAGAAGTCTGCGACAGACGGGTCATTGAGAGGGAGGAACGAAGGATGACCTTCGATACGGACTTGTTTTCGTGCTAGGCTCGTTTATCATTAGAAGGTCATCAGCCGAATAACCCGAACGTGCTTAACGATCGCCCTTAACAGGTGCCGATCATCCTCCCGCATCCACAAACTAACACAACATAAACTGAAAACTTATACAAACGTATTCCACTCAACCCCTACAATTCACACACATACGTTAACAGCATCACCTCGATTGGTCACAAAACAGCTCAGCAACACAATACCATGCCACAACAATGCTCGCGACAATGCAGCGCCACCAATACAAAGTTGCTAGCCAAATCCATTGTCTGTGCTACTGTTGTTCGCCTTTCATCCCCTGCACTTCCCGGCAAAAGCAAGAAAGAGAAGGAAGTCGAATGAAAGAAAGAGATGATGGGTTTCGAAAAGTGACGAAGGAGAAAAGACTTCTAGCCTGAAAGCTTTTGAATATGTTTCATTTAATTACACTTGTTTGGTTAAGCTCTTGTATTATGATAAAGTCGAAAAAACGCAATGTTGAGGAAAGTGGTAATAAACTGGGCAAACCTCTTATAAATAAAACTCATAACTTTGTGATATGAGAATATATTTTACATAAACTCAAAAAGATACAAATTAATGTGAAGAAACAATCTGAGTTATGTTAAGCTTTGACGACGATCGGTAGTAGACTGTATCACCTTGTGAGGAGTTTAAGGTTTGTGGGCTTAAAAGTACATTTTAAAATTTGACAACACTGCATTTTTGTTGAACAGAGATTTTTGGCAGCAAGGCGTTTTTAATATACAGATTAGGGGTTATTTATGAATTAGTGTTTATAGAGTCATGACAAAATAGACATATACCTGAAGGTCCATAGTTTTATTGAGGTTCAAGCTACGACCCTACAAAGTTTATAGCTTTAATCTCTTGCAGGTTAGCCTTGACTATATTTCGTAAATTTAAAGATTGACAATTATTGTAAACGAGAAGAAAAATCCTATTCTAAAAAGAACGGACGTTGTGGTTAACTTTAGACATTGTCAGTAGATATCAAACCTCACTATCGATAGTTTTCAGTTTCGATTTTTTGTTTTGCAGACGAATTAAAATCTTTTAATTAAATATTGTAACTTTAAGTTCATTTTCTAAAATTTCTTATAATGTTAGCAATATAAAATAACAAAAAATTTTATTAAAATAATTAATATATAGAAATTAGCTTTGACCTTGACTTATTTATCGGGCTTTTGATTAGCTAGCAGATTTTCGATATTTTTTGTCAGCAATAACATCACAGTTTGGACGTTTATTTGTACTATTTTTCAATTTATTTAAAATCTTTGTTTATTGAATAATTGCATTTTATGAAATAATAATAAATTGAAAATAAATTACAATTGTAAGAATTAAGGAGTGGTAGTTTAAGAAGTGATAGTGATTTTCGTGAAGTTGTTCAGGTTATAGTGTTTTAAGTAAAATAATGTTTTGTTTACATTGACATTAGTTTCTGACAGGTGAGTAATGAAAATAATATTAATAATCTTTTATTTATTTTTATTTTATTTCTAACTTATTTATCTGTTTTTTAGTTCTATTATTTAAATGTTATTTTTTTTCTAAAAGTATCATAATTATTTATGTCATTTAAGGTTTTGATATTTCTTTTTATTGGAATGCACGTGGTGATTGTTATTGGATTTCTGTTCGGTCAAGTGGAAATAGTGAAACTTAAGGTTATGTTTCTTCTTATTATTCTCCGGTTAAGTAGAACAGTAGGATAAAATGACAAAATTTGGTTCAAATTGACTTTTAGACCGCAATTTTAAACCAAATTAAAAAATTCTTCTTTGCTCTAACACAGAACTAAATTCTAAAGAGATTTGTTAGAGTCGATTTTTTAATTATTGTTTTATAAATTTTTAATTTTAATGCAAAACAGTATTAAAGAAATGATTTTTTACAATGTTTGATTTTTTGTACATAAATTTTTTTGCATCCTTTATAATGTATGTATTTGATACGAAAAATTATCTTTTACAGTTAACAGGTTGGTTTATATTAGTTTATATTTGATAAAACTTAATTCGTCCATAGCAGTATTTATCGATTTAATTTGAAATAATATATGTAGTTTTTTATTTCTATACCTGGTTAGATTGTATTACAATTATGGGTCATAGACACCCGTTTATATTATTAAATAAATAAATAAATAAATTTGATGTTTGGGGGTGTGTCAATAGCAAAAAGAAGTTTTTGCGCTTAAAAATTGTTATTACCAATTTATATAAATAATTACACTTTATGAATTTTCTTAAACAGTTTACATTATAAACATTCATTAAGAAAAAATAACAAGCGCGCCGCGGCGCGCGGGTCTATCTCTTTTAATAGAATTCTCTTAGACCGTAAATGTACAATTTAAACTTTTATATTTTTTAGGCATAATGCCTTTACATTAGCCGCAAAAAAGAAAAAGTAAATAACTCAAAAATGATGGAAGCGCTAAAGAAAAAAATACTTTAAATGCAAGGGTATTGATAATAGGAAAGCCCCATCGTTGGATAAGAGTACCGAGAAAGACTTTGTACCGTATAGCATCACGCACTCTCTGCACATTTATAGAGACATTCTCACTCATACACTTGTATAAAGCGAATCGGCCGCTCCACTCATCCTCCCGTCCGTCTCATTGTGTCGGACGATTGTCTTAGAATAATGGCGGAGACTCACAATAGTGACTACAATGCTTGCTCTTCTAACAATGCGGTGACGTCACGCCGGGATATATACATGAAAACTACACATTGACATCAAGCATCGTGTGTGTCGTCTCTTCAAAATCCCTCTTCCCCCTTCCCTCTTACTTTCTAACCCTCTCCGCGCTTTTCTCGCATTTTGATTGTCTCACCCCATTGGACATTCTCTCAGATTCATACATTTGTTACAATCTCGCATTATTATATTTTGTTTTCAAAATTCTAAGCTTAGAGTTTTTTGTCTAAACTTCATTTTTGTTTACAAAAGGGGTTTTGATGATAAGGAAAATCTCATTCTGTGGAAGAATTAAAAAAAAAAAAAATCTTGCGCGCCATCTGTTGGGACGGTTTACGTGTTTCATTTAATAATTTAAATACTTCCGACAGGTGGCGTGAATTCAAGATATTTTAATAAACTTCTCGCACTTACGTATATTGGTGTGCTGATGACGAAAAAGACAGTGAAAATCTGTGACTAAATTTTCAAGGGGGACACGATAAAAAATAATTAATTTATTTAAATTCGATGATAATAAATAAAGCTCAACTAACTTCATAGCTTTTTAAATTTAGCGCCTTTTCGGCCTATTTTTTCAAGAGGCGAGAAAACCTCACTTTGTCATCTTTAACATAACCCATAATGATTAATAATAAACATTAATCAGCAAACTATCCTTCTAAAAAAAAGAATATTGTATTTGTTATCCTATTCTAAAAAGGAACGAACGTTGTGATTAACTTCAGACGTGTAAGACCCTTCTGTGTTCTCTTATTGGTTAGTAGGTATATTCGATAGTTTTCGATTTCGACTTTCTGATTATCATAAGAATTTTGATAGTAAAATATTAAACTTTAAATTTATTTCACAATATATTTTATTATTTTAGGTATTTAAACTTATAATAATTTTAATTAAGTTGACCGTAATTTAGAAATTACATATTTTGACCTTGAAAGTCATGAAAGAAATACCTTTCGACAAACTTCAGACGTGTCAGACCCTTTTTCGCTCTCTCATTGGTCAACAATATCTTCGATATTTATCGATAGTTTTTTGTTGTTATTTTGGTGGTAGTTTGCTAAGAATAATATTTTAGTTGTAATATTATGAATTTTTTTACAATATTATGAATTTAACCCTCAGAGAATAATATTATAAAGGAGAAACTATCGAGTTAATTGAGTAAAATAAAACGAAAAAACTTTACTTTTTTAACGTTTCAACAGCTATGCTGCTCTCATCAGAAACTAAAAATTTATTAATAAAAATTTTAACAAAAAATTAATTTACAAATTATGCTTATAATAAAATGAAAATGCTTTAATGAGAATTACAGTAAAAATTAACAATAAATAAATTAAATATGAAGACAATGACACATTTTTGGCAACAAGTGTCTCGTCCGTTTATTAAAATTAAACTGAGGTAATTAGAATATTATTGAATTAATCAATGACATCGAATTATTATAAGTTATTGTGTGGATGTTTTAATAACAAAAAATTATAACAAATTTATCACTGATTGGTATCAAAAACCAACATTTCCTAGACGAAATTAAAAATTTTAAATCACAATATGCTCGGACTCAAAAAAGTGCTATTATTTATAATTTAACAGATAGAGCCATAAAACTTTCACATGAAAAATTGCATGAAAAAAATATAGAAACCATAAAACAGATTCTTTTAAACAATAATTAACCAGAACAACTAATAAAAAAATTTATTTATGAACGTATAAACATAATTAAAGCAAATATTGAACTTGCATTGATTAAAAGTTTAATTAATCGACGTTTCAAATATACTAAATTTAAAGTGATTTAAAAATTGCTTCCTCTCTAAATCTGAATTAGTGGTTTTCTACTAATGAATTAGCGAAAAGTGAGGTACTATTAAAATAGTAAGAATTTTACTAATTCTTAGTAGAAAACTACTAATTTTGTAGTAGAAAACTACTAATTAAATTAGTAAAAAAATCTACTTTTTTCAAAAGTTTCACTATTTCAATTAGTAGTTTTCTACTAAGAATTAGTAGTTTTATACTATATGAATTAGAGAAAAATGAGCCAAGAATTTTACTAATTCATAGTAGAAAACTACTAATTCAGATTTAGAGAGTCAATTTTTAATAATATTAAGATTTCAATTACTTAAACTGCAATTTTATACTATTTTTTATCATTTTCAAATTATTTTCTGCAATTTTTAATTCTTTTTAAATTGTTTCCCTTAATTTCAAATTTACCTTCTTCAAATTTGCATTATTTTGTTTTATTTTTTCAATCACTTTTTCTATTTTAATTACTTTTCCTTTGACATTCAATCAATTTAATTATTTATTCCTAAATTTTATATAATTCATCGGGAATTTTAATTAATTTTTTTAAATTACCATCATCCTTGTAAATTTGCAATTATTATTTTCAATTTTTAATTATTTCCAGAATGTCTTAATTAATTTCCTGAATTTCCTATATATCTAAAATTTCAAAAATTTTGTTCACTTTTTATTTCTTTTTATTATTTTGTAATTATCCATCTTTTAATATTTTTATTATTGTTTAATTAGTTTTCTAAATTTTCAGTTATTATCTTAAATGTAGATTATTGACATCAATTTTCAATATATCAATTTTTTAATTATTTTTATTTGTTAAAAAAAAGTTCTAAAATTTTTCTATTATTTTCTTCAATTTATAATTATTTTCATTATTTTGGCATTATCTTTAAAAATTTCAATTATCTATCCGAAATTCTATTCTATTCTATTCTATTCGAAAAATTTCAATTATTTTCATTAGTTTTCGTTATTTCTGCGATTATTTATTAATTATTCTCTTTAATATAAAATTTTTAAGTAATTTTGTAATTTTTTCTATTTTTTAAACATATATTCTATGATTTTTTCAATTACTTCTCTCAAATCTTATTTACAGTTTTAATTATTCATATTTAAATTATTTTCATCATAGTTTCAAATTCTCTTTCTCAATTTTAAATTATTTTCAGCATATTTCAATCATTTTTTGCAAATTTGAATTAATTTGATTATTTTTCAATTAGTTTCCTTGATTGTTAATTATTATTTTCATTTTGTAAAATTATTTTCTAACATTTTAAAATGTTAATTATTTTAAAATGTTAATTATTTTCATTAATTTTTAATTATTTTAATTCCTCGAATTTCTTATTTATTTCCGCATGTTTCAATTTTTTTTTTAATTTTGAATTAATTTCATTATTTTTCAATTATTTTCTAAAATTTTTAAGTATTTTTCTGAAATTTTAACTATTTTCTTTAATTTTTAAATACTTTCATTTGCTTTCATAATTTCCAAAATTTTTTTTTAATTATTGTAAATTTCAATTATTTTTAGCTTTCTTCAATTCGTTTCTCCAATTTTTAGTTATTCTCAATTTTTTCAATTAATAACTAAGATATTCAAGTCTTTTTGTTAAATTTCAGTTAATATTTTCTAATTTAAAAAAAAATCTGTAATTTTTTTAATTATCTCACTGAAATGTCATGTTTACAACTTATCATTGTTTGTATCTTATTTCAATTATTTTCTTCTTGTTTCAAAATTTAAAATCATTATTCAATTATTTTCCAAAATTTATTTCCTTCTATTTTCAATTCTTTTCTTTCATTTTATAATTTCGAAAATTGTTAACTATTAAGCTGACATTTTAATTATTTCATTTAATTTTCAATTATTCATATTATTTTTTATATTATTTTCTTTAATTTTCAATTACTTTCGTTCTTTTTCTCGTTCTTTTCATAATTACCAATAAGTTTATACTTATTTCTGTTTAATTAAAAGTTGTTCCCTTCAATTATAATTCTGTTTATTTTTTTCATTAATTTTCTGTAATTTTTAATGATTTTCTTTCATTTCAATGAACTTCTGAAAGTTTTAAGTATTTTTCTAAAATTTTCTTTAACATTCCTTTAGTTCAAATATTTTATGTAGTTTTTTCAATTATTTTTTTAAATTTTAATTTATTTATCTTAATTTTCAATTACTTTTTCTAATTTTGCATTATTCAATTTTTTTTTTAATTTACATGTAAGATTTTATTTTATTTAGATTTATTTTCATTTCATGACAGGTGAGTAATAATAATAACAATAATTTTCATGGCCTTCTTTTCTTTTAATCGTAAATGGAAAAGGTACAGAGAATTTTATTATTGTCAATTATTATTTTTGTTTTTATGATGTCAAGTTAATAGTTTTAGACTTTTAATGAAAAAATAAAAGTTAAATAAAGTATTGTCGTTAGTTTTTAGAAGAATACATGTAGAAATTATTTGTCGACAAGTAAGAAAGAATAATGTTTTTCATTAATTTATTTTTATTTCAATGCAAATCTAAAAGTTATAGAGAATTTTATTATTTTCAATTATTATTATTATTTATATAAAACTAGATTAGTAGTTTTGAACTTTCAATTTACATAGGTACTTTTTAAATACTTCTAAAAATAATTATTATGGTAAGGCCTTTTTTATGCTTCTAGAGTTTTTTTTTTTTATTCTCAACTTGAACTTGGTTGATTAAGTAGCGTACTCTACTCAATTAATCTTTCCGTATATTTATTTCCCAGTCTATAAAAAATTAAAGGTTAAGAAATATCAGCAAATACCAAACAAGGGCGAGCAATTTGATAATGCTTTACGTAAATGTATATGTATTTGGAGTTCATGTTCTAATAGGTAATGCTGCTGCGTACATGTTATGATAAATAGAATTTGCACAATGAAATGAATCGACCATCAATGATTAATAAACGTCTCTGTCTGAATATTATAACCTTGCATGTATTACGCAATACAATACGGCATACACGAGGTCCTGCGCGATGACCTACAACCTACAATGCAAAGCTTTGAGTATTTCTGTGGAACAATCAGATTGTGACTAGGAGCATTCAATTTCGAACAAAAAACTACATAAAGCATTGATTGCCATCGCAAGATTAATGCCACATCATTGTTAAGAATCATTCATGTGTAATTCTGAAATTTGCATCTCATTTTTTGGGTTAATTTATCTTTGAAACATCGATGTCGCGATAAAATGATTAAGATTCCAAATAAATTTGTATTTTACATTCAAGTGCATAATAATGTCAATAAAATACTAAGTATACATTTAAAATATTATTTTTCAAGTGATTTATTTTTCGCAGTTCTTAAAAACTAACTGGTAAAATAATGCTAAAGAAGATAGAAAAGATACACTCATCAGTGTGAAGATTCATCTTTCTGTTAAGTGCAAACAATGCACTTGCGAGAATGAAACAAAGATGAAGAAGAAATTTTCTAGTACCCCTTCTGCAACTCGTCGTTTTGTTGATGACGGAAGAAGCTACTGATGATCTTAAAATCCATCTCTTTTTACCACAATTTTTAATTTGTACTTCAATCTTCAAAAAAATGAAATCCGGGAATTTTATCAACAAACATAATTTTATTTGTTTTATTATCTTTGAACGGTATCTATATTTAAATTAAAATTAAGTTTGAGTAGACTTGCAAAATTAATTTTGAAGCAGTTTAAATGTTCCACTATTCGAAGTCTTTTGATTATTCTCAAAAATGGAAAACCGATAAAGACAGATCTCAAGGACGTTCTACAAAACGCAATATATCTCGGTGATGAGTGCACACAGAAAAGAAATCGTTTGACGTCAAAGGACGTATGAGGAGCGTCACCAAGCCTTGTGAAAAAAACGAAAAGAAAATTAATTTTCATCATTCTGCAGCAAATAATAAGAGATCGAGTACAAAAACATTGCTCTTTGATAAAATTTAAATCCGCCAAGGATATTTAAACACCTTGAATTTTAATATTGTAGAATTAAAAAAGATGCGGGGTTTTTGCAGAAGACGAAAGTTTTCATCATATAGTTAAAATCTTCTGGACGAAAGAAGAGTGGAAAAGTTTTTAGGAAATTATTTCTTAGTAAAAGAAACATTTTATTGGTCAATTTTTGAATTTTATTTAATGATGCCATGATCTTTTTAATAAGGATAATGGGAATTACGAGACAAGGGTTATTAAAAATACGGGACAAAAAACAATACTTTTTTTATGAGGAAGCAAAATTTGTACGGAATTCGATATATTATATGCAATGTAAAAAATTTATTTACTTATTAAATTTTATAACATTGGATATGTATTGCATTTAATGGAATTTTTATTAGCAGCTTTTACCCAAGAAAAAAAAACACAAACGAATCAATAAATAAAAACAAAAATTATTTTTTAAATTAGCACATAAACATTCTGATAAATTACTCATAGGAATAGGCGCAGAATCTTAACAAAGACTTATGTACAATTTTGTAGATTAATACTATGTATATACTGAACTGATAAATAAATTTTGGTTGTTAAAGTAAAGTAATATGTATTGCATTTAGAGATTAATTAAAGTAAATGATTACTCTCGCATTAAGAAATCTGTAATTATAAATATGTTAAAAAACTAACAGTGCTTATTTTAAAGTAGTTTAACTACTACACCCTCACATTATAAATAATAATGTTGTCAAAATGTAATGAAATTTAAATACAGTAACATTATTTTTTTGTTTTAAACATGACAAACTTCTTCTAAAGAAAAGTGAAGATAACAAAATACGGTCGAATTTAGAAGCATGTGAAAAGAGGGATGGAAAATATTTAGACATTTACGAAGGGATGAATAAGACTAAATTGTATCCACAATACTCTCTCCCCTGCTCTCTCTCTCTTTCTCTCTCTATGAGGCAACGCTCTGAATAGCCTTAATAAACTCGCTGAATCTTTAGAAATATTTCAAGCCCAAGGAATAGTCGAAAACTCAACCCTCTACATTCTGTTCTTATCTTATCGTATCTTCTATTTCCGATTTAGTAACCCAATGGACTCAAAAATTTTATTTTCGCAAATACTGCACTTGAAATCAAAAAGACATAATTTTTGTTCTATCTCTACAAAATTAATAATATAACTAGCAACATTAAGCGCATGAGCGCGTGACAAACTTTGCATTTTTGTTAGTCAATTAAAACTGTAAATTGAAAATTGAAAAAATTGTAGTAAATAATTGAAAATTGCGGAAAATAATTAATAATTAGAGGAAATAGTTGAAAAATGACGAGAAAAATTGAAAAATTAAAGGAAATATGTGAAAAGTGACGAAAATAATTGTCAATTGAAAACAAAATTCTAAAAATGACTAGATTTATAAACAACTGAAAAAAATAATTGTAAAAATTAAACAAGAAATATTAAATTTAAAGAAAATAATTGCAAATTGAAAAATTAAGAAAACTACAGAAATAATTGTTGGAAATAATTGCACATTTAACAACTGGATTAAAAATTGATGAAAATAATTTAAAATTTATAAAAAAAAATTAAAAATTGAAGAATTAAATTTAAATTTAAAGGATATACTTAAAAAAAAATGAAAAAAAGTAATCGAAAAAAGCCGAGAATTAATAAATATAGAAGAAAATAATTGAAAACTGAAGAATGGAAATAAAAATTGAAGAATGCAATTAAAAATTAAAGAAAATTTATTGAATAATTGTTATTACAATTAAAGAATGTTAATAGTAATCGAAAAAAATCACAGTTAAAAAGCAAGAGTTTTTTAATATTCAAGAAAATAATTGAAAACTGATAAGCGTAATTTAAATCTGAAGAAAATAACTGAGAATTGAAGAAAAAGATTAAAAATTAAAAAAATAAATTAAAGATTAAAGATTGAAATTGAAATTTTGAGAAAATAATTGATAATTGGAAGAAAAATTACAAATTAAATAAAGTAATTAAATATTAAAGAAAATAATTAAGGAATAAGTAAAATTTATATATAATAAAATAATTGACAATTGAAAGAAAAATTCGAAAACTGTAGTGAATAATCGACAACGGGAAAAAATAATTTTAAAAAAGTAAAGAATAATTATAAAATTTAAAGAGAATTATTTTCAATTGACAACTAATAAAAATTGTGGAAAAAATTGTAGAAAATAAATTAAACTCGAACAAATCAATATGAAATTGAAGAATTGTATTTGAATTTCAAGAAAATATTTAATAATTGAGAAAATGCAAAAATTATTTAATTTTGAATAAAATAATTAAAACACAAAAATGCAATTGTTAAAGAAAATAATTAAAAGTTTAAGAAATACATAGAAGATTAAAGAATTAAATTGAAAATTAAAAAAAATGGTTGATAATTCAAAGAAAAATTACTTAAATAATTAAATATTGAAGAAAATAATTAAGAGATAAGGAAAATAATTGACAATTAAAAGAAAAATTCTAAAAGTGGCGAGAATAATCAAAATAATTTTAAAAAATTAAGAATAATTAAAAAATTTAAAGAGAATAATTGTACATTGAAAACTGTTGAAAATTATGGAAAAAATTGTAGAAAATGAATGAAAATTAAACAAAACAAATGGAAATTGAAGAATTGTATTTAAATTTCAAGAAAATATTTGATAATTGAGAAAATGCGAGAATTATGGAATTTTGAATAAAATAATTAAAAAAAATGCAATTGTAAATTGAAGAAAAAAAATTAAAAGTTTAAGAAATAAATCAAAGATTAAAGAATTAAATTGAAATCTAAAAAAATCGTTGATAATTGAAAGAAAAATAACTAAAATAGATTTTTTATTTTATTTTTAAATGAATTTATTGGTTTCTACATGAGGAAACAAATCTTTTTTACAGTGCGAAAATAAAATGTTTATGAAGTTAACATAATTTTCAGCTTTCATAAGATATTGTCAACATATATTCTTTGAATTGAAAAAAATCTTAAAAATTAGATTTACTTTAATAATTCTCTCAAAATTAAAACTAAAAGTTTAATGTTTAAAATAATCAATTCAAAATACTTTATGAAAAATAAAAATTAATTATTGATATTAACATTATTGATATCACACCATAATAAAAAATGTAACCTTCATTAAAATTTTGCTAAATAAAAATAAAAATTTGACTCAATTTAAGATATTTGAAACTTATCAATCTGCTACACCAATCTTCTTTATTTTGCAATTCTAATGCGTTAAACATCTTCTTGTCACTATTTTTTTTAAAGATTTACTAACCAAAAAACTAAAAATATTTTATACTTTTTTTATTGGCTTGTACAGTTTCAATACAAAAAATAAACTGAACTTATTTAGATTAAATTAATTATACTATCAAATTAAATTTTGTGAGTAAAACACGCATTTATATTTTAATGCACTATTGTTAAAAATAAAATATAAATTTATTACAAATTCTGTAGAATTAATAAATAAATAAGTAGCATTAGAAATTATATTTGAAAATACATTTTTTCTCAAAAGTTATTGATTTAAAACAAAAAAAAATCTATAGTTCTATATTAACATTTCTTTACGAAATTAAATTAATAATAAACCTTTCTTCAAAATTTCTATAAATATTTTTCACTTTTCCAAATTAAAAAATTCCCAACTTCTATAGATTCAAATTGAAATTATTTCAATCTTGAATTAATCAAAATTGAAATATAACCAAAGTTTTAAGATTTATAACTCATTTTTATTTTAATCCCTAATGGTGGGAACAATTATTCCATTCTTTTACCTTTACAAATTAAATTAAATTAAAATTTTAAACTTGATATTATCAATATAAATTTAAATTGCTTCAAACATTAGCTAGTATATAAACTTTAAATTATTTAAATTTTAATAATAATAAACTTGAATTATTTAAAACTGTTAATTGTTCGAATTTGATCAATTCATGCTAGAGTTATTATAAACTTTAAATACAACATTTAGTATTTAGAGAAATTAAATTTGGTACGTATTTTTATTTAAAACAGGAAAGAAAGTTTGACATTAAAAAAAAAATATTAAAAAAAAAAATATTAAAAAAAGAATAAATTATAAAAAAGGCATTTAAAAGTCTTAAAAAATATTTGAAAACAGTGCTCGCTTTTTACCAATTACATAATGTTTTTTCATTCTTTATTCTGATTTATATTGTATTTTTTAGAAGTAATTAAAAGAATGAAATATTATTATCAAAATTATTCATATATTATTATAAATTACAATATAAAATATTGATTAATTTTCATATTATGTTTATAGTGTTTTGAATCATTATTAAAATCTGTAAAGTAGTTTTAAATAAGACACGTTTGTATTGTAATACATTATTATTATTATTGAAAATAAAATACATAAATTTGTCAATTGATTTCAAATTTAGATTCAGGAGAATTTATAATTAAATAAATAAAATTAGAAATCTTATAATTAATATAAAAATACATTTTTGAAAAGTTATTGATTTAAAACAAAAAACATCTATTGTGACAAACTTCAGGTGTGGACAGAATGAAAGAATGAAGTTTGCGATTATTATTATTAATTCTGCTATTAATCTAGTTAATTTTAATAAACATTAATTTTCATAATCCTTTTCTCGTGTTACGTGGTTTTAGAGATAGAAGGGAGTTACGTGATTCTTCATGTATGAGGGAATTACGTGGTTCTTGAGATAGAAGAAAGTTACGTGGTTTTAGAGGTAGGAAAGAGTTACGAGGTTCTAGAGGTAGAAGGAAGTTACATTTCTTTAGAAGATCAGTCGCTATTTGATTAATTTTTAAGATTTTTTAAAAATTTTTATGAACTTTTAAAGAGGATAAAACTATATGTACCTACAAGAATCAAGAAAAGAAAATTGTTTATCTTAATTAAACAAAACAAAAAAAAAAGATCGATCAAATTTAATTAAAACGGTAATGTTAATTCCATTTACGATAGAACCTCCTTAATCTGAATTAGTAAAAAATCGGTCAGTAATTCAATTTAGTAGAAATTTTCATTTTTATTTAAATTTCACTAGTTGATTTAGTAGATTTTAAATTTTCACTAAATGTTTAGTGAAAAGTGACAAACAACTGTCATCTAAAGTTGGTCAGCCATCTTGATTTGAAATGAATTAAATCAATAAATCAAATCATCAATAAATAAACAATACTACGAATTATATTTCTAATTCACAGTATATTTAAATCACAAAAAGTAGTTTTAACTCAACTTTCTTCGTTTTTTAAATCACAAAATTGAGCTTCATTCAAGATTATTATTTTGGACTTGAAACTAGTGCTAACTGCTGAATAAAGTTTTTTTCAGAGACAAAATGATTCAGAGGACTGTTGTATGTATAGTCAACTTATTTTATTATATGTATGCATATTTGCGAGCGAAAAGGAACTGGTGAATGCCGGGGTGAGAGGAGAGAGGACGAACGTCATTCAAACGTACCGTTCTATGAAATCAAAGGCCACATTGTCACCGGAATTACCTCCATTCGGAAACGACGTATTCAGCGTGCCGCGCACGTGGAATTAACCCTATTTGTTTGCCGCCTTCGAGCCGCGTGTAATGAAGCCACTATTTATTCGTTCGAGGATCC
Organism: Ganaspis brasiliensis; assembly: GCA_037103525.1. Taxonomy (NCBI): domain Eukaryota; kingdom Metazoa; phylum Arthropoda; class Insecta; order Hymenoptera; family Figitidae; genus Ganaspis; species Ganaspis brasiliensis. Next base: position 2,154,410 of record JAZKLR010000492.1, read on the forward strand.
TCGAGTTCGCGCTACTTCAATGACTTTACTTTCAAAACGTATTTCACTAACTCTTTCATCTCAATTGTATCTTCACAAATCGTCTTCAATGCACACTGATAAAATCATATTTTTCACGTTGGCCAGTCTCTATATCAATTATTCTTATTTTAACAATTGTAACTGTCCAGCTACACTGTAAAAACAGGTGTCTTACAAGTGTCTTATTTTAAGACATAAGACGTTTAGAAAGCGTCTTACAGGTAGTTTTAAGACACTATCTCAATGGTTAAAAATTAAGACACCCTAAAATGTCTTAAAAGTGAGGACAAAATAAGACACTTGTTTTTAGAGTGTACAATTGATTGTTCAAATCAATTTCAATTCAGAGCTGCAAGTTCTGTAAAAAACAATTTTTTCAAATAACTTGTCACTAGAATTTATTTCGTAAATAATGTGCTTCCACGTCAGCCAAAAAGATTTGATCAAATTTTTAAAATTTGAAAATTGGGGTTTATTTAAACTTTTGACAAAAGATGAACTTTATATTTCAGTCGATTTGTTTTCAAGCTAGAAATACGATTCTTATATATTAAGTTAAGTTTACAGGTTCAACAATTTTTTTTACACTAATGTCTAAAGAAATTAAAATTGAATAAAAAAAATGTTTAATGGTTATATTTAACGTAGTTATAAGCCAACGTTGCTAGTCAAATTGATTTTTTGGATAAAAAGGTATTCAATTGTTTTGTACTAATAGTAAACATTAAATGTTTACAAATGTCAAACAAAGAGGTTAAGAATGAAAATTTTAAAATAATTTCTGAATCATTAAAAAAGCGATGTTGCCATATGTATAAACTTTCGATAAAAGAAAAATAAAACTTGAAAAATTTAATTATATTTGTTTAATTTTACTTTCTTATCTTGCGATGAAATAAGTTAAATTTTAAATTTATGTAATCTACAAACTTGTAATTATTGAAATTTAGTTTATCAACTTGATATGCGTATGATTTATCTATTGGATATTAAAAAAATTGTCACCAAAAAGATGTATTTTAACCTCTAGCTGTGTAAAAATAGTGACTTTTAAATAATCATATCTCAGAAGATAAGCCGTAAATTAATTTTATATTCTATAGAAATACGTATTGAACATTAAACTTTTTTTGATGAAAGTTTTATTACGTTCTCTATGATTTCGATTTTTGAAACAACTACGTCAAAAACGAAATTCTAGATTTTAAAATAACCATAATAAAATTTATTAAAATCGGTTAGACTGTTTTCGAGTTATTGTAATATGTAAAATTGAAGGAAAAGAAAGCTTCCTCCATGAAGTAGCAAAAATTACTAAACGTCGAAGACAAATTAATCGAATGTGAATAAATAACTAGAAATAAAATAGAAATAATCTCTAAATCTGAATTAGTAGTTTTCTACTATGAATTAGCGAAAAGTGAGCCAAGAATTTTACTATTTTTTTTAGTAGAAAGATACTAATTTTTCGTAGAAAACTACTAATTTTTTTAGTAGAAAACTACTAATTTTCAGTAGAAAAGTACTCATTGAAATAGTGAAACTTTACTTTTAAAATAAGTAGTTTTTCTTACTAATTTAATTAGTAGTTTTCTCCTAAAAAATTACTAGTTTTCTAATAAATATTAGTAGTTTTCTACTAAAAATAGTAAAATTCTTACTTATTTAATAGTAGCTCACTTTTTGCTAATTCATTAGTAGAAAACTACTACCTAATTCAGATTTAGAGAGTAAGTGACTAGAAATTGAAATAAGAACAGAAATAACTGGATAGTAAAAATATCTCGGGATTATCAAAATGTGAAAAATGCGATTTATAGAATATGTAAAAAAATAACTAGATTTTGAAATTAGCAACAAGCAGTTGTTAGAAATGATTTCAAAGGTAGATAGATAACTAGAAATTAAGGAAGAACAAATAAGATATTCAGAAAAATAACTGAAATGAAAAAAATGAAGATTTATAATGTAAATGAATAGAAAAAATGGGATAGAAATAAATGGAAAATTAAAAAAGATATTTAAAGAAAGTAAACCGAGAGAATTAAAAATAATTACTAGAAAGTTTCGAATTAACTAGAAAATAATAGAAATAAATAGAAAAAAAGGGTAAAATTACTTTAAAATGACAAAATAAACCAAAATAATTAGAAAAAAATAACTAGAAATTGAGGATATCTAGTATAAATTGTTAGAAAAAAAGTGAGAAGTTAAAAAGTAACTAGAAAACACAGAAAAAAATAATAATGAATAAATAGTTGGATTTTAAATGTTAATAACCAGAAACAGAAAAATTAGTAGAAAGTTTAGAAAATATCTAGAAATTTAGGAAAACATTTTTGCAATAAGTAAAAATATCTTAAAAGTGTGTAACTAAAAATTAAAGAATTTAACTACAAATGTTAAAAAGTAACTAGAAATTAAAAATGTAGCTAGGAAAATCTAAAAAAAGTTTTTTAAAAAGGTGACAAATATTTGTAAAATAAATAAAAACAACCAAACAATAAAAAAAATAAGTAGAAAGGGAAAAATCTTGAGCTACTTATTTATTAGTAAGAAGTAAAAAATATTATAAGAAAATTACAAAGTAACTAGAAAGTTAAGATAATAACTATATTTATGCTAAGAGTGGATAATTGAAAATATTACTAATAATCGTCGTAAAAACTGTCAATATCTAGGAATTAATAAAGTAGAATAACCAGAAATTAAAATGAGAAAAATATAACTGTAAAATATCTAGATATGGAAAAAGGGCAACTAGAAATTAAGAAATATCTACAGTGCCCAAAAAAAAAAGTAAATTTTGAAAATGAAAACCAAAAAATGTTTTAAAAAAACACCCCCTATTACTTAAAAATGACTAATTTGAAAACAAAAAGTCTAATAATTATATTTGTATTAATTATTTAGTAGAAAACAACTAATTATTACTTAAATTCACTCTTAGGTTATGTCAAAAATATTAATAATAATTTAATAAAATTCTGTTTACTAATTGAAGTAGACAAATTTTAACTATTTTTTAGTTCTTTTATTAATTAACAGTTGAAGAAAAATAATCAGAAAATGAAAAGTAGCACTGGGTAAATTAAATAGAAGAAAATAGAATTTGGAAATTAAATAGAATTACGATAATGATGAAAATATGTAAAATATAAGAAGTAACTAAAAAAAAGTGGAAATTATGTTCATTCTGTGGATATTTCGTTTCTACGTAAGCAAAAATTTGCATAAAAGTTAATTGGAGAAGCTATTAAAAAAAAAAGGAATTTTAAATGCAAAAGAATGAAAATACAGAAATTATTTTACGATATTTTGATCAATTATAAACTTTATATAAGTCAATCTATTCGTTCTGAGATAAGGAATATGATTTTTGTATTCATTAGGTTTTATTTTTAGCATGGAACAAATCTTCGCAAAAAACGAGTGTTTTCTAATGATAAAAGTTGCTCAAAAAAATTTGATTTAGTATTTTCAAAAATCCCTGTGTCTAAATTTAGATATTTATAAACTTAATAAGCCATGCAAATTTTTTTGAAATCGGTTGAAACGTTCTCGAGATATCTTGTCGACAAAAAAAGTTACATACACACACGCATACACACACACACACACACACACACACATACTTTCTAAATTTAAATTAGTCAAAAATAACTAATTATTCTCTCTAAATCTGAATTAGTAGTTTTCTACTATAAATTAGTCAAATTCATGGATCATTTTTCTCTAATTCATATAGTAGAAAACTACTAATTCTTAGTGGAAAACTACTAATTCTTAGTAAAAAACTACTAATTCTTAGTAGAAAACTACTAATTGAAATAGTGAAACTTTACTTTTAAAAAAAGTAGATTTTTTTACTAATTTAATTATTTGTTTTCTACTACAAAATTAGTAGTTTTCTACTAATTCTTAGTAGTTTTCTACTAAGAATTAGTCAAATTCTTACTATTTTAATAGTAGCTCACTTTTCGCTAATTCAGTAGTAGAAAACCACTAATTCAGATTTAGAGAGTTAGTCAAATCGTGGCTGAGTTTTTATTTCTCCAAATAAGTAATTATTAGTAAAAATATAACTAGAATATAGTTAAAGTTTAACTAATTGAATTAGTAAACAGAATTTTACTAAAATATTAGTAATTTTGACATAATTTAAAAATGAATTTAACTAATAATTAGTTATTTTTTACTAAATGGTTAGTAATTCTAATCTAATTAGTAATTCTAACTCTAATTAGTAATTCTAATTCTAATAGTTAGTAGAAATATAATTATTTCAATTAGTAACTGAGTTTTTACTTTGAAATTAGTTATTTTTAACTAATTCAGATTTGGAGAGTACATCTGGAAATTTTCTTAAAAATAAAATTTTACGCTTTTTAGATGAAAATGAGTCGATTTAGACTCTTTTAAAAAAAACAAAAATCTTAACGATAACAAACCTTCCTCTATAAGGAAGCAAAAACATTTATATTTCTACTTATTATTTGATAAAAAATAACTTATAATTAGTTAAATTAATTTTTAGGTTATGTCAAAAGAATTAATATTTTGGTAAAAGTTTGTTTACTAATTTGGATTAGTCAAATTTTAATAATTTTTTAGTTATTTTTTTACGAATAATTTTTTTTTTTCACTAATTGCGGAAATAAAAACTTAGCCGCAATTTTATTAACGATTAATTATTTTTAACTATATAATTCAGATTTAAGAAGTACACTTCGAAATTCAAAATATCTGAAAATTGAATTGTGGGATACTGATTGTGGAATCCGGGTAAGGAATCTCTGATTTAGAATTAGAATCCTGGAATAAGGAACGTGGAATATTAATTGCAGAATTCGGGAACTAAATTTGGAATTTAGGATTTGGAATCCAAGAGCTGGAATCAGGAATGCGAAATTTGAGATATGAAACGCGGAACGTGGATCTGGGATTTAGAATTCGAATCCTGGAATAAGGAACGTGGAATACTAGTTGCAGAATTCGGAAACTAAATTTGGAATTAGAGATTTATAATCCAAAAGCTGGAATCAGGAATGCGAAATTCGAGATATGGAACGCGGAACGTGGATCTGGGATTTAAAATTAGAATCTTAGAATAAAGTACATGGACTACTAATTGCTGAATTCGGGAACTAAATTTGGAATTCAGGATTTGGAATCCAAGAGCTGGAATGGAATACGAAATTCGAGATATGGAATGTGGATCTGGAATTTAGAATTCGAATCCTGGAATAAGGAAATGGAATACTAGTTGCAGAATTCGGGAACTAAATTTGAAATTTGAGATTTATAATCCAAGAGCTGGAATCAGGAATGCGAAATTCGAGATATGGAATGCGGAAAGTGGATCTGGGATTTAAATTCCTAAAAGTGGAATATGGAATGTAGAATCCGGAATCTTGAATACGATATGTAGTATCCGGAATAAGGAAACTCGAATGTGGAATTCGAATTCAGAATCCGGAATTCGGATTTATAATCTGAAATGTGGAATTTGCATCTGGGATCTGGAATTAGAACAGTAGAATAAGGAATGTAGAAGACGGCTTGTAGAATCCGGGATAAGGAATTCTGAATTTTGAAATCTAAAATTTAGATCCCAAGATTTGGAATCTAGGATTTGGAGTCAGGAATGTGAAATTCGAAATGTGAAATTCGTGATAAGAATCTGGAATTTAGAATCGAAAAGGGTAATTAGGGATGTGAATTTAAATTCCTAAAAGTGGAATCAGGGATGTGGATTTAAATTCCTAAAAGTGGAATATGGAATGTAGAATACGGAATCTTGAATACGATATGTAGAATCCGGAATAAGGAAACTCGAATGTGGAATTCGGATTCAGAATCCGGAATGTAGAATTCGGATGTATAATCTGAAATGTGGAATTTGCATCTGGGATTTAAAATTAAAACAGTGAAATGAGAAATGTAGAATACGGGATAAGGAATTCGAAATGTTAAAATCAAAAATTTAGGTTTGTAGAATCTGTGATAAGAAATTGGGGATGCTAGAATCCAAAATTTAGAATTCGAACTTAGAATCTGGAATGTAGACTTAAAACTCTAAAATTCAGGATCTACCTACAATTCCCACCACCAACAAATCTATTATAATTAAATCAAAATTTCAAACTAATTACTTGCCTACAATAATTAACAACAAAACCCCCAGATTTCTATGCACTCTAGAAATTGTCCCTTCCTCCATAAGACTTTATGAGAGTTGACATTTGGCATATCAACGCATGCGAATTTTACACCCACATATATTATATTGTGTGTACTGTAGACATTTATACATATGTGCATCTATGGATTGCACTTGCATAGGTGGAAACGGTGCAGATACCATTCCCTGCCGTAAAGCGGACTCCGAGGGGATATTATTTCAAAAGCTTTGGGAGCATAATTCTCGCGGTCGCATTGAAGACCGGCCAACAACAATGGTCGATTTTAATACACCTCGTGCCGAGGTATACTCTACATTTGACGTGCGCGACGTGAACAAAAGTCACAGCCAGATGAGGGAGGAATCGAGAAAGGAAGTGAGAAATGATAAAGAAGGAGAGATAAATCAAGACCAAAGAAGAAGGGTGATTTTTCGAGGGTGGAAGGGAGAGAAGCGTGCAAAAGCGCACGCAAAGAAAAACAAATGAATTCTGCTCGAAACAATTGAAGCCTGCATGAAAAAAGGGTTGCTAGCCTTTTATCTTGACTGCCTTGTCCCCCTCCCACCCTATTTTTCTTCTACATCCTTTTTTCAACAAGATTCAACCGGGATATTTGATTTAACTCGCAGTAAAATTCCGGCTTTGTTATTACATTTATATTATATTTTTTAGCATTTAAAATACTGTCGTAAATTGGAAAAATATAGGTTACTCATATTGGCGCTTAGGTCTATTATCCCATGGCACTATACGGGAAAATGAATCTAAACAGTGACTTACCTAAGTTTCTCTATACAAGGGATTAGATAAGTAATTTATTTATATATTTAAGGTAAGGATATTGTATTTAAACACAAAAAACAGAAATTTATAATTGTGCTGTTACTAATTAGTGTAGTAACAACTAATTAAATTGAGAACAATAAACTACTTTATTTACATTTTTAACTACAAATTAAATAAGTCAAAACCATAAAACCAACAAGACTTTATAATCGAAACCATCTTTTCTATTGCAATTTCAAGTCACATATTTGTGCCCGGGATAAAGCACTGAAATTCCGGTTTTGTAATTATATTTATATTATATTTTTTTAAAACACTTTTTCAACAAGATTCAACCGGGAAAGTTTTATTTAACTCACACTAAAATTCCGAGTTTGGAGTTATAATTATATTATATTTGTTATCACTTAAAATAATGTCGTAATATGAAAAAACATAGGTAACTGACATTGTTGCTAAGGAGCATTTTCGCATGGCTTCTTACGCAAAAATAAACCTAAACAGTGACTAACCTAACTTTCTCTATTCAATGACTGAATAATATAATATAATATAATAATAATTATAATTCATAATATATTTTTAAACCATATTTTCTTCAATTCATTGCAATTTTATTAAGTCACATATTTGTGCCCGGGATAAAATACTAAAATTCCAGCTTTGTAATTTTATTTACATTATATTATTTATTATAATTTAAAATACTGATATAAAATAAAAAAACATAGGTAACTGACAGTGGCGTACCTGGAAGAGCAAAGGCCATGGGGCAAAAAGGAAAATGGGGTCTCAATTATAAACAATAATTTACAATTTTAATTCATTCATTCACTCATTCTGTCCACACCTAAAATTTGTGACTAGATATTTTTTCTTTTAAAATTTTAAAACATATTTCATCTTTTCAAAATGCTCTCAAATTTTAAATTTATAGCAATTTTAATTTCTTCAAATTTCGAGTAATGTAAACTTGCGTTGATTAAAAGTTTAATTATTCCACGTTTCAAAACTATTAAATTTGATGTGATTTAAAAATTTCTTAATTTTTAATAATTCTTTTCTATTATGATTTCAATTACTTAAGATACAATTTTGTAAGCTATTTTTATCATTTTTCAACGACATTCGACAATTCATAATTATTTTTATTGTTTTTAAGTTGTTTCCCTAATTCTTAAATTTACCTTCCTCAAATTTTAATTATTCTGTTTAGTTTTGTCAATCCCTTTTCCAATATTAATTATTTTTGCATTGTCATTGAATCAATTTAATTATTGATTCCTAAATTTTATATTATTAATCACAAATTTAAATTAATTTTTTAATTTACCATTATTTTTGTCATTTTGCAATTTTTATTTTGCAATTTCGAATTATTTTAATAATTTCTGAATTAATTTCCTGAACTTTCAAATATATATCTCAATTTTCAATTATTTTGTTCAATTTTCATTTCTTTTTATTACTAGAACTCCCAAAGCACATTACGCGTCTATCTTAAGCTACCTACAATCTTTGTCTCTCTATGCCGTAACGGACGAACAGCATAACAGCTAAAAGCGTAACAGGACTATAGCTGGCTGATTTCTTATATAGGATTTTGCAATTATTCTCCATCTTTTAATATTTTAATTATTTTTCAATTAATTTCCTAAACTTTCAGTTATTATCTCAAATTTAGACTACTGTCATTAATTCTCCATGTTTTTAACAATTTTTTTATTATTTTCGTCATTTTGGCATAATTTTCAAAAATTTCGATTATTTATCTAAAATTATTATTAATTTTAACGCAAAATTTAGACAAATTTGGGTCAGAAAGACCCATCTTAATTATATTTTAAGTAATTTCACAAAGTTTGGTGTCAAAATATTTATTATTTTAAGAGAAAATTTGCGGACAAATTTTGCCTATACCATTGACGTAATTCTCCGTCACATGCCCTTAATTAAAAAATTTAAAGTAATATTGTAATTATTTTATTTTTTTAAACAAATTTTTAAACATACATATATAAAATATATGATTTTTTCAATTATTTCTCTCAAATTTTATTTCCTGTCTTCAATTTTCATATTCAAACTATTTTCATCATATTTCAATTCTTTTCTCAATCTCAAATTATTTTTAGCATATTTCAATTATTTTTTTCAATTTTGAATTAATTTTATAGTTTTTTAATTATATTTCTCAAATTGTTAATTTTTATTCTCAATTTCTAAAATTATTTTCTAAGATTTTAAAGTATTTTTCTAAAATTTTAATTATTTTCTTCAATTTTCAATTACTTTTATTTGTTTTCATAATTTCTGAATTGATTTACTGAAATTTCAAATAAATATCTCGATTTTCAATTATTTTGTTCAATTTTCATTTCTTTTTATTATTTTGCAATTATTTTTTCCATCTTTTAATATTTTTATTATTTTTCAATTAATTTCCTAAATTTTCAGTCAGTATCTCAAACTTAAATTATTGTCTTCAACTTTCAATTTTTTAAACGATTTTTCAATTATTTTCTCTCGCTTAAAATCAAATTCTGTAATTTTATATTATTTTCTCCGACTTTTATTGTTTTCATTCTTTTGGCATAATTTTCAATTTCAGATACTTTTCTCAATCTTAAATTATTTTTAGCATATATGAATTATTTTTTCAATTTTAAATTAATTATATCGTTCTTCAATTATTTTCGTCGATCGTTAATTTTTATTCTCATTTTATAAATTTTTAAGTATTTTTCCAAAATTTCAATAATTTACTTCAATTTTCATTTATTTTCATAATTTCAAAATTTTTTATTAATTATCGTAAACTTTAGTTATTTTTAGCTTTCCACAATTCTTTTCTCCAATTTTTAGTTATTCACATTTTTTTCAATTGATTTCCAAGATCTTAATGTATTTTTCTCAAATTTCAATTATGTTTTTTTTTAATTAAAAATAAAATTCTGTAATTTTTTTAATTATTTCACTCAAAAGCGATTTATTTTTTACAACTTATCATTATTTGTATTATATTTTAATTATTTTCCTCAAGTTTCAAATTGTAAAATTATGTTTTAATTATTTTCAAAAATTTATATTCATTAATATTTAATTTTTTTTTATTTCCTTTATAATTTTCAAAATTTTGAACTATATATCTAAGATTTCAATTATTTCATTCAATTTTTAATTATTATATAATTTTTTATATTATTTTCTTTAATCTTAAATTACTTTCGTTCTTTTTCGTAATTTCCAAAAAGTTTTCAATTTCTTCTGTTTAAATAAAAATTATTCTCTTTAATTTTAAATTATGCTTATCTTGTTTCATTTATTTCCTCTAATTTTTAATTTTTTTCTTTTTTTTTTATGAACTTCTGAAAGTTTTAAGTATTTTTCTGAAATTTTTCTTCAACTTTACTTTATTTAAAATATATTATGTAATTTTTTTAATTATTCTCTCAAATTTTAATTATTTTTTTCAATTTTATATTATTTATCTCAATTTTCGATAATTTTTTTTTAAATTTTCAATTATTTTCCCTAATTTTTCATTATTTAATTTATTTTTAAGATTTTCAAGTGTTTTTCTCAAATTTGAATTATTTTCTTTATTTTTAAAACATTTCTATGATTTTTTAAGTTACTTTCTCCAATTTTTGATTGATTTAATTTTTTTTCAATTAATTAGAATAATTTGGAATTATTTTGTTTAATTTCTATTATTTTTTGCAATTTTTTTAATTCTAAAATTTTTTTAATTTTTTCCTAAAAAAAAGTTTATTAGGGTTCACTGAGGGCCCCCTGAGCCTTAATAGTTATGTCACTGGTAACTGATATTGCCGGTAAGGAGCATTTTCGGATGGCATCTTACGCGAAAATGAACCTAACAGTGTCTAACCTAAGTTTCTGTATCCAATGACTGAATAGTAATATAACATACTTATAAATATAAGGTAAAGATAAGAATTAAATAAGGATAATTAAATTAAACTAAATTTAAAGGATATATAAATACTAAAAACAATAAATTTATAATTATTCTCTTATTAATTCCATTGTAATGACAACTAATTTAATAGAAAACAATAAACTACAATATTTGAATTCTCAACTACAGATTAAAAACGACAAAATTGTAAAACTAACAACACCTTTTACTACAATCAAAACTACATTTTCTTTAATCAATTTCAATTTTATCAATTCACATATTTGTGTCCGAGATAAAAAACTAGAATTCGGATTTGTTATTATATTCACATTATATTTTTTATCATTTAAAATACTGCTGTAAAATAAAAAAAACTCAGGTAACTGACAATGCTGCTAACGAGCATTTTCGCATGACAATTTACGCGAAAATGAACCTAAACAGTGACTAACCTAAGTTTCTCTATTTAACGGCTGAATAGTTATATAACTTATTTATAATTATAAGGTAAGAATAAGAATTAAGTAACGATGATTAAATTAAATTAAATTTAAATGATAATTAAATACTAAAAACGAGAAATTTATAATTATTCTCTTATTAATTCCATTGTAATAATAAATAATTTAATAGAAAACAATGAACTACTATATTCTCAACTACAAATTAAAAAAGTAAAAACCGTAAAACAAGCAAGACCTTGTACTATAATCAAAACTATATTTTCTTCAATCAATTGCAATTTTATCATGTCACATATTTGTGCCCGAGATAAAACACTAAAATTCCGGCTTTGTAATTATATTTTTAATAATTTAAAATACTGCTGTAAAATAAAAAAAACTCAAGTAACTGACATTGTTGCTAAGGATCATTTTTGCATGGCTGATTTCGCGAAAATGAACCTAACAGTGACTTACCCAAGTATAATAGTTGAAATAGTCTGAATAGTTATACAACTTATTTATAAATATAAGATAAAAATATTATTTGTAAACACTACAAACCAGAAATTTATAATTATTCTCTTACTAATTCTAATAACAATTAATTTAATAGCGCACAATAAACTACTGTATTTGAATTCTCAACTACAAATTAAATAAATCAAAACCGTAAAATTAACAAAACCTTATAATCAACACCATCTTTTCTTGCAATTTTATCAAGTGCCATATTTGTGCCCGGGACAAAAAATAAACATTAACATAAAGTTGAAAATAATTTTTTTTTAAAATCGCAGTTTTTACAGTGACTTGAGTCGGGACCACCCACGTGATTACAAACGATATTTACGAACGAGAAAGACAAAAGGAGATCGCAAATTAAGCAATAAGGAGAAGGTACTTACTGTCATAGTTAATCCAGAATACTAGGTTGTTAGGTTCCGAAGAGAACAACACAAATTATAGTCCAGGATGGATACGACACTCAATCCTCCACTCTGTCAAGTTTGAATGTCATTGCAATCCGCGCGCACTACATCCCGCAACTCGACGTGTGTCACATCGCACAAAATTGAAAACCGAAATTCCACGTATTGTCCACACGTCAATACGTTGTCACACACAACTTTAAATCGCGAACTTCCGTCCTTTGAAATCATCATCACGCCGGCAAATCGTAGAATCAAAACCTGAAAAAAATCATAGAAATATAGAAATAAAAATAAATTTTAAAAATAATATTAAAAATTGTAGAAAGACACAGAACCGTCATCTTTGGAGTGTCATGAAAAATTAGAAATAAAGAATTTTTAGACAATTGGCACAGAAAGTGGTTTATTTTAACAATATTTTCCAATTGACGTCATTGAGGGCAAAAATACACACTGCACTTTTATCGAAGATTTCACATGTGTTTTTCTTTTTTTTTTTATCCTTATTTTGAGTGAAATTTTTTGGAACGAATTCAAAAACTCACTTCAGTTGTAGACAATTGGAATACTTTGATTCAAGTATTGAGTTGAAATGCAGTTTAAATTCACTGATTAATCCAAAATGTGATTGTAGAAAATAAGCCGGCAAAACGAATAATGAAAACACTACGCACGAGTTAACAAACCTTCGCGCTTCAAGTCCCGCATGAAACTGATTGGCGCTCTGTAGTTGATGCTCGTGCTGACTTGCGAACTCTCACCCCTCCACTATTGCTAACTACCCCGTCGCGCAGTTGCACTTCCCTGTATTTAAATGCAATCGAAGGGTTGTGGAATTACAAAGAGATAATTTACCGATGATTTGACACGTTTAATGCACGGCTTAAGAAACAACTTAAGCGACGTCAAATATAATGTAATTAATCTTTTGTTTTTTTTTTTCTTCATTGCTATTTAGAATATATGGACAAATCTCTGGAACTTTTAATCTCAATGTTTCTCATACTTTTTTTCTTATAAAAAAAGCTTTAAATCACAGCTGATGTTTATCAAAAATTGATGTATTTTTAAATGAGATACACGGAGAAAATGTTTCAGATAAAGTTTACCATGTTAGCATGATACACCTCGGATGAAAGTGATTTTTAGAAAACTTTACCATTCAATTTATAATAGAAATTATTCAAGAATTAGAAATGTTTTATACAAAAATATGGATACACATCACTCTCCAGCATGGTAATTTGATGGTCGGAGGGCGATTCCTCGATTGCCAGAAAGTTGAGTAGTATTATACACAGCACGTGGGAAAACTTTACCATGCTGGATGACAAGGCGCTGAGCTCGAATTCTTGAGCTCAGCGCCCCTCGACAATGTTCTTGTCAAGGCTCCTGCTCACCAGCATGGTAAAGTTTTGCCAACTAGATGATCTTTTCTATTCAACCAAAAAATAAAAAGATTTCCTTCATATTAATTACAGATTTATTTCCTATAGAGATTACTTATTTCGCTAATTATAATTACATTTAACGATACAATCACGATCATAGTTTTAACCTTAAGATTAATTTAATATTCTTTTCAACTATATACAAGACGCGATTTACCTAAACTAAACTTACGCCGCAATATACAAATATCTAAATACACATTCACGCACACCGAACACGCTCGAATACATTTGGAATTAGAGATTCAAACTTTCCTTATATACTAACTGAGTAGAATTGTATCCCTTTATGAGAAACGGTTTTAATTCTTATATCTTTAGACTGAATAATTTTAATTTAAAACAATTATGTGTTAATTATTGCTTCCTTCCTTGATCAATTTTTTATATAAATCAAGTTTCAAAATTTTGGTAATTTCTATTAAATATTTCTTTTTTGTCTTGCAATAATGTGTGAATCGAATTCAAAATGTTAATTTAGAACTTATTTTGTATTTTAAATTCTAAAAAGTACGACCAAAATATTATATTAATGTCAAATAGTTTTTTAATTTAAAAAAAAGTTTTATTTAATGTATAAAGTTATAATTATTCAGTTCATTAATTAAATAAAACTTAAAGGTCTTGTTATAAAAATAACTTGTAGATATTTTAAAAAATATTTTTTATAATGTGTACAAATTTAACAATTATCTAAATATTAAAAATAGGTGTAATTAACAAAATCTTTGACTTTATCTTTTATTCACTCTAGATCAATTTCACTTGTGTTAATTTCGATTTCCGAGACTCCTGTATTATATAATTTTTAAATAAAGTAATTTAATAATTAGACAGAAAATTCTTATTTATTAAAATTTTAATTCTTACAATGTTTAGAAAACCAAATATTCATTTATTAAAAATATATTATATGTATTATATATAAAAATATTAATATAAATGTTATTTAATATAATAATTTTTATAGAAACAAATTTGTATTTTCTGCATTAAAAGTTTAATAACCTAGAAAATCCTATCTGTTCTTTTAATCTGAATTAGTTAAAAATAATTAATTATTAATAATAATCAGAATTTTACTAAAATATTATCTATTTTGATATAACTTAAAAATAAACTAAACTAATAATTATTTATTTTTTACTAAATGATTAGTAGAAATATAGCTATTTGAATTAATAGCTAACTTTTTGATTTCAAGCTAGTTATTTTTAACTAACTCAGATTTAGAGAATTTGTTAAACGTTATTTACGAAAATAAATATTATTTTGAATAAGAATTTGAATAAATAAAAGTTATTACAACTAAAAATTGAAAGTAATGAATTAAGTAGATCTTATAAAGGTATAATAAATGAAAAGTAAGAAAAATAATAATTTTAAAAAATGACATTTAGCTATTTAAAAATAGTAAAGAGTAAAAATTACCATAATTGAAAATTTTCAAAGCAAGAAAGAAACTTTAAAATATAAAAAATCTGCCTTTAAATTACAAGAAATTTTTATTTAAAAAAATTTACAAACATAGAAGTTTAGAAGTTGTAAAATATATGTTTGATAGTTTAATTTTACAATGATAAAAAAACCAAGAAAAGCATCATATCATAAATATTTTAGGTAATTTTCTTTTTAATTAATGTAAAATACAAAAATTGTTTAATTTATTATAAAATTTATCATTTTAGTATTAAATGTAAATAAATATTATGAATTAAACTATTTACAGAAATTTACAATTAAAGAATCAAAATATTATAAGAATTTAAAAAATAAACTAATTGAAAGAGTAGTCAGTAAAATAGGAAATATCTAACAAGTTTTCGTTTAAAATTTTTTTGTCATAGTTTCATGTTATATAATTCAACGTAAGCTAGGCTAGCCTCTAATATAAGTATTAAAATTAATAATTTAAAAATAATTCTTTTTCCTTTTAATAGAAAGAGTTCTTGTGGAATTAACAGACAAATAATATGTGATCGCATCTGCAAATTAAAAATGGAAAAAGAGGGAGAAAGTTTGATTTATCATGCGATAGGAATAAATTGCGAGTTTTGAGGAGAGTTTACCATGCTGGAGAGTCATTGGACTTGACGCTGAGCCCGAACTCCGATTACCCGTAGCATGGTAAACTTCTGCACATTTCTCGGCAAACTCTTTTCAACTTTAATGCACATTTTACAGCTTTAAGCGAGTAGTCTTTTTCAGTCTACTTTTGACTCTCAAGTACCACGTATATGGGAAAATTTTTCTTATTTTTTGAAAATAACTATCAGAATTTTGAACACAATATCTCAATTGTAACTTTGATCCGAGGTCCTGCATATAATATGGGAAAGATTACCTCAAACGTTTTCCCCGTGTATACAGATCATTGTCCAATAGGATGATCCTCAAAATAAAAATTTGCGAATTTTAAAGTTATTACTTTCTCATTTTGTTACTCATCGAAAAAGGAGAGATACGTATTTTTTTATTTTAATATTTAATGGTGATGCATCGACCTGAAAATTTCCCATGTATTTTGCATGGGAAAGAAACAATTTTTTGTAGAAAAGAAAAAAATATCTAGTGACAAATGTCAAGTGTGGACAGAATGAATGAATTGATTAATTAAACTTGTAAATTATTATATATAATTGGGGCCCCATTTTCCTTTTTGCCTCAGGGCCCACAATGGGAAAAAAACTGCATGTGGACAAATTGATTTTTAGCTCACAATTATTATCCGATTTACAACTTTTTTTTTTGAGTTAAAGGTAATAAAATTTTGCACAAAACGTACGTTTTTTATTTTCTAAAAAAAATTGTTAACAATTGTTTATTAAATGTTAAAATAGAAAAAATTTGAATTTAAACGAATACTATTGCTTATTAAAGATACTTACTGTACCAATAACAGTTTTTTGTCATTTTTCATCTTAGAAACTTAGTTCTGTTAAAATAATTATTCCGATATATGATATTTTTTTTAATATAGCTGAGATCAAAGTTAGACAAAGAACGAGACTGTTTATTTGTTAATTAAGAATTATTTAAACAAATGCTTAAAACTATTATTAATTAATGAAAATTATACAGACTGATAATTGTATTTTATTATTAAAAACACTTATTGAAGAAAAAAAAGGACACAAATAGTATTAAAGTTTTTGTACTTGAAAATTGTTTATTTATAAAATTGTTAATAACAATTTTAAGTTATAAGATTTATCAATTTTGACTAAAAATTAAATATGCATTGGATATTTAAAAAATATTTCAAAAGAACGAGTCTCAAACAACTGAAAACATCGATACTATGTATTTGTTAATTAAGCTTTGTTTAAAGATTGTTTAAATAAAAAATGAACTTGGAAAAGTATTTTACGTTAAAATTATATAAAATAGTATTTAGACAAATGAGATCATCCATCACATTATAAGAAACTGCGAAATATAAATTGTTTATAACAATTGTTTAAAATATAATAAATTAATTTTTTATAGTACTAAATAGTATTGATAATAACTTGTAGATAACAAATACACTAAAAAATGTTAAACTTAATAGCTAAAATTCAATAATTTTCATAAAACAATTTTTGTTGACTTATTTGTTTATAAAAAATTCAAAAAAAAATTAAAACAATATTGTTATTGCATAAAATCATTCTTGGAATGTTACTTTAATAATTTTAATTATCATTGGTACAGTAAGTATCTTTAATAAGCAATGGAATTCGTTTAAATTCAAATTTTTTATTTTTTTTTATTTTAACATTTAATAAACAATTGTTAACAATTTTTTTTTTAGAAAATAAAAAACGTACGTTTTGTGCAAAATTTTATTACCTTTAACTCAAAAAAAAAGTTGTAAATCGGATAATAATTGTGAGCTGAAAATCAATTTGTCTACATGCAGTTTTTTTTCCCCACTGTAGGCCCTGAGGCAAAAAGAAAAATGGGGCCCCAATTATATATAATAATTTACCAGTTTAATTAATTAATTCATTCATTTTGTCCGCACTTGATATTTGTTACTAGATATTTTTTTCTTATAAAATTTAAAACCATATTTCACCTTTTTATCAAATTTCAAATTTATATCAATTTTAATTTCTTCAAATTTTAGTTAATGTGAACTTGCATTGATTAAAAGTTCAATCTATTTATCCACGTTTCAAAAATAGTTAATTTGAAGTGATTTAAAAATTTCCTCTATTTTTAATAATTCTTTTTTATTATGATTTCAATTACTTAAAATACAATTTTGTAAGATTTTTATCATTTTTCAACTATTTTTTACAATTCTTAATTATTTTAATTGTTTTTGAACTGTTTCCATAAATCTTAAATGTACCTTCCTCAAATTACAATTATTTTGTTTAGTTTTCTCAATCACTTTTTCAATATTATATATTTTTGCCTAAACATTAAATAAAATTAATTATTTATTCCTTAAATTTATATTATTCATAGCAAATTTAAATTAATTTTTTTAATTTACCACCATTTTTGTGATTTTGCAATTATTATTTTCAATTTTAAATCATCTTCATAATTTCTTAATTAATTTACTAAACTATCTCAGTTTTTAATTATCTTCCCCATCTTTAAATATTTTCATTATTTTTCAATGAAGTTCCTACATTTTCAGTTATTATCTCAAATTTAGATTATTGTTTTCAATTTTCAATTTTTTAAACGATTATTCAATTATTTTCTTTAGCTTAAAAACAAATTTTGTTATTTTATATTATTTTCTCCGATTTTTAATTATTTCCATTTTTTTGGAATAATTTTCCAAATTTTCAATTATTCATCTAAAATTTCAATTATTATTTTCAATTTGGAATTAATTTCTTTAAATTTCAGTTAATGTGAACTTGCATTGATAAAAAGTTAAATTAATTCAAGTTTTAAAAATACTTAATTTGAAGTGATTTAAAAATTTCTTCAATTATTAATCATGCTTTTCGATTATTCTTTAATTTTATATTATTCATCGCAAATTTAAATTAATTTTTTTAATTTACCACCATTTTTGTCATTTTGTAATTATTATTTTCAATATTTAATCATTTTCATCATTTCTAATATTCTAATTTAATTTACTGAACTATCTCAATGAGTCAATTTACAAATATTTTCCCCACCTTTTAATATTTTCTTTATTTTTCAATTAATTTCCTACATTTTCAGACATTGTCTCCAATTTAGATTATTGTCTTCAATTTTCAATATTTTAAACGATTTTTCAATTATTTTCTTCTGCTTAAAAACAAATTCTGTTATTTTATATTATTTTCTCCGATTTTTAATTATTTCCATTTTTTTGGAATAATTTTCAAAATTTTCAATTATTTATCTGAAATTTCAATTATTTTTTTAAATTTAGAATTAATTTCTTCAAATTTTAGTTAATGTAAACTTGCATTGATAAAAAGTTCAATTACTTCAAGATTTAAAAATACTTAATTTGAAGTGATTTAAAAATTTCTTCAATTATTAATCATTCTTTTCGATTATTCTTTAATTTTATATTATTCATCGAAAATTTAAATTAATTTTTTTCATTTACCACCATTTTTGTCATTTTGCAATTATTATTTTCATTATTAAATCATTTTCATCATTTCTAACTTGATTTACTGAACTATCTCAATTTCCAAATATTTTCCCCACCTTTTAATATTTTCTTTATTTTTCAATTCATTTCCTACACTTTCAGTTATTGCCTCCAATTTAGATTATTGTCTTCAATTTTCAATATTTTAAACGATTTTTTAGTTATTTTCTTTTGCTTAAAAACAAATTCTGTAATTTCATATTATTTTCTCCGGTTTTTTATTATTTCCATTCTCTTGGCATAATTCTTAAAATTTTTAATTATTCATCTGAAATTTCAATTATTTTTTTTAATTTGGAATTAATTTCTTCAAATTCTAGTTAATGTAAACTTGCATTGATTAAAAATTCAAATAGTCCTCGTTTCAAAAATATTAAATTTAAAGTAATTTAAAATTTTCTATTTTGATTTCAATTACTTAAAATACAATTTTGTACTATATTTATCATCTTTCAACTATTTTCTACAATTATTATTTTAATTATTTTTAAATTGTTTCCATAAATCTTAAATTTACTTTCCTGAAATTTCAATTATTTTTGTTTAGTTTTCTCTATCACATTTTCAATTTTAATTATTTTTGCTTGACAATAAATTAATTTAATTATTTATTCCTCAATTTTACATTATTCATCGCAAATTTAAATTAATTTTTTTAATTTTCCATCATTTTTGTCATTTTGCAATTTCAGTTATTATCTCAAATTTAAATTATTGTCTTGAATTTTCAATTTTTAAACGATTTTTCAATTATTTTCTTTCGCTTAGAAACAAATTCTGTTATTTTATATTATTTTCTCCGATTCTTAATTATTTTCATACTTTTGACATAATTTTACAAAATTTTAATTATTTATCTGAAATTTCAATTATTATTTTCATCAATTTTCGATTATTTCTGCGTTTTTTTTAATTATTCCCTTTAACTAAAAATTTTAAGTAATTTTGTAATTATTTTCTTTTTTTAAACATATATTCTGTGATTCGTTCAATCATTTCTTTCAAATTTTATTTATTTTATACAACTTATCATTATTTGTATTATATTTCAATTATTTTCTTCAAGTTTCAAATTGTAAAATCATGTTTCAATTATTTTCCAAATTTCATATCCCTCAATTTGCAATTTTTTTCATTTCTTTTATAATTAGCAGATATTGTTAACAGCTCGATATTTGACTTCATTAATTACTTTATATTATCTGCGATATTTGCAATCACATAATTTATAATTGTTAGTACCCAGTGTACGAAAGGGCTCTTCTTTGTTTTTTGCCAGTTTATGTAAATAAATAAATAAATAAATAAATAAATAATTACAAAATTTTTTTTCTAATTTATCTGAGATTTCAATTTTTTCATTCAATTTTCTATTATTTATTTGATTTTTTATATTATTTTCTTTAATTTTCAATTACTTTCGTTCTTTTTCGTAATTTACAAAAAGTTTTTTATTATTTCTGTGTAATTAAACATTATGTAATTTTTTCAATTACTTTCACAAAATTTAATTATTTTTTCAATTTAATATTATTTATCTTAATCTTTAATCATTTTTTTTTTCAATTTTCAATTATTTTCACTAATTTTTCATTATTCAATTTTTTCAATTTATCTTTAAGATTTTCAAGTAAATTACTCAATTTTAAATTATTTTCTTTATTCATAAAACATTTCTATGATTTTTTAAATTACTTTCCCCAATTTTTAATTGACTTCATAGTTTTTTTTTCAATTTATTTACAATTGTTTCAATTATTAATTTCAATTATTGCGTGTAATTTTTTCTAATTACAAAATTTAATAAATTTTGGCCTAAAACAACCAACTTAACTTTTCTGAAAATTTTGAAATTTTAACCCCCGTGAGGAGATGTAGGGGGGTAGAAGTGGTTTGGGGAAACCTGAAAATAATATTAGTAATATTTGTTTTAGTTCCAAATATAAATTTTAGCATTAAATTCTAGAGATAATAGTTATAAATATTTTTAAACGATTTTTCCATATGTTTGAAATTTTTGGGGTATTTTTACGGCCTTGTAAAAAATAGTTAATAATAAAACAATGATAAATAAATTACTGGATGTCATTGTTTGAGCATTTTCCAAGAGAAACAAAGTAATCCAGTTAAAAAATATTGATTTTTCATGATTTTATTGCAAATCTTCCCCTGCAAAATACATGGGAAATTTTATGGTTGACGCATCACCATCAAATATTAAAATAAAAAAAAAAAAAAAAATACGTATTTCTTGTTTTTCGATGAGTAACAAAATAAAACGGTGAGAACTTTAAAATTCGCAAATTTTTATTTTCTGAAACACCGTTATCGGGCTTTTCGGGGTCGCTATTAATAAATTTTATGTAAAAAATTTATTTTTCCAAAAACCCGATTCAATATGGCAAATTCAAACTTTTTTTTTTAAATTTCTTACATTTTTACATTTTAATTATTTAGTTTTTGATCATCAATAATAAAAAGAAACTGCTCTCTAAATCTGAATTAGTGATTTTCTACTAATGAATTAGCCAGAAATTGGTTTATATTAAATAGTGAAAAATTACTAGTTACTAATTATTAGTTACTAGTTATTTAACTGTCAAATTAGTAGTTTTTCACTAATAATTAGTAATCAGGGTGTTATGTAGAATTTTATTAGCCTTAAGTTACTAAAAAGAACATCTAAATCAGTTAATATTTGTGGACTCTATGTTAATTTTACCACAGATAATTTTTTTATCCCACTGTATGGCGGGGGAGGGGGAGGGGGGGTTATGGAATAATGAGTATAAAAATAGCACTTTTTTGAGAATTTTTGTAAAAGAAACTGTTAGAGTTTCTGTATTAAATGTTTTGGCTTAAACATTCACAACTATTGAATATTGCCTTATTATATCGGCCATTTTGAATTTTCGGAATATTTAAAATGTCAATAAAGTGACCATTATTACCCTAGAGCAATAATGGATACTTTTTTGACAGCTCGCAAGTGAATAAACTACCCTTTATTACGCTAGGACATTAATGGGCACTTTATTGAGCACTAAAAGAAAAAACTTAGCATGCACACGGGGAAAACGTTTGAGGTAATCTTTCCCATATTATATGCAGGACCTCGGATCAAAGTTACAATTGAGATATTGTGTTCAAAATTCTGATGGTTATTTTCAAAAAATAAGAAAAATTTTCCCATATACGTGGTACTTGAGAGTCAAAAGTAGACTGAAAAAGACTACTCGCTTAAAGCTGTAAAATGTGCATTAAAGTTGAAAAGAGTTTGCCGAGAAATGTGCAGAAGTTTACCATGCTACGGGTAATCGGAGTTCGGGCTCAGAGTCAAGTCCAATGACTCTCTAGGGGTCCGTATCATTTTGACACAAATTTTTTCGGGCAACTTGTTATATTGTACTCCTGATGATGAATGTTATATTTTACTCCTTCTGAAATAAAAGATTTTTAAGTCTTATTTATTAAATAATTGATTTTAATACATTAAATTAATATTAAAAGACTTACTTAATCCAATCAATTCAATTATTGAATAAATAAAACTTAAAAATCTTTGATTTTAGTAGGAGTAAAATATAACATTCATCTTCAGGAGTACAATATAACAAGTTGCCCGAAAAAATTTGTGTCAAAATGATACGGGCCCCTCTCTAGCATGGTAAACTCTCCTCAAAACTCGGAATTTATTCCTATCGCATGATAAATCAAACTTTCTCCCTCTTTTTCCATTTTTAATTTGCAGATGCGATCACATATTATTTGTCTGTTAATTCCACAAGAACTCTTTCTATTAAAAGGAAAAAGAATGATCTTTAAATTATTAATTTTAATACTTATATTAGAGGCTAGCCTAGCTTACGTTGAATTATATAACATGCAACTATGACAAACAAATTTTAAACGAAAACTTGTTAGATATTTCATATTTTACTGACTACTCTTTCAATTAGTTTATTTTTTAAATTCTTATAATATTTTGATTTTTTAATTGTGTATTTCTGTAAATAGTTTAATTCTTAATATTTATTTACATTTAATACTAAAATAATAAATTTTATAATAAATTAAACAATATTTGTATTTTACATTAATTAACAAGAAAATTACCTAAAATATTTCAGATATGATGCTTTTCTTGGTTTTTTTATCATTGTAAAATTAAACTATCAAACATATATTTTACAACTTCTAAACTTCTATGTTTGTAAATTTTTTTAAATAAAAATTTCTTGTAATTTAAAGGCAGATTTTTTATATTTTAAAGTTTCTTTCTTGCTTTGAAAATTTTCAATTATGGTAATTTTTACTCTTTACTATTTTTAAATAGCTAAATGTCATTTTTTAAAATTATTATTTTTCTTACTTTTCATTTATTATACCTTTATAAGATCTACTTAATTCATTACTTTCAATTTTTAGTTGTAATAACTTTTATTTATTCAAATTCTTATTCAAAATAATATTTATTTTCGTAAATAACGTTTAACAAATTCTCTAAATCTGAGTTAGTTAAAAATAACTAGCTTGAAATCAAAAAGTTAGCTATTAATTCAAATAGCTATATTTCTACTAATCATTTAGTAAAAAATAAATAATTATTAGTTTAGTTTATTTTTAAGTTATATCAAAATAGATAATATTTTAGTAAAATTCTGATTATTATTAATAATTAATTATTTTTAACTAATTCAGATTAAAAGAACAGATAGGATTTTCTAGGTTATTAAACTTTTAATGCAGAAAATACAAATTTGTTTCTATAAAAATTATTATATTAAATAACATTTATATTAATATTTTTATATATAATACATATAATATATTTTTAATAAATGAATATCTGGTTTTTTAAACATTGTAAGAATTAAAATTTTAATAAATAAGAATTTTCTGTCTAATTATTAAATTACTTTATTTAAAAATTATATAATACAGGAGTCTCGGAAATCGAAATTAACACAAGTAAAATTGATCTAAAGTGAATAAAAGATAAAGTCAAAGATTTCGTTAATTACACCTATTTTTAATATTTAGATAATTGTTAAATTTGTACACATTATAAAAAATATTTTTTAAAATATCTACAAGTTATTTTTATAACAAGACCTTTAAGTTTTATTTAATTAATGACCTGCATAATTATAACTTTATACATTAAATAAAACTTTTTTTTAAATTAAAAAACTATTTGACATTAATATAATATTTTGGTCGTACTTTTTAGAATTTAAAATACAAAATAAGTTCTAAATTAACATTTTGAATTTGATTCACAGATTATTGCAAGACAAAAAAGAAAGATTTAATAGAAATTACCAAAATTTTGAAACTTGATTTATATAAAAAATTGATCAAGGAAGGAAGCAATAATTAACACATAATTGTTTTAAATTAAAATTATTCAGTCTAAAGATATAAGAATTAAAACCGTTTCTCATAAAGGGATACAATTCTACTCAGTTAGTATATAAGGAAAGTTTGAATCTCTAATTCCAAATGTATTCGAGCGTGTTCGGTGTGCGTGAATGTGTATTTAGATATTTGTATATTGCGGCGTAAGTTTAGTTTAGGTAAATCGCGTCTTGTATATAGTTGAAAAGAATATTAAATTAATCTTAAGGTTAGAACTATGATCGTGATTGTATCGTTAAATGTAATTATAATTAGCGAAATAAGTAATCTCTATAGGAAATAAATCTGTAATTAATATGAAGGAAATCTTTTTATTTTTTGGTTGAATAGAAAAGATCATCTAGTTGGCAAAACTTTACCATGCTGGTGAGCAGGAGCCTTGACAAGAACATTGTCAAGAATTCGAGCTCAGCGCCTTGTCATCCAGCATGGTAAAGTTTTCCCACGTGCTGTGTATAATACTACTCAACTTTCTGGCAATCGAGGAATCGCCCTCCGACCATCAAATTACCATGCTGGAGAGTGATGTGTAGCCATATTTTTGTATAAAACATTTCTAATTCTTGAATAATTTCTATTATAAATTGAATGGTAAAGTTTTCTAAAAATCACTTTCATCCGAGGTGTATCATGCTAACATGGTAAACTTTATCTGAAACATTTTCTCCGTGCACTGGTACAGGTGCTTAACGCATAAAGTACTATATTATTGTGACTTTTTCCTCGGAAAATAAATTAAATTAAATTAAAAAATATTATTCGATAATTCGTTTTTTTTTTTTTTGCATCCCTTGGTGAATCGAGTTATCGAGATTCCACTGTATTTCACAACATTTCATAATTCTCTAAACGCTATTTAATTTCATAATTGCTTTTTTAAAGCGAAATTAACGAAATGGCAAAAAGGTCTAAGATCTTTTGAAACATTTAACACGTTCTCTAAGAGTAGCGCCTCCTACTTTTTTGTTACATTGTGAAAAGCAGTTGCACACAGTCTCAGAGTGGCGTTAGCATTGTTATCACCACCCCAGATATCATCGCTCCGCTGTTGATTCATTCAAAGCGTTGAAAGAAACCGCGGTCCCCTCAGCCTCCTGTTATTCTCGATTCTCCGTCGCCAAATCTATTTCTCCGAATATGTTATACCCACTCCATACATAAATACGTATACACCCACACTGCCTCTGTATAAAGCAGAATGGGATACGCTCTCGTTTTGTAACGCGAATGAAAGGTTGCGGTATTGGGAAGCTTGATAGGGAAAGAAAATTACTTTTTTCTCCATCCTCTGAAATATACTATGAAATGCTCTGTTGTATTCCCACACCCATTCAACAGAATGCGATATTGAGCTTCACTCATTTTTATTTCAATGCTAAACATTCATTTTGCTCGTTCTTTTGTGCTCTTAGAACCTCATGTTACGATTTAACACAATCATCTCATATCCTTCAATACTAATTTTTTCTTACAAAAAGAAAGAAAGAAAGAAAGTTTTATCATTCTTATAAAATGTGCATCATTTTTAATTTTTGATTCTATATTCTTTATTCCGAGATTCTGCATTTTGATATCGTAGCGCTAATTCCAGTATTCAGCTTTTTGGATTTCGACGTTTTACATCATAATATTTGACGTGATATATGAAGAAACGTAAGAAAATTAATTTCTATTTTTAACATAAAAATTTTTCTAGTTTTTTTATATAATACAAATAATTGAGCGGCCGGGAAGAAGAACTCGATCTACGCTCGAAGGCCTTGTCTGTCTCTTTTTTCCTGAGATAAAATGATGGAAAAATTATCTGGAAAAAAAAATTCGAGAAAATAAAAAATGAAAAATTGTAATCGATAGAGCAATTGAATACGCACATTTTTTCTTAATATAATTTTTTTGTCTGACTTTTATTTATTAAGATAAAAATTATAAATTGAATTTATTTCTTGATTGAAAATAATAAAATTTTAATAATCAACTCGTGATATCTCAGAAACCAATGGATGGAAAAAGTTTCAATTCCACTTATCTACTCTAAAAACAATGGAGATTCTACTAAGTTTGTTGAAATGATAAAAAATGTTTAATTTGATTGTGATTTTTAACAATAAAGTAGTCGTTGTCGTTATTTGGTCTTTACTGACTTTGAGCAAAAAGTCATAGTGAGGAAGTATTGAATTTTGTAAACTTAAATCGTACAAGTTATTCAATAAAGAAGTTGAAAAACTTCTTTAAAAGGAGCTGCCATTTTAATAATATGTAATTTTAAAAAATTGTTGCATATCCTGTAGCTCATTAAAAATATTAAATAAAAATTTACTATTATTCTGAAATTCATTGATTTATTTAATTTATTAATGTTTATGAAAAATTGTTCTAATTCATCATTTATTACATATTAATGTTTTTATTTAAATTAAATTTTAAACTAGTAATACTTTTTCATTCCTAATATATTTTATAAATTAAAAAGCTGATTTTAGTTCACGCGTGACATAAAATAAGTGACTAACTAAATTGTTCATAAAAGCTGAAATAATTAAGGGATCGAAAAAATTCTTTTTGGTAAAACTTTCTAATACCCTATTGAAAAACTGGTATGATTTAAGTTCACAAAATTCAATACTTCCTCACTATGACTTTTTGCTCAAAGTCAGTAAAGACCAAATAACGACAGCGACTACTTTATTGTTAAAAATCACAAACAAATTAAACATTTTTTATCATTTCAACAAACTTAGTAGAATCTGCATTGTTTTTATAGTAGATAAGTGGAATTGAAACTTTTTCCATCCATTGGTTTCTGAGATATCACGAGTTGATTATTAAAATTTTATTATTTTCAATCAAGAAATAAATTCAATTTATAATTTTTATCTTAATAAATAAAAGTCAGACAAAAAAATTATATTAAGAAAAAATGTGCGTATTCAATTGCTCTATCGATTACAATTTTTCATTTTTTATTTTCTCGAATTTTTTTTTCCAGATAATTTTTCCATCATTTTATCTCAGGAAAAAAGAGACAGACAAGGCCTTCGAGCGTAGATCGAGTTCTTCTTCCCGGCCGCTCAATTAGTCAAATATTAACTTTAATTTTAGATCAATTGATTCGTTTTGAAGCAAGAAATATGAATTTTGTAATTATTAAGTTGACTTTAAACGACAAACAAAATTCTAAAAAAAAAAATCGAAATTTCGTAAAAAAATTTTTAAGGTTTATTTTCAAACATTTTTGTACCTGATTACAAATTCTAGAAGTAAAAATAACCATACAAAATTCTATTAAAATTCGTTAAATCAATTTTGAATTATTCCACAAGCATGTGGAATTAGGAACAGTGGCGTAACTATCAAGGGGTCAACCCTAAGAAACCTTTTTTTAGGTGAAAACTTAAAAAATTTCATAATTAAAACATATTACAAGGAATAATTGAAGCTAAACAAAATAATTGCAAATTAATTGAAAAAAATAGGAAATCAATTAAAAATTAGGGAAAGTAATTTAAAAAATCATAGTAATGTTTTATAAATAAAAGAAATAATTTAAATTTGAGTAAATTACTTGAAAATCTTAAAAATAAATTGAAAAAAATTTAATAATGAAAAAATAGGAGAAATAATTGAAAATTGAACAAAAAATTATTAAAAATTAAGATATATAATATTAAATTGAAAAAATAATTAAAATTTGTGAAAATAATTGAAAAAATTACAAAATATATTTTAAATAAAGGAAGGTTAAAGAAAATTTCAGAAAAATACTTAAAACTTTCAGAAGTTCATTGAAAAAATGAAAGAAATTAAAAATTAGAAAAAATAAATTAAACAAGATAAACATAATTTAAAATTGAAGAGAATAATGTTTAATTAAACAGAAACAATTAAACTCTTTGGAAGTTAAGAAGAACAAGGAAAATAATTGAAAATTAAAGAAAATAATATAAAAAATCATATCAATAATTGAAAATTGAATGAAATCATTAAAATCTCAGATAATTAGTTTAAAATTTTTGAAATTATAAAAGAAATGAAAAAAATTGAAAATTGAAAGATATAAAATTTGGAAAATAATTGAAAAATGATGTTACAATTTAAAACTCGAAGAAAATAGTTGAAATATGATACAAACAATAATAAGTTGTAAAAAAAAAAATTTTTTAGAGAAATAATTGAAAACATCATAGAATATATGTTTACAAAAAAAAAATTACAAAATTACTTAAAAATTTTAATTAAAGAGAATAATTAAAAAACCGCAGAAACTTGAACTTGGACTAATTGAACTTTTAATCAATGCAAATTCACATTGACTGAAATTTGAAGAAATTAATTCAAAATTGAAAACAATAATCGAAACTTCAGATAAATAATTGAAAATTTTGAAAATTATGCCAAAAGAATGAAAGTAATTAAAAATCGAAGAAAATAATTGAAAAATCGTTTAAAAGATTGAAAATTGAAGAAAATAATCTAAATTTGAGATAAGAACTGAAAATGTAGGAAATTAATTGAAAAAGAACTAAAATATTAAAAGATGAAGAAAATAATTGAAAATTAAGATAGTGCAGTAAATTAATTAAGAAATTATGAAAATGATTAAAAATTGAAAATATTTTCAAAATTGAAAAATTTTGCAAAATGACAAAAATGATGGTAAATTAAAAAAATTAATTTAAAGTTGCGATGAATAATATAAAATTGAGGAATGGATAATTCAATTTATTGAATGTCAAGGCAAAAGTAATTAAAATTGAAAAAGTGCTTGAGAAAACGAAACAAAATAATAGAAATTTGAGGAAGGTAAATTTAAGACTTACGTAAACAATTTAAAAATAATTAAAATAATAATTGTAGAAAATAGTTGAAAAATAATAAAAATAGTACAAAATTGTATTTTAAGTAATTGAAATCATAATAGAAAATTTTAAATTACTTTAAATTTAATATTTTTGAAACAAGGACTAATTGAACTTTTAAAAAATGCAAGTTCACATTAACTGCAATTTGAAGAAATTAATTCAAAATTGAAAATAATAATTGAAATTTCAGATGAATAATTGAAAATTTTTAAAATTATGCCAAAAGAATGAAAATAATTTAAAATCGGATAAAATAATATGAAATTACAGAATTTGTTTTTAAGCAAAAGAAATTAATTGAAAAATCGTCTAAAATATTGGAAATTGAAGCCAGAAATCTAAATTGGAGATAGTAACTGAATATGTAGGAAATTAATTTAAAAATAATGAAATTATACAAAGATGGGGAAAATAACTAAAAATTGAGATAGTTCAGTAAATTAATTAAAAATTATGAAAATGATTAAAAATTGAAAATAATAATTGCAAAATCACAAAAATGGTGGTAATTTAAAAAAATTAATTTTAATTTGCGATGAATAACATAAAATTGAGGAATAAATAATTAAATTGATTTAATGTCAAGGCAAAAATAAATAATATTGAAAAAGTGATTGAGAAAATTAAACGAAATAATTGAAAATTGAGGAAGGTAAATTTAAGATTTATGGAAACAGTTCAAAAACAATTAAAATAATTATGATTTGTAGAAATAGTTGAAAAATGATAAAAATAGTACAAAATTGTATTTGAAGTAATTGAAATCATATAATAGATAAGAATTATTAAAAATTGAGGAAATTTTTAAATCACTTCAAATTAAGTATTTTCAAAACTTTAATTAATTGAACTTTTAATTAATGCAAGGTCACATTAACTGAGATTTGAAGAAATTAAAATTGCTATAAATTTTAAATTTGAGAACATTTTAAAAAGGTGAAAGATTGTTTAAAATTTTATAAGAAATAGACGTCTAGTGACAAATATCAGGTGTCGACAGAATAGATGAATTAATTAATTTATAATTGGGAAAAGGAATTTGGAATATGAAATCTACAATGATTAATGAGGAATGTCAAATCTAAAATGTAGAAGAAGGGATTTAAAAAATAGGAGAAGAACTCGGCTATAAAATGGGAAATGGAAAGTTGGATAAAGAATCGGGATGTGGAATCAGGAATTTAGGATGAGAAATATAGAATGTAGGAAGTAATATTGAGAACCTGGGAAGAGGAATCTGGAATGTGAAATTAAAAATGTGGAATCAGGAGTGAGAAATCTAAAATGTAAGAACATAGGTATAAGAAAAAAAAGAAAGATTCGGAATGTAAAATCTGGAATATGGAATTTAAGTTGTGGAAATATGTCTTCTGGAATGTGAAATTACGAATTTAGGATTTGGAATCTGGAAAGAAAAATCTGCAATGTGGAATTTGCAATTTATTAACAGAACATAGAAAGAGGGATAAAGAATCGGGATTTGGAATCAGGAATCTAGAATGAGGAACAAAAAATGTAGAAAGTTTAATCGGGAATCTGGAAAGAGGCATCTGGAATGAAAAATCGAAATTCTGTAAACACGAATTTAGGACTTGGAATATGAAATTTTTGAAGTAGAAAAGAAAATCTGAAAACAAGGATCTGGAATGTGGGAACTAAAATGTAGAAAACGGGACATAGAAGATGGAATTAAGAATCGGGAACGTCGAATAATGAATAAGAAATAAGGAATCAGGAATCTTTGGAATCAACAAACTAGAAAGAAAAATTTGGATTGTGGAATCTGCAATGTGGAAGACGGATTATAAAGTGGGTCAAAGAATCAGGAAGTAGAATCAGGAATCTAGAAGGAGGAATAAGAAATGTAGAAAATAAGAAAAATACAGAAAATAGACAGCAGTCTTAAGATTTGTAATCTGAAATGTGTAACCTAAAATTTCAAATGAGGAATCTGGGATATTTAGAATTTGGAATATAGGATGCGAAATCTAGACTGTAAAATGTGGATGTAAAATTCGGAATGTGGAATCTGGGATTTGGAATATGGAATGTATGATCGTGGTCGTGGAATCCAAATTATAGAACCTTGAAAATGGAATCTTGAAACCGAATAAAGAATGTGGAATCCAGGATGTGAAATCTGGCATTTGGAATCCAGGTTTTAAAATCTAAGACGTAAATTCTAGAATGTTGAATCCCGTATGCAGAAAGTGAGATTTAAAATCAGGGTGTGAAATTTGGTATGTTAAATGTAGAATATGAAATCAATAAGTTACATAATCGACTCCCTAGTTACAAACCTACTTTAATTTTAAAATCAGAATGTTTCATCTTAACCTAAAAATCTCCGTTTCTTTTTTACTTGTAGCCAAACACCAATCCTAAATTCAGTTTACGTAGCTTTGTCTCTTTGACATTTGCTACGTCTTATTGTCCTATTGTACAAAATTTACCTACTGTTTCTTTTTACAAAAGAGAACAATTTCAATTCTAATAATTCGGAACAATTCGAACGACAAACGTGATCCATTATCTCATTAAAGCAAAAAAAAAATACAAGTGTTGCGCAGGCGTCGCAGGTCTACAGGATACGATTATTAAGTTCTGCCTATTGTTACAGCCTTCGCTAAACGGAATGCAATTCATAAAAGTTGACCATTCGCCCGGAGGAAGTCGTATAATTGAGTCCGTCTCCCAGACCTCCGGACGTAATTATAAATCTTCGTCTTTCAAAATTCCTATTGATTTTCCATCAAATTTGTCTTCTCGAAACTAAAGAATATCTCGAGTTAAAAAAGAAGGAACTGTCCTAAATTAATAATTAATTTGTGAATTTTAATTCGTTCGTCTTATTCCTCTAATTCCTAAACGTTTTTCAACGAAACTATCATTCTATTTACATTGATCAATTAAGCAACCCTTCTCGGAGTGTAAGGTTTCATTCCAATTCAAAGATAAATCCGTTATTGTTCTGTCATCTCTTGTATTTTAGGTTGATGTTTTCTCCACCATGAATTAATGTACAATGTAATATACTGAACTTATTATTATCTAAATTAAATAATTAATCAGAATTATAAAATTCTATTGTCCGAATTTTTTAATCTCTGTTTCAAATCATTTAAAACTACTTTAACTATATTATCCTTAAGTTCTGCCTTAGTGGCTTCAATACAATCAAGACTCGAAATAAAGTAGTGCGTTCTAGATTTTTTTGGTAGAAACAATACATAATTTCTTCAAATTTCAGTTAATGTGAACTTGCATTGATTAAAAGTTCAATTAATCCAGATTTCAAATATATTAAATTTGAAGTGATTTCAAAATTTCTTCAATTTTTAATAAATCTTTTCTTTTATTATTTTAATTACTTAAACTACAGTTTTGTAGTATTATCTACATAATATTAATAATAATTGCAATATGTGTGTAACCGGATTTGGCACACGGATAACAAAAGAAAGGGTTTATAAATATGATTAGATTTTGTTAATAAAAATAGTTAGTTGATCGTTGATGTGAGTTCTGTTAAGATTGACATTTGTAAACGTTAAATAAACATTAAACATTTCTTGCAAATTAGTATTTAACTTTGGAATTCTTTTAAATATTCTGCAATTTTTTATTATTGCTTCCTCATAGAGGAAGCGTTGTGATCGTTAAGATTTTCGATTTTCCAAAAATAGTGTAAATCGACTCAGTTTCATCTGAAAAGTTCAAATTTTCATTCCTGAGAAAATGTCTGGATGTGTGTGTGTGTGTGTGTGTGTATGTGTATGTGTGTGTGTATGTGGTAAATTTTTTGTCGCCAGGATATCTCGAGAACGCTTCAACAGATTTTAATAAAATTTGGATGACATATGAAGCTTACAAATATCTAAATTTGGATACAGGGATTTTTGAAAATACCCAATCAAATTTTTTTGAGCACCTTTTTTCATCGAAAATTTCGTTTTTTGGCAAAAAATTTTTTCATGCTGAAAATTCAGACAAATGAATGAAAAAATCATATTCCTTGTTTCAAAACGAATCGATTGACCTATATAAAGTATATAATTGACCAAAAACTCACGTAAAAAATCATGATTTTTCAGTTTTTTTCATCAAAAAATCTCGTTTTTGGAAATTTTTTTAAAAAAAAAATTTTCTTCATGCTAAAAATTCAACCAAACGAATGAAAAAATCATATTCCTTGTCTCTAAACGAATCGATTGACCTATATAAAGTATATAATTGACTAAAAACCCACGTAATAATTCATGATTTTTTTTTTCATCGAAAAATCTCGCGATTTGCCAAAAAAAATTGTCATGCTAAAAATCCAACCAAACGAATTACAAAATCATATTACTTGTCTCAAAACAAATCGAGTTACTTATTAAGCTCATGAATATCTAAATTTGGACACATAATTTTTTAAAATACCCAACAAAATTTTTTTTAGCATATTTTTAAACGAAAAATCGTTTTTTGACAAAAAATTAATGAATACTAAAACCATATTCCTCATCTCAAAACGAATTGATTGACCTATATAAAGTTTATAATTGGTGAAGAATTCGTAAAATAATTCATTTTAATAACTTCCTCAATTAACTTAAAATATTAATTCTTGCTTCCTCTATGAGGAAGCAAATTATCTTGCTTCCTTGGAAGCGAAGTGTCCATGAAATGGACAGAATTCACACCTAGTTTTTAAATTATTTCTCTAAATCTTAAATTTACCTTCTTTAAATTTCGATCATTTTGTTTAGGCTTTTCAATCACTTTTCCCATTATAATTATTTTGCCCTTGACATTAAATCAATTTAATGATTTACTCCTAAATTGTATATTATTCATTGTAAATTAAAATTCATTGTTTTAATTTATTAATATGTTTGTCATTTTGCAATTATTATTTTCAGTTTTTAGTTATTTTAATAAATTTTTAATTAATTTCCTGAACTTTCAAAAATATAGGGTCAGTTGGGGTAATTCGGGACAATATTCTTAATTTTCACTAATAACGTAAGTTTTTTATTTTAATAGGCAATACTTTTGGTTTTCTTTTGCATTAACTTTTTACGTCACTTCCCTAGAATAATTCTATCGGTTAGTAGATTTTATAGATGACCCTGAATCGCGAAAAACTGCTGTCCCGCATTACCCCGACGATTTTGTCAAAATGGCAAAATTTAGGGGTAATTCGGGACAGAATTTTTTCTAAGAAAAGACTACGAAAAAAGTTATCTAAAGTATACTACTGTGTTAAGGGATAAAATAGCTTGAAAAAAATTCATAATAGATATATGATACTTTAATCATATGAATGATAATGTATCATATATGTTCAAAAATCAACCATACCGTAAGTAACAATGTGAAAAATTAAATAACTTGAACACATTTTAAGAGATTTATCTTAAACTTGGTAAAAAAAGATTTTTGGGGTCGCTGAAAATTAATCTAAAATCAGACATTTAAAATTAAAAATGACGAATTTAATAGGACGGACAATTCTGAAAAAAATCGTAAAAATTGATCTAATTTGCTTCAATTTTGACACCCGAAGGTTATCTAATACGAATTTGAAGTCTTTCTTTCGCTCTCTTTTTCTCTTTTGCTCTCTCTCATTCAATCACTAACTTTTCCTCTTAAATTCATTTACCTGTAGCTCGTTTTTGTAGGTATCCTTTACGAATTAGCAGTAAGAACGATCTATTTTTCACTGTGAAATATTATATTATGCCTAAATATTATACTTAAACTCGAGAAAAGTATAATAAACCTTTTTTTTTTGTAATTTTACACTGCAAAAATAGTGTAGTGGTCAATAAGATGCAAGTTTGTTCAGCTGTTATCAAAAAAAATTCATTTAAAATTCTGTCCCGAATTACCCCAGTTTTGTCGAATTCTCGGGGTAATGAGGGACAGATTATTATTATTATATAAATTAACCAAGAACAAAAGCCCAAGTGAATTTCAATTACAGTATTAATAACACATAAGAAATAGTTATTTATGACACAAGGACCCTAAATGGCACTTTATAGTACGAGTATGTATCGTAATACGAGCCTAAGTCTAATCGCAGCGGTTCCCAAACAAGCCGTAAAAAAACCGATGTATATCATTGGTAAATGTCTATTAATATTTAAAAAAAGGCAATTTAATAAATAAATACAATGTTGGTATTACTACGAGATGGTTTGCATTACGACACGTGTATTACTACGAGTGTTTGTGTTACTACGATGGCAATACTACGAATAAATTTCACCTTAGAAATTACTTAAAAATTTTGATTTTCGCTAATTAAGTATACGGAAAAAAAAAATTTTTATAAATCAATAGTTTTTATTATTTATTTATTTATCAACATTTATATTTCTCTAAACTAATTTTATATTGAAATAGAATAATATAGAATTAAGTTTAAAATCACTTTGTAGAATCACAAAAAAGAACAAATAGGTTCTGTTTAAGCAAAGTTTAAATCAAATATATATAAATATACGTATTAAATTAATGTTTCGTGTTTTTCTTTTTTGGAGATATTTAATTTTTTCTCGATTTCCTCCTTCTCTTTTCTATTCATTACTGCTTCTTGGGTTTTTTGCTTTTTTCTTTAATTTCTTGCAGCTTTTTCTGATGCTCTCTTTTTAATTGACCACTTTTTTTTAGAAATAATATCTTTCTTTGGCATCTTTTCTTTCACTAAAAGCACTTATATTTAAACTAATATTAACTCACAGTGCTCATTAACAGTTGTCATTATTCAAAACATATTTGTAGGTTAGGTCAATCAACTTTTTTTGTATTGTCGTAATAGATGCATGCGCATAAAATGCTGTACACATTACTACATTTAAAAATAAATAATGGAAATATTAAAAATTGTTAACATTTTTAAATATTACAATAGGGTCAGTTGGGGTAATTCGTGACAAGGGGTAATTCGGGACAAACGATATTTAAGCTAAATTTACAGACTTTTAAATAAGTACGATATAAATATTTCAACCTCAGATCACCTACAAGAAGTTCTGAATATTTGCCAATTTTTCAATTGTCAATTGTCAGCCAGGTATAGGAAGATAATTCATAATTAATAAAAAGTTGACAATCGAAGAAATACTGTTTCAGTAGTTTTTCTCGTATTTGAAAAAAAACAATCCTAAAAATTTAACAAAAATTTTTTCTTATGTGTTATTAATACTGTAATTGAAATTCACTTGGGCTTTTGTTCTTGGTTAATTTATATAATAATAATAATCTGTCCCTCATTACCCCGAGAATTCGACAAGACTGGGGTAATTCGGGGCAGAATTTTAAATGAATTTTTTTTTATAACAGCTGAACAAACTTGCATCTTATTGACCACTACACTATTTTTGAAGTGTATAAAATTACAAAAAAAAAATGTTTATTATACTTTTCTCGAGTTTAAGTATAATATTTAGGCATAATATAATATTTCACAGTGCAAAATAGATCGTTCTTACTGCTAATTCTCAAAGGATTAGCAAATTAGATCAATTTTTACGAATTTTTTCAGAATTGTCCGTCCTATTAAATTCCCCATTTTTAATTTTAAATGTCTGATTTTAGATTAATTTTCAGCGACCCCAAAAATCTTTTTTTACCAAGTTTAAGATAAATCTCTTAAAATGTGTTCAAGTTATTTAATTTTTCACATTGTTACTTACGGTATGGTTGATTTTTGAACATATATGATACATTATCATTCATATGATTAAAGTATCATATATCTATTATGAATTTTTTTCAAGCTATTTCATCCCTTAACACAGTAGTATACTTTAGATAACTTTTTTCGTAGTCTTTTCTTAGAAAAAATTCTGTCCCGAATTACCCCTAAATTTTGCCATTTTGTCAAAATCGTCGGGGTAATGCGGGACAGCAGTTTTTCGTGATTCAGGGTCATCTATAAAATCTACTAACCCATAGAATTATTCTAGGGAAGTGACGTAACAAGTTGATGCAAAAGAAAACCGAAAGTATTGCCTATTAAAATAAAAAACTTACGTTATTAGTGAAAATTAAGAATTCTGTCTCGAATTACCCCAACTGACCCTATTTACTTTATCTGGAAATAACTTTACTTTAAATGTTTCTCTCTCAAATATATTCAAATAAATTAATATCAAAAAGGACTTTCAACCTTCTGAAAGCAAAATTCTGTGTTGTCATGCTGAGTAGTAACTTTTAAAGCAATTTTAAATAAATTAAAAACAATTTTCCAGAAGTTTTCAGCAATAATAATGTTCTTAATACATTAAAATTATAAAATATTAGTTTGTAATGCATTATTTATTCAAACAAATTTTTTTTCCACTATTTTAGGCTGATTCGTAGTAATAGGAGCATTCGTAGTAATTGGTACATTTACCCTATACCTTGCTGACAATTGACAATTGAAAAATTGGCAAATATTCAGAACTTCTTGAAGGTGATCGGAGGTTGAAATATTTATATTGTACTTATTTAAAAGTATGCAAATTTAGCTTAAATATCGTTTGTCCCGAATTACCCCTTGTCCCGAATTACCCCAACTGACCCTATCCCAATTTTCAATTATTTTGTTTAATTTTCATTTCTTTTTATTATTTTACAATAATTTTCCTAAATTTTCAGTTATTATCTCAAATTTACATTATTGTCTTAAATCTCCAATTTTTTAAACGAATTTTCAATTATTTTTATTATTTTGGCATAATTTTCAAAAATTTCGTTTATTTATCCGAACTGTCAATTATTTTTATCAAATTTCGATTGTTTTTGCAATTTTTTAATTATCCTCTTTAATTAAAATTTTAAAAGGAGTTTTGTAATTATTTTCTTTTTTTAAACATATTATTTTATGATTTTTTCAAGTATTTCTTTCAAATTTTATTTACTGTTTTTAATTTTTTATATTTAAATTAATTTCATCATATTTTAATTATTGTATTTAATTTAAAATCAATATTATCATTTTTTAATTATTTTCCTCGATTGTTAATTATTATTCACATTTTTTACAATTAGATTGTAAG
This sequence comes from Ganaspis brasiliensis, assembly GCA_037103525.1. Classification (NCBI taxonomy): domain Eukaryota; kingdom Metazoa; phylum Arthropoda; class Insecta; order Hymenoptera; family Figitidae; genus Ganaspis; species Ganaspis brasiliensis. Next base: position 2,193,088 of record JAZKLR010000492.1, read on the forward strand.
ATTTTTAAGAATTTTTCTAAAGCTTCAATTATTTTTTCAGTTTTTAATTATTTTCATTTGTTCTCATAATTTTCAAAAAATTTTAAAAATTGTCTTAAATTTCAATTATATTTAGCTTTCTTCAATTTATAATTATTCCCTTTTTTTCAATTAATTTTTTCAGATTTTTAAGTATTTTTCTCAAATTTCAATTATTATTTTTGTTAAATTCTGTGATTTTTTCAATTATTTATGTCAAATTTAAGTTATTTTTTCAACTTATCATTGTTTGTATTATTTTTCAATTATTTTCTACGTTTTAAATTTTATAATCATTATTCAATTATTTTCCCCATTCTTAATTCTAAAATTAATATTATTCTCAAATTTCCCATTTTTTTCTTCAATTTTAAATTATTCTCCTTCTATTTCATAATTTCAAAAATTATAAACTTTTTACCTGATATTTTAATTATTAAATTCAATTTGAAATTATTTATATTATTATTATTATTTTTTATTTATTACTTACGTTCTTTTTCGTAATTTATAAAATATTTTTAATTGATTACCTCCCTGAACTTTCCATTACTTTATTCAGTTTTCAATTATTTCTATCATTTTCTTGTATTTTATGTTTGTTCGGTATTTTTTGCAATTATTCCTCTTAAATTAAAAATTGTTCTCTTCAATTTTTAATCTGTTTATCTTTTTTAATTTATTTTTTCTAATTTTTTATTATTTTCTTTTATTAACTAATTTCTTAGATTTTCAAGTATTTTTCTCAAATTTCAATTATCTTTTTTAAATAAAAAAAGTTCTGGAATATTTTGAATTATTTATTTCAAATTTCTTTTTTTTTCAACTTATCATTGTTTCTGTCTCATATTCCAATTATTTTCTTCAAGTTTTAAATTTTAAAATCATTTTTCTATTAGTTTTCCCAATTTTTAATTATGCTTATTTTTAAAATTACTTTCTAAGATTTTTAAATATTTTTTTCAAATTTCCCATTATTATCTTCAATTTTTAATAATGTTAATTATTTCTTAATTAATATCCCGAACTTTCAAATATATATCGCAATTTCCAATTATTTGGTTTAATTTTCAATATTTCAAACAATTTTTCAAATTATTTTCATTTTTTTAGCATAATTTTCAAAATTTTCGATTATTTCTCTAAATTATCAATTATTTTAATTAATTTTCGATTGTTCCTGCGATTTTTTAATTATTCTCTTAAATTAAATTTTTTTAAGTAATTTTGTACTTATATTCTTTTTTTAAACATATATTCTAAGATTTTTTCAATTATTTCTTTCAAATTTTATTTACTTTTTTCAATTTTTCGTATTTAAATTATTTATATCATACAGTCGGGACTCTCATGGATGCAATCGTAGGGCATGGTATGCATCCATGAGAATCGTAAACATTCAGAACCGAACCAATTATTATTCTCTTTTTTTCAATTAATTTTTTCAGATTTTTAAGTATTTTTCTAAAATTGTAATTATTATTTTTGTTTAATTATGCAATTTGTTCAATTATTTATTTCAAATTTAAGTTATTTTTTCAACGTATCATTGTTTTTATTACTAATATTTGAATTATTTTCTTCAAGTTTTGAATTTTAAAATCATTTTTCAATTATTTTCCCCATTCTTAAATCTAAGATTAATATTTGTCTCAAATTTTCCATTATTTTCAATTTATTTCATAATTTCAAAAATTTTAAACTTTTTACCTGATATTTTAATTATTTAATTCAATTTTAAATTATTTATATTATTATTATTATTATTTTAGTAACTTTTTTTTATTAACTAATTTCTTAGATTTTTAAGTATTTTTCTTAAATTTCAATTATCTTTTTTAATTAAAAAAAGTTTTGGAATTTTTCCAATTATTTATTTCAAATTTATTTTTTTTTAAATTATCATTGTTCTTATCTTATTTCCATTATTTTCTTCAAGTTTTAAATTTTAAAATCTTTTTTAAATTATTTTTGCTAATTTTAAATTATTCTTATTTTTTTAAATTTTTTAACATTTTTCTCAAATTTACCATTATTACTTTCAATTTTTAATTATTTTCATTATTTCTGAATTAATATCCTAAACTTTGAAATATATATCTCAACTTTGAATTATTTTGTTGCATATTCATTTTTTTATCATTTGGCAATTATTTTTTTTACCTTTGAATTATTTTTCAATTACTTTTCTAATTGCCTAGTTATTATCTCAAAAATTAATTATTATTATCAATATTTCATGTTTTAAACGATTTTTCAATTATTTTCATTATTTAAGCATAATTTTCAAACTTTTCGATTATTTCTCTGAATTATCAATTATTTTTATCAATTTTCGATTGTTTGTTAGATTTTTGTTTTATTCTCTTTAATTAAATGTTTTTAAGTTATTTTGTAATTATTTTCTTTTTTTAAACATATAGTCTTAGATTTTGTCAATTGTTTCTCTCTAATTTTATTTACTTTTTTAAATTTTTCGTATTTATATTATTTATATCATATTTCAATTATATTTTTCAAGTTTTAATTATTTTTATCATTTTTTAATTATTTTCATCGATTGTTAATTATTGTTCTCATTTTCTAAAGATATTTTCTAAGATTTTTTAATATTTTTCTAAAATTTGAATTATTTCCTTCAATTTTTTAAATTATTTTCTTCAGTTATTAATTACTTCCGTTCTTTTTCATAATTTCCAAAAAGTTTTTAATTATTTTTTTTCAATTAAAAATTATTCTCTTTAATTTCGAATTATGTTAACCTTTTTTATTTATTTTCTCTAATTATTAATTATTTTCTTCTTTTTTTTTTTTTTTTTTTTTTGATGAACTTCTAAAAGTTTCAAGTCTTTCTCTGAAGTTTTTCTTAACCTTTATTTCCTTTATTTAAAGTATATTATGTAAGTTTTTCAATTACTTTCCCATATTTTAATTATTTATTTCAAATTTAAATTATTTGTGCCATCGCGTGTTAATTAATTTAGTCAAACTTCAAATTACTACAATTAGTTTTTGGATTTTTTTTAAGTCTATTAGGGTTGCCCCTGAGGGCAAAATCATGTTTACATTGATTGCATCGAAAGAAATCGTTTTTATGCTTGTTCCAAGAATAAGATATTTGTCGTAAACACTAGTCTGCTTCTGTCATGCGCAAAACAGTTTAACATAACCTCAAATTCTCGAGTCTATAATATTTTATTCTAGGACCGATTTTAAGCACAATTCATACTTGATCCAATGAATTTTAGCATTGACACAAGAAAAGTTTTCTCTCAGTGATTAACATCAAATTTTTCATCAGCTTCTGTAATAATGTAATTCAATTGTTTCTTTTTTTAAACACCATAGCTCGTAAAGCGTGCCCCTAAGAAGACTGTATGGGACGTAAGTGAAGGTACCCACACTGATCTAAAAAGACAATTGCTAGGGAAAGAATGGCTTCGTAAATGTGGTAGCTTGAATAAAAGAATACGAAATAAGAACGACTGGTGTAGAGAGAGGTGGTTTGTATATATGTATATAAGTGTGTGTGGGTGTGTATATATATATATATATATATAAATCCAAAAGGAACCGGTGGGGGTGGCACCAAGCACCTATACATTTAAATAAATAGCGTTTCATTATAACTTTTGTGCGCGCGTTACTGTCCGCCTGACAATGCCTGAAACAAAGCGCCCTTCTATTGTTTGCGAAATAAAAGACCGCCGGCCCTCAACATGGCCGCCGACGACGACTACTATACTCGCCCTGCCGTCTACATCTTCGCCTGCATCCTCCTTAATTCTCTTTTGTAACCCTTACACATGCAACATAGAATTTTTCCGGAAAATCTCAACTCTCGGAATAAAAACATTAATTAGTCCTTCACATTGGTAACAAAGGAAAATTTCTTAATGTCGGACCCCAATTTCTGAACTTGGATTTACGAAGAGGAACCGAAGGTTCTTCTAAACGTGAAAGAAAATTAATTTTTTTTTTTATTGTTTATTTATGTAATTAATGGGTGGAACTATTTTATTTTTACCAGGCTGCGAATAATAATTTAGTTATAATTATTATAGTTTTAGTTAGGTTAGCTGTTTTAACTTTATTAGAACGAAAACTTTTAGGGTATATATTCAAATTCGTAAAGGGACAAATAAAATTTTAATTAAGGGGGTATTTCAGCCTTTTAGGGATGCAATTAAATTATTAAGGAAAGAATTTTTATTGTAACAAATTTAAATTATCTATTTTATTTTATTAGCCCAATTATAAGGATAGTTTTAATACTAATAATATGATTAATATTTCCAAAATTTTATATATTAATTTATATAGATTTAAGAATTTTTTTTTATTTTTTAAGAATAGGGGTTTATATAATAATAATGAGAGGCTGATCATCAAGGTCTATTTATTCAATTTTAGGGAGAATTCAAGCCATTTCACAATTTGTTTCTTATGAGGTTAGATTTTAATCATTTTAAGGAGAATAATATTAACTGAAAGATTTTGATTTTATATATTTAATAAAATTTCAAGAATATTTATTTATAATAATATATTTATATCCAATTATATTAATATTTTTTATTAGGATTATTGCTGAGTTGAATCGTGACCCTTTTGATTTAGCTGAAGGTAAATCAGAATTAGTGTCAGGATTTAATACAGAATATATAAGAGGGGGATTTGTTTTAATTTTTATAGCTGAGTATAAAATAATTATATTAATAAGAGTTTTATTAGTAATAGTTTACATACGAATAAAGATTAATTTATTATTTTATATAAAAAGAATATTTATTATAATAATTATTATTCTATTTCGAGGGAGATTCCCTCGAATTCGATATGATAAATAAATAATATTAATTTGGAAAAGATTTTTAGCTGTAATTTTAAATATTTTAATTTTCATTTATATAATGAAATTATAAATTATAATTATATATAATTTTATTAAATTAATGAACTTGTTAAAGTATATATTTTGAAAATATAAAAAAGGAAAATTTTATTCCTATTAATTTTTAGTGAAAGATCTATATTTCAAAAGTTTAAGAGCTCGAATTATAAATTAATTAATATCTCAATACTTTATTAGTTTTTAAATAATATAGTTTTAATTATAAATTTATAATTTATTTTATTTTATTTTATAAATTTATAATTTAGGTCATTTCAAAATTTATTTATAAAAAGGTAAATTTATTAAAACAAGCTTTAACGTATAGGCAATTTAATGTAATGCGTTAAACTTATCAATTTTCTTGACATTTTTTTAAATTTCTATTTTTTTTTTTTTTTAAAGTTTAATAAATGAAATATTATTTTCTTCATTAAATTTTAGAAATCTAAACTTAAATATAAAAAACATTATGTATCTAATAATAATTTTTAGTTTAATTATCATTTTATAATAAAATTATTCAATTACAATAAGTTAATAATGAATAACTATATTAATTAAACAATTTTATAATTTTATATTTTTACTAAAAAACCAAAAAAAGGTAAATTATTCCTAATAATTATAATGATTTTACTTAATCCAATTTTTTATCTATTTTATATCTGATGTAATATATTATATGTTTTATATTTTATGTATTTTACGGGGCGGCAGATTTTGCTAAGCCACACTAAAAAAGAAAAAAACAAATTATGTCTGGAAGGGCGGCAAAATGTGTTAGTCCCTTCTTGTATATTTTATATATTTTTTATTTTATTTCTTATTATTTCTTTTTTCTTCCTTCTTCTTCCTTTTACCTTTTTTTTCTTATTATAAATAATTTATATAATTATTAGGTATAAATTTAATACATTTACATAATCTCAAACTAAAAAGTCGTTTTCACCCCAAATAAAAATATTATTCAAATTAATTTCAACAAATTTTAAAAGATACAGTTGTACATTTCTCAGAAAAAATTAGGTTGAGCTAAAATTTGTTATCAAATAATAATAAATTGTGTAATATTTCATTTTTTATTTTATTATTATTTTTTTTATTTATTAGTCAAAATTAGATGAAATTTACAGGTTTTAATCAGATTTAAAGCAAAAACATAAAATGTTAAATAATTATTATTTCATAACAAAACGCAACGATTCTAGTGCTCGCTCCACTTTTGGCTGCAAATAGGCAGAGAGGGGAGGAAACAAAGGAATTGTTGCGTTTTGTTCTTTATAGACATTTACTTATAACTTTTTAACCAATTGAGATATTTTAATTTTCTTTGGCTTATTTTAAAGCTAATAGTTCAAGGTTTAATTCAGCTTAATTTCAAAAATTTTCAATTACTTTTCTAGAAAATGCAACCCACCAAACTTGAACAATGAAAATTCCCAAAAAGCGAAAAATCCACTTGTCTTCACAACATTGAATCTTCGTTTCTATTAATCGAAAAAAGGTTTAAAATAGGACCATTTAAGGGAAAATTTGTAAGTTTTGTCTGTGAGAAATTTCAATTCGATAATATCTGACAGAGTTATCAACATTTTAGGAAAAAGCATGATAAACATAATTTGGAATTTTGAAAATATTTGGCTTGTTAAATTTGAAATGGAAACAACCTGTTAATTCTGTCAGGAAACAAATTCGATCCTAGGAAGGTAAAAATCTTAAGGTTCTTAAATAAATAAAATAATAATTTTAATTAATAATTGAATTTAAATATTTAATTTCCAAATCAATAATTTAAGAAATCAGAATTTATTGAATTTATCCAACCCAAAGCAATGAAAAGCAATTTTTCAAATCTAAATCAAAATTTTATTTATTAATCAATTTTTCATATTTCAATTTCAAATCTCTATATTTTTCAAATTTTTAACCTGCCTATAGTCCCTAATTTTTGGGGTAAATCTATGCCCTAATCTATTTTATTATTAATTTTTATATTTAAAGTATTTATTTTAATGGAAAACAAAAGCTATAGAAATTAATCGCTTTGTATTATCTACCAGTTACCAAAATTTTCTCAAATTCACTAATTAAAAATCTGTGATTGTATTATTATTTTATTTAAAAGAAATTCCAATAGGAATGTACGATCATAGGAAGGTCAAATGAAAAAATAGTCACTTTTTTCAAATTTATGTCATAGCGACGTTTCGTATTTCGTTTCACTTTTGAAATGTGTGGGACTCAACTGAAAGATTTTCAGTTTCGTTTTTTCTTAAAATTTCTTTTTGACGAAAAACTGTAGTTATGGAAAAATTTTTTTATTGTTTTAAAAGGTAACTTTTTCAAATAGTGATGATTTTTATTAACAAATGTTTTTACTGGTGACTATTGTTGTATATTTGGTTTTAAAAACTGTGTTAATACTGATTTATAATAAATATTTTAGCCTGAAGAGGTTGGTAAATTTAACCAACGAAACGTCGCTATGACATAAATTTGAAAAAAGTGACTATTTTTTCATTTGACCTTCCTATGATCGTATATTCCTATTGGAATTTCTTTTAAATATAAAACTATGGAAGGGTACACCAACCGTTTTGGAAATATTATTATTTTAAATATTGTCAAACCTAATTGTTTAAAATATTACTTAATCAAGTTTGCGAGGGGTTTAATCCTTCAAGTGCAGCAGCTCGATGGCAATATATTTGGTATATTGTACTAGCGTCAAGAAGTAAGGAACGGCTAGCGTCTTAATATCGCGAGGAAGGATTAAGAACGAGACTCGCTTAAGAATAGGAGGATCACCTCAGGATTCTAATTAAACGGAAAACAGCTTCATTAAGTTGGTAACTACCCCAGGCCACACACTCCTGTACTAAACTTGCTTCCTGCAACTTCCCCTTGGTCCTCTTATCTAAAACAGTCTTATAGTTCTCCTGCGCAAGTATATATATATATTCCTCTATGTAACCCACAGTTCCCCAAGACACATCTTTCAGTTCTTCGTCCTTCAAAATCTCCTACAGCTTCTCAAGCTACATATCTAATTAATTCTCATTAGCTGTTATACAGATCTGTATATCCTTTGTAATAATTGAAAGACAAAGAAGCTTGTTAGGGGGAGCCGGGTAAATTGACTGTAAATAAGTTCTGAGCAAAATAAAAATGTTAAATGGTAGTTTTGATAAAATATAAACTGTTAGATATTAGAAATCAGGGGAGGTGACTTGTCTGTGGTACTACTGCAAATTCCATAGAGCAAAAAAGTCGCCCTATGGCATTCCATATGGCAAAATTACAAATAAAAAATAAATTTCTTAATAAAATTAAAAATGCATAAAAAATGGATAAAAGCATTTACAATTCGAAGAAAAAGATTAATATTTAAAGAACAAATATCATATTTTGCAAAAATAATTGAAAAAAGGTGAAAGAAATTGAAAATTAATTAATAAATATTGAAACTAATTTGATATTGAAGGAAATAATTAAAATGAAAAAGTTTTATTTGAAAAAATTAAAGAAAATAATTGAAACTTGAGGAAATTTTGAATTTAAAGTTTAGGGGGGAAATTAAAGACTATGAAAATTCATTAGAAATTGAAGAAAATTGTTGAAAAATGATAAAAATAGATGAAAATTGTAGCAAATAATGGAAATCATAATACTAGAAAATAACTATTAAAAATTGAAAAAATATTTAAATATTTTTAAATTTATATTTTTAAAGCGTGGTTTAATTACATTTTTAATCAATGAAATTTCAAATTAATTAAAATTCGAAAAATTGTAATATATAATTGTAATTGTGGTCTTGTTTATCTCAAATAGATTCTGAAATTCTTTCAATTATTTTTTACAATTTTTCTTCAATTTACAATTATTTCTATCAATTATTTTCTTATTAAATTTATTTTTGGATTAATTGTCAATTATCTTTTGATTACATTTCTAATTTTTTTTTATTATTTATCTCAAATTCTAGTTATTTTTTCAATTTAGAATTGTTTTCAACATTCTGCAATTATTTTCTTTTATTACAAATAAATGTTGTAATTTTTTTCAATTATTTTTAACAAAGTAAAATTATTTTCTTCAATTATTGTTTTTTAATTATTTTTATTACTTTGCATATATTTTCTCGGAGTTTTTATTACCTTCAAAATTCTACAATGAATTTCCTAGATTTTAAAATATTTTTCTCAAATTATGAAAATTTTCTTCAATTTTCAATTATTAATGTTATTATTTTGCAATCAATTTCTTCAATTTTTATTTATTCTCAAACTTCATTCTTCAATTGAATTCCTAAATTTTCAATTATTTTTTCAAATTTCATTTTTTTTTATCTTTTTGCAATTATTTTCTTAACCATTTATAGATATATATTAATTATTTTTCAATTAATTTCTTTAATTTTCCTTTATTATCTCAAATCTAAGTTATTGCACCTACTTTTTAATGTTTTAATCATTCTGCAATAATTTTCGTTTATTACGATTTTATGTTTGTAATTCTCTCAATTATTTTTCACAAATTAAAAATATCTTCTATTTTTAATTATTTTATTACTTTGCAAATATTTTCTCGAATTTTTTCATTATTTTCATTTTTCTTCAATTAATATTCTAGATTTTAAAATATTTTTCTGAAATTTTAAAAATTTTCTTCAATTTTTATTTATTAATGTTATCATTTTGCAATCAATTTCTTCAATTATTAATTTTTCTCAAACTTCATTCCCCAATTAAATTCCTAAATTTTCAATTATTTTTCCAATTTTCAATTTCATTTATCTTTTTACAATTATTTTCTCCACCTTTTAATTTGATAAATTAATTATTTTTTAATTAATTTTCTAAATTTTTATTTATTATCTCTAATCTATCTTTTAGATTGATTTTCTAATTTTTTTATTATTTAACTCAACTTCTAGTTATTTTTTTAATTTACAATTATTTTTATTGTTCTGCAATTTTTTTTTTATTACAAATACATTATTTATTTCATGTACAAAGGTGTATTAATGCCGTCAATATTTTAAACTAAACTAAACTAAATATATGTTGTAATTTTTTCAAATATTTAAAACAAACTTATTTTCTTTAATTTTTAATTGCTTCTATTACTTTGCAAATACTGTCTCAGATTTTTTATTACTTTCATAATTCTTCAATTAATTTCCTAGATTTTAAAATATTTGTCTCAAATTTTAATAATTTTCTTGAATTTTCAATTATTTATGTTATCATTTTGCAATCAATTTATTCAATTTTTATTTATTCTCAAACTTCATTCCTCAATTAAATTTCTAATAATTTTTACAAATTTTATATTATTTTAAATAGTTGTTTATTAATTCCAAACATTTTAATTATTTATCTCAAATTTCCATTACTTTCTTCAATTATCAATTATTTTTACAATTTTCTAATTACGTTTTGTCATTGTCAATTATTTTTTCATTCATTTTCTAATTTTTTTCATTATTTATCTCTAATTCCAGTTATTTTTTCAGTTAAAATATATTTTTATAATTCAGCAATAATTTTCGTTTATTACGAATTGATGTTGTAAGTTTTCAATTATTTTTAACAAACGATATTTATTTTCTTTAATTTATTATTATTTCTATTACTTTGCAAATATTTTCTCGAATTTTTTATTACTTTCATAATTCTTCAATTAATTGGCTAGATTTTAAAATATTGATCTCAAATTTTTAATAATTATCTTCAATTTTCAATTAATATTGTTATCATTTGCAATAAATTTCTTCAATTTTTAATTATTTTTACTATTCCTCAATTAAATGCCTAAATTTTCAATTATTTATCTTATCTTGCAATTACTCTTTTTCAATTTTCATTTTCTTTTTGCAAAAATTTTCTCCAACTTTTAGTTAGATATATTATTTATTTTTTAATTAATTTCTTAAATTTTTTTTCATTATCTCAAATCTAAGTTACAGTATCCAGTTTTTATTGTCTTAATCATTTTTCAATTATTTTTCTCAAATATCAAAAACTATCGTTAATTTTTAATGATTTTCACAAATTTTATATTATTTTGAATATTTGTTGATTAATTCCGAAAATTTCAATTATTTATCTCAAATTTCCATTATTTTCTTGAATAAATTTTCGATTATTTCTATAATGTTGTAATTATTTTCCTGCATTTAAAATTCTTGAAATCATTCTGTAATAAGGTATTTTCTTTTAGTTCACAAATATTATATATTTTTTAAAATTATTTTTCTAAAATTGCAATTAGAATCTACAAATTTTAACTATTTTTATCATTTTTCAAAAATTTTCTTTATTGATTTCCATTATTTTCCAATTTCACCCTAAATTTTAAATTCAAAATTTCTATATGTTTCAATTATTTTCTTTACTTTTTGCTACTAAAACTTTTTCAGTTTTAATCACTTCCTTCAATGTTAAATTAGTTTTATTATTTATTAAATAACTTTTAATTTCTTTTGTCATTTTTCAATTATTTTGACAAAATATGATTTTTGTTTCTTAAATTGTAATTTTTTTCTTTGAATTACAAGTTATTTCTTTAATATAAAATTAATTATGTGAATTTATAATGTCAAATAATGTAAGGACAAAATTTATCAAATTTGTTAATTTAATTGTCAGTTTCACTTTTTCATCGTTTTCCATAATCTTTTTCCAAATAATTTTCAATATTAAAAAACTTGTTTCATGATCCATCAATTTTTAAATTTTTATTAAATTTTTCTTTATTGTTTTTATATTTCTAGTTGCATTTTTTAAGTATTTAAATAATTTTTTACGATTTTCAATCACTATCTTTTATATGAAATAAATTCTGTAGTTTTCTCAATTTTATTCTTAAATTTCCATAATTGATTTTAATTATGGAAATTAATAATTATATGGAATTATATTTATTTAATTTTAAGAAACTTATTAATTTAATATTGTTTTATTTCTCTTCGCCCCCCCCCCCTCACGGTCAATATTAAGTGTGCAGATGGCAAAAATTTACAATTCCCTGCTCCTGTTAGAAATTAGTGAAACGTAAAATAAATGATTATTAGACTTTTTATTATTAGTTTCTCTTCAAGAACGTTAAAAGATATAAAAAAAACGTATGCCAATAAAATTTTGATCAAATAAGAATTAGGTCAACCTATAAAATCTAGAATTTGGTATCATAAATTAAACACATCCAGCCCTATTTTTACGAAATAGATTTAGTTCACAAAATGAAAAATAAATTTTTGAGTGTAAAATGGCAAATTTAAAGTTTCTCTTATAAATTATCATTGAAGTGCATCTCTAAATCTATTCGTGACAACACAGATGGAGAAATGAACATTTGAATGGGGCAAAGGGTTATGGGAAGAGAGATGTACTATGACTGCAGAGTATGAAGAGAAACACGAAGTTCCTCGGTAAAGCTTCGTTACGCGTCCATTTGCCGTCAGCTGAAAGACACCAATTTATAATTATTGCATTCAATAGTGCCAGCACCGCACTCGCGACGCCAACTCTCGATATTACCAGCTATTGTGCAGTTTAGATTCTATGCCCTCTACCACTCCATAGTACCTCTCGACCACCCTCAATGGTCCACCCCTTTTCACCGACTTTCTCCTCTTTTGCTAGTCTCTACCTCATTCTCTGGTATTTCACAATTTATGAAATAAAATATAAAAATTTGCCTTTTACAAAAATATTAAGCCAGAAACCTCAATTCTTCTGTGCAAATCGTTTTGTAAACATTTTTTATTTACAAACAAGTCGTTCTCTAATAATCGTTCTCTCTTATAACAGTCATGTAGATTAAATCAAGAAAATTATACTAATTGAGTGTCCGGTTCAAATAACTCGACCGACGCTCGACGAATCGGTTTCAAGTCAGCAAAAAAAAATAAAAGACGAAATTTTAATTTTTCAAAAACACAACATTGTAGAGAATAAAATTGCACAACTTTTTTGTCTTTAACATTTTTTTCTAGGAGTAATATTTTTAACAATAATGAACAAAAAGTGAAAAAACCTGTTTGTATATAATAATATATCTGAAAAGTAGTATGCGGGGAAAATTTGTGTTTTTGTCTTAAGAAAAAACTTCAAGCGAGAAAGTTTTTTATTAATATCCAAAGAAGTTTTCTGGAAAGTTTCATGTAAAAAAAGTCATAACTTTAGGAAATATAGCAGTTTTAAAAAAACGGGGATTGCGCGTCTAGACGGAAAAATAAAAAAGTAATTTCAGTTTGTAAAATTCTACGTCAATGGACTGAACTAGTTTTGTATTTGTTGATTTTCCCGTTTTATTGAAGTAATCAACAAGTACGGCTTCTTTTGCAGCACCATCAAAAACTGGAGTAATATTAACGAGTTGAGATTTTTTAATCATTTGCGGCCAAATCGCTAAAGCAACAGTCATAGCATCTACTCTGTGCCAATTTCTTAATTTTTCTAAACTGCTAGTCTCAATTTTATTAAGAAATTTGACAAAAGTGGAATTCATTTTTCCAAAAATTTCCCTCCTCCATTTCTGAAAAAGAATATTAATTAATTTTTAGTATATAATGAAATGTCTTTAACCCCCTATAAGATTGTCTAAAGAGTAGTGTAACCAATAGTTTTATCCTTTTTTAGGATTTTGTTACCAAGAGCCGAAATCCATATATTTACTGAAATGTTTAAAATTTGAAAAATATGTAATTCATAATTGTAAGTAATTTATTCCAAATTTATAATTACCTTCCCAATGTTGGCATCAAGCGCAGTTTCCCACGGCATAAGAATACACGGTTTCTTTGTAGAATTCAAAACAATAAAATTGCTTTCAGGATCAATAGAAAAATTAAATTCAACGTTTGGCTTTTCATTTCCAATCCCAGCAACACTTGCTCCCATTATTATTAAGTCGTCAATGTTTTCAAAAAATGTTGAATCAAGTCTAGCGGCCAATGCTATATTTGTCAACGGTCCAAGAGCTAATACGCTTACTTCTCCTAAATTTAATTCATTAAATTAACTAGTTTGTAATTGATAAAATAATTCTATAAAATACAATTTTTCATTCACATATAATTTGAAATATCGTATAAAATGTAATGGATTTAATGAACATTAAAAACCTATTAGAACAAAAGTTGAAATGTTTTGGAATTTTTTAGAAGGTAGTCAAGGTCGGAACTGGTGGTTTAGGTAGGGTCACAGTTGCTAATTATTTACAGCAGCGTCGACTTGTAAATTTTCGCCATCTGCACACTTAAAATTGACCGGGGGTGGTGGGGGGGGGAAGAGAAATAAAACAATATTAAATTAAAGACTTTCTTAATTAGCGTAATTATTTTGTAACGCAAAAGTTAAAAAATTAAAGAAATTGATTGCGAATGAGAACAAAAGTAATTGAAAATTGAAGAAAATTACTAAAATTTGAGAAAAATATTTTAAAATCTAGGAAATTAATTGCAGAATACTGAAAATAGTTAAAAATTCGAGAATATCATTCAAAATAATATAAAAATTGTAAAAATCATTGCAAATAAAAAAAAATTAACAATTGACGTAGTAATTGAAATTTGAAAAAATAATTGAAGAATGATTAAAACATTAAAAACTGGATACAGTAACTTAGATTTGAGGTAATAAATGAAAATTAAGAAAATTAATTAAAAAATAATTAATATATATATCAAATTAAATGGTGGAGAAAATAATTGCAAAAAGAGAAAAGAAAAGAAAAATTGAAAAAGAGTAATTGCAAGATAAGATAAATAATTGAAAATTTAGGGATTTATTTAAGGAATAGTAAAAATAATTAAAAATTGAAGAAATTTATTGCAAATGATAACAATATTAATTAAAAATTGAAGAAAATTATTAAAATTTGAGACAAACATTTTAAAATCTAGGAAATTAATTAAAAAATAATTTAAATAATAACAAATTTGAAAAAATATTTGCAAAGTAATAAAATAATTAAAAATTGAAGAAAATAATTTTAATTTGTGAAAAATAATTGAAAACATTACAACATAAATTCGTAACAAAAGAAAATTTATTGCAGGATGATAAAAATATATTTCAATTGAAAAAATAACTGGAATTAGAGATAAATAATAAAAAAAAATTAGAAAATGAATGAAAAAATAATTGAAAATGACAAAAAGTAATAAAAATGATAGAAATAATTGATAATTGAAGAAAGTAATAGAAATTTGAGATGAATAATTAAATTTTTTTAAATTAATTAACAAATATTAAAAAATAATATAAAATATGTGAAAATCATTGCAAATTAAAAAAAAATAATTATGAATTGACGATAGTATTTGATAATTGAGAAAAATAATTGAAGAATTATTAAGACATTGAAAACTGGATGCAGTAACTTAGATTTGAGATAATAAATGAAAATTAAAAAAATTAATCGAAAAATAATTCATTCATATATCTAATTAAAAGGTAGAGAAAATAATTGCAAAAAGATAAAAGAAACGAAAATTAAAAAAGAGTAATTGCAATATAGGATAAATAATTAAAAATTTAGGGATTGAATTAAGGAATAGTAAAAATAATTTAAAAATAAAAAAATTTATTTTAAATGATAATAAAATAAATAATTGCAAAAAGAAACATAATATCGTAATAAACGAAAATTATTGCAAAATGGTAAAAATATATTTCAATTGAAAAAATAACTGGAATTAAAGATAAATAATAAATAAAAATTAGAAAATGAAGTAAAAAATAATTTTAAATGACAAAAAGTAATTGAAAAATGATAGAAACAATTGATAATTGAATAAAGTAATGGAAATTTGAGCTACATAATGGAAATTTTCGAATAATTGATCAACAAATATTTTAAATAATATAAAAATTGTAAAAATCATTGCAAATGAAAAAAAAATAACTATTGGCGAAGTAATTGAAATTCGATAAAAATCATTAAAGAATGATCAAAACATTAATTAGTGGGTGCAAAAATTTGGATTTGAGATAATAAATGAAAATTAAAGAAATTATTTGAAAAATAATTAATATATATATATCTATAAGTAAATGGTAGAGAAAATAATTGCAAAAAGGTAAAAGAAAATGACAACTAAAAGGAAGAATTGAAAATTTAGGAATTCAATTGAGGAGTAAAGTTTGAGAATAAATAAAAATTGAAGAAATTGATTGCAAAATGATAACATTAAAAATTGAAAATTGAAGAAAATTTTTAAAATTTGTGAAAAATATTTTAAAATCTAGGAAATCATTTGAAGAATTATGAAAGTAATAAAAAGTCCGAGAAAATATTTGCTAAGTAATAAAAATATTTAAAAATTGAAAAAAATAATTTTAGTTTGTTTAAAATAATTGAAATTACAACATATATTTGTAATAAAAGAAAATAATTGCAGAATGATGAAAATAATTATAAATTGAAATAATAACTAGAATTTGAGATAAATAATAAAAATAATTAGAAATTTAATCAAAAAATAATTGAAAATTAATTGAAAAATAAATTTAATAAAAGAATAATTGATAGAAATAATTGTAAATTCAAGAAAATTTGTAAAAAATAATTGAAAGAATTTCAGAATCTGTTTGAGATAAACAAGACCACAATTACAATTATATATTATAATTTTTCGAATTTCAATTAATTTGAAATTTTATTGATTAAAAATGTAATTATTCCACGCTTTGAAAATAATAAATTTAAAAATATTTAAATATTTCTTCAATTTTTCACAATTCTTTTCGATTATGATTTCAATTATTTGCTACAATTTTCATCTATATTTTTATTATTATTCAAAAATTTTCTTCAATTTCTAATGAATTTTCATAGTTTTTAGTTTACCCTTTAAACTTTAAATTCAAAATTTCCTCAAGTTTCAATTATTTTCTTTAATTTTTTTAAATAAAACTTTTTCATTGTGAATTATTTTCTTCAATATCAAATTAGTGAAATAATTAATAATGTATTTTCAATTTCTTCTGTTATTTTTCAATCATTTTTGCAAAATATGATTTTTGTTTTTTAAATCCTTACCTTTTGTTCGTATTGTAAATGCATTTATCCACTAAAATACACTTGAAAGTGAACAGAAAACTAAAATTATAAACCTCTCTATTTTTTTGTGTACTAATGTTATTAACATGTAAAGTTTTCTAATGGTAATGAAGTTTTTGACACTTTGTTATTTTAAAACGTTTTAGATGTTAGAACACGTAATAATTGTAATATTGCAAGTGTCCCAACCTAAACTACACACAATGTTCCAACCTTGACTTTATTCTCATTACGGTATAACTTCATTAATTAAGAAATACCTGGATGCGCCTTTACTAAATCAATTAAAGCTACAGCTGCTATTTTAGATCTGTCCACTTTTGCTGTGATCTCTTCTGTGAATTTAAAATCACCAAATCCGTCTTTTCCAAAAACTGAAATACCTTTATAATCATTTATCAATGCTCTTTCTGCACCACCATAGACAGGAATCTATTTTTAAAGAAAGCAAAAATTATTCTTTTTCAATTCTTCGAGATTTTATTCTAAAATTTTCACTTTTCTAACAATTATTTTGAAATTATGTTTTTAAAATTTGTATTTACTTACATCATTTCTATTCGCCACTGTCAATGTTTTAAGTACATTTTGCTCAACGTTTTTTTCCGCAGTATTACCATGCACACAAGTAATTGCAATAATTTCAATTTTGTCCTTATTAATTGCTTGAAAATTCAGTGCCAAAAGAATTCCTATAGCATCATCAATTCCTGCATCCGTATCGATAATAAATTTCCTCTGTTTGTTCTCTTGTTTTGGAAATCCATTTCCTTGACTTTTAAAATTAAAAAAATCTTGTTAGTAAATTAGCATAAAAGTGAACTTTCGAAAGTGAAGTAAATATAGGTATGGTTTTTTACTTTAGAGTATGTCAACTTGTAAGCTAAAATTAGTTTCTCGTTTAATCTGTAAATCTGAATTAGTGATTCTCTACTAATGAGCGAAAAATCGTTTACTACTAAATAGTAAAAAATTTAATAAGTTTTAGTAGAAAACTACTACTTTTTAGTAGAAAGCTACTGTACAATTAAAAGTATAAAACTACTAATTTAAAAATGAAAAAACTACTAATTAAATAGTGAAATTCACGTTTTCAATTAGAAGTTTCAAATTAGTAGTTTTCTACTAAAAATTAGTAAATTTACTGTTCAATAGTAACCGATTTTTTGCTAATTCATTAGCAGAAAACCTTTAATTCATATTTAGAGAATATATTACGTTTTGAGAATATATACTACAATTTCTTACGTGACAATAAATGCTGATAATGAAATAATGATCAGTAACATTTGATTCATTATTTTTTAATTTGATGAAGTCCCAACTTAAAGTTTCAATTAATACTGAGAAAAGTCCGTTTTTTATTGCTGAAAAATCAAATTTTGTCGGGTGACTGTACCAGTGAATGGCTTTTTCGACTTTAAAGAGTTATAATTAAGGCTAAAGTAAATAATTTCGAAAACAAATGGTATATATTATTAATTTTAAAGGTTATTTTTTTTAAATTATGTAAAATTTATTTAAATATGTATTAAAATAATTTAACAATAAAATAAATTTCAGAATGAACACTTGCTTTTTCACCGTTTTCATTGGTATGGTTTTTATTGCGCTATAGAGAGCGAATCCAAAACTAAAACGTTTAAATATTATTTTACGTACGTTTAAAATATTATTTTTTTATAAAATGTGGAAAATATAATGTTATTAACTTTTAAAAACTTCAAATTTTTATTATTAAAGTTATTTACAAAAAAATATTAATTTTTTTTAAAGTTTTAAGCTGTTCAAACACTGGTACATTTTTTTTGTCAATATTCTAGTGAATAATCTATATTAAAAGTGTCCGTCAAACAGTAAATTTATATTTAAGGTGAATTTTAAACTAGAAATTTCTAAGTATTAAAGTCATCTGATTCAACAAAATATATAAATTTTCTTTATCTAATCCAGAAGTAAATAAAAAATGCCACTAATTCCGAAAAATAAAGTTTTTACTCAACTGTAAGTGTCTAAAGAACGTCTAAAGAATAAACGAAAATAGAAAGTACCAAAAAGTATTGTTCACAAGAAATTGCAAAAAAATGGATTTTTAAAACTAAGTTTGGTTTTTTTGAGCAATTAGTTAAAAATACAATTAATTAATCAATTAAAACCAATTAAAAATATTTTAATAATATTTATTAACTATCACTCGGTGCTATTAATTCACAAGTGTAACAGAATTTATCGAATTTTTCGAGTTATTCAAGTTTTAAAAGAAAAAATTTTAAAAAAACACTTTTTTTTACGTTTCGACAGACAATGCTGTCCTCATCCGAACTTATAAAAATAATTTTAAAGATTATATGAAAAAAGTTTATAAATATAAAAATGTAAAAATTATTTTATACTTGAAAGAGTCAAGACGTGAACAATACAACTAATGTTATCTGTTAGTCACTGTATTGTTGACGTCTTAACTCTTTTAAGTATATAAAATAATTTTCACATTTTTATATTTATGACTTTTTCGATTTAATGTTTAAAAAATCTTTTTATAAGTTCTGATAAGAACATCATTGTCTGTCGAAACGTTAAAAAAAGTGTATGTTTAATTTTTTCTTTTAAAATTTGACTTACTCGAAGAAATCGATTAATTCTGTTGCATTTCTGAATTAGAAATATTATTTATAAATAGCAATTTCATTGATAATGTTGCTATTCGCCTTGAAAATTTGCAAACAAATTATCTTTAGGAATAAACGTTTTTTTAAAATTCAGGTTTTATGTAATTCAAACTTAATTTAAAATAGGATTTAAAATTAGTTTTGTTTTTTATGTTTATTAAGAACATATTTTTAGACTATTATGTTTAGAACATATTATGTTGTATCTGAGATCCGAAATGAGTATATCAAAAAACACTTTGCAGAAATCAAATTAGAAAAAATACATATAAGTGTTAATATAAGTGCCTATCAAAAGACTTAGTAAAATTATTAAGATTCAACAATATGTAATAAATAATTCATAAATAATGTTTGACATTTTTGAAAAACAAAAATTATGATAGCATGACTTTCGACAATCTTTTTGTTAAAAATTTTTGTTAGATTTTGACTTAACTATATAAGTGAAAATTAAAATATCATTTAAATTTCGTCCTGAATAAATAACACTTTAATTATCAAATATTAATAATTTTAATTATTAACATCTTAAAACTCGTGATTTTTTCTACCCGACACCATGATTTAATTTAATTTATTTTTTATTAAAGCAAATTTACAAAATCTATAAATTGACAAAAAAATGTATCCTATGTCCCTATTTACATTTTAAAAGATTCTAAAATCATTATTTCCATTATACTTTGAATTTATTATGGGCACTAGCCCATAATAGTTTTCCATACATTTTAGAAATTAAACTATAAATAATAAATAAAACAAATCGATGAATAATATTTACCCAATAAGCAGGGCTGCCTGCAAACTTGCAGATTAAAAATGGTTAAAAAAATTACTTTTTAATTTAGAAAACTGAGTAAATAATTAGTTTTTAAGTGAAAAAAGTGATTAAAAACAGTGAGTAAATAAGCAATAATGAATTTGATATTACTGATATTAAATTGGGGCGCGCCAGCAGAAAAAGACATTAAATTTTTAAAAAAAAGTTGTAAATGACAAAACTAATTAAAAAATTGATTAAAAATCAAAAAATGAAGACAAAGATTGAAACGAAATGATTGGAATTTGAAGTAAATAATTGAAAAGTTTTAAAAATAATTAAAGTTACCAGAAAATAATTGAAGAATAACAAAAATAATTAAAATTTGAAACAAAAATTTTGAGACTGTAAAAAATTTAAATTTTGCGCACAATAATCGAGATATTGACGAAATAATTTAAATGTAAAGAAACTAATTGAACAATGACATAAATAATTAAAAGCTGGCGTAAAAATTACACTTTTTAGACAATAGTTGAAAAATTGAAATAAATAATAGAATTTTCAAGAAAATAATTAAAACTTCTAGTTGTAGTTAAAGGGCTCGTCCCGTTCATTTGTAAAATAAAAAAAAAAAACTTGAAAAAAATAATTTAAAAATATCAAAAAAATGTTTGTGTGTGGAAAACAGTTGTAAAATGACAAAAATATCTAAAATTTAGAAAAAAATTAATAAAAATTGAGAAATATATTAAAAAGTTTAGTAAAAAATTTAATACATTAATCTTGAAAAATTGTATAAAATAATTGAAAATTAAACGATATAATT
The DNA here is from genome assembly GCA_037103525.1 of Ganaspis brasiliensis. Classification (NCBI taxonomy): domain Eukaryota; kingdom Metazoa; phylum Arthropoda; class Insecta; order Hymenoptera; family Figitidae; genus Ganaspis; species Ganaspis brasiliensis. The sequence goes on from JAZKLR010000492.1 coordinate 2,214,342, forward strand.
AAAATGTAATGAAACTAATTGAATAATAACATAAATAATTAAAAATTGGTGTAAAAGTTACTAAATTTATGACAATAATAAATAAATTAAAGAAAATTAGATTTACATAAAATAATTCCAAAATGTCAAAAATATTTGAAAATTGACGAAAATAATTGTAATTTAACAAAAACAATTGTAATTTGAAAAAATATTTGATAATTGGTTTAAAAAATTAAAAATTTAATGACAATACTTGATAACTTGACAAAACAATTTAAATATTAAGAAAATAATTAAATAATGACATAAATAATTGAAAACTGACGTAAAAATTAAAAATTTATAGAAAATAATTGAAAAGTTGATTAAAATATTAGAAGTTTGAGGAAAATAATTGCAATTTGAAGAGAATAATTCAAAAATGGCAAAAAAATTTGAATATGAAAAAAGTAATTAAAGTTTGAAGAAAATAATTAAAAAAGGCGTAAAAAATTAATAAATTCGTGACAATAATAAAAATAATGATGAAAATAATTTAAAACAGGTATAAGAAATTTAAAAATTCATGACAATAAAAAAAATTAAATAAAATAATTAAAATTTGTAAAAAATAATTTTAAAATGGCAAAAATAACAAAAATATGAAGAAAACAATTGGAAATGACAAAAATAATTAAATAATGACAAAAGTAATTGAAAGTTGAAGAAAATAATTGAAAAATAACAAAAGTGAATAGAAACTTGTGTTGAAAATTTGGATATTCGTGACAATAATTCAAAGATTGAAGAACATAATTAAAATTTTAAAAAAAATAATTGAAAAGTTTAAAAAATAATATTAATTTGAAAAAAATAATTGATAATTGGTGCATAAAATTAAAAATTTGAAAACAATACTTAAAAAATTGATCAAACAATTAAAATTTCAAGAAACTAATTGAATAATGACATAAATAATTGAAAGCTGGTGTGTAAATAAAATTTTTATTACAGGTAAAAGCCCATTACAGTATAAAATTTAAAAATTTATTTCAAGTAACAATAAAATTAAATTTTAATACAACAAGAATAATTACTATATTAATAATTAATAGGTTACATTCAATAATTTGAATAAAATAATAATTTAAATTTGTAGAAAATGATTCAAAAATGGCAAAAATAATATAAATATGAAGAAAATAATAGTAAAATGACAAAAATACTTGAATAATGACAAAAGTAACTAAAATTTGAAGAAAATTATTGCAGGCATCACAGTACCTTTTCTCCAATTTTTAGTTATTCTCATTTTCTAAAACTATTTTCTAAGATTTTTAAGAATTTTTCTAAATTTTCAATTGTTTTCTTGAATTTTTAATTATTTTTATTTGTTTTCATAATTTCAAAATTTTTTAATTAATTATCATAAATGTCAAATACCTTTAACTTATTTCTTCAATTCTCTTCTCCAATTTTAATTTGTTTTCTTTTTTTTTAATTGATTTTTAAGATCTTCATGTACTTTTTTCAAATTTCAATTATTTTTTCTTTATTTAAAAAAAGTTCTGTAATGTTTTCAATTATCACACTTAAATGTCATTTATTTTTTACAACTTATCATTGTTTGTGTTATATTTTAATTATTTTCGTCAAGTTTTAAAATTTAAAAACATTTTTCAATTATTTTCCAAAATTGTTAACTATTTATCTAACTTTTCAATTATTTCATTATTTATATTATTTTTTATATTATTTTCTTCGATTTTCAATTTCTTTCGTTCTTTTTCTCGTTCTTTTTCATAATTGCCAAAAAGTTTTTACTTATTTCTCTTTAATTAAAACTTGTTCTATTCAATTTTAAATTATGCTTATTTTTTTTCATTTATTTTCTCTAATATTTAATTATTTTCTTTTATTTCAATAAACTTCTGAAAGTTTTAAGTGTTTTTCTCAAATTTTGTTTAACTTTCCTTTATTCAAAATATTTTATGTAATTTGTTTAATTATTTTCTCAAATTTTAATAATGTTTTTTAATTTTAATTTATTTATCTCAATTTTTAATTATTTTCTCTAATTTTTCATTATTTAATTTTGGTCTTAATTTACTTTTAAGATTCTCAAGTATTTTTCTCAAATTTAAATTATTTTCTTTATGTTTAAAACATTTTTATGATTGTTTAAATTACTTTCCCCAATTTTTAATTGATTTCATTATTTCTTTCAATTAATTTGCAAAATTTGCAATTGTTTTATTTAATTTCAGTTATTTGTTCCAATTCTTTTTAATTCTAGAATATTATAAATTTTGTTCTAAATAAATATTTATTTTATTTATATTAATTGATTTTTAAATAACATATTTGAAATATTTATTTCTTCTTATTACCTATGTAAATATTATTTACCGATTGGTTATATTTATTATTGTATTTTATAATTTCTAAAACGTATGAAAAACTAATCGAGCGCTTGCGCGCGTTTTATTTTGCTTGTTTACGGATAAAAACACCTCAATAATTCCATGCAAATTATTTTTAAAAAATGTTTAATTGACGAACAATCAAAATCGTTTTTCATGAAGTCTTACAGACTAGGTTAAGTTTTATAATTTCTTGAATTTAAATATGAATGGATAACTGTTACTTGATATGGCATGATAATTACTTTATTTACACCTTTATACTTATTGGTACTACACAAATAAATTATAATAATAATAATAATAATAATAAAATAACAATAAAGTCAAATATAATACAAATTCAATCAAATCGTATAATAAATATTTTAATAAATTTAAGAAAATTATACTATGTAATTGTCATTTAAACACTTTTTCTCAAAAATGCTTTCTGGTCGGAAAAATAAAGAAGTAATTGCTGTTTGTGAAATTCTAAGTCAATGGACTGAACTAGTTTTGTATTTGGTGATTTTCCCGTTTTATTGAAGTAATCAACAAGTACAGATCCTTTTGCAGCACCATCAAAAACTGGAGTAATATTAACGAGTTGAGATTTTTTAATCATTTGCGGCCAAATTGCTAAAGCAACAGTCATAGCATCTACTCCACTCCAAGTTCCTGGTTTGTGCAAATTGAGACCGTCCACCTTATCAAGAAATTTGACAAAAGTGGAATTCAATTTTCCAAAAACATCTCTTCTCCAAATCTAGAAAAAAATATTAATTTCTTTTTAAAAAATAATAAAATGTCTTTGACATCCCTAACTTAAATTTCAAACTGTTGCAAACAGTTCTGAACTATTTATAAAAAGTTTTAAACTGTTTCAGACAAATATATAAACAGTTTTTAATTAGTTTTAAAAAGTATTATAAAATAGAATTCAGGGTAATCTAATTGTTTTTCTAACTTTTTTTTTATTTATAATTATAGTTCTGAAAAAATTGGCCCTCGACTAAAGCTGGAGATAAAATTAAAAAACAAATTACTTTCATTAAAATTAATAAAATTTATTAATAATTTAATTCATAATTGTAAGTAATGATTTCTAAACTTATAATTACCTTCCCAATATTGGCATTAAGCGCAGTTTCCCAAGACATAAGAGTACACGGTTTCTTTGTAGAATTCAAAACAATAAAATTGCTTTCAGGATCAATGGAAAAATTAAATTCAACGTTTGGCTTTTCATTTCCAATCCCAGCAACACTTGCTCCCATTATTATTAAGTCGTCAATATTTTCCAAAAATGTTGAATCAAGTCGAGTGGCCAATGCTATATTTGTCAACGGTCCAAGAGCTAATATGCTTACTTCTCCTAAATTTAATTCATTAAATTAACTAGTTTGTAAATGATAAAATAATTTAATAAAATGTGATTTGACATTCACATACAATTGAAAATATCGTATAAAATGTGAAATACATTTTTTCTGTACATTAAGAAACTATTGGACCAAAAGTTCAAAAGTTTTGAGAAAAATTTAAAAAAGTTGTCAAGAACAAGTTTATGAATTAATAAAAAATAAGAAATACCTGGATGCGCCTTTACTAAATCAATTAAAGCTACAGCTGCTATTTTAGATCTGTCCACTTTTGCTGTGATCTCTTCTGTGAATTCAAAATCACCAAATCCGTCTTTTCCAAAAAATGGAAAACCCTTATAATCATTTATCAATGCCCTCTCAGCGCCACCATATACAGGAATCTATTTTTAAAGAAAAGCAAAAAAAATTTTTATTTCAATTTTTTAACATTTCCTTCTAAAATTTTCACTTTTTAAATTATTATTTTTCAATTATTGTCTCAAACTCTAACTCACTTACATCACTTCTACTTGCCACTGTCAATGTTTTAAGTACATTTTTCTCAACGTTTTTTTCTGCAGTATTGCCATGCACACAAGTAATTGCAATAATTTCAATTTTGTCCTTATTAACTGCTTCATAATTCAGTGCCAAAAGAATTCCTATAGCATCATCTCCTCCTGCATCAGTATCAATGATAAATTTTCTCGGTTTCTTCTCTGGTTTTGGAACTGCATTTCCTTGCCTTTTACAATTAAAAAAATCTAGTTAGTAAATTAGCACAAAAGTGAAATTTCTAAATTGAAATAAATACTTATTTGGATTTCTACTTTAGAATAAGCCAACTTGTAAGTGATTTTAACTTAAATAGTGAAATTCACTTTTTTAATTAGTAGATAATTCACTTTCAAATTAGTAGTTTTCTATTTTTAATTAGTAGTTTTCTACTTAAAATTAGTAAATGTTTTAGGTATGTTCAATAGTAATTACTTGTTCGCTATTTCACATGTAGAAAATCACTAATTCAAATTTAGAAAATATATTAAAATTCTTACGTGACAATAAATGTTGATAATAAAATAATGATCAGTAACTTTTGATTCATTATTTTTTAATTTAATGATGTCTCAACTTAAAGATCTAATTAATACTGAGAAAAGTCCGTTTTTTATTGCTGAAAAGTCAAAATTTGGATTACATATAGGTTTGAAAATGTGTCTCTTATTGATTAATTATTATTAATTTGAAAAATATGAGAATATCACTCTATTGTCGTCAAAAAACAAAATTTGTTTACAAATTTTCTTAGTCAAGAATATTATTGTTTGTGAATAACATTTCATTGAAATGATGCCGATTCTAGTTCTGAGTCGATTGGTTGTAAACAAAAGTTTAATTTCTCGTAATTAAATTAAAATAAAAGCCAACAAATCATTATTTTGTTTCTAATCAGTAAATAAAATTTACTTTAGCTTTGTGTAAATCTTAAACTGACACTTTATTTATAAAAACATTATTTAGCAAAATTATTAATCTTTCTTGGTTTCAATTTTGTTAAAACAACTAAATTAATTTAAAGATAATAATTAGCTTCTGTTAAGAATATCTAATAATTAAGTTCCCTTCATATGAACAAAAATTAAAAAAAAAATTTAAAATACGATTAATTATACAATTAATTTTGTTTTTTTATATTTATTAAATATGTTTAGATGTAAACTTTGAAAACAATTAAATTGTATCAAAGAAATGAGTATATCAAAAAGCATTTTGTAAAAATCAAATTAGAAAAAATAAATAAAACAATATATTTAATAGTTTTCCTTTTTCCAAACTTGGAATTTAAACTCAACCGTTGAAGAAAAAGGACACTGATAATAATGTTATCTTTTGCTGACTGTTTAGACAATTTAAAATTTAAGTACCTTGTCATGTGTACACTTTGAGACCAGGCCCTCAACTGACACTCAACTACTGTGAGGACTTTAAAATTTAAGCCTCACAAAACGTAAATTTACAAGTTAAACGAAAGATTTTTCGTTAGACGCGAAAAATCAATATTCTCAGTGCGGTAGAAAGGGAATGCGCGACGAGAAATGTTTCTATTGGTTCGAGCTCAACATTTCGCGGAATCTGCCCTCGACGCGATACGCGTTTTCATTGGTTCGAGCTCAGCACGCCAAAGTGCACAAAGGAACGTCGTTTGCAGCCAGCACCGAGCATTTCTCCTGCAGCCGTCCGACCGTCAACTTCGTGAGAGTTTTACTCTCTCGAAAAACGAAAATTCAACGTGGAATAATCGCAACGAAGACGAGATTATTCAGTCCTTTTCAGGACTAAAATAATCTACTAAACGAAGATTGCAACGAGGCCGAGATTATTTAGTCCTTTTCAGGACTATAATAATCTACTAAACGAAGATTACAACGAAGTCGAGATTACCTAGTCCTTTTCAGGACTATCAGTAATCAAAATTCAAGCATTTTGTCTGTCAAGACATATTAGTGGTATACTGTCCTTTTCAGGATTTTATATCTAAAATAACTATTGTTTTCAAATCTTCTAATTTTACTTTATGTTTTAAATGTAATTATTTTCTTTAATGTTTTAAACGGGTTTTATCCTATTTGTGTTTCGGCAAAGGGTTTTACCTGGAGTCGAGGGGTTTAACCCCAAAACTTTAAATGAGTTTTACTCATGATAAAGGTTTTACCTTTATCTCGTTTTTCGTGTGTGTATTTGCGTTTCTTTTCGCGCTTTCGTTCTTTCTAGGAATTTTGTACGCGTTTATACGTTTGACAATTTATCTTTTCGATTTTTGTCGTCGAATTTCACGTTATTTTATCTAATTTATGTTCTGCATTATTACATATCGTTTTTAATTCATTTTAGTCCTCGTCAATTATATATTTTGAATATAATTTTGTCTTTATTTAATTAACGATAAAAAAAAAAACGTTATTTGTATTCAGTTTCAGTCACTCATTATTATAATAAATGTTCTTAAAGAATTTCTAACTTTAATTGTTGTTTGATATCATTATTTTTTTTTACGAACCCTGATCCGACGAGCTAATTCGCTTCGTATTATAATTTAAGAACGTTACACTACAATTATCGAAACCTTATCTAATACATAATGGCGATTCCATATCAAATTTACAGTCCTAAATTTTAAATTCGATTGAATCTATTTTTTATTTTTTTCCTTATAAAAAAATATTAGATGAGTATTTTCTTATTTTTGTATAAGTGACCAAAGTTGCGAGTTATGAATTTTCAAAATTCTAAGTTTTTAAAAGCAGACCTATTTTCAATTACATATAACTCTGAACCTATTGAAATAAAAAAAATTTTGCCAATACATAAAAAGTTAGATTTTTTTCAACTTTTCAATAATGTTTACAAAAAAAAAATATTTTTTAATTTAAAATTTAAATTTTATTTTTGTACTGTGCCCGTTTAAAGTACAAACAATTGTTATGACTTGAATATAGCTGAATCGCTTCTTTTATTAATACCAAATCAAATTTAAATAATCAAAAATTTATTGAAAATATTGCAGGGTAATATGGATAAAAATCAAAATATCGTTAAAATTTCATCCTGAATGAATAACACTAAATTTGTGCAAGTTTAAACCCTTCGATTTTTGTATTTGTACAGAGAAATTTTTTTAATTTCAGAAAAAATTCAAAATTTATAATAATAATAAACCGCAAGATTCATTCATTCTTTCAGTCATTTTTGTCTGTCCGCACCTGAAGTTTGTCACTTAGATATTTTTTTGTTTTAAATCAGATATGTTTGAAAAAATGTAACTTTAAATTAAAATTAGAGTCTACTTGAATAAGAATCAATTTAACTGCATTGACAGAAAATAAATTAATTAAAATATAGTTTACACTAAAACATTGAACTGAAATTTCCATACACTATCAATATAAATTAACTTGAAATTTTCTTGTGATTAAATTAATTAATATTTAGATCATTGGAAATTGAGATCATTAAAATTTCGAAAAACTTATTTTTATTGAAAATCTAAATTAGTAATTAAGAATCAATATACATAAATTTGAGTTTTAATTTTTGAAGTTTGATCATCTAAATTTTTATTGGTTATGAAATTTAAATTTGAGTCAACATTTCGTTGAAACTGTATTAAATTTGCAACTATTATAAATTTGAAAAAATTAAAACTTGAGTTGTTACAACTTTTGAAGAATAGAAATAATCCTCAATAGAAGTTTGAAACGATTGAAGTTCGTATAAATTATAGAAGTTTGAATACATTTTGTTCAAAAACTATTCTTTCAACAAAAATATTTCAACTTTTGTAATGTCTCTACCTACGCTATTTTCTCCTTTTATTTTTATTATTTTTACTTTTTTAAATAGAAAATTGAAAAAATTCGTGCTCTTTTGAAACATTTTTTATTTACTTTTGCTTTTTTGTCTATTTCTTGAAGTCGGCAGCAATTTTAAATTGCGTAGAATAAAAGTTATATTTATCTAAAATATTAAGTTTATTTGAATAACAAATTTCCTTAAATTATTAATCTTATATGTACTTGCAAAAATTTATAGTTGTGAATGGCTTATGTTGCTATAATTTTCGACAGTTTTCAATATACAATTATTTTTTTGTTAGTCATTTTGTAAATTTTCTTTCAATTATCAATTATTTTGTTGAAATTTCAATACAATTCTTCAATTTTCATTTATTTTCAACACTTTTATCTATAATTTTTATCAGTTTTTAATTGACAATTTATTATTCTCCTTTAATTTTATGGTTGTTTACTAATTACAAAAAAAAATTTCTAATCTCGATTATTCTTACCATTCTTTGATTTTTTTTCAATTGTTTATTATTTTCGTCATACTGTAATTTTATTTTTTAATTATCAAGTATTTTCTTCATATTTTCATTTAATTATTTAATTTTCAATCTATTTATTCAATTTTTAATTATTTTCTTGAAGTCTCAAATATTTTCTTTAATTTTTAATTATTTTTATCGATTTTCCATTAATTCCTCAATATTCAATAATTCTCGGATTTTTTCAATTACTTTTTTCACTCATCAAAATTGTTTTAAAATTTTAATTCAATTGTTATCATTATTATTATTATTATTATTATCGCCTTTTTTCTATTATTATTTCGATTATCATTAAGTTTCTTTCATTTTTAATGTTTTATTATTTTCTTCAATTTTTAATTCCATTCTTCAATTCTTATTTTCATTCCTCAATTTTTAAGTATATTCGACAACTCAAAATTTAATTCTTTAATTTTTAAATTTTTTTTTTAATTTTAACTATTCTTATCGATTTTTAATCCAGTTGTTAAATGTGCTATTATTATTTCAAACAATTATTCCTTCAACTTTCTTAATTTTTCAGTTTGTAATTATTTTCTTTAAATTTAATATTTCTTGTTTAATTTTTTCAATTATTTTTATCAGTTATTAATCTAATCGCTTTTCGAATTTTGTTTTTAATTGACAGTTATTTTCGTTATTTTTCACATATTTTCATCAATTTTTTAATTATTCTCGTCATTTTTCAAAACTATTTCTTTCAATTATTAATTGTTTTCCGCAATTTTCAATTATTTTCTACAATTTTTTCAAAGTTCAATTATCATCTTAAAATTTTATAATTATTCTTTGGTTTTGTAAATTATTTTGATCGGTTGTGTATTAATCTAGACATTTTTTTAATTTTGTTTTTAATTGTCGAATATTTTCGTCATTAATATTATTCAATTTTTGTAATTCTATTACAAAAATTATAAATTGATAATTACAGTTATCAATAATTTTTTTAAATTTTAATTTAATTCTTAAATTTTTAACTTATTCCCTCAACTTTTTATTATCTTTTTAATTTCAATTATTTTTTTACAATAAATATTAAATTTATTCCTCGATTTCGTAATTTCCATTACTTAAATTTTCAAAAATTTATAGTTTAAATGACCAACAACAATGGAAAGTTTGTTATTAAGTTTGTTTATGTTGCTAGTATAAAATAAACTAAAATTATTTTTTCCATTGGCGACGTTTCGTTGACTAGATTTTTCAACCTCATCAGGCACTGTTTATTGAAAAACCACAAAAAAATAATTTTTTAATTGAAAATTAATACACCCATTACACAATACATTTACTTTATTTACAACTTTACTTATTAGTACTACACAGTCAAATATAATACAATTAAATATATTATAATAAATACTATGAATAAATTACGAAAATTCTACTACTTGTCACTAAAGCACACTTTCTCAAAAATGTTTTTCTAGTTGGAAAAATAAAGAAGTAATTTCTCTTTGAAAAGTTCTACATCAAAGGACTGAACTAGTTTTGTATTTGGTGATTTTCCGGTTATATTGAAATAATCAACAAGTACGGATCCTTTTGCTGCGCCATCAAAAACTGGTGTAACATTAACGAGATGAGATTTTTTAATCATTTGCGGCCAAATCGCTAGAGCAACAGTCATAGCGTCTACTGAGGTCCAAGATTTTAATTTTTCTATACTGATAGACTCCACCTTATTAATAAATTCCACAAAAGTCGAATTCAATTTTCCAAAAATCTCCCTCCTCCAATTCTGTAAAAGAATATTAATTTATTTTTATAATATAATGAAATTTCTTCAACCTCCTATATTTCCTGTAAATTCTTATTACTAATAGTTTTATTTGTTTCAGGATTTCATTACCAAGAAAACTTTTGCATCTGTCTGTCCGTCCGTCCGTGAAACAATATTCTATTGACTTAACTGAAGATGAAATTAAAGGACAAATTAATTTTTTTTAATTTTTTATAAAATCAAATAATAATTATTTCGAATATTATAAATTGTCATTGAGTTATCTTAAAATATCTTGAAGTTTTGTAAAGTCTTCTATAAATTATCCTGAAGTATTGAGAAATATTCAAAAACTTCATAAATTGTTTGGAAGTATTAAAGTAGGTGTGCACAAATTGTTTTGAGTTATTAGCCCCCAGATTAATTAGCATTAAATAATTATTATTAATATCTATAAATTTTTAATTACCTTTCCAACCTCGGCATTAAGCGCAGTTTCCCACGGCATAAGAATACACGGTTTTTTTGTAGAATTCAAAACAATAAAATTGCTTTCAGGATCAATAGAAAAATTAAATTCAACGTTTGGTTTTTCGTTTCCAATCCCTGCAACACTTGCTCCCATTATTATTAAGTCGTCAATATTTTCCAAAAATGTTGAATCAAGTCTAGTGGCCAATGCTATATTTGTCAATGGTCCAAGCACAATCACACTTATTTCTCCTGAAATCAATTTATTATTTTTAATTAATTTTCACAATTTGTAATTTAAATTTATGGTGGGACTTTTAAGGAGGCCTTATAACGAATATCTCAAGATAACTTAAAAAATTATTTATTGTTAAATGACAACATGTTTCGACATATTTAATGTCCTCATCAGATAACCACATAAATACTGTAACGAGATAAAAATTTACCTCGCGCAATATTTTTAAATGTATACAAAAATATAATTCAAATACTATTAAATCATATAATAATAATAACAATATATTAATAGTTAAACTAAAATTATGATTACACACCAGTCTGGAATTATTTCCAGGCTATTGTTCAGTCAAATGTAAACTCTGCGATTTGTGCTTTTATTATTTTGAGGTTACATTTTTAAATTCTAAAGATTATTTAAATTCAAAAATTATTTTAATTAATATCAGTTTTTATTTAGTTGAATTTAAGATTTTGTTGAACAACTTCGTTATTTTTATTTTAATATTACATTAATTTAATTTAATCATATTCTTATTTTAGAAACTTTTGGTAACCTGCCAACTTGTCGGTTCGGACAATATTTGATTGTTGTGCGATAAACATTTAATGTGTAGCTATTTTTCTTTTTATGGTGAGTCCAGAATAGGATTTTCAGTCTGAACCTACATGTAGGTCCTGTAGAGACCTACATGTAGGTCTGACGTCAGAGCAGGGGTTCTCAGCGGCTTATAAAATGTGTTGTGTTTCATTTGGTTCGTGTTCCGTTGTACCGTTGTCTAATAAAGAATCGTAGATTCGGAAAATGTCGAAATATTTAGTTTGACATTTTGTTAATCAAATTTAATGGACAATGGATTTAAAGACTTTATTGAGTATCGGAAAAAATGACGGAATTGTAATATGTCATAAAAGAAAGTGGCAATTTGTCAGAAACCCGCAAGAATTAGGATGATGAATGATATACAGTGACCGACCAGTTGACAGCGAACAACAACGAATTATTATTATTAAATATATATATATATATATATATAATAAATATAAAAATATTGAAATATATTTATAGGTAAAATTGTATGAAATGCAATTTATAACAATTGATAAAATTGTTGTTTTAATTAATCAAAACATATATTTTATGTAATTTTTAAATTGAAAGAAAAATAACTTCAAGAATTGTCTTTTTTTGTTGACATATTTTGTAAAAATCAACAAGACTTTTAAGAATGCCATTTTAAGAAAAATTAATTTGTTGTAGCCCTAGATGAATCCTGAAAATTTTCAACTTGTATGTTTTAAATAATATCTGTAAAATTTTCATTTCAAAATGCGATCTAAAAATATTGGACGGGAATAAACTTAAAAAATAATATTAACTTATTAATAATTCCAAGTCATTCTAATTATTAAAATAAATACCAATTAAATAGAACTTTAACTTATTTAAAAATTGTAATGAAGACAAATTTAAAGATAGTTAAAAATAAATTCTTTTACATTTTAAACATTGAGTATAATTTTTTTACTTTCCTATTTTGTTGATGAACGTAATACATTTTTTCTTATATTAATTACTTTTTATTTTATTTTAATTAATTCATTAATTCTCTTTACAGTTCGCTTACTTTTTTTTGAAAAATTTATAAACTCTTTCATAAATGTTATACATTTTATAATTTACAAAAAAATTGTGTTCCGATAATAATTGTTTTAGAAATATATCTATAATATTTTATAAAAATTTTTATTTTTCAAAATTTGTTTCCACATTATTTTGTAAATTTTCATTGTTTTGGGAATAAGTTTCTAAAAACAAATATTTTTAAAGTAATTAAATAAATAAGTTTCTTAAAAATGAAAAAGCCAAATAAATTAGGCAGATAATTCATAGTTTTGTAAATTAGTTTGTTAACTTTTAATAATTTCGTTCTCTTTTAATTTTATATACTTTCTATTTTTTCAAATTATTCATTTTTTACATTTTTTGGTATCTTGTAGTGTAATTTTTTTCCATTCTCCGTTTTACCATTATCTTTTTTTAATATTTTATAATTATGTTTCCTTTGTACAAAAAATATTAATTTCTATTTAAATAAATTATTTACTTTCAGAAGAAGTTTTTTATTTTTTTTTTAATTTTTAAAAACTTGTTTGTCATTAATGAATTGCTATTTATTTATTCATTTATACAGATTTCAAATTCATACAAATTGTAACGTTTCTTAATATTTCTTCTTATTTTTTGTTTCCATTTGACAAAACATATCTGACAATATTTTAATTTTTTGAAAAAAATTTCTTTTTATTCTTTACTACTTTTAATTATTTATTTTAGCATTTTTTCCCCTAAAATTTTCAAATATTTTATGATAATATATTATCATATTTCTGAATTTTCAGCCTACTTTTTTTACCTTCCTAATTTCTAAAACATTTATTTCTTCTTTTTTCCAGGCTTTACAATTATTTTTTTTTATACTTTCTATTTGCATTCAATTTTTTTCCACGTTTATTTATTATTATGTTTTAACATATTTTTTATTTTCTTTTACTTTTTATATTTCTTATATTTTTTTTATTTTTTTATTATTATTTTTTAAAAAAATTTCTTTACTGTTGGGTTTATAATAAAGATAGTATTATTTTTTGTTATTCTACAATTTTTTATATGTGAATTTTTTACAAACAATGCAAATAGTAAATTTATTTATTAAAATAGCAAATAAAAAAATATAAAATACTTCATTTACAAGAATTTTTAAATAGTAATATTTTTCTTTTCTATTTTAACTGGAGTAATGGGAACATTATCAACCTGGCCATTTTTTAATTTTGTGTGATTTGTGATGTTTTAATAATCTCCAATATTTTAAGGTTTATTTTAAGTCTAAGAATCTTTGTTTTCTTTTCCCCCAAAAATTAGAAAATCTTCCCAACTAGTGGATTTATTTCGTAAAGTTTGGAAAAATTTCCTGTTTAAAAAAAAAATTGTAAATTATTCTTAAAGATTGGAAAAATTTCTGAACATAGTGGTTTTTTCCCGAAAATTCGTAAGTAAATCCCAGGAATTGGTGGAAAAAATTCCAATGTTTCAAGAAAAAATATTTTTATCTAATCATTGGAATTTTTTCCACCAATTCCTGGGATTTACTTACGAATTTTCGGGAAAAAAACCACTATGTTCGGAAATTTTTCCAATCTTTAAGAATAATTTCCAATTTTTTTTTTAAACAGGAAATTTTTCCAAACTTTACGAAATAAATCCACTAGTTGGGAAGATTTTCTAATTTTTGGGGGAAAAGAAAACAAAGATTCTTAGACTTAAAATAAACCTTAAAATATTGGAGATTATTAAAACATCACTAATCACACAAAATTAAAAAATGGCCAGGTTGATAATGTTCCCATTACTCCAGTTAAAATAGAAAAGAAAAATATTACTATTTAAAAATTCTTGTAAATGAAGTATTTTATATTTTTTTATTTGCTATTTTAATAAATAAATTTACTACTTGCATTGTTTGTAAAAAATTCACATATAAAAAATTGTAGAATAACAAAAAATAATACTATCTTTATTATAAACCCAACAGTAAAGAAATTTTTTTAAAAAATAATAATAAAAAAATAAAAAAAATATAAGAAATATAAAAAGTAAAAGAAAATAAAAAATATGTTAAAACATAATAATAAATAAACGTGGAAAAAAATTGAATGCAAATAGAAAGTATAAAAAAAAATAATTGTAAAGCCTGGAAAAAAGAAGAAATAAATGTTTTAGAAATTAGGAAGGTAAAAAAAGTAGGCTGAAAATTCAGAAATATGATAATATATTATCATAAAATATTTGAAAATTTTAGGGGAAAAAATGCTAAAATAAATAATTAAAAGTAGTAAAGAATAAAAAGAAATTTTTTTCAAAAAATTAAAATATTGTCAGATATGTTTTGTCAAATGGAAACAAAAAATAAGAAGAAATATTAAGAAACGTTACAATTTGTATGAATTTGAAATCTGTATAAATGAATAAATAAATAGCAATTCATTAATGACAAACAAGTTTTTAAAAATTAAAAAAAAAATAAAAAACTTCTTCTGAAAGTAAATAATTTATTTAAATAGAAATTAATATTTTTTGTACAAAGGAAACATAATTATAAAATATTAAAAAAAGATAATGGTAAAACGGAGAATGGAAAAAAATTACACTACAAGATACCAAAAAATGTAAAAAATGAATAATTTGAAAAAATAGAAAGTATATAAAATTAAAAGAGAACGAAATTATTAAAAGTTAACAAACTAATTTACAAAACTATGAATTATCTGCCTAATTTATTTGGCTTTTTCATTTTTAAGAAACTTATTTATTTAATTACTTTAAAAATATTTGTTTTTAGAAACTTATTCCCAAAACAATGAAAATTTACAAAATAATGTTGAAACAAATTTTGAAAAATAAAAATTTTTATAAAATATTATAGATATATTTCTAAAACAATTATTATCGGAACACAATTTTTTTGTAAATTATAAAATGTATAACATTTATGAAAGAGTTTATAAATTTTTCAAAAAAAAGTAAGCGAACTGTAAAGAGAATTAATGAATTAATTAAAATAAAATAAAAAGTAATTAATATAAGAAAAAATGTATTACGTTCATCAACAAAATAGGAAAGTAAAAAAATTATACTCAATGTTTAAAATGTAAAAGAATTTATTTTTAACTATCTTTAAATTTGTCTTCATTACAATTTTTAAATAAGTTAAAGTTCTATTTAATTGGTATTTATTTTAATAATTAGAATGACTTGGAATTATTAATAAGTTAATATTATTTTTTAAGTTTATTCCCGTCCAATATTTTTAGATCGCATTTTGAAATGAAAATTTTACAGATATTATTTAAAACATACAAGTTGAAAATTTTCAGGATTCATCTAGGGCTACAACAAATTAATTTTTCTTAAAATGGCATTCTTAAAAGTCTTGTTGATTTTTACAAAATATGTCAACAAAAAAAGACAATTCTTGAAGTTATTTTTCTTTCAATTTAAAAATTACATAAAATATATGTTTTGATTAATTAAAACAACAATTTTATCAATTGTTATAAATTGCATTTCATACAATTTTACCTATAAATATATTTCAATATTTTTATATTTATTATATATATATATATATATATTTAATAATAATAATTCGTTGTTGTTCGCTGTCAACTGGTCGGTCACTGTATATCATTCATCATCCTAATTCTTGCGGGTTTCTGACAAATTGCCACTTTCTTTTATGACATATTACAATTCCGTCATTTTTTCCGATACTCAATAAAGTCTTTAAATCCATTGTCCATTAAATTTGATTAACAAAATGTCAAACTAAATATTTCGACATTTTCCGAATCTACGATTCTTTATTAGACAACGGTACAACGGAACACGAACCAAATGAAACACAACACATTTTATAAGCCGCTGAGAACCCCTGCTCTGACGTCAGACCTACATGTAGGTTCAGACTGATAATCCTATTCTGGACTCACCATTATGGTGAGTCCAGAATAGAGAAATCTACATGTGGACCTACATGCAGGTCTGACGTCACCCATTGAAAATCCCATTGTGACGTCAGACCTACATGTAGGTCCTACATGTAGATTTCTCTATTCTGGACTCACCATTATACGCACGAACAATGCCTGAGTTTTGTTTATACAAGAGTGCAGGGACCAGAAGATGATGTCGCCGGTCGTGTTTATGAACTGTCAAAACATTGATAGCCGCCATTTTGATTTTGGAGCTAGACGTCAGCGCCGCCAATTCTGTACCTGATTTACGTTCCTCGGTCGATCACCGCGCGATATGTGCATCCGCGGGTAATGCGTACTTTAAAATATGATTCGTGAAAGCGCCACCACTGGCGCATGTGTCGGCGCATTGTAAACTTTTGATAAAGCGTTCTCTCTCGCCATTATAAACTGGAGTGTTCGACCCTACGGTCGTATTTTTCTTAAAAGTGTAAAACTTTATAAAAATGTAATTAAATAAGATTGACGAGGCTCCATTCGTGGCCATTGTGCTCTCCTAGGTGAACTCCTACATTAACTTTTGTTTATTTTATTAATGGAGTCGATTCTCGGATTATTTTGTTAATTTTCTAGCCACTGTTCAGTGCTCGTAACCATTGTAAAATGGCCATGCCATGAGGCCGGATATTTAATCTTTTGTGAATCTTCTTAAATTGAATATTTTGAATTTGTATGTTAATTTGTAATCTAATTTTAAAATCGTGGTTTTATTGATGCTTCTTATCCCCTACTCTTTGTAAATTTCTGTGTTAGTCGTGGTTTAATTTGAATTTAAAAATAATTTGATTAGGTTAATTAGTCTATTGTTTTCTCTTTTGTGTTTAGTTATTTAACGTTAAAATAAATTGGCCATAGAATTTATTTAATTATTTGTTTTGATTAGGCATTAATTTAAATTTAAATAATGAACAAAAACTAGTCAAAATGCGTCATAATACATATTCAAACAAATCAAACAGTACAAGCTAAAAGCTAATAAAATTATAACGATTAATGAAGTTTGGAATTAGATATATAATAAATTAAACAATAAAAAATTCGGTAATTTAATTCTCTAATATTAGAGAACATTAGAAAATTTTGTTATATTAGAGAATTATATTAGCGAATTTTTTATTGTTTAATTTGTTATATTCTAATTGAACATTTCATTCATCGTTATAATTTTTTAGCTATTAGCTTCTACTATATGATTTGTTTAAATATGAATTTGAGTGGTGACCTGATCAGGATATTAAGTATGTTGAAACATTTTGTAATTTAAAAATAAATAATTTTTTAGGTTATCTTGAGATATTCGTTATAAGGCCTCCTTAAAAGCTCCACCATCAATTTATTATGTTAACTAGTATAAAATTCATGAAAAAAAAAAATAAAATATAATTTTTTTTTCACATGTAGTTGAGAAAATCACATAAAATGTAATTTATTTTATTTACTGAACAATAGAAAAACTATTTGTTCATAAATTTGGAAGTATTCTATAATTTTATATCTTTTTATTTGTACCAGTGTTATTAATATTTAAATTTTTTCAATGGAAATCATGTTAAAGACACTTTCCTGTTTCGAACAATGGATTTTCAATGTTAAAACATTTATGATGTTTTACATCATAAATGTAAAAATTCGAGTATTACAACCTAAACTACACACAATGTTCTAACCTTGACTCATAATTCGATATAGGACAGGTTCATTAATTAATAAAAATCAAAAAATACCTGGGTGTTCTTTCACTAAATCAATCAAAGCTACAGATGCCATTTTAGATTTGTCCACTTCCGTTATGATTTCTTCCGTGAACTCAAAATCTCCAAATCCGTCTTTTCCGAAAACTGGAATACCTTTATAATCATTTATTAACGCTCTCTCTGCACCACCGTAAACAGGAATCTATTTAAAAAAAAACCAAAAATTATTCTATAACAATTTTTCGAGATTTTATTCTAAAATTTTTAATATTAAATTATTATTTTGAAATTATGTTTTTAAAATTTCAATTTACTTACATCATCTCTATTCGCCACTGTCAATGTTTTAAGTACATTTTGCTCTACGTTTTTTTCTGCAGTATTGCCATGCACACAAGTAATTGCAATAATTTCAATTTTGTCCTTATTAACTGCTTCATAATTCAGTGCCAAAAGAATTCCTATAGCATCATCTCCTCCTGCATCAGTATCAATGATAAATTTTCTCGGTTTCTTCCATTGTTTTCTAAGCGCACTTCCTTGACTTTTAGAGTAAAACAAATCTGGTTAGTAAATTAGCATAAAAGTCAACTTTTGTGCACTTTCTAAATTGAATTGATCGTAAATATTTGTTTTTGCGATTTAGGAAAGGTCAAGTTGTAAGCAATAATTAATTTCACTTTTAAGGGATAATTTCTGATATATTATATTAAATTCTTACGTGTCAATAAATGTTGATAATAAAATAATTATCAGAAAGATTTGATCCATTGTCTTTTAATTTGATGGTATTTTAACTTTAAATTTCAATTTATATACAGAAAAAAGTCCATCATTGCTGAAAAATCAAATTTTGTATTATTGGTTTGAAAATTGTTCTCTTACTGATTGTTTATTATTGCTTTAAAATAAAATATGGGGAGAATTTTTTTTATTAGTTTCAAGAAATGTTTTATGCATGTTTTATAAGAAAAAATTATCCCAAATTCTACATTTCAGGTTCCATTTGAATTAATTATTCAAAATTCCAAATCCCTCATACTACATCAAAGAAACTACATTTAAGATTTCAGATACTTGATTCCAAATTCCACATTCAAATTCGACATTCTAGACTCCAGAAAAATCTTTTCGAATTCGTCCCATCAAAAATAAACATTTTCAAATTTAACATTCCAGATTCCATATTCCGGATTCACCATTCCAGATTCCCAATTCAGGCTTTCACAAACCAGATTCAATATTCAGGTTTTCAAATTCGACATTCTACACCAATCATTCTGCATTTCAGATTTCAAATTCCGTATTCAACATCCCAAAATTAAAATTCCAAATTCGGCATCCCAAATACTACATCAAAGATTTTCATATTCCAGATTTCATTTTCCGCATTTCACGTCCCAAAATCCAAATTCCGGATTCC
Organism: Ganaspis brasiliensis; assembly: GCA_037103525.1. NCBI lineage: Eukaryota > Metazoa > Arthropoda > Insecta > Hymenoptera > Figitidae > Ganaspis > Ganaspis brasiliensis. The sequence continues at coordinate 2,234,109 of JAZKLR010000492.1, forward strand.
AAATACCAAATTCTATATTATGGAATTCACAAACTACATAGAACACCAAATTGTTAAAAATTTACACAAATTTTAAGTAAACCATTTAGGGCATGTGATTTATGTTAAATTTAACATAAAATTTACAAAATTTCATTTCCTAAATAGTTTTTTCAATAAATGAATTTTAGTATCTAAAGAGGGCAGCACGGTTGTTAGAACTAAAACAAACACTTTTTCACTGACTTGAAGCTATTGATATTTAATTTGTTCTTGTTTATTCTCAAAATAAGCAGGTGGTCAAGTTATATAATTAACAAACTTTAATTAATAAATTAAATTTACTCTATTAGCACCACGCTTATCCAACATTATGTGACTAAAATAAACTACATTTTAATTAGAATAAAAAAATACATTTTAAATGTTTTAAATCTTACCAAAATCTAATATAACACTATGTTTAGAAAATAACACTATCGTCGTAAAATGTTTAACAATTGAAAAAATTGTAGATATTGCGGCATTGTAATTCACTGACTAGTCATTTGATCAATCCGATAGAAAGTGTTATTCTAGAGCCAGACAGACAGGTTAATCTTAGTTATAGAATTTTAGAAGTCCCTTCTCCTCTCTGTGTTTGTCACACTATTACGACTTCCCTTCCCCAATATTTTCTTGATCAATCATTATCTTTCATAATTGTATTACGTTTCCGTAAATATATCTCAATTTCCTGAGATTCCTTCGTTATCCTTGAATAATTGAAAAAAAAACTAAATCTGTCACAGTAATTAATGGAAACTTAGAAAAATGCATTATCCAAGAGTAATAAGAATGCATTACCTAAGAATTGAAGAATGCATTATCTTGTTACTAAAGATAACACGTGTTTTATAAATGCGGATTCTAACTAGTAAGGACAATAAAAATGTTTATTTTATTTTTTACCTTATTTTTTTGTAAACAAAATATTCGTATTTGTAAAAGTTCAGTCTGTTAAATAAGTCTGGATTGTAAACATGTAGAGAATCTGTTTCTCAATAAAACAAGCTATTATTCATTACAATTGCATTATTAAAAACAGTGTTATATGATTTTAAGATCAGTTTCATCGAGTTTTGGAATCAGAAAATAGTATTAAAACTAGTTTAAAATAACTACTTTAAAACTGTTTGGAACTTATTTAAATCTGTTTAGAAATAGTTTAAATCGTTTAGAACTTGTTTAAAATTATTTGAAACATGTTTAAAATCATTTGGAACCTGTTTCAAACTACTGAGAACTTGTTTAAAATTGTGTAAAAGTTAAAATTATTTCAAACTGTTTTGAACCATTTAGAACATTTTATAACTGTTTATAACTTGTTTAAAACTGTACACAGATTATTTCAAATTATTAATAACTTATTGAATTAGGAAAAAACTTGTTTAAACTCTTTATAACTTGTTAATAACTATTTAAAACGATTTAACGTTATTTAAAACTGATCAGAACTGGTTTCAAAATATTTTTAACTAATTGAAAACAGTTTAGAAATTGTTCAAAATTATTTAAAACACGTTTCAAATTGTGTGAATATTGTTTAAAATTGCATAAAATTTGTTTAAACTTTTCACAACCAGTTAGTAAATGTTTACAATTATTAAAAGATAGTCAAATAATTTTTGAACTATCAAAACTAGTCGGAAATAGTTTGAATCTGTTTATAACTTGTTTAAAACAATTAATAACCTGTTTTTAAATATAATATAAAACTTATTAAGCTATTTAAAACTATTTACAACCTATTAGAACCACTAATTGTTTATGACTTGTTTAAAACTGATTACAACTTGTTTAAAAATATGAAACACTTGTTTTAAACTATGAAAAACTTGTTGAAACTCTCTAAAATTTATTTATAACTGTTTTAATAATTTAGAATTTTTTCAAATTTGTTTAGAACTATTTTAAATTATTTAGAACTATTTAACATTATTTAGAACTTGTTTAAGACTATATAGAACTAGTTTTAAACTTTTTATAACAGTGACTTTAAGGGCATGAAATGTAGAATGACGTCACTAATATACGTAAAATTTTCCCGTAAACTTTCTTTTAAAATAATAAATATTTTAACATCAAACTTTGCAGAATTACTTAAAATATCATAAGAAAGGTCTGCCTGACGAAAATTTGTTTTAATTTTACCTTAAAAATTTTTTTTTTTTCAGAAAATAAGGAAATTTATAAAAAAAATGTAATTTAAGGCTAAATTTAAGAAAATTTGGACAAGGCGGATTATTCTAATCATGTTTTAAGTAATTTTACAATAAGTTTGGTGTCGAAATATTTATTATTTTAAGAAAATGTTTACGGACAAATTTTTGACTACGTCAATGACTTCATTCTCTATCACATACCCTTAATCATGTGTATAAAATATATTAAATATTATAAATAGTTTTTAAATATTGTTTTGATTTCTATTAATAATATTGTTTTTCAATTCTACTCAATTAGAAAATTTATACGTATATAATTGCACAGAACTGCGCGAAATAATTAATTCATATGTATTTGTGACGATTAACAAACCTGTTTGCAAGTAAGCAGTTAGTTCAACTATTCCATACAAAGTAAATATAACATACTTTATAACAATGTTTTCCAGCAATTTTCAATAATATATAAATATTGAAAAATTGGTTTTTTTAATATATTTCTCCGCATTATTAAAATACAATAATTTTGACAAACATTAAACCAAAATTCTTTGTATAGATAAATAAAAAAATTTTTGTTATAAAAAATTTATTTTGTAACATACAAAATCGAAATGAATTTTTTTTATTTTAATTTTTAATTTAATTTAATATTCTTTAAATTAATAGTATGTACTCTCTAAAGTTGAAAAAGTGAAAATGCACTTTTGACATCTAATAAGTGAATTTTCAATTATTCAAATTTAGAGAGAAAGAACTGGCTCTAACAGACATTTATTTATTCACTATTTATTTAATATTTACAAAAAGTTTATCTTTTTATATTTTAAAAAATAATATATACCTAATAAATAATTGATCACAAATTAATAAATTGAAAAACTTATAAAATAAAGAGTGCAATTACCTGAGCTAAAATTTAAAATATTCCTGAAGTTTGTACAGTTGAAACTATCGAAAGTTAACTACGACCTTATCACGCAAATTAAATATAACGAATAAACTTGTTTTAAGAAAATAACTACTCGAAAACGATATAAATGCAACATAATAGATAAACATAATAATCACGTATAGAATTTCGCTCAATATTTTAAAAAAAATACTTCACTTAAATAAAATATACTATGTAAGCGTTTTATTTTTACATTTTGATTTATTTCTTTACTATTTCACTGTTTGATTTTTACTGAAATAATTTTTTTAATTTGAGTTGCGAAAAAAGTATTTTTGTTAAAAGTATAGACTTTATTTGACCTAAATCTTATTTAGCCTATCTATATTTCATTTAACCTAATTCTTATTATTTTTTGTAATTATTATTTTCTTATGTTATTTATTTTATATTAAAATAAGCGATAAATTATATTAGAGGCGTTCTTAAAATACGTAAGACTCTTATTAAAAATTTAATCCAACCACCTACTCTCCATGTATTTGATATTATAAAAAATATTTGCCACCTTCTTTACATATTTTTTAGATACTAAAAAACACGTACATACTGAAAACATATAATTTTATTTTTCAAAAATTGAATTACTGATTTTAAAGTCTTTTAAAATGTAAATGGACACATATATAGGACACGATGACATTTTAGGTCAAAACTCATAGATTTTAAACGTGCTTTACAATAAAAAATAAATCAAATTAAATTATGGTGAATGGTAAAATAAATTATGCTATTTAAGATATCAATAATTAAAGCCGCTGCCAAGTTGTTTTTTTTAATTTTTTACAAAATGGGTAGAAAGTATTTTTTATAAAATTTATATAAGATGATAAAAAACTAAAAAAATTAATTTTTGCAAAAATTTCTGTTTTTGAAACCTTGATAGATCTAAACAGGATTACATTAGAAGATTTATAAATAGCTTATTTGATGTGTTTTATAATCACTTACAAATTTGTGAAAATATATTGAAACTTGCAAGAAAAAAAAATTAAATTATTAAAAAACAGGATTTTCAAAATTTTTGGTTTTTAAATAAATGTTTATAACTTTTGATAAAATTGCACTAGAGCGTTCCCTAATAGCTCAATCGATGCGTTTTTAAAGAATAAAAAGAACAAAATCCTTATATTCTAACATTTGAAAAAAAACTATTTTGAAAAAACAACGATTTTTACAAATTTTTAAATGTGAAAGAAAGTTACAATCAGTACTAATTTGGAATGTCAAGAAGAAGATGTATAATTAAAATTTTTTATAAAATCGATAAGTACTAAGTAATGAATATTTTTTTTACAAAAGAAACATTTTCCTTATTATTTATAATAATTTAAATGTTTAATAAATACAGTGAAATAAAAAAGTATTTCGAAATTGTATTTATAATAAGGTACCCAATAATAACACAAATATGTATCCACTAATTTTTCATTTAAAAAAATTAAACAACTTTCTGAAACCAGGAAATAAAAAAATTAATTTTCATTAATTTGAAAAAAAATACTTTCTGACTTCTGTTTATTATTTTTTATGAATAAATAGCTTAAGAACATTTTTTAATTAAAGAGTTCTTAAATTATTTTAACAATTTTAAGAGAATTAACATTAATTAAATTTTGTAAAGATTATTTAAAATTTCTTACCAATTTTCTTTTTTTTTATAATTTTCCTTAAATTAAATCCCATTTCATATAATTTTTAAAAAATTTGTTTTTTAAGATTTATTTCCTAAATTTGTTTGACTTAATGTCTTGAGAATTAGGAGTATAAATCAGACTTTAATCATTTTTACGATTAGTTTTTCTTTTTGTATTGTATAATGCGACTAAATCATCAAATAATTAATATTTTCGAAACTAACGTTTTTATTTTGTTAATTGACATTTTGTTGTAAACATAAAAGTTATAGAATTAGAATAATGTATTTCAAATTACAAATATTTTTTTCATTATTTAAAAATACTAGAACACTTTTTACACCTAATTCATGAATATTTAGTGACTTTTAGTAAAAAAATATTAAGGTAGTAGCCCAATGTGACGCTCGAAATTTCGATGCTTCTTCACAAATTTTTTTTAAGCGAGAAAATAAAATGCGATCATTACGAGATTTGGATATGTTTTTATTGACATCTTAAACTATATAAAAAAATTTGTTATTGCAATAATTTACGTTAATTTGTTAGTAATTTTTAACGTCGAAGTTGACTCCTCGGAAAAAAACAAAATTTTTTCAGTACACTCCAGGGCCTTTGGCAGTCACCTAAAATAAAAATGTCAAAGATATTATTTTTCTACAGACATAAATCTAAGTCTGGAACCAATAAAAAAACAGTAGCTTCTACTGTTTACCGCCAGGAGCGCATATCACATTGTCTCGAAGACGAAACGGATAGTAGATTATGTAAGAAGAGGTCTCGCAATCCAGAGAAGTCAGTCAATTTTTTTTAAGTCAGTTTTTAACACAAATTTAATAATTAATAAAATTTATTTTTTACATACTGCAAAATATTACACCTTTTCACCCGAAATTAAATTTGTCTTCTCGCTGTTATCTTTTTCACTGATATTAATTTGTAACAATAAAAGTTTTATTTATGCAGGACAAGATTTTGAAGATTTTTTTTTATTTTCACCCATATAATTGGAATGTTATTATAGTTGTGAAACTTAGGTCAAAATGAAAGAAGAGAAATGATGGAAAGGAGGTTGAGCAAAGGGTTGTGCGATGCACGATTGGAGATTGCAATTTGCAGAATGGACCTGCGATAACGGTTCCGGAGAAAACGAGTTGGTGGCGGAAAGGCGTCAGAATGCAACGAATTTGAAAGAGCGAGCCCAGTGCCTGCATACGTAATGCCATCCTCCATTGTCAACCGGCGCCAGTCTCTTTTGTCTAGCGTGGCGCGGAACGAGCCGCGGAAAATTCTGATCGCACCCGAACCGTATCGATCTTCGACCGATCATTTGCATCCTCATTGTTCGCGCATCCGACGAAATTCCGCGGGAACAATATTCCTGGGCCAACCGCTTCCAAAGATTCAGCAGTAGACTTCCTGCATATAGAAAGGTCTCAGGCGGCACGCCTGCATTCCAATAATCATTTCCCGTCATTATCCATCTCCCGACGAAACACAATTGGAAATTCATTTCTGTCAAAGATGATAATTTTTATAATAATGATAACACACGATTTTATGAACCATACCAAACGAACGATACCAAAATTGATAAGCAGATTCAACAACGAACACACCTATCACTACCAGTCTTCAGTTAACAGTTCTAGTCTCCAGTAAACAGTCTCTAGTAGTCAAGCAACAGTTCTGCAAGTGTTAATCGTTAATTCACTTGTCCATCAATTAAAATGATTTCATCGTGGAGTTATTGTGAAGTTCAAGTTCTTTATCTCAATTTGTGGATAATAATTCAACTTGTACTGTGTAGTTCAACTAAAAGAAATCTTGAAATCAAAACAATATGAGACACCTGTCAAATCTTTCTGAGTTACAACGAGCTAATGTGTGGCGTGTGTTAACATTCTACCTATGGAAACACTTCCGAATTGCAGCGGGGCCAATGAATCTGCAGCCTAATTCATTACTCAAAATTTTAAGTCCATATCTCTATTTACAATCTCCAAAGAACATCTACTACCACAAACCCTATACTGGATAATTCTTTAATCGATTCTCATTCAAAGTAAGGTTCAATTTTTACATGAAATCATTATTCTTGTTGAATTCTCATTTTTATAACCATAAATAAATATTATTACTAAAATCTAGTGGCTCGTTGACCTATACTCATCCCAAATTAAATTCTTGCTTGAATTCGATTTACGTAACAGAATAAACCTAAATAGTTCTTTTTTAATAAATTTAGTCTGATGAGGTCGTTAAATATTGGTCTACAAAACTTCGCATTTTTTTAGCAAAATTAAAATTTCAAGCTTTATTCAAATTTTTTTTCCTGAGAATGTTTACATCTTCTGCTTAAATTGTTATAATTGGATTCCATGTGGTTTAAAAGTGACCATTTTGTAATTCTGGTACGTTCAGAAATAAATGATAAATAAGAGAAAAAAGAACGAGGATGAATGTAAAATATTCTCTTGTATTACTGGAAAATATGATTTACGTCTCGTTACTCAAATTCTAGCCTTTCTAAATTATTTCGAGCATCGAATTCAGCCGCTTGCCGACAATGGGTAGGTGACCATGCAAAGGACGGGGGAGGACTGCACATATTTTTATGTCATCACGCTAGCAACGATGGTATTGTTGTCCCGAGACAAAGGCAAATGTGGCGGAAAAATTGCGGAGGAAAGGTATTCACACTGGGAAGGGTGGAGGCACCTTTCGACAAAGCGAAATGGGTTTGCCGAATCTCATACAATTATTTGATCAACGCTTTCTGATCCTTTTATCTCCTCTGATTTAAGAACGCTCGATATCTTTACTCCATTCATGAATAGTGAAATCTTCTCTTCCAGACCTCAAACTCTATTCTATTTTTAAATCCACAAAGGATTATAATTTCTAATGTTGAAAAAAAAAATTTCAGCGTTTTAAAAATATTTTAATAATTTAGATATACTGAAAATAATAAAAAGGTAGTGATATTGTGCCAAATTATAAATTCAGTTCGTAGTATTTATATCAAACTAAATATAAAAAATGGAAAAGAATAGTTTATTATAAAATAAAAGAAAATAGAGGAGAGACGTAGCAGCTACAATTAAGCTGGTCTGTCCGTGGCTGAGTTGTTCCATTGAGAGAATTGGCTTGCCCAGGCAACCAACTATCGGGCAGAATTGAGAGTCTGAGGATGGAAGAGAGGGGTTTTGCAGATTATCAAGCATCAGTTGCTGGGAAGAATAAGCAACCGCCAACCGTCATTTAACTTTAACGCTCCAACTACCCCCTTTCTACCCCCTGGCAACCCTCGAGGACCAACGTCGGTCCACGCTAATTAAATCTGCCTACGTACTCTTCTAACTTCTCCCACCCCTTGTCCATAACTACCTTCCCCTCAGATTGTACTAAATTCTATTACCTCCCCTATTGTACCCCTTGTTCTTAGTTCTCCAACAAGTGATCAGTCTGATCTTTCTTAAATTTCAACATACAGAAAAGTTTCTTTGTCTAATAAGGAGTGATTTTTTAGAGAATGTCTAATATTTATCTGATAAAGAATTAAACAGGATTGTAGATGAGGTATTTAAAAAAGGTTCAAAAAAGGTTCAAAAAAGGACCCATGTTGAGATTCGAACTAGTTTTTGTAAAAAAAAACCTAATATTATGATATAATAATAGATTTAGTTTTAAAGAACCACTGCGGACTGTCCACAGTAGGATAAAACTACTGCGAGTCGCCGCTGGAGGCGTGGCTTAACGCTAGTCGGACCAAAGTAGCCTCGTCCTACTGTGGACAATCAGAAGCGGTTTTTCAAAACCAAGTCTAATTTAAATTGAAATTCGCTTTCTGAAATATGTTCTTTATCCGATTTATGTTGATTTTACTGAAACGGAAGATGCTCATCAATTAAAAACGAAAAGTTTAAGAAACTTGAAATAAAAATGCAACATGCATCTAAAAAATAAACAAAAAATTACTTTAATGAATTATTGTGGTTTAAAAAAATTGACATCATTACCGTATCATATTATATTTACATAATTGAACATGGTTGATATTAATGTAACGTTTCATTTCAGAAGTCAAAAATTTTAGATTGTTCAAGGCGAGGCGACTGTAGACCGCCGTTGGAGGCGTGGCTTAACGCTTGAAGAGGACGGCAGTAGCCTCATTCTACTGTGGATAATGAAAAGCGGTTTTTAAGTCTAATTTAAATTAAAATTTTTATTTTTAAAATGTTAAAAAGTCCATCATCAACGACAAAAATTTCACAGAAGGATGTATAGTTGTATACTTTTGTAAAAAATTAGGAAAACACCTTTGTTACAATGATAAAGAAAAACATACATTAAAACACCAGACGCCGAGATGCAGGATTTACGGGCGCGCTTATGTTAGTATTCGTGCACTAAAACTCTATATAAAATAATAAATGAAACTTGAAAATTTAACAGGTTTATTCTATATAAGTTGTAAAATATATTGATAACCACATTTGAAAAAATTACACGGGCCGACGGAGGTGTTTCTTTGAGCGAAGGGCTCACCCAGATAAAAAGTCCCCCAGGATTTCCTTCCGGATATCCAGTCAGAAATTTCTGTGGAGATTTGCAACAATATGTCTGGATTTTATACGGATTTCCATGTGAATTTCCATGTGAATTTCCTTTTTGATTTTTAATAAACTTTAAATGTGCTAAAACCTCTTTAAAGAATTTTAAATAAGTGGTTGAGATTTGAAATTTGATATTAATTCTTCAATATCTCTTAAAATTAAAAAGAAAACTAAATTTCCCTCTGAATTTCCTTCTGGATTGTTTCAAAACGCCATGCGGATGCATATGTTTTTCATCAGGTTTGTATTTATTATATTTAGATCAATAATTTTTCTAAAGGTGTCCAGCGTTGAAGGACCGAAAGCTTGAGATAATTCTTTCGACTAGCAACATTTTTTGTTGAGGTCTAAAAAAATTGACATCGTTACAATATAATATTATATTTACGTATTGGAGTAATGTTGATATAGCAATATCACGTGCCATCTTAGAAGCCAAAATTTTTTGTATTTTTCAGGACGAGGCTACTGTGGACCGCCACTGGAGGCGTGGCTTACCTCTAGTGGCTGACCATAGTAGCCTCATCCTACTGTAGACTATTGGAATCGGGTTTTTAAAAGAAAATGTAATTAAAATTAAACTTTCTATTCTAAAATATTTTCTTCGTCCGATTTATATTGATTTTAGTGCACCGAAAGATCTCCAACGTTGAAAGACGAGAAATTTAAGATATTTCTATTGGCTTGTAATATACACGAACTTAAAAAATAAACAAATGGTTAAATCGATGACTACAATGATTGGGGTCTAAAAAATTTTCATCCTTACTATATATTATACTTATCTATTAATACAGGGCAGGCAAAGCAACGTTTCTGTGAATTAAAAGTAATTTATCCACAATGCGAACCGTTAAAATCCGTATAAACAAGATTCATTGAAGTGGAACGATGACTAATCATTATAATAAGATAATTAATTTGTGACATTAGAGGAATGAAAAACAGGCATGATGAAAAATTAATAAAGAATCGTGGAACAATGGACAAAGTCGATAGAACATAAAAAAAAGTGCTTCAAGTCAAAGAACGGAAAGGTTGCTGATAGAGTAGAAGGGTGTAATGAGTAACGTTATAAAGAGGAACTGCGAGCTTTACTTCGAGCTGAGGTCGAAGACTATGGGCCATGGGGAAGACGAAGATCCGCGACAACGAGGAAACAATGCGTCGACGTAACGACGAATGAATGGAGAAAGACGCGCGAGCCATCGTAGAACAATGCGCCGAAACAATACGCGGAAGAAGGACGCCACCACGTAACAATGTGGACAATAGGCAGATAGTTAGACAAAGACAAAACGACTTTGTCAGTAACAGGATCGAGAGAGAAAGAGACAAAAAATGGGTGGGTTGCTGTGCTGCGATTTCTGAAGCGTGCAAGCTTCTAAAGCTTCTCTTTCTCATCCCTCTCCCTCGCTCTCGCGAGGTCAGAGATCTAATCAAAAATGGATCACGTTTCATTGTTTCGTTTAAAACAATCAGATTTTCATAAATCGATAAGGCATTGTTATTCATTTTTCCTTTATGTAAGCAAATCTCAATTACATTGTTTTATTGTAATTATATTTTGGTAAATAACGAATTCAAGATCTTTTTGCTGAAACTTATTCATATTTCAGAGATGCCGATAATTTTGGAGCCCCTCGACTCTATCTGCTCTCTTTCTTGTCAATACATTTTATCCTTCACAACTTGAAATGTAAAATCTGTTATAAGGAATGTTGGAAGTGGAATCTGGAACCTGGGATCTGGTATCCGGAACCTAGGATGTGGAATATGGAATCTTAATTGTAGAATCTATGAACTGAAATCCAGGATAAGTTACATAATCGATCCCATGTAACAATCAAAGAAACAACCTACAGATCGTTCTTGAAAAATTATTAGTCATCACTAATCAAGGAATAAAATCCACCAATAAATTTTTGCCATTAACAATGATCAAACGACTCCAAAAAGATGAGGATAACAATTTAGCAAATCTTAAAGAAAGCCAGGAGTAAAATAATTTTGAAGGTAGAAAGCAGTGGGGAGGTTTCTGGAACATTAATCGTCGAGTACCTTCTTTAATCTATTCTGCTTTTTCGAATGAAGAGAAGCGCTTAAAGCAGTCCGCGGGGTCGAGTCGTCTACGATGTGCTTTATGATTGAACGAGACCCGGGGATGAGTTAACAATGTGTGGGAGCGAGAAGGAGAATGTCAAGTGGACATTGTTGACGGTGACAATGCCGCTGAAATTGCCGGAGAACAAAGAGGTCTTATGATGACGCTGCTGGCGAGCGAGCGAACGAGCGAATTGAGCGAGCTGGACAGGGAACTTCTATATGCTATATATTTCTATCTCTCTTTCTCTTTTCGGTCTGTTTCCCTCTTCTGTATCGCTATTCCTCCTCTGTTCTCTTCTGTTGGCTCTGCATCGACCCCATCACACCACCTGTGTTAAGGGTCGTGAATCGAGTTAATTCTATCGACTCTCTAAACTTTAATGAAACTTCAAATACCTCTCCTTTCACTGCAAACACACTTTTTTCAAAAGTTCCACTTTTATTTGCATTTTGTATTTAGAAATTCTTTCCTTTCTTTTTCTATTTCTATCGATAAGTCCAGATTTTTTATTTAACTTATTTCACTGAAAAAAATATGCCTCTAGCCAATTTATAGTAAATACCCAAAAGGAATGCCAGCATTAAAAAGAATTAAAAAATACTAATATTTTGTAATCCCTTTTTCCAACCGTACTTTTTAATCCTTAGATAGCAATTTATTCCTGTCTACATTATTTTAAAAATTGCATTTAGCATGTTTATATTTTTAAATTCTAAAGATTTAAATTCAAAAGTTTGTGACTATTAGTTGATACAAGACAAATTTACAAATAGTATCTTTCGTGAAATTAATTTGAAATCGAGTTTGAGACTTATCTTTGCTAACGTAATGAGCTTCAGGTTGGATCGAATCCAGATTTGAGAATATTTTGATATGGAGATAGTCAAATTTGTCCACTGGTCACAGCCAGGCGTCAGTTCGCACAATCTTGTGCTCTTAGAATTTAGTTTACAAGTTAATCTCCAAAATGAGGACCTCTCTCGACAATTACCAAAAGGAATCTCTCTCCTTATTTCGTTTGTTTGAAGCTCCCACCAAAAAAATTAAACAAATTTCTTAATTTATTCCCAATATTAATAATTTCCAAATAAAAATTACACTTACCCCGAATCGGGTTTTTCTTCCACTCACTCCCAACACTCGCACGAAAGTGATCAAATCAAGCACACATTAATCATCGCCGGCTATTACATCGTTTCTTTTCAGATTCTCCGATTTTCGTCGAGTCAAAACGCACATATTTTAAAATTATCCGTCACAAGTTATTTTTATTTATATTTCTTTTTATTTAGTCAAGTTTAAGTTTTGTTGAATAAAAGTTACTTTTATTTTAATATTAGATTTATTTAATTAAATTGTTCAAAAATTATTATTAGATAAACTTCTGGTTACCTGCAAATTTATCGGACCGATCAATATTTGGTTATTGTGCAATAAATATTTAATGTCATCGTTGTGGTTACCAGTCTTGGTCATCGTAGGACTCAGTAGGATTGTCCTGTCACATGAGATTGGATGTGAGTCCCGTTCTTACAAGAGTGTCAGGATTAGAAGACGACATCGACGGCTGTGTTTATAAACTGTCAAAACACTGGTAGCAGCCATCTTGATTTGGCGCTGGATGTCAGCGCCACCACCACTACACATGATTTACGTTTTTCAGTCTATTGTCGCTCGATTTTCCCATCTGCCGGTAAAATGCTACTGCACGAACTGTGAAATGTGATTCGTGAGAGCGGCACCGTGGCGCACGTGTCGCCTCATTAAAAACTCTTGACGGAGCGCTCTCGCTCTCGTCATTCTGAACTGGTGTGTTCGACCCTTCGGTGGTATTTTTCTTAAAAGTGTAAAACTTTATAAAAATGTAATTAAATAAGACTGACAGGGATCCAATCATGACCATTGTGCCCTTCCAGGTGAGCTCCTAAACTAACTTTTGTTTATTTTATTGATGGAGTCGGTTTTCCAACTATTTTATTAATTTTCGAGCCAGTGTTCAGTGTGCGTAACCTTTGTAAAATAGCTATGCCATGTGGGTGCTTATTTAACCTTCTGTGAATCTTCTTAAATTGAATATTTTAAATAAATATGTTAATTTGTATTCTAATTAAAAAATATCTCTTTTTGTTTAGTTCTTTAACATTAAAATAACTTGGCGCTAAGATTTATTTAATTATTTTTTTATTTGTTTTGATTAAACATTAATTAAATTTGGTTAATTTTAAATTAAGCTTCCAATCGTTTTTGGTTGTCAATTTGTTCTTTAACTTCTTCTTTTGTTTTTTATTTTTAAAAATTAATTCTTTATTTTATTTTGATTCCGAATTTAATTGATTTAACCTTAATAAAATAAAGTGTATATTTAATTTTTATTACATTAGAATTTAGCGCTTCTGTCTACTAATTTAATTTAATTAAATATTTTTAAGGGGTTTACTTTGACGTTTATATTTTTTTAAGATTACAAATTTTTCTTCTCAAAACTGATTTTCATCTTTTTCAGGAATGATCTTATTTATTATAATCGCTAAAGACTGAAGTTGTGGGATTTTTCAAAGAAACGCTTTTTATGTTTCGGTAACATTTTCTTTGGTAAAGTTACCGTCTGCCTTACCCCTTCCAGGAACTTTACTTCGACTCCGAGAGCTCATTCTTTTCAGTATTCACAGTACTGTTTCTTGTGCCGATACTCCCTTCTTTCATCGTCGCGTCATTCAAGCTTTTGATACTGCGACGACAAAGCTCTTTATTTCTTTCTACGAGCGAATGGAACTGTGGTATGGTGGCCGATACTGTGTCTAAAGAAAAGTGGTTCTCGATTCCATACTTTCCTGGCAAGGGACCAGAGTATTTTTAATTTTTTTATAACTAAGACATTATACTCATAATTACGATCTATAGAAAAAGTTTTATACACTTGAATCTCTGCAATTTCAATGACCTATTTCTAGCTCTGACAATTAGTGAACTTTAAGGAAAAATAGAAAAAGCTATTATTGTAGTAATTAAGATTAATGATAAAACAATTTTTAATCATCGACATTGAGATGAACTCTATAATCAATATTAAAGCCATTGTTCACAAGTTTTAATTAATTTTTTTTTTCATTTTCCTGAAAGAGTTGTAGGCAGTGGTGCTAAATTAGAAACTTTTCTTTGACTCGAAAGACTCGTTTACAGTGAAATTGAGATTCGACTCTGTCCATCGAAAGGAGTTCTAGTAGTAAAGGGTACATAAAGCTATGTAGGATTACACTAAACTATAGAAGCCTTCAAAGCAAGTAACTCGGTATGTATACAGGGTGTCCTGTGTAGATTCATGGAGGAACAGAGAAAGGAGGGTGAGCTGAAAAGCCGTACTCGGCAGCATATGCAGATAATCGGTACAAAGCCTTTCGTTCGATGACAAAGGAAAGCCCCAGGCTAGCTCTAGTCTATGCAAGTCTTCGTATTATTATACAGGATAGCACCACTACTCAACTTTTCGATTAATCGATTTTTAATCTTTCCAAACTCTATACACTCCGTTTTAATTAAATAATTTCTACTGAAATTCAAGTTATTTGACAAATTTTCTTGAAGAGAACTCTAAATTAAACTCTAATTTACAACTCTCAAAAACTCTATTCTGTTTATTGTTTTCTCGGATTTCAGATTCCGATTTTTTCCCCCACGAAATCTACATTCATGTTTCAAATTCAGGATTTTAGAGACCGGATTTCACATTCCAGATTCCATGTTTCGAATTTTAAATTTTTTATTCATTAATCCGGATTTCATATTCCGGATTACACATTCCGGCTTCCACGTTCCGGATTAAACATCCTGAATTCAAAATTCCGACATTCCAAGTCGTAGATTCCAGCTTCCGGAATTTGACCACCTAATTTTATTACCCGGATTCTACGTCCTGAATACTGTGATGAGTAGAATTTCTCTACAATTTAAATAACAAAAATAATTAATTATCAAGCGAAATCTATCTAAATCAAAATTGAAACGAGAAACTATTCTATCGTTTACCCCATCCACTTGAGATCTTAACAAATTTAGCTTAACAAATTTCAGACTTGCAAATAAAAAAATCTTATTTATGATGTTCGAGACTTTGGAGATTTTTCCAACTCAAATCAAAAGATCATAATATCCGAGTTAAACAAAATAAATTTCCAAATATTCATTAATTAAAATTTTAATAAAAGCAACTAAATTATAATCGGAAACCACTCAAAAAAATAATAATTTTAAGAATGCAAAACTATAGTCATTACTTAAAATTTACCATAGGAATCTAATCGTGTTGAAAGTGTGCGGAGAAATTAGAATAAAAGAAAACCACATTGCTGAAGCTAGACTCACCTGAAGGTAAATCACCTGCAAAATCTTACACATAATTTGTTTTTAAACTAAAAGGCAATATCTTCAGTAAAATTCAAATAAAACAGATTTACAAAATAAAGAAATTTGACGACTTAATGATTCGTTTTACGCTCGGCTATCTGAGCAAGGAATGAACTACCGAATTACTCGTGCCGGTGTCTTGGTGATCCATGCGGTCGATGATGTTTTCATTGGGTCTCGCAGGACTGAAGAACACTCCTTATTGGTTGCATCCTCTTCTATCAAACTCGGCGCGATAATCCTTCAACTTCAAACTGATGATCCTCATCAAGTTACCTCCACCATTATGAAAGTCTCTTTCTCTGATTTAACTATTATTATGACATGAGTTACATATCTCTCAATTGGCACACCATTGATAGAGTTATTAAAATAAACTTTATTATTGTTTCTAAGAAACGAAATACAATTACATTTATTAATGTTTAACGGTAGTTTGTTAATTACGGACCAATTGTATATAATATTAAGATCAGATTGTAATAGGGAATTATCGTAGGCTGAATAAATAACGCGATAAATTTGGACATCGTCAGCAAAAATTAAAATAAACGATTTAACAGCATGAGCAACATCATTAAGATAAATAATAAAAAGTGGTGGACCTACACTCTAAAAACAAGTGTCTTATTTTGTCCTCACTTTTAAGACATTTTGAGGTGTCTTAATTTTAAACCATTGAGATAGTGTCTTAAAAATGCCTGTAAGACGCTTTCTAAACGTCTTATGTCTTAAAATTAGACACTTGTAAGACACCTGTTTTTACAGTGTAACGATGATCCATGAGGTACTCCAGTAAGGGGTACAAACAAATCTGAAGTAAAACGACCAATGGTTACAGAGTGAGCTCTATTACTTAAATAGTCGGAAAGTAATATCCGAAGATCAGAGGGCAAACCGATCTCACAAAACCTGACAGACAAAAGTGAATGGTCAATCATGTCAAATGCTTTAGTGAAATCGAGAAAAATATTGAGAACCGACCTCTTAAAAACTTTGTCGAAATTCTGCCAAATGGCAATTGGCCTATAGTTAGAAATAAGCGATTTATCACCCTTTTTAAAAATAGGAAGAATTTTCGATTTTTTTCACACATCAGGAAACTTGCCAGTCCACAGAGCAAGATTAAATATAATTGATAAAGGTAAAGCAAACACACAAGCATAATTCTTAACAATAAAACTCGGGATGCCATCATATCAGGTTTAGCCGAAGTCGTAGTCTTTAACAGTTTAGCAGCTGAAGACATGAAATCCTGAATATGGAATTCAGAGTGTTAATACTAAAATGTGGAATGTGAAATCCGGATAGCGGAATTTAAAATCCAGAATGTGGAATCCGTGATTTGAAGTCCGGGATATGGAATTCGGATTGTTGATTCCAGAAAGTATCAAGTAGTATCTAAAAAGCGAGAATGTATAAATCGGAATATGAAATCCGGGATATGAAATTCGGAATATGGGATGTAGAATATGTTTTCCGGAATGTTTAATTCGAAATTTAAAATATGTGAAAAGTGGAATTTAAAATCCAGAATATGAAATTCGGGATATGAAGTCTGAGACTTGGATTCCAGAATGTGGAATTCCGGAAAGTAGCATGTAGTATCTGAAAAGCAGAATGTAGAATTCGGAATGAGGAATGTAAATCCGGGTTCTGGAATCCGGAACATGGAATCCGGAATATCGAATATGCGAAATGTGAGATTCTGTCAAACATTATACTCAATGAACCCCACTGAAAACTGCTTCATTCAATTCCTAAATCAAGATTAAATTTTCTGCCTTCTCCACAATCCTTAAAAGGAAAATAATAAGTGTATTTTAGTATTTTAGGCACGCATGATCTGAGGTCCTGGCGTCATTGATCTTCCGGAAGTAAATGTTCACCCTCGATTTGGCAAAGCCGATTACCAGCGACACGTATATATAAAGTACATAATTTAGTGTTTTTTTTCTCTTTTCTAGAGAAGCTCGATGATAAAGGAAAAGGGGAGTTGAAAGAGTGTGAAAACAGAGAGTATTCTATACCTAGAAAAGCTTCTTGCTTTGCTATTGCTACCAGTCCTTTAGAGTAAGAGTCATATATGAATTGGCGTGCGTGCATGCGAAAGAGTATTTTAGGCGACGTTCGTGTCTATAGAAACGAAATGTGAAACAATGTGCCTTTGTAATAGAAAGAAGTGGAAAAGCCAAGGAGCTAAGAGCGATTGAAATACTTGAGCAGCCCAAGGCTGAGTCGAACCTCAATACAGATTTTTCCTTTCATTGATGTCTTTCTCCTATAATGGTCTCAATACATTGGAAAAAGAATTTTATTATAATAATTTTATTAAGAATAGAAATAAACTGATTTTATACATTAAAGAAATTTTCATTTTGAATTTTGTAATTTTATCTTTAAGTATGTAATCTGCGACAGCTAAAATCTTACGATCCTACGTATTACGAATAATACGTTTGAAACGTATTTATCTGCACGCTTAATATTGGGCTGAGGAGGAAGGGGGGAGAAGAGAAAAAATCAATATTAAATTAAAGAGTTTCTTAATTAGCATAATTATTGTCACGCAAAAGTTGACAACATATTTTGTTTCGAGTAAATTTTCGGAATTAATAAACAAATAATAAAAATAATATAAAGTTTGTAAAAATCATTACAAATAAAAAAAAAATAAAAATTAACGAACTTGATTGAAATTTGAGACAAATAATTGAAAAATAATTAATATATCTAATTAAAAGGTGAACAAAATAATTGCAAAAAGATAAAAGAAAATTAAAATTAAAAAAAGAATTGGAAAGGAGATAAATAATTACAAAATTTAGGAATTTAATTGAGGATTAGTAAATATAATTAAAAATTGAAGAAATTGATTGCAAGTGATAATAATCATAATTGAAAATTGAAGAAAATTACTAAAATTTGAGAAAAATATTTTAAAATCTAGGAAATTATTTGAAAAATATTGAAAATAGTATTAAAAAAATATTAGCAAAGTAATAAAAATAATAAAATTTCAAAAAAATAATTATTTGTAATAAAAGAAAATCATTGCAGAATGATAAAAATATTTGTAAATTGTAAAAATAACTTGAATTCGATATAAAAAAATAGGGAATTTATTAAAAATAATTAAAAACGACAAACACTTACTGAAAAACGATAGAAATCATTGAAAATTGAAGAAAATAATAAAAACTTGAAAAATAATAATTCGTAAAAATTACAGAATATATTTGAGATAGACAAGACTACATGAAAACGGTTAAAAATAATTGGAAATTAAATTTAATTATAGAAATTTAAGACAAAAATTTTGAAAATTATAAAATATATTTGATATACATATAAAAGAAAGTGATTTAAAATCGAAGAACATTATTTAAATACTTGAAAAATACAACTAAAATATGTTAATAGTAAATAAAAATTAAATAATAATTGATGGAGGATGAAACGAGTTTTTTAATATTGAAAATTATTTGGAAAATGATTGTAGAAAACGACGAAAAAAAGGAACAAATAATTAAATTAACAAATTTGATGAGTTATGTCCTTCCATTATTCGACATTACAAAATTGACATTAATAATTCGATATTGAAGAAATAAATTATAATTTGAAGAAAAAATTAGAATTTAAAAAACAAAAATCATATTTTGTAAAAATAATTGAAAAATAACGAAAGAAATTTTATGGTTATTAATAAATAATTAAATTAATTTGATATTGAAAGAAATAATTAATACTGAAAAAGTTTTAGTTGAAAAAATTAAAGAAAATAATTGAAACTTGCGGAAATTGTGAATTTAAAACTTAGGGAAAAAATTGAAAAATAATCATAATCATTGAAGAAAATTTTTGAAAAATTATGAAAATCGTTTAAATTTGTAGATATTAATTGCAATTTAAGAGAAAAATATTTATAAAATACAAAATATTTGTGAAATAAAAGAAAGTATCTTTATACAAATTGACTTCAAGAACTTCAAATTCAGGAAAATAATTACAACATTATAGAAATAATCGAAAATTTATTGAAGAAAATAATAGATATTTGAGATAAACAGTTAACATTTTCAGAATTAATCAGCACATATTAAAAATAAAATAAAAATTGTGAAAATAATTTCAAGTGGAAAAAAACAATTGAAAAATGATTAAAACATTAAAAAGTGGGTGCAATAACTTAGATTTGAGATAATAAATAAAAATTTAGGAAATTAATTGAAAAATAATTAATAAATATTAAAAGGTGGAAAAATAATTGCAAAAAGATAAAAGAAAATGAAAATTGAAATAAATAATTGAAAAATGGGATGAATAATTAAAAATTTACGAATTTAATTAAAGGAATGAAGTTTGAGAATAATTAAAAATTGAAGATGTTGATTGAAAATGATAATAATAATAACTGAAAATTGAAGAGAATTATTAAAATTTGAAAAAAAATTTCAAAATCTAGAAAATTAATTGAAGAATAATGAAAATAATAAAAAATTTGAAAAAATATTTGCAATATATATATTATAAAAAATAATTTAAATTTGAAGAAAATAATTTTTAATTTGAGCAAATTAGAACATAAATTTTTAATAAAATGAAAATTATTGCAGAATGATAAAAATAATTGTGAATTTCAAAAATAACCAGAATTAGAGATAAATAATTAAAAAAAATAGAAAATGAATTAAAAAATAATTGAAAATGACAAAAAGTAATTAAAACATGTTAGAAATAATTGAACTTTTTAGAATTAATCAACAAATATTCAAAATAATACAAAACTTGTAAGAACCATTGCAGATTAAAAAAAAAAAATTAAATTTACGAAAGTATTTGATATTTGAGAAAAATAATTTAAGAATGATTAAAACATTAAAGTAGATACATTAACTCAGATTTGAGATAATAAATAAAAATTTAGAAAGTTATTTTAAAAATAATTAATAAATATCTAATTAAAAGGTGCAAAAAATAATTGTAAAAAGATAAAGGAAAATTGAAATTGAAAAATGAAGTTTGAGAATAATTAAAAATTGACGAAATTGATTCCAAAATTATAACAACAGTAATTGAAAATTGAAGAAAATTATTAAAATTTGAGAAAAACATTTTAAAATCTAGAAAATTAATTGAAGAATAATGAAAGTAATAAAAAATTTGAGAAAATATTTCTAAAGTAATAAAAATAATTAAAAACTAAAGAAAATTATTTTTGTTTTTTAAAAATATAATTGTAAAAACTACAACACATATTTGTAATAAAAGAAAATAATTGCAGAATAATGAAAATAATTGTAAATTGTCAAAATAACTTAAATTTGATATAAATAATAAAAGAATTAGAGAGTTAATCAAGAAATAATTGTAAAAGACAAAAAGTAATTAAAAATTAATTGAAAAATAAATTTCTTAAAAAAAAATAATTGGTAGAAATAATTGTTAGCAGTGCCGTAACTAGGGTGGTGCCGGGCGCAGTCCTTGGGGGCGCTAATTTGGAGGAACGCAACACTTTTTATATACATACCTATATATTTTTTTATTTTTTTTTTTTAAAAAAATTATAAAACCAAAAAAATTAGATTCCTTTTTTCAATAAATAAATAAATCAATCAATAAATATAAAAATTATTAATAGGAAGGAAATAATTCGTTCTTTTAGTAAAATTTATTTTTTAAGTAAAAATTTCGTCAATCAATTTATTTGAAAAAATTAAAGAAAATATTTGGAACTTGTGGAAATTAAATTTATAATTTAGGGAAAAAATTAAAAAACAATGAAAATAATTAGAAATGAAAGAAAAATTTTAAATAATGATAAAAATAGTTGAAAATTGTAGCAAATAATTGAAATCAAAACAGAAAAAAATTGTCAAAAATTTAAAAAAATTTTTAAATAATTTAAAATTTATTATTTTTAAAGCGAGGATTAATTAAATTTAAATCAATGAAATTTCAAATAAATTGAAGTTCGAAGAATTATAATATACCTATAATTGTAATTGTAGTCTTATTATCTCAGATATATTCTGTAATTCTTTCAATTATTTTTTACAAATTTTTATTATTTTTTTCAATTAACAATTAGTTCTATGAATTATTTTTTTATTAAATTTATTTTTCAATTAAGTTTTGTCTTTTTAAATTATTTTTTGATTTATTTTCGAATTTTTTTTAATAATTATCTCAAATTCTAGTTATTTTTTCAATTTACAAGTATTTTCATCATTCTACAATTATTTTCTTTTATTATTTATAACTGTATGTTGTTATTTTTTCAAATTATTTTTAAAAAACTAAAATTATTGTCTTCAATTTTTTATTATTTTTATTACTTTGCAAATATTTTCTCGGATTTTTTATTACTTTAATTATTCTTCAATTAATTTTTTAGATTTTAAAATATTTTTCTCAAGTTTTAATATAATTTTCTTCAATCTTGAATTATTATTTTTATCATTTTGCAAATCAATTTTTTCAAATTTTAGTTATTCTCAAATTTCATCCCTCAATTAAATTCCTAAAATTTTAATTATTTATCTTATTTTTCAATTATTTTTTTTTAATTTTTATTTTCTTTTATATTTTTGCAATTATTTTCTCCCCCTTTCAATTAGATATATTAATTATTTTTCAATAAATTTTCTAAATTTTCACTTAGTATCTCAAATCTAAGTTATTCCATCCACTTTTTAATGTTTTAATCATTCTTTAATTTTTTTCTCAAATTTCAAATACTTCATTAATTTTTAATTGTTTTTTTTTCATTTACATTATTTTTAAACTTTTTTATATTATTTTGAATCTTTGTTGATTAATTCCGAAAATTTCAATAATATATCTGAAATTTCCAGATTTTTTTTTAATACATTTTCGATTATTTCTACATTTTTGTAATTATTTTCCTGAATTTCAAATTCTTGAAATCATTTTGTTATACTTTTACTTTATAAATATTCTGTATTTTTTAAAATTATTTTTTTATGATTGTAATTAATATCTACAAATTTCAAATATTTTTATCATTTTTCAAAAATTTTCTTCAATGATTTTCATTATTTTTCAATTTTTCCCCTAATTTTTAAAAGTTCCAAATTTCTACAAGTTTCAATTATTTTCTTTAACTTTTTCAAATAAAAATTTTTCAGTTTAAATTATTTCCTTCAATATTAAATTAGTTCCATTATTTATTAATTAACCTTCAATTTCTTTGTAATTTTTGAATTATTTTTACAAAATATGAGTTTTGTTTTTTTTATTTTTCAATCAGTTACTTTTACATCAAATAAATTTTGTAATTTTCTCGAGTTCTTAAATTTCCATAAGTAACTTTAGTTTCCAATTATTTTTATCCTTTTTCAAGTCTTGTTTATCTCAAATATATTCTGTAATTTGACAATTATTTTTTTACAAATTTTTATTAAATTTTTCAATTTTCAATTATTTTTATCATTTTTAAATTAGTTTTTGTTATTTTCAATTATTTTTCAATAAATTCTCTAACTTTTTTTTATTATTTATCTCTAATTTCAGTTATTGTTCAGTTCACATTTCTTTTTATTATACTGCAATAATTTTATTTTATTGTAACAATACGTTGTAATTTTTTCAATTATTTTTAACAATCTAAAATTATTGTCTTCAATTTTTTATTATTTTTATTACTCTGCAAATATTTTCTTGGAGTTTTTATTACTTTCATTATTTTTCAATTAATTTCCTAGATTTTAAAATATTTTTCTGAAATTTTAATAATTTTCATCAATTTTCAATTATTATTGTTATCATTTGCAATCAATTTCTTTAAATTTTAGTTATTCTTAAATTTCATTCTTCAATTGAATTCCTAAATTTTCAATTAGTTTTTTCAATTTTAGTTTTCTTTTATCTTTTTGCATTTATTTTCTACATTTTTTAATTAGATATATTAATTATTTTTCAATAAATTTCTTAAATTTTCACTTAGTATCTCAAATTTAAGTTATTGCATCTACTTTTTAATGTCTTAATCAGTTTTTAATTATTTTTCTCAAATTTCGATCAAGTTCGTCAGTTTTTAATTTTTTTTTTAATTTGTAATGATTTTTACAAATTTTATATTATTTTGATTATTTGTTTATTAATTCCGAAAATTTACTTGAAATGAAATAAATCCTCAACTCTTGCGTTACAATAATTACGATAATTTTGCAACTTCTATTTTTCTAAGGAATATATATTTATCTTGCACCGGGCGCTAAAAACCTAAGTTATGGCTCTGATTCTTAATTGAAGAAATTAATAAAAATTTGTAAAATAATATTTGAAAGAATTACAGAATATATTTGAGATAACAAGACTACAATTATTACAACTATATATATTATAATTCTTCGAACTTCAATTAATTTGAAATTTCATTGATTAAAAATTTAATTAATCCGCGCTTTTATAATAATGCTTTTTTAATTATTTAAAATTTTCTTTAAATTTCAACAATTCTTTTCTAATATGATTTCAATTATTTGCTACAATTTTCATCTATTTTTAATTTTTATCATTTTTCAATAATTTTCTTCAATTTCTAAATATTTTCATTATTTTTTAATTTTTCCCCCAATCTTTAAATTCAATTTCTGCAAGCTTCAATTATTTTCTTTAATTTTTTGCAAGAAAACTTTTTTATCTCTAATTATTTCCTTCAATATCAAATTATTTTCATTATTTATGAATTAATTTTCAATTACTTTCGCAAAATATGATTTTTGTTTTTTAAATTTTAATCTTTTTCTTCTAATTGTAATTTTATTTATCCACATTCTTATGAAGAAATTTATTTTTTGCCTGTAATTTTGCCATATGGAATTCTACAGGGCGACTTTTTTGCTCTATGGCAAATCTGTCATTTTTTTTTTTTCTTTCTTTAAATTTTGTATATAATTTTTTATTTAACTGAAAAAAAGTATGCAGTTATTTTATGTGCAAAAGAAATTTTTTAAATACATGTATTTTAAATACACTATACATCATTAATGGACATAACACTAAATACAAAATGTGATAATTTGATTGACCAGATGCTTTTCCGCGGTCAAGGTTAATAGGCGGAGAAGATTTCTTTATATACATACATATTTATATATAAAACAAATTTTCCATAAATTCAGTTGAATTATCTATCAGTCACGTTTTAGCTTTTAAACACATTCATCATTTCTCTGGTGCGGTAATTAACAATGCATATCAGAGCGCTTGTCCTCTCATTAATTCTTCTCAACTACTCTGCGCACGGGAAGGTGTTGACTCCTTGTGAAGCAGCCCAGGAACTTGTAAAAGGAGGAGTTCCTCGATCATTCATCAGCAATTTTGTCTGTGTTATGAAAAGCGAAAGTGGATTTGACACTCAAAAAATAACTGGTCCAAAAGCACAGTCCAGCTACTCTTACGGAATTTTTCAAATTAACAGCAACAAATGGTGCGATCGATCTAAAGTAGGTGGAAATTGCATAAAAAAGTGCGATGATTTTGCCAAGGATAATATCCAAGATGCCATTGGATGCGCGAAGAAAATTCACTCTCAGGAAGGATTCAATCATTGGCCCGGCTGGGTAAAGGAATGCAAAAATAAACCTCTCCCAGACCTTTCTGGATGCAAATTTTAAAAAGTACTGTGTATTTTGGATATTTTGTTCACGACTGTCATATGATTTTGTTAGTATTAGTAGAATATTGTTTAAATATTAGCAGCTTATTTATCTATTTTTATAATATATGATTCAATTCAATCAAATATTATTGTCAAAAATCCTCAATTATAATATAATAGTGTTATAATAAATTTTATGAAAGGGAACATTATTTTAGTTTTTTAAATTTTTCAGCGAAACTTAACATTTATAAAACTTATTTATAAAAACTTGCTTTTATAAAAGTTATTAACAAAATTAAATCTGACTTTGTAGGAAATTACTATTTAACATTGATTAATTAAATTTATGTTTTTTTCCATGTGGAAAAAAATTGTTAATTGACTGGAGTTAAAAGGGGAATTTTCTTAAATGATAAAACATGTGTTTAACATTTTAAATATATTATAAAGTTGCTTTTTTCAGGATCTTAATATCAGATAAAAAATAATTGTAATTAATACTTGTGGCCTTGGGTTCGGAGTTTTAATAAATTAGAACTTAACGTTTAATTTAATATACACGCAAAGAAAATTGATTATAAATTTTATTAAGATGCTTTGTATTTTAGGGAAAAAGTGCCAAAAAGCGAAATTTTCATACAAGGAATTTTAAGCTTTAGAAAAACTATTTGAATCTTTGCTAAGTTATTTTAAACTTTAATATAGTCAGTAGCAAATTAAATACAATTTTTTTAAAGTTTGAAATTATCAATCTAAAATCAATTTTCAAATGCATTTTTGCTGCGATCATAGCTCATTAGAACTACAGAAAAAAAAAATATTTAAATTATTTCGGAATCACCACATAAAAATATTTTTCAAAATATAAAGAAGTAAAAAAATGGAAGTTAACGATGAACATAAAAATAGCAATAAAAGACTTACACGCATTTGCAACAACGATGTGTTACGAAAATAATCCAATAAATATTAAATAAATATTAACTTTCACAGAAACACAATAAGAAGACATTTTTCTTCTTTTTTTCTTTTTATAAGTATATTATTTTAAAATATTTTGAGAACTGTATGAAGGAAAATTTGATATACAGTCATCGCTAACGAGAGTCAAAGGCATACTGACTAATTATAATTACAAATCTCACTTTAATGGTTAATTAAAAGTCCTCAAGGCCAAACAGAAATCTGTAACTCAAACCAGATTCTACCTTATTCAAATTTTAAGTTATAATTTTATTTCGTCAGTTCTAAAGTTTATTAAATTTTTATTCTTTGATATATTATACATTTCCAAAAAATTTCTTTTTTTATATTAACTTGCCTAAAATTTGTACTTTATTTTGATCAGAATTAAAAGTGTGATTTAAATCAGGAGTAGTAGTCTTTTAAATGTATTTTAATAACATTTAAAAAACATTTAAATATTTAAAATTTAATTTTTAAATTATATTTTATATTTTGAAACATTGGTCAATATATTTTCTCTTTAAATGGTGGTTTCTATCAATTATCCGCTTTATGCTTTTTCAGTAAGAAATATAAACTATTCTTTATGTTAATATAAAAGGAAATAAAGTTTAACTAATTTCTCAAGTTTTCAAATTTGGCGCTATTTAGACAGTGGCGCCGATACTTTCATCAAATTTTTACATTCCGAGGTTGGTAGCTCTTCCGTTAAAACACGTATTACGTGTTTATAACCTAAAAATATGTGTCATTTACAAAAATTATAGGCTAGGTTACTCATAAAACTTTTTTAAAACATTTTAATTCTGTTAGATTTTTAATTCACACAAAACGTTTGTTTTTTGAAGGAAAGGTGCATGTATGTACACTGTTAAAAAAATGATATATGCGCTTACAACTTTACACCGGTGTTAAGAAATCGGTGCGATTTTGGCCGTGCACTACACCGGCCGAGTGTAAACTTAAAACAAATTGGCATTTACAACCAAGCGGTGTAAACGGACTATCAAATCGCACCAAAAAGTGCGATTGTCAGTTTCTTTGTCTAACTGTCCCTCTCTTCGCCCCCTTTGTCAACATCTGAGAATAGCCATTTTTACGTTTTCTTCTAATTTTCGTTTTCATTGAATCCACTAGCAGACAACTATTTATATGACATGACTAGAAGTTTCCGATGCGCGAACGCGCGACATGTTTTTCCCACGTTCAAAATTGAAACAGCCCATTACTAGTAAACTAAATGATTACTAAATATTTAAATATGATAAATCCAGTTTATCAAAAACATAATATACCTAATGTAACTTAATATATAAAGTGAAAAACAATAAAACACAGAAGTAAATAAAAACAAAAAAAGATTACTCGACGACATAACCTAAACAAAGTAATGAAAATAATGTCATATCAATTTATTCAATTCTCTAGTCTATTTTATGTGGCATATAAATTTCCGGAATATTATTTCAGCTTCTTTAAGATATTTTAAATTCAGAATTGTATTTAAAAACAATTGGAATTTATTTTTATAATTTAGAAAAACAGGAACAGGGTTTATAATAGAGAAAAATATCAACTGTTGTAGAATCGAATGTTTTTTACAAAATGTATTCTCTGTGGCAAATAAATATCCTAAATATTGTTTTAGTTTTTTTAAGATATTCCAAACTCAAAACTGTATTTAAAAAAAATTGGATGATATTTCTATAATTTATTAAAACAAAAACAGGTTTTAGAATAGAGACAAAATATCAATTTTTGTAAAACCGAATACTTTTTCCAAATTCTATTCTATGTGGTATATAAATTTGCTAAATATGTTTAGCAATTCCTTAGGCTGTGTTAAAATAAGAACGTATTAAAAAAAATTAGATTATATTTTTAAATTTTATCGAAACAAAAACAAGTTTTAGTATAGACACAAAATATCAATTTTTGTAAAACAGAATATTTTTTCCAAATTTTAATCTATGTGTCATAAATTTCCCAATTATTTTTTTAGATTCTTAAAGATATTTTAAATTTAGAATTGTATTTAAAAAAATTAAATGATATTTTTATAATTTATAAAAAACATTTCTGATTTTAAAATATCTTAATGAATCTAAAATAATATTTAGGAAATTTATGTGCCACATAGAATAAAATTCGAAAAAAATATTCGGTTTGACCAAAATTAATATTTTGTCTCTATTCTAAAACCTGTTTTTGAATCCATAAATTATAGAAATATCATACAATTTTTTTTAAATACAGGTATTAAAAATTAAATATCTTAAAAAATAATAATTAAAATTTGGGAAATTTATATGACACATAGAATAGAAATTAGAAAAGATATTCAGTCATACAAAAATTGATATTTGGCCTCTGGTATACAACCTGATTTTGTTCCCATAAATTATAAAAATATCATATATATATTTTTTAAATACAATTCTAAATTTGGATTTTCTTAAAGATTCTAAAATAATATTTGGTAAATTTATTAGCCATAGAATCGGTAAAAAATATTCGATTCTACAAAAATTGACATTTGCTCTCCAGTTTAAAACCTGATTTTCTTCTCGTAAATAATAAAAATATCAGCTATTTTTTTTTTCTGAATACCGATTTTCTTCAAGATTTTAAAATTATATTTGGGAAATTTATTTGCCATAGAATGTGTAAAAAATATTCAATTCAACAAAAATTGATATTTGGTCTCTGGTCTAAAACCTGATTTTGTTCTCATAAATTATAAAAATGTCTTCTATTTTTTTTAAATTCAATTCTGAATTTGGATTTTCTTAAAGATTCTAAAATAATATTTGGGAAATATATTTGCCATCGAATGTGTAAAAAATATTCTATTCTACAAAAATTGATATTTGCTCTCTGGTCTAAAAAATGATTTTCTTCTCATAAATAATAAAAATATCAGCTATTTTTTTAAAATATTGTTCTAAATTTGGATTTTCTTAAAGATTACAAAATAATATTTAGGAAATTTATTTTCCATAGAATGTGTAAAAAATATTCGATTCTACAAAAATTGATATTTGGTCTCAGGTCTAAAACCCGATTTCGTTCTCATAAATTATAAAAATATCATCAATTTTTTTTATTGTTCTGAATTTGGATTTTCTTAAAGATTCTAAAATAATATTTGGGAAATTTATTTGCCATAGAATGTATAAAAAATATTCGATTGTACAAAAATTGATATTTGCTCTCTGGTCTAAAAAATGATTTTCTTCTCATAAATAATAAAAATATCAGCTATTTTTTTTTAAATATTGTTCTGCATTTGGATTTTCTTAAAGATTACAAAATAATATTTAGGAAATTTATTTTCCATAGAATGTGTAAAAAATATTCGATTCTACAAAAATTGATATTTGGTCTCAGGTCTAAAACCCGATTTCGTTCTCATAAATTATAAAAATATCATCAATTTTTTTTATGTTTCTGAATTTGGATTTTCTTAAAGATTCTAAAATAATATTTAGGAAATTTATTTGCCATAGAATGTATAAAAAATATTCGATTGTACAAAAATTGATATTTGCTCTCTGGTCTAAAAAATTATTTTCTTCTCATAAATAATAAAAATATCAGCTATTTTTTTTTAAATATTGTTCTGCATTTGGATTTTCTTAAAGATTACAAAATAATATTTAGGAAATTTATTTTCCATAGAATGTGTAAAAAATATTCGATTGTACAAAAATTGACATTTGGTCTCTGGTTTAAAACCTGATTTTCTTCTCATAAATAATAAAAATATCAGCAATTTTGTTTAAATATTGTTGTGAATTTGGATTTTCTTAAAGATTATAAAATAATATTTAGGAAATTTATTTGCCATAGAACGTGTACAAAATATTCGATTCTACAAAAATTGACATTTCGTCTCTGGTCTAAAACCCGATTTTTTTCTCATAAATTATAAAAATATCAGCTATTTTTTTTAAATTCAATTTTCAATTTGGATTTTCTTAAGATTATAAAATAATATTTGGGAAATTTATTTGCCATCGAATGTGAAAAATATATTCGATTCTACAAAAATTGATATTTGCTCTCTGGTCTAAAAAATGATTTTCTTCTCATAAATAATAAAAATATCAGCTTTTTTTTTTTAAATATTGTTCTGCATTTGGATTTTCTTAAAGATTACAAAATAATATTTAGGAAATTTATTTTCCATAGAATGTGTAAAAAATATTCGTTTCTATAAAAATTGACACCTGCTCTCCAGTCTAATCCCTGATTTTCTTCTTGTAAATAATAAATATATCAGCTATTTTTTTTTTCTGAATTCCGATTGTCTTAAAGATTTTAAAATTATATTTGGGAAATTTATTTGCCATAAAATGTGTAAAAAATATTCGATTCAACAAAAATTGATATTTGGTCACAGGTCTAAAACCCGATTTCGTTCAAATAAATTGTAAAATATCATCAATTTTTTTTTATTGTTTTGAATTTGGATTTTCTTAAAGATTCTAAAATAATATTTGGGAAATTTATTTGCCATCGAATGTGTAAAAAATATTTGATTCTATAAAAATTGACATTTGCTCTCCAGTCTAATACCTGATTTTCTTCTTGTAAATAATAAAAATATCAGCTATTTTTTTTTTTCTGAATTTGGATTTTCTTAAGATTATAAAATAATATTTGGGAAATTTATTTGCCATCGAATGTGTAAAATATATTCGATTCTACAAAAATTGATATTTGCTCTCGGGTCTAAAAAATGATTTTCTTCTCATAAAT
Organism: Ganaspis brasiliensis; assembly: GCA_037103525.1. NCBI lineage: Eukaryota > Metazoa > Arthropoda > Insecta > Hymenoptera > Figitidae > Ganaspis > Ganaspis brasiliensis. Next base: position 2,265,378 of record JAZKLR010000492.1, read on the forward strand.
AATAAAAATATCAGCAATTTTTTTTAAATTCAATTCTGAATTTGGATTTTCTTAAAGATTATAAAATAATATTCAGAAGATTTATTTTCCATAGAATGTGTAAAAAATATTTGATTCTACAAGAATTGATATTTGGTCTCAGGTCTAAAACCCGATTTTGTTCTCATAAATTATAAAAATATCAGCTATTTTTTTTTAAATTCAATTCTGAATTTGGATTTTCTTAAAGATTATAAAATAATATTCAGAAGATTTATTTTCCATAGAATGTGTAAAAAATATTTGATTCTACAAGAATTGATATTTGGTCTCAGGTCTAAAACCCGATTTCGTTCTTATAAATTATAAAAATATCATCTATTTTTGTTTAAATACATTTCTGAATTTGGATTTTCTTAAAGATTCTAAAATAATATTTGGGAAATTTATTTGCCATCGAATGTGTAAAAAATATTCGATTCTACAAAAATTGACATTTGGTCTCTGGTCTAAAACCCGATTTTGTTCTCATAAATTATAAAAATATCAGCTATTTTTTTTTAAATTCAATTCTGAATTTGGATTTTCTTAAGATTATAAAATAATATTTGGGAAATTTATTTGTCATCGAATGTGTAAAATATATTTGATTCTACAAAAATTGATATTTGCTCTCTGGTCTAAAAAATGATTTTCTTCTCATAAATAATAAAAATATCAGCAATTTTTTTTAAATTCAATTCTGAATTTGGATTTTCTTAAAGATTATAAAATAATATTCAGAAGATTTATTTTCCATAGAATGTGTAAAAAATATTTGATTCTACAAGAATTGATATTTGGTCTCAGGTCTAAAACCCGATTTCGTTCTTATAAATTATAAAAATATCATCTATTTTTGTTTAAATACAATTCTGAATTTGGATTTTCTTAAAGATTCTAAATTAATATTTGAGAAATTTATTTGCCATAGAACGTGTACAAAATATTCGATTCTACAAAAATTGACATTTGGTCTGTGGTCTAAATCCTGATTTTGTTCTCATAAATAATAAAAATATTAGCTATTTTTTTTTAAATTCAATTCTGAATTTGGATTTTCTTAAAGATTATAAAATAATATTCAGAAGATTTATTTTCTATAGAATGTGTAAAAAATATTTCATTCTACAAAAATTGATATTAGGTCTCAGGTCTATGACCCGATTTCGTTCTCATAAATTATAAAAATATCATCAATTTTTTTTTATTGTTCTGAATTTGGATTTTCTTAAAGATTCGAAAACAATATTTGGGTAATTTATTTGCCATAGAATTTGTAAAAAAAAAACGATTCTACAAAAATTGATATTTGCTCTCTGGTCTAAAAAATGATTTTCTTCTCATAAAAAATAAAAATATTAGCTATTTTTTTTTAAATTCAATTCTGAATTTGGATTTTCTTAAAGATTATAAAATAATATTCAGAAGATTTATTTTCCATAGAATGTGTAAAAAATATTCGATTGTACAAAAATTGACATTTGGTCTCTGGTCTAAATCCCGATTTTGTTCTCATAAATTATAAAAATATCATCTATTTTTGTTTAAATAAAATTCTGAATTTGGATTTTCTTAAAGGTTGTAAAATAACATTTGGGAAATTTATTTGCCATCGAATGTGTAAAAAATATTCGATTCAACAAAAATTGATATTTGGTCACAGGTCTAAAACCCGATTTCGTTCAAATAAATTGTAAAATATCATCAATTTTTTTTATTGTTCTGAATTTGGATTTTCTTAAAGATTCTAAAATAATATTTGGGAAATTTATTTTACATCGAATGTGTAAAAAATGTTCGATTGTACAAAAATTGACTTTTGGTCTCTGGTCTAAAACCTGATTTTCTTCTCATAAATAATAAAAATATCAGCAATTTTGGTTAAATATTGTTGTGAATTTGGATTTTCTTAAAGATTTTAAAACAATATTTAGGAAATTTCTTTTCCATAGAATGTGTAAAAAATATTTCATTCTACAAAAATTGATATTAGGTCTCAGGTCTATGACCCGATTTCGTTCTCATAAATTATAAAAATATCATCAATTTTTTTTTATTGTTCTGAATTTGGATTTTCTTAAAGATTCGAAAACAATATTTGGGTAATTTATTTGCCATAGATTTTGTAAAAAAAAATTCGATTCTACAAAAATTGATATTTGGTGTCTAGTCTAAGACCTGATTTTGTTTTCATAAATTATAAAAATATCATCTTTTTTTTTGTTTTGAATTTGGATTTTCTTAAAGATTCTAAAATAATATTTGGGAAATTTATTTGACATCGAATGTGTAAAAAATGTTCGATTGTACAAAAATTGACATTTGGTCTCTGGTCTAAAACCTGATTTTCTTCTCATAAATAATAAAGATATCAGCTATTCTTTTTATTGTTCTGAATTTGGATTTTCTTAAAGATTCTAAAATAATATTTAGGAAATTTATTTGCCATAGAACGTGTACAAAATATTCGATTCTACAAAAATTGACATTTGGTCTCTGGTCTAAAACCCGATTTTGTTCTCATAAATTATAAAAATATCATCTATTTTTGTTTAAATACAATTCTGAATTTTGATTTTCTTAAAGATTCTAAAATAATATTTGGAAATTTTATTTGCCATAGAATGTTTAAAAAATATTCAATTCTACAAAAATTTTTATTTGGTCTGTAGTCTAAAACCTGATTTTGTTTCCATAATTTATAAGAATATCATTAAATAGAGTTTTGAATTTAGAAAATTAGAATATCTTAAAGAATATTTGAAAAATATTTAGCAACTTTATGTGCCATGTTGAATAGAATTTCAAGTAAATATTGTGCTTTACAAAAATTGATATGTTGCCTCTAGTTTTAGAGCCGTTTTTGTTTCCATAAATTATAAATATATTTTTGTTAATTTCTTCTTAAATTTTGTTTTTATTTGAACATATGTTCAAAAATTTAAAAAATACTTAGGATCTTTAAGTGCCACATAGAATAGAATTTGAAAAATATATTCTCTTTTACAAAAAATTGGTATGTCATATGGCAGGGATCACAGTGGTTTCTTCGTTCAATTTTAGGTAAAAAAGGGGATTTCGATTTTCAAAAAGGGGATTTTGGAAATTAAGAAAAAAGGGTTATATTAATAATTTAAGTTTTCTTTTACAAAATTTTAATGTTTCTTTTTTTCAAAACAGTTTTATTAAGTAATTTAGTCTTTTTTTGTTTAATTTGTTAATGAAAATTTCAAAAGAAAGAGCACTTTCGAAAATACAAAAATTTATCTTTTAATAGGTTGTCTGTTCAATGACGAGAAGATGGTTGTTGCAATTAAATATTTTTAAAAATCATTTTCAACTTCAAATGGTTTTTTAAATTATTTATTTAATAATTAGATTTTAAACAGGAAACATAAAAATCTGTGATGTAAAATTTTCTGATATAATGTTAAAGAAATTAAATTAAAAATCTTTCAGCGAAATATAACAAAATCAATTCAAATTATTTTTATTAATCTCTTTTATTGTACTTTTATATTTTCTAATTCAAAACAATTAATTTTTGTTTGAAATAAATAAATATATTTCATAAATAATTTTTTTTTATCTAATAAAATAAATTTGATGTATTTCAGCAAGAATACATGGTTTTATTTTATGATGCAAAACTAGTAATATTTGTTTAAAACGAGTAAAAAATATTTATTAAAAAATTTTTTTATCCAATAAATTAATTTGCTTTAATTAATAAATTAAGAATACATGGTAATAAGAAAATTATATAACTTTTTAAAATAATTTTAATTTATTTATGATTTTTTTATGTTTCCTGTTTAAAATGTAAATAAGTTCAATAAATAATAATAAAAAACCATTTCAAGTTAAAAATTATTTTTAAACATTTAAATTCAATAACTACTTTCTCATCATTCTACAGACACCCTAAAAAAGGATAAATTTTTGCATTTCCGAAAGTGAAAAAATATAAACTTTTTTAAAAAAAGAAGGTCAAAGAAGAGAAAAATGTTGATTTTAGGTGTTTTAGGTGATTTTTCTAAAAAAAAGGGGAAAATAAGGGGAAAAGGGGGAAAAAAGGGGATTAGGTGAAAAAGGGGAGAAACTGTGATCCCTGCATATGGTCATATGTTATGTTTGCGTTGTCAATTCTGTTGAGCATAACCATTAAAACGTTTGTGGCTTTGTTGTTTAGCTGTGTGTAATATCATTTGTGCTCTTGACAATTTTAAATATTAACTTGAGTGTATGACTTTTGAGTAAAAATGTGTATTGATAGTTTAGAATTTGTGTTTTTATGGATGTGATTGTAGGTTATGTGTAATCGCGAGTGGCACTCGCACCAATCAGTGTTGATGTCTCATGTGTCATAACAACTTCGCACCGTAACACTGGCGTTGCAATTTAAAAAAAGTGTAACTTACAAAAAATCAACACTTTTAAGGATGCATTGCATTTTCTTCGCACTTTTTGGTGTAAAGTACGTTTCTTTTTTTTAACAGTGTACAGGCAGATTCTATATATATATATATATTAATAATAAATCCGACCTAAAATAGAAAACTAAAAAATCTTATGGTTTTTTGACTCCATCTTTTTTCAAAAATTATTATATTTCTTGCATTTTTAAATAATTATTCCTTATTTAACAATATTTTCCATTTTTTATTTGTACTCAACTTGAACTAATATGTAAGATATCTAAAGCTACGTTTTAGCCAATTGCAGACTTTTGGGAATTGGTTGTTATTCAGTGGCGTAACTGAGAGAGCAAGAGCCCTGGGGCAAAAAGACAAATAGAGCCCCAATTATATATAATAATTTACACGTATAATTCTGTGGCTGAAAGGCAGAACTTCATAACAGAATATCATAACTGCATTTTCATAGTTTTGAGAAAAACCTGTTTTTGTTTATTTTCTTGATTTTGTAAAATCGAAAAGGCAACCAATATTTTTGGTGTTTGGCATTTTATCCTAATTTCTAGTGTAGTTTTTACATCTGTTTATCAATTTTAATAAAATATATACGCTTCAAAGAAGAATGTCAATTCTTTTTTTCGATTTGAATGCAGTTATGCTGTTGTGTTATTAATTAATTTCTACGTAAATAAACATTTAAAACACTTTACTGTTAAGAAACTTTAAAAAGCATTACTAAATTAACTCAAATCTGATGTTATCTCAAATTCGATAAAATGTTAGTTATGATGTTATGCCTTTCAGCCACAGAATTAATTTATTCATTCTGTCCACACCTGACATTTGTCACTAGATGTTTTTTTCTTTTAAAATTTTAAACAATGTTTTACCTTTTTGAAATGTTCTCAAATTTAGTTAATGTGATCTTGCATTGAATAAAAGTTCAATTAATCCACGGTTCAAAAATACTTGGTTTGAAGTGATTTAAAAATTTCTTCAATATTTAATCATTCTTTTCGATTATGATTTCAATTACTTAAAATATTTAATGTATTTTATGTATTCCTTCTAAACGTAATTTTTCTTCAATCCAATTTTTCAGTAAATTTTTAGTCTATCAACGAACAATCTTGTTTCAATTTTAGAAAAGCCATTTTATGATATTTAGTTTATAATTTAAGTTTAAACTTTTTATATATTGTATACTAAATTTAATTTAATTTAATTTTGCGCAATATTTTGTAACCCATTTATGGCCCTTTTGGGCCAAGGAAAAGAATGTGTAAATAAATAAAAAAATAAAAATAAATAAAATACAATTTTGTACTATTTTTATAATTTTTCAACTATTTTTTACAATTCTTAATTTTGTTTAGTTTTCTCAATCTCTTTTACAATATTATTTATTTTTGCCTTAAAATTAAATCTATTTAACTATTTATTCCCTAATTTTATATTATTCATCGCAAATTTAAATTAATTTTTTAAACTTACCACTATTCTAGTCATTTTGTAATTATTATTTTCAATTTTTAATCATTTTCGTAATTTCTTAATTATTTTACTAAACTATCTCAATTTTCAATTATTTTCCCCATCTTTAAATATTTTCATTATTTTTCAATTAAATTCTTACATTTTTAGTTATTATTTCCAATTTAGATTATTGACTTCAATTTTCAATTTTCTCGAACGATTTTTCAGTTATTTTCTTTTGCTTAAAAACAAATTCTGTAATTTCATATTATTTTCTCCAATTTTTAATTATTTTAATTCTTTTCTCATAAATTTCAAAATTTTCGATTATTCATCTGAAATTTCAATAATTATTTTCAATTTTGAATTAATTTCTTCAGATTTCAGTTAATGAGAACTTGCATTGATTAAAAGTTCAATTAGTCTACTTTTAAAAAATATTAAATTTGAAGTGATTTAAAATTTTGTATTATGAATTTAATTACTTAAAATACAATTTGGTACTTTTTTTCTTATTATTTAACTATTTTCTACAATTATTATTTTAATTATTTTTAAATTGTTTCCAAAAATCTTAAATTTACCTTCCTCAAATTTCAATTATTTTGTTTAGTTTTTTTAATCCCTTTTTCACTTTTAATTATTTTTGCCTTAACATTAAATCAATTTAATTATTTATTCCTTAATTTTATATTATTCATCGTAAATTTTAATTTTTTTTTTTTAATTTATCACAATTTTTGTCATTTTGCCATTATTATTTTCAATTTTTAATTATTTTCATAACTTCTTAATTAATTTACTGAACTTTCAAATATATATCTCAATTTTCAATTATTTTCTCCATCTTTTAATATTTGTATTCTTTTTGAATTATTTCACATATTTTCAGTTATTATCTCAAATTTAGATTACTATCTTCAATTTTCAATTTATTAAACGTTTTTTCAATTATTTTCTTTTGCTTGAAAACAAATTCTGTAATTTTATATTATTTTTCCGATTTTTAATTATTTTCATTCTTTTGGCATAATTTTCAAAAATTTTAATCATTTACCTTAAATTTTAATTGTTATTTTTATCAGTTTTCCATTATTTCTGCGATTTTTTTATTATTCTCCTTAATTAAAATTTTAAAATAATTTTGTAATTATTTTCTTTTTTCAAACATACATTCTACGATTTTTTCAACTATTTCTCTCAAATTTTATTTATCTTTTACAACTTATCATTGTAAGTATCATATTTTAATTATTTTCTTCAAGTTTCAAATTGTAAAACCATTTTTCAATTTTTTTCCACAATTCATTTCCTTAAATTTTCAATTTTTCCATTTCTTTTATAATTTCAAAAATTTTTAATTATTTATCTGAGATTTCAATTATTTCATTCAATTTTCAATTATTTATATGATTTTTTATATTATTTTCTTTAATTTTCAATTACTTTCGTTCTTTTTGTAATTTCGAAAAAAATTTAATTATTTCTGTTTAATTAAACATTATTATCTTCAATTTTAAATTATGTTTATCTTGTTCAATTTATTTTCTCTAATTTTTAATTATTTTCTTTTTTGTTTCAATGAACTTCTGAAAATTTTAAGTATTTTTCTGAAATTTTTTTAAGAAGGTTAGTTGAAAATCACTAATTGTCGGTACAAGTTTGAAATTTTCAGCAAAAATAATTAAAATATTAATGCACATTATTGTTAAACTTGAGATAATTTTACCGTATAGTTTCTGAGATCTTGTCTTTCAAAATTCACTATTTTTCTTAATATTTTGCATTTTTCTAATGGCCGACGCAAAAAAAATTAGTAACTTGAAATATACCATTTAATAACTTTTGATGTACAATTAGGTCTTAATTCAAAATTAAAACAAAAATAATTCAATATTCAAGGATCATATTACTCTTGAAAGTCCAAAAGATTTACTGTTTATTTGTTGAGTATTATTTATCCTAAAATTAAAATGTTGCAAAAAAAATTGTTTACGTTGAAAACACAAAACAAGCGACTAAAAAAGTTGAATATCGCGAAGATTCGAATAAAACGGCAAATTTTAAAACTAATTTTTTGGCGTAAAAAGGGAAGTAACACGAAAACCTTCTAATAAAATATAAATTTATTTAGTTAAAGTTTCAATAACTGTTACTGAAAAAAATATTTTTCAAATAATAGTCATAAACTTAAAATCGAAAATTCTGTAGCTGTCATTGAAATCATGGTTAGTTTGACAGATTTCTAAATGCTCTGCACTACGTTTTTCAAAAAATTACTATTTTTCTTTAAAATTTTATTACTTACATTTTTTAATGCCGCAACACAAGGAATATTGTTTAAAAATATAAAATTTAGTTTTACATAAAACTTTTTATTTCATATTTGTCATTTTAGGAAAAAAAAACTTTTTATCTTGACTAGCTCATTCAAACTATCCTCCTTAACCTTCCTTTATTTAAAATATATTATGTAATTTTTTCAATTATTTTCACAAATTTTAATTATTTTTTTAATTTAATATTATTTATCTTAATTTTCAATCATTTTTTTTTCAATTTTTAATTATTTCCCCCAATTTTCCATTATTCAATTTTTTTAAATTTATTTTTAAGGTTTTCAAGTAATTTACTTAAATTTAACTTATTTTTTTTTATTTATAAAACATTTCTACACTGAGAGACTTTTAATTATAGTTTTTGCTTTTTTCAATTTCTATATTTGTAATAAAACGTAAGAATTTAGGGATAATCGATGTACGATCATAATAGTTCTTTTAAAAAAAAGAGATTGTGTTACCTTGTTTTCTATTATTGTAAATTCGTGAGACAAAAAATTAATACATATAATTAGAACTAGTATTATTTGAGGTTAGAGAAAAGTAAATGTGAAAAAGCGATATTCATTTTTAACACATTTTGATATATTCATTATGGCATATCTAAAATTTTATTAGACTTTTTCTACGACAGTTTTTCGAGCAGCCATATGTCTCGTGAGCTATTCTACCACTTCACAATATTTATTCAAAAATATATTTAAAAAAAATCGAACTCTAGAAAAATTTCGTATCATCCGGAATACTGAACACAGACGTTAATTCTTATTACCATTTTCACTTCAATTTAATAAAAAACCACTTCTCAAACCACATGAAACTTTTGCTCGTTAGTATATAAGGAAAGTTAAAGCGATTATTCGACGTCATCGAAATGTTATATGTATGTTTGTAGTTTAGGCTTAAAAATGTGCGTAATGTATATATATCATAGTATAGGTTCTTCATTACACCGATTTCGTCAAATACCACTCTAAAGATGCAGAATACTTGTAACTATACAAATATCAAAGACGAACTTGCATCTGTATCTCTCACCTGTCAAACAAATACTGCCATCTTTCTTTTTACTGCGCGCGCACCCTATGCTTCTAAGTTTCTAACACACGTTTTATAATTCTTGCAATTCTTTATTTTCATCTTTCTTAAATTCTTTAGAGGTAATATAATTATGTGTCTTATGAAGTATATAACACTTTTACTACTTTTTATTAAAAAGACAACTGTTGCATCTAAAACGTCTTTTCTTAAACAGTGTATTAGTTTTTAGAACCACATCTCAATTATCCCTAAACTTTTAAATTTTATTGTACGTAATGATAAGCAATAAAGCAGATATTAAAATCAAAAGTTTCTCAGTATATGATTTTTTAAATTACTTTCCCCAATTTTCAATTGATTTCATATTTTTTTTCAATTAAAAATTTTTTGGATTTAGTCCTAAAAAAAGGGTTATTTAGGATTGACTGTGGGACACCTGAGCTCAAGGGCCCCAGGACACTGCCCCACTTTGCCCCTTAATAGTTACGCCACTGTTATTTCAACACAATTAATGAGAATTTTTGAAAATCAAATCAGTCTGTTTTCTTGTTTATTAAAAAACTGAATTTACCTTCAAGAAAAAATTAATCTAGTGAAAGTGAAAATCAAAATACAGAATCGATACCCGACGATTAAATCTTAAGAGGAAAACATTGTCGGAAAAAATTGTTGGAGTTGAGATGAGTAGGAATGAAAATCGACGTAAATGTTATAGGTAAATTGAGGGTGGCTGAGAAGAGTCGGATATCAGTAGAGGTGGGGGTTGCAGTTTGGTAGTCAAGACTGCTTTCAGATTTCAGAGTAAAGCATTGTGTCCCGAAGGCGCATTGTCCTCCTGTCACTGGAAACTCGACAATACCGAGTCCGTAAGTTAGTAACCCTACCGTAAAAACTTATCTCCACCACGTCTACTGTACGCTTTTGCGATTCCGTTCGATTTTCAACCCTCTTACCTTGTCCGATTTTAGATTCTTAAGCGCCGATTTCCTTCCTTTTAATTTGACGTGCCCCTCAGACAGGAAAAAATTTCATCCAAAAATCAAAGAGCTTTTTTAGCACTTTTAAATTCCCTTCAATTTTCTCTTTTTGGTAAAAAATTGCTTTCTTTAAAAAAAAGGGAGATACGGTCAATACCAGTGGATCCCTTATGAAAAAGTATGACAGGAAAAGTATGATAGGCCTGTCATGAATTTCCTGTCATTTTTTCGCGCTGACAGGAAATGCTTGATAGAAAATGTATTACAGGAAAAAGGACGCCTTTTATACAAATAACGTCGTGAAAATAGCGTCAGGAAAATAAATATTTATTTATTTATTTATTGACATATTTAGGGGCTAGAAGCCCTTTCGTACAAAAGTACTTAACAATAGAAAAACTAAAACTAAATAACAATAGAAAAAATATTAATAGAATGCTGAATATTAAAACATGGGGTTGATTTGAAATTATTTGCTGAAAATTACAAACTCTAGAGCTGCAATAAAATTTGCAATAAAAAGCATATGTACAAAGGAAATCTTGTCTAAAATGACGATTAAAATAATAAATGTAGAAGTCTTGTCCATACTCTAAGGTAGATTCAATTAATGTCTGATTTATCATCATTACATTAACAAAATAAAGGAAGAAGCATATACACTAAATTTGATTAAAGCATGTTCCAAAAACGTTGCACTAGGATTTTTAAAGTAAATAAAAAAATAAAAGTTCTGTAGTGACAAATCCATGATGAAGCGAAGTTTCAGTGAAGGCAATGCTATTATCAGCATGCTATAAATATAATATCAGTGTGAAAAAATAGTGTAAATCTTACGTTAAAAGATTTATTGGCTCTAAAAAGGTGCGATTATTTAAAGGAAAATTAAAATCAAGGTTCAATTCTGCGAGTCTCACTTTAACTTCATTAACGCGTCCCGAAATTTTTAAAACTTTTTCGACAGTGACGAGACTACACTCACGACGGTTGACACAAGAGTGAACTGTTGCTGCGAATTGTAAAACTATTGTTCGTTGGAGGAGGGGTTAGTAAGTTCTGATTGGCCGAAGCGCACTCGATATATCGAAGTCGAACCAATTAGAATGTTTGACAGTGAGCAAAAAATTTAATTGGTTCGACTTCAGTACATCAAGTGCGCATCGACCAATCAGAACTTACTAACCCCTCCTCCAACGAACAATAGTTTTACAATTCGCAGCAACAGTTCAGTCTTGTGTCAACCGTCGTGAGTGTAGTATCGTCGCTGTCGAAAAAGTTTTAAAAATTTCGGGACGCGTTAATGAAGTTGAAGTGAGACTCGCAGAATTGAACCTGGATTTTAATTTTTCTTTAAATAATCGCACCTTTTCAGAGCCAATAAATCTTTTAACCCTCCTGAGCATTGAGCCGAATATATTCGTCCAAACTAAGTTGTTTCCGTATGCACCTGGACGAATATATTCGTCCAAACAATTTTGTCAACACAATTTCTCCAAATTAACTTGAAGGTCCAAAACAAATTGGTAATCACAGTTTAGGGTTAAGAGATTAGCAAACACATAATTTTAAGAAATATTTACAGTTTTTATTAATAATTAGTGTTATTAAAAAATTGTTTAAAAAGTAGAAATAGCCTCTCATTCTACAATATTCAAACTAAGATAAATTTTTTCCAAATAATCCTATAATCATGAAAATTGGTTTCTAGGGGTTTTTGGGGTCGCTGATTCCGAATATATAATCAGAATTTCAAAATTCAAAATGGCGGATCCAATATGGCGGACAATTTTCTTTTTTTTTTATTTTCATGAAAATTGGTTTCTAGGGGTTTTTGGGGTCGCTGATTCCGAATATATAATCAGAGTTTCAAAATTCAAAATGGCAGATCCAATATGGCAGACTAAATTTGAATTTTTTTTGGATTTTTATAAAAATTGTTTTCTAGGGGTTTTTGGGGTCGCTAATTATGAAGATAAAATGAGAGTTTTAAAATTCGAAATGGCGAATCCAATATGGCGGACTAATTCAAAACATCTTTTTAGATTTTCATGAAAAGTGGTAGCTAGAGGTTCGATCCGCGGTCGTCCAGTTTTTGGTTTATGTGTAACCTTTTTTGCATATTTGTGCACGATTTACTCTATAATCTAGATCATAAAAGTTACATGCTCTTGATGCCTAATCTTGTACTTTTTGTGCAAGACAAATGCATTCTGTAGACACTAGTCTACTAGGTCTTAAAACAATTTTTTATATTTATATTTTATATTTTTTTATATTTATTTTAACCCTTTTTGGTCCATGTTTCGGCGTAACTCCTTTGAAGGAAACATCGTGACAAGTACTAATTAATTAACGAAATTTCTTTTTTATCACACCACAGGGGCGGCTTTAGGCAAATATAAGATTCTAGGGGGGGGGGGGGGGGCGGTCGCCCCAATTTTCATGAAAATCCAAAAAAAAAATTAAAATTTGTCCGCCATATTGGATCCGCCATTTTGAATTTTGAAATTTTGATTATATATTCGGAATCAGCGACCCCAAAAACCCCTAGAAACCAATTTTCATGAAAATCAAAAAAAAAATTAAAATTTGTCCGCCATATTGGATCCGCCATTTTGAATTTTGAAATTCTGATTATATATTCGGAATCAGCGACCCCAAAAACCCCTAGAAACCAATTTTCATGAAAATCAAAAAAAAAAAGAAAATTATCCGCCATATTGGATCCGCCATTTTGAATTTTGAAATTCTGATTATATATTCGGAATCAGCGACCCCAAAAACCCTAGTATACTTGGTTTTATTAAATTCCAACTGTATGAAAAACGTATGCATTTGGGAACCACTTTTGGGGTAGAAACTCGTGCTCAGGAGGGTTAACGTAAGATTATGTCAGGAATTTCCTTTCTTACATTTTGACAGGCATATCATATTTTTTTCTGATATACTTTTTCATAAGGAATCACTAATTTATAATCTGGGTTGACTGAACCTATGAAAAATATGAATTAGGATTACACTAGGATAAAATGACAAAATTTGTTTTAAATTGACTTTTAGAAATTTACTTTTCCTCTAACGCAGAACTAAATTCTATCAGTGAAAAGGTCTGTGAAAGTCGATTTTTTAATTATTGTTTTATAAATTTTATATGTTAATGCCAAGTGTAAAAAAAAAAATTATTTTTCGCAGTCTGCGATTTATTTTGAACAAAAAATTCTTTGCATACTTAATTTTAAATACATTTAATGTCTGGTAGTGTGTGAGTAGATAAAAAAAGTGTATACGCTTAAAAATTGTTATAAACAATTTATGTAAACAATTCCAATTTACGGAAATTTTGTATAAAAAAAGTTTTTTTTTGTAAATTTGCTTATGATTATTGCGATTAAACTTTCTTTTCGTTAAACCAAACTGTTGCGATAATTTTTCTTAATTTTTTAAAAAAAAATTATAAACAAAAAAATGGAACTATATAGACATTTTTGGAAACAAATAAATCGAATTTTTTTACAAATAATGTTTAATCTAATCCGACCAGAGAATATTGTAAACAATATTTCCTTAGGGAAAATTCTAGCAGGATTTATTAAAACAAGTTTTAAACACGCTATTTTCTTTTACCCAAATATATTCATAAGGTTCAATTGTTAATGCTATTTATTTATAAAAATAAGAAAAATCAAAGCAAAACATTGTTTTTACTGGTATAAAGCTTATTCGTTTGATTTAATATTAATTTATAAAAACGTCGAATACAATTTCCGATTAAATTTATTTTTTATTTTCAAATAATAATATTTGTAATATGTCATTTTTCACATAATTTGTTCATAAAAATGATCGTAAAATTGTTTAAAAAACCAAGAAGAGATAAGCAGCTAAAAAATAAGGAAAAAATAAATAAATAAGGAAAAAAATAAGGAAATATAGATAAAAACTAATATAATAGTAAATTTTTTTTTAAACCTTAGGGCATGTGATAGAATATGACGTCACTATCATAGACAAAATTTGTCCGTAATTTTTCTCTTAAACTGATAAATATTTTAATACTAAGCTTTGTAGAATTACTGACAAATATCATTAAAAAGGTATGTCTGTCAAATTTGTCTTAATTTTTTATTAATGATTCTATAATCTTGGGCCGCTTTTGTTTTCGATATTTATAAATGATGATCTGGATTATTTTTATGAATAATTTGCTTACGATAATTTACCAGTATCGTCTTTATCTGATTGTGAGGAACTTCAAGATAATCTTGATTAATACGATGAATTTTGTAAAATTAGTGCAATGATTATAAAAATACAAAAAAATATGGTTTTATCGGTTACCAGGAAGAAAGAAATTATTTATCCGTATTCTATTAACGGTGTGGTTGTGGAGGAAACTACAATGGTTGTAACATCTCTTTTGAAAACAAATACAACAAATTTGTTCTTTACATAAAAGATCGTTTTTATGTTAAAAAAAAAAACTTTCAATAAAACAAATATAATTGCCACAGAAAAAAAATCTTTTGTCAGAATTTGTTGTAATCTTTATCTGTACTTACTTCTTAACTGTAACTACATTTATGAAAATTTTAAAAGCATACCAGAAATATCGTAAAAAATTACTGATGTTAAATTTTTTATTATGCTTTTTTTGTTATGTAAATAATATATAAAAAAAATTTTAAAAGACAAAAACGTATAAAGTATTTTTTTTCTTAAAAATTGAATAACTTAACAAAATTTAATATAAAATCCTAAAAATTTTGAATAGTTAATATAAATTCTAATCAAATATAATTGAACGTGAAGATATGTTTTATAAACCGGATACAAACGTTAAAGATTAGCGGGCGGTCTAAGGGGGTACAGATGTTATTAGTCAGACAAGCTGGCGGTCTCACGCAGGGTGGATTTATCTACTTATTGTCACATGGCCTATATTCTATCATTGATACACAAAAACTCATTTAAAGTATTGTAATAAAATTGAAAAAAATACTACTCTATTGTTCATTCTTGCAATATTAATATCGAGTATAGAATTGGATTAAAAAGAATTTTGATTTTGATTGACAAATAATGTTTGACATCAAAACCTCTAGGAAATTTTAAATAGTTAAAAAACAGAATTTATATTACTTTTTTTTTACTTATAATATTTATATAAAATGTAATTAGTTTTAGAATCATACAGATATCACATTTTATGAATTTTGTTAATAAAAACAACATATTACGACTAATAGGAAATTTTTTTTTAACATGATTCAAAGTGGACCAAAAAATTGTGAATTTAATCAAGACTTAATTAATTTTTAAAAATAATACTTACAAATAAACGAATAATTCAAAAGTTCGTCGATCAGTCTTAACAATTTCTGACGGTTGTAACTCTGAACAGAATGAAGACTTGATCGAAAATGTGAAATATTAAAAAGAGATAAAAAAAGGCAGAGATATATGTATTTCCTTTTTTATTTAATTGTTCAATTTTTAAAATTATCATTCTGCTGAGGCTTTTGTTGATAAAGTAGATCCATGCGGAGGGTATTACAGCCTGCACTTTGAAACACAATATGACATTTGTGTTCCTATTTGTGTTCAAAGAGAGCGCCACAATTCTAGAAGGTAATTATTTTTAAATCTTTGTCTTTGATGTGCTTATGCTAATAATAATGATAACGATAATTTATAGTATTGAGGAAAATGGCTATAAACTGTGCATTCGTTTTACAAATAAAACTGATAATTTTATAACATGAGAATATATTTTACATAAAACTCAAAAAGATACAAGTTAATATAGTTAATATTTCATAATTTCAAAATTTGACAATTATTGCAAACTCGAAGAAAAACATAATAGAATTATGTAAAACCTTAGACCGTAAATATACAATTTAAACTTTTATATTTTTTAGGTATAACAAACAAAAAGGAAAAATTTGAGATTATAAATTTTAAAGACAGTTAATTGCTAAAACTCAGGAAGCCTATTGAAATATTCAAGTGTTGCTAAAAATCAAATAGCATCCTCAATTTACTCAATTTTCAAAATTTATGCTTCAAATGATATAATTTTAATATGTATAATTGCAAGCACTGTTGTTTATATGACGTAATTATTTTATTTCGTTCAGAAAAAATTATGCAGAATGTACTTTTTTTAAACTTTCAAAACCAATGTTATTCTTTTAATTTAATTTTTATAAAACTGTTGAATTCTAACAGTATTGATTGTTAATTTTTTTTTCTTTACTCAGTTTTTAAATAAAAAAAAATTTTTAAAAAAAACTAAAAATGAAGTTTCCTTCGATTTTGGTATACAATTTTTAAGCTATATCTAAAACGTGAGGTTTTAAGTTTAAAGAAATAAAGATAAATAAAATTAGATAGTTTTTTTTATATCAGTAAACATTAAATTTATTTTTAAAATTCTTCAAATATTCTTTTCTTTTTCATATTACTTTAATTTTTGAATTTATCTTCCTCAGTTTTTAAATAATTTATTTAATTTTTGATAATATTGTTAAATCTTACAATAATTTTCTTTAAATTTCAATTATTTTTCTCAATATTCAATTGCACTCTTCAATTTAAAACTGATGTGTCAAATTCCATTCATGTTCTTCAATTTTTTAAACAATGTCCTTCAATTTTCAATAATATCATTAAAAATTTCAAATTATTTTCTTCTATAATAATTTTTTTCCTTTCAGCAATAACAATTGATAATAAGATAAAAATTATTATCGCTATATAGAAAAGAATTTAATACTGAAAAAAATAATTGCCAATTGATTGAATTTTCTACTTTTTCGTAATTATTCATTTATTTCTTTCAAATTAAAAATTTTATTTTTCAATTTTTGTTTGACAAATTTGATCAGTGCTCAAGTATTTTTCAATAAGTTTCTTCATCTTTTAATAATTTTATTATTTTTCAAGTAATTTCCTAAATTTGCCGTTATTATCTCAAATTTAGATTATTCCCTTCAATTTTCAATTTTTTAAACGATTTTTCTATTATTTTCTTTTGCTTAAAAACAGATTCTGTAATTTCATACTATTTTCTCCGATTTTAATTTATTTTCATTCAATTGGCATAATTTTCCAAAAAATTCAATTATTTATCTGAAATTTCAATTATTATTTTCATCAATTTTTGATTATTTCTGCGATTTTTTAATTATTCTCTTTAATTAAAATTTTTAGGTAATTTTGCATTTATTTCCTTTTTTAAACATATATTCTATGATTTTCCAAATATTTCTCTCAAATTTTATTTACGTTTTTCAATTTTTCGTATTTAAATTATTTTTATCATATTTCAATTTTTTTTCAATCCTTAATTATTTTCTTCAATTTTAACTGATTTTATCATTTTTCAATTATTTTCCTTGATTGTTAATTATTATTCTCATTTTCTAATATTATTTACTAACATTTTTAAGTATTTTTTCTAAAATTTCAATTAGTTTCTTCATCTTTTAATAATTTTATTATATTTCAAGTAATTTCCTAAATTTGAAGTTATTATCTCAAATTTAGATTATTATCTTGAATTTTCAATTTTTAAACAAATGTTCAATTATTTACTTTTACTTAAAAACATATTCTGTAATTTTAAAGTATTTTCTCCGATTTTAATTATTTTCATTTTTTTGGCATAATTTCCAAAAATTTCAATTATTTATTATTTTCATTAATTTTTTATTATTTCTGCGATTTTTTAATTATTCTCTTTAATTAAAATTTTTTGGTAATTTTGCAATTATTTTCTTTTTTTAAACATATATTCTTTGATTTTTCAATTATTTCTTTTTAAATTTTATTTACAATTTTTAATCTTTCATAATTAAATTATTTTCATCATAACTTTTTCAATTTTAAACTAATTTTATCATTTTTCAATTATTTTCCACGATTGTTAATTATTATTCTTATTTTCTGAAATTGTTTTCTAAAATTTTTAAGTATTATTTCTAAAATTTTAATTATTTTCTTCAATTTTTAATTATTTTCGTTTGTTTTCATAATTTCCAAATTTTTTTTATGAATTATCGTAAATTTTATTTATTTTTAGCTTTCTTCAATTCTATACTTCAATTTTTAGCTTATCTCATTTTTTTAATTGATTTCCAAGATCTTCATGTATTTTTCTTAAATTTTAATTATTTCACTTAAATATAATTCTTTTTTTACAACTTATCAATGTTTGTATCATATTTCACTTATTTTCTTCAAGTTTCAAATTGTAAAATCATTTTTCAATTATTTTCCAAAATTTATATTTATACTTCAATTTTCAATTTTTTTCATTTCTTTTATAATTTAAAAAATTGTTAACTATTTATCTGAGATTTCAATTATTTCATTCAATTTTCAATTATTAAAATGATTTTTTATATTATTTTCTTTAATTTCGAATTAGGTATTTTCGTTCTTTTTCGTCGTTTCCAAATTTTTTAAAACTTTTTCTGTTTAATTAAAAAGAATTTCAAATTATGTTTATCTTGTTTCATTTATTTTCTCTAATTTTTAATTATTTTCTCTTTTTTTTAATAAACTTCTAAAGTAAATAACTTCTAAGTATTTTTCTGAAATTTTCTTAAACTTTCCTTTATTTAAAATATATTATGTAATTTTTTCAATTATTTTCTCAAATTTTAATTATTTTTTTCCATTTTATATTATTTATCTCAATTTTTAATCATTTTTTTTTTTAAATTTTTAATTATTTTCCCTGATTTTTCATTATTCAATTTTTTTCCTTTTTTTAAGATTTTCAAGTAATTTTCTTAAATTTAAATTATTTTCTTTATTTTGAAAACATTTCTACGATTTTTTAAAATACTTTCCCTAATTTTTAATTGATTTCATTTTTGTTTCAATTAATTTGCCAAATGACGCAATTATTTTGTTTAATTTCAGTTATTTGTTGTAATTATTTTAATTTTAAATTTTTATAAATGTTGTCCTAAATTTTTGTCCTCATTTATTTTCTTAAATTTTTAATTATTTTCTCTTTTTTTTATGAACTTCTGAAGTATATAAATTCTGAGTATTTTCCTAAAATTTTGTTCAACTTTCCTTTATTTAAAATATATCATGTAATTATTTCAATTCTTTTCACAAATTCTAATTATTTTTTCAATTTTATATTATTTATCTCAATTTTTAATCATTTTTTTTCAATTTTTAATTATTTTCCCTAATTTTTCATTATTCAAATTTTTTTCTTTTTTTAAATGATTTTCAAGTAATTTTCTTAAATTTAAATTATTTTCTTCATTTTTAAAAAATTTCTACGATTTTTTAAAATACCTTCCCTAATTCTTAATTGATATAATTTTTGTTTCAATTAATTTGCCAAATTTCGCAATTATTTTGTTTAATTTCAGTTATTTTTTGCAATTATTTTAATTTTAAATTTTTATAAATTTTGTCCTAAAATTTTGTCCTTATTTATTTTCTTTAATTTTTAATTATTTTCTCTTTTTTTCTATGAACTTCTGAAGTATATAAATTCTGAGTATTTCTCTGATTTTTTTTAACTTTCCTTTATTTTAAAAATATATCATGTAATTTTTTCAATTATATTCACAAATTTTAATTAATTATTCAATTTTATATTATTTATCTCAATTTTTAATCATTTCTTTTTTCAATTTTTAATTATTTTCCCTAATTTTTCATTGTTCAAATTTTTTTCTTTTTTTAAAAGATTTTCAAGTAATTTTCTTAAATTTAAATTATTTTCTTTATTTTTAAAAAATTTCTACGATTTTTTAAAATACCTTTCCTAATTTTTAATTGATATCATTTTTGTTTCAATTAATTTGCCAAATTTCGCAATTATTTTGTTTAATTTCAGTTATTTTTTGCAATTATTTAAATTTTTAATTTTTATAAATGTTGTCCTAAATTTTTGTCCTCATTTATTTTCTTAAATTTTTAATTATTTTCTCTTTTTTTCTATGAACTTCTGAAGTATATGAGTTCTGAGTATTTTTCTGAAATTTTGTTTAACTTTCCTTTATTTAAAATATATCATGTAATTATTTTAATTCATTTCACAAATTCTAATTATTTTTTCAATTTTCTATTATTTATCTCAATTTTTAATCATTTTTTTTTCAATTTTTAATTATTTTCCCTAATTTTTCATTCTTTAATTTTTT
This sequence comes from Ganaspis brasiliensis, assembly GCA_037103525.1. Lineage (NCBI taxonomy): Eukaryota > Metazoa > Arthropoda > Insecta > Hymenoptera > Figitidae > Ganaspis > Ganaspis brasiliensis. The sequence goes on from JAZKLR010000492.1 coordinate 2,285,834, forward strand.
CCTTTTTTTTTTTTTGTTTTTCTATCAATTTTCTTAATTTTAAATTATTTTCTTTATTTTTAAAACATTTCTACGATTTTTTGAAATACCTTCCCTAATTTTTAATTGATTTCATTTTTGTTTCAATTAATTTGCAAAATTAGTAATTGTTTTGTTTAATTTCAGTTATTTCTTGCAATTATTTTAATTTTAAATTTTTATAAATTTTGTCCTCATTTATTTTCTCTAATTTTAAAATATTTTCTCTTTTTTTCTATGAACTTCTAAATTTTTCTGAAATTTTCTTAAATTTTTCTTTATTTAAAATACATTATGTATTCTTTTCAATTATTTTCTCAAATTTTAATTATTTTTTTCAATTTTATATTATTTATCTCAATTTTTAATAATTTTTTTCAATTTTTAATTATTTTCCCTAATCTTTCATTATTCAATTTTTTCACCTTTTTTTTGTTTTTCAAGTAATTTTCTTAATTTTAAATTATTTTCTTTATTTTTAAAACATTTCTACGATTTTTTGAAATACCTTCCCTAATTTTTAATTGATTTCATTTTTGTTTCAATTAATTTGCAAAATTAGTAATTGTTTTGTTTAATTTCAGTTATTTCTTGCAATTATTTTAATTTTAAATTTTTATAAATTTTGTCCTCATTTATTTTCTCTAATTTTAAAATATTTTCTCTTTTTTTCTATGAACTTCTAAATTTTTCTGAAATTTTCTTAAATTTTTCTTTATTTAAAATACATTATGTATTCTTTTCAATTATTTTCTCAAATTTTAATTATTTTTTTCAATTTTATATTATTTATCTCAATTTTTAATAATTTTTTTCAATTTTTAATTATTTTCCCTAATCTTTCATTATTCAATTTTTTCACCTTTTTTTTGTTTTTCAAGTAATTTTCTAAAATTTAAATTATTTTCTTTATTTTTAAAACATTTCTACAATTTTTTAAAATACTTTCCCTAATTTTTAATTGATTTCATTTTTGTTTCAATTAATTTGCAAAATTAGCAATTGTTTTGTTTAACTTCAATTATTTCTTGCAATTATTTTAATTTTAAATTTTTATAAATTTTGTCCAAAAACTTTGTCCTCATTTATTTTTTCTAATTTTTAATTATTTTCTCTTTTTTTCTATGAACTTTTTAAGTATATAACTTCTGAGTATTTTTCTAAAATTGTTTTTATCTTTCCTTTATTTAAAATATATCATGTAATTTTTTCAATTATTTTCACAAATTTTAATTATTTTCTTCAATTTTATATTATTTATCTTAATTTTTAATCATTTTTTTTCAATTTTTAATTATTTTCCGTAATTTTTCATTCTTCAATTTTTTTCCTTTTTTTTTTTTTGTTTTATTTTTCAAGCAATTTTCTTAATTTTTAATTATTTTCTTTATTTTTAAAACATTTCTAAATTTTTTTAAAATACTTTCCCTAATATTTAATTGATTTCATTTTCGTTTTAATTAATTTGCAAAATTAGCAATTGTTTTGTTTAACTTCAATTATTTCTTGCAATTATTTTAATTTTAAATTTTTATAAATTTTGTCCTAAAATTTTGTCCTCATTTATTTTCTCTAATTTTTAATTATTTTCTCTTTTTTTCTATAAACTTGTTAAGTTTATAACTTCTGAGTATTTTTCTGAAATTGTTTTTAACTTTCCTTTATTTAAAATATATCATGTAATTTTTTCAATTATTTTCACAAATTTTAATTATTTATCTTAATTTTTAATCATTTTTTTTTCAATTTTTAATTATTTTCCCTAATTTTTCATTCTTCAATTTTTTTCCTTTTTTTTTTTTTTTGTTTTATTTTTCAAGTAATTTTCTTAATTTTTAATTATTTTCTTTATTTTTAAAACATTTCTACCATTTTTTAAAATACTTTCCCTAATATTTAATTGATTTCATTTTTGTTTCAATTAATTTGCCAAATTTCGCAATTATTTTGTTTAATTTCAGTTATTTCTTGCAATTATTTTAATTTTAAATTTTTAAAAATTTTGTCCTAAAAAAATGTTTATTAGGGTTGACTGAGGGCCACCTGAGCTCAAGGGCCCCGGGGCACTGCCCCACATTGCCCCTCAATAGTTACGCCACTGATTACAACATTCTTCTTATACTCAGTTAAATCAATTCAATTAACCGTATTTAAATTAAACTAAATTATATTAAATTTCCTCAAATTTCGTATTAATTTCATTAACCATTGTTTATTAATTGAACATATTATTATTACCTGAAAAGGAGGATCTCGAAACATGCTGCCACTCATTTTTCCAAACCAAAAAAATAATTTACAGTTAGGATTATTTTGACCAATTAATTACAAAACCTTGTAAAAAATGGCCAAGAATCATTTTAATCATCACAAAAATCAGTACAGGACAAAAATACTGCCCTTAGTCCTCACACTTTTCCTTTTCCGTAGCGAAAGATATTTCCGAACAAGTGATATGCAAATCGGTCTCATCATAAAATCAGGTTCATGTCCCCACTTTCAGTCGGCTTATCGCTCAAGCTCAAGGTTGTCTTATTGTTTCATGCAAGGTCGGTAGGCGGCGCCCCGTTTCTCTATCTATCAAAGCAAATTTTCCGTAGAAACGGTAACGACTACTATCTCATTATCAGTCTCTTGAAAACAGCTCAACCGATTTCTTATGTCGCAAATTTCCTCATTGCCCTCATAAACAGTAAATCAGTGAACACAATGCGCATCTGCGCTCTATTCTTCTCTCTCTCTCTTCTCATCTGGCATTCTCAAGGAATAATATTGTCCCAATGTCAAGCTGCCAAAGAACTCATTAGAGGCGGAGTATCTAGGACTTTTCTCAGCAATTTTGTTTGCGTTATGCAAAATGAGAGTGGACTCGATACCCGCAAAATCACCGGTCCCGGTCCAAAATCCAGCTTCTCCTATGGAATCTTTCAAATCAGCAGTACCAAGTGGTGCACTCGTGGCCGAAAAGGTGGACTTTGCAACAAAAAATGTGAAGATTTTGCCAATGATGAAATACAAGACGACATAGAGTGTGCCAAATTAATCCAGGAGAAAGAAGGCTTCAAGCACTGGAACGGATGGATGAAAAAGTGTAAAAATAAACCACTACCCAATGTTTCTGGATGCAAAAAAAGACGTTGAACCAGGAAAATCTCTTTCTTATGTCAATGAGGAAAATTTTCGCCGGGAAAAAACCTTTTTACATAACAACACAAAATGGATAAATAAAGTTTGTTCTCAAATTTTTGAATCAGTTACTTGTATTGTACCAAAAAATTGTACCAAACTGAAAGTTTAGTTTACAAACTGACAATTCAAAATTACTTGGTGGGAATTTGGTAAAATGATAATTTGAATCTGCCTGATTTACTTAAATTTCCGATTACATCACACTTGAGATTATAATACTTGAAAACAGTTTTTAGCTTTATTGTTGTACGGATATATAACCGTAATACAGGATGCGAAATAATTGAGTTTATCTCCAGACGCGGGATATTCCCGACTCTGTCATAATTTCGGTTTGTGAATAAAAGTGAAAGTGTTCGTGAGATTCTGATAGAATCGGCGAGACTGGCGTAACTGTCTTCTTCCTCATATATACTGCATCCTTAGAAATGTCCATAAAATCCTCTGAAATATAAGACTTCATAATCTGTAAATAACTCAAATTAAAAATCTTTGCAAACTATAAAATATGTACTTGTACTCTTTAAAATCCAACTCTTGACTATCTTTTTTGTTTTCACTGATTTTTTTTTTTTCCAATTGAAATTCGTATTCCAGAAATTAAAACCCACTTTTATGCTGAGCTCATGTTTCCTCAAAAGTGTAAAGACAATTTTTAAATATTTGCATAATGAGGCATAATTTGACGTTTTCCTGTAAGAGGTACAAATTTGTCTTAAAAATGAGAATGTAAAATGAATTTGTGGTACAGCATGTTGGAAAAATTCTTGCATAAGAAAATTCTTAAAGTCTTGTATATTAATGTTAAATATACGTGTGCTGCACGTGTCTTTGCAATGCCGGAAGTAACCGTACTTCGTCTTCACTTACATCAGCGTGAAATCTGCCGGACCTTTAGCAAAATACTTTGGACGAAAAAGTCGCCACCGGATTATCAGTGAAAGTACCCCCGTTGGATCAGTGTGCACGTAATTGAGATGCTTGCTTGGTATTTGTGTATACGTGTACATTTGAGATGCACGTATGTATCATATCCTACACCATGGTCCCTTAAAGCATATCCCAGCCAATTTATATATCTTTCAGAGAAAGCATTTTTACACTCCAATTTTTTACTGACTTTATTTCAGTGAGATTATTTATGCGTACACACCCAAGGTATTTAATTGCATTCGAAATGACCACCTTTCCTAACTGTCGACATATGACATTAACTTAATAACTTAATGTTTGCAAAGTAGACCGGTAAGATGAAGATCATTAAGTAGAATTAACATTTGTAATTCATCTCAATTCTTGATTGGGGACGAAATTCTAATTTTTTTTTTAAAAAAAAGAATTCAAAAAAGTGTTTTGACAAAAGTATCTTTTCGATATCAAGTGACAAGTCGTGAATGAAAACGTGAACAAGTTCGTAACTAGGACCGAAAAATTCGTATTATTTTCAGGGTGTCTACTAACCGGGAAAACCGGGAAATAACCAGGAATCAAAATTGACCGGGAAAAACCGGGAATTAACCGGGAATTTTCCGTCAAACCGGGAATTTTCTTTCTGGGCTAATAAATTTGACTAATATATCAATTTGTTTTATAAATAAAGATAATAACTTTATGAATTTTGAACCAATCTGATTATGCGTTTAAATTTTGTATAATTATGCGACAATTACACTGCAAAAACAGGTGTCTTAAATTGTTCAAAAATGTCTTAAAATAAGACATTTTTCGTGTCTTAGACACCAAAAGTATCTTAATTTAAGACATTTTTGGCCAATTTAAGACACCATGTTTTTGCAGTGTATGCAATTGAAAAAAAAAACATACCTACATTAAAAATTAAAATATAATATAATATTATATTCTCATGAAATATAGATGTTTGTCTACTATCTTTTTTTCTTAACACTAACAATACCGCAGAAATAATGAAAGACATTAAACATGAAAAAGTCGAATTATTATGAAAAAATGTAGATAGAACTTCACTTTTTTTATTAGACCGTACATTGCATAATAGTTTATATAGTTATGGGCAATTCTATTGTGTGCTTACAATTATCAATTATTTTCTACAATTTTCAATTATTTAAACTATTATTCAACTATTTTCAGAAATTCACAACTACTTTCTTCAATTACCAATTATTCTTTTCAATTTTCAATTACTTTCATCAATTTCTAATTATTTTCTACAATTCACAATAATTTTCTTCCATTTTGAATTATTTTCATTAATTTCAAATTATTTCTTCATTTCTTAATTATTTTCTTCGATTTTCTACTATTTTTTTCAATTGCCAATTATTTTCTTCAATTTTCAATTATTTATTTATTTATTTATTTATTTATTTATTTATTTACGGGCAAAAGCCCATTACAATATAAAATTAAAAAGTTTATCTCTCGTAACAATAAAAATGAAACTTGATACATCAGTAATAATTAATATTTATAATTAATCAGTCATCAATTTTCATTAATTTCTAATTAATTTCTCTAATTCTGAAATATTTTCTACTGTTTTCAATTATTTTAATCAATTTTTAATTATTTTCTTCAACTCTAAATTATTTTTTCATTTGACAATTATTTGATTCAATTTTCAATTATTTTCCTCAATTTTTCATTATTTTCTTCAGATCTCAATTATTTCCTTCAATTCTTAATTATTTCATTTAATATACAATAATTCTCGAGTTTTTTCAACTATTTTTTTCAATTATAATTTATTTATTTCAAATCTCAATAACTCCTCTAATTTTCAAGTATTTTCTTTCATAACCTATAATTTTTACCTTTTTTCAATATTTTTTTCCAATTATCAATTCCGCTCTTGAATCTTCAATTCAATTCTTCAAGTATTCAACTATTTTCAGAAATTCACAATTATTTTCTTCAACTGAAAATTATTCATTTCAATTTTCAATTATTTTCATCAGTTTCTAATTATTTTCTTCAATTCACAATTATTTTCTTCCATTTTCAATTATTTTCATCAATTTCTAATTAATTTCTTTAATTCTTAATTATTTTCTTCGATTTTCTACTATTTTCTTCAATTCTGAAATATTTTCTACTGCTTTCAATTATATTAATCAATTTTTAATTCATTTCTTCAACTCTAAATTATTTTTTTCGATTTTTAATTTTTTTTTTTTTAATAGTATTAAACTATTTTCAGAAATTCACAATTATTTTCTTCAACTGACAATTATTCTTTTCAATTTTCAATTATTTTCATCAGTTTCTAATTATTTTCTTCAATTCACAATTATTTTCTTCCATTTTCAATTATTTTCATCAATTTCTAATTAATTTCTTTAATTCTGAAATATTTTCTACCATTTTCAATTATTTTAATAAATTTTTAATTATTTTCGTCAATTCTAAACTATTTTTTTTAATTGACAATTATTTGATTCAATTTTCAATTATTTTCTTCAATTTTCAATTATTTTCCTCAATTTTTAATTATTTTCTTCAGATCTCAATTATTTCCTTCAATTTTTAATTATTTAATTTAATATCCAATAATTTTCGACCTATTTCAACTATTTTTTTCAATTATCATGTATTTATTTTAAATCTCAATAACTACTCCAATTTTCAAATATTTTATTCCATAATCAATAATTCTCGGCTTTTTTCAATATTTTTTTCCAATTATCGATTACGTTCTTGAAGCTTCAATTTAATTCTTCAATTGTTCAACTATTTTCAGAAATTCACTATTATTTTATTCAACTGACAATAATTATTTTCAATTTTCAATTATTTTCATCAATTTCTAATTATTTTCTACAATTCACAATTTTTTTCTTCCATTTTGAATTATGTTAATTAATTTCAAATTATTTCTTCATTTCTTAATTATTTTCTTCGATTTTCTACTATTTTCTTCAATTGCCAATTATTTTCTTCAATTTTTAATTATTTTCATCAATTTCTAATTAATTTCTGTAATTCTGAAATATTTTCTACTTCTTTCAATTATATTAATCAATTTTTAATTCATTTCTTCAACTCTAAATTATTTTTTTCGATTTTTAATTTTTTTCTTCAAATCTCAATTATTACCTTTAATTTTTAATTATTTAATTTAATATCCAAAAAATCTCGACTTTTTTCAACTATTTTTTTCAATTATCATTTATTTATTTCAAATCTGAATAACTCCTCGAATTTTCAATTATTTTCTTCCATAATCAATAATTCTAAGCTTTTTTCAATATTTTTTTTTCAATTATCGATTACGTTCTTGTAGCTTCAATTCAATTCTTCAAGTATTCAACTATTTTCAGAAATTCACAATTATTTTCTTCAACTGACAATTATTCATTTCAATTTTCAATTATTTTCATCAGTTTCTAATTATTTTCTACAATTCACAATTATTTTCTTCCATTTTGAATTATTTTCATTAATTTCAAATTATTTCTTCATCTTTTAATTATTTTCTTCGATTTTCTACTATTTACTTCAATTGCTAATTATTTTCTTCAATTTCCAATTATTTATTTATTTATTTATTTATTTATTTACGGGCAAAAGCCCATTACAATATAAAATTAAAAAGTTTATCTCACGTAACAATAAAAATGAAACTTGATACAACAGTAATAATCAATATTTATAATTAACCAGTCCTCAATTTTCATTAATTTCTAATTAATTTCTTTAATTCTGAAATATTTTCTACTGATTTCAATTATTTTAATCAATTTTTAATTATTTTCTTCAACTCTAAATTATTTTTTCATTTGACAATTATTTGATTCAATTTTCAATTATTTTCTTCAATTTTCAATTATTTTCCTCAATTTTTCATTATTTTCTTCAGATCTCAATTATTTCCTTCAATTTTTAATTATTTCCTTCAATTTTTAATTATTTCATTTAATATACAATAATTCTCGAGTTTTTTCAACTATTTTTTTCAATTATCATTTATTTATTTCAAATCTCAATAACTCCTCCAATTTTCAAGTATTTTCTTTCATAATCTATAATTTTTACCTTTTTTCAATATTTTTTTCCAATTATCAATTCCGCTCTTGAATCTTCAATTCAATTCTTTAAGTATTCAACTATTTTCAGAAATTCACAATTATTTTCTTCAACTGACAATTATTCATTTCAATTTTCAATTATTTTCATCAGTTTCTAATTATTTTCTTCAATTCACAATTATTTTCTTCCATTTTCAATTATTTTCATCAGTTTCTAATTAATTTCTTTAATTCTGAAATATTTTCTACCATTTTCAATTATTTTAATAAATTTTTAATTATTTTCGTCAATTCTAAACTATTTTTTTAATTGACTATTATTTGATTCAATTTTCAATTATTTGCTTCAATTTTCAATTATTTTCCTCAATTTTTAATTATTTTCTTCAGATCTCAATTATTTCCTTCAATTTTTAATTATTTAATGTAATATCCAATAATTTTAGACCCATTTTATCTATTTTTTTCAATTATCATGTATTTATTTAAAATCTCAATAACTCCTCCAATTTTCAATTATTTTCTTCCATAATCATTAATTATCAGCTTTTTTCAATATTTTTTTTTCAATTATCGATTACATTTTTGAAGCTTCAATTCAATTCTTCAATTATTCAACTATTTTCAGAAAGTCACAATTATGTTTTTTAACTGACAATTATTTTTTTCAATTTTAAATTATTTTCATTAATTTTAAATTGTTTCTTCATTTCTCAATTATTTTCTTTAATTTTTAATTATTTTCATCAATTTCTAATTAATTTCTTTAATTCTAAAATGTTTTCTACTATTTTCAATTTTTTTAATCAATTTTTAATTATTTTCTTCAACTCTAAATTATTTGTTTTAATTGCCAATTATTTGTTTCAATACCTCCTTTAATTTTCAATAATTTTCTTTTATTTTCAATTTAATTGTTCAATTATTTTTTTTAATTCTCAATTAATTTCTTTAAATAACAATTCTATTCTTCAATTTTTAGTGGTGACTTCAATATTAAATAATTCCTGGCATTTGCCATTTTATTTTTTTTTTATTATAAATTATTTTCTTCTTTTTTCAATCCAAAGTTTCAGTTATTTTCTTTAATTCTTAAGGCCAGGTTCCTCTGAAAACCGTGATTTTTTTCAATACATTTTATTTATAATATAAAAAATGTTACGTAATAAATTTTTTTACATATGATATTACATACATAAAGTTACTTGAAATTTTTTTTTTTAAAATGGCGGTCTTGAAAATGGCTGCTGAAAGTTATCCACTTCGCAGATGGATGACATCATTTCTTGGAAAAAAATTATCTGAAAGCAAAAAACAAAACGGTTTTATCTTCCTTATCGAATTGGCTATGGCCTCAAGCAGAATGAAACATTTTCAATGAAAAAAAAAACAAAATGGCGGACTTTTGAATTTTTTCAACCTTTTTTTTCACTTTTAATTGTTTATAACTTTTTTAAATAATAATGAATATTTCTGGTTCTGCTTGAGGCCATAGCCAGACATCTAAAGAGTAAAATGCCGTTTGGTTCATATCGATAAGTGCAATAGTTTTGAAATGAGAGTGTCATCCATGCGAAAAAACGTGGTTTGGAGAAAAATCAGTTTTTGAGAGCACACAAACGAAAAATTTACCGACGCGTGCGAGGACTGAAGCGAACAACCATCACCAACGAAAATTTCACTTGTACTGCCATATATTATATAAGAAGGACGCTCTCTAACTGCAAAGGGCAGAATATTTTCTAGAAATAGAACGGAACAAAATAATATATTTATAAAATAAATAATAAATAAATAAATATAAAATATATTAATATTGTATTATATTTTATACCTGCTTCTCGGTCTTGCTGACCTTCGGGACTAATTCTATACTATTTCTACGAGTATACAGTAGCAATTTATGAAAGAAAAAAAATGTCGATTTTTTCAAAATTGTTCAGAGGAACCTGGCCTTAATTATTGTTTTTGAATTTCAATTTTATTTCTGAATTTTCAATTGTTTTTTTTTTTTAATATTCAATAATTCTGTGTTTTTCTGATTTTAATTTCATTATTTAATTTTCAATTTATTTCTTCAATTTTGAATTATTATCTTAAATTTTAAATTATTTTTTTTATTTTCTATCTAGTTGACCAATTTTCAATTATATTCTTTGAATTTAATAACCATTGTTCAATTTTTTCAATAATTGTTCAATTGTCGATTAATATTTCCTTTTTTTTTTAATTTTGTTTCTAATTGTCAAATATCTTTATCATTGTTCAATTATTTCTTTCAATTATTAATTATTTCTTTTCATTATTAATTGTTTTTTTTAATTCTTAATTATTTTTTTTGTAAAGTTTAATATTTAATTCTTCAATTCTCAATTATTTTCTTTGAATTTCAATTATTTTCTTCAATTATCAACTGTTATATTCAGTTTTTGTAGCCATTTATAGCTCTATTTTTACATTTTGTGGGACGAAATTAGTAGACACCCTGATTTTTCATTGTTCTCCACTATTTTCAATCCCATTTTAACATAATGTTCATATTATTTTTACATCATTCTTACATTATTTTTACACAATTTTCACACGTTTCTCACGTCATTTTTACATAGTTTTCTTGCAACTATTGCATTATTTTTCATCCTTTTTACATAATCTGTTTTATTTTAACATATTATTTCTACATAATTTAGAAAAAAAAACTCGTCTAGATTCAATTTTAAAATATTTTGTTTAACTTGAATTGCTTTTTTGCACAAGAGACACTTGATCAAACAGAAATGAGATAATCTGCAGACATGAGGTTTAAGAAAAAGTAGGTGAATTTTTTAAACAAAAAGTTCATTTCGAAACGTATTGAATGGAATTTCAAAACTCGAATGGCAGAAAAGAGGTAATAGAATGCTGAATAGTAAATACGAATTTTATTTACGCAGAAGTGTTGCCACTTTTCATAGATATTGATCGAAGAGGAATGGATACATGCCAAAAATTACGCAAAACTTGTGTACTAACTTCTGTATACGCGCATCTCTTGGCTGGCTGGAAGGAACTTTTAATACGGAATATTTCTACTTTTCGTATTACAAAATCGAGCGTGACCAAATTATTAAATTATCGACTTTTTTCTGTTTTCTATTAGAGGCTACCTACTTTTTTGAATTTTATTCATAAAAAGGTATATTTATTGTATATTGCTTCTCATAAAGGAAACTTTGTGAAAATTATGAAAAAGAACGAAAGTAATTGAAAATAGAAGAAAATATTATAAAAAATAATATCAATAATTAAAAATTGAATGAAATAATTGAAATGTTAGATAAATAATTTAAAATTTTTGAAAATATAAAACAAATAAAAAAAATAGAAAATTGAAAAAGATAAATTTTGGAAAATAATTGAAATATGATATAAGCTTTAAAAAAATATATCACATTTGAGAGAAATAATTGAAAAAATTACGGAATTTTTTTTGATTAAAAGAAATAATTGAAATTTGAGCAAAATACATAAAGATCTTAAAAATTAATTGAAAAAAATGAGAATAATTAAAAATTGGATAAGAGAATAGAAAAAAACTAAAAATAATTGAAATTTACGATAATTAATAAAAAAAATTTAGAAAATTAGAAAACAAATAAAAATAATTAAAAATTGAAGAAAAATACTTATAAATCTTAGAAAATAATTTTAAAAGATGAGAATAATAAATTAAATAAAAAGTTTTAATTCCTTCCAAATATAATTAATAAAAGATTTAGTTGATCTTAGGAAGGTCAGTAAATAAAAATTATCTGATTTTTATCATCGCAACGTTTTGTTGGCCCAGGTTTGCCAACCTCATCAGGCTAGAATTTATTAAAACACATCATTAACACTTCTTCTTTAACACAACACATATCAAAATATTCATAAAAAAATAAGTTTGTTGTCAATAAATTAAAAAAGTTCACTTTTACCTAATTGTTTAAACCATAGTAGCTTTTTTATTTCGTCAGAATTTTAAAAAATTGTTAAAATTATAAATAAATAAATAAATAAATATTACTTTTTTATAAAAACTCATATTATAAAATGTATCTTGAGCCATCGACGGCTCAAGACACATTTTATTTCAATTCATTTATTTTTCTCGATTAAGAATAATAATTAACAATCGAGAAAAATAAATGAAAAATTATACAAATTATTCAAAATTGAAAAAAATAATTGAAATATTCTGTATATAATTTAAGATTGAGAAAAAAATTGAAATACGATAAAAATAATTTAAATATGAAAAACTGAAATATGATAAAAAATTTAAGTATAAAAAATTGAAAACAGTAAATAAAATTTGAGGAAAATAATTGAAAAAATTATAAAATACATGTTTAAAAAACGAAAATAATTACAAAATTACTTTAATTTTTTCCATTAAAAAGAATTATTAAAAAATCGCTGAAATAGTCGAAAATTGATTAAAATAATTGAAATTTTAGAAAAATACTTAAAAATCTTAGAAAATATTAAATTTGAAAAAATGATAATAATATAATAATTAACAATCGAGAAAAATAATTAAAACATGATCAAATTAATTCCTAATTGAAAAAAATAGGTTAAATATGCTGAAAATAATTTAAGATTGAGAAAAAAATTGAAATAAAAACATAGTAAATTTAATATTTATTTATTTATTTATTTATTTAATAATACACGGGCTAAAGGACGCCCTTTCGTACTGATCGTACATAGAAAAAAAGAAAATTTTACATAGTTAGAAGAATTTGAGATAAACTAGGTTAAGTTAGGCTGCAGTATCATTGTAATTAAAAACTTCAGATAAATAATTGAAAAATCTAAATAATATAAAACAACTGAAAAAAATAGAAAATTGAAAGAGGTAAATTTTGGAAAATAATTGAAATATAATAAAAACAATGATAAGTTTTAAAAAAAATTAATCAGATTTGAGAGAAATAATAGAAAAAACTACGGAATTTTTTTTAATAAAAAAAAATAATTAAAATTAGACCTAAATACATAGAGATGTTAAAAATTAATTGAAAAAATGAGAATAAATAAAAAATTGGATTAGAGAATTAAAAAGAACTATAAATAATTGAAATTTACGATAATTATTTGAAAAAAATTAAAAAATTCGGAAAACAAATAAAAATCATTAAAAATTGAAGAAAAGAATTGAAAGATATAGAAAATACTTATAAATCTTAGTAAATAATTTTAAAAGATGAGAATAATTAACAATCAAGAAAAATAATTGAAAAATTATTCATATTATTCTAAATTGAAAAACATAATTGAAGTATTCTGGATATAATTGGTTAAGGAAAAAATTTTACAAAATTGAAATACGATAATAATAATTTAAAAATGAAATATGATAAATAATTTAAGTATGAAAAATTGAAAACAGTAAATGAAATTTGGGAGAAAAAATTAAAAAAACCATATAATATATGTTTAAAAAAAATAATAATTACAAAATTAATTATAAATTTTTAATTAATGAGAATAAATAAAAAATCGCAGAAATACTTGAAAATTGATGAAAACAATTGAAATTTTAGAAAAATACTTAAAAATCTTAGAAAATATTAAATTTTAGAAAATGATAATAATATAATAATCAACAATCGAGAAAAATTATTAAAAAATGATCAAATTAATTCAAAATTGAAAAAAATAGGTTAAATGTGCTGAAAATAATTTAAGATTGAGAAAAAAAAATTTTGTAATAAAAATAATTTAAATATGTTAAATTAAAGACAGTAAAGAAAATTTGAGAAACCTAATTGAAAAAATCATATAATATATGTTTAAAAAAAGAAAATAATTACAAAATTAATTATAAATTTTTAATTAATGAGAATAAATAAAAAATCGCGGAAATAACCAAAAATTGATAAAAAAAATTAAGAATTTTAGAAAAATACTTAAAAATTTTTGAAAATAATTTTAGAAAATGTGAATAATTATTAACACTCGAGGAAAATAATTTAAAATTAAAAAAGTATTTGAATTATTCTGAAAATAATTTCAAATTAAAAAAGTATTTGAATTATTCTGAAAATAATTTCAAATTGGTAAGAAGATTAAAATTTGATGAAAATAATTTAAATATGAAAAATTGATAACAGTAAATAAAATTTGAGGGAAATAATTGAAAAAACTATAAAATATATGTTTAAAGAAATAAAATAATTACAAAATTACTTAAATTTTTTTAATTAAAGAGAATTATTAAAAAATCGCAGAAATAATGGAAAATTGATTAAAATAATTAAAAATTCAAATAAATAATTGAAAAATTTGAAAATAATGCAAAAATAATTCAAATAATTAGAAATTGAAAAAATAATAGAAAAATAGCAAAATTTATTTTTAAGCAGAAGAAAATAATTGTAAAATCGTTTAAAATATGGAAAATTGATGACAATAATCTAAAATTGTGAAAATAACTGTAAATTTAGGAAATTAATTGAAAAATAATAAAAATATTAAAAGATGATGAAAATCATTGCAAGATAATAAAAAGAAATGAAAATTGAACAAAATAATTATTTAAAATATTTAAAAGTTCAGGAAATCAATTCAGAAATTAGAAAAATGATTAAAAACTGAAGATAATAATTGCAAAATGACAAAAATAATGGCAAATTAAGAAAATTAATTTAAATTTGCGATTAATAATATAAAATTTAGGAATAAATAATTATATTGATTTAATGTCAAGGATAAAATAATTAAAATTGAAAAAGTGATTGAAAAAACTTATCAAAATAATTAAAATTTGAGGACGAAAAATTTAAGATATTGGGAAACACTTTAATGATAATTAAAAGAATTAAAAATTGCCGAAAATAATTAAAAAATGATAAAAATAGTTCAAAATTCAAATTTAGTATATTTGAAACGTGGATTAATTGAACTTTAAATTAATGCAAGTTTAAATTAACTGAAATTTAAAGAAATTAAAATTGTCACAATTTTAAATTTTGAAAATATTTTAAAAAGGTTTTAAAAGGTTTCATTTTAAAAGAATAAAACATCTATTTAAAAAATTACATATAATTGGGGCCCCATTTTTCCTGTTTCCCCGAGGGCCTTGCCCTTCCAGTCACGCGATCGTTAAGATTTTCAATTTTCCAAAAATAGTCTAAATTGACTCAATTTCATCTAAAAAACGTAAATCTTATTATTTTTGAGCACCATTTTTCACTGAAAAAATCGTTTTTGCCTAATTTTGTTTTCATGCTAAAAATACAATTTAATGAATTCAAAAATCATATTCCTTATCTCAAAACGAATCGATTGACCTATACAACGTTTACAATTGATAAAAATTGGTAAAATAATTCATGTTTTTTCATTTTTTTGCATTTAAAATTCTTTTTTTTTATAACTTCCCGAATTAACTTATATATTATCAATTTATTGCTTCCTCTAGGAGGAAGCAAATTATTTTGCTTACTTAGAAGCGAAATATTCATGAAATATGCATAATTTTCACCTAGTTTTAATGATATAATGACTATTTGTATTTTATGCTGACACGTATATTTGTCGAATTTTATTTATTACCACTTAAAAGATTGAACAACTTTAATTACTTTATTTGAAAACTGCTACAAATTTTAATGAAACATTAACCAATTTTGAATTAATTAATTAGACTTATAACTAGACTTTTGTGAATTAGAGTTTTCTGCAAAAGAATACATTTTTAAAATAATTTTAAAATTATGAAAAATTCAAACAACGTAGAACATGTCTTTAGTTGAATTATAAACAATTATATAAGTTGACGATTCTGCAGATTAGTGCAAGGAAGAATATGCGAGTTACTTTGCAATCGAGAAGTTCAGGTCAAGCCTAATAAATACAAGTTACACTCTTGATGTTGTCTTTTCAAATGTGCATGTACACATACTTTTATAATTTCCTGCGCTTTACAAAGTATGTGCATTTATTATTCATGTACACACATACTATTAAACAATATGTCTATGAACGTACTATACACACTATGAATGATTTTATACTGTATATATACATTCTACAATAATACTATTCATATACATACATATACATAATATATTGTATACCAGTTTGTACCCTGCAATATAAAATAAAAATATATGCAATATATAAAGTAAAAGTATATAAACAAATAAAAATATACAATGTACAAAATTTTGGTAAATTCTTTTCAAAACGGTGATTTTTTAAAGATTTATACATCACTTAGTGTTGGTGTAAGTGGTAACTTATTGATGCAGAATTTCTGCAGGTAAGTGTAAATGTACCTTTCACTAACGGAAGTGAACAGTTGGGAGAGCAGCACAGGTCATCACTCGTCCCCTGTTAATACTATTAAGCATACTGATGGCAGCAAGAAGAACGATTAATAGCAGTCGATTTATCTCACAATGCCTACTGCCACTCCATCTCAGCCTTGCGATAAAACATCAACAATTAACCATTATTTGTAGTTTGAAAATTGGTAAAGGTTTAATTTCTGATTGTTTAGATTCTAATTTAGATATAATCTTAATTTTCAAAATCATTTAGGTGCATTGAACTGTGTATACGATTTCTCTTTAGAGTAAAATCAATAAGTAATCATTCATTTTTTCAAATCGATAAATGTCCAATCGAATAGAAAGAATAAAGTAAAAATTTATTGAGCAATTGTTCATGAAATAAATCAAATAACAATTTCAGACTAGAGACAATTTATTGCAAACATTACCCGACTTTTGGAAAATTTATCCGTTGTTCATCAACCGAGACTGGAAAATACAATTGTAGATAAATATAAAGCTGTGAATTTAATAGTACAAAAAGATAGATAAAATAATGTAATTATATTAATTTTTATTTTTGTTAGTGAAATATTTACTACTTTTGCAATGAAAATAAAATAAGGCATTATATGTGCACGATTAGAATAGAAGTATCTGTTTGTCCATTATAGAATTATCTACTGATTGGCTAGAAGGACGCCACAGGTGCAATACAAAGAGTGAAAGTATCCGGAAAAACTTTAACTCATCCCGAATGAGAGATATAGGCAAATTTGACTGAAACCATTACACTTTTTCATACTAATCGCCTATGGCTATTAAAGTATATATTCAAGCTGTTCTAATCGATTTTATTTGAAAGTGTTTCTGATAAAAGTGTACAGCTTGGGAAAAAATTTACAAGGAAGAATTATTCACGCAGTAAATTTATGAATTTAAAATGTGCAATGATTTG
Source organism: Ganaspis brasiliensis (assembly GCA_037103525.1). Taxonomy (NCBI): domain Eukaryota; kingdom Metazoa; phylum Arthropoda; class Insecta; order Hymenoptera; family Figitidae; genus Ganaspis; species Ganaspis brasiliensis. The sequence goes on from JAZKLR010000492.1 coordinate 2,303,314, forward strand.
AATTATGCTCGGAAATTTGTTCGATGGAGTTTACACAGTAAGTACTATTTAACGAAATATAATGTATTTTAACAAATAAAAAATAATTAAATACAAGAAATCAACAAAATGAATGAACGGTGAAATACGTAAATAAAAAACATTTAAAAAACAATCAAGAATATTTCGTTACAAAAAAAATCACTTGTAATCTAGCAAAAAAATATTACCCGTGAATTTTGCAATTTTTCTTTCAATTCATAATTATTTTCTTCACTTGCAAAATAAAACGCGCGCAAGCGCGCGATTGGTTTTTCATACATTGTAGAAATTATAAAATACAATAATAAATATAACAAATTGATAAATAATATTTATCTAATAAGAAGAAATAAATGTTTTAAATATAATATTTAAAAATCAATTAATATAAATAAAATAAATATTTATTTAGGACAAAATTTAAAATAATTTAGAATTAAACAGAATTGCAAAAAATAATTGAAATTGAAAAAAAATAATTAAAATTTGAGATATTAATTTAAAAAATTACATGAAATATTTTAAATAAAAGACAGTTAAACAAAATTTGAGAAAAATACTTAAAACTTTCAAAAAATTATTGAAATAAAAGAAAATAATTAAAAATTAGGGAAAATAAATCAAAAAAGTTAAACATAATTTATTTTTATTATTTAATAATTATAATAATAAATAATAATTTAAAATTGAACAGAACAAGTTTTAATTAAAGAGAAAGGAGTAAAAACTTTTTGGCAATTATAAAAAAGAACGAAATTAATTGAAAATTGATGAAAATAATATACAAAATAATATAAATAATTGAAAATTGAATGAAATAATTAAAAAGTCAGATAAATGGTCAACATTTTTTGAAATTATAGGAAATATGGTACAAACAATGATAAGTTGTAAAAAATAAAAAAACATTTAAGTGTGAAAATTGAAAAATTTACAGAATTTTTTTTAGATAAAGAAAAAATAATTGAAATTGGAGCAAAATACATGAAGATTTTAGAAATCCATTAAAAAAAAAAAAGGAAATAACTAAAAATTGGAGAAAAGAATTTAAGAAAGCTAAAATTAATTAAAATTTACGATAATTAATAAAAAAAATTTTGACGCTATGAAAACAAATGAAATTAATTAAAAATTGAAGAAAACAATCGAAATTTTAGAAAAATTCTTAAAAATGTTAGAAAATAATTTTAGATAATGAGAATAACTAAAAATTGGAGAAAAGACTGGAAGAAAGCTACAAATAATTGGAATTTACGATAATTAATAAAAATTTTTGGAAATTGTGAAAACAAAAGAAACTAATTAAAAATAGAAGAAAATAATAGAAAAATTGAGGAAAATACTTTAAAATTTTAGAAATTAATTTTATAAAATGAGAAAAACTAAAAATTGGAGAAAAGTCTGAAAGAAAGCTAAAAATAATTGAAATTTACGATAATTAATAAAAAGAATTTGAAATTCTGATAACCAACAAAAATAATTGAAAGTTGAAGAACATATTTCAATTTTCAGAAAAATACTTAAAAATTTTAGAAAATGAGAATAATAATTAACAATCGAGGAAAATAATTGGAAAATGATAAAATTAATTCAAAATTGAAAAAAATAATTGAAATATGCTGAAAATAATTTAAGATTGAGAAAGAAAATTGAATTATAATGAAAATAATTTTAAATATGAAAAATTGAAAACAGTAAATAAAATTTGAGAGAAATAATTGAAAAAACCATAGAATATATGTTTTAAAAAAATAATAATTACAAAATTACTTAAAATTTTTTAATTAAAGAGAATAGTTAAAAAATCGCAGAAATAACCAAAATTGATGGAAATAATTGCAATTTTGGATAAATAATTGAAATTTTTAAAAGTATTGCCAAAATAATGAATATAATTATAAATGATGAAAATCAAGAAAAATTGCAGAATTTATTTTTAAGCAAAAGAAAATAATTTAAAAGTCGTTATATATTTGAAAATTGAGGACAATAATCTAAATTTGAGATAATAACTGAAAATTTAGGAAATTAATTTCATGTGTATATGTATATTTTAATCTTCTTAAAAAACCATAATAAATTTTTAAAGCATTTTTCAAAACTTTTTTGTTACACAAATGACAATTAAAAACCAGCACAACACGACACTAACGAAAAAGGTTACGTTATTCTTTCAATTCAAATTTCAAAATATTTCCCGATAAAAAGAATCAAAATCAATAAAATAACAGGGACTAACTTTACTTCAGATTTTAAAACGTGGACAGAAAAAGATGAATAAATATTATTACTAACTAACTTCACTTCAGACTTTAAAACGTGGACAGAAAAAGATTAATAAATAATAAATATAAATATTTTATTAACTAACTAACTTCAGGAGTTTATGGAAATTATTATTATTTAATATAATATTTCAATTTAATTCTTATAGTTTAAATTTATTTCCTCCATTTTTAATTATTGTCTTCAATTCTCAATTATTTTCTTCAATTTTCAATTATTTTATTCAGTGTTCAATAACCCTAGTCTTTTTTCAATTGTCAATTATTATTTTGAACTTTCAATATAAATCTGTAATTGAGGAGTACTTTTTCAAAAGTTGATAAATCCACATTTTGTTATTTCGAGAAAATTAAACAAATGCAGTTTCTCACCTAACCCCTAGAGTTATTTATAAAGCAGAAAAAATATACGAAATTATTTATATACGAATGTTTTTTGCACTTAAGGAGATTTATTTTTAATTAAAGTTTATAGTAATTAAGGAATTTAAAGGTTTTTGTAATTTATTCTAGGGAAAAAATTAAATTTTTAAATCATCTTGGTTAAGTCAAAGTTTTTTTTAAATTGAAAATTCTTTGATAATAAATTTTTTTCCGGAATTTAACAGTGTCAGATCGATTTGTAAGGTTTCTAATATGTTAAATATGTGATTATCTCAACTTTTTTGGAAAATGGATTTATCAACTTTTGAAAAAGTACTCCTCAATTATCTTCTTCAACTTTCAATTAAATTCATCAATTTTCATTTATTTCCTAAAATTTGTAGTATAATTTTCTTCAGTTTTTAATTGACAACTTAATATTCTTCTTCAATTTTGTAATTATTCTTTATTTTTTTTTTAATTATTTTGTTCTTTTGTCGATTATTCTCGACAGCTGTTGACGGTGCCGATTTTTTGCAGCCCAAAATCACACGTTATTGAGAGCCGCTAATCAGAATCCCGTTCGGATATAGAAATCTTGATATTGTTGGCGAATAAATAAATAGAGATTATCATTTTCATAAATAAAAACACAGATTTAATTCACATTAAAATTTGGAAATACTGAATACAAGTTTCGTTGAAATATACTTTGACCATGTTGTCGGTTCAGTGGTCTAAAATAGAATCTCCCCCTTTCTTGGGGTTTACAAGGTAGAAAGGTTCTCGCAAAAGACGTAGATTTTCAAAAACGTGGAAGGGATGACAGATATGGAAGGGATGAACATAAAATGGAGACCGGTTGCAGAGATAATAAGTTAAGATTTACAATTGCTTAATTTACTTAGGGAAGTAAGCTAATTTCGTGGCCTTGAAGGACGGCGCAAAGATCCCCAGATTGGGGATTAAGATGGGCCTTAAGTGGGTCCTTTGAAATTCTCAAAATCATAAAAATATAAACCAGACGATTGAAAACAGATTTCAAGTTAAAAAGGGAAGACGAGACCCTAATAAAACAGTTTACAAAATATCTAAAAATCACGTTTGAAAAATAAATTATAAAACCATTTAAAGTTTACAAGTTAGAATGTTGACTCTCAACAACAGCTTTTGAATTTTTTTTACTTTTTTTCAATTTTCAAGTATTTTTCTTAATATTTAATTAATTTAATAATTTTTAAATTTAATTATCTGTTATTTTCTTGTAAATTTAATTTAATTCTTTAATTTTCAATTTATTTCTTCAATTTTTAATATTTTCTCCAATTATAATTCTTGTCATTTTTCAATTATTTCTTTCAATTATTAATTATTTTCCACAATTTATAATTATTTCGTACAATTTTTTTTTTTAACATTCTCTTAAAACTTTATAATTATTCTTTATTTTTTTCAATTTTTAGGGTTCCGTACACCACGAGTGTACGCACGGAACCCTATTGGCAAGACTTTGTCGAAAATCGTATACCCCCCCCCCCCCCCCTAGCCGCCAAACTATTTGACTTAGAAAGTTCAAATTTGGCCCACATATGTATTTTCACGTTTAGATGAAAGGAAAATTATAGAGAACGTGATTCTAGGGGTTGATCATAGCGTTGTCAAGAAAATAACAAGATTTTTGAGAAATTTTGATATTTTTTAGCTGATAACTTTTGCCATTTCTTTGACAGCGCTATCACCACAACAATCTCTATAATTTTTCTGTAATCGACATATGATACTACATTTTTGTACCAAATTTGAACTCTCTAAGTCAAATATTTTGGCAGATAAGAGGGGAATACGGTCATTTTTTCGAAAAAATGCGTTTAATTTGTACCATTCCTGCCCTTTATCTGCTAAATTATTGTACTTAGAGTGCTGAAATTTGGTACACATATGTAGTTTGATGTGTAGATTACAGAAAAACTATAAAAAGCCTTGTTGCAGGCTGTTATCATAGCGTTTTGAGCTAAAAAAAAAGATTTTTTTCAAAAAATGTTAAAAAATTGTTGTATCCCCCCCCCCTGATCTTCCAAACTATTGGACTTGGAGAGTTCAAATTTGGTACACAAATGTATTTTCACGTATAGATTACAGGAAAATTATAGAGAACATGATTGTATGTGTTGAACATAGCGTTGTCAAGGAAATAACAATATTTTTTAGCATTTTCTTTTTTACATATGGGACATTGTTTAGTGTTATAACTTTGACAGCGCTATAATCATCACTTTCTCTATAATTTTCCTGTAATCTACACGTAAATCTACATATGTGTACCAAATTTCAGTATCCTAAGTCAAATAGTTTAGAAGATAAGGGGGGGGGATACGGTCATTTTTTTAGCAAAAATGCACTAAAACTGTACAATGCCACCTCCATATCTGCCAAACTATTATACGTAGAGTGCTGAAATTTGGTATACATATGTAGTTTGCCATATAGATTACAGAAAAACTGTAGAGAACTTTGTTGCAGATCGTTATCATAGTGTTTTTAAGCAAAAACCAACGATTTAAAAAAAAATGCTAAAAAATGACCGTATCCCCCCTCCCATAACTTCTAAACAATTTGACTTAGAGAGTACAAATTTGGTATACAAATGTATTTTTACGTGTAGATTACAGAAAAATGGTAGAGAACATGATTGTAGAAGTTGATCATAGCGTTGTTGAGGAAATAAAATGGTTTTTGAGTATTTTTTATGGATATTTGCTAAAATCTCTGGATTTTTCGTTGACAGCGCAATCACCATCACGTTCTCTATAATTTTTATGTAATTTACACCTGAAAATACATTCCTGTACACAATTTGAACTTCCTAAGTAAAATATTTTGGAAGATAGGGGGGGGGGGGGTGGTCCATTTTGTACAAAAAATTCATTATATATTATATTATATATAACACTGTGTTACAAAATAAAAAAAAGTCAAAAAACTTCTTATCGGACCTAGTGGAGGTTATAGGTAATAAAAAACTAAAAACAATGGTATATATTAAATCTTTGATATACCCTGAAAATCTTGTTTTAGAGCCAAAAAACCATTTTTAGGTAAATTCATGTACATAATACTTTGAAACTTCGCCATTTTTTACCCGAATCAAAAAGTTTTTTTTGTAATTTAAAGCTTAAAATATACCCTTTGAAGCTGCATAAGACTTTTTTTATTATCATTTAAATTCATGAAGATATAGACCAAAAATGATAAAAAATTTTCATTTTTTGATTGATTTTTCAACTTTGCAGCCAATTTAAAATGTCTTATCTTATTAAAATTATTTTTTTTTTTATGCATATCAAAAGCTTAACAATTGCAGTTTCAAATGACCCCAGATTGAATAATATTCAATAAAAATTATCAAAGTTATTCCACTTTTAACTTTATAGTAACATCATTAAATTTTGACCCTATGAACAGTTTTTCATTGTTTCCTTCCTCGGATTCATAATTTTGACTAATTTTCAATTTTGATGTATTTTTGCAATGCTTAGATACAATTTTTAGAGTTTAAGAATCATTTAATAAATACTGGTAACAATGTTTAATAAAATTAATATTAGGTACTATCAGGTAATTCTTAACCTTTAAAGAGTGTTTCTTATATTGCAAAAATACATAAAAATTGAAAATTAGTCAAAATTATGAATCCGAGGAAGGAAATAATGAAAAACTGTTCATAGGGTCTAAATTTAATGATGTTACTATGAATTTAAATGATAATAAAAAAAAGTCTTATGCAGCTTCAAAGGGTATATTTTAAGCTTTAAATTAAAAAAAAAACTTTTTGATTCGGGTAAAAAATGGCGAAGTTTCAAAGTATTATGTACATGAATTTACCTAAAAATGTTTTTTTGGCTCTAAAACAAGATTTTCAGGGTGTATCAAAGATTTAATATATACCATTCTTTTTAGTTTTTTATTACCTATAACCTCCACTAGGTCCGATAAGAAGTTTTTTTTCACTGTCACACAGTGTAATATGTATAATATATTTATATATTTAATAGTATCAAATATATTAAAAATTATTTTGTTTTGTGTACGGAACCCTCGATTTTAGTGCGAGTGTAACTCGAACTTGCCCGATTTTTGTTTTGTTGTCTATTAATCTAGCCATTTTCAGATATTTTCTTCAATTTTTCATTTAGTCTCGTGATTTTTCAATTATTTCTTTCAATTATTAATTTTTCTGCAATTTTCAATTATTTTGTACAAATTTTACAATTTACAATTATTCCTTAAGTTTATAATAAAGTTATAATAAAGTTTATATAAAAATAAAATATTCTAGAATATTTTGTTCTGTTGACAATATTATTCTCGACAATTTTCTAATTTTTTTTCAATTGTCAATTACGTTCTTAAAATTTTAAATTAATTTCTTAATCTTTAATTTATTTCTTCAATTCTTAATTATTTTCTTTTCTCAATTATTATTTTTAATTTGAAATTCTAGTCTTCAATTTTCAATTATTTTATTCAATATTCAGTAATTCTTACCATTTAGAATATTATTTTTTTAAATTCGAATTTAAGTAACTAGCTGCTCCCCTAACTCCGCTCGCTTAAAACTCCGTGCGCTAAAAAGTATGCGCTCCCCAAACTCCACTCGCTTCGAACTCCGTGCGCCACAAAACAAACGCTCCCCAAAAACTACTTGACTCGAACTTCATATGCGCTACAAACTATAAGCGCCTCAAACTCCGCTCACTTTGAACTCCGCGCGCTACAAACAAAATTCTGGCAGCGCATAGTTTTTAGTGCACGGAATTTAAAGCGAGTGGAGTTAGGGGAGCACCTAGTTTGTAGCGTGCGGAGTTCGAAACGAGGGGAGTTTAAAGAGCACATTGTTTGTAGCGCATGGAGTTTGAGTTAAGTAGTTTTTGGGGAGCGTATGTTTTGTGGCACACGGAGTTCAAGGCGAGCGGATTTCTGGCAGCGCATAGTTTGTAGCGCACGGAGTTCAAAGTGACCAGAGTTATGGGAGCACCTAGTTTGTAGCGCGCAGAGTTCGAGTCTAGTACTTTTTGGGGAGCGCATGTTTTGTGGCACATGGAGTTCAAGGCGAGCGAAATTCTGGCAGAGCATAGTTTTTAGCGCAATGAATTTAAAGCGAGTGGAGTTAGGGGAGCACCTAGTTTGTAGCGTGCGGAGTTCGAAACGAGCGGAGTTTGAGGAGCACATTTTTTGCAGGGCATGGAGTTCGAGTCAATTAGTTTTTGGGGAGCGTATGTTTTGTGGCACACGGAGTTCGAAGCGAGTGGTTTTTGGGGAGCGCATACTTTTTAGCGCACGGAGTTTAAAGCGAGCAGAGTTAGGGGAGCACCTAGTTTGTTGCGCGCGGAGTTCGAAACGACTGGAGTTTGAGGCGCTTATAGTTTGTAGTGCATGGAGTTCGAGTCAAGTAGTTTTTGGGGAGCGTATGTTTTGCGACGCACGAAGTTCAGAGCGAGTGGAGTTTGGAAAGAGCGCATACTTTTTACCGCACGGAGTTTAATGCGAGCGGAGTTAGGGGAGCAGCTTGTTTTTTGCGTGCGGAGTTCGAGTCAAGTCGTTTTTGGAGAGCGTATGTTTTGTGGCACACGGAGTTCGAAGCGAGTGGAGTTTGGGAAGCGCATACTTTTTAGTGCACGAAGTTTAAAGCGAGCAGAGTTAGGGGAGAACCTGGTTTGTAGCGCGCAGAGTTCGAAACGAGCCGAGTTTGAGGAGCTTATAGTTTGTAGCGCATGGAGTTTGAGCCAAGTAGTTTTTGGGGAGCGTTTGTTTTGTGGCGCACGGAGTTCGAAGCGAGTGGAGTTTGGGGAGCGCATACTTTTTAGCGCACGGAGTTTAAAGCGAGCGGAGTTAGGGGAGCACTTAGTTTGTAGCACGTGGAGTTTAAAGTGAGCAGAGTTAGGGGAGCACCTAGTTTGTAGCGCTCGGAGTTCGAGTCAAGTAGTTTTTGGGGAGCGTTTGTTCTGTGGCGCACAGAGTTCGAAGCGAGTGGAGTTTGGGGAGCGCATACTTTTTAGCGCACGGAGTTTAAAGCGAGCGGAGTTAGGGGAGCACTTAGTTTGTAGCGCGCGGAGTTCAAGTGAAGTAGTTTTTGGGGAGCACCTAGTTTGTAGCGCTCGGAGTTCGAGTGAAGTAGTTTTTGGGGAGCGTTTTTTCTGTGGCGCACGGAGTTCGAAGCGAGTGTAGTTTGGGGGGCGCATACTTTTTAGCGCACGGAGTTTAAAGCGAGCAGAGTTAGGGGAGCACCTAGTTTGTTGCGCGCGGAGTTCGAAACGACTGGAGTTTGTGGCGCTTATAGTTTGTAGTGCATGGAGTTCGAGTCAAGTAGTTTTTGGGGAGCGTATGTTTTGCGATGCACGGAGTTCGGAGCGAGTGGCGTTTGGAAAGAGCGCATACTTTTTACCGCACGGAGTTTAATGCGAGCGGAGTTAGGGGAGCAGCTAGTTTTTTGCGTGCGGAGTTCGAGTCAAGTAGTTTTTGGAGAGCGTATGTTTTGTGGCACACGGAGTTCAAAGCAAGTGGAGTTTGGGAAGCGCATACTTTTTAGTGCACGGAGTTTAAAGCGAGCGGAGTTAGGGGAGCACCTGGTTTGTAGCGCGCGGAGTTCGAAACGAGCGGAGTTTGAGGCGCTTATAGTTTGTAGCGCATGGAGTTTGAGCCAAGTAGTTTTTGGGGAGCGTTTTTTCTGTGGCGCACAGAGTTCGAAGCGAGTGGAGTTTGGGGAGCGCATACTTTTTAGCGCACGGAGTTTAAAGCGATTGGAGTTAGGGGAGCACTTAGTTTGTAGCGCGCGGAGTTTAAAGTGAGCAGAGTTAGGGGAGCACCTAGTTTGTAGCGCTCGGAGTTCGAGTGAAGTAGGTTTTGGGGAGCGTTTTTTCTGTTGCGCACGGAGTTCGAAGCGAGTGGAGTTTGGGGGGCGCATACTTTTTAGCGCACGGAGTTTAAAGCGAGCGGAGTTAGGGGAGCACTTAGTTTGTAGCGCTTGGAGTTCGAGTCAAGTAGTTTTTGGGGAGCGTATATTTTGTGGCACACGGTGTTCAAAGCAAACAGAATTCTGGCAGCGCATAGCTTGCAGCGCAAGGAGTTTGAAGCGAGCGAAGTTTGGAAGCGCAGAGTTTGTAGCGCACGGTTTTTAAAGCGAACAGTCTTTGGGGAGCATATAGTTTATAGCGAGAGGAGTTCGAAGCAAATAGATTTTTAGGTGTTTATGTTTTATCGCGCAGAGTATGAGGAGCGCAGAGTTGGGGGAGCACACAGTTTGTAGCGCACAGAATTTATGTCAAATAGAATTTGAGGAACTCGGAGCTTGGGAAGTATTAAGTGCGATGCGCATAGAGTTCTTTTCCAATAGAGTTTGGGAATGCAGATCGTGACGTATTTATAAGTCTTTTACAAATGAAAAAAAGTATCGAACCTTATTTTGTTGCCATATAATGTAAATTAATGATATAATTTATAAATAAATATGCATATTACGTAATGTTTAATAAAATAAAAAACCGTAAGTCATCTGAAATATTTTAAGGGTTGTGAGAAGAAGAGATGAGAGAGAGGTAAAAGGAAGAGAGAAAGACAGATAATAGGAAATGAGAGGAAAAAAAGTGAGAAAGGAAGAGAGTTGAGAACAGGTAGGAGAAACTCGAGCGTACTGCACGTGACCTCTTGAAAGGTCGCTCTGCCACGACTTTAAAGAAGAAAGCGGTCCGATAAACACAACGTGGCTAGAAACGATGTGGTTCATCGTCACTACATGATTATAAACATTCTAACGACCTTAACATAATGGCAAGTCATTTATCATTCGATTTTCAATCATTCCCGCTGAAATTATCTGTTGTCTTACACTGTCATAATAAACTACTATTCGTTAAAAATCAAAATAAGTATAAAATTTTTGTTTATTCGAATTAAATGGAATTTTTTAGACAAACCAAATTCTTCGTGGTTTTTAACTGCAGTTGGTTAAAAATTAGTAAACACATTAATAACTTTTTGAATCTTCCCCCGATCGGTAAAAGACAAATATATAAGTACCCTTTTTTTTTTGCTCTGCTTCAGCATTTGAAACCAATTTGAAAAATTTGGCGAAGTCTTTAAAATATCCTTGGCAATTTTTTTCCCCGTCTTGCAAAAAATGACGACCATTTACCTGCCCACCTTGGGCATTTCTTGACCTCAATTTTCACTGAGTGATTGTCATCACTGTTAACAATGCAACATAATAGAAAGAAATTTCAATTGGTTATGCAACTTATTATCCTGCATGATTCAAAAAATTTTTATACTAATGGAGAAAATTACATTATTATGCCAACTCTCGCATTTTTTCACGGATTAAAGCTAATAATGAAATTCAATTAAAAAAGGCTCCGTGAAGGTAAAATTTTTCTCGGTTTAATTATTTTTAGAAACTCTCCACTTGGTAAAATAATTCATCCATTCTTTTCTTATACAATGAGGTATTTTTAAAAGAATCTCATCGCTGTGCAGAAGGTGCCTGCCACCAGTTTTGGTGAAAAATTATTAAAAATGCGAATTAATCTTAAATTTGAATTTAATTTTCAATTATAAAATTTTTTAAAAGTAAAACATTCGATATTAATGAAAAAAAAAACAAGTATCTTATAAAATAGGGAACTATTTTTTCACGAATTTTTTAATTTCAATCAAATGTTTTGTTTTTTGAGATAAATGTATAAATTTTGCGAATAAGCGTTAAATATTTTCAAATGAAAGTGAATAACATCGAAAGGTTTAGTCAAAGGATTTCACGAAACTGGAAGTAATTTCATGGTGTAACGAAGATTAGGTGAGAATGCGGACGACTCACACCGACAACATTATTGCTCTCTTAGGCAATTGCTTAATGATTCAGCAATATTCTCTCCCATAATTGACACTAAAATGAGAGCAAATTAAAAATAAATAAATATATATAATAAATCTTACGAATGGTTCTTTCAAAGTTTTCCATCAACTTTACATAACAAATAATGCTTCAACTATTCAATTAAGTCTTATTTTAATAACTCACAGTCTCACATTTCATTTATTTTAATCTAATCTTTAATCTAATCTCTAATTCCAATACAATCTCAACTTTGAATTTTCATTTAAATTTTAAAAAATACCAAATATTTGAAACAATTTTTTTTATCGAAATTTCAAATTCATACATTGATTAAAAAAAAACATGTAAATTTATTCTTTTATAATATTATAAACTACTAAATTATAACTTGTTTACAAGCTGAAAATAAAGAACCAGATGTTTTACATCTGGTTTGAATCTTAAATCGAATTTTATAACCAGATTAAAATAGCATTTATTTCTAAATTGTGTTACCTTTTCCTGAAATAAAATTATCGTCATATATAGAGCTAACATCGAACTTAAAATTTTTGCCTCTTACTTAATGCTGAAAGAGAAATCCATACTGATTTTTTACACTTTTTGCACACTTTTAAATTTCTTTCGCATAGTTTAGCTCTGAAGATGTTGATGACCTGTGCATAATGACCAACAACTAGTTAGAAAGTAATCTTTCCTAATTAGGAATAATTATGATACATAAAAAACCAAAATTAAGTACGTATTATTTATGTATAAATATTTAATTCGATCGTTAAATTATAATAGATTTTCTCTAAACTAAAACTTCCAAATCTTGCAAATTCCCATTTACAAACTAATCGTTTTTATTAAGAAAATGGAATTTTTTTGGTAATAATTATCACCTAACTATAATTTGCAGCAAATTAAAAAAATGACAATTTTTTCAAGCAAATTACAAAACAATCAAATGTAAATTTCTCAAACGACCAAAACATAAAATTTACATATGACTCGCAAAGATGTGTCATCTCTTGTCATAAAACTTGAGTTGGGTCAGTGAAATCAGTTCCTTAACCCCCAGAAAGTGTGATAAAAAAAAAGAATCTTTTCTTGCATTTTTATATTAAGTCTTGTACTTTAAACCTTTCGAGAAATCGTTTCCTTTAATTATACACTTTTTGCTGTTGCAAAAACTTCAAAATGATATTTTAATGAGACGGTGAATTTCTAAAAATCTCTTCATTTCTTAAACATCCATGTTACATAAGCAGTCAGATTCGTCTGAAAGTTATGAATTGTTAAATCGAGAAAAAAAATCATTGCAAACACTTTCTTTTCATAAATTTGCAAATTGGAATTAATTTTATGACAAAATTTGTTAGATACCTATTTTTAGACAAAAGATACGTTTTCTCGGGAAAAAATTGTTGGTGTTAAAAATTAAATTAGTAAAAAAAAATTAATCTTGCTACAAGACGAATCAATTAACTCAAATAAGGTTTGTAATATAAAAAAATAAGTTCTTGTCTAGTTATATATATAGCTTCTAGTTACTTTTATTCACTTCCTAGATTATTTACATAGATAATATTGTTTTCTTATTATTTAACATTTGTTTTTTTTTCTCCAACTTTTTAAAATCCGATTTATTTTACGACAATTTCTAGTTACTTATCTTTATCTTCAATCCTATATTCAATTTCTAATAATTTTATTCCATTAATTTTAATTTACTTCCTTTATTTCTAGCAGCTTATCTATTTTCTTGTAATAATTTTTTTCTTTTTCTAGTTACTTTTCCATTTTTAGTAATTTTACTTCAATTTCTAGTTATTTCTCTTTTTCTCTCTATTTATTAAAATCTATTAAATATTTTTTTTCAAATTCTAATAATTCTTTACTTTTCAAAATCGTTTTTAACTTTCTAGTTTTTTTCTAGTCACTTTTAATTTTTTAGTAATTTTACAACAACTTTAGTTATTTCTAAACATTGCTAGTTATTTATTCGGTTTGCAGACATATATATTAAACTTATAATTATTCTCTTCATTTATAGTTATTAATCTACTTTCCAGTCATTTATCAACATTTTCTAGTAATTTTTCCACATTTTCTAATAGTTTTTTTTTAATTTCTCATTTCTTAATAACAATTTAAATTTCTAGTTATTTTTTAACAACTTCTAGTTATTTATCTTTATCTGTGGTTATTAATTCAATTTACAATCATTTTTTCTATTTATAAAAATTCTCTTTATTTCTTTTTGTTTATCTACCTTTTTACAATTATTTTTAATCTTCTAGTAACTTTTAAAAAAGTTTAGTTACTTTTCTTCAATTTCCAGGTATTTTTCTTCATCTTGAGTTATTTATCGAATTTCTAGTGATTATTCCTAATTCTAATAATTCTATTATATCACAGTTATTTATTAAATTTCTAGTAATTTTTCTTGTTCCGTTTTAAATTTTTAGTTTTTTTACGATAATTCTTCAATATTTGTATTCAAGACTACTTTTTGAAAAATTTAAATTAATTTATTTTTAATTTGTTATTCTTTTCTTTTGTTACATAGTTTTTTCTCCACTTTCTAGTAATTTTTTTTCATTTTTTAGTTATTTATCTTCATCTTTAGTTATTTATTTACTTTTCAGCTGTCTGTTTTTAGTCCCTAATTATTCTCTTCATTTATAATTATTTTTCCACTTTTTGGAGATTCTTATTAATTTTTTATTTACTTTTTATTTACGACCATGTACTGTAGTAATTTCTCATCAATTAGCAGTAATTACTTACTCATTTTTAGTAAATTTTTACTAGTTTTTTTCTAGTTAATTTTCACCTATTTCTAGTTATTTATTTCTGTTCTAGGGATTTTTTCAAATGTCAATCACTCTCTTCATTTCTAGTTATTTATCCTCATTCTAAAGATTTTTCTTAATTTTCTAGTCACTTTTTTATACATCTAGTAATTTTTTTACAATTCACAACAATTTTTTTTTTTAATTCCATTAGTTTTTAGTTATGTCTGACATCTTCTGATTGATTTTCTATAATTTTGAGTTTTTTATTCACTTTTGTGTTTTTTTTTCTATTTTCAAAGGATTTTTTTTTAATTTCCATTACTTTTACATAAGTTTCATTTTTTAGTTATTTTTCAACTACTAGTTATTTTCTACTTTCTAGTAATTTTTCCTAATTTTTGAAATACGGACAATAGAACTTATTTAGAATGTATTTTATAAATTTGTCAATATTATATTTTATCTGAAAGTAACTAGGATCTAGTGACAAAATTTATAAAATACTTTTTAATTTTCTAGTTATTTTACAACAATTATTAATTCTTTTTACAGGTCATAAGCTTAAATCAACAATTTTCCAACTACTTGCAATCGATGAATAATTTTTCTCATTATTTCTTATAAATTCACTTTCTAGTGTTATTTCTCCATTTTTTAGTAACTTTTTCTTCATTTTTTAATAACTTTGTCATTATTTTCTTTATATAAATCAATTGAAAGTTACTTATTTATTTCTTAGTTACTTTTTAAAATCCTATTTATTTTTCGATAATTTTTGTTACTTATCTTCATCTTTAATCCCATATTCAATTTCTAATAATTTTATTCCATTAAATTTTAATTACTTTCTTTATTTCTAGCTGATTATCTATTTCCTTGTAATAATTTTTATTTTCTAGTGTCTTTTCCTCTTTTAGTAATTTTACTTCAGTTTCTAGATATTTCTGTTTATCTCGATATCTATTTAAATCTAAGTAATTTTTCCAAATTGTAATTATTCTTTAGTTTTAAAAATCGTTCATGACTTTCAAGTTTTTTTCTAGTCACTTTTAATTTTTTAGTAATTTTACAACAACGTTTGTTATTTCTAAACATTGCTACTTATTTATTCAGTTTGCAGACATATATATTAAACTTAGAATTCTTCTCTTCATTTATAGTTTCTTACATGCATTTTAATTTCTAGTTATTTTCCAACAACTTCTAGTTATTTATCTAAAGGTTAAAGTTACTTAATCAATTTCCAGTAATTTTTTTCTTTATAATTATTGTCTTCATTTATTTTTGTTTATCTACTTTTTTGCAATTATTTTTAATCTTCTAGTTACTAGTTACTTCTATTTACTTATTAATTTCTAGTGATTTTTTTTAATTTTAATAATTCTATCAAGTTACAGTTATTTATCAACTTTCTAGTAATTTTTTCCCCATTTTTTAGTTATTTATCTTCATTTTCAGTTATTTATTTTATTTTCAGCTGTCTGTTTTTAGTCCCTAATTATTCTCTTCATTAATAAAATTATTTATCCGCTTTTGAGAGACTCTTCTTAATTTTTTATTTGTACTGTAGTAATTTCTCTCATCAATTAGCAGTAGTTACTTTCTCATTTTTAGTAATTTTTTACACTTCTAGTTAATTTTTACCCATTTCTAATTATTTATCGTCATTTCTAGTTACTTATTCCTTTTTCAGTGATTTTTTTAATCTCCAACCACTCTTTTTAATTCTAGTTATTTATCCATTTTCTAAAGATTTTTCTTAATTTTCTACTCACTTTTTTATACATCTAGTAATTTTTTTACAATTTACTGACATTTTTTTTACTTTTATAAATTTTTTGTTATATGTCTTCCATCTTCTGGTTGATTTTCTTTAATTTTGAATTATTTATTCACTTTTATGTTTTTTTCTATTTTCAAGGAATTTTTTTAACTTTCTATTAATTTTACATAAATTTCATTTTAAGTTATTTTTCAACTTCTAGTTATTTTCTACTTTCTAGTCATTTTTTCTCATTTTTGAAATTCGGACAATAGAACTTTCATATATTTTTTATTAGTAAATTTTATCCGAAAGTTACTAGATTCTTAAAAAGAAATTTTTAAAATTTTTAAAATTTGAAAACTTAAAAAACCTTCAATTATTTAGTAAATTTCGGATAAAATCTTACTTGATTTCTCGGATAAAATATTTAGCAGACTTATTGTTGATTTCTGTAATTTTTTAATTCCATATTTCATTTTCATGTTATTTTTCAAACTATCTAGTAATTTTTTCCATTTTTCAATGACCACTTCTATTTTTAAATTATTTTCTCACCTCTACAGTAAGCAATTTTTACATTTTTAGTTTCTTTTTTATTTTTAAAATATTTTCCTAAATTTCAAAATATTTTTACTTTTCTACTGCTTTTCAACATCTTTTCAGTTTTAAATGTCAAAAACTAGTTTTCTTTTATTCACGTCCACCAGGCTATCCATTTCTCTTCAATTTCTAGTTTCAAAAATCACAAAGTATATTTGTTTTTCTCTCATTAATCATAATTTTCTAGTTACTTTTAAAAATCACCAGTTTTATATAAACATTTACTTAATCAGATATAAATATATATAATATCCGTGAATCCTTTCGCGCAAGTTTATTATTTCCCCAAGCTGATGCACTCAACATCAATCCGGAAGAGTTTCTCCAGTTTTCACATACCGCGGGATAATTACCCACATGAGAGATGTTCTCGAGGTGTAATATCACTGTATAGATGTACTTTTTAAATGCAAGTGAGGTGACGAATTTTTATACACAAAGAGTAATATGAAATTATACATAATATCATTATTGCATGACTTCGTACAACGTTATCTAATGTTTAATGGGCGTGCAACGTAATTTTATTAAGACACTAGAACAGCGCTTTAAATAATTATTATATTTTGTCACAACAAGGTATAAAATTGGATTATTATAAAACAAAAAATAAAAGAAAGTCTTGCGATATTATAGCCTATTTCGCTTCTGCAATTATTTAGTAAATTTATTTCAATCCCGATTATTTCTCATTATTCTGATGTTTTAGTTACATAAAAAGATGTATGCACAATAATTGCAGATTTTTTTTTTTTTACTAAGTAAAGAATTATGAATACTTGCATAACATTAGATTGAATTATTTAAGGCTTTTATTTATAATGAAATATACTTGATTCTCTGCGTATATGTATATGATAGGTAATCCTAAGTTATGAATAGTAGATGCGTAAGTTATGAATAATAAATAAGTTACGATTTATAAATTTTGAAAAATATTGTTGATCTTACTACATTATTACTTATAATATATTTTAAAGTTTTGTAACAAGTTTACTATATTTCGTATTTAAAATGTTTATTGGATTCGTTTGGAAGCTTCTGGAGACATATGATTCTAAAATGAAAATATTTTTAAAAAAATGTCATTACATTCTTTGAATCTTAATTATTTTAATTATCCAATTAAGTTAATTCTCTTCAATCGTTAAAATCTTGCTTCTGTTTTTAAATTAAGCCAATGTTCCCTGGAAAGGATTCAGACCTGGTTCACCAATTTCACAACAATTATTCTCAGAGTCTGAGAAAAGGATGGGCCCTTGGAGAACATTTTTTTTAATGGTCATCATTCCGCAAGTGGATCGTCTGAAAATCTAGGTTACAGAGAAATTTCAACATACATCTGCTTTGGTAGCCCTCAAAATGCACTTGAAAAAAAAGGCAGAATTTGCAGTCTCAAAGACTATAATACCTTTTGTTCATTTTTTTTTCAAGCCACAAGAATGATAATAACTAATAATTATTTAATACCTGTATTACCATACTCTAAATCACATTGCATCACATTTGTTGCTATAATTATTCATCTCATGGCACATATTATAAAAATACACTTTTTATGGAATGAATAACTATTGGCCAAGTGGTCAATTCTTTTCAGTCATTTACTAGCGCAGTTTTACAAATTCCATATAAAGAATTTACAAAGGTAAGATTTACAGTCATATAATTACTTCTGCACGTGAAACATAAGACCATATTAATACAAAACGTCGTAAAACACCATCATAATTCAATTTGAAAGCACGTTGTTGCGAAACTTCGCATAACACCATACGTGTACAAAAAATTGCTTAGTAACTAATAATAATATGCAGAAAGCATAAATAACAAAAGATTGAAATTATGGATCGTAAATTGTATGGAAAATAATGAAGACACAGAAGCCTTCTTGAAGGAACAAACCGCTAGCGCCGGCTGGATATATTTCATTTAATTTGCATTTTTTGTAACTGAGATATATTGTAAAAATATTTTTAAAAAGGCAACGGGAAAAAGGATAATTAATAAAAAATAAGAAAAATCGATTGAAAATTGTTATGGAGTTAAATATATTTATGGTTAGCAGCACGATCGCTTCTCGGGAAATTTTAAAATATTGAAATTATAATAAGGATAGACTTTCATCGTAGAAAAAACTTATATGAAAGTATATAAATTCTAAAAAAGAGAGTGACTTTGGTACTTTAGAATTGTGAAAAAGCAACTGAAAACTAAAAGAAAAAACTAACTAAAAAAATAGCTATAATTGAATAGTATTAAATACTATTAAGTAGTATTATTAAATAGTATTAAAACTGCCTAGAAATTCAAGAAATAACGTACCTAGAAATCCAAAAATAAAAAAAATTCCCATAAAGTACAAAAATAAAGATAAAAAAAGAAGTTACGAAAATTTGGAAACATTACTACACTGGAAAATTTTAGTAAAGATCGTGAATTTTCAATGCGTAAAAGGAACATTTTTAAAAAAATGTAAATATATCTATTTTGAATTAAAATTTTTTCTAAAAAAATGTAAATATTCTTATTCTGGATTTAAATTTTACTATCTACGCTTGGAAAAAATTTCTTTTTACACTATTATCCGAGATTAAAAAATTTTTAAAGTAACAATTAATGGATCAACTATAATACATAATATCTAATGTCTTTGAGTTAGGAAAGTTAAAAAAATAAAAGGCAACTAGAAAGAAAGGACTTAAAATTAAATTTTAAATTCTATTAAATAAGAATTCTGCTGATTAATACTAATTATTTAAAATATATGTATGTATCCTAAATACTTAGAATATATTCCACATTATAAAAATAATATATACTAAATCTAGGTTTACAATATTCTAAAATATGTACCAATTATATAATATTCTTAATTCCAGAATAACATTTTTTCGATTAAAACTGTTAAGTGATCCTCTAAAAAAATATCAAGATTTGTGAAAGTTAAAAAAAAATTACTAGAAAATGCCAAATTTACTTGAAGTTTTCACTAAAAAGTGAAAGTAGAATTATAAATTTAAGAGGGGAAAAAAATTAAAAAATTAAATCAATAACTATAAAATATTTAAAAATACTAGAAAATTATAAAGTAACTGAAAAATGAAGAAAATGGCCATAAATTAATAAAAGAAGACTAAAGTTTCGAAAGAATGACTAAAACAGAAATTACTAAAAAAGAAAAATCACTTTAAGCGAATAAATAACTATAAATCTAGATAAGTAACTAGAAATAAGCGAAAAAATTATGGAAAACTGACTATTATATTACAAATTAGAATAACTGCATTAGAAAGGATAATTGGAGATTAAAAACTTTAAATGAAACTTATTTTAATTAATAATAAAAACTTATTAATAAAAACTTTATAAGTTAAATGTAAAAAGAAACTAAATTTTGGTTCTAATAACTAGGATACGTTAAAAATTTTACAAAGATCAGTAAGTCTAAGAATTAAAAAAGTATTGTAATTAAAAAATGAAATAACTATAATTTTTTTTATTAAAACTACCTAGAAATTTAAGAAATAACGTACCTAGAAATTTTTCTAAAGTTACTAACAAGCTGAAGAATAACTATGAAATGAAAAAAATAATTATAGTGCAAATAAATTACTAGAAAATTGCAAAATACCTTAAAAGTGAAGAAAATAACTATAAGTGGATACAAAAAACTAGAGATTTAAAGTACTTACTAATCAAATAAAGAAAGTTAATTAAAAGAATAAAATACTTAAAAAGTTAAAAAAATAGTTTTAAAAATTACTACTAAGTTAAAGAATGCTCTAAAATAAAAATTATATTTAAAAAATAAAGAAAAAATTACTAGACAATTACAAAATCACAATAAAGAATAAATAACCAGAATTAAAAAAAATAAGAAAGACATAAAATTAAATAACAATAAAAAGAAAACCATCTAGAAAGTAATAATAAAAAAATAATTGCGCATATTTTATACGATAAAATATCTGGATTTTATAGAAAGATAACTAGAATGTAAGAAATATCACTAGAATGTGAAAAAGTAAGTAAATTCTGATATTAAAATCCATATGGTGTTAAAAACTGCAAAAAAGAAAACTTAAAATTTTTTTTTTTAAGTAGAAAGTAGAAAAGTAGAAAGTGAAAAATTACTAAGAATTTTAAGAGACATGACTAAACAAAATTTTTTTTAATTGCTAGTAATTTCAAATATAACTAAAAATAAAAATTATTTTTAATGTGTAAAAAAAATTACTAGAAAAGTACAAAATAATTCAAAATTCAAGAAGACAATTATTATTTATTTATTATAAATATACCGGGCGAGCCCTTTCGTACAAATGTTAAATTTCGTACTCGAAATTTAAATGAATTAATAAAAAATAATGACGATTAACTGATTAGTGAATAAATAACTCGGATTGACAGAAAAAATTTATTTGAAACGTTTTATAAAATTTGTGAACTTGCAAAAATAATACAAAGCTTCCTTCTTGAGGAATCAAATTAAATAAAAATCACTAGAAATGAATATAATAATTATATAAATTAAATAAATCTAACTAGAACAGGAAGAAAAGTTCCAAAAAAGTAAAAGTAGAATTAAAAATTCAAAAAATTTAGAAAGACGTTTTTGGTTTTAATTTGTAAAGCCCTCATCGTCGCTTTTAAGGGCACACAGAAAAAACTTGGGATCGTATTAAGTAGCGTACGTTACTTAATTTAAATAGGATTAAAAATGAAACATGAAACTAACCTCAAATTGAGTAACAGTTAAATCGCATCAAAATGAGTTAACCAAGTTCAAGTTGAGTATATAAACAACAATTTAAAATATTTTTAATTAATGAATAGTTATATAAAAATGCAAGTAACATACAATTCCCTGGTATAAATAACGTATTAGACTGGATAGTTTGTTCAATTTTAAAAATAATTGCTTGTAGTCACGCATTAAAGTAAGTCAGTATCATTTTGACACAAAACTTATCATGAAGTTTGTTAAATTGTACAAACATTGATAAACGTTATTTTGTACAACAGCTAAAATTAAAGGTTTTAACATTAATCAATTGAATTAATAAATGTAATAAACAGTAAACACTTCAATTAAATCATAAATCTCATAATGCCGATTTTATTACAACTATCGTCGCCACTGGCAGAAGAGCGCTAAATTTGAAACTTATTTATGTTATTATATTATTTATTATACATTAAAATAAGCGATACACGATACACGTTTCGACATATTTAATGTTCTCACCAGATCAGAAGATAAATAAATATTCAAAAAAATTAATAACTTCTTCTAATTTATTATATTAGTTAATTTATCATATTCTAATTGCAGATCTATGTCATTCCTCGTTACAATGTTTGAACTTTTACTGTTTAATTTTGCTGAATATTTATTTATTTCGTGACCTAATGAAAATCGTCAGGGTGTTTAATTTTTATCTTGCGAAATTATGCCCTACCCGGAGAATCACTCATACTTTAAAAAAATGTATTCCCCGCATCTTCGTGACTTTCGAAATGGACCTTTTTTTAACGATAACAGGTCATTTATGAGGGATCCCTTTTAAGGTATAAAAAGAATAAAAATGAGGACCGTCTAGGATTGGAAGTGAACCAAGAGAGGTAAATTCAGAGACGGGATTAATGAAAGAAGAATCGGTCAGGCGACTCGTTTACTCAAGTGTGGCACTTGTTACTAACAAGATTGTAAGTAGTTGCTACGATTACGCAAATTGCTTATGGGAAACGGAGCATGGCTGCATTACGCAAGAGAGGATGCTCTCCCTTCCACAAATATATATACTACATGTATATCTAGTGGACTGATAGGTGTACAACATAAACTGCAACTGTAATCCATTGAGCGCGAGCCAGGTATTCATATTGCGTACTCACACCATCTTTAAATTCCTCATGTATACCACGTCTCTAGAATATCTGCCATATAATGCAATGGACCTTTTTTGATCCTTGACCCCTTCACAAAATATGCCTCATTTCTCTTATTATCTGTGATCCGTGATAATGTCTCTGCAACGTGTTTCTTCAGAAAATCCCAATCATCTTTTATTACCCTTAAGAGAGAAAAACGATAATATTTATTATGTAATTTTCCTATACACGTGAGCCATTTACGTTTCTCACTTTTTTGTTATATTACTAATTTTACAGAATTTTTTAACCGTCCTAAATATTTGAATATTCATTAATCGTCCGACATTTTGTACACAGCAATCTGAGTATAATCACGAATTCGATTGGAATAACGCTCAAATTGTTGATCGCGAATCAAATTATAAATAAGGTGTTTTTTTCAGAAATGTTGCTTATAAAAAATCACGGTTTCACTATTGATAAGAAGATATTTTATACTTGAACAAAATCTATTTTCCGTTAATCAATCGATTGAAATTGTGATTGTCAGTGGCGTAACTGTTAAGGGGCAAAGTGGAGCAGTGCCCTTTTTAAAAAAAGAATCCAAAAACCTTACTAATTGTAGTAATTTATAGTTTCTACAACTTGTGTTAATAATATTTTAGAATTAAAAAGATTTGCAAAAAATAATTGATATTAAACAAAATAATTGCAAATTTTGCAAATTAATTGAAAAAAAAAATTAAATCAATTAAAAATTGAGGAAAGTAATTAAAACAATCATAGAAATGTTTTAAACATAAAGAAAATAATTTAAATTTGAGAAAAATACTTGAAAATCTTACATGTAAATTAAAAAATTGAATAATGCAAAATTATAGAGAGAATAATTGAAAATTGAAAAAAAAATGATTGAAAATTGAGATAAATAAATTAAAATTTAAAAAAATAATTAAAAAAACTACATAAAATATTTGAACTAAAAGAAAAGAAAATTTAAAGAAAATTTTAGAAAAATACTTAAAACGTTAAGAAGTTCATTGAATTAAAAGAAAATCATTAAAGTTAGAGAAAATAAATGAAAAAAGATAAATATAATTTAAAATTAAAGGGAACAACTTTTAATTAAACAGAAATAAGTATAAACTTTTTGGTAATTATGAAAAGAACGAAAAAAAGAACGAAAGTAATTGAAAATTGAAGAAAATAATATAAAAAATAATATTTCGAACCTGTGCACTAGCTATCCTGTGCGGATGATGTTAATTCGGATTCCAAATGGGGGCTAACCATCCTCGTCAGCTGTGGACGACATGGGTTCTGGGAGGAATAGGACACTCCTGCCTTCTTGGTTTTTCTAAGTTGGTGTGGAGTAGCCTTGGTCCAGGGTTGGCGCCCGATGGACCGGTTGTCTGTTCGGTCTGACCAACGACACTAGCCGATCGGCACCCTACAGGCAGTACACTGGGAGTGATGAGTCCTGTCACGGCGTTTCCAACCGTGACATGTGCGAGTCTGATGTGAGCGTAGCTCTGCCGAGGTGGACCTGCGGTAGGGTGTCAGGAGCCAGCCCCTTCGGGATTGATCGGCGAGTGCGTAATGGATGTAAGGGATCGGAACCTGCATTGTTACTGGCGAGTCCGTTCCGTCCGTATATTCCGGGAACGGCTAAGCAGCTGATTGGGCCTCAGGGATCTGGGGTAGGATCGCAGTATCCGAGGGTGTACCCGTTCCCAATCAAGGCGGCCCGCCACTTTACGCACAAGGCGCTGGTAAACTTAAAAGCATGGAGAATACAATTGGACAATTCTTTAAGAACTTAGAAATGGAAGTAGAGCTCTGCCCTTTCGAGTCAGAGTCGTCTACAACCGAAACCGCAGTGGTCAAAACGGCCACCCCTCCAGAGGATCTTGGCTGGACGATAGAGTCGGGCAAGTTTTTTCAAACTTGACAAGACCTCTTGGTAGAAATACCAGGGATGCCGTTAAGGGAGTCCTTCGGACTCACAAGAGGGTTGCAAAGGACCAATTCGAGGCAAACGTCGCCTTGCAACTGGCATTGGTCCCAAAAATCTTGAGCGTCATGCGCACTGCTTGTTCGAGGCAAAAAAACATCAGCGTTGACGTTCAGGACGGTCTCTGCGTATTGGAGGCGGCCTTTGAAGTCATCCGCACAAACGTGCGGTACTTAGAACCAAAAGGGTCGAAAACCCAAAGCAGAGAAAAAGAGAACGAAGTGGGTAGCCCGGCGACTAGCCAGGAAAATCCCACAAGGAAGACGGAGAAAAGGCGCGCTGCCGAAACGCCTCCTGAAAAAGTCCTGAAAAAAGGGAAGAGCTCGGAGTCGCCAGTGCAGCAAAAACGGCAAACTCCGAGACCAGAAAAACCAAAAAGCCATCAGTCTACAAAGACGATGGCAGAGATCGTGGCTAGCGGTACAAGCGCTGCCGGTCCATCACAAATCGCCGCCCCTGTAGGCAAAAATGACGGTGACTTCGAGCTTGTCCGAAGTAGAAGGAGAGAAGCTCGAAGGCGGCAAAAGGCCGCAAAGATGGCGAAGGAGGCGGAGAAGGCGAAGAAAAAAGAAAAAGCGCCAACGAGGAAGCCAAGAAGCACCGAGGCAGTCAGGATTTCGGCGACGGACCCGAATTCGTACAGCGAAATCCTGAAGGGCCTCCAAAAGTCCTTGAAGCCCGAAGATTCGGGCACGGAGGTAATCAGGACGAGGAGAACTTTAAACAATGAAGTTCTCCTTGTCGTGAAAAAAGGGGGTGACACCAACGGTCAGCGTCGTTCCCCGTTTTCGAGGAACGAAGTTAGCGCTGGTACGCCTGCCAGAAACAGAGTATTTTACTCTAATCAAGGCAGGAAAGATCCGGATTGGATGGATAAATGCATCCATCCGAGAACACTTGGAGGTTCCCAGGTGCCAAAGGTGCTTCGGTTTTGGGCACGCAACTCGCCTATGCAAAGGCCCCGACAGAATAAAAAACTGTCGGAGATGCGGCAAGGCGGGTCATATGGCGAAAAGTTGTGAGGTCACTGACCCTAGCTGCATTACATGCAGTGATTTGGGTAAACAGGACCTCAAACACTGGGCCGGCAGTAACGCCTGCCCAATATACAAGAACGCACTGCAGAACCTTAAAAAGGCAAAGGCCTAAAGTTTCTGCAGATCAATCTGCATAAGTGCGTGGAGGCCCAAGACCTCCTAATGCAAACAGCCGGGGAGAAGAAGATCGATGTCTTGTTCTGCACAGAACAGAACAGAAAGAACGATCTCACTCCCTGGTATCAGGATAAATCGGGAAGAGCAGCCATTCAGATCTGCAATTCCGAGTTGCGGAATCCAGGTTGGATACCCTCATTACAGGTGACTTTAATGCTAAGTCACCAGAATGGGGCGAGAAAAGGCTCGACAATCGAGGAATCTTGGTCGGAGAAATGATCTCCAGGAACAACCTAATGGTTGCGAACCGTGGGAGGTCTTGGACTTTTAGGAGAAACGGTCAGGGATCGATAATTGACTAGTCGATTACAACGGCCCACCTAAATAAACGTATTAAAGATTGGCGCGTCCTGGAGGATTATACCCATAGTGACCACCAGTATATCGAGTTTTCAGTCTCAAGGGGAGACACGCTGCGGGCCAGGAACCACGGAGTTCTCCGCGAAAATGGCCCAAAGTGGAACATTAAGAAAATCGCCAAGGAGAAGTTCGGCCGGTCCCTGGAAGAATCCCGCCTCATAGAGAACTTGGGATGGGTGAAGAGGCCGAATAACCTTGAAGGGGAGGTGCGGACGGTGAAAAATATGATTGTCACCGCATGCGACGCGTCTATGCCGCGTTGTAGAAGCACAACCCCAAGAAGAAGAAATGTATACTGGTGGTCAGAGGAATTGGCCTCTTTGCGAAAGGCATGCCTCAAAGCAAGAAGGAGATATGACCGTTCAAACGGAGATCCTCTGCTGAAGGAGGCATATACAGAGGCCAAGAGAATCCTCAGGAAGGAGATACGCGCTGCAAAAAGAAAGAGCTGGAAGAACCTAATCGGTGACGTCGAAAATGACCCATGGGGTCTGGCTTATAAAATCGTTAACAAGAAATTGTTATCGAGGCAAAAGACCCCCGGTCTAGACTCACTTGACCGGAGAGAATAGTCTGTCTGACAACCAGTTTGGTTTCCGTAAAGGCCTGTCCACAGTAGACGCCATCCAGAAGGCGGTGGACCTAGCCAGGGAAGGAAAAGCCAAATTGGGACCAGGGAAGAAAAAGGGCTTCTGCGCGTTGGTAGCCATTGACATACGTAACGCGTTTAATACCGCGCGATGGAAAGATCTCATCGAGTCGATGAGAAACAAAGGAATACCGCTCTACCTGTTGCGGATGATGGATAATTATCTTAGCGACAGGTGGGTTATATACGAGGGTGACACTTGCACTCTGAAGGAAGAGATGCTAAGAGGTGCCCCTCAAGGCTCGAGGATAGGACCATTCGTATGGAACATCTCTTATGATGACTTCTTGCGAATGGGTCTACCTAAAGGCGCGGTGATCATCGGCTTCGCGGACGACGCGTTGATCGTATGCACTGCCGAAACTGTAGAAGCCCTGGGCGTATTGGTGAACGAATGTCTGAGACGGGCAAAGCGCTGGCTGGAGGCCAGAGGCCTGCAAATGGCTCTGGAAAAGACCGAAGCGCTGCTAGTCACAGACAGACGTGGTTATACGGCCCCTGGTATTCAGATAGACGGATTCGAGGTCCAATGGAGGAATCATATTAAATATTTAGGTGTCGAACTCGACAAATTTTTGAATTTGAAACACCATATAACCGTAGCATGTCAGAAGGCCGAACAGTGTTCGGCAAGTTTAGCTCGTCTAATGCCGAACATTGGTGGGCCTTCTGAAGCAAAGAGGAGACTGGTGGCGAGTGTTGCCCTTTCAAAGCTGCTATACGCAGCACGTATGGGCTCCTACCCTGCGAAATGACAGAAGTAAAAAACCATCTGTAAAAGGATACTGTTCGCGCAAAGAAGTGTTACTAAACGTATCATTTCGGCCTATCGGACAGTACCGACGTGTGCTGCTCAGGTCCTTGCCAGCGTCCCGCCGGCAGATCTTTTGGCACAAGAAAGGGAGGAAGTTTTCCTCCTTTTCAAGAAGAGAAATTCTTCCGCATATACGGAAGATAATAGACCCAGCAAGGACCAAATTCGCCGAGATGCGAGAAGCAGACTCGTCGACAGATGGCAAGAACGATGGAGCGGGGAGGAGACAGGCCGATGGACGTATCGGCTGATACCTACACTCGCCACCTGGATAAGTAGGAAGCACGGAGTGGTTTCCTACTATTTAACCCAAGCTCTCACAGCGCATGGGTGTTTCGGCTCCTATCTGGAGCGATTTAAAAAAGTCGTTAGCTCGGAGTGTGTGTACTGCAAGTTCCCAGTGGACGACCCAGAGCACACACTCTTCAGCTGTAAGCGTTGGCACGCGGAGAGGCAGGTTATGTTTACCGGTGTTAATCGCAAGGTTACACCGGAGAACAAGATCTCGCTTATGACTCGCTCTCCCGAGGATTGGCGAACCATCGAGACCTTCATACATTACGTTATGAGGGTCAAAGACCTCGATGGTCGCCAAAGAATAGAGGTCCCGTAGAATAAGGGAGAAAATCGTTTTGGCGACAGAGAAGGGGATATAAGACTACTCCCGATGGCGATACGCGCTAAAAGTGCTAGCCGGGAGTGGTCCTAGGTCCCCAAATAAGGGTGTGTTTTTAGCGGGTCGGCAGAACATCGCCACCCCCGCATAACCCTGTAGTACGGGCTACAGGGTACCTGAAGGCAGGTTTTCACATCCTACGCAAAACAAAAAAAAATATGAATAATTGAAAAGTGATTGAAATAATTGAAATTTCAGCTTAATAGTTTTAAATTTTTGAACTTATAAAACAAATGAAAAGAATTAAAAATAGAAGGAAATAAATTTTGAAAAATAATTGAATAATGATTTTAAATTTTGAAACAAGAAGAAAATAATTGAAATAAGATACAAACAATGATAAGTTGTAAACATGACATTTCAGTGAGATAATTAAAAAAATTACAGATTTTTTTTTAAATTAGAAAATATTAATTGAAATTTGATAAAAAGA
The DNA here is from genome assembly GCA_037103525.1 of Ganaspis brasiliensis. NCBI lineage: Eukaryota > Metazoa > Arthropoda > Insecta > Hymenoptera > Figitidae > Ganaspis > Ganaspis brasiliensis. Next base: position 2,332,064 of record JAZKLR010000492.1, read on the forward strand.
CTTGAAAATCTTAGAAATTAATTTAAAAAATTGAGAATAACTAAAAATTGGAGAAAAGAATTGAAGAAAGATAAAAATAATTGAAATTTACAATAATTAATAAAAAAATTTTGGAAATTATGAAAACAAATAAAAATATTTTAAAATTTCAGAAAAGTACCTTAAAATCTTAGAAAATAATTGAAAAATAATCAAATTAATTCAAAATTAAAAAAAAGTAATTGAAATATGCTGAAAATAATAAGAAATTTAAGAAAGACATTTTAAAAACCTAGAAAATAATTTTAAAAAATAAGATTAAACAAAAATTGGGGAAAATAATTAAAAAGTATTTTTAATTTTGAAACTTGAAAAAAATATATGAAATATAATAAAATCAATGTTAAGTTGCAAAAAAATAAATGAAATTTGAAATAAATAATGTAAAAAAACTAATTTTTTTTAAGTAACCAAAATAATAATCAAAATTTGCTAAAAAGACTTGGAAATCTTAGAAATTAATTGAAAAAATTGAGAATAACTGAAAATTTGGGAAAAGATTTGAAGAAAGCTAAAAAGAATTGAAATTTACGATAATTAATAAAAAATTTTGGAAATTTTGAAAACAAATTGAAATAATTAAAAATTGAAAAAAAAAATTAAAATTTTAAAATCTAAAAGAAAAATTTTACAAAATGAAACAAATAATTGCCAATCAAGGAAAATAATTGAAAAATGATAAAATTAATTCAAATTTGAAAAAAACAATTGAAATATTCTGAAAATAATTTAAGATTGAGAAAGAGAATTGAAACTGTGATGAAAATAATTTAAATATAAAAAATTAAAAACAATAAATAAGATTTGAGAGAAGTATTTGAAAGAATCATAGATTATATGTTTAAAAAATAGAAAAAATTACAAAATTACTTAAAAAATGTTTATTAAAGAGAATAATTAAAAAATCGCAGAAATAACGAAAACTAATGAAAATAATTGAAATTTCGGATGAATAATTAGAATTTTTAAAGATAATGCCAAAAGAATGAAAATAATTATAAATCGAAGAAAATAATAGAAAAATTTTAGAAATTTTTTTTAAATAAATGAAAATATTTAAAAAAATCTTTATATTATGGAAAATTGATGTCAATAATCTAAATTTAAGATAAAAACTGAAAATTTAAGAAATTAATTGAAAAATAATAAAAATATTAAAAGATGGAGGAAATGATTACAAAATAATAAAAAGAAATAAAAAGTGATCAAAATTATTGAAAATTTAGATATATATATATATGAAAGTTCAGGAAATTAATGAAGACAATATGAAAATGATTAACAATTGAAAATAATAATTGCAAATTTACAAGGATAATGGTAAATTAAAAAAATTAATTAAAATTTCCGATGAATTATATAAAATTTAGAAATAAATAATTAAATTGATTGAATGTCAAGGGAAATTTGAAGAAGGTAAATTGGACATTTAGGGGAACAATTTAAAAAGAATTAAAAATTGCAGAAAATAATTTGAAAGTGATAAAAAATAGTACAAAATTGCAGTTTAAGTAATTGAAATCTTAATATTATTAAAAATTGATGCAATTTTTAAATCATTTCAAATTTAGAATTTTTTGAAACGTGGATTAATTAAACTTTTAATCAATGCAAGTTAACATTAATTGAAATTTGAAGAAATTAAAATTGCTATAAATTTAAAATTTGAGAACATTTTAAAAAGGTGAACTATGATTTAAAATTTTAAAAGAAAAAACATCTAGTTACAAATGTCATGTGTGGACCGAATTAGTAAATGAATTAATTAATTAAACTTGTAAATCATTATATTGGGGCTCCATTTTCTTTTTTGACCCAGGGCCCTTGCCCTTCCAGTTACGCCACTGGTGATTGTACCTCTCTTTCTGTATCTGTCTTTGTTTGTTTATTTAACTACTCTTTAAATTTAAAAATATTTTCATTTTAGTCCTGACAAAATGCTTTTATCGTCCGGACAAGTATTTTAATTATTCGACAAATTACAAAATGGAACAATTTTAATTTTATCTCGGTAAATTTTATTTATTTAATATTTTGTTTTGTAATTTTACTTTGTGACAATTCATTATTTTTCTTTTTTAAATAAAATTCTAGAGCCTGATGATAATGACAAACCAAGTCATCGAAACGTCGCTTTGACTTTAAAAAATAACAAAAAATTGTTTATGTTTATTTAATTACCTTCCATGGATCAAAACTTTTCTTACAATTTTCTGTTTGTTTAATTAAAAACTAAACTTTGTTAAAATTGCACAAAACTATATATTTGAAAAAAAAATATTGTATGCCTGTTTTAAAAATTTAAACATATATTCCATGCGCAGAGATCTTTGCGCATTCAATATGGCGTCATAGTTCTAACGGTTCTAACTTTGTTTGAATCAAACAAAAGATATGTTTCAATCAAACATATAAAATCAACCAAAACATTTTTTAAATTAAACTTAATTAAGTTTTACTGTATACTGTTAAATAAAATAATAATAAAATAAAGTTAAACAAAATTTAAATCATACAGGTTTGATTCAAACAAATTTTTTTCTCAGTGAATATAATCCTAACAAAAAAAATATTGGCACGCATGAATTTTTCATGCGACATTGACATAATTAGAAATAAGTCTGCCTTTTAAAAAATTTAATGTAAAATAAGTTTACCTAAAATATTATAGCTTTCATAATTTCGCTTGCTTTCTTTAAGTCATAAAATTAACACTTACTTGTTATAAGTGAATGAATGTTGCTTGACCTGGAACAATGCATTTGTATTCAGTGTCAACAAAATTTTATAGTCATGTTTGCACATCAAAGTTCTAACAGTCATAACATTATTCCACAAAGACAGTAAATAATATTTGAATATTAATATGTCTAGAAAATCGATAAATTTATTATTAAGTTTACTTAAGAAGGACATTTAATTTTAGACTGAACAAGGAGAAATAAATGAAAAATCATATATTGTTGTACATAAAATTGTTTTCCTTTAAATTATAATAGCAATTATTTAATTATGAAATTAATTAATTAACCCTATAAATTTTTTTAGATTCAGATCACTTGATTGATAATTTAATAATGTAAATAATATATAATAATATACTTTGTACGGTACATAGTACAAAGTTTATCACTGAAAATCATTTTCTAGTTTCGGATTAATTAACTAAAAATACAAAATTACACAGTGATATTTTCGATTAGAAATTATCTTTAAATACATTATCATAAGATTTAGATTGACAAATGAAGTTTTTATTGTGTAGATAAAGTAAAACCAAATTCAATATATGTGACTTGGACAGTGAAAAGGGGGCTTACGTGTCAAAAAATCGTTTTTTATTTTTTTTGCAGATTCTGATAGATTTTTTAACGCTCTTTCACGTGGTGTAAACCAAAAAAAATTTTTTTTTTGACACGTAAGCCCCCTTTTCACTGTCCAGATTATATCGAGGTAAATTAAACACATTATCGGATGAAATGATAGGAAAAAACGCAGTTGATAAACATAGTCTTTTAATCGATTAAATAAAAAGAACATACTAAATTTAAAAAAAAGAACAATAAAGAATTTCTCATCAAATTAATTAATATAATTTTAATTTATTTCACAAGAAATAAAACATTATAATAAAAAAAAAATGTATGTCTTAATGTATTCATTTCGTGGTTATAAAGGCTTAATTTGAATCCATAAATTGCAATAATCCATTGAACTGTCTCAGAAACGGCTGATCTTAGTGAAAGATAAACATAAATTGTTTACGTGCTTCGATGAAAAGCTGATAACCAAAAATTCCAGTAATGAAGAATTTTCAGAATAAATAGAAGAATATTGTGGAATGCTTGAGATACAATTAAAAATGCTCCTTGACTTTGAGGACTTTGTCGTCGATCGTGATCGAGAAGCAATTTATCTTCGATTCAGCTTGTACAAAAGTAATGGCACTGGTCAAGCAGTATCACAAAGTTAAGAGTGAAAAATCGGAAGAAGAAGCAGACCATTGAAAGAGGCTCGAACCTCCAGCGAAAGTTGGGCCTCAGGCCTAATTCCCTCTCCACCATATTTAATCGTTTTCCTCGAGATACAGCCACTTTTGATATTCAAGAAAACTGGAAATAGCCAGCATTGTTATTTCAATACATAAGCATGTCATAAATATGTATAATACTTTTTTTTTAATGTTTCAATTCCCTGTTGCCTTTTAAGTTGATAGTTAGTTTCTCATATACTTTGTAGCCACACAAAAAGTTTTTCAAATTTTTATCAAAATTGATATTTGAATGACTATTTTTAAAATGATTTTTACTTGTAGAAGGACTGAAAAAAGATTCTATGAAAAGGGATAATTAAAATGGAGTTTATTTTGCTTTTTTTTTTTTTGTTTTTTGGAATATCTGTAGAATTTTCTTGGAATTTCAGAAAACTTTCCTTGAAATTTTAGTCTTTCTATTTTCTAGAAATTTTTTTAAAAGTGCCCCGAAATTTTATTTGGAATTTTTATTTCGCAAAAATTTCATGGAATTTCTGAATCAAATTTCTGTTTAAAGGAAAACTGGAGAAAAAATCCAACCTAAATTCCAATTTAAATTTTTATATTCCGGAGATTATTTAGAAGTTTTAAGAAAATTTGGTAAAATTCTTTATATAATTGCAAAAAATTGTACGAAAATAAAAAGTGAAATTAGGTATCCACTGTTTTGCAAAAAATTCAACAAAAATTCCATACAATAAATACCGAAATTTCGATTAGAATTTATGTTCTTCAAAAAATTTTACAAAAGTAAGAAGTATCAATTCAGTAAAAATTTTATAAAATTCTCCTGAAATTCTATTTTTTAAAAGACTTTTTTATTTTACAAAAAATTGTACGATAGTTTCACTGAATTTTAACAAAAATTCCACAAAAATTCTGCATAAATTACAATACGAATTTTGATTTTAAACCTGCAGAAATTTCATTAAGATTTTACAGAAATTAAAGCTGCATTTTCAATGTCGCAAAATTTTCTAAAAGTTTCTCATAAATTTCAAGTGAAAAACATTAAAATGTCTTGGAATTCACAACTTTATAGAACTTTTACTTGGCAAAAATTGACCTTCAAAGTTCTGTAAACACAGAAAAAATGTATTTATTAATTTATTTATTCAATTTATTCATTTTTTATTTTTCATTAATTTCACAAAAAATTCAAGAAAAATTTACGTTTTACAAATTCTTTAAAATGTCTCCATTACTGCACGGAAATTGGATAAAAATATCGTCGAAAAACTTCTTTTTTCCACAAATTTTATGAACATTTTTAAAAACTATCAAAAAAATTGCATGAAAATTACAAAAAAAAAAATTACAGAAAATTATTATAATGTGTCAAAACATTACGAAAATTTACTTTAAAAATAGTTTAAAATTTCGCAAAATGTGCCAAAAAAGTTTATTTCAAAATTCCAATCCAAAACTTTCATTCTGCAAAGATTTCTCGGAAATTTTACAGAAATCCTAAAAAGATTATAGCAATAAACAATTTTATAAAAATTTCACTAAAATTCCAATGAAATTATCCATTTTTCAGAAATTTCAAAAAATTTTCACGAAAATTCCTAGACAAATTTCAGTTTCCTAGAATTTTTGCAAAATTTTCTAAAAAATTGCTACTTGAATTTTATTTTTGCTGAAACTTCAAAACAAATTTCACCCAGAATTTTTTAAAAATTTCATAAAATGTTACAGAAAAAATCCAGGAAAATTTATTATGTTTCATAAATTTCAGTAAAAATTCCTTGAATTTTTGTATAAAAATTTTTGTTTCCTGAAACTTTTCCGAAATTGTTTATAAAATTTAACGGATTTTATTTATTTATTTAACCACCTATTATATCTACAGGAGGCACCCTTTTAGTAAAAAGAAAATTAGATCCTTAAAAATTAAAAAAAAAACAAAAATTAGAAAAAAACTGCTTCTAATTATATTAATAATAAGCATATGCGTTTTAAACAGCAGTTGTGTTTCGCTGAAACAAAAACAATTTATTTTTGTTTTTTTTTTTTTTGATAAACTATGCTATCTGGCATTTCAGAAAAAATCCTCAGAACTTGATAAAGTTAATAAAATTTCACGAAAAATTTACAAAAATCTCCTCAAAAGTTTTTATTTTTAAGAAACGTACACAAAAATTTCAGCAATACTTTCCATTCCTTAGAATTTTCACGAAAATTTTTCTGCAATTTTTACGATATTTTTTTTTCAAATATCTATTTTATTTAAAAATTGCAAAAATTTATTAAAATTTCACAGAAATACCACGAAAATTTTACTAAATTTCAATGTTAAAATTTCATAGAAATTTCGTGAAATTTTCATGGAAATTTGACAAAAGTTTCATTAAAATTTTGCAAAAATTCCTAGTACTTCCACTTAAAAATTCCATCAAAAATTTCAGTTCTCTAGAGATTTTACGAACATTTTTCGAAAATTTACCGAAATATTCTTTGTTTCATTGTTAATTTATTTTTTATTAAAAATCTTAAGAAAATTGTTTAAAATCCCAAAAAATTGAAACTTCAGCATGAATTTTAATTTTATCGAAATTTTACTAAAAATCAATGATAATTTCGTACAATTTTTTGCCAAACTTAATGAAAAGTTTACTAAAACTTTTTGGTTCGCAGAAATTTTCTAAAAATTTTGCAAATCCAAGGAATTTATTTTTGCCCTTAAAAATCTATGAATTATAATTTTACCCAATTTTTTTCAAAATTCCATCAAAATTTCTTATTTTTAAAAAAATTACACAAAAATTCCATAAAAATTCCAACAAAACTTTCCACTCCTAAGAAAATTTCACAAAAATTTTTCTGCAATTTTTACGATATTTTCTTATTTTCTATCTCAAATATCTATTTTATCTGAAAATTGCGAAAATTTATTGAAATTGCACAGAAATACCACGGAAATTTTACTAAATTTCATTGTTAAAACTTTTGTAAAATTTTGTAAAATTTTAAAGAAAAGTTTACTAAAATTTTATTATCATTTTGTAAAAATTTGTAGTAATTTCAACTTGAAAATTTACTAGAATTATACGGAAATTCCATAAAAATTCCAGCAAGAATTTCTGTTCTCTAGGAATTTTACGAATATTTTTCGAAAATTTCATTAAATATTATATTTTTTTCTTAAGTTTCTTTTTTATTTGAATTATTAAGAAAATTGTTTGAAATTCAACAAAAATTCTACGAAAATCCTATAAAAATTTTCTATTTTAAAAAAAATTACACAAAATTTCCATGAAAATTCCAGAAAAGCTTTCTATTCTTCAAAAATTTCACGGAAATTTTCTGGAATTTTTACGATATTTTTTCCCCCGAATTTTTATTTAGTGGATAGTTTATTAAAATTTCACCAAAATTATGCGAAAGTCCCTAGTAATTTCCACTTGAAAATATTCTAAAATTGTACGAAAATTGCAGCAAAAATTTCCCAAAATATTTTTTTTTTATCGTAAGTTTCTTTTATTTTTGAAATACTAAGAAAATTGTTTGAAATTCCACAAAAAATCTGCTAAAATCCCTTTAAAATTTACTATTTTTAAATAAATTACATAAAAATTCCATGAAAATTACAAAAAAACTTTTTATTCTTTTAAAATTTCGTGAACATTTTCTGGGATTTTTACAAAGTTTTTTTTTTATGTCAAATTTCTACTTTATCTGAAAATTGCGGAAATTTTATGAAATTGCACAGAAATACCACGGAATTTTTCTAAAATTCAATGTCAATATTTTGTAAAAAGTTCGTGAAATTTTAATTAAAAGTTTACTAAAGTTTCATCAAAATTTTGTGAAAATTCCAGCAAAAATTTCAGTATCCCAAGAATTTTAAAAAAATTTTTGGATTTTTTTTTTCTTATTAGTAAATTTCCTTTTTATTTGAAACATTAAGAAAATTGCTTGAAATTGCACAAAAATCTACGGAAAATGAAATTCCAGCATGAAATTCAATTTCGCGGTAATTTTACTACAATTGAATGGTTATTTCATAATCATAGAAAGTTTACCGATATTTCCAGCTAAAATTTTTATTTCGTGAAAATATCCTAAAACTTTCGAAATATTTCATACAAATTCCGCTTGAAAATTTACTAAAATTCGACGAAAATTATGCAGAAATTACAACTAGATTTTTTATTTTACAGGAATTTACCGAAATTTATACGAAAAATGACACAAATTCTACGAAATTCCGACTGTAATTTCCGTTTAATTTTTTAGCTAGTAAAAAATCATCAAAATGATAAAAATGATAAATGAGTAAATAAATAAAGTGAAAGGAGAAGTATTCTCGTATTTGATAATCATTTATAAAAATTTCATATCAGATGCTTGAGATTACTGAATTCCACTTAAATATATTTCTTAGCATCAAAAAATATACTTGAAAAATAAAATACATCGGTAATCAATCCTAGGTAATAAAAAAAACTAATAGCTCTTAATTAGCGGAAATGGAATTTTTTAATTTTATAATAATAATCTATCAATTATCAAGCTGTCATGTTTTCAATTGTCAAAGAAAATAAAATTCATTAACTATCAGCTGCAGTTGTAATGAGTTTGTTTGGCGTTCTAATAAATTTAACATCGGCTGGATGTCAATGAATTTTTTTCCTAATGAGAAGATACGCAAATGAAAAATAGAAAGAAAGATGAATATCGAGAGATAAAGTGTAAAGAACACTTTCAGGCCCGCCGGCTCACATGGTAAATGATGGTAAAGCACCTATTCATAGTCACGCATCAGCGTTTATCATTTAATTCGATACCTGGAATTTATTTAGCTTTCCCGATTCCATACATATTTTATGTATATAAAAATTCTTTATGATGCACTTTTTTACCAACGGGAATTTACATTTTATGTTAATCAAATATAAGGTGTGAAACTATATATATTATTGTCATATAAATTCCTAAAAAAACAGTATTTAGATAGGATGCTGTAAAATTTATGTATTAAATATATATGTTTATGAAAGTGTGTGTCAAGTGTAAAAAATGCGTAACGCAGTATATAAAAATAATCTTCCTTAGTCAAGAAAAAGTACTATTATCCTATTTTTTTCTTATCGAATAAATATGTTGCAAATAAGTGTGGAATTTTAAAAATCGGTAAAAAATTTATTGCTTAAAAATATTATAATGAAAAGTAGACAGTTAAAATTTAAATAGGTCGACTGCACTATAAATTTTAAAGATAATAATTTTCACGAGAATTATCATTTCTGAAGGTCTCTTGGCATTTTGATCATAAATAAGTTTCTTTAAATAAATCAGCTTCTTGTTTACTATATATATATTTAATTAAATTGTGTGTCGAATTTTCAGAATTGAAATTAATTAGATATAATTTCATTCATTTGAAGAGTCTCCAACAAATCAGAGATTTGTTTGTGAAACAAAATACAATTTTAATACACAAAAATGTCTTGTGTGTTTCTTTAAAAAATGTTTATAATATGTTTTGCTACTTGGCTTGAACGGGTGAGTGTAAACAGCGTTTTATGACAGCTCAAGCAGTAAATTGTGAAGAAACTGACTTGAGTTGGTCTTTGATGACTTTGATGATTTAACACTGACAGCCTGCCCCTTGAAAAATCTTCATCATTAATTATAATTAAAGTTTCAAAGAGTGCGCCAATTGTTCTGTAAATTCAAAAATTACTAATTCATGATCGTCAAAGTTTCAAGTAGTTCAGGATTATAAAGCAAAGGTTTTGTATAATCTTAATAGAAAACAAATAGAATAGAAAAGCACAAAATGTATATTTTACTTAATAAAATAGCGATTGAATGGATCGGAATTTAATTTTCTGCTAAAAAAAGATGCGACGTTGGTATCGAATATAATTAGTGCGCAAATTAATTCTTAGATAAAAACTGACAAGAAAATCCACTTTTAGATTAAGACGAATTTAAATTTTCTTCAGAGAAAACGTTTCGGGTAATAAGTAAATAAATAACGGAACGTGCTACAGAAGCTATTATATCTTCACTTTTTTTACAGCATCTCTGTCATCTGTAAAAGATAAAATCTTGGAAACTTATTCCGTAGTTCGAAATTACAGATTTCTCTAAAACGGTAACAGGTAGGATTTTATTTAAAATAGATTTTGAAACTGTAAATAATAACAAAACGTGCTACAGAAGCTGTTTTTGTCTGCATTTTTGTCAACATCAGCCTGTCATCTGTAAACAATAGAATCTTGGGAATTTATTGCTTAGTTCAAAATTATGGATTTATCGAAAACGGAAGGATATAGGATTTTATTTAAAACTAATTTTTCACTTAAAAATGTTGACCAAAGATGCCAAAGAATCCTTTTTTATCTACATTTTTTTAACACAGACCTTTCACCTGAGAATGTAAAATCTTAGAAATTTATTGGATACTTCGAAAATACGGATTTCTCAAAATCATAAATAGGTAGAATTTTATGTGGAACGGATTTTTCACCTATGAATAATTACCAAACATACTACAGAAGCCATTTTTGTATGCGTTTTTTTAACATCAGTTTATCATATGTAAAAAATATTAGAAATATTAAAAATCTATTGACTGATTCGAAATTACAGATTTCTCGCACACGGAAAGAGATAGGATTTTATCAGAAACGAATTTTTTACTTATAAATGTTTACTAAAGACGCTATAGAATCCTTTTTTATCTACATTTTTATTATCACAGATCTTTTACCTAAAAATATAAAATCTTAAAAATTGTATTGAGTACTTCGAAATACGGATTTCTGAAAATCTGAAATAGGTAGAATTTTATGTGAAATTGATTTTTCATCATTTTCATTTGCATTTTTTTAACATCAGTTTATCATATGTAAAAGATATTAGAAATATTAAAAATCTATTGAGTGGTTCGAAATTACGTATTTCTCGCAAACGGGAAGAGTTATGATTTTATTTAAAACGAATTTTCCACTTATAAATGTTTACCAAAGATGCTATAGAAGCCGATTTTGTCTGCATTTTTATTAACACAGACCTTTCATTTACAAATATAAAATATAGAAATTTATTGCATTCTTGGAAATTACGGATTTCTCAAAATCAAAAATAGATAAGATTTTATCTAAAACAAATTTTTGAACTATAAATGATAACGAAACATGCTACAGAAGCCGTTTTGTCTGCATTTATGTTAATATTAGCCTGTCATCTACAAAAGATAGAATCTTCGATATCTTTTGCTTTATTCAAAATTATAAATTTCTCGAAAACAGGAATAGATAAGCTTTTATTTTGAACAGATTTTTGAACTAAAAAGAACAACAAAACATGCTACAAAAGTTATTTTTGTCTGCTTTTTGTTAACATCAGTTTATCATCTTTAAAATATAGAATCTTGGAAATCTATTGAGTGGTTTGAAACTAGTGATTTTTCAAGAACAACAATAGATAGGATTTTATTTAACATGAATTTTGAGCCTATAAATAATTACAAAATATGCTACGGCATGACTTTCTGTCCGCATTTTTGTAAAGCCTATACTAACATTTATAAATATTAAAATCTTATAAATCGCTTGTTCAAAATTTCAAAAATCTCGAATGCGGGAACAGATAGAATTTTATTAATACTGATTTTTAATCTATAAATATTTACAAAACATGCTAAGAAGCCGTTTTTGTCCGCATTTTTGTAAAGCTTAATATTTATGATACCTGTAAATATGGAATCTCAGAAATTTCTTGTTTAGATTGCAATTAGGAATTTAAAAAAAAATTGTAGTAGATAGAATTTGAGCCAGTATCATTTTGACACATGACTTAATTTTAGATTGTTATATTGTACAGAATGGAAATGTTATTTTGTACAACTGATAAATGTTATTTTGTACAGTTTTGAAAAATGAATTTGTTATTTTGTACAATTTTTTAAAAAAGCAATAAAACATTGGAAGTACAATATTTTAGCTTTTTTAAAGAATTGTACAAAATAACAAATTCATTTTCCAAAATTGTACAAAATATCATTTAGCAGTTGTACAAAATAACATTTCCATTCTGTACAATATAACAATCTAAAATTAAGTCATGTGTCAAAATGATACTGGCTCTAGAATTTATTTAAATTTAAAAAAGTAATTTTACCTATTAGTTATAACAGAATATGATACATAGGTTGTTTTTCGGATATTTTGAGAGACTTATCTTAATTTTAAAAGAATCGTGAACAAAGACTTTGTTAATCATCGACAGGTTAATGGTTACTGTGCTAACAAATTTTATGTCAACTATTACTGTAGGAACGTATTCTTCGCCTACAAATTTGGTAGTAATGACAACGGTTGCTATGATAACAGTTGATATAACAACGGTTACTATGACAGCGGTTGCTATGACAACGGTTGCTATGACAACTGTTGCTATGTCTACGGTTACTATGGCGGTGGTTGCTATGACAACGGTTACTATGACGGCGGTTGCTATGATAACGGTTGCTATGACGACGGTTGTTATAACAATGGTTGCTACAATAACGGTTGCTATAACAACTGTTTCTATGATGACAGTTGCTATAACAACTGTTGCTATGTCTACGGTTGCTATGGCGGTGGTTGCTATGACAACGGTTACTATGACGGCGGTTGCTATGATAACGGTTGCTATGACGACGGTTGTTATAACAATGGTTGCTACAATAACGGTTGCTATAACAACTGTTTCTATGATGACGGTTGCTATAACAACTGTTGCTATGTCTACGGTTGCTATGGCGGTGGTTGCTATGACAACGGTCACTATGACGGCGGTTGCTATGATAACGGTTGCTATCACGACGGTTGTTATGACAACGGTTACTATGACAACAGTTGCTACAATAACGGTTGCTATAGCAACTATTTCTATGTTGACGGTTGCTATGACAACGGTTACCATGTCAGCGGCTGCTATAACATCAGTTACTATGACAACTGTTGCTAAGCCTACGGTTGCTATGGCGCTGGTTGCTATGACAACGGTTACTATGACGACGGTTACTATGACATCGGTTGCTACAATAACGGTTGCTATAACAACTGTTTCTATGATGACGGTCACGATGACGGCGGTTGCTATAACAACGGTTGCTATGACAACGGTTTCTATGACAACGGTTGCTACGATAACGGTTACTATGACAACGATCGCTTCAACACCAGTTAATTTTTGCCAACCCCCCTAAAATCCAAAAAACGTTTCTTACTGATTCTATAAAATAAATCTAAAACAAAACTACTTTCTTTAATTAAATCAAGCTAAATATAAATTATGTCAAATACAAATATAAACTTTGTATTTATTAGAATTAAGTCAAAACATTAACTTCACAGCGGTAAAAGTATCAGGAAGAAAAGTGCAATCATTGTACGTTCTGCAAGAAACGCTTCCGTACATTTAGCCGACGTAATCTTGAAGTGTTTTCGCACGAGGATGATCCACAGCATTTATATATACTGGACGGTACAGCATCAGAGCTTACTGAAATATCACTATATCGGTTCCACAAGAAACGAGAGGGAATCGCTTTCTTCAATGTGGAATTCAATTATCCGTTCGTGAACTCTTGATCCACTTTATCCAGAATAAGTCAATTGATCTTTACTTTGCCATTCTTTCTTCTTTATCCCCGCAAATGTACAAATGTCCAAATTTTCACATAGAATCAAAATTTATTTTTCGTTAGTAATTCTACTCGACTTAAAAGTTAAAAATGTTAATAATGCTTAATCTGTTTATAAAAAAATTTTTTTGAAAAATAGTATGCTTAGGTTAATTGTTCCAATTACTGCAAATTTCCAGTTAAAAATTTCCTTACATTTTTTTCAAAATATAATAATAATTTTTTTTTTAATCACCATCGTACACTAACCGAAACTTTCTCATAAAAAAAAAATAAATAGCGAATTGTCAAAAATTTAAAACCAATGAAATTGTACATGAAAAACCGCAGAAAAGAAAGTCACCTATACGTAAGACAGTTACTCTAAATGAAGGGAATTGATCCATTTATAAAAATATAAATTTGGAAAAAGTGATATTTTTGATGTTATTAAAAAATTAAAGTTAACTGATAAATATATGTTTTATTCTTAAATTCTCAATACTCTTGATAAATTTACATTATTTTCGTATTTCCTATAATTTTTTTTTCTATATTATATTTGGAAGTTTCTTGGTATTTCTTGGAGCAGCTAATTTTAGATTCCAGGAGAATATCTTGTGAATTATGGTGTCCACTTACGCAACCGATTCTTCATTAACCGAGTTATCCGTCTATACGCGACGACTTTATTACACAGACACAACTAGGTGAATCTTATGCAAGAATTTAATTCAGAATTTTTCGTAATTTTGTCCTTAATCTTCTTTAATCGTAAGATCAAAAAGTAAAATTTCTTTTTTTTTTCTTATTAATTTATTTTTTTACTTTTTTGCATTTTTAATAAATACCTAGTTTAATTTTGACTCTATTTTTTCGCGCCAATAAAAAAATGATTTAAAATGAACTACAGTTCAATCTGGAAGAGAAGGTCTTCTCGTGTATTAAAATTTAACTTTTATTCGAAAACCTAATATTAGGGTCTAACATAAATCAAACCCTGTATTCATATTAAAACTTGAATGTCTAATTTCCCAATAGCCATTCATTTAAAATCTGGAATAATAAATAAATGTCCAAGCAACTGCATCTGTATACAAAATCTTTCTAAAATATAAAATAAATTTCACCAAATTCAAATCGACATTTTTGTTAATTGAAATGATAAAATTTAAATCTTCCTTCTGCTAATTAGATAATTAATTATTATTTCTATTAATGCACTCTTTTACGATAACGATTGAATATTCATAAAAGATAGTCTCTAAATGCGATTTGAGTAACAATTAAACTGTATTTACAAATTAGTGAAAGTTAAAAAAGGAAAGTTTTTAAAACCTTCCTGGTAATAAAGATAGGTTTATAAATAAATAAATTGCGTAAAATTTTGAGATAAACTCGAACATCAAAATTAAATGACTTTACGTTTGGAATATAGAATCGAATTACAGAATAAAGACAATTGCTTTGCGTAATTTGGTGAGAAAATTATCCCGGCTTACGTGAATAAAAGCAGTTTTTGATATTGCGCTTAGTAAGACACAATTTTATACTATTTTCTTAATTATGGTTTATTCAGATTGAGTGATTTATCTGCAAGTAAATTAGTTACCTCACGTATCGCATTTAGTAATGGACATAGTGTTGATGTTGATGATTTCCACGAGAACTTACACTCTTCCTTTCTCACCAGATGAATGTGCGAAATGGAATATCATTTCTTGACTGCAACACCTTTTGAATTTAAATTTCTTAACTGTCTGAAGATGAAGAGATATAACAAATTCAGATTTTTAATTCGTCAATTTTAATTTGTAATTGAGCCTTTTATTCGACATTTATCTAATACCAAAATCAATTCAGAAAATGATAAATTAGTAGTAAAAAAATGTATATATAGATTTCTAACAGATTCCTAAATCTGTAAAAATTGTTATTGAATTTAGAACAAAAAGTATTTTTGATTGCTATGGTGACGGTTGCTATGGTGACGGTTGCTATGACAAAGTTGCTATGACAAAGTTGCTATGACAACAGTTGCTATGACAACGGTTGCTATGACAACGGTTGCTATGACAACGGTTACCATGACAGCGTTTGCTATATCAACGGTTGCTTCGACAACAGTTGCTATGACAACGGTGGCTACAAGAACGGTTGCTATGACAACAGTTACTATGACAGCGTTTGCTATGACAACGGTTGCTATGACAACGATTACTATGACAGCGTTTGCTATAACGACGGTTGCTATGACAACGGTTACTATGAAGGCGGTTGCTATGACAACGGTTGCTATGAATGCGGTTACTATGACGACGATTGTCAGCGGTTACTATGAAGCGGTTACTGTGACGACTGTTACTATGGAAACTGTTGAATATCTTCATTTCGTCAGTTTTTTAATGAAATTCAAATTTAGACTTAATTAACTATAATATCTGCTTTTTTAATATAATAGATTTTAAGAAACATTAGATTTATGAATGAATTTCCATATTTTTAACAAAATAGTTTAGAAAATAACAATACTCGTTTAATCCAAATCTAAATTTTTCTAGAATATTATCATTAATCGCAAAAAATTTATCTGTTGTATTTAAAAAATGGTTTAAAAAGATTAAAAAAGATATTAAATTAAAAAATAATATTAAAGTTTGAAAAAAATGCCAGGCGTGAATTCTTGACTATCTAATAATAAACATTCGGAAAATCATTGAACGTCTTTTAATGAGCCAGTATCATTTTGACACATGACTTAATTTTAGATTGTTATATTGTACAGAATGGAAATGTTATTTTGTACAACTGCTAAATGATATTTTGTACAATTTTGAAAAATGAATTTTTTATTTTGTACAATTCTTTAAAAAAGCTAAAATATTGTACTTCCAATGTTTTATTGCTTTTTTAAAAAATTGTACAAAATAACAAATTCATTTTTCAAAACTGTACAAAATAACATTTAGCAGTTGTACAAAATAACATTTCCATTCTGTACAAAATAACAATCTAAAATTAAGTCATGTGTCAAAATGATACTGGCTCCTTTTAATGAAGAAAAAATAGAAAATTGTAAGATAATGCCCAATAGTTTAGAAAGTAAGATCTGTCCATATCCATATTATTAAATGAGTAATATATTTATGAAATTGTGATATTAACGTTTAATAAAACATCTTTTAAAAAATAACCAGTGATATAATAACACTTATAAAGACGTAATTTCATTTATCTAATAACTAACTTGACGGTAAATAGGAGTATACATTTTAATGGAAATAAATTACATACACAATCTAAGATTCTTCATCTCTATGTCAATATCTTTCTAATGATGCAGCTATAATCGTCTAATTTTGTCAATTTCCAGTTAATTCGCATTTGAACTAAACGTTTAATTATATTTTTTTAGGATTTTAATTCTATTTTAAAATCAGATTTTTATTTAAAGAAATTTTTTTCGTCAAAAAAGAATTTTAAATATTTCAAACGAATTTAAATTAATTTATTACTCAACAGAAATTTTAGATTTGAATTTTTATTGAAAATTTACTGTTTATCTTTACGTCTTAATTTTTTTATCTAACCGAGTTTTTATTATTAAAAATTATTTTAAAGACAGACGAATTCTTACGATATTTCTATTTCACTGAATTTTTATTTCTTCAAGTTTTAATTTGCTAAAATTATTATTTAACCGAATTATTTACTGAAGTTTTTTAATTGCATTAAATTAAAAAATTTAATTTATCATAATAATTATACAATATATTATATATATTGTATTTTTCAATACAATTCTAATTTTATTATCTATATTTTATTTATTTTTTTTTATTACTTTTCCGTACATTTTTCTTTTCTTTTATTATTTTTATTTCATTATTATTCTTATCAGGTCATTAAGTGACTACAAAAAAGACCATCTTTCTGAAAAATGTATTTAACAAAAAAGTGTTGCTACTGCTTAAAATTTAGATTATTATGTCCACTTAAGTGTAAAGTGGCACCTTGCGAAATACAACATGGCAGATCCTGTATTAAGGATTCAATAAAACGGACCGTTTAAAATAAATTTAAAAAACTATTCTAAATACAAATCAAGCATGCTCAGAGGTTTCTGAAATAACTGAATAAAATTTTAAAATCCTATTTCAAAATTTAAAATAAACGAACAACAAAAATTAGAAACTGATGATTTTTTAAAATATATTCGAAATTGGCTATTCTGGTGTTTCTGTAGTTGCTGAATACGACTCTAAAACACACTTTTCAAGATTCAAAACGGCAAGATTCAATATAACCGACAATTTTTTAAAAAATTCATTAAATTTATTCAAAAATGATAATTTGAATTTTTTGGGAATCATGCACCACATTGTTAAAAGTCAAAGAGGCCGGTTCAATATTTATTACCATATATAAAATTTAATATTTTTTACATATTTAAAAATCAATTGGATTTATTTTAAAATTATCACTATATTGTTTTTCTAAATATAGTTTGTCAATTCAGCATTTTTCCAGACATGAAATTCTATATCTCTATAGTTAGAAATAAGCGTTTAATCTCAATTCCTAATATATTGATTCAAGTATAAAAACAACTTTTTGGCGAATTTTTAACTATAACAAGTTTTTTTGTACTAAAAAACCAAATGAAAAATACTTTTTAAATAATATTTTGTGCAACTTTTTAAAAAGTGTCCACAATTAACTGCTGGATTTAACTTATTTCACTTTTCCTTAAATTCTTATTTTCTTCGTACAATTTTTTTTTCGTTAAAAGTTTCTCGTCAAGAATCGGATATTACTTGCATCCGAGTTGTCCTATAGGTATCAGATTGTGAGAGGAAAAGGATGAGGAGGAGGGCATAGAAAGAGAAAGAGTATCGTCTCACTGTCGAATTACTCTCACTCGAAAGGCCCCCGTCTCTTCTTCACCAGATCCCCACGTATCCCCCTGCTTCTTCTGGGGGTATAAAAAACCCTGTTGCACCTTCCTCGAAGTCACAGACAAGAGCGGCATCGTTCAAGCCGACATGACTCCTTTCATCGCGGTAAGCAAAAATTTTTTTTTCTCCCATCTACGAAACCGAAAAATTCCAAAGAGAGAGAGAGTGTGCCCGCGATTAAATGGAAAAAAAATAAAATAAAAAGAGAGAGAGAGAAAATAAAAATTCGGGCAGAGCGTTTTGTTAATTTGTGAGCGGACCAAGATCGAGGAACCATTGAAAAAAGTGTATTTTTATTTATATTTGCTAAAAAGTGAAAAGTATCGAAATTCTCGAAAGTGAAAGATGCCGAAAGTGAAAAATTAATATATATTTTTTTTCTGTGGTTCAATCGATCATTGACGCTCGCGAGGCGAATTTTCTTTCTTCAGTGTGCGTGTTTCGGACAAAGAAAAAAAAAAATTTTTTTTTTCTTAAAATTTCGCGTGTTTTTGGTATATAAACTTGAGTTTTATTTAGTAATTATTTACAAGGATTTTAAAAAACAATTATATTTTTTTATCTGTTTTTTCTTTTATGTTTTTTTATTTATTTGTTTTTTATTGTTTTCTTACTTGTGAACATTTTTCTATTATGACTTTTTAAAGTATTTTTATTTTTTTTATGTATTTTTTATTGATGTTAACATTTGTTTATTCCTGATTTTATCTACTTTTTTAAGTATTTTTTTAAAATATTTTAATACTTATATTTTTTATGTAAAATTTGAAATCATGCATTTATAAGTATATAAATGTTTTATATGTTATATTGAACCTTATTTACATTTTATGTTTTATATTTTTATAGCTTATATTTATTTTTTGTTTTTTTTTTTACATTATACTTTATAAAATTTTTAGTTAGTTAAATTGTTATATTTATATTGTATTTTTATTTTATACGTTGAATTGTATTATAAGAAAAATTGCAATTTATATTTTTTTTTATTTATTTATTTTATTACTTTATTTTTTTGTATTTATCGCAGATTATTTATATTACCAAATATATTGAAACATTATACTGTTTTTATTTTGCATTTAATTTTCGGTAAAAAAAATTTCACGACACGGGGGATCGAAACCTAGAAACAATTAATTACCAGTTGAACGCTTTTACACCAAGCTACTAATACAACTAAAATTCACAAATTTTTAACCTCGGTTTAATGAAAGAACAGACAACCGGAAATTGATTACCGTTAAGTTTCTATTGAATTATTAAAATAACGAGATACAATTTTGTAACCAAGATTTAATTTATCATTTGAAATTGCCTATTTTTATTAAAATGCGACTAACTAGAATATTATATCTGTAAAATTTGTTTATTTTGTAAAATAGTGCAGAATAAAATTTAGATCTAATAAAAGAAAGAAAAATGTTTAAGAATGAATTTAAATTACAATTATTTGAGTAAAAATTTGTTTAAATTTATTTCGAATAATTATAAAATGTTTTATAATAAAAAAAAATAATTTCTCTGTGAAAATTGTAGGAACAAAATCAGAAAATATGGTTCATATTTTTTAATCTGCAGTGTTTTTTGTGTATTGTATGATATATATGATAACAACTATATTTTTAATATTAAAATATTTTTAAAACCTAATAATATTTAAAAAAAAACGAGTTAAAAGGACTAAAGTTTAAAATTTGTTTTACGAATTTTAGCTTTTCATGATAAATAATAAAATATTCTCATTTGCTGTCAAAAATTCTTAAACTAAAGTGTATCGCAAGTAACTTATTTGGTCTCATTTTTTGTCTACGACGCAAAAAGTGTCTCATTACAAGACAATTTTTTGATGTGAACACAAAAATGGGACAAAATAAAACACAAGTCAAGTAATAATAATAAATTTTTATTAATGTGAATAATTATACAAAAATTAAATTTTTATATGATTTCTATAATTTTCTAATAATTCTTTGTGGTTTCTATCTAAGCAATTTATGCAATCATTAATTTTTAACTGACAATTTATAATGTTGAATAAATAAGCTTGATTAATTTTTGTAATAACAGCGACCAAAACATTCAAAACATCCATTCTCCATTCAATCAGTCATTTTATTTGCAATATCAACGTTTCGTTATATAATTTGTTACCTCGTCAGGGCAGAACTTTAATGTAAACAGATATCTCTTTTTTTCTTTAAAAACAATTTAACAATCTTTTTTTTTATAACCCGGGAGTAGAACAATCCGAAATAATCAGTAAATAAGGTTATTTTAAAACACTTGCTAAACACAGAGTTGTCGAATTTGACGTCACACACGGTCGGTAAAGTCGCAGAAACCAGAACTTTTATCCTTGGAGCCCGCGCTGTATATTAGCTAGTACGAGAGATGTCACAAAATAATTTTTTTCTTTAAAATTAAATAGTAATTTATGATTATAATTTGTCTTTCAAAAACAGTAGAGATATTTTAAATAATTATTTATTTATAATTATGTTAGTAATGTCCCAATGTTTAGAAAATTAAATAAAATCAGTTCTAGCAGACGAACTTTTCTAGAATCTGTTCTGCTAGAACTGATTTTATTTAATTTTCTAAGCCTTGGGACAACAGTAACATAATTCTGAATAATTATTCAAAATATTACTACTCTATCCGAAACACAAATTATTATCATAAATTGCTATTTAATTTTAAAGAAAAAAATTATTTTCTGACATCTCTCATAGAAACTAATATACAGCACTGGCCCCAGAGGCAACTTTTTTACGAAGTTTGGAAAATGCATTTGGGCACCATAAGGAACATCTTACAATGAATGATACAAATATCATTTAAAGAAGATGCTCCCCGTGTGTGGGACTCGAGTCCAGAGAAAAGTTTACTTGGGAATATAAATCAAAAATAAATAAATCAAACTCGACAACTCTTGGTCGGACAAGTGCACCAGTTCCACCTATCGGAAAACTCACGAAGTTAGTAACGCCCTTATTTTGAACAGCTGACTCAAGTAGAGGGCGCTACTGTCTTATACCTATTGAATCAAAAACCTGCAAAAAATAATAAATAAATAAATGCCTGCACAAACAGCTGACATGAGATAGAGGAAGACAAAAAATTTCTAATTCTGTCTTCTGCTATGCCGGCTGCCTGCGTAGACTAGCAAACAGCCAAGAGTGCTAGCATCTTAAAACAACAGCCCACTTCATTTGCGTTAGTTGAAGACATTCAAAATCGCTCTTCTCAAACTTCGTGAGGATTTCGTTAAGTGCCCTGAGAGAAGTTTGGCACAATATCAGTACTTTCACGTACGCCAGCTGTTCTAAATGCGGGACAGATACCGTACCTTACTTTAGTTCACACGCCGAATTAAATTTGAGCGACAGCACAAATACTCCGCAAAACGGAGTACAAACTCTCTCTCTCTCTCTATGGTACAAATATTTTTAGCACAGTATGCGTACCACATAAACGCAGAAACTGTATCACATTATAACCGACTCTGAGCGTAAGATTAGGTACGACACCTGTACAGTACACAATTCAGATATCGAGCAAAACTTCTCTCAGTGTGTAACTAGAAAATCAATTTAGGCACGTGATTAGTTTCTCATAAATTAAAAATCATAATGAAAATTATTTTTGTTGCAGTGTATGGTAGTGGGTCTGGCAGGGTTCGCCCTGGCCGAGCCACCAGTGTCCTCCGGGTACAACTACAACAGACCCAGTGGAGGAGGAGGTGGTGGTGGTGGTGGTGGATACTCCCTTGGAGGAGGCGGCGGCGGCGGTGGATACTCCCTTGGAGGTGGAGGTGGATATTCCGGAGGAGGTGGTGGTGGTAGCGGAGGCTACACCCAAGTATCATCCGGAGGTCAGACCAACGAAGGAGCCTCCGTCGATGGAGCTCTTCTTGAGCAAATCCGTCAGATTCTGCTGAAGGAAGAAAGCCAGTCGGGTGGTGGATTCGGAGGAGGCGGCGGCGGTTTCGGAGGTGGCTACACTTCTCCTAGCAGCAGCTACGGAGCGCCAAGCTCCAGCTATGGAGCACCCAGTTCCAGCTACGGTGTTCCCTCAATCAGCAGTAGAGTCGTCGGAATCGATCTGGAAGGAATCAGACAGGCCATCCAAGTCGCTCAATTCAATCAGGTCAGTCAAGGAAGCGGCGGATATCCAAGTGGACCCAGTGGCGGATATCCCAGTGGACCCAGCGGCGGCTACCCATCATCCAGGCCAAGCGGCAGCTACGGTGCTCCATTCTAAAAGGAGACCTAGAAGCAAAAAATGGCATCGCGTCGACTCTATTGATACCTAGAAACTAGCCAGGATTTCATCCACGATCCTATTCCCAATTATAAGATCTTGGATAGAATTGGTCCCCGAGAATTCTCCACGCCGTCTCAAGATACCGAGGCTATTTTTTATCTCGAGGCGGACAAGCATCATCGTCCTGTGATGATACTTTCCCTCCCCCCCCCCCCCCCCAGAGTCAAACAAATTGTAGATCTAATTGCAGACTTTTAGATCTGAATCTAGGAATTGTTCTGGTCAGGACACCATCCCAGGCAGCGGGCGTCTGACTCGTTCAAGATCAAACAGTCGTAGCTTGAACGGGTCAGGACATCGGCAAGCGGCCAGGAGAAATCATCATCGGCAATTATCGTAATACGGAGAAACGTCGACGCGGTGCCAGGATCCACTCAACAAAATTCTTTTTGTCCCACCACGTGGAGAAAGGGGACCCGGATGAAAAAAAAAAAAGAAGCAGGGAGATGAAAGCCTGCAGGATCTCAAGGAGATCGACAGATCGATCAGCAATTCAGCATCTTAGAACCTAAGCGGAGAAGGAGAAGGCGTAAGAGAAGTAGAGGCCGTGATTTGCGCGAAAGCGTCTTGTAAATACGATACACTTACACCAATGAAACACTTCGATGAGCTCGATCTGCATCAGAGGAGGAAGAATAGAGGTTCCTGGTCTCTGGCAAAGTTTGTCAGGCACTTTTGGACTGGCTCTTTTTCCGGTACACTTTGCGATCAAGAGCACCCTGAATTTTTCGTGGCCATAATGCTTATTATCTCTGAATTGTGTAGAGTTGTTTTAGCAATGTCTCTTGAACAATGTTCCTCAAGATTTGTAAATTTTAATGATAAGGGAATTCTTGAATTTGCAAAGAGACTGATGCAAGCGAGCTAGAACCAAACACATGTATACAAGTTACAAAAGATTAAAGAACACAACCTATTTTTTTACTCAGTTATGCTATTTTCTTAACCACGCATTTTTGTACTGTATAAAGGCTTTTTTGTAGAAAAAAAATAAAAAATACGTCGCCACCGTTAAAACTCGTTTCTTCTTGTGCATTTCTCCCTCTTTCACAATCATTTCCTTGATGTGATAGCTCCTCTTCACTTTTACTTTCCTTATCAATCATTCGAGTAAAAATGTTTTTAATGTTCGATTAACTTCAGAAAAGCTATTAATTAGAATTAGTGTGTTATTAATAAAGAAGTATCTTGATGGTTTTTCCTTGCAAGTTTTCAAAACATTTTTCTAATTTCAATTTTATCGAGACACTGAATTCTTCGCTTATCATTCATTTGAAAACGAATTTTTTAAAAGGTCATTGCCTTTCTCCTTTCACCAGTGCTATCCAGCCCCAAGGCATGAACTTCTGCAGGAAATGTTGTAAATTTTTAGTGCGTTGATCTGAAAAAGAGATGCAATGCGAAATTTAACTGATGGTCAAGATTCGAAAGTCAGTTGAACTTTGGAAGACAAAGTGGAATGATCTGAGAATTATGTCAATGATCTTAAGTTTAATACGATGAAAAAAGATCCAGGTAGTTTCAAGTTTCGATTTCTGTAGAGAATCGTGAGAAAGGCAAATTATTGGGGTCACAGGATCAGGAAGACTTATAAATGGTTAGAAGTCTGCAGCCGCAGGATCGAGCACGGTAATTATTTATATTAAATTATATTTTTATAAATATTTTTTACACGATGTTTCATATCGTTATCTATACCATTAACAGGAAATTTAATTTATACCAATTTAGTTTGTGTCAATTTTTATCTCACATAATTTTTGTTTTATTGTCTCACTAAATTTTGCTTCCTCATAAAAGACGATTTTTTTCAACATCAGGTAAATAAAAATGTATTGAAGACAAATATTTGATTAATACTTTTAATACTATTTAATACTTTTATTTTTTTTACTTAGTCATAACGTGACTAAAGTACAATGTAACCTTTTAATTGACTTTTATCAAATAAATATATGCTTGAGACAAATAAATGTTTTAATCAAATCTAATTTATTAAGAGTAATAATGATACAGGAAATATTCATTTAATTTTCTCAATACCAAATAATAAATTCATATGAAAAGTAAACTCTAAAATTAATATTAATTTTTTTATGACCCTAAAGTTCTGAACGTTCATTTAAAAAAAAAAAAAAATTCTATTGGAAACAATTTTGAAAATGACTTTTGCAACGCAAAATACAAAAAAGTAAATCGTTTGTTTGGTATAAAAAATAGTATTTTTGGTAAAATTTAAATTTGGAAAATGTAAAATAATAATTTTGTTCATTTGAGTGAACAGAATTTTGAGTTTATATTTTTTTCCATTAAACAGCTTTCTAATTTAATTATCCCTGGAAAATACTTTTTATGTTTGATTTACATTTTTTTAAAATTACTATTATTATGCTGTCAAATTATTCAGTCAATTTTATATTCCTCCCACATTCACGTTCGCCTGTGGACATAAAATTCATCGAAAGTAAACTCCTATTTTTATTTTTGTACTTTTATTTATCAAATTTATAGTTTTATTTTTCTACAACTTGAAGATAATAAAAATACAAAATAAAAATATAAAATAGACTTCTAAAGAAAACGTGGAATAAACTAGAGGTATAATTAAATAAAATTAGATATATAATTTCGCAAATTCTCTGTTTCTTTTTTTCTCTTTAAATAATTTTTTTTAAGTGATTAGACAAACAGGTGAATTTATAAACATCTTTGGGCTCAATTTGCAATAAACCTTATGTCTAAATAGTTTTGGGGAGAATCGGAATTTTTAATTCGAAAAATCGGGGATTCATATGAAAATTAAAAATTAGAGAAACTAATAAATAAACACTATTTCCAATTTTATACAATTCGTAAGAATGGGACCTTCTGGTATTAAAATGTAAAATCTATAAATATAGAAGTTCGAATCAATTTTTATATGCATGGCTACAAATTAATTGAAAATATCTAAGTATCAAATTATAAAATTTTGTTTATACAAAATCCACACAAAAAATATTTGAAAAAAATTATTTAAAGAAAAAAACTTAATTCTACGTACTGTAACCCAGAAACAAATACTTGATGTTTATTTATCTTCAAATCTTAACTTCTTGGTAAAGTTACAAAATAACAAATAAATTATTTAGTCCCAAGCGGAAGAAAAGTTAAATAATTACCCGTTCTTTAGTTAAAATTAAGAAAAAAATTAATAAACAAATCAAAAATATGAATTATAAAGTCTTTACTCAGAAAAGTTTCTCTCAGATGTCTGCAATATAGAAATGAGCATTCTCATTTCGCTAGTTAATTTTATTATTAATGATCATAATACTTATTACACAATGTACTGTTTTCATCCACTGGAAAAATGAAATTAATCATCAAGTAATTTATACAATAATTAATTTCAGTTTAGTTTACTCTTTTCACACGGAAACAGCTTTTAGATTTTTTATTTTTCAAAATAATAAAATAATAATTTACCTATACAAGCCAATTGAAACTAATTTATTTAATAAATAAAATCATCAAACAACATTTTAATCCAGGTAAATGTACCAGTTATTAGACACGTTTTAAAATTTGTCTGACAAATTCCTATTTTCTATGATTTTAAAACAATGCGACTTACTAATTATCTGTATAATATTTTTTATTAAATAAGTTAAAACCTTTTTTATATACCGCAAAAAAAAATTTCCTTTATTTGAAATACAGTTTGTAATTTTTTAAATTATATTTTCAAATTTTAATTATCTTCTTTAATTTTAATAGTTATATAATTTATTTATTATTTTCTTTTCTAAATTTTTAATTATTTTCATCATATATCAATTATTTCCTTCAATTTGTAATTATTATTCTCATTATGTAAAATTATTTTAAAAGACTTTTAAGCATTTTTTTCAAATTTCAATTATTTTCTTCAATTTTTAAATATTTTGATTTGTTTTCATAATTTTTAAAATTTGTTATTAATTATCTTAAATTTCAATTATTTTTAGATTTCTTCAATTTTTTTATTCATTTCTTTAATTATTCTTATTTTTTTAAATTAATTTCCCAGATTTTTAAGTATTTTTCTTAAATTTTAATTATTATTGTTTATTTAAAAAAAAATTCTGCAATTTTCTCAATTATTTATTTCAAATTTAATTTGTTTTTTTCAACTTATCCTTATTTTATTTTATATTTCAATTAGTTTCTTAAATTTCTAATTTCGAAATCAATTTTTAATTTTTTCCTCATTTTTCAATTATTTTAATCATTTTTTAAGTAATTTCCTAAATTTTTAGTTATTAACTCAAATTTCAATTACTGTCTTCAATTTTCAATTTTTTAAACGATTTTTCAATTATTTTATTTTCCTTTAAAGATTAAAAATCCTGTAATTTTTCTTTCATCATATTTCAACTACTTTTTTCAATTTTAAATTATTTTTATCATTTTTAAATTATTTCCCTAAATTCTTAGTTGTTATTCTCCTTTCGTAAAATTATTTTTTAAGATTTTTAAGTATTTGCTTAAATTTTAAATTATTTATATTATTTTTTCATAATTTTCTTAAAGTTGTAGTCAGTTTCTGATTTAATTTTCTAAATTTTTAATTATTTATCCTAATTTCAATCATTTTTTTCAATTTTCAATAGTTTTCTCCAATTTCTGATTGCTCTAGTTTTTTTAAATTTATTTCTAAAATTTTGAAGTATTTTTCTCAAATTTTAATTATTTTCTTTTATTTTAAAATTAAAATTGTTATATTTAATATTAATTTTACATTTCGATGACTTATAGTTAATCACGGTGCTCTTGAAGGTAAGATAGGTATTACAAAAATGATGATAAAAACGGCTACTTTACTAAATTTTGTACTTATTTGTAGGTTAAAAATCCGTTTTGACCGAAATCGTACCTGTTCCTGTTTTCAAGAAATTTGAAATAAAAGAAAAGAATTAAAATTTGAGAAAAATACTTCAAAATTTTAGAAATACATTTAAAAAAACTAGAGCAATCAGAAATTGGAGAAAACAATTGAAAATTGAAAAAAATGATTGAAATTAGGATAAATAATTAAAAATTTAGAAAATTAAATCAGAAAATGATTACAACTTTAAGAAAATTATGAAAAAATAATATAAATAATTTAAAATTTAAGCAAATACTTAAAAATCTTAAAAAATAATTTTACGAAAGGAGAATAACAACTAAGAATTTAGGGAAATAATTTAAAAATGATAAAAATAATTTAAAATTGAAAAAAATAATTGAAATATGATGAAAATAATTTTAAAAATTTTTAAATAATTGAAACACGATGAAAATTATTAACATTTCAGATCAATATATAATTGAAATTTTGGAAAATTATGCCAAAAGAATAAAAATAATTAGATATTAGAAAAATAATAGAAAAATTACAGGATTTACTTTTAAGGAAAAGAAAATAATTGAAAAATCGGTTAAAAAAATTGAAAATTGAAGACAGTAATTGAAATTTGAGTTAATAACTAAAAATTTAGGAAATTACTTAAAAAATTGTTAAAATAATTGAAGAATGGGGAAAATAATTTAAAATTGATTTCAAAATTAGACATTTAAGAAACTAATTAAAATATAAAATAAAATAAGGATAAGTTGAAAAAAACAAATTAAATTTGAAATAAATAATTGAGAAAATTGCAGAATTTTTTTTTAAATAAACAATAATAATTAAAATTTGAGAAAAATACTTAAAAATCTGAGAAATTAATTTAAAAAAATAAGAATAATTAAAGAAATGAATAAAAAAATTGAAGGAAGCTAAAAATAATTGAAATTTAAGATAATTAATAACAAATTTTAAAAATTATGAAAACAAATGAAAATATTTAAAAATTGAGGAAAATAATTGAAATTTGAAAAAAATGCTTAAAAGTCTTTTAAAATAATTTTACATAATGAGTATAATAATTACAAATTGAAGGAAATAATTGATATATGATGAAAATAATTAAAAATTTAGAAAAGAAAATAATCAATAAATTTTATAACTATTAAAATTAAAGAAGATAATTAAAATTTGAGAAAATAATTTAAAAAATTACAAACTATATTTTAAATAAAGGATAGGCTAAGAAAATTTTAGAAAAATACTTAAAACTCTCAGAAGTTTCTTGAAAAAAAAAGAAAATAATTAAAAATTAGAGAAAATAAATGAAAGAAGATAAACATAATTAGATTTAAAGACAATGCAAAAATATAGAATATACATAAAATATAAGGAAATCATAGATACAATTGAAAATTGAATAAAGTAATGCAAATGTCAGACAAATAATAAAAACTTTTTGGAAATGATGAAAAAGAGCGTAAGTAATTAAAAATTGAAGAAAATAATTAAAAAGTAATACTAATAATTGAAAATAACTAATTAAAATAACTAATTGAAATATCAGATAAATAGTTTAAAATTTTGGAAATTATGACAAAATTGAAAATAATTAAAATGTGAAAAAAAGTTGGATATTTGAGAAAAATATTTAAAAATCTTAGAAAATAATTTTAAAAATTATGAATAATTTAAAATTGAGAAAACTAATTGAAATACATATGATCAAAGCAATGATAAGTTGAGAAAATCAATGAAATTTGATATAAATAATTGAAAAAATTACAGAATTTTTTTTAAATAAATAAAAATAATTGAAATTTGAGAAAAATACTTGGAAATCTGAGAAATTAATTGAAAAAATTGATGATAAGTTAAAGTTTAAGAAACGAATTAACGAAAGATAAAAAATACATAAAAATGAATAAAAAAAAATGTTATGCATGTGAAGTTGGCACCCCACTATCAACCAATTGGATTTCTTTTCGGAGTTCTGGCTTCCTTTCGAATAGTTCTAGAGTTCCTTATACATTTTAGAAATAGTTCTGGCGATTAAATACCAAAACAATCGATTTAACATGATGGGGGGCCAACTTCACGTGGCCCCCCTTTTTTGCAAAAATCGATATATTTTTAGAGTTCTGAGTAGTTTTTAAAGAGTTCTAGAGTTCCCTGTACTTTTTATCAATAGTTCTGCCCATTAAGGCAAAAAAAAAATTTTTTCAAAA
The DNA here is from genome assembly GCA_037103525.1 of Ganaspis brasiliensis. Lineage (NCBI taxonomy): Eukaryota > Metazoa > Arthropoda > Insecta > Hymenoptera > Figitidae > Ganaspis > Ganaspis brasiliensis. Next base: position 2,362,131 of record JAZKLR010000492.1, read on the forward strand.
AAATAGTCGGCCCCCACATTTTTTTTAAATTACATTATTCTAATCAAAAATGAACTAAAACAAAGAGTTCTAGAGTTCCCTACACATTAAACATAAGACAACTAACTCAAAGTCCTAAAATTTTAAAAACCATCACAATCCAAACTCAAAAGCAAATCAATAAACAACTTTGAAGTTGCAAAATTTATTTCAGTTTTTAAAAATTTAGAGTTCCAAAAGTTCTAATCAGAGTTCTGTTTAACCCCCCAAGAGTTCAACAAGAATTTCTAATAAAGTTTTTCTTAAGAATCAAAATCCAACAAACTATACAACTTTAAAATTTCAAAATTTTTTTGAGTTTTTAAAAATTTAGAGTTCTAAGAGTTCTGATCAGAGTTCTGTTGGCCCCCCAAATAGTTCTACAAGAAATTCTAATAAAGTTTTTCTCTAAAGTCAAAATCCAAAAAACTACACAACTTTAAAGTTTCAAAATTTATTTGAGTTTTTAAAAATTTAGAGTTCCAAGAGTTCCAATCAGAGTTCTGTTGGCCCCCCAAATATTTCTAAAGGAAATGTTAATAAAGTTTTTCTATAAAGTCAAAATCCAAAAAACTACACAACTTTAAAGTTTTAAAATTTTTTTGAGTTTTTAAAAATTTAGAGTTCTAAGAGTTCTGATCAGAGTTCTGTTGGCCCCCCAAATAGTTTTACAGGAAATGCTAATAAAGTTTTTCTCTAAAGTCAAAATCCAAAAAACTACACAACTTTAAAGTTTCAAAATTTTTTTGAGTTTTTAAAAATTTGAGAGTTCCAAGAGTTCTGGTCAGACTTCTGTCGGCCCCCCAAATAGTTCTACAGGAAATGCTAATAAAGTTTTTCTCTAAAGTCAAAATCCAAAAAACTACACAACTTTAAAGTTTCAAAATTTTTTTGAGTTTTTAAAAATTTAGAGTTCTAAGAGTTCTGATCAGAGTTCTGTTTGCGCCCGGAGTGCTCTACAAAAAACACTTATAACATTTTTCTCTAAACTCAAAATCCAAAAACTTATTAACGTTTAAAGTGACCCAAAAAATTTTGACTTTCAAATATTTGAGAGTTCCAAGAGTTCTGGTCAGAGTTCTGTTGGCCCCCCAAATAGTTCTACAGGAAATGCTAATAAAGTTTTTCTCTAAAGTCAAAATCCAAAAAACTACACAACTTTAAAGTTTCAAAATTTTTTTGAGTTTTTAAAAATTTAGAGTTCTAAGAGTTCTGACCAGAGTTCTGTTTGCACCCGGAGTGCTCTACAAAAAACACTTATAACATTTTTCTCTAAACTCAAAATCCAAAAACTTATTAACGTTCAAAGTAACCCAAAAAAATTTGAATTTCGAAAATTTTAGAGTTCCAAGAGTTCTGGTCAGAGTTCTGTTGGCCCCCCAAATAATTCTACAGGAAATGCTAATAAAGTTTTTCTCTAAAGTCAAAATCCAAAAAACTACACAACTTTAAAGTTTCAAAATTTTTTTGAGTTTTTAAAAATTTGAGAGTTCCAAGAGTTCTGGTCAGAGTTCTGTCGGTCCCCCAAATAGTTCTACAGGAAATGTTAATAAAGTTTTTCTCTAAAGTCAAAATCCAAAAAACTACACAACTTTAAAGTTTCAAAATTTTTTTGAGTTTTTAAAAATTTAGAGTTCTAAGAGTTCTGACCAGAGTTCTGTTTACCCCCGGAGTGCTCTACAAAAAACACTTATAACATTTTTCTCTAAACTCAAAATCCAAAAACTTATTAACGTTCAAAGTAACCCAAAAAATTTTGAATTTCGAAAATTTTAGAGTTCCAAGAGTTCTGGTCAGAGTTCTGTTGGCCCCCCAAATACTTCTACAGGAAATGCTAATAAAGTTTTTCTCTAAAGTCAAAATCCAAAACACTACACAACTTTAAAGTTTCAAAATTTTTTTGAGTTTTTAAAAATTTAGAATTCCAATAGTTCTGGTCAGAGTTCTGTTTGCCCCCCGGAGTGCTCTACAAAAAACCCTAATAACATTTTTCTCTAAACTCAAAATCCAATAACTTATTAACGTTCAAAGTGACCCAAAAAATTTTGAATTTCGAAAATTTTAGATTTCCAAAAGTTCTGGTCAGAGTTTTGTTTGCCCCCCGGAGTGCTCTAAAAAAAACCCCAATAACATTATTCTCTAAACTCAAAATCCAAAAACTTATTAACGTTCAAAGTGACCCAAAAAATTTTGACTGTCATAAATTTTAGAGTTCCACTTTTTCTCTCTCCAGTCCTACAAGCTAAGTAGTCTGGTATTGGAGCGTGTGAAGAAAATTATCGGCAATGTGAGGGGATATATGCCTTATGGAAGGGAAACTCTTCGACTCTTATCTGGTTTAAATTTCAAAAACGAGTATTTATATATTGTTATAACTGAAAACCAATAATAACTATTGTGAAGTTCATTTCTCAATAAGTAATTAAAAAACACCATTCACGATAAATAGGCCTATGAGTCTTAATGTCACACACAATACTAAATGACACATGTTATTTAAATAAAATAAAAATACTCTAAATTTTTGTAAATTTACTAGAGATTAAATTTGAATTTTCTAAACTACAAAAAAAAAAATATATATAGAAAAATATTTAGATGTCACTCAATGCGCTTAAAGTTTTCCATGCATTTTAAGTGAAAAAAAAAGTTTTTAGTAAAATTTAAATCGGTAACTATATTTCTCTTCAGAACATTTCAAGGAGTATTGCCAAATTGTTTATTTCACTATTTTTATAATAAGTCCTCCAAAAGACGAATGTAACCAGTTACTAACAACAAACTAAACATAACAATTATAACAAGTTTAAACAAATTATAAGGTAAAAGCACCAGTACCTGGACAAAGCAAAAATTGGGACCAGTAGTTGGACAATATCAAAAAAGAGTTAAAATTCCCTCTAAACTAAATGAAAAAATGTATAGATACTCTTCAGATAGTCAGTTTTTAAGTATAATTAAATTTGCTAATCGTAGATGCAAAATGTTTAGCAAAAAAAATATTTAAGACGTTTCTTTCAAAACCACTCTGAGTTGTCTGTCCAAGTTTACCTGACGTTTTTATACGTACCCCCAGTAGATGGACAGACACTTTGCAGACACTAATTAATCAATCAAATAATCAATTAATTAAAAACGTAATTAAATAATTAATTTAGTAGTTGCCAATAAAAATATTAATAATAAATAATAAAAAATAATCTATAATAGAATATGTATTTTCTTATACGTCCAACTATAGGGTCCTTTGTCCAACTACTAGTCCCGTTCAAATAGCGTACTGTCCAACTTCTGCTGCAAAGAAGCGATATTTTTATTTCTAGTTTTTAATTTAACAAAAACATTTATAATAATTAATTTTTTAATAATTCGAATCCTTGAAATGTAAGTTAAACGAAAATTCAAACATTTCGTAAAATATAATTAATTATCGTAGTACAAAATATCGCCAAACTTGACACGCCTTCAAAAGTGTCCAGGTACTGGTGCTTTTACCTTAATCAGTGTGGCCATAAGTTTTATGAATGTAAATTCCCGGTAAGTTCCAGGTTTTTCGCAGTGATATTTTTGTATTTCCCGGTTATATTTTTAAGGGAAATTTAAAAATAACTTTAGATTTTAAAAAGCTTATTATGACATTAGTAATTGTAAGGAACATTTGTATTCATGACATAAGTAACAATTAATTTTTTATATCAGAATGGCCGCAAATTTTCATTTTCAAACACACCTGACTTTCCCGGAACTTTTCCCTGATTTACAGTTTTTGCGGACACCCTGTATATGGATCTTAAAGAAATTTTTAGAACAGCAAAAATTGGAACGAACGACTATGTTCTAAAACTCATTAATTAAAATGTCTTTGATTGACTCACGCTTTAGGCGAATTTAAATTCTTAGAATTTCTTGTCAAATTAATTTAAAGAATTACAAATTTTTACTTAATAAAACTCTTGGAATAATGAATTAATTTTTAACATTATTTTTATTTTATAAAATAAATTTTTAAATTAAATTTTTATTTAAAAGAATTTTAATTTAATCGAATTTTAACTTAAAACAATTCTTATTTAACAGAACTCGTGTTAAGAACGTTCAACCGCTTGATCTAACCTCAAAATAAAAAATGGTTTGCAAACAGCAAATAAAAATAAACAATTTCTCGAAATTGTAAAAGATTCACTTGTTCAAGTAACAGAAAAAATTAGATTAGGCAAAAAATATTTTCAAACAATAATTATTGAACACTTTATGTTCTGTCTTTATTTGTCACTAAACCAATTGTAATTTTCATCTAATTTTGACAAATAATAGCTGATTTTACTCTTTGAAACATTCTTTACAGTTCTACTCATTTAACTTTGTTCATAATATGTGACGCGCTTTGAAGAAAGGGACCTTAGAGGCAAATCGGTAATTTTACAGGAGAGCGAAAAGAAAAGACGAGCGCGTATGGTGCTCTGTACAAATCGATGATGTTTGAATTGTCATAACTTGAAAAATAATTAATAAAAACATTTTCTGACTTCAAATAATGAAAAAGGAACTTTTATTGAAGTTAAATCAACCATAAACCGAAAATCGATTTTTACCCTCTAAGGTCCCTTTCTTCACACAGAAAAATCTAACTTCGATTTTTGCTGCATGTGATTTTCAGGTAAATGAAATTCTTAAGATTAACCCTAGATCATTGCTAAATGTCTATTTATTTTGATGTTAAATTTACATATATGGGTGACTTTCTGCTGCATTGAAATTTTCACCAAATCATATATTAAATTAACAAAATTTTTTTTCAGTGCATAGCGAGACATATTTTGTTCAAAAGTTATTAAAAAAATCAAATTTGTTTTTAAGAATTTTTTTTAACAAAATATTTTTAACGAAATTCAAAGAGTAAAATTGTAGAGAATGTTTCAAAGAGTAAAATAAGTAATTAGGGGAGGTGGGGGCAAGACGGGGTACCTGCCTTAATTAAGAAACTAATTAACCAATCATGGTCATTTTTTGCATAACATAGTACCGTTACAATAGTTTTTGATTGGCCAAGTCACTGATTGATGAAACCGAGTTTTTTATTTGTTACATGAAAAAACTATTTTTGACGATTTTCTTGTCATTTTTGCATTTTATTTAGAACGTGTTTGATATTTTAATAACAACATTTTATATACTATATAATTTTATTCATGTTCAACAATGATTAGACTTGAAGTTAAGCACTTGCTTATTTCCGTTTCGAAACTTAATTTTTAGAAATTAATTTTTTAATGAAATTCCGTATGTGGGGGCAAGACGGGGTATAGGAAGTGAGGGCAGGATATGGTACTGAAAACCAATCATTTTTTTATTTTATGAAAAAACAATCTTTTTTTTGTGATTTTTCACACTATTTATAACGTTTTGTTATTTAAATAATACATTTAGAATACAGGAGCAGGTAACCTCTTGTTTATTTCTATTCTAAAAGTTATTGTTTTTTGAGGTTAGTTTTGTAATTTAATTTTACATGAGAGAACTAAAATTACGCATTAAACTTGTTCTTTAGTTTATTTTACAAAATCAATAAACGTGTTTGCGAAAGTTGTAAGGAAAAATAGCTTGATTTTTATACTACCCCATCTTACCGCCATGTTTTGTAAAATGGAAAATTTGAATTTTTTTGCGTATTCTTAATTCTACATTTAATTAAGTAACAAATGTTCGAAATAAGACTCTTTCATGGAAGACTAATTGCCAAGGATTATTATTATAATAAATAAAATATTTTTGAATAGATAATATTAGTGTCATTGAGCTTCAAACCTTAGCAGTCTTGCCCCCACCTCCGATAATTTTCATAATTGGGTGAAAATAATCACTATGAACGTTAATAACTTTTTGGATTTAGAGTTTTGCGAAAAATGTTATTAGGGTTTTTTGTAAAGCGCTCCGGGGGCAAACAGAACTCTGACCAGAACTCTTGGAACCCTAAAATTATCGAAATTCAAAATTTTCTGGGTCACTTTGAACGTTAATAAGTTTTTGGATTTTGAGTTTAGAGAAAAATGTTATTGGGGTTTTTTGTAGAGCACTCCGGGGGGCAAACAGAACTCTGACCAGAACTCTTGGAACTCTAAAATTTATGACAGTCAAAATTTTTTGGTTCACTTTGAACGTTAATAAGTTTTTGGATTTTGAGTTTAGAGAAAAATGTTATTGAGGTTTTTTGTAGAGCACTCCGGGGGGCAAACAGAACTCTGATCAGAACTCTTGGAACTCTCAAATTTTTAAAAACTCAAAAAAATTTTGAAACTTTAAAGTTGTGTAGTTTTTTGGATTTTGACTTTAGAGAAAAACTTTATTAGCATTTCCTGTAGAACTATTTGGGGGGCCAACAGAACTCTGACCAGAACTCTTGGAACTCTAAAATTTTCGAAATTCAAAATTTTTTGGGTTACTTTGAACGTTAATAAGTTTTTGGATTTTGAGTTTAGAGAAAAATGTTATAAGTGTTTTTTGTAGAGCACTCCGGGTGCAAACAGAACTCTGGTCAGAACTCTTAGAACTCTAAATTTTTAAAAACTCAAAAAAATTTTGAAACTTTAAAGTTGTGTAGTTTTTTGGATTTTGACTTTAGAGAAAAACTTTATTAGCATTTCCTGTAGAACTATTTGGGGGGCCAACAGAACTCTGACCAGAGCTACGTAAACCTGACAGCACCAAAACATCGGATCATGATAAGACCAACATCAAAATTAAGGGCTCATTTAGGGCTAATTTAATGCCACAAACCGAAATTTGCGGCTCCCTATTTTTTAAAAAATATGCATGGTGCTGTCAGCTTTACTTAAAGCTAGCAGTACCACTCCAGAAAACACTTAAAAAAACACATATACCAACTTTTTATATCCTAAAAATTTTCGGCTCAATTAGGGCTCCAAGTATCCCTTGAAACCTTCTTCCTATCATGAAAATTAAAAAAGGGACAAGAAGGTTCAAAAAGGGCAAAGGGCCAAAATTATAATTTTTTAATTTTTAATCTAGAATTATGTTCACGATATTTAAGGCTCCAAATCTACCCAATTCCGAACCAAAACTAATGTAATTTAATATAAAATATGCACTGGTGCTGTCAGCTTTACTCATAGATAGCAGCACCACTGCAGAAAACCCTTAAAAAACCTACATTCCAACATTTTATTATAGTCAACATTTTCGGCTCCACAACGGCTACAAGTTTCCCTTAAAACCTTCTTTCTATCTCAAAAATTAAAAAAGGGTCAAAGTAATAAAAAAAGGGCAAAGGGCTAAAAATTCAATTTTTCAATTTATACATTTTCACAAAAAAATTTTATTCACTATCAAAAAGTCACAAAAGCTAAATCAATTTCAGCCAAAATGATTTTAGTTAATCATTAAATACCCTCAGCTAACTATTTTCTTGTACCAATGACTTCACACATTTCATCAAGCATAAATTATTCTAAGAATCAAACATAGTACGACTATTTTTAGATTTGAGAAAATTTTATATCAATCCAAATATGCATTCTTGGATCCACAGATAAATTTACATTCATTCCGTTTTTTCTGCAGCCAGGACCTTCCGGCTCTGGAAATTAACCCACCGAGAATTTCCTGCTCCAACCCTTAACACCTAAACAAACATTAAACTAAAACTTACACCGTGACTTTTTTTTAAGCAGAAACATTTTTATTCATTAAGATTTTTTAATAGCCTAAAATTTCTATTTTCGGCTCCAACCCTTAAGTCAACAACTACCCTTATTCGAAAAATTCAAATTGCCATATTTCGTAAAACAAGCAATGTCATACTTTTATCAACTTTTCAAAGTCTAGGAATTTTCGGCTCTCGAAATTCACCCTTGCAGAATTTTCGGCTCCAACCCTTAACTCAATAACTACCCTTATTCGAAAAATTCAAATTGCCATATTTCGTAAATCTAGCAATGTCTAACTTTTATCGACTTTTTAAAGTCTAGGAATTTTAGGCTCTCGAAATTCACCCTTGCAGAATTTTCGACTCCAACCCTTAACTCAATAACTACCCTTATTCGAAAAATTCAAATTGCCATATTTCGTAAATCAAGCAATGTCATACTTTTATCAACTTTTCAAAGTCTAGGAATTTTCGGCTCTCGAAATTCACCCTTGCAGAATTTTCGGCTCCAACCCTTAACTCAATAACTACCCTTATTCGAAAAATTCAAATTGCCATATTTCGTAAATCAAGCAATGTCTAACTTTTATCAACTTTTCAAAGTCTAGGAATTTTAGGCTCTCGAAATTCACCCTTGCAGAATTTTCGACTCCAACCCTTAACTCAATAACTACCCTTATTCGAATAATTCAAAGTGCCGTAGTTCGTAAAAGGAGAAATTTTTAACTTTTATCTACTTTTTAAAGTCTAGGAATTTTGGGCTCTAGAAATTTAACATTATAGGTTTTTTTGCTTTAGCCCTTAACTGCAAAACTACCCTTGTTTGAATAATACGATGAACAATACATATGGGGCAAAATTCCTGAACTGCCAAGGTCGTAAAATAGAATTGATTTAAAATTGGCTAATGTGTTTCCATTGTTAGTGGAAGTGTAAATACCAAATATTTTTAAATTCTATGAAATAGTTTTTGAGTTACGCAGTTTTAAGATTTTGAATTTTTTTAAATGTAGTTTTTTCAATTTATTATATTTCTAAGTAGATTGCATAAAACTTAACATTTATATAGTGATTTTTAAAGCTTTTTTTACAGGCCATTTTAATTATAATAAATGTTTTTTGGAATATGAAAATTTGACCTTGAAACTCAAGGTCAATTTGTTAGTTTGATTGTAGCTCGAAATCGGATTTTTTTAAAAAAAATTGTAATGTATCTCAATGGTAAGCTTGACTTTTTTCTCATAAGATATGTAAAAATCAGAGTGGAACTCTAAACACTTTTGTCAAAAATACATCTTAAATACCCGCGCGTGCTCGAATAGCGCTGATTACGAATCTAAAGTCTGATTTCCAAAACTTAAAATGGCGTATCCAATAAGACTGACATTAATTTAAAAACATTAGTCTATTTAAATAAAAATTTAGATTTAAGGCTTTTTGGGATTTGGTTCGCTGATTACGAGTCAGCAGTTTGTGTTTTCAAGCTGAAAATAGCGAATGTAATAAAACGGAAATTATTTTTAAAAAATAGTGCACTATAATCAAAAGTGACATATTAACAGAACTCTAAAGGGAATTTTTATTTTTAATTGCTCGGTGAATTTCGAGAGCCTAAAATTCCTAGACTTTGAAAAGTTGATAAAAGTTAGACATTGCTTGATTTACGAAATATGGCAATTTGAATTTTTCGAATAAGGGTAGTTATTGAGTTAAGGGTTGGAGCCGAAAATTCTGCAAGGGTGAATTTCAAGAGCCTAAAATTCCTAGACTTTAATAAGTTGATAAAAGTATGACATTGCTTGTTTTACGAAATATGGCAATTTGAATTTTTCGAATAAGGGTAGTTATTGAGTTAAGGGTTGGAGCCGAAAATTCTGCAAGGGTGAATTTCGAGAGCCTAAAATTCCTAGACTTTAAAAAGTCGATAAAAGTTAGACATTGCTAGATTTACGAAATATGGCAATTTGAATTTTTCGAATAAGGGTAGTTATTGAGTTAAGGGTTGGAGCCGAAAATTCTGCAAGGGTGAATTTCGAGAGCCGAAAATTCCTAGACTTTGAAAAGTTGATAAAAGTATGACATTGCTTGTTTTACGAAATATGGCAATTTGAATTTTTCGAATAAGGGTAGTTGTTGACTTAAGGGTTGGAGCCGAAAATAGAAATTTTAGGCTATTAAAAAATCTTAATGAATAAAAATGTTTCTGCTTAAAAAAAAGTCACGGTGTAAGTTTTAGTTTAATGTTTGTTTAGGTGTTAAGGGTTGGATTAGGAAATTAGTATTTACTGACTTATTTATTTTAAAAACTCATCATTTACTCACTTTTTAAATTAAAAAGTCTTTTTTTTACTATACTGAGAAAATAAGTTGACTAAATATAACCAATTTTTGATTAAATTTAGCAGAGAGAGGTAGTTAATATAGCACCTGCAAAGCTCTTTGTTTATTATTAGCAGATTAAATGCTACTGTTAACCTTGAAGTTTGGTTGTGATCCCCGGTATCTTGTGTGTTTTGTTCAGAGTCCCTTAAACTAGAAATTGGCTAGAGGTATATTTTCTAAGTGTATTTTTAATCTGCAAGTCCACTGGCAGCCCTCCTTATTAGATTAATATTATTCATCGATTTGTTTTATTTATTATTACTATAGTTTAATTTCTAAAATGTACGGAAAACTAATCGAGTATATTGTATTTTACTAGTTGTCTTTAAAAAAGGTATAGTAATTTTTATTGTTTTTACAAACCACTTCTTTGGGTTTAATTTATCTTATAGTGTAATAATAATATACAATCGACCCCTTGTAACCAACCCTTATTAGGACATTCAAGCCATAGCAGTTTTGCTCAGATTCATAAGCCCCAAAAATTTTTTAAAACGTATATCAGACCTAAAAAATGTCTTTGGTACAGCTATGAGTGATGACCACTGATGACGAGCTACAATGAACCCCTTGTAACCTACCATTATTAGGATATTGAAGCCATATCACTTTTGCTTTAATTCACTAGCTCCAAAAATTTTTTAAACTCTTGTATCTGACCTAAAGAATGTCTCTGCTACACCTGAAAGTGATTCCCACTCATGACAATCTACAATCAATCCCTTGTAACCAACCCTTATTAGGATATTCAAACCATATTACTTTCGCTTATATTCACTAGCCCCAAAACTTTTTATAACCTTCAAGTCTAATTCAGAAAATGTCTTTGGTACACCTGAGAGTGATGACCACTGATGACCAGCTACAAACAATCCCTTGTAACCAATCCTTATTAGTGGTCATCACTCTCAGGTGTATATAAATTAGCTTTATAATAGATGAGAGGGGTTTAATAATGTGGTAAACGTTTTTACAACCATCCATAAGTCTCGAATAGCATTTTTGGTCTATTTATCCATTTTTCTCGAAAACCTAAAGTGTTAGGGCAAAAGTAAACACGCATTCGGATTGTCCTATCACGTAATTTTAAAAACGAAAACTAAACCGAAAACAAAAACGAAAACGCAAGTTCGATTTTCAAATTTTTTTGTAAAATGTCAGTTTGCCTTTGTGATTATTATGATCATTGTTTGTATTATGAAATCGTCACTATTTTGGGGTTAATAGAATTTCAAAAGTTTAAAAAATTAACCACTGGCGTCATGCCTGAAGTGTCCCAGAGCTGTAAAAAATAAGCAAAATGGCGTCATGACTATTTCTCGATTATTAATGTCTGTTGGAATTTTTTATGTTTGTAAACATAGTATTCTTATATTTTGGGAGTCGGTGATCACGAATATAATACTAAATCTTTAATTTTTTGAGGTTTCCATTGTTTTTTAGCAAGTTAAATATTGACGATTTTTAATAATTTTCGGGAATGGTGTCATACGTTTATTCAGTTATTATCTTTCATTTTTGGTTTTTTTTCTTTAAAAATTTTTGTAACAAATATACCGCCTGAGGAGGACCCAGCAGGGGTCATTTGTATTTGGGCGGAGGGAGCTATTTGCATCCACGTGAAAATTAAAATCAAAAAATTGAAAACTTATTTTTGTCAACAAATGTCCCGTTTCAGGATGATCCGCTGGAGGTCATATTTATGCGGGGGGTAACTTGCACCCACGTGAAAATTAAAATAAACAAATTAAAAACCTATTTTGTCAGCAAATATAGCGTCCAGCATTACCTACCCCCACATAGAAATGCTCCCGCTGACCCTTCCCCCGATTGACAAAAATAAGTTTTCAATTTTTTGATTTTAATTTTCACGTGGGTGCAAGTCACCCCCCGCATAAAAATGACCCCCATTGTATCATCCTAAAACGGAATATTTGTTGATAAAAATAAGTTTTAAATTTTTTGATTTGAATTTTCACGTGGGTGCAAGTAGCCCCCCCCCCCCACATACAAATGATCCCCGCTGGGTCATCCTGAGACAACATATTTGTTGAAAAAATAAGTTTTTAAAAAAAAATTAACTGAAAATTAAGGACAATAACTGAATAAACATTATGACGCCATTCGCATAAATTATTGATAATCGTCAATATTTATCTTGCTACAAAACAATGAAAACCTCAAAAAATCAAAATTGTAGTATTATATTCGTGATCACCGATTCCCAAAGTATATAAGAACACTATGTTTGCAAACATAAAAAATTCCAACAGACATCAATAATCGAGACGCCATTTTGCTCATTTTTTAACAGCTCTGGGACACTTCACGCATGACGCCAATTTTGGCGTCATACCGCCGAAGTGGTTAATTTTATAATCTTTTAAAATTCTTTTAACCCCAAAATATAGTGACGATTTCAAATTATAAACAATGGTCATAATGATCACAAAGGCAAACTGACATTTCACAAAAAATTTTAAAATCGAACTTGCGTTTTCGTTTTTGTTTTCGGTTTCGTTTTCAAAATTACGTGATAAGAGCCCTGTTTCGGCCAATGTATATTTTACATCATTATTTTTTGTGGTCCTGTGTTATTGAATGTTATTCTTTGAACTTTTCTGAAAAGACAGAGTGCACCGTTAAAAAAATATTGATATTCGTAAATTCAATACTAAATCTTCGAAAAAGGATTTTTTTCTGCATTCAAAATACATATTGGAAGCAACTTCTTGACGAAAAGAACATAACTTTTATCAAGGGAAAAATATTAGACAAAATATTTTTATTTCAATTTGCAAAAGTTTGGTATGAGTTTTTAATAGTTATTTCAAAGCTAAATATGACTTCCGCATTTACTTTTATATTTATTTTTTCAAAATTAAAAATTTCTTATATTAAAAGTTTGTTTTTTAGTACTAACTCTTTAAGTTGTAAAATATTTAAGTAAAATTTGTTAATTTGTTTTTCTTTTATATTGTATAGATTATTTATTTTATATTTAAAATTATGAAAATTAACTTGAATGACTGAAATCTATTCCAAGGTTTAAAGTTTAACAAAGAAATCTAAAATCGTGATGAAAGTATTTCGAAATTTTTACGCATATTGAAATGCTGTAATAAAAAAAAGCAAAACTTTTAAACGACGAAGTAAATATTATGCATTAAAAAAGTATAAATTATTCTGATTTTTGAATTATTTAAAGCTAAATAATGTGGGATAATAAAAATATTTTTACATTTTAATAGAAAATTCTATTCTTTTAGGAAACAAAAATTAAATAGAGTTTTAGATTTATTTAAAAAATAGAAATTAAATATCCCAATTTTGAAATCATATCTTTTTATTATGATATATATTGTTAAGGCTGGTCGAACCCGATCAAACCCACAATCAAAAAAACTCGCACCTAATATATATTTTGGCCTTTCTCGAGTTTGCATTAAGTTTAATTTAAATAATTCTGGAGTGTAAAACTATAGTTTGAAGCAGTTCATAATACTAAAAGAAAAAATTTATTATGTTGTTTAAACATTATGACTTTTAAAACAATTATTACTTTAAAACTCAATTATTTAAATATTTTATTGAGTTTCTAGTAAGTTTCCAACCGTCAAGGCCATTCTCGATACGAGCTTCAAATGATAAAAAAGTATGCCCAATTTTATCTTTATACATTGTTGATAAATTTATTTTCTTGTTTCAGTATTTTCTAAAATTATTTTAAACAGAAGTGTTTGACTATAATTGTTTAATTCTATATAGTTTTTCCTTAACCTAATAAAAAATATATTTTATTTTATGATTCTATAAACAAGATTAAAAAATAATGTCATTAAAATCTTTAATTACTTCATAGGTCTTTAAAATTTGGAATAGATTTAATATATTTTTGATTTTCAATTTAAGGTGTAAGTACTAAAAAGCGAAATTTTAATATATAGGAAATTCAAAATATGGGGTATATAAATGCTAAAGTTAATGCAAAAGTCATATTAAACTTTAAAATTGTCATTAAAAAATTAAAACTTTTAATAAACTTTCATAAATTCAAAAAAAAAAAAACTATTTTAATACAATTTCATGATAGTTGATAATTCGATATGGCTGGTTAAGAAAGTTAAGTTAAAAACCTGCGCCATTTGATAATAAATTTAAAAAAAAAACTTTTTAATTCTTTTAATTCAACTTCTTTTCTATGTTCAATTTTATGTTCAATTCTATGTTAAAATTTATTTTAAGACATTTTTGAACAATTTAAGACACCTGTTTTTGCAGTGTACTGTCTGTATAAAAAAATTAATGTCAATATAATAAAAATTATTATTAAAAAAAAATATTGTCTATTTATTCAAAAAATGTATTTACAATCTTAGAATTGCTGTTAAATTGTTCCTAATATTAGTATATGGATTTTCTTAAAAATGCATTATTCATATATTTAAATTTTGGTTTCGCGCTTTTACGAAATTATGGTTTAATTTTACATTCAACTGTTTGCTTTTTTATACATATTCGATTTAGAAAGGTTGTTTTGAAATCGCGACGTATATGATTCAAATGCTATCGTAAAGCGAAGTTTTTCAATTCAAATTCCGTTTCAACAATTTATTTTTTATTGTTTATTATATTTGACTCAGTGAAATCGATAATATCTTTTCAATAATTTATTTTTTGTTTGACATCAAGATCTCGAAAATAATATTCTGATTACCATGATCAGTGAGACTTTCTGTTAAAATTATTTAATTCAATTTTGCGTTGAATTATCTTTAATCTAAGTCAATACCGTGTTTAGAAATTACAAAAGACGTTACTACAGAAATTTTTATGTCAATCAAGTCCTTTACTTTTAAAACATTATTAAAATTATTAATATTTAATATTATTTCCAATTTATGGCTTGATTCATGTCTTTAATTGAGTAAAGGTCCGAATTTCGACAAATCTGTTAACAAAAACACAAAGCTAACAGAATAGTGATTTAGAAAGTAAAATATGCAACGTGGAATGACCAAATAAATAATTAATTATAGGTACTGATATAAACCTAATAAAGAATATAAATATTAGATTTTTTTCTTTATTTGACAGAATATTAAATTAAATTATATTAAAAAATTTGTGAATTATTAAATTAAAATTTATTTAATTTATTTAGGTATTTAATTGTTTTTAATTATTAAAACATCACCAATATTTTAAATTACAGATTAAAAAATTATTTTAAATGATTAACATAATTATTTCTATATCCAATAATTTTTTGCGAAAAGGTCAAAAAGGTTACGAACTGTTTTTAAAAATAAAATAATCTTGTTAATTTTACAAACAATTGAACATTTTGGTAAAAAATATAGTAAATATAGTAAATTTTTAATGCATGTAAGGAAAATTTTCTAAAAAAATGTACATATTTCTATCCTAGACTTAAATTTTTTTAAACAAAATTTAAATTTTCCTATCCAGGGTTAAAACTTTACTATCTACGCTGGGAAAAATTTTCTTTTTGCATGATTATCCCAGAATAAGAGTTTTTATATTAAAAATTAATGGACAAACTATAATAATTAGTGTCTTAAAGTCTTTGATTGTAAGGAAAAAAAATTGTGTTACTTTGAAATATAACTCCTTAATTTTAATTTTGAAAAAAAGGTTTAATTCAAACAGTATTGCTTGGTAATTATTATTTTTTTCTATTAAGTTTTTAATATATATAAAAACTGTATACCAACTAAAAAGCGAAATTTAAATATATAGAAAATTCTAAACATTGGGAAAAGAAATGATAAAGTTAATGCAAAAGTCATATTGAACTTGGAAATTTTCAGTAAAAAGTGAAAACTTATAATAAACTTTGATAAATTCAAATAAAACTATTTTAAAATAATGTCATGATAGTTGAAAGTTATGTGCACATTTATGTGAACGTGTTGTTTACACGTTATTGGTCATCCATAAACCACGTCGACAATTTTTTGCCTATTTTTGCCCCTTCCTCTCGTTGACAATCGTGGACGTTTTACCAAGCTTCCCTCTTTTACAAAATTGTCCACGTGGACATTGAAAAAAATTCTTTGTATGTGGCAAGCAGATAAGTTAATAAAATAAAAATTATTTTTAAATGTTTAAAAAAAAATTATGGAATAAAGAAGTTTATGAAAAATAATAAATAATCACAATTTTTATTATTTTGTAAAAGAAAAATATTTAATCTTATAAAAAAATACTCATTGATACACTATAAGATAAGTTAAACCGTAAGAAGTGATTTGTAAAAACAAAAAAAATCATTACCCCTTTTTTAGTATAGAATTTGCGATATCAATAGTTTGTAATCCGTGAACTCAGTGTCTTTTCACAAACGTTGGAAAAATAACAATTCAATAATTTATTAAAAATTTTTTATTTATGAACTATTTTTACTGACTTGAAATTTTTTCTCAATATTAACATTTTTTAATGCTTGGGGAAAAAACAAAACCCCGCTCGCTTCTAATATTATCATAAGCTAATGAATAACAAAAATTAATTATTTAAACAATTTTTATAAATAAAGTGTAATGATTCTGTTTATTTTTGATTGCTTGAAAAATAAAAAGTTAAAAAAACACAAAAAATACATAGGAAACTTCATCGGCTTTGAGCTACCTCGCAAACAAAAAATCATAGGAAAATTTTTTTCGATGAAGATTAATCCTAGGGGATAACATTAAAAATTACACTGTTTGCAAAATTGGTGACTTTTTTTATTTTAAAATATTGATAAAATATTATTTATTCTGAACAAATATAAATAATATTTTGTAACGATTAAAAACTTTTCTACTTAAATTCTTGAAATCGCACATTTAAATTATATTAAGATTAAAAATGAATATCAATAAAAATCAAAAAATTTAATAAATATATAAATTTATAACACAAAATTAGTAAATTAAAAGAAAATAAAAATCGGAAATTATATGTCAAATAAATCAAAATTAGGTATATTTCGTCAAAATTAAAATTATAAATCAAAATTCGTCGTCAAAATTAATAAAATAAAGAATAAATACCCGACACACACATAATTATACATACACGATTGTCTAAAATTGAGAGTCCGGATTCCATAAGGTGTTACGCGTGACTAACGTAGGCCCCGCGTTCAGCGAGAACTCACTGAACGAGGGGCCAACAAAAATCACGCGTAACACCTTATGGAATCCGGACCCTCAATTATATATAAAAATAAATAAACAGATAATTCGAACTTGAACCACGTGGATATTAAATGTACATATATGAAAAATTTAAATAAATTAAAATATACGAGAAAGGCAATTAGACAAAGACAATAAAATATATATAAAACTCATCGTTTCGGCATCTTCTATTTTCAATTTTTTTCAGGGCTGGGGCGATTATTGTTGAGCAGCATAAAGACTGATGAGCAGAATCATTATAATTGAACATTATCTCTTTTTTTATAGTGGACCACTGATTTGCTCCCAATCCTGTCAATTTAATTAAATTTTGGCAATGTTGTTCTCCGAATCATTTTATCCACCCCATCGTCCTCTTCATTGGGAAACCGTCACATAATTTAAAAATCGCCACACTTCAAAAAGATAAAAAAATATATAATTTACAAAAATTGCACGAAAACACAAAACACTAAATTAGATAGATAAAAATAAAAATAAAATAAAATAAAATAAATAAATCACTAAAATAGATGATTTCATCTATTAAAATAAAATATGCACCTTCGGGCTGCCAGTGACACACAAAGCCGTGACGATTTCCGATAGATAACCGATAAATGATTGTGAGGACGATGGACGCGAAAGAAACTATATTCTAATCAAAATTTCTCCCTCCCCTCGTCAGTCCCTACGCCCTTAATACCTTCTGGCGCTCAGGTGATGAAGAGACTACTCATATTTCTAAATTTTAAATTAAATTCTTTTCGTCGTAAATATCGAATCCCTTCAATTTTAAAACCCGATTTTTACATAATATTATATATTATAATTTTATTCTTAATTCATTTAATAACCTCGATATAGTTCTAAAGATGAGCTTCTGATACATTGTGGGTTAATTTCCAGAGCCGGAGTTCCTGGCTGCAGAAAAAACGGAATGAATGTAAATTTATCTGTGGATCCAAGAATGCATATTTGGATTGATATAAAATTTTCTCAAATCTAGAAATAGTCGTACTATGTTTGATTCTTAGAATAATTTATGCTTGATGAAATGTGTGAATTCATTGGTACAAGAAAATAGTTAGCTGAGGGTATTTAATGATTAACTAAAATCATTTTGGCTGAAATTGATTTAGCTTTTGTGACTTTTTGATAGTGAATAAAATTTTTTTGTGAAAATGTATAAATTGAAAAATTGAATTTTTAGCCCTTTTCTTTTTTTATTACTTTGACCCTTTTTTAATTTTTGAGATAGAAAGAAGGTTTTAAGGGAAACTTGTAGCCGTTGTGGAGCCGAAAATGTTGACTATAATAAAATGTTGGAATGTAGGTTTTTTAAGGGTTTTCTGCAGTGGTGCTGCTATCTATGAGTAAAGCTGACAGCACCAGTGCATATTTTATATTAAATTACATTAGTTTTGGTTCGGAATTGGGTAGATTTGGAGCCTTAAATATCGTGAACATAATTCTAGATTAAAAATTAAAAAATTATAATTTTGGCCCTTTGCCCTTTTTGAACCTTCTTGTCCCTTTTTTAATTTTCATGATAGGAAGAAGGTTTCAAGGGATACTTGGAGCCCTAATTGAGCCGAAAATTTTTAGGATATAAAAAGTTGGTATATGTGTTTTTTTAAGTGTTTTCTGGAGTGGTGCTGCTAGCTTTAAGTAAAGCTGACAGCACCATGCATATTTTTTAAAAAATAGGGAGCCGAAAATTTCGGTTTGTGGCATTAAATTAGCCCTAAATGAGCCCTTAATTTTGATGTTGGTCTCATCATGATTCGATGTTTTGGTGCTGTCAGGTTTACGTAGCTTCTGACCAGAACTCTTGGAACTCTCAAATATTTGAAAGTCAAAATTTTTTGGGTCACTTTGAACGTTAATAAGTTTTTGGATTTTGAGTTTAGAGAAAAATGTTATAAGTGTTTTTTGTAGAGCACTCCGGGGGCAAACAGAACTCTGGTCAGAACTCTTAGAACTCTAAATTTTTAAAAACTCAAAAAAATTTTGAAACTTTAAAGTTGTGTAGTTTTTTGGATTTTGACTTTAGAGAAAAACTTTATTAGCATTTCCTGTAAAACTATTTGGGGGGCCAACAGAACTCTGATCAGAACTCTTAGAACTCTAAATTTTTAAAAACTCAAAAAAATTTTAAAACTTTAAAGTTGTGTAGTTTTTTGGATTTTGACTTTATAGAAAAACTTTATTAACATTTCCTTTAGAAATATTTGGGGGGCCAACAGAACTCTGATTAGAACTCTTGGAACTCTAAATTTTTAAAAACTCAAAAAAATTTTGAAACTTTAAAGTTGTGTAGTTTTTTGGATTTTGACTTTAGAGAAAAACTTTATTAGAATTTCTTGTAGAACTATTTGGGGGGCCAACAGAACTCTGATCAGAACTCTTAGAACTCTAAATTTTTAAAAACTCAAAAAATTTTTGAAATTTTAAAGTTGTATAGTTTGTTGGATTTTGATTCTTAAGAAAAACTTTATTAGAAATTCTTGTTGAACTCTTGGGGGGTTAAACAGAACTCTGATTAGAACTTTTGGAACTCTAAATTTTTAAAAACTGAAATAAATTTTGCAACTTCAAAGTTGTTTATTGATTTGCTTTTGAGTTTGGATTGTGATGGTTTTTAAAATTTTAGGACTTTGAGTTAGTTGTCTTATGTTTAATGTGTAGGGAACTCTAGAACTTTTTGTTTTAGTTCATTTTTGATTAGAATAATGTAATTTAAAAAAAATGTGGGGGCCGACTATTTTTTTGAAAAAATTTTTTTTTTGCCTTAATGGGCAGAACTATTGATAAAAAGTACAGGGAACTCTAGAACTCTTTAAAAACTACTCAGAACTCTAAAAATATATCGATTTTTGCAAAAAAGGGGGGCCACGTGAAGTTGGCCCCCCATCATGTTAAATCGATTGTTTTGGTATTTAATCGCCAGAACTATTTCTAAAATGTATAAGGAACTCTAGAACTATTCGAAAGGAAGCCAGAACTCCGAAAAGAAATCCAATTGGTTGATAGTGGGGGGCCAACTTCACATGCATAAAAATGTTATCATTTTATAAAAATGATAAAAATAATTTTTAAAATTGAAAAAAATTGAAATATGATGAAAATATTTAAAAATTTAGGATATTATTTCAGAAATAATGAAATTAAAAATTGAAGAAAATAATGAAAAAATAATGTAAAATAATTTAAAATTGAAGAAAATAATGAAAAAATAATTAACATAATTTAAAATTAAAGAAAATAATTAAAATTTGAAAAAAAATGTAATTTAATTTTAGTGCTTAGGCACGAAAGGGCTTAAAATAATAAATAATTGAAAAAGATAAAAATAATTTAAAATTGAAGAAGATAATTGCAAATTGATTTCAAAATTTGTAGCTTGAAGACAATAATTGATATATGATAAAAACAATGATAAGTTGAAAAAATCAATGAAATTTGATATAAATAATAGAAAAAATTCCAGAATTTTTTTTAAATAAATAAAAATAATTGAAATTTGAGAAAAATACTTGAAAGTTTGAGACATTAATTGACGAAAATAAGAATAATTAAAAATTGAAAAAAGAATTGAATAAGGCTAAAAATAATTAAAAATTGAAAAAAATAATTGAAATATGATAAAAATAATCAAAATTTCAGATAAATAATTGAAATTTTTGAAAATTATGCCAAAAGAATGAAAATAGTTATAAATTGAAGAAAATAATTGAAAAATCGTTTAAAAAGTTGAAAATTGAATCTAAATTTGAGATAATAACTGAAAGTTTAGGAAATTAATTAAAAAAGAATTAGAATAAATTATTATATATGGCTGTTTCCATTTCAAATCATACAGGTGGAATATGTTCAAAATTCAAAATCATGTTTAACATGATTTTTATTGTTTTTTAGGTCAAATAATGAGACACGTATTTTTTTGTTTTAAGAAAAAAAAAATTTTTCGCAGAGTTACGAGCATTTGAAAGTTTTAAAACAAAGAGTGATTTTTGAACGAAAACGCTAATAATTTTTTTTAAAATCACTCTAGTTTTTTCAAAAAATTATATTCTTTAATTTTGTTTTCTGATTTTACTTATGTTTTAGGTGCTCTTTCTTATCAATTTTGAAAATTTGAAAAATTTTGAAAATTAACAAAATGGCGGCCATTTTTTGAAAAATCAAGAAACTCAAATTTCTCATAAACGTAATTTTTTTTAAAATTTTTTTGTATTTAGTAGATAACAAAAATAATTTTTTCCAATAGGTTTAATGTGCGCTAAAACACTGTGAAAGGCGCAGCAATTTTTTTGTGAAAATTATAAAAGACATTACTTTGGCTAAACCAGCACCATAAATTATTCCATTTTTTTTTTAATTTAGTAATGTTTGACTAATGTTTGACATGCTTTTTCTTTACAAATTAAGGAATTTCAAAAATTTTTAAAATGTCCATTTTTCAAAAATAAAAAAGTTTAATTTTCTCAAAAACAATATTTTTTAGTTCTTTAAAATTTGTTTTCATATACTAGATAGAAAAAAGGAATTAAAAATTATATTTCTCTAAATAAAAAATATTCAAGGTGATTTTTCCAACTGAAGGATATCTTTGCATTAGCCAAAATAATGACTTTTTGTACTTAGAAAAAAAAAAAAAAAATTCTTGAGCCTTTCACAGTGTTTAGCGCACATTAAACCTATTGGAAATTTTTTTTTGTTATCTAGTAACTACAAAAAAAATTTCAAAAAAAAAAAATTAGGTTTTTGAGAAATTTGAGTTTTTTGATTTTTCAAAAAATGGCCGCCATTTTGTTAATTTTCAAAAGTTTTCAAATTTTCAAAATTGCTAAGAAAGAGCACCTAAAACATAAGTAAAATCAGAAAACAAAATTAAAAAATATCATTTTTTGAAAAAACTAGAGTGATTTGAAAAAAATTTGTTAGCGTTTTCGTTCAAAAATCACTCTTTGTCCTAAAACTTTCAAATGCTCGTAACTCTGCAAAAAAAAATTTTTTTTTCTCAAAACAAAAAAATACGTGTCTCATTATTTGCCCTAAAAAACAATAAAAATC
This sequence comes from Ganaspis brasiliensis, assembly GCA_037103525.1. NCBI lineage: Eukaryota > Metazoa > Arthropoda > Insecta > Hymenoptera > Figitidae > Ganaspis > Ganaspis brasiliensis. The sequence continues at coordinate 2,384,463 of JAZKLR010000492.1, forward strand.
ATGTTAATCATTACTAATAAGAATGACACTAGAGATTCTATTTTAGTACTATTGAATGAGAAAATATGACTTAATTTGATAAATAAATAAAAAACTTAAATTCTTATAAATTCCCGATTAGAATTTTGGTCGGTTATATTCCCGGTTATATTCTCGTTCTCATTACCGTTTCCGTGCAAAATACATCGGAAACTTCATGGGCTTTGCGCCAACTCTGAACATTGATTTCAAAATAAAAAATAGGGGTAACTTTTTTTTAATTTGAAACAAATTTTGGGGGATAGGAGCATAACATTTCTAATTTTTGTTTTTTTTTTTTTACCACCCTAATCTAAACCGCATATCCAAAGTGATCTTCTGAAAAGAAACTAGATTAAATTCAATAGAAGCGTTAAAATAGATATGATCAGGATAGGAAAGTACACTGGAATATTTTCTCGAAGATGGTATCTGGCGTCTTCTTGTTTCTCAGTCTTACGCATGTACTTGATGTACGTAATGGCCGCATACATACATGTACTAGGGAAAGTGCTGCGACGCGTCTGCTGGGTAAAATTTTGCAAGACGTACATAATCTATAATTCGTCTAATGCTCTATAAAGAGTTTACCAGAGAGACGAGAATGAACCCGTGCGAAATAAGAAGTTTCCTTGAGGATCGAGAACAAGAGCTCTTGTCTCAACCTATTTGCTCAAGTCAGTTAAGATATCGCAAAAACTATATTATATATACTTATAACTATACGGCAATCGTTTTATTGAAAAAGTCGATCTGCAATCGGTTTTGAGATCGCATCAAAGTCAACAGTCTTATTCAATTCCTTCACTTGTGTAAAGTGATGTAACTAGATTTTTCACTTTCTTCTCTTATATTTATGAGTCTTCAAAGATTTATTGATTGTAGCTGTTGTAATTGCAATTAATAGTTTCAAGGAATCAAACATGAATCATTGATTTTATCGAGACGAATTAAATTTTAATAACCTCTGAATCAAATGGCTAAATGACATTTATTAACCAATATTAACGGAAATTTCCATTTTTTGAGTCCGCCATATTGGAATCGACATTTTTAATTTTGAAAATTTGATTTTGACACCTATTCGAAAAGAGGTTATGTTTGAATAAGGTATTATTTTGCTTTTTGAAATATAGAGGAACTAATTTTTCATCTAAATTTCATTTAGACATAATATTGTAAATTTAAATTAAAATAAAATAAACCATTAAAGTTCAGAATTGTATTAAAGAGACAGATTTTTTACAATCGGAAACAAATTTATAGGTTCTCTTATTATTTCTCTAAAACGTTTCTGAATGTCTTTCAGTTTTATTCAATTATGAGTTTTAATGGTTTATTTTATTTTAAAGCAAATTTGACACATTTTGTTAAAATAAAATTAGATTAAATGTTAGTTTTTCTATTTCAATAAACAAACTAATGACTAAGCATAACCTCTACGCGAGAATGTGTCCGATTCCTTCTTCAAAACACGATTTTTGGATTTTGAAATCTGACTTCAGATTTGAAATTAGCGACCATAAAAACCAGCGAGTAACAAATTTCAAAAAAATTAATAGAAATTAAGATTATTAGTCCGACATTTTGAATTATGTACCTAAATTTGAAATCAGATTTTAAATCAACGATCACAAAATTCCACGAATAAATTCGAAAAACTATTAATTACACCTACCAAAAAATTTCCAAAGAAAGTTTTCTTGAATTTTCAAAGGGAAACTTTTTGGAAGATTCTTGAAAGTTTCTTAGAGTATTTTACTGAAATTTCCACAGAAATTTCTAAAGACGGATTCCAAAAGAAGTTTTAGAGAAATTCCCAAGAGATTTAAACTGGAAGTTTCCAAGGAAAATTACCAGAAAATTTCCAGAGAATTTCCAAAAAAAGTTTTCTGGAAGTTTTGAAGGAAAGTTATGGAGAAGTTTCCAAGCAAGATTTACGATTTGTTTCCGCTAAGTTTTAAAAAACATTTTCAGTTAAAATTACCGGAAAGTTTACAGAGGTTATTTCCTAGAAGTTTTCAAGAGTAATTTCCAAGAAATTTCCTGAAAAATTCCAACTGAAGTTTCTTACAAATTTTCAAGAGGCAGTTTTCTGAAACATTCCAAAGGAACTTTCTGGGAAGTTTCCAAGAAGATTCTGAGGGCAGTTTTCTGAAAGTTTCCAAGGGGAATTTTTCGGAAATTTTCAAGGGAAATTTCTTAAAAAATTATTTCTGGGAAGTTTCCAAACAATTTCTATTGAAGTTTTTTTTAAGTATCCAAGGCATATTTCCTAGAACTATCCAAAAGAAATTTCCTGGATGCTTGTAGAGTAAATTTCTTGAAAGTTTACTAAAAATTTTTGGGAAGTTTTAAAGGGGAGTTTTCTGGAAATTTAAAGTTTGAATTTCCAATCAAGTTTTTAAAAGAAATTGCCAGAAAATTTTCAAAGGAAATTTACTGATAGTTTCTGAAGGAAATTTCCTGCAAGTTTTCAAGGAAATTTTCCAGGAAGTTTCCAAGTGGAATTTTTGGGAAGTTTTCAAAGGAAATTTTCCAAAGGATGTTTCCTGGAAGACTTCAAGGAAAATTTTCTAAAAATTCGATTTTGGAATTTCATAGACATTTTTGGGACATTTTTAAGGCACATTTTCTGGAGGTATCCAGTGGAAATTTCCTGGAAGTTTGCAAAAGAAATTTCTAGGAAGTTTGTTAGACAATATTTTGGGAAGCTTTTTAAGGAAATTTTCTGAAAATTTTCAGAGGATATTTCCTGGAAGTTTCCAAGGAAAATTTCCAGGAAGTTTCTAAGGCAATTGTTTGGGAAGTCTTCAAAGGAAATTTTCTGGGAATTTCCAAAGGATTTTTTCTAGAAGTTTTCAAGGGAAATTTCATATAAATTCCAGGGATTTTTTAAAATATTACAAGGGAAATTTCTGGGAAGATTCCAAAGAATTTCTATGGATATTATTTGGAAGTTTACAAAATACATTTCCAGGAAGTTTCCAATGAAATTTTCCAGGAAGTTTCTAAGGGAAATTTGTGGGAAGTCTTTAAAGGAGATTTTCTAAGTATTTCCAAAGGATATTTCCTAGAAGTTTTCAAGGGAAATTTCCTGGAAATTTGAAATTTGTATGTCATAGAAATTTCTGGAACTTCTTAGAATATTCCAAGGAAATTTCTGGGAAGTTTCCAAACAATTTCTATGAAAATTATTTGGAAGTTTCCAAGGGCCATATCCAGGAAGTTTTCATGGGGAATTTTTGGGAAGTTTTCAAAGGGAATTTTCTGAAAATTTCCAAAGGTTTTTCCCTGAAAGTTTCCAAGTTAAATTTCTTGAAAATATGATGTTGCAATTTCATAGAAATTTCTAGGAAGTTTCCAAACTATTTCTATGGAAGTTTTTTTGGAAGTTTCCAATGCACATTTCCTGAAAGCATTCAGGGAAAATTTCTTGCAAGTTTTCAAGGAAATTTCCAGGAAGTTTTCAAGGAAATTTCCAGGAAGGTTTCAAGGGGAATTTTTGAGAAGTTTTCTGAGAAAAGTTTTTTAGAATTTTTAAACGCAATTTCCTTGAAGTTTTGAAGGGAAGTTTCCTGGAAATTTGAAGTTGGAATATTTTAAGAAATTCCTAGAATTTCTTAGAATATTTCAAGAGTAATTTCTGGATAGTTTCCAAAATATATCTATGATATTTTTTTGGAAGTTTCCAAGGCACATTTCCAAGTTTTCATGTGAAATTTTCTGGGAATATTCAAAGAAAATTTCCTACAAGTTTTCAATGAAAATTTTTAGGAAGTTTCCAAGAGGAATTTTTTAAAGTCTACAAAGCAAATTTTCTGGGAATTTTTAAAGGTAATTTTCTGGAAGTTTTCAAGGAAAATTTCCAGGAAATTTGAAGATTGAAATTAATAGAAATTCCTACAATTTTCTAGAATATTCCAAAATCAATTTCTGGGAAGTTTCGAAAAAAATTCTATGCAAGTTTATTGAAAGTTTCCAAAGCACGTTTCCTAGAAGAATCCAAGGGGAATTTCTTAGAAGTTTCCAAGGGGGATTTTCTGGGACTAGAAAGTTTCCAAGGGAAATTTTCGGCAATTTTTAATAGAATTTTTGAAAAAGTTTCCAAGGGAATTTTTTTTAATGTTTACAAGGAAGATCCCCATAAAGTTCCGTGGGAAGTTTTCTGGAAATTTTCAAGAAGATTTTCCTAAAAGTTTCTTGAAAGTTTTTAAGAATAGTTTCCTGGAAGTTACAAAGGGAGGTATTCTGGAAGTTTTCCTCTGAAGTTTTCAAAGGATGTTTTACGAAAAGTTTTCAAGGGGAGGTTCCTGAAAATTTCTATGGAAAGTTTCCTATAAATTTTCCAAAGGAAGTTTCCAACAAAAGATTTACTGGACAATTTTCTGGAAATTTTCAAATGAAGTTTTATTGGAAATTTCTTGAAAGTTTCCAGGAAATGTTTCATGAAGGTTTCCAGGGAAAGTTTCTGGAGATTTCCAGAAAAAGTTTCCTGGAGGTTTCTAAGTGAGGTTTAATAGAATTTTGAAATTGACGATCTTGCTTAAAATTTGGATCAATTAATCTTAAATTAAATTTTAAAAAACCAATATTCAGATTTATGACAAATAATTTTTATCTTTATTTAACTATTTTGAAGACGCCATCTTGAATTTCGAAAACATCAACATATTTATCTGAAACTTGGACATACAATAGGTTACATTTCAAGAAATAATAATACATTTTCAATACTATATTCCGAATTTTGAGAGTTCAGTTTCACGATAAGTTTCAATTAAAATTTGTTTCCCCGAAAATATTAAGAATTTGTTAGTTAATTTTTAAGCTGATGAGAGGAAAACACTAAATAGCTTTACACTGTCCATAAATCGATAAAAGTTTACACAACAGAATTCTGTTACAGCAATTCTCAGCTACAAGAATAATTGATCTTAAGATGAACAAAATATAATGGCCTCTTGTTTGTGGCATATTTCTGATTCAATAAAAGATTCTGGCCAATAATCATTGTATATTACGTATTTCGTAATGGTTACTGTCAGTTATGGTAAAAGTACGCAATTTAAAGACTCCAGTCTTGGAAACCGCAAGAAGCACCTGATTTAAACTTGCGGGTGATCGACCACATTATTTTTTTCTTTCGATAACAACTATGAGAAATTATGCTTTTATAGTCCAGTTCTGTAAGCTGTAAACTCAGTTATTTATATTTTTTGCTAAATAGCCTTCTTTGCTCTATCTCATATATTTTAAAAATAGACAAAAATGTATATACATAAGATTGAAGAAAATTTTGGAATTTTTAGAGGATAATTTTTTTTACTGGCTTTTACTTGAATACCAATATTAATTCTGAGATAAAACAATTGAGGAAGAGAAACATAAAATGACATAATGGAATTATTAACGTGTAAAAAATAGAGTTAAGCTGTTAATAATAAATTAGTATAAATAAAAAGATTTAGTTGATCTTGGGAAGGTTAATAAATAAAAACTATACAATTTTTATTTTTACAACAGGCTAAAAATATTTATTAAAACACTGCATTAACACAAAGCAGAGCGAAAAATTAATACAAAATAAGTTTCTTTTATAAATAAATTAAAATGAAAGTTCACATTTATATTTTAAGAATAGTGAATAAAGCAAGGTGTCTACTAATTTCGTCCCACAAAATTCCCGGTCATTTCCCGGTTTTTCCCGGTTTTTGTTGCTATTTTTCCCGTTTTTTTCTTTTGTTCACTTAAAATTTATTTTAAGTAAAAATAGACCTACAAATGGCTACAAAAATTGAAGATAACAGTTGATAATTGAAGCAAATAATTGAAATTCAAAGAAAATAATTGAGAATTGAAGAATTAAATATTAAACTTTACAAAAAATAATAATTAAGAACTAAAAGAAACAATTAATAGGTACTGAAAAGAAATAATTAATAATGGTAAGAAATAATTGAACAATGACAAATATATTTGACAATTAGAAACAAAACTAAAAAAAAAAAGTAAATATTAATCTACAATTGAACAATAATTGAATAAATTGAAGAATTGTTATTAAATTTAAGGAATATAATTGAAAATTGGTGAACTAGATAGAAAATCCAAAAAATAATTTAAAATTTAAGTTAATAATTCAAAATTAAAGAAATAAATTGGAAATTAAATAATCAAATTGAAATCAGAAAAACACAGAATTATTGAATATTAAAAAAAAAACAATTGAAAATTGAGAAATAAAATTAAAAATAGAAAAAAATTATTGAAAATTGAAGGAGGTTTGAAACATGAAATAAATAACTGATAATTAAAAAAAAATAATTAAAAAAAGTCGAGATTACTGAATATTGAAACAAACAATTGAAAATTGAACAAAATAATTAAAAATTGAAGAAAGTACTTAAAAATTATATACAATATTTGGAAACAGCAGAAAAATTTAGAAATCGACGGAAATAATTGCGAATTGATGAAAATAATTTAAAAATTCTCAATATAAATATAATTTAAAAAAGCTAATAATTGTTAAATATTGAATAAAATTGAGAAGAAATTGAAAATTGAAAGAAATTGAGAAACTGAAAGAAATATGAAAAAATAAGTGGAAGTTGAAGAAAAAACTGAAATTTAAGAAAAAAATTGGAATTTGAAGAAAATAATTGAGAATTTAAAAAAAATCATTGTAAAAAGCCTAGAGTTATTGAATATTAAAAAAAAATTCAAAATTAAAGAATGGAATTGAATGTTGACAATTATAATTGAGAATTTAAGAAAATAATTCAAGAATTGAATAATGGAATTGTAAGTAGAAGAAAATAAGTGATAATTGAAGAAAAAAGAAATTGAACAATCCACGAATTATAGAATTTGATAAGAAAAATAAAAAATGAAGAATGTAATTGTAATTTGAAGAAAATGTGATTTTATGAAAATTGTTGAATAATAATTGATGAATTGAATTGAAGTTTCAAAAACATAATTGATAATTGAAAAAAAATATTGAAAAAAGCCGAGAATTATTGATTATAAAAGAAAATAATTGAAAATTGGAGGAGTTATTGAGATGTGAAATAAATAAATGATAATTGAAAAAAATAGTTGAAAAAAGTCGAGAATTATTCAATATTAAATAAAATAATTAAAAATTGAAATAAATAGTTGAGATCTGAAGAAAATAATTAAAAATTGATAAAAATAATTAAAAATTGAAGAAAATAATAGAAAATTGAATCAAATAATTGGCAATTCAAAAAAAATAATTTATAGTTGAAGAAAAGAATTAAAAATTTATTAAAATAAATGAAAATCGTAGAAAATATTTCAGAATTAAATAAATTAATTAGAAATTGATGAAAATAATTGAAAATTGAAGAAAACAATTGGCAATTGAAGAAAATAGTAGAAAATCGAAGAAAATAACTGAGAAATAAAGAAACAAGTTTAAATTTATGAAAATAATTCTAAATCGAAGAAAATAATTGAGAATTGAAGAAAATAATTGAAAATTGAAAAGAATTTATTATCCCAGAAAAAAAATCTCAGGTTTGACGGAAAATTCCCGGTTAATTCCCGGTGTTTCCCGGTCAATTTAAATTCCCGGTTATATTTCCCGGTTTTCCCGGTTAGTAGACACCCTGATAAAGTGACTTTATAATTTAAAAAAGTGAGTAAATAGTGAGTTTTTTAGTGAAAAAAGTGAGTAAGCAATAATGAGTTTGAAAATAATGATTAATAATATATTTGGGTCCCGCCAGCAGAAAAGGTTATTTTAATTTGAAGAAAATAAATCGAAAATGGAAAAAATAATTGAAATTTGAAGAAAATAATTGAAAAATATTACAAAATAATTAAAATTTGGAAAAAAAATTGAGACTGATGTAAAAAAAAATAAAAATTTTGAGTACAATAATTGTGATATTGACAAAATAATTAAAATGTGAAAAAACTAATTGAATAATGACATAAATAATTGAAAGCTGGTGCAAAAATTAATATTTTTAGAAAATAGTTTGTAACTTGAAAAAATAATTGAAAATTTTAAAACAATACTTGAAAAATTGACAAAAAAAGACTGACGATTAAAGAAAATGATTAAATCATTGAAAACTCATAAAATTGATAGAAATTTGAAAAAAAAATACTTAAAAAATGATAAAAATAATTAAAATAAAAAAAAAACAATTTAGAAATGATAAAAATAATTGAAAATTACAAAAATAATTAAAAAATGGCACAAATAGTCAAGAAATGACAAAAATAATTGAACCAAAAAGAAAAAAATGAAAGATGATAAAACTAATTTAAAATTATGTAAAAAATTTATGATTTGAAGAAAAGACGTAAAAAATGACATAAATAATTAATAATAGTTTATTCAGACAATACCGTCTATTCCATTTACAGATACAATTAATATTAGACAATTAATAAACTCGTTTCCGTTGATACAAATTTTTTTTTTTTTTTTTATAACTACTCTTTGCTTGATTTTCATACATGTCGCCTGACAGATCAGCCTTATGATTCGCACACTATCAACATTTCTGTTATCATTCTACACATTTTTTTACAACTATTTACATCCGCCAGGGACAAAATCTTTTTCCAAAATATCGTCTGGTCATCGTATGTAACTGCTTCAGGAAAAAGCTTACGCTTTATTTCTTTAAATCGAGGGCATTCACAAAGAAGGTGACTTAAGTCCACACCATCATTAAAACAGAATGTACAACAATCAATACTAAAGATTTTATATCTCCTCTCATTCAGGTAGATGAAGTCTGAGTGTTTATTAGCTAAACGCAATTGCGCTAAGCTTCTTTTATATTTTAAATTCAATCTTGTTGTTAAGTAGGGTTGCGTCCCCTGACTTAGTGGAAGGAAAGGCCAAACCTGTAGACTCCTGGAGCGGGATCTAGCTTCTAGATCGTTGCCAATCATTACCCTTATGTATTCGCTCAAGATTCTCGATGCACCCCGAGCCATGTCCTCCATTGAGTCATTTCTCCAAATGTTCTCCGTGTTTGCCGAGACAAAAAAATGCTTTAACTTCAAGAACCAATTATGTTTACTATCAATTCCGGATCTAGCCAAGGTTATCAATCTTTCCAGGCACTGTCTAGGATATCGTGAAGAGTCCATACAAGAAATTTTTTCTAAGGGGCCGTCCATAAATTACGTAAGACGTTTTTTCGACCATTTCACCCCCCCCCCCTCCCCCATGTAAGATTTTTTACATACATTAGCGCCATTTTTTCTATTGGTCGTAAGATTTGCTGGACCCCCCCTCCCCCCTAAAAGTCTTACGTAATTTATGGATGGCCCCTAACCAAGACAGTGACCTGGCAAGAACAACACAAGACATTGGCAGTCTTCCTACTTCTAATCTAACGGCATAGCCCGGGGTACACAAAGGCAAGTGAAGCAATCTTTTAAAGAAGGTTAGCTGTACCCTCTCCAGAGGCTCAAGCGCATCCTGACCCCACACCTGCACTCCATATAACAAAGAGCTTTTAACTAGACTTTCAAATAGCTTGACATACGCTGACCAGGAGTCCATCTTGAAACTGTTTATAATGTTTAGAGTGGCACTCACTGCAGCATGCCCCGAATTGGTCAATTTACTCGAAGCATTAGAGAATCTACAATTGTCGCTAAAAATTACTCCCAGGTAGTTGTAACTCTTAGCCACTTCGATTTTTTCATCTCCCAGTTTAAACGATACAAATTTCCTTACACAGTTATTAACATTATTACGAAAAACAACTATTTTGGTTTTATTGACGTTAATAACCAAACCATTTGCTGCACAGTATACTCTTAAAGCTTCTAACTTTCTGCTCAGTTCCACGGGTGTGTCCGAGAGAAGAACCAAATCATCTGCATAAGCCAATATAAGTATTTCTAAAATTTTGTTTACTGTGAGTCCCCTGCAGCCCTCTTCTATTAAAAATTCTTCAAGGTCTCTTATGTACAAGGAATATAACAGAGGGCTCATGGTATCTCCTTGCAGCACACCCTGTGTAACTTTCACAAAATCAGTCATACCTGTGTTTGCATTTATACATGTGTACGCTTTTTCGTAGAAGTCCCTGAGTATATTAATTAACTTTGTGCTAACTCCTAGTTTACTGAGCTTTCTCCAGAGTAAATCATGAGGCACTGAAGGAAACGCGCTTTTGAAGTCTACAAAAGCCGCGTAAACCACTCCTTTTGGATGCCTTAAGTGTATCTGGATCAGTGACTGCAGTGTAAACAAATTGTCTATACATCCCCTCCCTTTCCTAAAACCTGACTGAAACTCAGGTATAACTGCAAATAATTCACACCAAGCATTCATTCTTTCTGTCAAAATATGGGTGAAAATTTTTGCAACACAGTTTATCAGCGTGATCGGTCTGTAGTTGTTTGGATTGCTAGTATCGCCCCCTTTGAGTAACATCGTCGTGGACAGCTTTCCCCAAGAGGAAGGGATTTTCTCCGAGTCCAAAATCTTGTTAAATAAATGTTCTAAAAAAAACACCAATTTTCTGGTAAATTTTTATAAAAACAATAGTTTACCAAATCGGGTCCCGCAGCCTTCGACACTTTACCCTTTCTCAGATTTGAAATCAACTCTGCAGTTGTTATAGGGTCATCCAGCAAAGGGTGAAATGTTCTAAGCTCAAGTGAATAGCCTACTGATATTTTAGTCGGAAACATGTTTTGCAACCAATTATACCAGGTATCCCTATCTATATTATTAGGAATAAACAATTTTTTTCTTTTCTTGTTAATAATAGACCAAAAGCTAGATGAGTCTTTGGCTGACACGATTTGATCAACTAGCGTGTTTTCAAAATTTATTCGTTTATCCTGCAAGAGAATTTTGTAATTTTTCTTAATCATGTTATAGTTCTCTAGGCACAATTCTTTTTTCTTATTTTCGTGTAAAGCCTTAAACGCCCCGACCAAGTTACTCCTGGCGATCCTGCAATCCCTGTCAAACCACGGTTTATCAGTTACCTTAATTCCAGTATTTTTACACATATTACGCATCATACCTAATTCCCTGGCAGTGTCAATAATAGTGTCTGTCAGGGTATCATTGAGTTTATCTACGTCATCATCTACCCGAGCTACCTCAAAATATGTCAAAATATGTAAAACCCTTAAATCCTTCAACAATGAAATCCCGTCCATAGACCCCCAAACTAGATCGATGACACTTGATCTAATACTTCCACTGAACATAAATTGAGCTGGTGAGTCACCTACTGTTCTTCCATTCAAAAGGCAAAAACCATTTCCGCTCATAAAAAAATCCAAAGATTTACCTCTATCATTCGTAACCGAGTCCTTAGAACTTCTATTCGCGAGCAAATTATTATAGTTTGAAAAAATATCTCTATTGAATTGATTGAGTAACCCCACTCTACCTTTAAAGTCGCCCCAAATAAATATAGGTAATTGCGGGTGCATGTTTCTGATAGAGGATAGTACAATATTTAAATCTTCTAGAAATTTTTTAATCTTCGACAGAGGAGAAAGATAGACAATTCCCAAAATAAGTTCTAATTATTTATGCCGAATCTTGATTATTATAATTTCTTGAGAAGAGTAAATTATTTGAGGGGAAAAATACCTGTCGCTGAGTGCCACCAAGATACCACCTTTAGCCCTTCCTTTTTTTTCTTCTCTCCAAGCCGGAGAATAAAAAACCTTCAAGTCTTTGGAAAAGGCTGAAAAAATCCGTTCAGAGGATTCTGTCCAAGTCTCATAAGCACACAGCACATCAGAACTCCTGAAATATTTTTCGATGTCCTTCAGATTGGAAAAACCATGCATATTCCAGAAGATTACCTTGGGAGAAGAGTCCGTTAATGATATATGGTTGACATATTCCGGGAATACTCTTTGCTATTGCATAGAATTAATATCCTGTGTTTTTGATGACCCAGCAGGCTGGCCCACCGATTGTGAAGACAAAAATGGCAACAAACTTTTGTTATTCTTATCTTCCATCAAAAGATCACGTTTTGATGTGCGACCCCTCTTTTTAAGTTTTCCCTCTTCATCCACCTGTCCTCCTTTATCCTTATGTTCCTCGGAGGCCTTGCGTTTTTTATTAGGAGTCAGTAAGGATTCAATATCGTTGAGTGAGAGTTCTTTATCTTCTATAAAAAGTTTTTTTTTTTTAATGTTGACGATAATATCAATATTTTTCAAACGTTCTTCTTGGATACGTAATTGTTTTCTTTGCTCTCTCTCTCTTGCTTAGAGCGGTCGTTTGCGATACTGAGTTTGAGTTTATTAAATTCTGGAAGCTTCGTGAAAACAAGTTTCACCCATCTCGAGGCAATGAATCTGACAAGGATCGGACGATTGCCTTTGTTTTTCCCCAATCTGAACACGTCAGCGACTGCCAGATCAGGTATATTCAAATTAACTGTATAAAATAATGTAAATATTGTAGACATTAAATCTGTGTTGTTCTCCTTGTCTTCCAAACCAAAGACAATGACATTATTTGCTCTCTCTCTACGGTCAAGTCTACCAAAATTGCTTTCCAAACGGTTTACTTTTTGAGAATTATCCTCCATATTGGATTTAAATTCCTTAGAAATTTCGCATGATTGATGAACTTCTTTACTCAATTCCCTGTTTGATTTCTTGAGTTCCGCCATGTCTGCTAACATCTTCGTAATAGCTTCCTTCAAATTGAAATCATCCTCCATTTTAGCTGCTCCAATGAGAAAAACAGGGGGGTAACGAATTGAGAATTATAATCTTAACAATCCACACAACTGTAAATCCTGATAATTCTCTAAGTGCACCAAACCTTGTCTGCATAAATGTAAAAGATTCTAAAATTCTATCACTTCCAGTATAAACCATATAGCAAACAAAGGAATAATTAATCACAACACTCACTTGAATTGCAGATAAAAATTGACGCTAAAAGAAAATAATAAAATGACAAAGTAATTGCAAAACCACCAAAAAATTGAAATTTGAAGAAAGTACTTCGAAAATGATAAAAATAATTAAAATTAAAAATAAAAAGCAATTGACAAATGACAAAAATAATTGAATAAACAAATGTCGAAAATATTGATAATTATTGAGAAATGACTTAATTAATTAAAATTTTTGAAAAACAAATAATGACAAAAATAATTTAAAATAGGAAATAATAGTCGAGAAATGACAAAAATAATTGAAATTTGAAGAAAATAGTTAAGAAATTACAAAAAATTTAAATTTAAATAATTTGAGATAAATAATTGAATAATGACATGAATAATAGATAACTGATGTAAATAATTAAAAGAATGAAAGATTGAAAAAAATAATTGAAATTTGAAAAAATAAATAAAAGTTGTAAAAAATAATTGACAATTGGTGAATAGTATTTAAAATTTATTGATACATAATAACAAAATTATTCAATAAAATTGCTGAAATTTGAAGAATATGATTTAGATTTGTAGAAAAAAATTGAAAACTGTAATAAACTGAGAAATTCATGGCCTTAAAAAAAAAAGATTGAAAAAAATTATTGAAATTTGATGAAGATAATTTCCAAATGTCAAAAGTAATAGAAATATGCAGAAAATAATTAAAAATGATAAAAATAATTGAAATTTAATGAAAAAAGTGAAAGACGACTAAAATAATTGACAATACTGGTTTAAAAATTAAAAACTTGTAGGCATTAATTAAAAAATTGAAAAAATAATTAAAATTAGAGGAAACTAAATTAAACAATGTCAAAAATAATTGAAATTTGAAGAAAATAATTGCATATAATAATAATAATACCTAATAATCTTCATTTTACTAAGAAAATGAGAAAAGTGAGTTTTTTTTTTTAATGAGTAATAGTGAGTGGTTTTAAAAAAAGTGAATAAAAGTTAACGAATTAGCGGAAATTTTTAGAAATTCCCGGATATACTTTTTTTCCCCGGCAATTTCCCGGGGTTTTCCCAGTCGAACTAAAATCCCGGCAAATTCCCGGAATTCCCGGTGAGTCGACAACCTGTTAAAAGAATAATTAAAAAATGGCAAAAATATTTTAAATATGTTGAAAGTAATTAAAATTTGAAGAAAATAATTGAAAAATAACAAAAATAAAATAACAAATAAATAATAATGTAAATTCAATACAAAAAATTATTTGTTTATTTATCTTAAGTTACGTGCAATTGTACAAGTATATAAAGATTTAATAATTTACATTCAATGAAAAAGTTACACTTTTTTTCTCGCAAATTCTGTATAATACACCACTGGTACGTTCTGTACTTGAATCATCATCCAAGTACCATTTTAACAATTATAGTTAATATATTGAGAAAAATTAAGGGAACTGAAACAAACAAAAAATAACCTTGTTAATTGTTTACATTTTTTAAAAACTTCAATACTTAAGCATTTCTTATAGTTATTATAATGCTAAAATTAAATAAAAATCAAACAATATGAGGTACTTTTAATACGGAAGTATGTGATTTTAGAATAATTTTGAAATATTTTAATTGCTCTTGAACTAATAAATCTTTTCAAATACTTTTTCTTTTGTTCAAAAGATAATTTTCGTTATTAAAATAAGAAATTAAAAGAATATGTTTATAATTTTTTCACGAAATTTGCAAACACTCAGATAACAAAATTTACATAGAAAAATGTGAAAATAGAATCGCCAATAAAAATATAAAATCAAATAATTATTTTATTAATGTGGAAGTTGGAGAGCCTACAAATTACAGAAATTGATTTTCTACTATTATATCTATATTGTTTAATTGCTTACAGTTAAATAAATTTATAAATTAATTTATTTAAATTATAAAAAATATACTTACACCTTGCTACTGTTCGAATAGATCGTACTAAATTCAATAGTTGGGATTTAATAGTGGGAGCTTCACCAAATCCTTGAATATTTTGTCTGGCTCCCCAACCAACTGTAAATAGTTAATTACCTTTATTACTAAATAAAAAATTATAATTTTTATTATTAATACTTTAGTACTGTCATAACTTTAAATTATTTTATTAATATACCTATATTGGTTTAAAAATTAAATTAAGCAGCCATTTTCTACTAAAATATTAAATAAAAGATTCATTTTATTTAAATAACCAATTTTTATTAAAATTTGCATTAATGCACTTTTTTAAGATGATGATTTGATTCAGGATTTAAATAATCACCAGAAATATCTTTTGGTACTAGTTTGTTTTAATTCAACTATTATTAAAATGTAAATAATTCTATGACGAAACGCGTCATAATAGTTTTTTATAATTACTGAAAAGCCATTTTTAATAATAAACTATTATCGACATTTAAATTAATTCACAAATTTTGAAAAATACCAAGTGATCATTTTATTATATTTTTAAAAATTAATTTCTATTGATTGTAATTTTTAAAAAGTACTTTTTTAGAATCTTTCCTTCTTACTTTTCACTTTAAAAAGCAAAACTCCAAAAAATTGCATGTTCCTAACCTATAAATAAAGCACATATTGAACTTTAAAAAGTGTAAAATAATTCAATAATTCATTTTCATTTGTGCAAAAATAATATCCGGCTAAATATAAGCAATTATCTGTGTGAATCTAAACAAATTAAAATAAGTAAATTTTGTAAAGAAAAACATAACCTAACCTCATCTTTAAACACTTTCTTTAAAAACTTACTTTTTACGAGAAACCTTTCTTCGTGTAAAACACAAATAGCATTAAGGCATAAAAGGGAAGCTTCAAAAAGAGTCCAAAGAGTGAAAGCCATTTTTTTCTCTAATAAACAACACTGTTGTTATTTTCTACCTGCAAATGTGACGTACACAACAATCCCATTAATTCATCCCATTCATTGAAATTATCGACTCGACATGTCATGGAAACGTCCAAGTGGCGACATCTTGAATCAAAATTACAAAACATAGTACAAAACAATTCTCCGTCAGTACTATCAACAACTGTCAGTTAAAGCAAGTCGCAGTAGTTGATCAGCATTCATTTGTTACGTTTGTGAAGTGTTTGTGTTAATAAATTTAATGTAAAATTCAAATTGTAGTCTCAATGGAGGCTCGAGTTTAAATTTTTCAAATTTAATGATTATTTTTAACAGAATATCTTCCCTGAGCACCGAGTTTCTTTTAAAAAAAGCACAATTTATTCGAGGTAGGTTATTTACACATTCCTAGCAATCTTGTATTATTTACATTCTTCATTATTCAGCTATTTCTTTATTTTTGACATTTCAATAACAATATTACTGTCTTTTTTAACAAGAATATAAATGATTCTTATTTATTACATTTGGCAAATGTTCAACAATCATCAGGATAGTTTTTAAAAATAAAATTTTAACAAATAATGATTATGCCATTGTTTGCAGTTTTTAATCAACTTCTTTACTATCAATATCAGCTCTTTTCTTGTATAATAAAATTGCAAGATAATTTGTCTCATAATTAATACAATTTTTCTTACGTATAGACTTTAAAGCTCGAGATAAAGACGCACAAATCAATCATGACGTTTCATTATTTTGGAGCAGAGTAGGGACGCCCTCGTTCAAAGTTCAAATTGATGTCATTAACAATAAAACTGGCGACTGCATATGAAAGTAATTTATAACACATTTCGAGTAAATTGTCGTAATAGGTAGTTATGAATATGTAGGTAATCATTATTATTCATGTAGGGAGACAAATTTGATAAAAGTCTATTAGAAACTAGATTATACATTATATAAGAAAATAAGATGTAATTATGACCTGACTGCGCTGTTGACAATATTTTACTGTTTTATTTTCAGCCTCATCTTTAATTAGATCGAGTGTATTCAATTGACAAAAATTCGCCGAGTTTTTAATTTCTTAGACTATTTACAATTTTTGCAGGAGCTCTATATTTGAAACATGAGTTGATCTTTTCTGAAAAAAGTGTTACAAGAAAACAAGTCTCGATGTACAAATGCAAATAACAATTTCTGAATGTTTTTCAAAGTTTTTGTCAAGGTTATAACGATGATTCTTCTATTTTTCAAACCCATATGGATTATTAAATTGGCCTCAACTGCTAAAAGGATTTAAATGATTAGTCAAGGCTGAAGAATTGGCTTTTAAAATCATTGGCTTTTTGAAAAAATTTTCGAATTGCATTTCCAAAGAAAAAAAAACTTGAAATATATCTTAAAAACTGTATAATTTGCTGATTATAAATGCGAACAAAGCTATACAAAAAACTATAAATAGATTTATAATCATTATTTTCATATACTTAGCCAATTAAATTTATGTGAGAAATAATTATTTGTTTTATTGGCTTAATTTTTTGTAGCTACTGTCACGTAATCGTAGAGCACAAGAAAGCAGTTTTTTAAGCACTTCAAGTTATACTTATCATTATAATCATCATAAATTGTTTTGATCAATTTGTTTACTTTTTTACTTGCTATTTTCTATCTTCAGAAAAGTGGAGATTTTATACTTTTCTTAACTTGAAAATGAATTTTCTGGGACAAAATAATACTAAGAAACTTATTATTAGACCAAATTCTCAGGAGTCAAATTTTATAAAACAAATTTTTTCATTTCATTGAATCTGACGAGTCTATTAAAATTCAATTTAAAGTTTCTCAATCGAGAAAAGATCAAAGTCTGTTTCTAATTTAAAAAATCTTTGTTATAAACTCTAGTTCTGACCTTAGAATATGTGAAATGACGTCAACTCTGAATCGTATGCAAGTTGCGGTTATTATTTATTCTTGATATGACAATTGTCGATAAACAAATATTTAAGCGTTATTTTTAAATTTTTACGGAAGTGTATAATTATCATACGAATGGCAAATAAAATACCATTTTGCAATAAAATTTACAGTTTATAAAATTTGTTTCAAGTTTTTAATTTTATTTTTTCTGAAAAAAAAAATTCTCTATTCAATTCAGAACTGAATGTCCAATTTTCAAATTCCATTTATTGGACCGAAACAATTAAAATTGATTTAAAATTTTGTTAAAAAAGCGGCAAAATTTTTTTATTTTCATTCTCTAAATTAGCATGTGTGAACTTTTGATATTATCATTGTACCCTCCATCTTGATAAAGAAGTAAATTGTTAATTACTCTTATCTAAGATTTTTTTTTTGTTTTATATTTGCACTCTTGGCACTTGTTTAAGAGATATTTTCTCTGAAAACTGATTAATCTAGGAAGTAGCTTGTGTGTTTACATCTAAGAGAATCTTTTTATAAAAACAAAAAGTTTTTTTTTCATTTTTACACATTTTATCAGATATTTCTTAAGAGCATAGTGCTTCTAATTTCGAAATTCATGATAATTTTTAGTATCTTTAGACGAACATTCAAGTTATCGTATAATGGAATTGATAACTTAAAACCTCTACTTTATTTTGAGTTGCTGGCATTGGCACATGGCCATATTTACTCTGATCTTGCGGAATTTGCAATAATTAGAAGTTACTTCTAAAGTTAATGATTTGATCTTGTAGATTTTTATTGTTAGAATGATGAATTTTTTTTATTAAACGTGATTTTATAGATTATTGAAAGATTTCAGATTTTATTTAAGATTTATATAAAGATTAAAATTTGAGGATGTTGAACCAATTATTATAACCTTGAATTCAAAAATCTCCGGATGTCTAATTCTGCATGTAAAAAATCGCAAACCGTACAAAAAACCCAGAAATTTGTGAATAAATTTTGAAAATTTCAATTTTAGTATTTTATTCATCTTTATAAAATTAAAAAAAAAAATTTCTAAGATTTCTAAGAGATTTTGATTTTTCGAAACTGTTTAATTTTAATCTTATAATTTCTGATTTTTACAAAATTTTAAGATTTTTCATCTTTTACTTTTGATATTTTTTTTAGTATTTGTCTTTTTATTTTAAAATTTTCTTTAATTTTCTTCTTTTTATGCAAATTATTTATTAATTGTGTAAAATAATAATTTTACACAATTTTGTTATTATAATCTTCACTAAACTTTTCTTTTGTATTTGTCTTTTTATTTTTAAATTTTTTTTAATTTTCTTCTTTTTATGCAAATTATTTATTAATTGTGTAAAATAATAATTTACACATTTCTGTTATTATAATCTTCGATAAACTTTTTATTTCGTTTATTTTCTTAATTATTTACATATTTTTCAAAATAATACGCTGATTTTTTTCTAAATTTATTCAATTTGTTTTCACATCTTGTCTATTTTTTGCAAACTTACTTATTCTTTTATAACATTTTTAGATTTTGTTTATTTTTCTAAATTTATTGTTGCACTAGTTTTAAGTGTAATATTATAAAAATATTTTTGGTTAAATTTTTCTAAACTTTTGTATTTTTAAAGGATTTTTAACTTTCTTTTGTGGACTGTTTATTTATCTTTATATACCTATATTTTTGATTTTATTTTCATTAATTTTATTCTTTTTAGTAGATTCTTACCAAGTTTTTTTAATTTTTGTATTTTTTACATTTTTTTTACAGTTTGTTAGAATAAGAAAAAACATTTCTCCATTTTCTTCCTATTTATTTAAATTTCTTGAGTTTTCACTATTTTCACTATTTTTTTATTCCTTCCATGCATTTTAATTAATTATTTAATTTTTTCATCATTTTTCTATTTCTTATAAACATTTTTCCTTCTTTTAAATTGTTCATTTTTTATCTTATAATTCCGAATTTTTAAAACATTTATTTGATGCTTTTATCTACATTTTTTTTAAATTTCTCAATTTTCTACTTATTTGAAAACTTTGTTTCTTTTATTTTATAGGATTGTGTAAAAAATAAGATTCTTATAAAAATGATTGAATTGAATTATATTTTATAAAAAATTGTTTTTTCTTTAAATAACTGTTGAAGGAATATAATTTTTATAGAGAAAATTTATAGAGAAAATATAACTTTATGATATCCCAAAAATAATTTCGAGTTTTGTAAAAAATATTGTTGTTTAAAAAATAATAATTTTAAAATTTTTTTTCAGAAGGTGTGACGAGAGCCCACCCTTGTTTAGAAGGGCGGTGCAAGGTGGAAGGGAGGACACGATTTTTGTCAACAAGCTTGAATCTCGAGCTAAAAAATTATTAAAACAACTGGATTTTCGAAGGAGATGAGCGGTCATGCCGCAGCCGGTCCTGTTGAAAGCAGTCAAGTGGTTCTCGAAAGGATTCAAGTTACTGTCTTACCAAATATGACAAAAACAACAACAGTAACTCAAACTGACTCGTCCGTCCTAGAAGTAGTAGTAGATAATAAGGTGATGAGTTTTTTTTTATAGTTGTTCAATAATTAATAATTGTTTAAGAGGGCATATACAGTTATTTTAAGAAAATAGGTTTTAAAAAATTCTTTTTTATTCAAGTACAACATCTCAGAAATGTTGTCCACAATTTCAAACCAATTTTTTAAAAAATACAAGTGAAATTGTTTTCCGACATATTTCTGAATTGTTTTAATTTAAAATATTTTTTCCTTTTTGTTATTAATTTTTATGTACTTTTCTGAATTTTACGTAAAATAGTTTGATTTATTCAAAGATTCTTTTGTTTTTTAACATTTAGAAAAATTTTCACCTTGTTTCGTTGATTTTCACTTTTATTTTCATAATTGTAAAATAGGTTTTGATAATTTTTTTAAAAAACTTTCTTGTTCTCTCTGTACATACGTTCTTTCATATTAGCGTATTTTTAATTTCATGTTGCCATTTTTTCTCCGTTTAAATATATGATTTAGTTATCCTTTTTTTTTCAAAAATTTAGAATTTTTTTGTATTTTCTAATATTTCAAAACTTTACCAATCTTTCAAAGTTCTTTGAACGTATTTTTTAATTTGAGAATTTCTAAATCATTTACTTACCTTTTTTATTTTTAAAGAATTTTTTTTTTCTGTTTGTAATTATTTAACTTATATTCTTTACAGTTTCTCATTCTTTGGTAGATTTCCTCTGATTATCTTATTTTTTCATTCGTTCATAACAGTTATTAATAATAATTTTTCTAATTTTCCCATTTTTCGTTTTTAAATATAAGTTCTTTTTATATTTTAATTTTTTTATTATTTGAAAATTTTCCATTATTTTAAGGCTCATATCACGTTTTTTTTAATTATCTCTTTTTTTAAAAAAAAAGTTTTTGATTTTAACGAATTTCTTTATATTTTTTTGTAGATTTATTACTAATCTTTTTATATTTTCTCATTTTTTAGTTAATTTCGTCCAATTTATCATTTTTTGCTTTCCTTCATAAAATTTAAGATATTTCTGGCAATTTTCCCATTTTTTCATATTTGGTTAGATCTTTTTGAATATTTTCTTGTTTTTACACGTTTCTTTTCTTCCAATTTTTTAGTCACTTTTTCGTTTTTCTATGACTTTTTTTTTTTTTTTTTTGTGAAATTTTATCTTAGATTAATTCAGGGTGTCTACTAACCGGGAAAACCAGGAAATAACCGGGAATTTAAATTGACCGGGAAAAACCGGGAATTAACCAGGAATTTTCCGTCAATCCGGGAATTTCTTTTCTGGGATAATAAATTCTTTTCAATTTTCAATTATTTTCTTCAATTTCCAATTATTTTCTACAATTCTCAATTATTTTCTTCCATTTGGAATTATTTTCATTAATTCAAAATTATTTCTTCATTTCTCAATTATTTTTTTCGATTTTCTAATATTTTCTTCAATTGCCAATTATTTTCTTCAATTTTCAATTATTTTCATCAATTTTTAATTAATTTATTTAATTCTGATATATTTTCTACAATTTTCAATTATTTTCTTCAATTTCCAATTATTTTTTCATATTTCTTTCAGTTTCTCAATTTCTTTCAATTTTCAATTTCTTCTCAATTTTCTTCAATATTTAACAATACTCAGCGTTTTTAAATTATGTTTTTCTTTCAATTTTTATTTATATTGAGAATTTTTAAATTATTTTCATCAATTCGCAATTATTTCCGTCGATTTCTAAAATTTTCTGCTGTTTCCAAATATTGTATTTAATTTTTAAGTACTTACTTCAATTTTTAATTATTTTCTTCAATTTTCAATTAATTTCTTTTATTTTTAATTATTTTCTTCAATTTTCAATTGTTTGGTGCAATATTCAGTAATCTCGACTTTTTTCAATTATTTTTTTTCCATTATCAGTTATTTATTTCGTGTTTCTATACCTCCTTTAATTTTCAATAATTTTCTTCTATTTTCAATTAAATTGTTCAATTATTTTTTTCAATTCTCAATTAATTTCTTTAAATAACAATTCTATTCTTCAATTTTTAATGTTTTCTTCAATATTAAATAATTCCTGTCATTTTCCATTTTTTTTTCAATTATAAATTATTTTCTTCTTTTTTCAGTCCAATTGTTCAGTAATTTTCTTTAATTCTCAATTATTGTATTCGAATTTCAATTTTATTTCTCAATTTTCAATTGTTTTTTTTTTAATATTCAATAATTCTGTGTTTTTCTGATTTCAATTTGATTATTTAATTTCCAATTTATTTCTTTAATTTTGAATTATTAACTTAAATTTTAAATTATTTTTTGGATTTTCTATCTAGTTCACCAATTTTCAATTATATTCCTTAAATTTAATAACAATTCTTCAATTTATTCAATTATTGTTCAATTGTAGATTAATATTTACTTTTTTTTTTAATTTTGTTTTTAATTGTCAAATATATTTGTCATTGTTCAATTATTTCTTACCATTATTAATTATTTCTTTTCATTATTAATTGTTTCTTTTAATTCTGAATTATTATTTTTTGTAAAGTTTAATATTTAATTCTTCAATTCTCAATTATTTTCTTTGAATTTCAATTATTTGCTTGAATTATCAACTGTTATCTTCAATTTTTGTAGCCATTTGTAGATCTATTTATACTTAAAATAAATTTTAAGTTAACAAGAGAAACAACCGGGAAAAATAGGAACAAAAACCGTGAAAAACCTGGAAATGACCGGGAATTTTGTGGGACGAAATTAGTAGACACCCTGTGATTAATGCATGATTTTTTAACATTCTTCATTCAATTAAGATTTTTGATATTTCTTCTTGAATTTTGTGCAATTTTTTTATTGTTTCGTTCTTTGGTATTTGTTTATATATTTTTTTTTCTAACAATCCTCGCTTTTTTTATTTCTAAAGAATTTTTGAATTTAAAATCACTTTTCTGAATATCGGGAAAAATAATTCTTCTGATCAGCAAAAATTAGAGAAATGTCAGAGAATTTTAAGATAAAGAATAAAGATGTGGTTGGCACCCTGAAAATTTTGATACAAAAGGTCTAGAAATTTTATAAATGATTTATTTTGCAGGAAAAACATAGTAAAATATCTAATGGCCAGAGGGTCTGGACAAGTTTGGTGGCAGGAGCGGCTGCAGGAGCATTAGCAAAAACAACGATAGCACCCCTTGATCGAACGAAAATTAATTTCCAAATATCCAAGAAACCTTATTCAGCAAGAGCTGCTATTGATTTTATAGTAAACACTTATCGGAACCATGGTCTCACAAGTTTATGGCGAGGCAATAGCGCAACTATGGTCAGAATCATTCCCTACGCTGCCATTCAATTTACAGCTCACGAGCAATGGAAAAGGATATTGCATGTTAATGGTACAGATTCGTAAGTGAACTTTAAATTTCCGAAATAAATACCGGGAATTCGCAGATAAATCTCGAAAATTTCTATTTCAATTTTGTATTTTTTAAAATTCGCAAAATTGAACTAGAGATGATAACATGTTCTGAAAATTTCTGATAAAAAGAAATATCCCCTGTTTTTCACGAAACCTGGGAATTTGTAAAAAAAAACTTTAACTAACTTTTGATCCCAAACTTTAATTTATTCAAAGTTTTAGATTACAATTATTTCAAAATTGAACAGTTAAAATTCATAAATTAATTTTGTAATTCATTTTAATTTAAGGAGGTTTTCTCTGTTTACATAACCTCAAACTAGAAAGTCGTTTTTCACCCCAAAGAAGAATATTATTCAAATTAATTTCACCAAATTTTGAAAGATCCAGTTGTACATTTTTCAACAAAAATTAAGTTGTACTAAAATTTGTTGTCAAATAATAATTACAGTAAAGACGAAATAAACGAATTTTATATAAATTTTATTTTAAATAAGACTGAAACAAACTAAAACTCTTAAAGTCAACATTAATAAATGTTTAGTTAGGAATATTTTAAAAGATTTGCATGAACATTTTTTTCAAATCGTTAAAATACATAAAAAAGAATATTTGAAATTTGTCTAGATATACGTAAAAAACAAATTTTGTTTGTTTATTAACTTTTAAAAAAAATATTATTTAACAAAACCCAACGAATAAAATTATAGAGAATGTTTCAACGTGAAAATTCAGTCCTTATTTATCAGAATTGGATAAAAATTGCAGTTATTCATTAAATTTTTCTGGAAAATGTACAAGTGGATCTTTTAAAAAATTGGGGGAATTAATTTTAATAATAGTTTTATTTGTTGGAAAAAGTCATTTTTTTAGTTTGAGGTTATATCAGTAGAGAGAACCTCCTCAATTTAAAGCTTTCCGATATTTAAAAAATTTTTCTAACTTTATTTTAAATTCTTTTCTTCCTTAATAAGTTTCTTTTATCATTGTTTGACTGGTTATTATAGAATTTTTTTAATTTAATAATCATGTTTAAATATCATTTTATCAAAAAAATAAATTTTTTTCTTATAATTTCTTATTCTTAAAAAAAATGGCACTTTATTATTATTATTATTATTATTTCTTTTGTATTTTTAAACCATTTTGCTAATGCTAATCACTTTTTGAAGATTTTTATTTTATTTGCTTCTAATATTTTTTTTTATGTTGTAGATTCTCTTCTCTTTACGCAAAGTATTTCAAGTTATTTTATACCTATAATTTTGGTTTTGAAATGAATAATGAAAATGTTTATTTTAATTGATAATTTTGAAAGTAATTAATACATTTTGAAAAATGTATTACTTTTTTTATTGATTTTCTTATTTAATTTGATAACTTAAGGGCAATTTTTTTTCTCTGATTGCTTTTTGATTAACTCGTTTTTTATAATAATTTATTCAATTTTCTTTATATTTTGTCTATTTTTTCGCAAGTTTATTTATCCTTTCATAAAATTTTGAGATTCTAAGATTTTTTAAATAAATTATTGTCGTTAAAATTAAGTAGTTTAAAAATTTGTTTCTTTTATTTTTTAAATTTATTTACATATTTCTTTTTAAACTTTCTTAAATTTGTGAATAGTTTTCTAAATTTTTTTCATTCTCAAAGGAATTTGTCATTCTGTTTATACAATTTTTACATTTTCTTATTTTATTCTTACTATTTTTTTATTTGTAGTTCATTTTTCGCTATTTTTACGTTTTTTCTAATTTTTTCACAGTTTGTTAAACTTTTTTTTTAAGATTTTCTCCCATTTTTCAATATACTGCTTTGTTTCTTTTTCTGTTTTTTTTTATTTTACCTCTTTAAATATTATTTAATTTAAATTTACTAATAATCCAGTAGTAATTTTTTCAGCATTTTCAGCTATTCAAATTGTATTACTTTCAATTTTCAGTCGACTCAAATTCATTCTTTTTTCCTTTAAATATTCATTATTATCACTGTAAAGTTTGTTATTAACTTTTTCAATTTATTCAAAGATTAAAATGTCAATTAATTTGAATATTAACAATAACCTTTTCCTGTTTCTTAGAAATTTTTTATGAAATTTCACTTTTTTGAAACTGTTTAATTTTTTCCGTACAAGAAATTCCTTACTTTTTTAAAAAATGTATTCAGTATTTTGTATTTTTTAAAAATTACTTTATTTTTCTTGGTTTTTAACAAATTCTTTTCTTCTCTTTTAGTATTTTGTTTTGTTATTTCTTTTTTAGATTTTCTCTAATTTCTTCTCTGTTCATGCTTAAAGGGTAAATCTTTTCGGTTCTTTAAGGGAATTTGATGAAATATGACGTCACTGGCGAAGACAAAATTTGTACGTGAACTTTCTCTTGAACTAATAAATATTCTGACACCAAACTTTGTAGAACTACAAAAAATATCATTAAAAATGTCTGTCTGACCTAAAATTGTTTGAATTTTGCTTATTTAAAAATTATTTTTTAATTTCCGAAATTCAGCGATTTTCTTAAAAATTTAATTTCATGGCAAAACTCAAACAAATTTAGGTCAGAGAGAACTTTTTAATTTTTTTAATCTCCTTAAAGATTTTCTTGTCTTTTTCCGTTATTTAACAAATTTTCTCTTTTGAACTCGTTTTTTAAATTCTAAAGTAGTTCCATTTCTTTATTTTTTTCTTTTCTGATAAAGCCATTTTTTCCTAGATTAAAACATGATTTTTAAAATTATTCCCATTTTTACTTCGCGAGAAGGGATAACGTAAAATATTATCTTTAATTTTCTGATTGTTTTTAGATTCGCTCATCTTTTTGTAAATTTATTCAAATTGTTTTCTACATTTTGAGTATTTCTTCTTAATTTTACCAACTCGTTTCTGAAATTTTTATATTCTCTTGATGTTTCTAACGTTATCAATAATGTTTGGATTATTTTAAAAAATGGACTTTTTTATTTTTAATGATTTTTTCATGTATATTGTAGACTTTTTATTCATATTTTTTTATTGTTTATTTTATTTTCGTTACTCCTTATTTTTAAGTAAATTTTTACCAAATTTTATTTTCCTTTTTTTTTACATTTTTTGTAATTTTTTCAGTTTGTTAAATTCTCTTGAAAGATTATCTTCATTTTCTCATATATTTTTTTATTATTTTTCATTGCATGTTTTTAGTTTTTTCTTTATTGTATTAAAAGTTTTGATTTCTTAAATTTTCTTAGTTTATCAAAAAATTTTAATTTGTTATTTATATATTTAATTAATTTTCAAAACTTATCATAATTTTTCTATTTTTATAAACGCTTTTATGTATTTTTATTTTCTTAAACTCTCTTTTGAAATTGTTTAATTTGTATCTTACAACTTCTTCTTTTTTCTAATTTTTTAAAGAAAACTTGTATTTGTTACAGTTTGTTAGATTTATTCAAAAAAATTTCTTCATTTTCTTTCTTTTTACTTCATTTTTTATTCTTTCAAAATGTTTTTTTTATCATTTTTTGAATTTGATCATCATTTTTCTATTTCTTAGAAATATTTTCCCTTTTTTATTAATTGTTTCATTTCTATCCTTTAATTCCAATTTTCTTAAAAACATGTATTCGATACTTTTATCTACATTTTCCTCGACATTTTCTTTCATAATTATTTTATTTTTATCACTTTTTGAAGATTTTTGTTTGTAGTAAAATTTAATCGTTTTTCACCGATTTTCTTAATGCTTTAGTAGACTCTTATCTTTCTACATTTTTTTTACATTATTATCTATTTTTTTTAGTAGTTTTTTCTATTCCTCTTATTTTTGCGTTCATACGGTCTTTTTTTTCTATTTTCTCATCTATTAATAATTTGTTTGATTTTGATTCAACGTAACTTTTTCTTTGAAATTGTCTCTATCTTCTTAATAAACTTCCCAATGCTTGCAGATTTTTTAACAGCTTTGCTGTATTTTTTTTCTTGAAATTCTTACTCAAACAAAGTTTCTAGTTTTTTTTTTTTTTTAAGATAAAACTGCCGTTTATTAAATGTTTAAAACCCCTCGTCCTAACATTTCTTTTCTTAATATTTAAATAATCAATTTTATCAACCATTGAAAGAGGAAATCCGAGAAAATTGAAATCAGGGTGGCCGCAAATTTCCATTTTTAAAAATCCATGACTTTTCCCTGACTAAAAATTTTTTTTTAATTATTTTAAATCTTGCTATGTATGACAAAAATTCTATATTATTTTTAATTGTTTGCACATTTCTAATTTCACATATATTTTTTACAATTATTTAAAGTTACAAAATTTTTGAATTTTTATTTGAGAAAAATTTGGGAAAAATTTCTCTGACTTTTCTAGATTTTTTTAAAAAATCCCTGACTTTTCCCTGACTTGCGGACACCCTGTAAAATTGGTTATTCGCTGGACACCCAAATTATCATGAAAATTAAATTTTCAAAATTGCATTTCCTATTTTAATCTGTTGAATCAGGGTGTCTACTAACCGGGAAAATCGGGAAAACCGGGAATTTAAATTGACCGGGAAAAACCGGGAATTTTCCGTCAAACCGGGAATTTTTTTCTGGGATAAGAAATTCTTTTCAATTTTCACTTATTTTCTTCAATTTCCAATTATTTTCTACAATTCTCAATTATTTTCTTCCATTTTGAATTATTTTCATTAATTTCAAATTATTTCTTAATTTCTCAAGTATTTTCTTTGATTTTCTACTATTTTCTTTAATTGCCAATTATTTTTTTCAATTTTCAATTATTTTCATCAATTTCTAATTAATTTCTTTAATTCTGAAATATTTTCTACGATTTTCAATTATTTTGATCAATTTTTAATTATTTTCTTCAACTATAAATTTTTTTTTTGAATTGCCAATTATTTGATTCAATTTTTAATTATGTTATTCAATTTCCAATTATTTTCTACAATTCTCAATTATTTTCTTCCATTTTGAATTATTTTCATTAATTTCAAATTATTTCTTAATTTCTTTGATTTTCTACTATTTTCTTCAATTGCCAATTATTTTCTTCAATTTTCATCTATTTTCATCAATTTCTAATTAATTTTTTTAATTCTGAAATATTTTCTACGATTTTCAATTATTTTGATCAATTTTTAATTATTTTCTTCAACTATAATTTTTTTTTTTGGATTGCCAATTATTTGATTCAATTTTTAATTATGTTATTCAATTTCCAATTATTTTCTACAATTCTCAATTATTTTCTTCAGATCTCAACTATTTCTTTCAATTTTTAATTATTTAATTTAATATTCAATAATTCTCGACTTTTTTCAACTATTTTTTTCAATTATCATTGATTTATTTCACATCTCAATAACTCCTCCATTTTTCAATTATTTTCTTCTATAATCAATAATTCTCGGCTTTTTTCAATATTTTTTTCCAATTATCAATTATGTTTTTCAAACTTGAATTCAATTCATCAATTATTATTCAACAATTTTCATAAAATCACATTTTCTTCAATTTCAAATTATTTTGTACAATTTTTAATTAATTTCTTCAAATTACAATTACAACTCTAGGCTTTTTACAATGATTTTTTTTTAATTCTCAATTATTTTCTTCAAATTCCAATTTTTTTCTTAAATTTCAATTATTTTCTTCAATTTCCAATTATTTTTTCATATTTCTTTCAGTTTCTCAATTTCTTTCAATTTTCAATTTCTTCTCAATTTTCTTCAATATTTAACAATTCTCAGCTTTTTTAAATTATGTTTTTCTTTCAATTTTTATTCAAATGAAAAATTTTTAAATTATTTTCATCAATTCGCAATTATTTCCGTCGATTTCTAAATTTTTCTGCAGTTTCCAAATATTGTATTTAATTTTTAAGTACTTCATCAATTTTTAATTATTTTCTTCAATTTTTGATTATTTTCTTTAATTTTTAATTATTTTGTTCAATTTTCAATTGTTTGTTTTAATATTCAGTAATCTCGACTTTTTTGAACTATTTTTTTTCAATTATCAGTTATTTGTTTTATGTTTCAAAACTTCCTTCAATTTGCAATAATTTTCTTGTATTTTCAATTTAATTGTTCATTGTTCCATTATTTTTTTCAATTCCCAATTAATTTCTTTAAATAACAATTCTATTCTTAAATAATTCCTGGCATTTTCCATTTTATGTTTTTTATTATAAATTATTTTCTTCTTTATTCAATCCAATTGTTGAGTTATTTTCTTTAATTCTCAATTATTGTAATCGAATTTCAATTTTATTTTTCAATTTTCAATTGATTTTTTTTTAATATTCAATAATTCTGTGTTTTTCTGATTTCAATTTCATTTTTTAATTTTCAATTTATTTCTTCAATTTTAAATTATTAACTTAAATTTTAAATTATTTTTTTTTTGATTTTCTATCTAATTGAGCAATTTTCAATTATATTCTTTGAATTTAATAACCATTGTTCAATTTTTTCAATTATTGTTGAATTGTAGATTAATATTTCGTTTTTTTTTTTATTTTGTTTCTAATTGTCAAATATTTTTGTCATTGTTCAATTATTTCTTTCCATTATTAATTATTTCTTTTTATTATTAATTGTTTCTTTCAATTCTTAATTATTATTTTTTGTAAAGTTTAATATTTAATTCTTCAATTCTTAATTATTTTCTTCGAATTTCAATTATTTTCTTCAATTTTCAACTGTTATCTTCCATTTTTGTAGCCATTTGTAGGTCTATTTATACTTAAAATAAATTTTAAGTTAACAAGAGATAAAACCGGGAATTTTGTGGGACGAAATTAGTAGACACCCTGGTTGAATTTTTATTTTTGTAGATCGTCAGGAAAGAGATTTCTCGCTGGATGTCTGGCCGGCGTGACATCCCAGGGGATGACATATCCGTTGGATCTGGCAAGGGCAAGGATGGCGGTGACGCACAAGGATGAGTACAAAACCCTGCGACAGGTCTTTGGTCGGATCTACAGGCAGGAGGGTATTTCAGCTTTTTACCGAGGCTTCACTGCAACAATACTTGGGGTCATTCCATACGCGGGCTGCAGTTTCTTCACCTACGATACCTTGAAGAATCTATTGGCTGGTGAGTCAGTTCTTTCGAAAATTCGCTTCAGGCTACGAGACATATGCATTGCTTGAGAAAAATAACAACATTGATTGTTCAATAAATGACATAAAAATAGATATTTGTGATACAAGTACGTAAATCATCTTGGTTACGTACGTGTATCAAACACTATTTTTTGTAATATCCATACTTGTAAAGTTGAATCTGCAAATTTTTATAAGATAAATCTTACAGCTTAACCTGTCACGTTAAAAATTTAAAAAACAAACGAAAATTAAAATTTTGACTTGGAAGTGTCACTATTACCATACACGTAATTACGTGTAATTTTGACTTCTTTACGTAAATAATCGGTAAAATAATAATAAACTTTTTAAAAATTATAGTATTTGTAGAAAACCGCGATATTAAACATGTCACTTTGAATAAAACCGAGCTGAAGATTTTCGTCTTGAGCTGTCACCACTTAAAGTAAAAATTAACTTAAATAATAAATAAAAATAATAAATAAATATATAATAATAGAATTAAAATAAATAAATTAAATTAATAAGGAAATAATAAAAATAAATTTTAAGACAGTAATAGAGGTATAAATACAGATTGGAGTTTTAGAAATAGGATAGATTTATAAAAGTAGAATGTTTATATATTGTTAACGCCAGTTATTCTTCTAGTTGACTTTTAACAGTGACACTATGCGTGCTCGATAATTAAATTTATTATAACGTAAAAATGTCTAAAGATTTTGAAATAAAAAAAAAATTAATGAAGATTCAGTCGATATTATTCAGAACAAAAATAAAAATACTATTTATTTTTCCGATGAGAAATATTTGAAAATATTAGAGGAAGTGTGCAGCTGCAAACAATAATAATAACATTAAAAATAAACATGAGAGATAATAAATATAAACGCCAAAAATACACAAATATTATACGTCTACCAGGGTGTCTACTAACCGGGAAAAACCGGGAATTAACCATGAATTTTCCGTCAAACCGGGAATTTTCTTTCTGGGCTAACAAATTTGACTAATATATCAATTTTTTTTATAAATAAAGATAATAACTTTATGCATTTTGAACCAATCTGATTATGCGTTTAAATTTTGTGTAATTATGCATAATAGTTTTTATAATTATGGGCAATTTTATTGTGTACTTTCAATTATCAATTATTTTCATCATATTTCAATCATTTTCTTCGATATTCAATAATTCTCGGCTTTTTTCAATATTTTTTTTTCAATTATCCATTACGTTATTGAAGCTTCAATTCAATTCTTCAATTATTCAACTATTTTCAGAAGTTCACAATTATTTTATTCAACTGACAATTATTCTTTTTAATTTTTAATTATTTTCTTCAATTTCCAATTATTTTCAACAATTCTCAATTATTTTTTTCCATTTTGAATTATTTTTCATTAATTTCACATTATTTCGTCATTTTTCAATTATTTTCTTCCATTTTGAATTATTTTTCATTAAATTCAAATTATTTCTTCGATTTTCTACTATTTTCTTCAATTGTTAATTATTTTCTTCAATTGCTAATTATTTTCTTCAATTTTCAATTATTTTTATCAATTTTCAATTATTTTAATCAATTTTTAATTATTTTCTTCAACTCTAAATTATTTTTTCCAATTGCTAATTATTTGATACAATTTTCAATTATTCCCTTCAGTTTTCAATTATTTTCATCAATTTTTAATTATTTTCTTCAGATCTCAATTATTTCCTTCAATTTTTAATTATTTAATTTAATATCCAATAATTCTCGACTTTTTCCAACTATTTTTTTCAATTATCATTTATTTATTTCAAATCTCAATAACTCCTCCAATTTTCAATTATTTTCTTCCATAATCAATAATTCTCGGCTTTTTTCAATTTTTTTTTTCAATTATCAATTATGTTTTTGAAACTTCAATTCAATTCATCAATTATTATTCAACAATTTTCATAAAATCACATTTTCTTCAATTTCAAATTATTTTCTACAATTTTTAATTAATTTCTTCAAATTACAATTACATTCTTCATTTTTTATTGTTTTCTTCAAATTCTATAATTCCTGGATTGTTCAATTTCTTTTTTCTTCAATTATCAGTTATTTTCTTCTACTTTCAATCCCATTTTTCAATTCTTGAATTATTTTCTTTAATTCTCAATTATAATTTTTGACATTCAATTCCATTCTTTAATTTTCAGTAGTTTTTTTCAATATTCTATAACTCTGGGTTTTTTCCAATGATTTTTTTTAAATTCTCAATTATTTTCTTCAATTTACAAGTTTTTTTCTTAATTTTCAGTTATTTTCTTCAAATTCTAATTATTTTTTCATATTTCTTTCAATTTTCAATTTCTTCTCAATTTTCTTCAATATTCAACAATTCTCAGCTTTTTTAAATTATGTTTTTCTTTCAATTTTAATGTAAATTGATAATTTTTAAATTATTTTCACCAATTCGCAATTATTTCCGTCGATTTAAAAATTTTTCGGCTGTTTTAAATTACTGTCTTTAATTTTTAAGTAAATTTCTAAAATTTTCAATTATTTTCTTTAATTTTCAATTTATTTCTTTTATTTTTAATTATTTTGTTCAATTTTCAATTGTTTGTTGCAATATTCAGTAATCTCGACTTTTTTCAATTTTTTTTTTCAATTTTTTTTTTTCAATTATCAGTTATTTATTTCGTGTTTCAAAACCTCCTTCAATTTTCAATAATTTTCTTCTATTTTCAATTTAATTGTTCAATTATTTTTTTCAATTCTCAATTAATTTTCTTTAATTCTTAATTATTGTGTTTGAATTTCAATTTTATTTCTCAATTTTCAATTGTTTTTTTGTAATATTCAATAATTCTGTGTTTTTCTGATTTTAATTTCATTATTTAATTTTCAATTTATTTTTTCAATTTTGAATTATTATCTTAAATTTTAAATTTTTTTTTTTTTTTTCTATCTAGTTGACCAATTTTTAATTATATTCTTTGAATTAAATTTGAAATTTGAATTTGAAACCATTGTTCAATTTTTTCAAGTATTGTTCAATTGTCGATTAATATTTCCTTTTTTTTTTAATCTTGTTTCTAATTGTCAAATATCTTTGTCATTGTTCAATATTATTTCTTTCAATTATTAATTATTTCTTTTCATTATTAATTGTTTTTTTAATTCTTAATTGTTAGTTTTTGTAAAGTTTAATATTTAATTCTTCAATTCTCAATTATTTTCTTTGAATTTCAATTATTTTCTTCAATTATCAACTGTTATCTTCAGTTTTTGTAGCCATTTGTTGGTCTATTTATACTTAAAATCATTTTTAAGTTAACAGGAGAAAAAACCGGGAAAAATAGGAATAAAAACCGGGAAATGACCGGGAATTTTGTGGGACGAAATTAGTAGACACCAAGAGACACCCTGGTCTGCGCAGTCAGAATAATGTGTCAAATAACTATTCGACGCATGCGCAGTTGTAACTGTGTGTAAGGTTACTAATCTGCGCATGCGCAGTAGCAACTATGCGTAAAGTGATTTACTTTACACATAGTTTAAAAATGCCTCACTTCACGTATAGTTTAATCTGCGTGCAATTCAACTTTACAGGTGGGTATTACAAAAAAAATTTTTTTTTTACTGAAGTATCTGTGCAATGTCTTGTATCAAGTAAAATACTGTGACAAGTACCGTTTCACGGTCAAGGCCTTACTTACTACTTTGATAGAGACGCTTGTGCACAGTCCATGACATCTTTTAAGTGTATACTTCATATTGGATGATGACGTGTCGGTAAACAGTGTACACAACGAATAGTCCTGGATTGATGGCGCTTTCTGGACTGGCGTGCGGAGCGGTTGCAGGGGTCGTTGGCCAGACGAGCAGCTATCCTCTGGACATCGTGCGCAGAAGGATACAGACCTCGGCTGTCAAGGGTCAACACTATCGGACTGTTATTAAAACTGCGACGAAGATTTACACGTAAGAATATT
The DNA here is from genome assembly GCA_037103525.1 of Ganaspis brasiliensis. Classification (NCBI taxonomy): domain Eukaryota; kingdom Metazoa; phylum Arthropoda; class Insecta; order Hymenoptera; family Figitidae; genus Ganaspis; species Ganaspis brasiliensis. The sequence goes on from JAZKLR010000492.1 coordinate 2,419,236, forward strand.
TTTTTCCGTTGCATGAATACCTTCTGACAGCAGTTAAAAGCGGAATTTTTGTAGTCTGCTATTCAACAGAATTTGTATAGGGTATATGTACCAATTACTGCGGTGTGAAGTCGAAGTCTGATAAAAGATTGGAAAAGAAGATAAATATCTGGCTGATTTTATAAGCACACTTATTATTATCTATTGAAGAAGAAACCACTAATTAAAATATTAAAAGATATTATTTATTCTTAAAAATAACAAATTAGAAAAAATACTCTGTGCTGGTATTACTGCGGGTCTACACCAATTACTGTCTACATGACTGGGTCGAAAATAACGTATATTTGAAGATTAGGTTGTCAGCAGTAATAGAAACACGTGCATGTTTCAATTATTGCAGTAGGTTGTAATTTAATTTTCAGGGTTGGTTGCCACAGGTTAGGGAAATCAGGGAAAAACTAATTAATATTTGCAATCTGAAAAATATTTATCTTTCACAATTTTTAAGTAAATATACAAAAAATTAGTTTTAAAAACTCAAAAAAGTCAGAAAAAAAAATTGTCTGTAAATCAGGGAAAAGTCAGGTAAAATTGTAATAAAATATTTGTGACAATCCTGAACTGGAATAATTAAATAATTAATAATTTGAATTTACATCTTTATTAGCAATTGCATCGAGTAAGGTTTTAAATAATTTTTTCAATTAATTTTAATTAATTTTAAACTCTTAAAAAAGGGCATAATACCTTTTAAAAAAACTGCAGTAATTGGTGCATTCGCAGTAATAGGTACATCTACCCTATAACCAACTTTCCAATTAACAGGCCTCGGATCGGACTTTAAAGATGTTTAACCCATTGACATAACCTCAAATTAAAAAATGGTTTTTCACATAAAACAAAAATATTATTAAAATTGATTTCACTCAATTTTGAAAGACACAGTTATACTTTTTTTAAAAAAAGAAATTAGGTTGATCCAAAAATTTGTTACTAAATATTTTTTAAACGAAATCCAACGAACAGACTTGTAGAGAATGTTTCAAAGATTAAAATAAGCTATTATTTGTCAAAATTGAAAATTATAATTTTATTCACAAACTTTAAAGAAAAAGCACAAAATGTTAAATAATTATTATTTGATAACAAATTTGGTCTAAACTTCACTTTTTTTAATAACTGGGTCTTTCGAAATTGGGTGAAATTAATTTTAATAATATTTTTATTTATGTGGAAAATCATTTTCTAGGTTTAGGTTATGTCAATGAGTTAAACATCCTTAAGGCACAAACGAAATTGGTTTTATTCTTCATAATATAAATTATGAATTATGAAGTAAACACATTTTTCTTATCAATTATTGCTATTAGGTATTAATTAAACATTAATTTTTTAAAAATAATGGATAAAAATAAATTTAAAAAGTTTCTTTAAAAATATTTCAGTATTCAACTTCGATAAATTGTCAAGATTTAAAAAAAAAATTGTAAGTTGCTTTTTTCTTAAAAATTATTACTGAGGTCTGATTGTTGCAAATCATTCAAATTCCAGTTACATTTTTAAGTTAAAATCATTAAAAACTTTCAAGATAGTTTATTATAATTATATAATTACAATGCTTAAAAAATTACAGTCAAATAATTACCAAAAAATTTTAATTAAAAATATTTTCGAGATTTAAATTCATAAAATGTAAAAAAATAAATTTTACAAACAGATTATTAAAACTTACAAAAAATTAGTTTTTTTAAGTCCTTCATTGTGAAGTAAGTAGGTTTTGCAAGATTTCAGTAATTTTTCAGAAATTCAGTAAAATTTTCTAGTTAAAATCATGAAACACTTTGAAAGTCACTGTTTGAAAAATGTGTTTATCATTTTTAAACTTATTTCTTATTTAATTCTTGAAAAATTGTCAAGTCAAATAAATTTAAAAAATTGTAAGTTACAAAGTTCTCAACATTTGGAAAAAAATGTTTAAATAATTCACAACAAAATTGTTTCTTTTTTTCTATTTTTTTTTTTTTTTTTTTTTTGAAATTTAAAATAAAACTTGTTTTTAGTGGGTTTAAAACTATCTGAATTTGGAAAAAAATGGGCCCAGTGATGAAGTAGTTTTCTCAATTTATTTTTGAAACATAGTAAAAATAGTGTAAACTACAGTGTCTTTTTTCATTCATTTATTATGAAATAATAAAGACTTTTTTATGCTCTTGGTCAGATATAAATGGCAATTTTCCAAAGAATTTTTAAAATTTATCTGTAAACAGTAGTTGTACAATCTTTTTCTTAACATGTTTCTAACATGATTTGAAAAAATGCAAAAAGTTTAAATATTATAATAAAGAAAAAAATTTATTTTTTTAATGATAAGAAATCAATCATTCCAAATTTTTTTGAAAGAATTTCAATATTTTTGTTCTCACTTCAGTTTCTTGCAAAATGTAAGGGAAAATTGTGCAACAGTATTAATAAATTTTTTTAATTCTATGGAAAAGTATTTTTTAAATCAGACCAACATGATATTTAGTTTATAAATGGCAATTTAGGTAAATGGAAATTCTGCCATTTAAAAATTATTATTGAAAAAATTTCTTCTGATGGTATATTTAAGTTCTAGTAGTATTAACTAATTAGTCTGGTTATTTCAATCAAAGTTCTCCTTAATCTGGGCGGAATAAAAAGAATTCAGGACATATCTAAAAATTTGAAATATACCCTAATTATATATTTTTTTTAGAGATTATAATATTTTGAAGAAAAGAAAAAAAATTTAAACTGTGTAACCTAGTTTTTTAAAAGACAACTTAATAGAAAAAATCATTTTGCCATTTAATATTATCAATTATTAATACAATTAATTTTGTAAACAATTATTTTCTCTGTTTTCAGGGAGGAGGGAATAATGGCTTTCTTTAAAGGTTTAAGTATGAACTGGGTAAAAGGTCCTGTGGCTGTGGGAATCAGTTTTACTACTTATGATGTGATTCGTGATATACTTAGAAAAATCTACTGTTGATTTCAATCTGTTATCTCCTCAACTTGTTTTTTTTTTCTCTAATAAAAAAGTGAATTGAGGTTACAAAATTTAAGTTCTAGATGAACATTCAGTTCTATTTCTACATAGAATATATATATAAATAATTGGAGGCGAGTAGCCTCATGTATATATTTTTGAAAATTTCTGTAAAAAAATTTGTTTATCTATACATTTTATCTTCAAGTGATAGAAATTTTCTAACGAAAATAAAAAAAAAAAGATAGAACCTTTTAGAGTGAATTTTACGGTTGTTCTTAAATTCAGAGAACATCTTACAATATTTAAGCGTTAAAAATTTTGTATATATACACTATAAATCAACACTAAGTAAAATGAACTTAGTATATTTATTATTAATTCGTTATATTGGTGATTATTCTTTTATTTTTAAATTTAAACGAGTATTTTGTTAAGTCAATAACTATTCTTATATGTTATTTCTTTTTGAAAAATCTCGCCTATATTTTATCTTACCTATAAAATATTTTTATTTCTGTTTATCAGCTTAATCAAAACGTTATCTTTTTCACAGTACAATTCAATGTGTCTATATTATTCAAATGAGACTTCTTACTGACAATATCTTGCTATTGCACAATTCGTTTAATAATAATATAACTGTTGGTGACTGGAAATAATTTTTCTAATGAATATGTTTGCTAGCGTTTTCCATCAGACGTTAATAATGAATTATAAAATTTAAATATGTTTTAAATATACTGTCATAAGTGAGCTGAAGTTTTTAATTTTAATTGATGTATATATAAAAATGAATGAAACTGTTAAATTTAATACCATCATGAAAATACGTGAAAATAAATGGCTTATTAAATATGAAGATTGTTTTATTTAATTCTGCAAAAGTCTTAAAATACAGTACGTAATAAAAACCATTGTCGTTCCAAGATATGTTTAAACAGTGTTGGCTTAATCCAAAGAAAAAGGAACCTTACATTCCAGGATATCTACAAAATAGACTCAAAATTAAACGAACAAATCTCAAGTTTTGTCAAATATTTAATATTCAATTAAAAATCTAAAATCAAGATCAAAAAAATGTATAATTTATGCAAAAAAAAATCATAAATTTTTACAATAATAAAGTTTGTTTTAGAAAATGAATATAAACTATTTTCAAATTAATAAATAAATATAAGAGATTTTTGTTTAGAATTTTTGTTTTCTTTTTCAGAGTATTTGTACATTTTATCACCTGAAAATGTTTGTCAATTAATCAGTTCTGAAAAATCAGATTAATCTTACTTAGGCTTAGTTTCCTGGTCATTGACGTATCTTATATAAATTTCTTGTTCATCAGAACCACCTGGTGGAATTTCCGCTTCATTCAAATATGAAATGCCAATCGCAAGAACAGTTCCGTCTTGACTGAAACTAAGAGCAGCTACTCCCGCATTATATCTATGGAATTGACATAATCGTTTTTTGTTAAAACCGTCCCATATATTCACATATCCATCAGAACCACCTGTTGCAAATGTATTATATACAGAATGAAAACTTATGGCATTGACAGGATAAATATGCTCAACATTATTTTCTTTTATCCTATGACACTTGAAAGCGTATTTCTTCTTTTGAGCTTCTGGTGTTGTGTCTAGATATTCAACGGCAACTCGACCTTCAATACTGCTTAAAACGTAACCCTGAAAAAAGTATAAAATTGAAGTCAATTAACAATTATAATTTATCTTAAAAAAAGTACCTTTATTTTTAAAACAAGATCTGATTGTGCTTATAAATTAAAATCATTAAAAATTTGCATGCAATAATTTTAGAATTGAGTAAAATTGGGTTAATTGTAAATTAATAAAGTAAATTATCAATTTTCTAAATACTCTACCTGTTCGTTAGGGAATCCTTTGATACACCTTGTCTGATATTTTAAACTGCTTTCACGACGTTGGAACATACCAGCCATATTCCTTAAATCCCATATGCACACTTTTCGTTTAGCTGTACCAACTACAAATTTGTCTCCACATACTGATAAAGCAAGAACTACATCAGGTTGAAGATAACTTCCTACACATGTTGGACTTCTTGGATCCCAAAGTTTTACGGCCGCATCCCAACCTCCAGTTAAAATTGCATTCACTGCCGCACAATATTCTACTTTTCTAATTGGTTTCTCATGTGCTCCCATTACGGATTCTAGAAAATTAGACATTTGATTTAAAGTGAAATTTAATTTATAATTTTGAAGTTTGAAATTTTTTGGTCAACGATTGACTAATCAGATAACAGGGTTGCTACGCTTTAAAAATTTCCAGATTCCATGACTTTTCCAGGTTTTTCAGACCATTTTTCATCAAATTCCATGAACAAATACAAAATAAAGTAGCAACATACAACAACAAACTTTGCGTTATTGTCAGTCATTTAAAACTATAAATTTTTGCAAATGCAATAAATAATGAAAATTATGAGAATAATTACAAAACTGAAGAAAATATGTGAAAAATGACGAAAATAATAATCAATTGAAAACCAAATTAAAAAATGGCTAGATTATGTACTACACAACCGAGGTCGAGTCCATACCAAGTGATCACACCAATTTCAGTCATATTGAGTAATATTTACGAAATTGATATTTTGGGTTCCTACCATGTGTAACAACACAATTTCTGTCCACTTATTTCAGAAAAAATTATTGAATTTTATTAAAGAGAAAGTATCTCAGAATGTGAAGAAAATTTATTATTTTTCAGATGGAGCAGCTGCTCAATACAAATATAAAAAAAATTTTATAAATTTGACTTATCATATTGAGGACTTTGCTTCTGAAGCAGAATGGCACTTTTTTGCTACATCACATGGTAAGGGACCATGTGATGGCATTGGTGGCACTATCAAAAGATTAGCGGCTCAAGCAAGTTTACAACGACCATTAAACAATCAAATTGTTACTCCTCTTGACTTATACGAGTGGGCAAAATCCAGTTTAGAGAAAATTAATGTAGAATTTTGTAATTACGCAGAATATGAAGCTGAAAAACAATTGTTAAGTGAAAGATTTAATCAAGCTATGACCATTAAAGGTACACAAAAATTTCATTCCTTCGTACCCCTTGAGAATAAAATTGAAACAAAAATTTTTTCAAATTCTGTGCACAGCACAATTTGTAAAATAAAAAAATAAACATGACGATTAACTGTATTTATATTATGTAATAATATACATACATTTCGGTTACTACGGAACTACGCGTTGAGTAGCGGTGACACCGGTCTGCGCCGCGCTAGCATAACTTAATAATTTTTTTCTCAAAAACTATAATACATACCATCTTTTTCTTTGGCTTAAATTTTTAAGCACATTATAGGCTATGTTTATGAATTTTTTGAAAAAGATCGATGATATACTTTAGATTTTGTTTAAATAAATAATTTAATTTTTTTAATAAAAATTTAATTATAAACAATTTCTTAATTATTATAATTTTTCTTGAAAGAGTATTTAAATACGAGTAATTTAAAAAAAAATGATCTCAATTGCTTCAAAATTACAGAAGTTATGATAAAACAAAAAAAATAGTACTCAAAATTTTGAATTTGAATATTTTCGAAAATTTTTTGAATTTTTTAAAAATAATTAAAATTTATTTTTTTTACTCCTAAAGGAACCCAAAATATCAATTTCGTAAATATTACTCAATATGACTGAAATTGGTGTGATCACTTGGTATGGACTCGACCCGAACAAAAAAATTAAAAAGAATTTCTAGGACATAATTGAAAAATTTCGGAAAACAATTGGAAGTTGAAGAAAATTATTAATAATTGTAAAAAATAATTGAAAAATGACAATTGACAATTAAAAACAAAATTCGACAAATGATTAGATTAATAGACAACTGAAAAAAATTATTGAAAAAATTAAACAAGAAAAATTAAATTAAGAAATTAAGAACAAAGAAAAATTAAGAAAATTATAAGATCACAAGAATTAACAATTATAGGAATAATTGTTGGGAATAATTACAAATTGAACAACTGAATTGAAAATCGAAAAAAATTAAAGAATGAAATTTAAATTTAAAGAATATAATTAAAAATTTATTGCAATTTTTTATTAAAATTTAATTTTTTATTAAATTGAAAAAAATCATTTAAAAAGCTGAGAATTATGAAATATATAAGAAAATAATTTAAAACTAAAACAATGAAATTTAAATTTGAAGAATATAAATGAAAATTTAAGAATTAAATTCAAATTTGAAAAAATAACTGATAATTAAAAGAAGGTAAGAATTATTGAATACTGAATAAAATAATTAAATATTGAAGACTGCAATTTTAAATTAAAAATAATAATTGAGGAGTGAAGAAAATAATAAAAACTTATAGAATTAAATTAAAGATTAAGGAATTAAATTACAATTTCAAGAAAATAATAGACAAATGAAAAAACAAATTAGAAAACTGTCGAGAATAATTAACAACAGAATGAAATAATTTAAAAAATTAAAGAATACAGTACTCTCTCACTAAGTGCCCGCTCAGTAAGTAGCCGTTCCCCTTCACACATATTTTTACACACACATTATTTGCTCCCCACCATAGCAAACGCGATAAAATGAAAGTTAAGTTTAAATTAGCAACTTCAAGTGTTAGAAAAATGACAGATAATTAAATAACCAAAAATAGACGTAAACAAACCTAAGAGTAAACTCGATAAAGATTCTTTGCAAAGAATTAATAATTGTAGACAATAAAAAATTTGAATTTTAAAATAAAAGATAAAATTTATCGTTTATCAATTTTTAACTAAATTTATTATTTTATATGTAGTCTTCGTGGACGAGCCAATAATAAAAATTTTAACCCATCGAAATTTATGAGTTTCAGTGATAATAATTCTCTTTCTCTAAAAGAAGCCTATAAAAAATTGTGGAAGGAGTTAAAATTTCAAACATTACAATTTTCTTAAGAATACAGATGCTAAGCTGGTCAAAATTATATTCCTATATTTTTATGCTACAATTAATTTTAGATCTCTAAACTATATATTAAAAACATTACCAATATGAAAGGGTTAAAAGTTGACAAGTGATCCTCCTTAATTTTATTTTTCCTTATACTATTAATTTTTAGTAAACAAAGATATCTAAACATTTTTTAAATATTTTCTTGAGTCATTTTAAATTTACCGCGAACTATTTCGTTTTCGAATTTATTTACATTCAATTGTTTTGACATGAAATCTACATATAATGCAAAAGAGAGTGGGGGCTCTCGATAAGTAACCATTTTATTCCCCTACAGCCCCGTTTTCGGTCACTTAGTGAGAGAGTACTGTAATTATAAAATTCAAGAAAAATAATTGTAAATTTAAAAATTTGTAGAAAATAATTCAAAATTGCGGAAAAAAATTAATAATTGAAAGAAATAATTGAAAAATGACTCGAATAATAATTGGAGAAAAAATTAAACTAGGTGTGAATTCTGTCCATTTCATGGACACTTCGCTTCCAAGGAAGCAAAACAATTTGCTTCCTCATAGAGGAAGCAATAATTTTATAATATTTTAAATATTTGAAGTTAAGGGCATGTGATGGATTATGACGTCACTGGTATGGGCGAAATTTGTCCGTAACTTTTTTCTTCAAATATTGATTATTTTGTCATCAAACTTGGTAGAATTACTTAAAATGCCATTATGAAGGTCTCTCAGACCCGAGTTCGTTTAAATTTTGGCCCAAAATTAATTTTGGTAAATTTTCGAAAAATTGCAAAATTGTTTAAAAATAACTTTTTAGCCAAAATTTAAACAAACTCGAGTCTGAGAGACCTTCCTTATGACATTTTAAGTAATTTTACCAAGTTTCATGACAAAATATTCAATATTTTAAGAGAAAAGTTACGGACAAATTTTGCCTATACAAGTGACGTCATACTCCATCACATGCCCTTAATAAAAACAAAAATTAAAAAAACATGAATTATTTTGATTAAAAATATACTAAAACAATTTGATTAGTTAATTTCCAAAATCCCTAAATTGTATGTTTTGAAAACAATGAAATATTGTATTCTTAATAATGTGGTTTCTCTTTATTTAAGGGGAGTCACCTGAGAAATTTCAACCCATCGAAATATGTTACTTATCGGTGCAAATTTTTTTTCTGGGATTATTTTGGATGTAAAAGAATGACATATTATCAAGATTAAAAAAAAAAAAATTTCGAATAAAAAATTTTTTGAAAAAAAAAATTAAAAAATTTTTTTTTTTTGTTGAAAAAATTAAAAAATGTTAAAACCCATACGATATTTTGTTTGAAATCTTAAAAAAGGCATATAAAAAAATTGTCATTAAAAAAATATGAAAAATTGTACGAGGAGATAGATTTTTACAAAAAAAAAAAAAAAATTCAACAAAAAGATAAATCAATTATCTTGATTAATTATTTATTATCAATTATGTAATTTTTTATGTACTGAAATTATCAATTATCTTGATCAATTATTTATTATCAATTATGTAATTTTTTATGTACTGAAATCTCCTAATGGAGGTAAGGAATTTGTATCATTGTCAACATTGTCAACTTTATATGTTTTATGTTTTATAATTTCATAATTTCATAATTCATCTTTTGCAGATTTCTATTTGTTTTATATTGGAACATCTTTTAATTTTAATTTTTATTGACCTGAAGAGGACATGAATATGTTGAAACATGTAGTCAAATCAATCAATTAAATAAATAAACTAATAAGAACTTTAATTGAGGTATAAATTCGATATAAGGCCTCGTAAAAATTTCATACCAATAAAAAAAGCGAATTGTAAAAATTTAATATAAGTTTCATACCAAAAAGAAATTTTTTTAAAATTTTTTTTCAAATTTTTTTTTTTTTAATTATTTATAATATGGCATTCTTTTACATCAAAAATAGTCCCAGAAAAAAAATTGGCACCGATAAGTAACATATATTTCGATGGATTGAAATTTCTCAGGTGACTCCACTTAATGAACCAAATTTGATGATTTTCATTTCTCCCAAAAAATATGTTTTTTTCAGCCAATCAAACTAGGTGTGAATTCTGTCCATTTCATGGACACTTCGCTTCCAAGGAAGCAATAATTTAATACTATTTTAAATATTTTAAGTTAATAAAAACAAAAATAAAAAAAACATGAATTATTTTGATTAAAAAGATACTAAAACAATTTGATTAGTTAATTTCAAAAATCCTTAAATTGTATGTTTTGGAAACAATGAAATATTGTATTCTTAATAATGTTGTTTCTCTTTATTTAAGGGGAAATTTCAACCCATCGAAATATGTTACTTATCGGTGCAAATTTTTTTTCTGGGATTATCTTGGATGTAAAAGAATGACATATTATCAAGATTAAAAAAAAAATTAAAAAAATTTTTTTTTTTTGTTGAAAAAATTAAAAATGTTAAAACCCATACGATATTTTGTTTGATTTCTTAAAAAAGACATATAAAAAAATTGGCATTAAAAAAATTTGAAAAATTGTAGGAGATAAAATTTTACAAAAAAAAAAAAATTTCAACAAAAAAAAATTTTTTTTAAACTTTTTTTTCAAAATTTTTGTTGTTGTTAATTTTGATAATATGGCATTCTTTTACATCCAAAATAGTCCCAGAAAAAAAATTGACACCGATAAGTAACATAAATTTCGATGGGTTGAAATTTCTCAGGTGACTCCACTTAATGAACCAAATTTGATGATTTTCATTTCTCCCAAAAAATATGTTTTTTTCAGCCAATCAAAAAATGGCTTAAACAGACTTAAGGTACATGTTTAAAGCTTTAAAAATCCACTTAGAAATTTTATTTATGTCTATTTTTGGTGTTACTATAGCTATTTGAAAAAAACGGCTTTTTAAAAAAGTATCTTTACATTTCTTGAAATATTTAAAAAAATATTAAAGACACATTAATTTAAACTAGATATTCTTTTTCTACAGGTTCTGGCAATAAGTTTTAAAAAAAAAAGACGTCCCGATATGTTCATTAGGCTCTGAGCAATCAGCGTTTGAAAATCGCTCGGGTCCCGTAGACCCAATCTAGCAGTTACGTTAAATCCCGATAGTCTAGCAGTTGAGGGTTAATATTATTAGTAATATTATTATTATTATTATTATCATTATTTTACTAGGTGAAAATTATGTCCATTTCGTGGATATTTCGTTTCAAAGTTAGCAAACAAATTTGCTTTCTTATAGAAAAAGCAATATATTAATAATATAAAATTTAATTCGAGAAATTCTTTAAAAAAAGGAATTTTAAGTGCAAAAGATTGAAAAAACATCAATTAATTTACGAATTTTTGATCAATTATAAAAGTTATATAGGTCAATCGATTCGTTTTGAGATAAGGAATATGATTTTTTTATTCATTAAGTTGTATTTTTAGTTTGGAAAAAAATTTTGGCAAAAAACGATTTTTTCGATGAAAAAAGATGCTCAACAAAATTTGATTGGGTATTTTCAAAAATCCCTGTGTCCAAATTTAGATATTCACGAGCTTAAAAAGTTATCCAAATTTTATTGAAATCCGTTGAAGCGTGCTCGAGATATCCTGGCGACAAAAAACGCTATACACACACACGTACACACACACACACACACACACACACACACACACACACACACATACACACACACACACACACATACATCTGGACATTTGCTTAGGAATGAAAATTTACGCTTTTTAGATGAAAATGAGTCGATTAAGACTATTTTTTGAAAATCGAAAATCTTAACGATCACAAAGCTTCCTCTATGAGGAAGCAAAATTGAAGAAATAAATTAAAGATTTAAGAATTAAATTGAAATTGTAAGAAAATAATTGATAATTAAGAAAAAAATTGTTAAATGACGAAAATAATTAAAAATTAAGAAAAATACTTGACAATTGAAAAAGAAAGTAAAAAAAGTTCGAAAAATGTCGAGAATAATCGACAACAGATTAAAATTATTAAAAAAATTTAAGAATAATTATAAAATTGAAGGAGAATATTAAGTTGTCAATTAAAAGCTGAAGAAAATGATTAAAAAAATTTTAGAAAATAAGTGTAAACTGAAGAAGATAATTAAAGAATTGTATTGGAATTTCAAAAAAATGGTTCATAATTGAAAAAAGACGAGAATTATTGACCATTGAATAAAATAATTGAAAATTGAACAAAATAATTAAAAATAAAGGAAATAAATTGAAAATTAAAGAATTAAATTGAAATGTTAAGGAAATAATTGATCAGCTTTAATTAGTTCAGCTTCGAAACGTAAATGATTGAAAAAATTTATTTATAGATGTCCTTTTTGTTTGTCTTCTGTGTATAAAAAAATAATTGATAATAATTGAAAGAAAAATTACAAAATTACGAAAATAATTAAAGCTTAAAGAAAATAATTGAGAAATGAGGAGAATAATTGACAATTGTCAAAAGAATTCGAAAGCTGTCGAGAATAACACAGAAAATCAGTTGAAAATGACTAAATTGTCAATAATTTTTTACTGATTGATAGATGGAAATAATTTTTAATTTCAATAACAGCATAGAAAATTTCAATTATTATCTATTGATCAATCAGGTAAAAGTCATTGACAATTCAGCAGTTTCTTTTTAGCTTTTTAGGACAAATCTCTGAAACTTTTAACCTTAGTCTTCATACTTTTTACTTTAAAAAAAGCATCAAATCAAAATTAATGTTTATCAAATATTTGTTAATTGTTAACTGATAGATGCAAAATATTATTCAAACTTTACTTTGAATTATTAATATTTTTATCGTATTTTGCTATAATGAATTTCATTATTTCATTGTTTAGAGTGAGTCACTTCTGTTGTTTCTTTGATGCATTTTAATTTTTTATTCCAATTTTGTAATCAAATAAATCATTTTAAATTGTAAACTAGTTAAAAATATAATTATAAATTAAATAAAGAGTGCTTAAATAACTTATTTTATCATGTGATATATTTTTTGTTTTTAAAGTTGTTTCTCAGTTTTTGTATCGCTTTAGCTTTTATAAAATAAGTATTTAAACACTAAAAGAAATAATTTGAAACTAAAAGTAACTCTACATTGAAATTCAAATAACAAATCATTGCAGTTTATTTTTATATTCTTTTAAAGAAATTATACTACTCGTTATAAGTGATACTCGAGTAGTACGAGAAAAAATGTCGCCGGTCAAATAAGTTTTTTTTAACAAACGTCTCATCAAATCTGCTTCAAAATTATGACACAAACTAATTACAAAGTACTTAAAATTTGCCATGTAATTCTGTTTTTTTTAACTATTAATACCTTCTTTTTTTTAAAGTGGATATTCAAATTGTCGCTCGTTAAATAGTTGTCAAATTAAGGTTTTTCCACTCAATCTGAAGTTGCGCATTTATTTATTTATTTTATATCGATAATTATGAAATGGTTAAAAATTTTCAACAGTTAAAAAAACAAATAATAAAACCAAAAAAATGATTAAAAAGAAGACTGAAAAACAAGGAAAAAGAAACAAATAAAGAAGAAAATATTGTAAAGCAATTTATAATTGTTATTATTATTATTCAATTCAAAATAGTTTTTGTAAATTTACCAAAAAATTATATTTTAAATTTAAGATTTTCTCAAAACTAAGTAGTGTATAGCAAAAGTATATTTACTAATTTTAATATTTGTGTATAAAATATTTTTTTAGTTTTTTTACAGATCTATCGTCTTAGTATCTAATTTTTTACTATTTATAACGTATTAAAAAATCATACTCTTTTTTATTTAATACCTTTAATTTTAAAAATGAAATCCAAAAAAATAGAATTGAAATCTATTTGTGTTCAAGATGCAACAGCTTAAATATAAAATATGCGCTTGCAAATAAATAAAATAAAATAAATAAAATATGTGCTTTCAGAGATTTGCCCTTATAATTGTATAAAATTCATGTTACAATAGAAAATCTAGTTTTCTTTGTTTTCAATTGTCAAAAAACGTTGCGAAGTAAGCCATTGTTTTTTGTTTTATTTGTCTTCATTTCAAAAAAAAAATTTTACTTACTTATAGAGAAATACTTAAATAATTATAAAAATTACCTGTATTTGTGTTAATATCGTACATTTTTAAAGTATTTCCTAAACCGCCACTATAAGCGTGTACAGCATCCTAAAAAAAATAATCAATTAATAGTGAAAAATTGTTTAAAATAGCAACTGCGACAATCAAAATAAAATGCACATTACCTGAAATGCTACATCTAGTACTGGTAAATCATGATTATACTTTAATCTCATAGAATTTGCGTGAATATCGTATAATCGAACAGTGCTATCCCATGATGAAACAAGTAGAAATTGTGTTGAATTTGGACCAAATTCTACAGCGGAAATTGCGTCTGTAGGAAGATTTTTTAGTTTGAATTCTGTGCGAGACTCCATCGTTTTATGAAACTAAGAAATTTCTGAAAAAAGAAGAAAATCCACGTAGTAGTAAGCTGATGTATTTGTTTATAACCTATAAACACACTCTAACCTCCAAATTGAAAAACTCACTTATAAATCGATAAGTACTTATACTTAATCAGAAATTTTGGATTTTGTCACACAATAGATCGTTTTCTTAACAGTATAAAAGTATAAATGTGTAAAAAGTTGTAAGAAACATTTAAAAAACTTTCAAAACCGCACAATTTGTTTGTATATGTAAGCGATGTGACAAGTATGACAGGGATGTGAATGTGTATGTAAATCCGTGTTTAGTGTATGTGGTGTATATGAAGGGAAAAGTATGCATGTGTAATGAACATCAGCGCCTCTTTAGTCAGTTTTTGAAATCTTTTTCCCCTCTTTCATGTTTTTGTTGTTGCAACTTCAAATTTTCAATAATGTAAACGTAAACAAACGAATTTTATTTATTTACAAACGGGTCTGTCACATATCTTTGCGTAATTGTTATTGTTGTTCTGAATTTTATAAGGTAGATACTCTGGTAGAAATTTTGAAGGTATTTCTCACCAAAAACAAAATGTATGGGAAAAAAATTTAAGATTTGTAAAAAATTAAACACTTTTCAAATCGTCAGGTAACAGTTGGCATAAATATATTTTATGGTTTATATAATTAACTACAAACACAAAGTGAAGTTATACATAAAAGAAACTACGAGTTTTATAAAAAGTTTATAAATGTATAAAAAGAATTGTTTAAACAATTGATTAAATTACAAGTCTATGGTTAATGTTTTTCTTTATTTATTTCAGGCATAAAAAGTTATAAAAGAAGTTTAAAAGTTTTAGATTTTATTTTTAAAATACATAAGTTGTAAAATATATATAACAACAATAATCTTTTAAACGATTATTAATCGCCTTTCTCTAACTATTCTAAACATATGGAAAGTTGCTAAAAAAATTGCAATCCAGAAATTAGGTAAATAATAATATTTTAATCCATTGAAATTGTCAAGATTTTTAAATAAAAAAAAATGTCAAAATAATCGATTGAAGTTTAATTAAAATCTTAAAAATGAATTGAAATTTATATTGGTAATTTAAATTTTATTTTACTTTAATTTAGAATATTTGTATTAAAATTTTAATTAGGAAATGTTTTAGCCATTGAAACTTAGGATTTATTTTTTTTTACATTTAAATTAAAATGTGGATAGGGGATTGAAAGAATTAATTACAATTTTAAAGAAATATTATTTTAATAATTTCAATTTTCGAAAAATTAGAATTTAAATAAATTGAAAGTTAATAATTAAAACTTATGTACATTGAAGATAAAGTAAGTTGAAGTTTGGATAAATAATTGAAAAATTAATAAATTGTAATTTAGATAAATAAAAATTTAAATAGATCGAATGAAATTTAGATAAAATAAAATGTTCATAGAATTTTTGGTCAAACTAAATTTTGGACTGACTGAATTAAAAATGGATAAGAATCAGAATGTATTTAAATTTTAATCAATGAATATTTTGACAAATTAAAATTCCTGAATTCAAGCTTCACAGTGGCAATATGAAAAATATTTTAGGGAAATGGTAAATTAGAAAAAAATTGAAAATTTAGGAAATTAATTAAAAAATGATGAAAATAATTAAAAAATGGAAAAAACAATTAAAAGATTATAAAACTAATAAAAATTAAAAGAAAGAATTCAAATTTGAGATGAATAATTAAAGATTTAATAACTCAATTTAAAAATCATTTAAAAAATTAAAAATTGTTTCTTTCATTGCAAAATTATAGACACAACAGAAAATTGAAGACAATAATTGAAAATTGAGAAAATTGTTGAAAATTGAAAAAATTAATTGAAAAATAATACAAATAACTGAAATTTGAGATAAATAAATTAAAAAATGTAGAAAATTTAGGAATAAAAACTTTGCAAAACTAAAAATTGGAAAAAATATTTTTAAAATTATGGAAATAATTGAAAACTAAAGAAATTAAATAAAATTTATGAAAAATAAGTAATAAAATTACAACAACTAAAATTGAAATTTAATAAAATAACTGAAAAATGATAAACACAATGAAAAACAGATGATAAAAATTAGAATGTAAATAAATAAAAGCAAGTTTTGTAAATTAATTGAAAGATGATGAAAATATTTAATAAGTAGAAAAAATAATTTAAATTGAACAAAATAATTGAATTTAGATGAAAATCATTGATAGTTTATGAAATTAATGAAATAATTTATTTATTTTTATTTATTTATTAGAAACATACGGGACAAGCCCTTTCGTACATGAGTACTCCTACTAACTAAAAAATTACAAGCCGTAATTAATTTTTTACAATAGTGTCATAATGATACAAATAAGTATGAATTGTAGGAAGAAATTAAAAAATGATAAAAATAATTGTAAATTGAAGAAAATAATTGAAATCTGGGATGAAGGTATGAAAATTCAGAAAATCTATTGAACTTTAATTTAATAAATTAAAAATTGGAGAAAATAATTTAAAAATGATAGAAACAATTGAAGATTGAAAAAATAATAAAAATGTAAAGAAGATTGAAAATAATTGAAAATCTTTAGATACCTTGGCTTTAAATATATTTTCGTGAAAAATAGAAGATTTTAGGGTAAAATAAAAAAAATTATTGAAATCAATTTCACCAAATTTTGAAAGATCCAGTTGTAAATTTTTCAGAAAAAAATGAGGTTGAGCTAAAATTTGTTGTCAAATAATAATTATTTTACATTTTATGTTCTTTCTTTTAATCTAGTTAAAAAATCCTATAATTTTCAACCAATTTTGACAAATAGTATAGTTCATTTTTCTCGTTAAAACATTCTCTGCAATTTTTTTTTGTTAGCTTTTGTACAATACGTAAAAAACTAATTTTATTTGTTTAATAACTTTAAAAAAAAATATTCTTTACCAAAATCCAACAAAATAAAATTGTAGAGAATTTTCAACGAAAAAAATCAGCTATTTGTTAAAATTGAATGAAAATCACAGATTCTAACTAGATTTAAAGGAAAATCATATATAAAATGTTAAATAATTATTATTTAACAACATTAGTATTTAAACTAATTTCTTCTGAAAAATGTACAACTTCTTTCAAATATTTTTATTTGGTGGGAAAGCCATTTTTAGTTTGAGGTTATGTCAATTGAGAGAACCTCCCTAAGCTCAGAAATGTTAAAAAACAAAATTTTTCTTTATATTTAGAAAATCCGTTGTTTAGCCTTTCAAAAATTATATATAAAAGTTTTTACAATATTCAACTACTTTTTAAAATACTAAATCGACGGATTAATTGAAGGAGGCTTATTTTAGAATCTAAAATAGTACAGCTATTATTTCAAAGATAAATACAATTTTTAAAAAGTCAAAGTCAACTAAAAAAGAGTCGACATCAATAAACATTTTTTCCAATAATTTTTCTTAACTTTTAACATTTTCGGAAGGGAATTCAAGGATAGTGTTAAAGGAAGGATTAAACGACAAAAAATAGATGTAAATATAAGAAATATTTTATTTCCAATAAATATGCAATCGGACATAATTGATTTTTTTGATCCATGAAAAATTGTACGCATATGTCTTTTAATTTTGCAGCGTGTACGTAAAAAATGTGCATACATATGAATTAACAAAGTTGCATCTAGATATTATGTAGAAAAAAAAGGGAAGTTTTAAATAAAACAGCTAAACTATACTCTGCTTACTTAGCTCGCAATGGTTGCTCATTAGAAAATTCACTGAGCAGGAGGTCGCGAGACAAGTATACTAGTGTATCGTAATACTGACAGTAAAGAGATTACCGTACCATTAAACTTAAACTCACTGCTTTAATATCGCTTATAATTAACTAAACTTATTATTATACATGTACATTATACATACATATCATTTATGAATATATTTACTTCTACGCTGTGATTATTATAAGACTATTACATTTATTACAGTACAATATTTAAGTTGCGACTTAGTCGCATCACCTGTTTTTACTTTAAATTAATTAATTAATTAAAAAAAATAAGGATAACAAATTGAAAACTTCATTTCAAATTTATAATTAAAAATATAAACGTTCTGTCGAGTCGAATTATAAAATCATAACTACAATCCCGTAGAAACTCAACAACATAATAACTTTGAAGACTTAATTTTTTGACATTTATTAACGTAGACGAGAAATCTATAATTCTTGCAGATAGATTTTACATTTTACACTCATTTTATAAAATATCTTTTTTACAAAATTCTCAAGATTAATGATTTTTTTTTTTTTTTTCAGTAATATTGAACAGAAAAATTCTCTATTATTTACAGAAAAAATCTATAAAATATTTACAGGAAAAAATCTGTAATATGTACAGAAAAAAAATGAAATTGCCTGAGAATTTTATAAAATTTGTGAAATTTTAGACATTTTTAGTAAAATTTTATTATGAAACAAAAACACTATACACAGTATTGAACTATCTTTAGGAATTAAAGATATTTTATTCTCTGTTTTGCAACATAAATAACAGCTCTAACTAGACATTAAATAAATAATGGCACCTTTGTGCTCAGCTATCAAAAATATGTACAAAACTTGTGGAAAAGATTTCTATATAGTAAACGAAATATTATCGTTTTCGCCCTTTTTCAAGAAAAGGTGTGTGCGCGAACGAGAAGGAAGACTCGTAATATTTTATTCAATTGATCGTTGTTCAGGTGCTCCACTGATTCTTATATTAGACACACGTTCTCTCGACCAAGAAGTTTTGGCAGTGTTTGTCTGCGGTAGAAAAAGAATATGGTAAAAAATTCAAGATATCTTCTATGATTCTAAAATCGACAGTCACATCTGGGTCGAGAATTTTTAAGTTTTATTCCACAGAAAAAAAGCTGGTGACAAAAAAAGAAGGAATTATTTTATCGTTCATCATATTGATACGTATGAGAAAATAAAATTGGACTTTTTTTTTTAGACAAGATTTTTCCTTGGAATGAAACTTTCACCTGAGTAGCGACAAATTTAAATTCCAACCAACGTCAAAGGGACGCCCTTCTCGCTTTTATTTCATTTTCTGTACAAACCACATTTCTACACAATTTTAGCGAAAGAAATATTCAGAAACGGCGGATTATCAACGGAGAACAAAAAACTGTTCACACAGACTATTCCGTTTCTCTCTCTCTCTCTATTCAATATCTTTTTACAGGATTTTTAAGAAAGATCTAAAATGCAGCCTTGATGAATGCGCGAAAAAATAATGTCTTTGGGATTCTAGAGTCTTAGAATCAAAGATATTTTCAGCAAAAATTGAAACCGCATTTAATCATTTCTTGTCAATAAAAAAAAAATCTCAGTAAAATTTGCCGTAATTGGTAAATTTATACATCATTTTTTTTTCAATTATGATTCTAAATCTTATACAATAATTCTAACGATGAGACGCTTTCAACTATATATACAAGAAATATCAATGTCTCTCCTTATAAATTCTAAAAATAAAAAATCTGTCCAACTCTGCTTTTATTTCAACAGTTTTCCAAATAAAATGCCTCTCTGGAAATTTTGTAAAATTAATATTATTATTATTATTATTATTATTATTCGTACATTATTAAACGATCAATTTCCTTTGAAAATTTCATTTAGCAAAGAAAGTATAATCCTTTAAGATGTGAATTTTGTTTGTCAGAGAAGACTTTGAAAAGCTCTTGAATAATAATAAGTCAGAGGGAATATTGAAGACTTTCATAAACTATTTCCTTGTCCTAAAATTCCAAAGACTTTAGACTAGCGCTTGAGCTCTTGGGATTTCTAATCCCTGAGTTCGAAGAAGGAATTATAGTTGATCCTTTACACGAGAACTTCGAGACTCTCGCGGGAATGTGCTTTTTGTTGACTCGATTTTCCATTCGCTTGGACTATCATGGCAACAGACTGGCATCCGGATTCACAGCCAGGAGGTCGAATTGGTGGCATGGCAAGTCTCAATTTATACCAAAATTTGTAACCACCGGCCCCAAAATCTCCGCCCTCGTCCCAATGTAGAATTTTCAGTCGATCGAATACAATTCCTTCTTCGTGAGTGCGTCTCGAAGATTTGGCCATTGTCGTCAAGTTTGGCAAATGTTTCAAAGTAACGACAATTGTTCTCGTTGAAAGTGTCGACAACTGTTTAAAGACAGACGCGACATTTGAATCTGACCAATTATTGCTCAATGATGCTGGACTCAGGATCAAAATGACTCTTCGTGCAGTTGCTGCGTGTGGTCCAATTTCTAAAGACCCTGAAAAAACAAGAAGATAATATTTTATTAAATGAAAATTTATCAGGTGCAAGTAGTTAATTTTTAAAAATTTAAGTCGACAGTTTCTTTTAATTTATCCTAAATTCGAGCCTAAATTAACATTTTTTAAATTTAATTTTTCGGTTAACAACTTTTTTTTACTTTTTTATACATTTTTGAATGAAAGAGTTTTTGAAGATGCATGTTCAATGAAAATTATAATTTGAGGTCATAATTTTATGTTAGTCAATTTAAGGAAACAAAATTTTTAAAAATATTCATTAAACTAAAAATGTAATTAAATTAATTAAATTTAAAAACGATTGAAATTTATACCCAGTAAAAGTTCAAGGAAATAAATTTAGAGCAAGATTTAAATTAAAATACGTCCTGATTTTATTGGATTAAAATTTGGACGAATATAAGTTATAATTTGATATTTCATTTAATTTTCGCATAAATAGAAATTGAAATCAATGAAAACTTTAATAAGACTTGATATTGGATAAAATTTTTATTTTTAAAATAAGAGTGATCGAAATTTGGGTTAATTGAAATAACAGAATATCTACAACTAGCCTGGAAAAAAATCCCGTACATTTTTAGATTTAACAGAATTTTAGAAATTTGTTTCTATAGATTAATTAAATAGACTTTAATAATTTATAACAACTTTATAAAAGCTCAAAATTTAAAAAATGAGATAATAAATAGAGTAAAATAAAAATATCTTTAGAGACATAACGTTGTAAGAGGTGTAAAAGAAAATTGTAGAATCAATAAATAAATTCTAATAAAATAAAAATAAAAGCTGGTGAAAAAGCAAAGAATTTTTTATAATCTTCAAAATTAGTTTTAAAATGTTTTTAAAGTGAGAGAAAAACAACTCGAAATTTTAAAAATATCATAAGAATTTTGAAAAAATTAGAAAGCTTAGAAGCAATAGGAAAACAAGAGAATATTTAACAAGAAATATTGAAAAAATATTTGAAAAATGTAGGATATCATTTTTAAGAATTTTGAAAATTTTGAAAAAGTTAAAAAGTGACAGAAAATATTTAAAATTTAAGGAAATAAAAACGTTGTGAAAAAATGTCAGAAGGTAAGAAAAAATCTTAAACCAGAATTAAGATTCTTCAAAAATGGGAAAGTTAAGAAAAGTATTAAAAAAGATTAGAACATTAAAAAAAAAGAATGTCTGAAAACAACTTTGAGCAAATGAAAACATATTGAAATGTTACATTTTTAGGGAAAAATCAAAACATAGGTTTTTTCTTTTAGTAAATTAAATAACACTTAGAAAAATTATGAAAAAGTACCCTAAATTTCCAAAAAAATAGAAAAAATGTTTCTTTAAAAAGGTCGGAAATCCACTAAAAGCAAATGTAAAATAAAGCAAATAATTTTTATTTTAAATTTTAAATAAATAAAAAAATAAAATAAAATAAAAAAATTAGGGAAAATCTTATGTAAAAAAATGAAAAATCAAAACTAGAAAAATATTTTTAAAAAAGAGATGAGAGAGATTCATTTTTAAATGAAGAAATTATAAAAAATACTGAATAAATTACTTCTAAAAATAATAAGGGTTAGGTACTTTTAAAAACTCTAATTCGTTTCAAGAAGAGAAATAATTTTTAATGAATAATAAAATGCCAATAAAATTAGAAAAAGTATGAAAAGGTCGAAGAATGATTTTTAAAAACTCAAAAGAACGAAAATTGTTACTGTAAGGAGAGAAAATTAGAAACAAGTCGGAAATTGTTAAATTATAGTAAAATAATAATAACAAAATTAATAAAATAAACAATTTAACATATACACATAATTAATGTATGATAAATTGAAATTTAAAAGTTTGATTACAATCAATTGAAGTTTGAATTCTAGAAAAATGGAATACCTATTTTATAGACATTTTAAGGAGGCTCACCCCCTTGACATAACCTCAAACAGAAAGTAACTTTTTAGACAAAAAAAATGTATAATTAAAATTGATTTCAACAAGTTTTGAAAAATTCAGTATCTATGGTGAACATTTCTAATTTTCGTTCAATTTTAACAAATAATAATAATAATTCGTTTTGCTCTTTAAAACATTCTTTACAATTTTATTTATTGGATTTTGTTTCATAATATTTTTCTCAAAAGCTATTGAACAAATAAAATTTGATTTTTATACCATTTTAAAACAATATATTATTTAAGGGCATGTGATAGAGTAAGACGTCACTTGTATAGGCAAAATTTGTCCGTAACTTTTCTCTTAAAGTATTGAATATTTTGTCATAAAACTTGGTAGAATTACTTAAAATGTCATTAGGAAGGTCTCTCAGACCCAAGTTTGTTTGAATTTTGGCTCAAAAGTGATTTTTAAAAAATATTGCATTTTTTCGAAAAGTTCCCAAAATTCAAACAAACTTGGGTCTCAGAGACCTTTCTAATGTAATTTTAAGTAATTTTACCAAGTTTCATGACAAAATATTTAATATTTTAAGAGAAAAGTTACGGACAAATTTTGCCTATACCAGTGACGTCATAATCCATCACATGCCCTTAACAAAATTCAATAAATAAAATTGTAGAGAATATTTCAAAGAGCAAAATTAGCTATTATTTTTAAAAATTGGATAAAATCTACAATATTGGTTACTGATAGTAGTTAAATGAAAAACTCAAAAGTTAAATAAAACCATTATTTAATAACAAATTTTGGCTAGATCTAATTTTTTCTAAAAAAAAGTGCAACTGGATTTTTTAAGAGTTTTGTGAAAAATTACTTATTAGTTTGAGGTTATGTCAATGGGATGAACCTCCTCAAAAGATTTTTCGGAATATATTCAGAATTAAATAAAGGGGATTAGGTAGAAAGACTGTGCTCACTGAAATTGTTTTTTTTTTGCGTAACATTTATGCATGTTAAATATAGACAAAATAAAAATTTTAAATTTGTTAAATTATTTTGCCTGCATTAAAAATATTTTATCATAGTTTTTCATCCAAAGAGTAAGTTTGCAGAGATACCAAAAATTTAAAAAATCCCCGAAATTTACAGAAAATTTAAAATTTTCCAGGTGCAGAAGACACTCTGAAAATATAAATAAATATAAACTTAAAATTTAAATAAAGTAATAAATTTAAATTCGAATTCGGAGTCCGATTTAATTTACAATGAATACAAATTAAAGTAAATAAAACAAGCCAAGGATTATGTTAATTTTATTTTTGAACTTGAAAATTTAAATTTCTTAAAAAATTTAAAAATTGCAACTTATTCTTTAAAATTTTGACAAAACATAAACTTTATATAGGTTAATTGATTTGTTTTGGAGCAAAAATATGATTTTTTTTCTATTTTAAGTGAAATTTATAGGTTACAAATGTTCTTTTGAATAAAACAAATTTTTCAAAAATCAAAATTCAACAAAAATGTTTTTAATCGTTATATTTATAAACTCTTGTGTCTGATTTCAGATTTTAGTAGTAAAAATAACCATAAAAATTTTTATTTAAATCCTTTAAACCGTTCTTGAGTTATCGTTTTTACAAAAAAAAACTACATGCACACATACACACACACATCCGGACATTTGATCAGGATTTCATATGACACATTTATAGATAGACATTTAATTAAAATTTCCATTATTAATTGAAATTTGAATTAATTGAAATTTAAAAATTGGATAAATAAAAATACGATTCGATTGATTTAAAATTATAATAAAAAATTTAAATTACATTGTAGAAACTAATTTAATACAGAGTGGTCACTTGACCGGGAAAACTTCACACCTGAAGTTTGGCATATAGATATTTTTTGTTTTAAATCAGATCTACTGTTTTTTTAAAATTTCATTCTATAATCTTAAATTTATTTCTGTAATTTTTATTATTTTTTTGAATTTTCAATTATTTTATTCAATATTCAATAATTCTCGCATTTTATCAATATATATTTATTTTCTTGAAATTTCAATACAATTCTTTAATTTCCAATTGATTTCTTCAATTCTCATTTATTTTCTACTATTGTTTCCATAATTTTCATCAGTTTTCAATTGACAATTTATTAATCTCCTTCAATTTTATGATTATTAATTAATTTTACAAATTTTTTTATTCGAATACCGATTATTCTCACAATTTTTCGATTTTTTTTTCAATTTCTAATTATTTTTTTTTAATAGTTAATATTATTTTCATCCATATTTAATTATTTTCGTCATATTGTAATTTTTCTTTTAACTAATAATTATTTTCTTGAAATTTCCATTTAAATCTTTAATTTCCAATTTATTTTTTCAATTTTTAATTATTTTCTTCAATTCTCAAATATTTTCTTTAATTTCCAATTATTTTTTTCACTTATAAAAATTGTTTTAAAATTTCAATTCAATTATTATTAAATTCTATTACTATTCTCTTCAATTTTCAGTTATTTTCTTCAAATTTAATGTTTCTTGTTTAATTTTTTTAATTATTTTTTTCAATTGTCAATTATTTTCGTCATTTTTCACATATTTTTTTCAATTTTTCAACTATTTCCTTCAATTATTAAATATTTTCCGCAATTTTCAATTATTTCCTACAATTTTTTTTTCAATTTTCAATTACTATCTTAAAATTTTATAATTAATATTTGATTTTTTAAATTATTTTGTTCGCTTTTAAATATAAAGGCGAATTTTGTAAAATTAAAAATACTGTTTTAATTGTTTAAAAATTTGTGACCGAGAAATCCAAAATCATAACCAGGAAAAAGCGGAAAATGATTGGGAATTTAATTTCATAAAAAAAGTGGGTACCTTGTAATGAAGTTTTAAGAAATTGAAGTTTGATTCGATTGAATTAAAGGGAGAATAAAAAAACACATATTGTTAAAAATGTCGATGAAAATAGGGTACATTTCTAACTTCATAGCTTCATACACATTATTATTCTAACAAATTGTAAGC
Source organism: Ganaspis brasiliensis (assembly GCA_037103525.1). NCBI lineage: Eukaryota > Metazoa > Arthropoda > Insecta > Hymenoptera > Figitidae > Ganaspis > Ganaspis brasiliensis. The sequence continues at coordinate 2,444,994 of JAZKLR010000492.1, forward strand.
CACAAAGGACTGGCAATATCATAATTAGTTCTGCATAATAATTAAGAAGATAGCGATAGTTTTTCATTGGTTTCGGGCTATTCTGAAACAAACGAGACAGTTGCTTCAAGACAAGAGAAACTTTCTAATTTAATTTGCAAAGTTCTGACTCGTGATTTCACGATCTTGAAGGATCTCTATTACCCACTCGGGTCTCACGAATTTCCTAGAAACTCTATATAACAACAACCGCATTGCAATATATATTTATTCTAGTGACGAACAAAAGGAGGAATCCTGCGAAAAAGCCAGGCACTATGGTTACATACCTACCCTTAGAATAGAATAAAACTTTGCAATATATACGCCACAAACTCTATTCATATTCAAACAACATTTTTGAATATTCAAAAAAAATCCACACAGGATATTTTCATACTGGATAAATACCGTAGCCAATTGAAAATTTTGAAAATAAAAATACAAAAGTGTCAGTTGTATTTCTATTAAAGAAATTGTACAAGAATTTTTTAGATAAATGTCCAATTCAAAAGAAAGGAATCTATTCTAGTGAGATTTCACTCATATGAGAAAATAGAGAATAAGATTCTGGATACATTTTCGTCCAGATTAAAAATTTAGATGTGTCTACATTTGAACTCTGTCAATTTGTAAGCGAACGTGTTTAAAATCTATATATATAAAATTTGCAATTGAGCTAAAATTCAAATTGTTAAAATCATAATGTTTTTAATAATACGATTTTAATGCTTTTAGGATGTTGAACCCATTGACATAATCTCAAACTAAAAAATGGTTTTTCACATCAACTAAAAAAATTATAAGAATTGATTTCATTTAATTTTTAAAGATACATTTGTATATTTTTACAAAAAATTAGGTTTATACAAAATTTGTTATGAATTAATAGTTTATTTAACATTTCGTGTTTTTTTTAAAGCTTATGAACAATTGTAATTTTCATCCAATTTTGACAAATAATAGCTAATTTTATTCTTTGAAATATTCTCTACAAGTCGCTGTTCGTTGGATTTTGATAAAAAAAAATTCTATATAAAAAATATACAATAGATAAGATTTATTTGTTTAATAATTTTTTAACAAAATTAAATAATTATTATTTCATAACAAATTCTGTATTAATCTAATTTTTTTTTAAAAATGTACAACTGTATCTCTTAAAATTGAGCGAAATCAATTTTAGTAACATCTTTATTTTATGTAAAAAAACATTTTTTAGTTTAAGGTTATGTCAATGGCTTGAACATCCTTAAAAGTTTAAGACTCTAAGCTTTCGATTTATTTTAATTCCAATTTTTGAAATTTTCGATGTGTTCATTTTGAATAATTTTCAAATTAGTGATTAATTTCAGTGATCCATATTTAAAATTGACAAATAAATAAAAATTCCAGAAACAGTCAAGGTTCACATAAAATTAATTTTAAAAACAGAAACTCCTCGAAAAATGATTAAAACTTAAAATATTAAATTATGTACTAAAATTAAAACGAAGTAATTAAAATTATAAAATTATGATTAGAAAACAATTGTTTTTCATTTTTCTTAAAAATAGAAAATAAAATTAAAAGGAAAATGAAAATATTATGAAAAAACTGATGACAAAATATGAAAATTATTGCAAGATGAAGAAATAGAAAGAAAAACTAACTAAAATTTAAAAAGAATAACTGAATTCTAAAAAAATATTTTCAGTAATTCGACCCATTCGACCCAAAAGTTATTTTGCATTTTAACTTCAAATTGATTTTTTAATTTCTCGAAAACTCAAAAAAAAATTTAAAACTAATTTTAAGCAAAAATTTAAACAAGCTCAGGACAGACTTGTTTATACTTGTTTATATTATAGTTAATTCGACCAAGTTTTGTGACAAACTATTCAGTATTTTGTGAGAAAGTTTCTTAGCAAATTGTGCCTACATCAGTGACGTCATATTCCATCACATGCCCTTAAGGAATAAAGATTTTTAAAAAACGAAAAAAATCACCAAAAATTTAATTAAGTTACTGAGAAATACAGAAAATTAATAAAAAAAAATTAAGAAAACACTTGCCAACTGAAAACAAAAATCGGTCAAGTTCGAGTTACACTCGCACTAAAATCGATAAGAAAACGGAGTTCAACAAAAAATTGTACAAAATCAACAGAAAATATAAAAAAATTTGCGTGTAAAAATTAAAAATAACGAACCAAAAATTGATATGATATAATTATTACAAAAGGAAGAAAATTACTTGTAAAATTAGAAAAATCAATTGAAAATGCAAATTCAGTTATTTGTGATCTTTAACAATTTTTCAACTTTACCAAAAAGTAAAGGTTTGACATATTAAGTTTTATTTTTTTAAGTCTCTTAAAAATTACTCGAAAAGTTTTCAAAAAAAGTACTAAACCATTTTTTATTTACAGCAACACGTTTGCGCCAATTTTTCGCAAAATTCAAATTTGATAGAAGAAAGTGTTATCAAAGAGGATTTTTTATAGGCAACTTATCCCAAAAGAAAAGCATCTTTTTAGGAGCTTTCGATTATACTTGGCTTCTATTTTCGTCAATTTTGCCGGTATCGAGATACGTGCATACCTTGTGTAGTATAAGTACAAGTTGGCTTTTTATAGAGCTCATAATCTCAAGTACTAGCTATAAAATTTCTGTTGCATCTTCAAAACTCTTTCCATCATATAGTTTCTCTCTCTTAAATTTAATAAATAAGTGATCAATAAAAGGTTTTATTAAGGAAGATAAAAACATGTCAATTTGTATATGGTTTGTAAAAAAAAAAGAAGAAAATTCTCTAGTTTAAGAAGCTATATATCTTTAAACAAAGTATTACTTACAATTATGAGTCAAAGACGAAATTTCCAGCGTGCTGCATTTATATCTATATCTCGTCTCTAAAGTGGGAATTATGATACCAACAACGTGATTCGAATCCTTTTCGTGGTAACAGACTACTGCATCGCACTCCTTCCCATCTATTAAATAAATCATTTTTTTCAAATTAATTTACAGTATTTATAGAAAGATAAGAAATAAAATGAATCAAGCTTAATATTATTAATAAATGATTAATGATTAATTTAGAAAAACATTTTTTAGGAAGCTAAATTTTGAAATTTAAAATATAGTTATGGAAAAGTCGACATCAGTAAAACATTTTCCAAAGAATTAATTTAAAAACTCTACAAAAGGTTAAGTTAAAAAAATTAACTAAGGTTGATGAATAATTGTTTTCAATACTTTTTCCGAAAATGAAAATGTCTCACTGAAGTCGATTCTGCCTTTTATTAAATTTGCTACTCTTTACATCTGAATAAGTTAAAAATAACTAATTCGAAATCAAAAGTCATCCACTATTTCAAATAGTTAAATTTCTACTAATCATTTATTCTCCAAAAAGATATTGCACATCAGTTTTATTTCAATTTAATCATTTAGTTTAAATGATTAGTTATTACTAATCATTTAGTAAAAAATAACTAATAATTGGTTCAATTTATTTTCAGATTATGTCAAAATAACTAATATTTCAAAGAAATTTTGTTTGCTAATTCAATTAGTGAAATTTTAATTGTTGTTTTCAGTTACTTTTTTTTACAATTTACTATTAATTAGTTATTTTTCAATTTATTTCAATTAATTTCAATTGCAATTTATTTTTCACTCATTGATAAAACAAAATGTCAGCCATAATTTTTAGGTACAAGTAATTAGTCATTTTTAATTGATTCAGATTTAGAGAGTATAAAGTATTTTAAATTTTAGAAACATCTTGTAATGCTCTTATAATTTTGTTTTTACAGTTTCGAATTTCTGAATGGAAAAATTTCGGTTTTCGGGATTTCATCCTTAAATTGTTTTGTAAAATTTGTTAATTATTTTTTCCCCGTGTACTTATTGTAGTAAATTTAATATCTTTTAAACTGTTATCAATTTAAAATTGTTCATTAGTTCTTGAAACAAATTTTTTTTTAAATTAATTGAAATACCCACATTAAATTATATTTTTAGTCTTTTACATAATTGAATATTAAGAATCAAGATTTTTTCTTAAATTCACAAATATTCTTTAAAAACTATTTTTTATATTTTGCTGCTTAAAAAAAACTTACTTTAGCTAATAATTCACAAAAAAATGATTTATAATTGAAAAAATATATTAAGAATCAACAGTAGATAATCCATTATAAAACTGTTAAAAGTGGAGGTTATGTTTTGATATCATTTTCTCTTTTTCAACAACTTATTAATTATTTTGAATACTTTTAAATAAACTAACCAGAATCAATTCATTATCAATAAAAAAATTTAGAAAATATCAAAAGTGACAAGGTTTCTCGTATTTCTATAATATTTCATTTAATTATTAAAGAATAAACAATTTTTGTGTTAAAAAATTGATCTTATTTTGAAGATGACTTGTCAAGAAATTATATCACCAGTAGAAAGCTGTTCCACAATTTATATTCTTCAAAAAGGAAACGATTATCTACTGTTAGCAAAAAGTTATTTTTGAGTAAATTTTTATCGTATTATAAAAATACTTATAATAAATAGGTGGTTAATTTTAGGCCCATTTTGCTAGTTGTGTTAATTAAGTGAATAGATTAGCTTCGTTTTAGCGTTAAAATTTTTTTTAATTACTTCAACCTGAAATAATTAAACCTGTTGGAATTTCTCGCTATCTACTGTTGGTCAGTCTCCCCTATATGAAATTATATTTTTGCTATTTCAAATTCTTATTCATTAAATTAAAAATAGATACAATTTTTTTCTCCAAGTTTTACGGGTGACATTGCTTTTTTCGATCGAAAAATCGATTTTAAATATCATTAACATATTTTAATAAATTAACAAAAATAATTTAGCAATTGTAACCATCGGGGCTGATGAGAATGCGAACACAGTAGATGTGGTCGGTATTAGTCAGCCGTATTCAATTCGTTGATTACAAGAATGCTGACTGAAAGCGTTAATCAGTTTTGTTTCAAATATGCAAATCATATGTTCCATGCCTATAAATTGCGGAATAATTATCGCGCCTCATAAACTGATATAGTATTAATTTAATTATAATTATAAACCAGTGATAGAAAGATTATTTTAAAGCTACTTACGTTTATTTCATCGAAACCTAATTTTTTTATATTTATTAGTTTTTTAAATCGAATAAAAACTGTTCCTTATTTAATAATTTTTTTTTTTTATTATTTATTACGAAAAAATTCTTTTTCAACTAAGTGTTAAAATTACTAAATTACAATGGAATAAGAAGCAAATTTAATTACTTTTTTTGGGATAAAAGTAGGTAGTCTTATTTGGAAAACCAAAAGGGAATTTCCACGAGAGAGATAGAGTATTTCGAAAAGTACGAATTGAATTGCGACTGCAGCAAATTCGACAAACGGCCTACGATTCGGGATTCATTGTATGGTGGAACAATAGACGGCAAATGAAAATAAAATATCCACTAGTCGCTTGCAGTTGGGTAATTGGATGCAAAAACGCGACGTGTCTCGTATCTCCATTCAATATTAGCGATGTTCGAACGATCGTTTTGCCCGAACCAAAATTACAATAAACTCTAGTAAAAGCAATGAAGCTACAATTAATCAATTTCATCACCATAGAACTATTATATTTATTTTACAATGTAAAAAATGTTTATTTTAGTATTGACACGGGTAATTTTTATAGTCGTTTTATTTAATTTTAATATCGTATATTTATTTATTTATTTTAATTTTATTTTAATTCAGTATTGTTTAAAACTGTTTTATACTATTAAGAACAAGTTAAAACCTGTTTAGAACTGTTAATAACAAGTAAACACCTGTTTAGAACTGTTAATAACAAGTTAAGACATGTTTGGAACTGTTAAGAATACGTTTAAACATGTTTGAAACTGTTAAAAATAAGTTTAAACCTAATAGGAACTGTTAATAACAAGTTAAGACCTGTTTGGAACTGTTAAAAACAAGTCTAAACCTAATAGGAACTGTTAATAACAAGTTAAGACCTGTTTGGAACTGATAAAAACAAGTTTAAACCTGTTTGGAACTGTTGAAAACAAGTAAAAACCTGTTTGAATCTGTTCAGAATGCGTTGAAATATGTTTGGAACTGTAAAAAATAAGTTTAAATCTGTTTGCAACTGTTAAGAACAAGTTAAAACCTGTTTAGAACTGTTAATAACAAGTAAACACCTGTTTAGAACTGTTAATAACAAGTTAAAATCTGTTTAAAACTGTTAAGAATACGTTTAAACATGTTTGAAACTGTTAAAAATAAGTTTTAACCTAATAGAAACTGTTAATAACAAGTTAAGACCTGTTTGGAACTGTTAAAAACAAGTTTAAACCTGTTTGGAACTGTTAAGAACAAGTTAAGACCTGTTTGGAACTGTTAAAAACAAGTTTAAACCTGTTTGGAACTGTTAAGAACAAGTTAAGACCTGTTTGGAACTGTTATAAAAAAGTTTAAACCTGTTTGGAACTGTTAAAAACAAGTTTAAACCTGTTTGAAACTGTTAAAAACAAGTTTAAACCTGTTTGGAACTGTTAAGAACAAGTGAAAACCTGTTTGAAAATATTCAGAATGCGTTTAAACATGTTTGGAACTGTAAAAAACGAGTTTAAACCTGTTTAGAACTGTTGAAAGCAAGTTTAAACCTGTTTGGAACTGTTAAGAATACGTTTAAACATGTTTGGAACTAGTTCAAAACTGTTCAGAGCAAGTTCATACCTATTTGGCTGGAAGTAAGCCAAAATTGTTTAGAACTAATTCAAAACTATTTGGAACTCTTCAGAACTAGCTTCAAACTGATTGGAACTGGTTCAGTACTGTTTACATTTTTTCTAAAATTGTTTAAAATTGTTTAGAAATAGTGTTCCTGTTACTGTTTAAAACTATTTAAAACTAGTTTAAAACTGTTTGTAACTAGTTCGGAACTGTTTGGTTCTATTTTAAAACTGTATGTAACAGAGCCGCAATAAATGTAAATCACTTTAATTTACAAATAATCCGTTGTCGGATTATTTACATTTAAATCATGATTTAAATTAAAAAAAACTTCAAATTTTTCCTGGAATATAGTACTGCATGAAAAAACCGGGAATTTGTAAAAAGTACCAGAAAATAAATTTAGAAAATTTTAATATTTTATTCTCTATAAAATTTAAAAAATCGTACTAATCGAGATGGTCGGAATATGATCTTAAAATTGTTTGATATGAAAAAAGTAAAAAATAGTACTTAATAAATTTTTATATCGTCATGTCATTATAATTTAAAGAAATTCCAAACGTCAATCAACTAAAATTTTCATTAGTTCAATTTTTAAAATTTCAAATGATCTAAATTTTAATGCACATTAATTATTTTCCATATTCGTAAAATTTTTATTTCTATACCTTAAGAGATTTTTAAGATTTCACTTTCCCGAAACTGTTCAATTTATTTTTATCTTATAATTTACTTTTCTTCGATTTTTATAATTTTATTTTTACTATTTCTTATTTTTTAGTAGATTCTTGCAAATTTTTTTCTTAGTTAAAATTTGTAAGCTTTAGAAAAACCATTCAAATCTTTACTAAGTAATTTTAAACTTGAACGTAGTCTGTAGCAAATTTCATAAAATTTTTTTGAAGTTTGAAATTATTAATCTGAAAAATTCTCTTTTTCATCCTTTTTCCCTAAATTGTAAAACTATTTTATGAAATTTATAATTAATTTTTTTTCCATGTAGAAATATTTCTCTTTCTTTGAAATTGTTTAATTTCTATCCTTTAATTTCGAATTTTTGAAAATATTAATTCGCTACTTTTATCTACTTTTTTTACAGTTTCTTAATTGTCTACTTTTTTAAAATGTTTGTTTATTTATTTATTTACTTATTTAATAAATAAAGTTCCCAGGGCTACATTAGCCATCCAAGTTTTTAAATATAATAATAGGTAGTAAACATTAATCTATTCCTTACACTTTTTTCTTTTAAACACTCATTTTTTAAAAGTTTTTATAAAAATTTATTCAATGTTCCTTTCTTCAATTTTTAAAATAATTCTCTAATTTTTCTAATTATTAAAATGTTTTTCTCTTTAGAAACATTTTAACCATTTTTATGTATCTACTTATTAATTTTCTTAACTTAAAAGAGAATGTCTGTAAATATTTTAATTTTTTAAAACGTTTTTCTGTATTTTTATATATTGTTTGTCATTTTTGTCATTCTTAAGTAGTTTTTAAAATTCTTCACTATTTTTTTAATAACATCCATAACTTTTTTTATCTTAAAGAATTTTCTCCCTTTTTATTGTATCCCGCTTTTTTATTTTTCTACATTTTTACATTTTGTTTTTAAATAATTTATTATTTTTTCGTTGCTTTTCGCTAATTTTCTTAATTTTGCGTTCATAAGGATTAAAATTATCTATTTATAATTCTCTCATTTATTAATTTGCTTGATTCTGATTAAACATTTCATCCATTGTTCATTATTTCTTATTAAATTCTCTCAGTTTAAAAAACAAACTACTTGAAAAATAATCATTTAAAAATTTTATACAAGTAAAAAAATTGGGACTTTTTAAAAAAATCCTGATTTTTATCAGCCTGTTTTGTAAGCAGTTTAGAACTGGTTGGTACTTATTCAGAACTATTTTAAATTAACTCAGATTTATTTGTAATTAGTTCAAAGTTGTTTAGTATTAGATTCGGCCTGTTTAAAACTAGTTTATATTTGTTTGAATTAGATAAAAACTATTTGGAACAGTTTAGATTTTAGAACTAGTTATTAACAGTTTGGAACTAATTCAGAATTTATTTCGAACTGTTAAAAATCAATTTGGAACTATTTCTAAACTATTTAATATTATTAATAACCAGTTTAAAACTGATTGTAAATAGTTTAGAACTGTTTTAAAAAAGCCCAGATTTGTTTAGAGCAAGTTCATATTAATTTTGAACTTGTTCAAAGCTGTTTAGAGCTGGTTCATATTAGTTTTGAACTAGTTTAAAATTTGTTTAGAACTGAGTCTGATTGAAGGAGTTCAAACTATTCAGAACTAGTTGTTAACTATTTGACACTAGTACAGATTTTTTGGGCACTGATTCATAAAATGTTTATCATCAGTTCTAAACTATAATACTATAATACTGTTTGAAACAAGTTCAAATCTGTTTAAAAATTGGTATTAACTGTTCGACACAAGCTCAAAACTGGTTTTGAATTAGTTAAAAACTTTTTAAAACTAGATAAAAACTATTTATAATTAGTACAAAAAACACTATTTCGTATTATTTCTTAACTGTTTAAAAGTAGTTCTTACCTGTTTGTAACTAGTTCAAAATTATTTAGAAATGATTTTAAACTGTTTGGTACTAGTTTAAAATTTATTAGAATAGGTTTCACTCTATCTTGAATTAGTTAAAATATTAATAAAATTATTAAATTAATTATTAATTACTAAATTATAACTGCAGGTTTAAAACTATTGGAACTGAGAGCGAGGTAAATTTTGTCTGAACAGTGCGAGGATTCCTTTTATCTATTTGAATAATTAATCAACTGTAAGATAATTAGGTCATTATTCCAAGGAACCCGTTCGTTTAAAACAACGAGACAGACAATTTGGGTTTAATGATCGTGATTTTATTCTCCGTGAGTTTTTATTGAGGTGTGGGGCAAAACGTTAGAGCAAAGTACAGCGGAATGTAGAATTAAGCCCGCAGTTAAGCCGGTAATTAGGCTAGTGAAAAAGTATGTGACTTCGTGATAATTACCGTTTTCCTCGAGAGAAGCGAATTTGTCTCGACACAGGAGCACCAAGGGTAGCCAACACCGGGCGTAAAAAGCACCCGCTGAACACAGAAGGATCAAAACTAGAACCGCAAGGAGAAGGGATTTTCTCCATGACCCGTTTGGTAATCCTAGGGTGAATTGTGGTTCTGCAAATAAAAATCGTCCAACGTTATCCTGACGTCCTAAAAACAAATTTAACCCAAACGCCGTCAACTGAATAATTCAGCGACATTCTACCCCTTTTCACATGTTTGCTCCTTTCATTTCAACAATTTTCTTCATATTTTAATATCAAGAAAATTTTATGCATTTACTTAAACCACTTACTTTAACACGTAAAGAATAATAATCAGTGAAATTTTCAGCACATTTAAGTTAAAGAAGTAACCTTTACGGAAAATTTTTTATAGGAAAGAAATGATTAGCTTGAAATGTTTTTTCTACATTAGGTTTTGTATAATATTTTCGCTACTATAGAAAATTTATTATAACAACTATAAGGATGACATTAAAATAGCATAACTATAAGCAGTCATTGTAAAAATAAAATTATAAGTATATTTTTATGATAACATCATTACAAAATATTTATTACAATAAACTAATTATAAGCATACAATTACGTATTTAATATATTAATTTTACGAATATAATTATCGAGAATGTCAAAACTTATTACGAAATATAAATCATTTTATTCTAAACCTAGCAAAGACGGATTTATTATAAAATTTCATTATTTTAAGATAATACTCTAATTTGAAAAATTTCTATTTGTAAAAAGTTTCATAGTTTTTAGGAGCTTCTAACTTTTTTTTTTGTGGAACCTCCTATAATTTTGAGGTTTAGAATATATAATGTAATATTAATAAAATCTACTTGTCTTTAAAGTTTAACTAACGTATTTTGCTTCGTTTAGAGAATACTACGTTTTAAAATTTTTTACTCAAAAAGGTTAATTTTGAAACTTGAAGTTAGCATACCATGTTTAATAGTGTCATTATTTTAATACAAATATAATTTAAATGGAGCCATGTGAAATTGCTGTGTTTACTTTAATTTTTAAAATTAACTTTTTTGAGTAGAAAATTTAAAAATCTAATATTCCCTAAACGAAGCAAAACACGTTTTTCAAACTTTAAAGGCAAGTAGACAGGGCTGTTATTGATTTAAATTACTTTGATTTAAATCGTGATTTAAATCATGATTTAAATCATTGGAAAATTTGCATTAAAATCATGATTTAAATCAAAAAAAGTTTACAATTCTCCGGATGTTTAATACTGCATATAAAACATCAGAAACCATAAACAAAACCCACAAATTTGTGGATAAATCTAAAAAAATTCAATTTCAATATTTTAATCTTTATAAAATTTAAAAAATTGTGCTAATACATTTTTAATATTCTTACAAGATTTCTAAGATATTTCAATTTTTCAAAAATGTTTAATTTTTATCTCATAATTTCATATTTTTACAAAATTTTAAGTCTTTTTCTACTTTTACTTTTGATATTTTTGTTTTTTATTTGTCTTTTTATTTTAGGATTTTCTTTAAATTTATTCTTTTTATGCAAATTATTTAATATAATTTTAGAGAATTTCGTTATTATAACGTTCACTAAACTTTTTATTTTGTTAATTTTCATAATTATTTCCATAGTTTTAAAAATAAATACTTTCATTTCTTTTTTGTAAGTTTATTCAAGTTTTTTCACATCTTTTCTATTTTTTGCAAGATTTTTTGCAAACTTACTTGTTCTTCCATAAAGTTTTTAGATTTTCTTTATTTTTCTAAATTTATTGTTGGACTTATTTTAAGTGTAATAATAAAAAAATGTGTTTGGCTTAATTTGCAGAAACTTTTTTATTTTTAAAGGATTTTTAAGTTTTTTTGTGGAATCTTTTAAATTTATCTTGATATATATATTTTTTAATTTTATTTTTTGTACTTTTTACATTTATTTAGTATGTTACATTAAGGAAAAGAAGATTTCTCTATTTTCTTCCTAATTATTTAATTTTTTTGATGTTTCACTATTTTTTTAGTTATTCTTTCCGTTTCAATTAATTCTTTAATTTATTGTCATCATTATTCCATTTCTAAAAAATGGACTCTTTAGTAATATATTAAAATTTTTTTTTAATTATCTTCTTATCTATTTATTATTTTAATTTAATAAAATGTCCGTAAATAGTTTAATTTTTTTATATATAACTTTATATATTACTTTTTTATATATAATTATGTCCTTTTTCCATTCTTGTGTTGTTTTTGTAATTTTTCTACATTTCTTTAATAAACTACTTGCAAATAAAGATTTGGAGATTTTATAGATTCATCATATTTTAAAAAAAAATCAATTTTTGATTTAAATAAAAAAAATCCGATTTTTTTGATTTTTTTTAAAAAATTATGATTTTTATCAGCCCTGCAAGTAGATTATATTCATATTAAATAATATTCAAAACCTCAAGATATTAGGAGGTTCCATATAAAAAAGATAGAAGCTCCAAAAAGTAGTCAAATTTTTTACAAATATAAATTTTTTAAATTAAAGTATTATCTTAAAATAATGAAATTTTATAATAAATCCATCTTTTTTACGTTTAGAATAAAATGATTTATATTTCTAATAAGTTTTGATACATATTGTATTAAATCGGTTTAGAATTGTAACATGTTTAAAAAAAGTATTAGATTTAAGGTTACGAAGTGAAGTCGTGAACATTTCTATTTTTGACTAGTAATAACACGAATCTTATAATTATTTTATTGTAATAAATGTTTTGTAATGTTGTTATCATGAAAATATTCTAATAATTTTATTTTTACAATGACTGCTTATAATTGAACTCTTATAATGACAACCTTATAGTTTTTCTTATAATTACATTCCTACAGTCGCGTAAATATTATAGAAAACCTATTAAAGAAAAAATATTTTAAGCTTATCATTTGTTTCCTATAAAAATCTATCGTAAAACATCAAGTACAAGTGTATAAAAATCAAAATTTTGAACAAAACTTATTTTTTGTATTAGAACAAAACTAACTTGAGAAAATAATTTTTTAAATTTAATTAAACCTTTTTTCTGTAAATGTAAAATTTAAATATAAAAAGCAGAATAAGAGTGAAAGCAACATCTGAAAAAGTTGTAATTTAAAACGTTCTGAGATTAAAAGAGTTCCGGTCGAAAAGCTTTTGAGATAAAAATTTGCCATAATTTGAAAGCTTTTAATGGAATACATTAAAAGTTGAAAGTTACATGGATTTTGAAAACTGACGTTTAAAATATTGAATTACATCTTACACGTGAAAGATTTTTATAAATATAAAGTTTAAAAATTGAATATTTGAATAATTTATATAAACTTTTTTCATTTAACAGAATAGGTATTTGATATACTAATCACTTTTTTTTACTGAATTGTATGGATAGTCATTAGTCATGTTATTTCAATTCAGTAAAAAAAAATTATGGTGCACAAGTGGTCGATTAGGTTACTTATTCCAGACTCCATAGCCCACATTTCATATTTGATAAAACATTTTATAAAACATTAATATTAGATCCTACATAGTTAAATTGTACGATTTAAAATTCTTCAAATTTAAACTCTACAATGATAAATTATAAATGGTAAATTTTACTTCGTTAAAACCTACTCATGATTTATATTATATAAAATATAATTTAATATTTACATTTCTGATATTATTTTTATTAAACTTTGCTCAGTTAAATTGCAGGATGTAAAATTCTACAGTCTACACACGTTTATTTGTTTATTTTCTAATCATGAAAGATCAAAATTGTTAAACTCGACATAAAGTTAAGTCAAAAAGTGTAAAATTTGTAGAATTTTCAATTATAGAATTTAACTATGCATATATTTAATATTAATATTTTATAAAAAATCTTATTGCATAGTTTTAATGTGTAGAATTTGACGTGCCGAATTTATCATTGCAGAGTTTAAATGTTATGTGAAATTTTGGTTCTGGAATCCGGAATGTTGAATTTGGAACATAAAATCTGAAATTTGGAATCAGAAAACTAAAATGTGGAATTTCCGAATCAGGAATAAGTTACAAAATCGACTAGCGGGAGATTTAAATGTAAAAATTCACGATAACTTTGAGTGCTTTTATTAATATTAAATATTAATTATTACTAATAATAAGTAAAGATGTTACCAAAACTAGAACCAAACAATATTCTTATTCTGAATTGGTAATTTTTTTACTAATACAAATTTACAGAGCGAGAACTTTCGTTTTATTGCAATGAATAAAAAGTAATGGTAAAATTAAGTCTTTGTACCTTGCCGATATACGTGAGCTGGTAAAGTGATCTCTTCGTCGACTCCATTACTAACTTCACATGTGTATTCACCGTAGTCCTCTAAGTTGATATCTTCTATCTCCAAATACGAACCAACTATTTGTTCATCCTCCCTAAACAAGCAATTGTTTTTCGTTAAAGATAAACAAATTTTGAACAAGTGAAAGTTAAAATTAAACAGACAGAAGTTAAAATTAATCTTTAAACAGATTAATAATAGATTTTAAATATAATAATTTTTAAACAGATAAGAACAATAAAAAAAGGAGTAAAAAAATCTTTAAAAGTTTTGTAAAATTTTGTATAAAAGATTATTTGATATCGTCAACAGAAAGAAGGTAAAATTATTTTAAATGAAAAATGTAATTTCCTATAAATTAAAGTGTCAGTTGTGATGAGATTGTGTATAAAATCTCTTTAGGATAATAAGAAAAACGTGAAAAGCAGTAAAAAAAAAAGATAAAAGATAATGATTTTGATTATTCTTTTTCCCGTGCGAGAATAAAGTTTAACTGGAAGTCTCTTCAAACTGGAGTTCTAAAAAAATATGGATCTTTCCTCATCTCCATCTTTGAGTCACAGAGAGAACCTGAGACAGTTCTGAATGCAAAAGACAAAAGATTTCGACCTAAATCCTATCCGAGGACTCGCAAATACGTGATATTCCGAGAGAATAAAAACGTCCGGGGGATAAATGAAATTATATGTTGAAAATTAATTGTGGGGTAAAGTCGTATGTATAGCGCAGCGGTGCTAACAAGTAGTGTAATTTAATTACCTTGGTGAAATGTTCTGACTTAAATGTTTGCATAACGTGCGGGATGTCAGTAAAATGTACTCGCACATGAATTTTTAACACACATATAGAAGTTTCTAATTACATTTTACTTTTTCTATACGTGGCAAATCGCAAAAATGTATAATGATTAATTATACTATACGACGACACAAATGGATAATAATCCATCTTGATGTGATGCATTTATACATGGGTAAAAATTTATAAACTTTCAAGGACTTTTTAGGACAAAATTTATAAAATTTTAGAATTAACAAAAAAAACAAGAAACAATTAAAATATTAAACAAAACAATTGCAAATTAATTTAAAAATATGAAATCAATTAAAAATTGGGGAAAGTAATTTAAAAAATCATAGAAATGTTTTATAAATGAAGAAAATAATTTAAATTTGAGTAAATTACTTGAAAATCTTAAAAATAAATTGAAAAAAATTAAATAATGAAAAATTAGAGAAAATAATAAAAAATTGAAAAAAATTTGAAAATTTAGATAAATAATATTAAATTGAAAAAAAAATTAAAATTTGTGAAAATAATTGAAAAAATTACATAATATATCTTAAATAAAGGAAGATAAAAAAGAAGGTTAAAGAAAATTTCAGAAAAATACTTACAGCTTTCAGAAGTTCATTGAAAAAAAAAAATTAAAAATTAGAGAAAATAAATTGAACAAGATAAACATAATTTAAAATTGAAGAGAATAATGTTTAATTAAACAGAAAAAATTCAAGACTTTTTGAAAATTACGAAAAAAACCGAAAGTAATTAAAAAAAATTAATGAAAACAATATAAAGAATCATATAAATAATTAAAAAATTAATGAAATAATTAAAATCTCAGATAAATAGTTTACAAATTTTGAAATTATAAAAGAAATTAAAAAAATTGAAAATTCAAGGATATTAATTTTGAGAAATAATTGAAAAATGATTTTACAATTTAAAACTTGGAGAAAATAATTGAAATTTGATACAAACATTGATAAGTTGTAAAAAAAATAAATAAAATTTGAGAGAAATAATTAAAAAAATCATAGAATATATATTTAAAAAAGAAAATAATTACAAAATTACTTAAAAATTGTAATTACAGAGAATAATTAAAAATTCGCAGAAATAATCGAAAATTAATGAAAATAATAATTGAAATTTCAGATAAATAATTAAAAATTTTTAAATTTATGACAAAAGAATGAAAATAATTAAAAATCGGAGAAAATAATATAAAATTACAGAGTTTTTTTTAAGCAAAATAAAATAATTGAAAAATCGTTTTAAAAATTGCAAGTTGAAGACAATAATTTAAATTTGAGATAATAACTAAAAATGTGTGAAATTAATTAAAAAAGAATGAAAATATTAAAAAATGGAGAATATAAATGAAAATTGAGATATATATTTGAAAGTTCAGTAAATTAAATAAGAAGTTATGAAAAAGATTAAGAATTAAAAATAATAATTGTAAAATGACAAAAATGATAGTAAATTAAAAAAAATTAATTTAAATTTACGATGAATAATAAAAAATTCATGAATAAATAATTAAATTAATTTAATGTCAAGGCAACAATAAATAATTTTGAAAAAGTAATTGAGAAAACTAAACAAAATAATTGAAATTTGAGGAAGGTAAATTTAAGATTTATGGAAACAATTTAAAAATAATTAAAATAATAATTGTAGAAAATAGTTGAAAAATGATAATAATAGTACAAAATTGTATTTATTTGAAGTAAATGAAATCATAATAGAAAATTTTAAATCACTTCAATTTTAAGATTTTTATAACGTGGATTAATTGAACTTTTAATCAATGCAAGTTCACATTAACTGAAATTTGAAGAAATTAATTCAAAATTGAAAATAATAATTGAAATTTCAGATAAATAATTGAAAATTTTGAAACTTACGCCAAAAGAATGAAAATTTATTTATTTATTTACTTGACCAGATGTACGTGCTACAGAAGCACCCTTTTATAAAAAAGAAATAATTAGATTCTTATAATTAAAATAACAAATTAAAAAATACGCTTCACGTTACAATAAAAACAACAAGCATGTGCGTTTTAAAAAATTGTAGAATTCTGTTGAAACAAAAATTGCATTAAGCTATAAATAATTTAAAATCATTTAAAATCGGAGAAAATAATATGAAATTACAGAATTTGTTTCTAAGCAAAAGAAAATAATTAAAAAATCGTTTAAAAAATTGAAAATTGAAAACAATAATCTTAATTTGAGATAATAACTTAAAATGTAGGAAATTAATTGAAAAAGAATAAAAATATTAAAAGATGGAGAAAATAATTGAAAATTGAGATATATATATTCGAAAGTTCAGTAAATTAATTAAAAAATTATGAACATCATTAAAAATTGAAAATAATAATTGCAAAATGACAAAATGATGGTAAATTAAAGAAATTAATTTAAATTTGCGATTACTAATATAAAATTAAGGAATAGATAATTAAACTGATTTAAGTAATGTCAAGGCAAAAATAATTCAAATTGAAAAAGTTATTAACAAAACTACACAGAATAATTGAAATCTGAGGAAGGTAAATTTATGGAAACAATTTAAAAACAATTAAAATAATTAAAAATTGTAAAAAATAGTTGAAAAATAATAAAAATAGTACAAAAATGTATTTAAAATAATTGAAATCATAATAAAAAAGAATTATTAAAAATTGAAACGTTCGACTAATTGAACTTTTTAAGCAATGCAAGTTCACATTAACTGAAATTTGAAGAAATTAATTCAAAATTGAAAATAATAATTGAAATTTTAGATGAATAATTAAAAATTTTGAAAATTATCCCAAAGAATGAAAATAATTAAAAATCAGAGAAAATAATATGAAATTACAGAATTCTTTTTTAAGCAATTGGAAATAATTAAAAATCGTTTAAAAAATTGATGACAATAATCTAAATTTGAGATAATAACTAAAAATGTAGGAAATTATTTGAAAGAAAATGAAAATATTAAAAGATGGAAAAAATAATTGAAAATTGAGATATTTCAATAAATTAATTAAGAAATTTATTTATTTATTTGACAGCCTATAATTTATAATGTATAATTCATAATTCATTAAATTAAAAAAATTAATTTAAATTTGCGATGAATAATATAAAATTAAGGAATAAATAATTAAATTGATTTAATGTCAAGGCAAAAATAGTTAAAATTGAAAAAGTGATTCAGAAAACTAAACAAAATAATTAAAATTTGAGGAAGGTAAATTTAAGATTTTTTAGGGAACAATTTAAAAATAATTGAAGTAATAATTGAAGAAAATAGTTGAAAAATAATAAAAATAGTAGAAAATTGTATTTTAAGTAATCAAAATCATATTCACCCCGAAATCGAAAAAATCTTTTAAAAAATAGTCAATTTTTTCAAGCCCCCTCCCCCCGGCCTCCTCAGCATTTTTTTCTGCATACGCCTCAGAAGAATATGCTTCTTATTTCTAGGATATTATACTTTTGAAACAAATTTTTGAAATATTATCAAGCCAAGAATAATTTTTAAAACACTATAATAATTTTTTTTTTAAATTTCTTTTTATAACATTACGAACATGTACATTTTTAAACATAATTTTCCAATAATATCATTTTGAATCTACAAAACCAAAAATTTTCAATTTTTCTGAACTTGAGATTCAATATTTTCGTATTTTGTATCGTAGATATTAAATCACGTTTTGTAATTTTGTCAACGGGATTGCAATTTTGCAAATCGTGTTACATGAATTTACGAGACTTTCATTGATATTTTCGCAGCATCTTTCTCGTTTTATAACTCTATCTCACGAGAACGAATAGGTAGATAACGGAAATGCGACAGACATACTGGAAGTTAGAAAATCGAAGATAACGGGTCAAAAGTATGCAGAAATTCACAAGTCAGAAGGCAAAATAAATCAAATAGTCATAAGTCTCGTTTTATGAATATTAGAAGTTGAAGTTTAAGATTCAAATTTACAGTAGCCGTAGATATAAATCCAAGTAAAGCAACTCGAAATCTCAAGATTGGTTTACGCTCAGAGTCGTGAAACTTTTATGTGTGAGATGTTATGTGAGTGTTTGCTTCGGTTTATGCCTGCGGTTGTAAAGTAAAGTTTGTTGCAAAAACACGAAAATGTACTTGCTAATGATACTAAGAAACATCTAACACCTGTAATTAACTTTAACTGCGACAGTTTATTTCTCGTACAAGTAGCTTTTATAATTGATTTGTCGTCGATTTGTTAATTGTCGTATATCGAGTGCTATAAATTGTATATAATATCTCATAAATTCATATTAATATTGGGGATGATAAAAATGCATTAACTATACATCGACCACTTTACTGAAAGCGTATTTATAAATTCGTTCCTGTAAAGTAAAAATTGATTTATTTTCCATTTTCTATATGTACCTATATGGGAATTAAAATTGAAAAAGGTCTGTAATAAACGTCAAAGCAGATAGCTATTTTTTATTATTTTACAAAATCTTCAATATAAAGTTGAGGAATAAAATTTAATATACTTTTTTCTCTCGCATTCTTTATACAAGTTTGAAACTGATAAGAAATAATTATAACTTTGAAGTGAAATGAAATGCTTGACTAACTTCCAAGCTTTCACAAAGAGGAAAAGAGTTTTTTGTTACAGAATTCTTTTATTCAAAAAGAACGAGTTCAGATTTCAGGTAATTCAATTTCTCGCAGTTCAGTTGTATTAAATAAAGGGCGGAAAATAGTATAGGTATAATGTAATTTAAAAGTTGAAATATTAGATATGCATAAGATTATTTTTTTTATATAAATCGGAAATTGTCTGTTATGTGTGTAGTGTATAGCTGATGTTAGGAAGAATCAATTGCAGCAAAATCAAATTTCCTTTCACAATAAAACACTTGTTATCTGCAATTGCTAAGTGAATTTGTACTATTACTGGTAGCTTTTATGTTTGAAAATCTTGTCTGGGGTATATCTGGTGCAATGTGGGTAAGTCGTGCCAGGATGGTTGGTTGGTTGAAAATAATTACACCCGTCCTATTGTAATCCATAAGGCGAGCACGGAACGACGTCGCACTCTATCAAGTCGCAGTGTTAAATCAGGTTGGATTAACTCTACCCGCAGGCAGGCATTTTAGCTTACACGCACGAAAGCTCGAACCTAATGTTGAAGCTTTGAGAGCTTCCTCATCGGCATCCTCATAATGTCATAAATACACCTCGCATACTGATGCGCGTTGCACTTTAAGCGAATTCGTGAATGGAATTCGGGAACCGTACTAATCTCATATTATATATTGTATTTCAATGTAAAATACGAAAATGGTATTCGAATACAATTTCCTCAGTAGGAGAGAGTCGGCCAAAATGCCTGTTGTAAAATTTGGAGCAAAAAAAAAAACAGTATTTAATTATAGTTTTGAAAAATACAAAACAATCAAATATTTAGAAAACAATACAGAAAAAAATAAGTATTACTTCAATGTCAGAAAGCGTCTAGTTTTAAGGTAAAAAATAAAATAGACCTATCGGAATAAAAACTATAGCTGCTGATAGAAATCTTTAAACAAATCTAACTTAAGTCTTAAAACTAGTTCTAAAGAAAACTATAATTAACCTTTGACTCCAAATCTAAACTTAATTTGAAATTGGAATTGTCTGAAAACAAGATAATAGCCATTTTAAGGGCTAGTTTTTCTTCTTAGACTTTAAGGACTAATTTTAAGACACTATTTTCCCATGAAACTAGTCTTTGGATAAAGTTTAGTTTAAATAATAAATTAGTCTGAAATAAATTCAAGACATTTTTTTTCTGTGAACCTTTAAGAATATAATAAGGTAGTCATTTTAAGTACTTATTTCAGAAAAAATAGAAAAAATAATTATTTAAATATTGATATCAAAATTCGCCATTTTGACTCACGACTGGGTAAATCGACTGTGCACAAAAATATGGAAAAATATGAAAAGTAAAAGAATTTTTTTTTGTTTTCCATAATCAATTATCTTGTTAATATTAAAAAAAGAACTAGCTTTGAATACAAAAATATATAATCTTTTTTAAAGTTTCAATCCAAAGCAGTCCGACAAAAAATGGAAATAAAGTCTATAACAAATAAATAAAGCTTCTACAATTATAAAACAACTTACAAAAGTAAATTAAACACTGTAATAAATTTAAAAAATACCTGCTTGCTTCAAAATAGCGTGAGTTTTAGAAAGAAAACCTAAAATTTGATATTTAATGCCAAATGTGACAGGTTAATCCGCCATGATTCTTTATAGTCACGTGACAACACGTAACTCTCGCAACCGTAGGTATTTTTCTGAGCATGCGCACTTCTTTTAATTCATCCTGAGCTTATTTAAAACCATGTTTTAAAAATATATTAAAAATGATTCTTCAGTGCATATAGTTATTCTAATTATTATTAATATAAATGCAATAATTAATATAATTAATTTGTTTAAACACTGATTTTTTATACACAAGCAGTAACAACTTGATATTTAGTTTCTACATCAAAATATACGTAAGCCGAGAGATTTTCTGTATCGTGCGTATCTTGCTTAGAAGTTTTACAGCATGTAGGCAATTTAACTAAGGAATTTTACCCAAAAACACACCATGTAATTAAACTAATTATTTTCAGTTTAGAACTCATTTTTCTAAATTAAATCAAAGCTTTTAGATTGCTAAATTTTTAAGGATTAATTTAAAAAAAAATATGAACGTCTGTGAGATAGAAGTGCATATTTTCTAAAATTTAAAAATAAAAAATTTATCGTTGGAAAGCATCATTTTCACAATTCTTTAATAAATTCTTTAATAATAAACTGATAAACAAGAAACTTTATAGAAATCATCTTTAACTTAATATACTTCATTAATAAAAACAATTATGATTAATATTGATTTTTGGCCAAGTTATTAACGATTGCCAATTTACCCAATTAGTCATTTTACCCGACTCTCCCCTATACAACATATGGGGGAGAATGAATACTTTATTGTTGAGAATGAAATATTTCTTTCGAAAATGTTTACTTCTGGTCATCTATTTATATAATATTTTTCATCTACATATATTTTTGTAGAAACTAGGTGGAAAATATATTGTTTTGGGTTCGCTGAATCCAAATCTGTAGTCAAAATTCAAAAATTCAAAATGGCGACTTGAAAATATCTACTACAAAAATTTAATAGTTAAAGAATCTGACTAAAAACGCTAAGTCAGTGGTTTTTGAGGTCGTTGATTATTAAACACATAGTTTTTAGAAAAATATATGACACTTGTTTGTTTTAACAAATTTTGCTATTTGGGTAGAAATTATTCTTATAAATTTTTTGGGATGAATGAACTTATTTTATAAAACACTTGTAAAATATAATTATTGCTAAGAAGGATAATATCAAGACTTTTTAATATCGCCAATTACAAATCCCAAAGAAAATTGCAAAAAATAATTGAAATTAAACAAAATAATTGCAAATTTTGCAAATTAATTGAAAAAAATAATATAAATTAAAAATTGGGGAAAGTTATTTAAAATATCAAAGAAATGTTTTAAAAATCAAGAAAATAATTTAAATTTGGAAAAATTACTTGAAACCCTTAAAAATAAATTGAAAAAAATTGAGTAATGAAAAATTAGGGAAAATAATTGAAAATCGAAGAAAATAATATAAGAAATCATATAAATAATTAAAAATTGAATGCAATAATTAAAATCTCAGATAAATGGTTTAAATTTTTGGAAATTATAAATGAAATGTAGAAAATTGATAATTGAAGGATATAAATTTTGGAAAATAATTGAAAAATGATTTTACAATTTGAAACTTGAAGAAAATAATTGAAATATGATACAAACAGTGATAAGTTGTAAAAAATAATTTGAGTGAAGTAATTGGAAAAATTACAGAATTTTTTTTAAATAAAAAATTATAATTAAAATTTGAGAAAAAGACTTGGAAATCTTAGAAATCAATTGAAAAAAATGAGAATAACTAAAAATAGGAGAAAAGAATTGAAGAAAGCTAAAAATAAGTGAAATTTACGATAATTAAATAAAAAAATTTGACAATTAAGAAAACAAATAAAAAAAAATTATAAATTGAAGAAAATAATTAAAATTTCAAAAAAATACTTATGGCTCTTAGAAAATAATTGAAAAGTGATCAAATTAATTCAAAATTGCAAAAAATAATTGAATTATGCTGAAAATAATTTATGATTCAGAAAAATAATTGAAATTTATGATGAAAATAATTTAAATATGAAATATTGAAAACAATAAATAAAATTTGAGAGAAATAATTGAAAAAATCATAAAATATATTTTTAAAAAAAGAAAAGATTTACAAAATAACTTAAAAATTAGAATAATTAAAAAATCGCAGAAATAATTGAAAATTGATGAAAATGATAAGTAAATTTCAAATAAATAATTGAAATTTTTGACAATTATGCAAAAAGAATGAAAATAATTAAAAATACGAGAGAATAATACAAAATTACAGAATTTGTTTTAAAGCCATAGAAAATAATTGAAAAATCGTTTTAAAAAATTGGTAATTGTAGACAATAATCTAAATTTGAGATAATAACTAAAAATTTAGGAAATTAATTGAAAAATAATGAAAATATTAAAATAAGGAGAAAATAATTGCAAATTATTAAAAGAAATAAAAATTGAACAAAATAATTGAAAATTGAGATATATATTTGAAAATTCAGTAAATTAATTCAGAAATTATGAAAATGATTAAAAATTAAAAATAATGATTGTAAAATTACAAAAATGATGGTAAATTAAAAAGAATTTATTTAAATTTTCGGTGAATAAGATAAAATGAAGAAATAAATAATTAAATCGATTTAATGTCAAGGCAAAAATAATGATAACTGAAAAAGTGATTGAGAAAACTAAAAAAAATAATTGAAATTTGAGGAGAGTAAATTTAAGATTTAGGGAAACAAGTTAAAAGCAAAATTAAAATAATTAAGAATTGTAGAAAATAGTTGGAAAATGATGAAATTAATTCAAAATTGAAAAAAATAATTGAAATGTGCTGAAAATAATTGAAGATTGGGAAATACCGAAATGGCGGATTTGTTGTTTCTGTGTCGTTGATGACGAATATGTTAATAATTTTTCTAAATTTAAAATGGTGAATTCAATTTGGAGAACAAAAATCCAGAATTTTTTCAAAAATTTATGAAACACAGTTTATAGGGATTTTGGGAGTCGGGGTCACGATTATGTTCTTTATTTTTCAAAATTAAAAATAGCGGAAATATTCCACCATTTTACAAAAAAAAATTTCTACATTTTGTACTTTTTGCTTGAATCTTTTTCATTTTGTATTGTTGACATCGCTAACTATTAATCATTAGCCTGATTTTCAAATTTTAAAAGGACAGATCCAATGTGACCGATTTTTAAAAAAACTATTAACACAAATTTTTTTGGAATCGCTGGCTACGAAAAAGTCCGATTTTCATTATCTAATTTTTTTATAATTTCTTTTTTATTTAGCCGAATAACGTCAAACTTGATAAAAATGTTCTTTAATAATACAGATCATTCGTAAACTACTTAATACATTTTTTTATCAATTTTGACCCACTCTTTACTTAATTAGAGGGGGGAAGGTTTAAAAAATTTTAATTAAAACAATAATTTTCAAGATGAAAGTTACTAATAGAGGTAGTCACAATTTCTTAGACACTTTTTCCCTACCCAGAATGTTACATAATTTATACAAACAATTCCTTATTAAACTAACAACTAATTATAAAATAATATAAAATGGTTAGTATTTATTTGGGTCATTAATGATATTTTAGTAGTGTGAACTAGTAAAAACTTCATTATAAAATCTAAAATTAATCAAATTAAATGTGTCAAAAGTGGAAACTGTCTGGAGTTTAAAATAGAAATTTTATCAATAAAAAAAATATCAGTATCAAGTTTGCATAATACGATATTCAATAAAAGAAAATTATATTTAACTTTGACAAGATTTAATAATAATCAAGTATTACTTTCTAACTTGTCTACACTCTTCTAAATTGATTTAAATTCATCTTGAATCTCTTTTACTTAATCAGAAGCAAATGAAGCGAACCATATTCCACCGACTTTGCATAGAGAAAAGAAAAAAGAAAAAGTTTCCAGTCTACTTCAATCTAAATAAAGACAGCGATAATTATCATTTTAAGTCTTATTTTCTCCCTGAGTAATTACTAATTACGTTGAGAATCGAATAAGTCTATTGGCGTGAGAGGAATAAAGATAACTTAAGCGGAAGGAAGAAAGTTTGACTTTAATCACGTTTCGCTGGAGATGCATTGGGCAGTCGCTGGCGGAGGTTTCCGAAGTAATTGGCGAAAAGCACAACGTAAAAAAAAAGAAAAGAAAAAAAAAAGAGTCATACTGAAAAGGGGAAAAAGGCAAGAAATGGATGAAGGAGTAAAGGGTAGTGGTTGGAACGCTAGAGAAGCTCAGAATCGAGACCAATAAATGCTCTCGCAATTATACCGGGGTGCAAGTTGGACTAGTTTTATCAGGTTTACAAGCGAGTACATGAATTGCAACATTTATCCGTGGGAGGGAGACGGAAAAAGAATAGAGGAAAATTTCATTCAACCCTTCAACTTCCTTCTGACTTGGAGTCTATTCAGAAATTCTGCTCTGATTCTTCTCAGTTTTATACTGTTGGTTATAGGCAGTCCTAAATGAGCTTGCATGCAAAATTTTGCCGAAGAACTCAGACTGATGATAACTCGAAGGGAGTAGAAAAGTTGGTGAGTTTCGCTAACGAGGAAACCCGCGTTGTTCGCTTCCGTTTTTTCTTCAAATTCAAAGCGAAGAACTGCTCTTTTGCTTTCGCAAATTGAACACGAAAAATAATTGTTTGAAACAATTAATGGATTTTTATTATTATTGTTATTATTAAATAATTATTAAAAAATAATTGCTAAAGAAGTTTATTAAAAAAAGAAAGCTTGTAAAGGCGTTTAATGCAAGTAATTATAAAAGAGGAAAAACAAAATTTTATTAACTTATTAACGCCTGAAATCACAAAAATTGTAGCGCCTTACTTATTATATTATTAATAATTATTTTTATATTAAATTTTGCAATAGCACATCCTTTAATTAAATTTTTTATTTATTTATCAATTACGTCAAATTTTCTCAATCAATATACGAAAATGGAATCTCTAGTGTCATTCTTATTAGTAATGATTTCAATTTTAATGTTAATACTAAGAATTACATAAAATAACTATAGCAACATTAAAGACAAACTTTGCATTGTTATTGGTCATTTAAAACTATAAATTTTTGCAAATCCAAATAATGAAAATTACAAAATTGAAGCATATATCTGAAAAATGATGAAAATAATTGACTGTTGAAAACAAAATTCGAAAAATGGCTACATAAATACACAATTATTGAAAAGTATAGTTTAAAAAAAGTAAACATTAAATATATTCAACTTAAACAAAACAGTTGGAAATAATTGCAAATTAAACAACTGAATTGGAAATCGAAAAAAATAATTAAAGTTTTTTCCTTAAAAGTCAAAGAAATTGTGACTTAACCTGAAAATTATGGTTTTTCAGAAAAATATGCTTTAACGTTTTGACTCATATCTCGGAAACTACTGAATATTTTTTAAGTATTCTGGCTTAAATTAAAAGTGATACTTTACAGTTTACAATAGTTTAAGACTCTTGTTTTTTCAATAGCTTTTATGTATACTACAACAGGTTAAACTTAAATTTGTGGTTTTTTGAGGTTAGAAAACAAATGAGAGCTAACTTTTGAAATCCGACCCTGGTTTCGGATTCAGCGATCCAAAATACGTAAGAATTGACTAGTCTGGTCTTTGGCAATCCAAATTAATTTTTTTGTGTGCCGATGTAATTGAAGGAAAGAGTTGAAAAATTGAAGAAAATATGTGAAAAATTAAGAATATTATTGTCAATTGAAAACAAAATGCAAAAAATGACTAGATTAACAGACAACACTGTAAAAACAAGTGTCTTATTTTGAGACATTTTTGTCCTCACTTTTAAGACATTTTAGGGTGTCTTAATTTTAAACCAATGAGAAAGCATCTTTCAAAATTATTAACCAATTAAATAGCTTAAAATAACCGTAAGACTCTTTTTTCATGTCTTGTGTCTTAAAATAAGACACTTAGAAGACAGCAGTTTTTGCAGTTAATTGAAAAAAAAATGGAAACAATTAAACACGAGATATTAAAGTTTTAAAGAAAATAATTGCAAATTGAGAAATAAGAAAAATTATAGGAATAAATTGTTGGAAATAATTTCAGATTTAAAAACTGGATTGAAAATCGAAATAGATACTTAAAACTGAAAAAAATAATTAAAAATTGAAGAATTGAATTGAAAATTATGGAATATACTCAAAAATTGAAAAAAAATAATTTAAAAAAAGACGAGAATTAATTAATATAGAAGAAAACAAAACTGAAGAATGGAAATAAAAATTTAAAAATAGAATTAAAAATTTAAGAAAATAATAGAACAATTCTATTTAAAATTCAAGAAATTTAATGATAATCGAAAAAAAATAATAGAAAAAAGGCGATAATTTTTTTAATATTAAAGAAAATAATTGAAAATTAAAAATGAAACTTAAATTTGAAGAAAAGAACTGAGAATTGAAAAGAATAATTCTAGAATTGAATAATTGAATTGAAATTTTAAAACAATTTTATGAGAAAAAAAAATCCCACACCTCTATCCATTCTTTATCGAACCTTTTTACTAACAACTTGACAAACTCAAGTAAGTCGATGCAGTCCTGACACTTCATAATTTTCCCGTTTTTTCCCTTTCTTATTTCGCCTATAATATTTCGTATCTCCGATATTTTCCCGCGTATACTACTTGAGTCGAATTTCGCCATTCTAGCTCCCTACCTTACCTACAGTTCATTCGCTCTCCTCGTCATTCACTCTACCTCTCGCACTCACACCCCACTCTTTCCACCTAACCTCACAATTCACGCTTTCCTTTTACCTTCTTTATCTTTCCCATTCACACTATTTTCTACCTGCATTCTCTCTAAAACAATCACCTTACCTTGCTCACCACTTTTCACTCATACCACTTCCCACCCTTAATTAATAATGAACAATTAACTAAAAAACAATTTTTCCCTTCACAAACGCGTGCACTATTTTACGGTACCGGAAACGGAAGCCAAGAAATATAAATTAAAGAAATCCATTAGAAATTCAAGAATTGTATTGAAAGAAAATAATTATTGACGATTTTAAAAATGCGGGAATTAATTAATATTAAGGAATTAATTGAAAATCGATCAAAATAATTGACATTTAAAGAGAATTTTTGAGAATTGAAGAAATAAATTGGAAATTAAAGGATTAAATGTAAATTTCAAGAAAATAATTGATAATTAAAAGAAAAATAACAATATGACGAAAATAATTAAATATTGACGAAAATAATAAACTATTAAAAAAATAATTAACAATTCAAAAAATGTGAGAATAATCGGCATTTGAAAAAAAAATTCTTAATTGTTGAATAATCATAAAATTGAAGAAGAAAAATAAATTGTCAATTGTAAACTAATTATATAAGTTATATAGGTCAATCGATTCGTTTTGAGATAAGGAATATGATTTTTGTATTCATTAAGTTGTATTTTTAGCATAAAAAAATTTTTTGGCAAAAAACGATTTTTTTCGTTGAAAAAAGGTGCTCAAAAAAATTTGGTTGGGTATTTTTAAAAATCCTTGTGTCCAAATTTAGATATTCATGAGCTTAATAAGTCATCCAAATTTTATTGGAATCCGTTTAAGCGTTCTCAAGATATCTTGTACACAAAAAACGCTATACACACACACACATACATACATACACACACACACACACACACACACACACACACATACATCTGGACATTTGCTTAGGAATGAAAATTTTCGCTTTTTAGATGAAAATGAGTCGATTTAGACTATTTTTGGAAAATCAAAAATTTTAACGATCACAAAGCTTCCTCTATGAGGAAGCAAAAATAAATGAAAATTAAAGAAATCATTTGGAAGTTAAAGAATTGTATTGAAATTTCAAGAAAATATTTGATAATTGAGAAAATGCGAGAATTATTGAATTTTTTATAAAGTAATTGAAAAACGTAGAATGCAGTTGAAAATTGAAGAAAATAATTGAAAATTAAAGAAATAAATGGAAGATTAAAGAATTAAATTAAAGATTAAAGATTTAAATTGAGATTTTAAAAAAATAGTTGGTAATTGAAAGAAAAATAACTAAATTTTTTTTAATTTATCATTGCTTTCATCATATTTCAATTATTGTCTTTAAGTTACAAATTTTAAAATTATTTTTCAATTATTTTCTAAAATTTTTAAATATTTTTCTCAAATTCCCCATTATTTTCTTTAATTTTTTTTAATCAATTTCAATTATTTAATTCAATTTTCAATTATTTACTTTATTTGTTTATTATTTTCAATTACTTACGTTCTTTTTCATAATTACCAAAAAGTTTTTAATTATTTATCGAAAATTGTCATTTTTATATTCAATTTTCAATTAAATCTACGATTATCTCGTATTTTAT
Organism: Ganaspis brasiliensis; assembly: GCA_037103525.1. Taxonomy (NCBI): domain Eukaryota; kingdom Metazoa; phylum Arthropoda; class Insecta; order Hymenoptera; family Figitidae; genus Ganaspis; species Ganaspis brasiliensis. The sequence goes on from JAZKLR010000492.1 coordinate 2,474,651, forward strand.
GTACCTATATTCTATATGTTTGGCAATTATTTCTCTTAAATTAAAAACTATTTTTCTCAATTTTAAATTATGTTTATCCTTTTTCATTTATTTTCTCTAATTTTTAATTATTTTCTTCTTTTTTTTCAATTAACTTCTAAAAGTTTTAAGTATTTCTTTGAAATTTTCTTTACATTTCCCTTATTTAAAATATATTATGCAATTTTATTATTATTTTTTTTAAATTTTAATCATTTTCTTCAATTTTAAATTATTTATATTATTTCTTCATAATTTTCTAAATTTTTAATTATTTATCTCAATTTGAATCATTTTTTTCAAAATTGTTCATAATTATTATATTTAATAATAATTTTTACACTTCATTGCCTTATAGTTAATTTGTAATTATAATTATTTTGTTATTTATCCATTTTTTTTTTAATAAATTGTTTGTGTTTCAAAATAGTGGGGCTCATTCAAACATAGAAAATTCTCCGGAAGGAGAATATTCTCAGTTATATTGTTTAGACTATGACTTGGTATGGCAATTTTTGTTTATATGTAAAGTGCCACACACACTCATTAAATTAATAATAAGTGCATTCGCTGGAGGTAGGTAATTAAGTAAAAACACATGTTTGAATTTACAAATTACCTTAAACATTTAATAATTCAACCTTTAAAATTATACATGTTGTTGTGAGAACGGACAAATGCAGACTAACTAAATCCTCCCGCTACTATCTTAAGGTTCCCTGTACAAGGGGATGGACTAAAATTTGACACATTTTGGTTGGTAGATGAAGAAGAATAGGTACATTTTCAGGTATGACCAGAATTACATTTTGAACAGATGCTAAATAAATATAATTTCAAGAACATAAAAAATTTACAATTAGGTTTCTCGAAGATAGGGTCTTGAAGATTTGAGTACTTTATTGCAGGGTCTAATCCGCTTAAGATTTGAGTAGACATGAAAACTATAAATTTCCAAAGGCAACAATAACCTTTTAAATACTTAACAATTTTCGGAAAATCATAAAACTCATTAACATATTTTTAAACATTGTAAATTTTAGAGTAAATATCTATCTTTTCTAACAGTGCAGTTTTTTTATCTACTTCTTAAATCTCTTCTTTTCTAAAGAACTGAACATATATTCTCGAGAATGTAACCGGATTTTAAATTACCGAGAATTTTGCAACTCTAATTGAGCCTTTAATGCAAAACTGAACGAGTATCAATGGAGAGAGGGAGGGGGGAGAGAGCAGTCAGTGAAGAGCGCTTAACTGAAATAGCTCGCGCCAATGAAAATTGAGGCTCCGCCCAGTTCCATTTCGAGTGGCGCGCCATCCCCACGCGTTTGTATATAAATACAGGACCTAAATGAGCGTAACGTCATTTTCGGCGGAGCAGCCAGACAGATCAGATCTCCTCAGGAGATTCTTTCTGAATATTAATAAATAATTATTAAGTGTTAATTCAAGTGTTGAAGAAATAATACTATTCTAATGAAAATAGAATCAATTGTAAATCTCACTTAGCTTTTTTGATGCAGTGAGATTGATAATAATTGATCCTATTTTCATTAAAATAATTATCCTGAGTGATAAATTTATCTTAATGATAATATTATTCGTTTACGTATTGTAAAATTTATAAAATAGAAAAAGCTATGTTCCGTAAAGAGGTGAGGTGAAAAAGCCAAAAATTAGATCCATGTAATTTATAGATAACCCCTAATATATATTACGGTTAATATAAAAAAAAAGAGAGAAATTTCAAATTGAATGGAAAAGGACAGAAGCAGGACTAGCTTGCGATCGTCGGCGCCAGTAATAAAAATTAACGACACCTTTTTTTTAAGGTCGAACTGACCGAGAAACTGATTAACTTTTTCGGATAAATGAACAAATTACAGCAGAAATTTATTTTATAACTTTATTTATAGTCAGTCAGTGCACCCTATTCAGGAACACGGTTTCAGTAGAAGCGAGTGAGGGGAGTACAAAAAGTGAGTAAAAGAAATATATTAAAAGGATAAAAGAAAAGTTAAAAAAAAATGGAAAAGGAGAGTTCAAAGTTGAGTTTTCAATGAGGTATATTTCACTCTAGATAAGGAAATAATTTTAACGTGATTCTCAAGTCAGTGAGCTTGAGGAGCGATATCTGCCAAGTTGGGAGAAGGCTCCTGTAAATTTAGGACTGAAAAATGGTGCTAGAGCCAAGACGAAGTAGATAGGACCAAAGGGGGCGAACTTTTACACGGCTATGTAACGTTCTTCCGCGAGCACCGACTATCCGACCAACCATGAAATCGCGTTCTGTCGGTCCAATAAATCCTTTCTGTTTCTAGGATCTGGGCTTTTCTCTACCATTGTCTCCGCTACACGAGCCGCTGACTCGTGACAACAATGGTTCTCGCGCTTATTCGAATCTGACACTTATTTAACGTGAAGCAAATGAAAATTAAAAGTACCCATTAGTTGGCACCGGTCTGTGAAACTTTGCTCGTATCACTTTCCATCCTGTCTTCTTCTCTCATTTACATTCCACTAATCACTCTCCAACTTTTGCACCAAACAACTTTTTACAATTCAGTCAGATTTCTTGTGAAAAATGTTCATTATACTTTCAATCAGCACTGCTTTCAGAGTTTTGGAAATAAAATTCCTCAAAAGAGTTCAAAAATAAGAATAGAGTGTTGGGGACCGGTACCATTTTGACACAACATTTTTCATAGCACATGTTTTATTGTTCAATCTAAGATGTGTTAATTTGTACTCCAAGTCTTATTTATTAAATAATGGAACCATTAAATAACACGATTATTATATTAAACCTATTTTATTAAATCCAACGCCAATTTTATCAGGGAATACTGTGTATTTTATGTTAATTGTTAATTTAAAATTAAATGTTTAAATTATTTTCTTCAATTCTCAAAATTTTTTTTAATATTCAATTATTTTTATGGATTTTTAATTAATTCCTTAATATGATTTAATTCTCGCATTTTCTCAATTATCAGTTATTTCCTTTTATTACAAGTCTTCAATTTCCAATTGTTTTCTTTAATTTTCAATTATTATTTACAATTTTTTCCATTATTTTCATCAGTTTACAATTGGCAATTTATTATTCTCTTTCAATTTTATAATTATTCATTAATATAAATTTTTTTTTATTCGATTGCCGATGATTCTTACCATTTTTCCAATTTTTTTTCGATTGTTAATTATTTTTTTCAATTGTTAATTATTTTTCTTTAATAGTTAATTATTTTCGTCATAATGTAATTTTTCTTTTAATTACCAATTATTTTCTTGAAATTTCCATTTAATTATTTAATTCACCATTTATTTCTTTAATTATTAATTATTTTCTTCAATTCTTAAAAATTTTCTTTAATTTTGAATTATTTTCATCGATTTTCAACTAATTCCTTAATATTAAATTCTCACCATTTTTCGAATTTTTTTTTCAATTGTTAATTATATTTTTTTATTAGTTAATTATTTTCGTCATATTCTAATTTTTCTTTTAATTATCAATTGTTTTCTTGAAATTTCCATTCAATTCTTTATTTTCTAATTTATTTCTTCAATTTTTAATTTTTTTCTTTAGTTCTCAAAAATTTTCTTTAAATTTCAATTATTTCCGTCGATTTTCAATTAATTCCTTAATATTAATTAATTCCCGCATTTGCTCAATCATCAATAATTATTTTCTTGTAATACAATTCTTGAATTTCTAATTGATTTCTTTAATTTTCATTTATTTTTTACAATTGTTTTCATTATTTTTACCAGTTTTCAATTGACAATTTATTTTTCTCCTTTAATTTTATGAGTATTCAATAAAAATTTTTTTTTTTTCAAATGCCAATTATTCTCACATTTTTTGAATTGTTAATTATTTTTTTTAATAGTTCATTATTTTCGTCAATATTTAATTTTTTTCGTCATATTGTTATTTTTCTTTTAATTATCAATTATTTTTTTGAAATTTACATTTAATTTTTTAATTTCCAATTTATTTCTTCAATTCTCAAAAATTTTCTTTAATTTTCAATTATTTTTCTCGATTTTCAATTAATTACTTAATCTTAATTAATTCTCGCATTTTCTCAATTATCAATTATTTTCTATTAATACAATTCTTCAATTTTCAATTCATTTCTTTAATTTTCATTTATTTTTTACAATTTTTTCCATTATTCTCATCAGACTTGAATTGATAATTTATTATTTTCCTTGTATCTTATGATTACTCATCAATTTAAAAAAAAAATTTCAAATACCGATTCTCACTATTTTTTGAATTTTTTTTCAATTGTTTTCAATTATTTTCATCATATTGTAATTTTCCTTTTAATTATCAATTATTTTCTTGAAATTTACATTTAATTTTTTAATTTCCAATTTATTTCTTCAATTCTCAAAAATTTTCTTTAATTTTTAATTATTTTAATCGATTTTCAATTAATTTCTTGATATTAATTTATTCTCGCTTTTTCTCAATTATCAATTATTTTCTATTAATACAATTCTTCAATTTTCAATTGATTTCATTAATTTTCATTTATTTTTTACAATTTTTTCCATTATTTTCATCAGTTTTCAATTGACAATTTATTATTCAGCTTCAATTTTATAATTATTCATCAATTTAAAATTTTTTTTGTTTGACTGCCGATTATTCCATTTTTCAATTTTTTTTTTCAATTGTTAATTACTTTTTTTAAGAGTTAATTATTTTCGTCTTATTGTAATTTTTCTTTGATTTTAATTATTTTGTTGAAATTTACCATTCAATTCTTTAATTTCTAATTTATTTCTTCAATTTTTAATTATTTTCTTCAATTCTCAAATTTTTTCTGTAATTTTCAAATATTTTTATAGATTTTCAATTAATTCTTCAATGTTAAATAATTCTCGTATTTTTTCAATATTTTTTTTCACTCATAAAAATTGTTATAAATTTCAATTAAATTATTCAGTTCTAGAACTATTCTTTTCAATTCAAAGTTAGGTACTTTCTTCATATGTAAATTTTACTTTTCAATTTTCAATTATTTTCTTTAATATTAAAAAATTATCGCCTTTTTTCTATTATTTTTTTTCGATTATCATTAAATTTCTTAAATTTCAAATACAATTGTTAAATTATTTTCTTTAAATTTTAATTCCATTCTTCAGTTTTCAATTCTTTTTTTTCTATATATTCAATAATACTCTGCTTTTTTCAATTACTTTTTTTCAATTTTTAAGTATATTCCATAAATTTCAATTCAATTCTTCAATTTTTTATTGCTTTCTTCAGTTATCAATTATTTTTTTCAATTTTAATAATTTTTTTTTATTTTCAATCTCTAGTTGTTAAATGTGCAATTATTTCCAGAAATTATTCCTATATTTTTCTTAATTTTTAAATTTGCAATTATTTTTCTCCTACAATTTTTGCAATTTTTAATTATTATCTTAAAATTTTATAATTATTCTTTGATTTTTTAAATTATTTTGTTCGGTTGTATATTAATCTAGCCATTGTTTGATTGATTTTTTTTTTTTTTTTTTTTTGACATGTAAAGGCCCTTAATACATTAAATTAATATTAAAAGACTCAATTAATCCAGTAAATTAAACTATTCAATAATTAAAACTTCAAAATCTTTTGATTTTAGTATAGGAGTTCAAAATAATATTTTCTTAGGTTGAACAATATAATATGAGATACGAAAAATTTTTTGTCAAAATGATACCGACCCAAAATGTTAATAATTAATTAAAATGAGGTGCGATGAAGTTAAAACATCAATTTCATTATAATTCAGCTTCTAATAATGGTATTATGCAGCAGGTATTGGAAAAATGTATAAAGGTTTAAATTCCATAAATGAAAGGAATTTAATTAATTAAATCATTTCATATTGATTCACAGATTGTTAAAATGAGTTGGAAACATTAAAGAGTTATTATATTTTCACAACACATTTCCTGAATGAAGTTTCTTAATAAGCTTCACTTGAGCAAGATAAATAATTAACTAAATAGTTTAATAAATTATTACTTTATAAAAAAAAGCTTGAACAATTTATCAAACATATATTAATTAAATTTTCATCAAGTATGCATTTTCGTAAATTGCATTTTCTCATTCGCGCAAGAATAATTCAAGTCTCCTTAATCCTTCTTTAAATAATCATTTTTATCTACATTTTTAATTCAATGACAGATACATTACAATTTTATTTGATATTTGAATAAAGATTTAAAAGATATTCTCTAAATCTGAATTCGTTAAAAATAACTAATTTGAAAGCAAAAAGTCCATTCAAGTTTATTTAAATAGTTATATTTCCACTAATTAATTAGTAAAAAATGACTAATTATTAGTTAAATTCGTTTTTAGTTTATGTCAAAATAACTAATATTTTAGTTAAAGTATGCTTACTAATTAATAATCGATTTGTATTGAGACAAAGAATATGATTCTTTTATTCATTGATTTGCATTTTTATTATGAAAGGAATATTTGTCAAAAAAAGATATTTTTCGATGAAAAAAGGTGCTTATAAAAATTTTATTGGGTAATTTCAAAAATCCCTGTGTCCAAATTTAGATATTTATTTCTAGATTAAAATTTTTTTCCATGATTGAAACACAACTTAATGAATACAAAAATCGTATTTCTTATCTCAAAATAAATCGATTGACCTATATAAAGTTTATAATTGATGAAAAATTCGTAAAATAATTCATGTTTTTCAATTTTTTTTAGCATTTAAGTTTTTTTTTAAAACTTTTTCAATTAACTTTTGTACTACTAATTTATTGCAAATTTTTTTGCTTACGTGGAAGCGAAATATCGACGAAATGGACATAATTTTTACCTAGTTTTAGTTATTTTTTTACTTTAATAAATAGTAACATTTTACTAACAATTACCTAGTTCTTTTCCGCACTAATTACTGAAATAAAAACTTAGCGAGGATTTTAATAATAACTAGTTATTTTTAACTAATTCAAGTTTAGAGAGAACAATGGTAATATTATTTTATCTCAAAAAATGCACATTTTGTATATTATAGATTCTAATCAAATATCAGAATCGGATTAGAGAATTTCACTATATGTAATACGAATTTTGAGTTTAACGCTCGGAAATTCAAATACCGATTATCTAATTACTATTTGAACATGTATTACACACATATGCTCCTATACAGATAGTATATAGAATATGAGATGGCTGATGGACCACCCATGACTCGGTTAGCCGACTATCGCTACAAGAAAATCGGTACATGCCAACAAAAAAAAAAGAAAAAAAATGCAAAAGAAAGATACAGAGGACCTGTGGGCATCTTAGTTCATTCCAGCTCATCACCCCATCATTCGTCTCACGAAGTCACTTCCCAAGAGTAGAGTTTCGCGAACATAACTAATGATTTCGTTCTAATGACAGTTTTTATGCAAAGAGTCGCCTTTAATAAGAAAAGCGAACAAATGAATTTTTCTATTTCGCAAATTATCTTCTGGGATCTAAAGTTTTGTTATAAACTTGTCAAAAAATCAAAAATAAAGTGACTGAAATAAGTAGAATTAAATAAATATCCTAATTTAATACTTATTTAATTAATAAATTAAACTGGATTCAATCGATTAACAATTTTTAAAACTTAAAAATAAACAAGTTTAAAATATAATAATACAGCTTTTCAGATAAGAACGTTGAGTTTCTGAAAGCCTTGAATTGAAAGTGTACAAGTTCGAATTCGTGTAACTGTCACAGCTTTAGAAGTTTGTTAACTTTCAAGTTATAAACATAGAAGTTTGATTACTTTTAAATAGAAAGGGTTGAGAGCTTGAATATCTTTTTATATCTGATGAAAAGTCTAATATTCTTTTATTTAATAAAAAAAGTTTAATCCCAAAAAATAATTGAGACTTTAAAAGAGTTAACTATACAAGTTTTTTACTTACAATAAACAACAATTAACCAAGAATATTATTTGGTTATATTATATATTTGGGTAAAATAACCTAAATATTTTATTCGTGCCAATAAAATAAAAACATTAACGGGGATATATAATATAAACTTCACAATATCGCGGAAATATTATTCAATTATTGCATGAGGTGGAGGAAATCTAGGATTGAAGAAAGACTAGTCATTGAACCTATATTCGAGTCAAGATAGAGCAAAAATGACTCAAGGGAATGGCGCCACGTTCTATGTAATTTCCCATTGTTCAGAATGAACTATTATAGAAATGAAATCACGTTTTTTTTCTGTAATAAAATAAAAGAAGAAATTCTGCGGATCGAGTGAAGCGAGGACGATTCGTGCTTGCTTGATTTCTCGGTGCTCTTTTTATATATAATTTTTTTTGTACCTCTTTCACCTTTTTAGCCATTCCTTGAATCCTTGAACCTTTGTGAGCACCATACTCGGTGACCGTGGAAGAAATAAAGCGATTTATATGGTGAAAGGGCCCGGAGCGCATTTTCGAGTGTCACGGGTGGCTTGCTTCGTATTTCTCTGAGTCACGTGCACCAAGCAAAAAAACTTGCAAGCAAGTTGCCAGAAATCGACACGTATAGATATATACTTATATACTGTCAGTTCTCCAAAAGAATATCATACTATTGAAACAAACTTGTGAAATGTGTACCTGATTTCTCAAAATTTTTTTCCAAATTTAAAAATTTGCCGATTCAAATAAGCAAAAGTCCATATACAATATTTCAGTATTATCAAATAAAATGCGCGATTAGTTTCTGAGGTTTAATAAATAACGATATAAAAATAGAATGTGTTTACACCGAAAACTTAAAGGCAGGTTTAATTGCTTCTCTCTCACTTTACGCTCAGAGTAAGTAATACTTTAAACCTGTTGATCCTTTGGTATAAAAAGACTCATATTTCAAATTGTATACTTAGTATATACATGGGAAGAAAATTAATTATAAATTTTATAAAAGTGTTTTACAATTTAGGGAAAAAATAACAAAAAGAGAAAATTTTAAATTGATAATTTCAAACTTAAAAAAATTATATTAAACTGGATTATACAACGCGCGCTAGCACGCGATTAGATTCTACAGCTTGTGTTATTAATAATTAAAAATATCTTAAATATAATATTTAAAACTAAATAAGACAAGTTTTATTTATATAAAACAAATTTTCTTTATGTGTAAAACAAATTTTACAAAAACTATAAATCAAAAAAAAAATTGAAGAAAAGAATTGAAATTTGAGAAAAATAATTGAAAATCTTAAAAATTAATTGTAGGAAAATGAGATTAATGAAAAATTGGAAAGAATTAAAAAGTGATAAAAATAATTAGAAATTGAAAAAGATGACTGAAATTTGAGAAAAATAAATGAAAAAATTATAGAGTATTTATTAAAAACAAGAAAATAATTGCAAATTAATATTACCAACTAATAAATTGAAATGAATAATTGAAATTTGAGATAAATAATTCAAAAATAAGGAAATTAATTCGTAAACAATTAAAATAAGTAATTTAAAATTGTAGAAAATAATTTAAAAATGATAAATAAAAAGAAAAATTGGAAAAAGTAAGTTAAATTTGATATAAATTTAAAAAATTACAGAATATATTTGAAATAAAAAAAAAATAATCGAAAAATAGTTTTCGAAATTTCAAATGGAAAAAATAATTTTAAAAATTGAAATTTGAAGACAATGACTTAGATTTGTGATAATCAATGTGAATTGGGGAATTTTTTGAAAAATAATATCCACGAGAAGAAAATTAATTATAAATTTTATAAAAGTGTTTCACAATTTAGGGAAAAAATAACAAAAAGAGAAAATTTTAAATTGATAATTTCAAACTTAAAAAAATTATATTAAACTGGATTATACAACGCGCGCTAGCACGCGATTAGATTCTACAGCTTGTGTTATTAATAATTAAAAATATCTTAAATATAATATTTAAAACTAAATAAGACAAGTTTTATTTATATAAAACAAATTTTCTTTATGTAAAACAAATTTTACAAAAACTTTAAATTAAAAAAAAATTGAAGAAAATAATTGAAATTTGAGAAAAATACTTGAAAATCTTAAAAATTAATTGCAGAAAAATTAAGAAAATTGAAAAGTATAATTGTAAAATGATAAGAATAATTAAAAATTAAAGGAAATGATTGAAATTTGAGAAAAACAATTGAATAAAATTACAGAATATAGTTCATAATTAGTTCATAAACAATTAAATTAGGTATTTAAAAATTGGGAAAAATAATTTAAAATGATAAATAAAAAATAAAATTAAAAAAAGTAAGTAAAATTTGAAATAAATAATTAAGAGTTTCGAAAATTATTTAAAACAATTATATTTAATATAAAAAAAAAATCTAAAAATATTTTTCAAAATTTTAAATTAAAGAAAATAATTTTAAAAATCATGGAAATAATTGATAATTAAATAAACTAAATTAATTTTTAGATAAATAATTGAAATATTATTTTAAAAATTGAAATTTGAAGACAATGACTTAGATTTGTGATAATCACTGAAAATTGAGGAATTTTTTGAAAGATAATCAAAACAATTAAAAAGTGGAGAAATAATTGCAAAATGATAATAATAAATGAAGATAGAAAAAAGAATTGAAATTTGAAAAAAAACTATTGAAAATTTATTAAATTAATCGAAAAATAATGCAAACGATTGAAAATTGGGTAAAATAATTAAAATTTGAAAAAGTTAATTTAAAATTGAAGGGAATAATTAAAATTTGAGAAAAACAATTAAAAATAATAGATAATAATGGTAAAATTATGAAAATAGTAGAAAATTGAAGAATTTGTGATTGAAAAAATTACCTAATTTATTTGAAATAAAAGATAATAATTCCAAAATGTTAGAAATAGTGGTAAATTGCGAAAAAATAATTGAAATTGACGGAGAATAATTGAAAATTTTAAAAATAAATTAAAAATAAAAGATATGATTAAAAATAGGAAAAGTAATTGAAAAATGATCAAAATGATTGAAAATCGAAGAAAAACAATAGAAAATTGTAAAAAAGATTTGCCAAAATTACAGAATATATTTTATGTATATAAACGAGATTTGTTAAATGATAAAAGTCTCTCTAAATCTGAATTAGTAGTTTTCTACTTATGAATTAGCGAAAAGTGAGCTACTTTTAAGTAAGTAAGAATTTTACTATTTTTTAGTAGAAAACTACTAACTAAATTAGTAAAAAAAATCTACTTATTTTAAAAGTATAAAGTTTCACTATTTCAATTAGTAGTTTTCTACTAAAAATTAGTTGCTTTCTACTAAAAAATTAGTAAAATTTTTGTCTCACTTTTCGCTAATTCATAGTAGAAACTACTAATTCAGATTTAGAAAGATAATTGAAAATTGATAAAAGTTTTTGAAATTTGAGATAAATAATAGAAACAATTACAGAATATATTGAAAATAAAAGAAAAAAAGTTGAAAAAATCGAAGGTCATCAGTCAAAAAATTAAAAAAAAATTAAAATTTCAAGAAATTTAATAAAAATTGAAGCAATAAACATTTTGTCTTAAGTCAATAATTAATTGGAAAATGATTATAGAAAAATGTGATTGACAATATTGAAACAGATAATTAAATTTGCATAAATAATTCGATGCTGAAGAAAATAATTGTAATTAAAAGAAAATAATTGAAAAACGATGAAAAAAATGAAAACACCTGAATACAATAATTAATAAATAATAAAATTGATTTAATATTGAAAAATTTAATAAAAAATGAAAAAGAAATTGGAAAAATTACAGAAAATACTTGAAATTTGCGTAAAGTAAATTTAAAATTTAGAGGAAAAATTGAAAAATAATCAAAATAATCAAGAATGTAAGAAAATAATTGAGAAATGATATAAATAATAGAAAATTGTAGTAAGTTATTGAAATAATAATAGAAAAGAATTATTAAAAATTGAAGTAATTTTTTAATCATTTCAATTTTAGTATACTTGAAGCGTGGATTTATTAAAATTTTAATTGAAGTTTAAAAAAATTAAAATTTGTATAAATTTAAAACTTGGTAATATTTTAAATGGATAAAAGGTGTTTTAAAATTTCCTGTATGTAAATTTCGCTCTCTGGAATTTTTTCCCTAAATTATAAAACATTTTAATCAAATTTATTATTAATTTTATTTTCGTGTGATTATATTTTTTGAAACATCTTGAGATCTAAAATATTGAGTTGCATGACTATGCTCTACTTCCGATTTGTTCAAAGTTTCAATTGACAGAATTTCATTAAACATTTCATGAAGCTGAATGTTTTTTTTATAGAACTTGTTTTCAATCAAATGTGAATTAAACCGAATTTTTACTAAGTAGTATTTCCAAGTCACTAAACTCATATTTGACATAAATTTATTTTCAAAAAATTTCTATATTGAACCAACTCCTTATTTCAAAGAATGGAACTTCACGGAAAACTTTTGGTTCAAATTTTAAAGTTAACCAATCAGAAATTATCAGTAAAATTATGATTGGTTAATTTTTAAATTTGCGCCAAAATTTTTCTGTCGGATGTTTATTCGGACATTTGCCGTGTTGGACAAATAGGAATTCGACATTTTAAGGGCATGTGATGGATTATGACGTCACTGGTATAGGCAAAAAATTTCCGTAACTTTTCTCTGAAAATATTGAATATTTTTTCACGAAACTTGGTAGAATTACTTAAAATGTCATTAGGAAGGTCTCTCAGACCCGAGATTGTTTAAATTTTGGCCCAAAATTAATTTTGGGAAATTGTCGAAAAATTACAAACTTTTTTAAAAATCAGTTTTGAGACAAAATTTAAACAAACTCGGGTCTGAGAGACCTTCCTTATGACATTTTAAGTAATTTTACCAAGTTTCATGAAAAAATATTTAATATTTTAAGAGAAAAGTTGCGGACAAATTTTACCTATACCAGTGACGTCATAATCCATCACATGCCCTTAAGGAGATTCATCCAAAAAATCGACTTTCTACAGATTCTTATTAAATTTTAATGACATATTAAATGCATTATTTTACATGTATGGTTACAATTTTATTGAAATTTACCGTTCTGTTTTGAAGATATAAATTTATGAAGTTAGGACTTTTACATGGAAACAGTAACAAAACGCGCAAAATGACTATTTTAATTAATTAAAAAAAAAATGTCTTTACAAATTAAAAAAAAATTAATATATTTTAAACTATAATATAATACACTGAAAGAAATACTCTAGCTTTATCAGCCATATGATTATTGTTGACAATTTTTGTAGAACTTCGAATACTATATGAATGAATATCCCATAATGCATCGGTGCGCCACTGACAGTTCTTCTAACCTAAAAATATACATCGCAGTTTCACCAGTCATATGGCTAAAAGACAAATATATTATGGCAGTATCTATATTAGCAATATATTATGGGTGATTTATCCATAATTATGTCAGTACCGTGGAATTATTTCTTTCAGTGTACAACTTTTACAAACAATATTTAATTAATTTACCGTATGGTTGTTAAGAATAAGTTATTTAAGGATAGGAATTCTTCTCTTTTATGAAATAATCAGGAAGGAGAAATTTTAATATCTTGACGTTCTGAACAGAAAAATTTTTTTTCACCAGAATTCGTTTGTGTAATGATTTTAACTATGAAATACTATTTAGAAACCAAATTATAAGAAGAAATGAAATTCAAAAGATTTTGAATATCATGGTCCGACAGAATGAGAACCGCTTGAGCTGATAAGCGTCTTCAATAACTCTATTAAATATGAATTTGTATAAATCAAGATTCGGATAAATGAAAATTCGTCCAAATAGACTTTCTGTCAGTTAAAAATTCCGCTAAAATAACATTCTAATGAATGATAATTCTGAATTAACATTCGGTCAAATTAATGTCCTTTTAAATAAGGAGTTGGTTAAATAGAGGTTTTGTGAAAAGCAATTTATGTCAAACATGAGTTCGGTGACTTGGAAATACAAATTAAAAATTCGGATTGATTCACATTCGATGGAAAACAAGTTCTATAAGAAAAATATTGGATTTCATGAAAGTGCTGTTTAATGATATTCTGCCAATAATTGAAAGCTCGAACTAATCGGAAGTAGAACATATAGTCATGCGTCTCAAAACATTCAAGGGGAGTGTTGATACCAATGAGACGCATTTCAAATTTTTATTGCATAAAAAATAATGAATTTTGTTTTTTTTTGTGTCAGTATTACGATGAAAAGTGAAGAAAAGGAATTGACACATGTTGAGTTCGGCGAAGCTCTGTTGCCAACGGAATCTGCACCCAGGTTCGTGTATTTGTACCACGCCTTCGGTTCAAGCGATTACTTTTTTGTGACATCCTGTGGAGCATTATACACGTAATAATGCGAAGACAAACCGACTAGTGCCGCAGCCAGGTGAAACCCAAGACAGCCAAAGTCGTCAAGTCGCAGTTCTCGAGAGCCACGAACAAGAACTCGGGAATCTCTCTTTCCCTCTTTCGTCTCTCTTTTTCCTATACACACCACCCTACTGCCACAACCACCATGCTCCATCATTACTCTAATGATACCTTTGCCCATCTCCCTGCCCCCGCGGGGCTTTTATCTCCAACCACCTTCCACAACTTCACGGCCCTGGTCACCTCACTCCCTTTATTATCTATTTTTTTTTTCTTTTTCTTATATACTTGTTCACCATCTCCTTTCTCTCTTATTGCCAATTGATTATTCACAGTGAAATTTAACAAAGTTCGATAAACCTGACTCAATGTAATTTTACATTCTTTATTTTTCAATTGGAGATGAATTATCATCCTTTATAGGCCTTTCAAGAATCAATTTTCTCCAGACATTTTCCCTTGTATAGAATGGCAATTTTCCCTTGTCAGTTTGAGTGTTAAGGACGTTTATCCGCTCAAGCGGTTCTCATTCTATCGCACCATGATATTCATTATCTTTTTTAATTTCTTTCTTCCTATAATTTAGTTTCTAAATAGTATAATTTTATCGTTAAAATCTTTAAATCCGGTTTTTTTAAATTAATTAAAATATAGTCATTTTGCGCATTTTGTTACTGTTTCCATGTAAAAGTTCCAACTTTATAAATTTATATCTTAAAAACAGAATGGTAAATTTTAATAAAATTGTAACCATACATGTAAAGTAATGCATTTAATATGTCATTAAAATTTTATAAGAATCTGTAGAAAATCGATTTTTGGGTTAACCTTCTTAAATATTCTCCTTTGGGAAGGAAAATTATTTAAATATGTAGCTCGATAATAATCTCTAAGGTAATCTCGCACTCGATCCTTTTTGTGGCTTTAATAATGAATCAATACAAGTCTAAAATAAGCTGGTTCCAAACAACAATGTCAAGTATTGCTCAAGCAAAAAATAGTCAAAATGATTCAACAGGTTTCGTGAAAAACAGCATATTGATATCGTTTTTACGCCAATCAAAAATTCATGCCTAGTATAATTTAATAAGTAATAATTAAATGATGCATAAAATTTTTTAACAATGGCGAAACAATAATAGAACATGTTGACGATGTGATTCATCGTGGTCCCCGAAAAAAAAATGGGAAAATTTCTATACAAGGTGGTTTAGTGACAGAAAACTTCAATGGTTAATTTTAATCTATTAATTGAGGTATATGTATAATTTGTAAAAGCTGCTTTTATAAGAAAACCTGGAAACATTTCTGCAAAGTAATCTAGTCACAAAAAACGGAATACTGAAACCGGAATCGGTAAAATTACTTTACAAAGTTTGTTAAGATGTTTTTTTTATGGAATAATGGAACAATTTCTACAAAGTGCATCAATAACAGAAAACTACTATATGAGTTTGGTTCATTTTGATCTATTACCTGAGATATATATCTTTTGTAAAAGCTGTTTTTATCAGAAAACCTGGAAACATTTCTGCAAAGTGATCTAGTCACAAAAAACTGAATACTAAAATTAGTAAAATTAGTTTAAAAAGTTTATTAAGTGAAAAAAGAACCTTAACAATTGTCTTCGAATTAATCGACTAGAAATCGTGCAATCCCGAAAGAAATACTATAATTGTTTTGTGAATCGATGTATGATAAAATCCTGGAAATAGTCCTGGAAACGATACTAAAACCCATATCAGAAGTACCTTCTGATAATTCTTCTAATGGACCTCCTTCCAGGAACGATCTTGGATTCCGTTGAATACTAAAATTTATCTTTAGAATCCGAAAATGGTATTATAAGTTTAATCTTGACAATCACCTTGCTAATAGTCCTGCCAGAGTTGATCTTAAAAATAAAATTGATCCTGAAAATTGTAGACGATTTTCAGATCGGACTATTTTTCTTGGATAAACATCTCAAGATACACAAAAAAATTTACTTTAATTTATTGCACCTTTTTGAACATTCACGGCTTTATTGGTTTTCCTCGGAGAGCCGAGAAATTGTAAAATGTACTGGAAAAAAGTAATCAACAAAATGCATATTATAAAATCTCTTTTGAAAGTGCCTTCAACTTTGACTTTTTATCAGCTCATCAAACGACGTTCTGTTTTTAAACTTGATTTATTTAAAAATAGTAAAATCTTGATTTTTTAAATCTGAATTTATCTATATTATTAATACTTTAATCTTGAATATATTTTTAACATCATAATAAAAAAAAAAAATTATAAATTCATTCTTTTCCAAAAACTCATCTTGAAATTCTTCAATTGTAAACTCAACTCTAAAGGGCTTTGCTTTTCCTCATTCTTTATTTATCACAGCATTTTTCTTTGACATATTCCAAACAAAGGAAAATTGCTTACAGCTCCATACAAAAACATTATCATAAACAAGGATGATATTTATTTAATACTCTTTTTAGAATCTTCACTTTCACAAATAATGTGACATCATTATTTCTCTTTGTATTTCCACTTGGAAAACGACAAATGATTCCTTTGAATATTTCCTTTTATTATAGTTGTATTAATTACGGAAGAATAAATATACCTAATTTTGGAAGAATAAAATATTGAGGTACATTATTTAAGATGATGAAATATTATCAGTAAAAGTATAATCAATAAAGATGTAATCAACAAATAAAAATTAACATTAAAATTTAGACTTAAAATAATAGAATGTCAGAATGTTATTACTATACATAGATATAATAGCAGGAAACAATTGCGTTTCGCAATACATATTTCTGCACTTTCTTAAATGAGAATTAATGTAAATGAGGTATAGAAGGGGTCTCTGCTCACCCACAAACTGTGTAAACCATTTCTCGTAATTTAATAAAACTTTTCTACGAGTGCAAACTATATCTTCGATAAACTCTGACCAACAGTGAAGTAACTCTGCTTTATAATAGGGAGATCTAGCATTAAGCCTTCGAAAATTATAGGTTGTTTTCAGGCTCCTTGTCATTGTTTCCAACACTAACACCCATAGTCCTTTCTCAAAGTAAAATCAATATTCCACCTATACATACAAAACCAGATACAACCATTCTATACCACTCAACAACATTAAAATTGCAAACTTCCTAAACTCTTCTACCAATTGATAATCTGGTAAACCAAGTTACCAACAACCATAAAAAAGTGATTTCATGTCCTACAATCTTAAAATATCGAATAAAATATAATTTTTTCATTAATATTTTTACTAAACAGTATAAGTATTATTTTATTGCATAAGCCAAATTATTTTCCTATAAAAGATCCTAAATTACATCATACATCCATTGAAAAATACTTTTTTCTTAATTCTTTATCTCTTATATTTCTTAACTATATTTCCTTCCATTTTTCACTTTTATATAGCAATCATTTTATTAGACTTTTATCCACTTATTGTTAGCACTTCTTTTTTCACTCTTACAAGAAAGACAGTTCCGAGAATATATAGAAAAAAGTTGAGCATTTTCTTATTTTTCCCGTCTCTCTATATCTCTTATAAGAAATAATATTACATTTATGGAGAAAATGGTATATGATTTTCCAACAATTTTCATCGTTTTAAAATCTTTCGAATTAAAAAACAAAACGAGAACAAAATCTTTGTTGTTGTGCGCGATGAGAATGTGCTCAAGACCCCGGAGGAGATCGAGTAGATTTTTTATTCTTTACCTCCCGTGACTGAAGATCTTGTGCCGTTGATTTTCAACGTTACCTATTAACCGCCTGGAAATGCGGCCGAGGCGATCAGGTATACCGCGAAACCACGACTGTCATCTTTTTTTTCTCATTCATCTTAACTTCCATTTTGTCTGTAAAGACCACAATACCGCAAAAATATTTCTTCCTCTTACAATAAACGTAAAAATAAAAACGAGTGTTTATTTTAAAAATAGAATCTTTATGTTTATGTATTTCGTACACGAATACCCAGCAAAATATTCGTTCTATATTATTAATTTAGTTTTCTCTCTAGTTTTATCTATCTACTTTTTTTTCGTGTTTATATCTATATTTTCAGCAATTTATTTTCATTTATTGTTATCCACTATATTCATTTTTAGTCTAAATTCTATTATGTGTAAAATTTGTCAATTTATTGATTGTAAAATCAACATTTTGAATTTGAAATTTTGAGTTATTGAAATTTGAACTCCGTATTTAAATCCTGTGACCCCAAAAGGGCAAAGTCAAATTTTTTATTATAATTCGATGATTTTTAAAATGTTTGGATCAACATCTTGAATTTTACATTTAAAATTTTTTAAATTTGAACCTCATATTTAAAATTGGCAACATTAAAAATCTATAGTAAATTTGTTCATTATTTAGCGACCTAGATCATCCTGGAAAAAAAATGTTTTTCAGTGTAAACACTTTTCTACAAATGCGATGATATTAAAAACGTTAAACCACCATCTTGAATTTGCTATTTTGAATTCTGAACTTAGAATCTTAAATTTGAAATTTGCGACCATCATTTTAAATTTTGAAATTTAAATAACAGATTTGAATTTAACGACCCCAGAAACTTGTGAATAAGAATTTTCAGCCTAATTCCATGATTTATAAAATGTTCCATACCGTCAACTAGAATCTGACATTTCGGATTTTTTAATTTAGACACCATATTTCAATTTGATAATTGTAAAAACCATTAGTGAGCATTTTTAGACTAATTTGATGACTTTTAAATTACTTTAAAAATAAAGAAAGTTTAAATAGTTTTTAGTGTAAATTTTAAAGTTTAAAATTTGTTAACAGAAAATTATGCTTTTTGACACTTTTTCTTTAAATTTTAAACTGCAGTAGAGAAATATGTATAAACTATTTTCTTTCATTGTAGCTATTAATTAGCAACATATTTCTTAACTGTTTTTTGGAAATTTAAAAAAATATTTCTTTGATACTAATAAGTTTGCGAAAAAACGGTTACTATTAAATAGTGAAAGAGTTACTAATTTTTAGGAAAAAACTACTAATTAAAAGTAGAAAGCTTATAGTAGATATTTCACTTTCAAATTAGTAGTTTTCTACTTTCAATTACTAGATTTTTACTAAAAATTAGTAAATTTGTTACTATTTAATAGTAACCGATTTTTCGCTGATTCATTAATAGAAAATCACAGATTCAGGTTTAGAGAGTAGTTTCTGAGAGAAATTAATTGAATTATTAATTCTGTATATAAACTATTAGTATCAGAATTACTACATTAAAATATGGTAAACGGATTTTACTCTCTCTGAAATTATAGTAAGTTTTTACTAATAGAAATCCAGAGATTATGTTTTTCAAATTGAACCAAAAAACATGAACAAAGAAAATCTTACTTCACCAACAAAATCTAATGCCAATTTTCAATTCGTTAATAATTAAACTCTTGAAACTATTTTAATCTTTCAATATACACAATTAAATCTATATACCCTTAATGTGTACATTTAAACAATTGTATAATAGTTAAACTTTCAAGCAGAACAGAATCCAAATAAGATTTTCCTCAGAATGCGACTGACAGAAAGTAATTAAAGTGAGAAAGGGTTTTGAGAAGTACTGTAAATTACGGTTCATTACGCAAGATACGGTGGGTGTAGCAGCGGTTTTACAATTTCCTAGCAAGAACAACTTTTGTATTTTTCTATCTTTCCGTGTAAAGTGTGCGATACAATAATAATCGTGCCTTTCTCCAGCTATATTCGTATTATATCTTTTATTTCTGCAATCGACTGATCTCGGTCAACTACATTGAGGATCCAAAAAGTACTTTCAACCAGTCTCGATCACGTTCTGATTTCTGCTAAAGTCTTGAGAAATATCTCAGGTGGCCTCCAGGCAAGGGCTCACAATGCACGTTATTTTAAAAGTCAAGTTTTCAAACAATATTTTCAAAAAAAAATTCTCTTTCTTTCATAATATACGTATATATAAAATATATTTCTTATAAACTTTCGCAATACGAGATTTTATAGTTCGAATTTCAGTGCCACTTAAAGTTGGTAGATTTTTAAAAAATTTTAATTCTAGTGAAGAACATTTTTATAGGAACATGTCAAAATTGATAAAAATGACAATACTTATCTTATTCTTACAACTTTTTTTTGTTTTTATTTTAATAAATTGCGGTACTTGCGGAAAAGCGGTTTTTTACCTCTAAAATTAAATTGGGAGGGGGGGGGGGAATTAATATATACAATTTTTTTTAGTTTCTCATGACTAACAACTTAGACTAGGTCCGATTAAAGGTAATTTTTTTTTTAAATTTTTTGTAACACATTATTTTTATTCTTCGCTTCTACTTATTTAGCCCTCAAAGATTGGTAATTAAAAATTAATTTATAAGGTTATTTCACTCACCGAGAAACTTTGTGTTGAGATACTCTTCCATGATTTGGAAGTGTCACGTTGCTGTCAGCCTTGGACCAAGTTACAGTGTTTTTGGCATCAGGAAGATCGACTTTTCCGAGATAAGCCTCACAGAAAAGTCTCGCAGTTCCACCAAGAGGAACTAATTGAGAAGCTGGTCTATAGGTGGGTAATGGCCTTCCAGTGTACCCTCCCGATTCCTCACCTGAAATCAATTAAATCAATTACAACGCCTTCCAATCTTTCTGTCAAAAGGACTGAGTAACAGATAAATTAAACTTTTATTTAAAAAAAAAAAAAAACTTTCGTCTCACTTTAACCAAGAAAATAAAAAATGCAGCACTTTTAGAAATAAAAGAAATTTTCGCAAAAAGTAAAAAGAAATGAAGAAACTACACTGAAAAAGGAATTGATTATTAAAAACTTTACAGTACCTTAACAAAAATGGTTAATTTAATCATGAAAATGGTAAAGTAAAAGTACAGTCATAGTTAATAAAATAAAAAAGTAGTTAATCATTTTAGCCACCCTTTTCTATATTCCAATTTTTAGACGAAAAGTTTTAAACTTGAATTTGTAAATTTTCACTTTATGTTTTATGTATCTCGAAATTGGAAAAATACTTAAATTGAAAAATTTCAATAAAAGTGAGAATATTAAAATATGTTAACTATTTTTTCTCCATATTAATCCAGAAATATTTTTACATATTTTGTGTTTTCACATGCTTCTTTTATTACAAAAAGTAAAAACTTGATGAGAGCAGTTTTGTGGTCGAAACACGTGCACTGTTGTCATGTTTTTAATTTTTGTAATAAAAGGGTCATGTAAAAAAAACAATTATAAAACTAAAAGCTTTTCTAAAATGGAAGGAACGTCACTATTTAAAATTTTAAGTCTCTGCAATATAAATAATGTGCAATATTTTTCCTACTAGGAAATGATAAGAAACAAAGTGGTGAACCTTTTTCAAAATACTTCCCTAAAGTAAGTCCAAAATTGACAAAATTAGGATAATTAATATATATTTTTTAAATAGAGAAAAAAATTAAGAAAATTATAATAATTTTAATTGATTAGTAACACAGAAAAAAATCTTTATAAGTTTTTATTTTGAATTCCTGTTAATTTATCTAGAACTTATTGTTACTTGGGGGTTTATGAGGATTTTGAATATCTGAAGTCAAATTTTCAAAATTAAGAATGGCGACTTATTTAAGGGTTTATGAGTCAGCTGATTTTAAATTTGAAGTCAAAATTTTAAGATTAAAAAAAAATGGCGGAGTAAATATTTAAATTCTTGCTAATTACAATTTAGTCCGTCAAATTGAAGCCGTTATTTTGAATTTTAAAAGTTTGATTAAAGATTCGAAATCAGTGACTCAAAAATCCCCGGGTATCAAGAAATAAATATGAATATTTTACTGAAACATAATTTTTTAGCTTTATTTACATTTTGTTAGCTTTAATTAAATCTTCCACCTTTAGGTAAATATTTTAGCTTTAATTTAATGTACCTTTAGCTCTTTAACCAAGAAATATTTTAGTTTTAAATACATTTTTCCGTATATTTATAGAAATAAAAGTCCAACTGGAATTAAGGGATTTTCTTATCTCAGGTGCCAAAGTCTCGGTGTTAATCCGAGTCTGCTAAAAAGCTTCGAGTGCACTCAGCATCCGCCTCTTTTTAAATTACTGTTTCAATCCAAGTATTCTCGCGAGGCTAAGTTGGGCGTTACCCATTCGAAAGATCGAAAGAAATTACGGTAATCTCTGGTCGATTTACCAGGAAACGTGAATTATGCGTGAATTACGATTCAAGGCAAAAGCGAGAGTCACAGAAAAAAATTCACGATTAACGAAAAAATGTATACCTGCGTGTATTCTGTATTGTTATTACAATTTTTCAATTAAAAAAATTATGAAAAATTGTCCTACATTAAAAAAAACATTTTAAATTTGAACGGAATATGCCTATAAATATAGAATAAGATTTTGATTTGAGAGGATTACTTTCCAAAATAGATGAAAATTTGCATAAAGTTAAAAGGAATCCCTTCATATTAAGAATTTTTTTTTCGGTGTACTTATCAGAACATAAAAAAACTAAAAATGTAAAATAGAAACAAAAGTACAAAATAAATCTGAAATATATATATTATCAAGTCAAAAAATTCAATTACTAAACAATTCGTTTGTTTTGTTTCGAAACTTTTCCTGCGAGAAAGATTAGTATTCAAAGAAAAAACTTTATATATATACTGCAACTTTATATGATTCTTCTCTCATGCAAATATTGTTATTGACGACTTCAGTAATTTCTTTTTCAGACTGGAAACTTTCCCTCCAAGTTAGAAAATAACTTAGTTTACAATCTAATGAGTTTTTCTTTTGATCTACACTGAAAACTTATTTTTTCTTTACGATTTCATATTAAATATGAAATCACAAAGAATGCTTTCCTTGCAATTAAAAGGAAAATAGCGTCCGAAGAGAGAAGTATTGACTCGAGGAACGTTTATTGCGATATTATAAATTCTGTGAGCGTGGAGTGTGCAGCACAGTGAAAGGGATATTCAAAAAAAAAAAATATATTGAAAGAGCAAATGGAAAAGGGTGCATTGAGCCGCTGAATTGAGGGATATAATACTGCTGAAGATCGATTTAATCAGGCAGGACTACTCCAATTTGATTATTGGTTTGCCATAACATTGATACAATTTATAGTCTATACCCTGCAGGTGTGTCATTAATTTCATACGATAATCATTTATTGTTGATGTTACAATAATACGGTATGTTAAATTTGAGAAGCTATTATACGTAGCATATTAATAATAATGCAAGCAATCATAATTCTAATCCACTAAATGCAAACAAGAACAAGCAAATTCTATTATCCTGCATCAGACATAAAATTATTAAAATCTACAAATATTCGTACGTAAGGCATAAATCAATCTCACTATTTTTATCTAAAATGATCAAAATTTCTGACAAAAATTAACAAAATAAATTCAATTCAATATTGTGTTTTTAAATCTCTTGATTTTTCAGATTTTCCAAAACTTTTATAAAAATTCTGTTGCACTGAAAAAATTAACAATGTAATCATAACAAAATAATTTTGTTGAGAAATTTTTGCTAGCTTTACCAAATTTCAGTTACGATTGTAACAAAAGTAGTTGGAATTATAAAAAAATAATTTACTAGATATTAATAAAAGTTTTGTTTGAGTTTATTAAAATGTTTTGTTGCCAGTGCCAAATACGTACAGTTTTCACAAAAAAGAAAAATTACATTAAATTGATTCCAAAATTTAAAATAGTTATACACATGAAAATGCCATGTAAATATATTCTCTTCATAGGGTCGGCGACTTGTAAATTTTTGCCATCTGCAACTAAATATTAACTTAATATTAACCGAGGAAGGAAAGAGGGAAGAGAAAAAAAACAATAAAACTAAAGAGTTTCTTAATTACACTGAAAGAAATACTCTAGCTTTATCAGCCATATGATTATTGTTGACAGTTTTTGTAGAACTTCGAATACTATATGAATGAATATCCCATAATGCATCGGTGCGCCACTGACAGTTCTTCTAACCTAAAAATATACATCGCAGTTTCACCAGTCATATGGCTAAAAGAAAAATATATTATGGCAGTATCTATATTAGCAATATATTATGGGTGATTTATCCATAATTATGTCAGTACCGTGGAATTATTTCTTTCAGTGTAGCGTAATTATTGTAACGCAAAAGTTGACAATTTTATTTGATTTCGAGTACATTTTCGGAATTAATAACCAAATAATCAAAAGAATATAAAATTTGTGAAAATCATTGCAAGTTAAAAAAACATTAAAATTGACGAACTTAATTGAAATTTAAGAAAAATAATTGAAAAATTATTAAAACATTGAAAATTTGAAGAACAAAAATCATATTTTTTTAAAATAATTAAAAAAAAATCTCTAAAGAAATTGAAACTTAATTAATAAATAATGAAACTAATTTGATATTGAAGGAAATAGTTGAAACTGAAAAAGTTTTATTTGAAAAAATTAAAAAAAATAATTCAAACTTCCGGAAATTAAATTTAAAATTCAGGGGAAAAATTGAAATATAATGAAAAACCTTGAAGATCATATGTTTGAAAAGTGATAAAAATAGATGAAATTTGTAGATATTAATTCCAATTTGAAGAAAATAATTTTAAAAAATACAGAATATTTGTGAAGTAAAAGAAAGTACCTTATTACATGATTTCAAGAATTTTAAATTCAGAAACATAATTACAACATTATAGAAGTAATAGAAAATTTATTGAAGAACATAATTGAAATTTTCGGAATTAATCAACAAATATTCAAAATAATATAAAATTTGTGAAAATCATTACAAATGAAAAAAAATAATTAAAAATTGACGAACATAATTAAAATTTAAGAAAAACAATTGAAAATTGCTTAAAAAATTGAAAAGTGGAGACGAGATAACTTAGATTTGAGATAATAAATGAAAATTTAGAAAATTATAATTGAAAAATAATTAATATATCCAATTAAAAAGTGGAGAAAATAATTGCAAAAGGATAAAAAAAATAAAAATTGAAAAAAATAATTGAAAAATGAGATAAATAATTGAAAATTTAGGAATTTAATTAACGAATGAATTGCGAGACTAATTAAAAATTGAAGAAATTGCTTGAAAAATGTTAAGAATATTAATTGAATGAAAATTTAAGAATATAAGAATGAAAATTGAAGAAAAATGATAGAAATAATCGTAATTTGAAGAAAATAAAGGAAATTTGAGAAAAATAATTGAAATTTTCGGAATTAATAAAAAAAAATCAAAACAATATAAAATTTGTGAAAATCATTGCAATTTAACAAAAAAATAATTCAAAATTGTCGAAAGTATTTGAAATATGAGAAAAAAAATTGAAGAAAGATTAAAGAATTAAAACGTGGATACAGTAACTTAGATTTGAGATAATAAAGTAAAATTTAGGAAATTAATTGAAAAATAATAGTAATATAGGTATCTAGTTAAAAGGTGGAGAAAATAATTGCAAAAAGATAAAAGAAAATGAATTTGAAAACAATAATTGATAAATGAGATAAATAATTGAAATAAAATAAAGTAAAAAATTCGGGACAATATTTGCAGAGTAATAAAACTTATTAAAAATTAAAGAAAATTATTAAAATTTGAAAAATATGTTTAAAAATCTAGGAAATAATTTGAAGAGTACTGAAAATAATAAAAAATTCGAGACAATATTCGCAAAGTAAGAAAAATAATTAGAAATTGAAGAAAATAATTTTATTTTTTGAGAAATAATTCAAAAAATTGTAACATATATTTATAATGAAAGAAAATAATTGGAGAATAATAGAAATAGTTGTACATTAAAAAAATAAGTGAAAGTTGTGATAATTATATAAAAATTGAAAATTAATTAGAAAATAATTGAATATGACAAAAAGTAATGTAAAAATGATAGAAATAATCGTAAATTGAAGAAAATAATGGAAATTTAAGATAAATAATTGCGGAAGGATAAAAATAATTGTAAATTAATTTTTAATTAATTTTAATTAATTAAAATTAATTATTAATAAATAATACTATTAATAAAATTAATTAATTTTTAATTAATTTTTTAATTTTTAATAAATTATAAATAAATAAATTATAAATTAAATTGAAAAAATAACTAAAATTTGAGATAAATATAAAAAAATTAGAAAATTTATCAGAAAATAATTGAAAATGACAAAAAGTAAATGAAAATAAATTTAAAAATAAATTTACTAATAAAAATAATTGATAGAGATAATTGTAAATTGAAGAAAATAATAAAAATTTGTAAAAAATAATTTAAAAAATTACAGAATATATTTGAGATAAACAAGAATATAATTACAATTATTTATTATAATTCTTCTAACTTCAGTTAATTTGAAATTTCATTAATTAAAAAATTTTATTAATCCACTCTTTGAGAATAGAAAATTTAAAATTATATTTTAAATTTTCTTCAATTTTTATGAATTCTTTTCTTTTGTGATTTTAATTATTTGCTACAATACTCAACTATTTTTTATCATTTTTCAAAAATTTTCTTGAATTTTATTTTCATTATTTTCCTTTTTTTTACCTACATTTTTAAATTCATTTCCCAAGTTTTAATTCTTTTCTTTACTCTTTGAGAACAGTAAATTTAAAATTATTTAAAAATGTCTTAAATTTTTAACAATTCTTTTCTTTTATGATTTTAATGATTTGCTACAATTGTCAACTATTTTTATCAATTTTTAAACATTTTCTTTAATTTCTAATTATTTCTATTATTTTTTAATTTTTCCCATTTTCAAATTCTATTTCCGAAGTTTCAGTTTTTTTCTTTAATCTTTGAGAATAGTAAATTTAAAATTATTTAAAAATTTCTTAAATTTTTAACAACTCTTTTCTTTTATGATTTTAATTATTTGCAACAATTATCAACTACTTTTATCATTTTTCAAGAATTTTCTTCAATTTTTAATTATTTTAATTATTTTTCAATTTTTTCCCTAACTTTTAAATTCAATTTCCGCAAGTTTCAATACTTCTCTTTAATTTTTTCAAATAAAACTTTTTTAGTTTTAATTATTTCTTTCAATAACAAATTAGTTAAATTATTTATTAATTAATTATC
Source organism: Ganaspis brasiliensis (assembly GCA_037103525.1). NCBI lineage: Eukaryota > Metazoa > Arthropoda > Insecta > Hymenoptera > Figitidae > Ganaspis > Ganaspis brasiliensis. The sequence continues at coordinate 2,502,235 of JAZKLR010000492.1, forward strand.
AACTTCTTCCGTCATTTTTCAATTATTTTTACAAAATATGGTTTTTTTTAAAATTTTAATCATTTTCTTCGAATTGTAAATTCATTTATCCACATTAGGGTGGTCCAAAAACAAAAAAGTTGAAAATATTATGCTCTCACCCCCCCCCCCCCCCAGAATTGTTCTATATCGAAAAAAAAATTACCCATTTTTTTTTTGTTTTGATTTTTTTTAATATTTAGAGGTCGCTCAAAGTGCTCAAAGTTTTTTTTTCTTAGAATTGATATAAAAGCCATGAAAATTAATATTTCTTGATCGGATAATGCTGCTTCTCTTCAGGAGAGTTCAAAAAACAAGATCCAATAATTTATTAAACAATTTTTTATTATTCATTATTTTTTGAAGGTCCTTAAAAACCCCATAAAATGAAAAAAACGTAAATTATGGGGTTTTTTAGGGACCTTTAAAAAATAGTTAATAAAAAATTGTTTAATAAATTATTGGATCTTGTTTTTTGAACTCTTCTGAAGAGAAGCAGCATTGTCCGATCAATAAATATTAATTTTCATGGATTTTATATCAATTCTACGAAAAAGTTTTTTTTCCCATGCATTTTGCATGGGAAACTTTGAGCACTTTGAGCGACCTCTAAATATTAAAAAAAACAAAAGCAAAAAAATAGGGGTACTTTTTTTTCGATATAGAACAATCCTAGGGAGTGAGAGCAAAACATTTTCAACTTTTTGTTTTTCCCATGTATTTTTGGACCACCCTAATTCACATTCTTATTAAAAAATTTATTTTTTGTCTGTAATTTTGCCATATGGAATTTCACAGGGCGATTTTTTTGCTCTACGGAATTTGCAAACGTACCTGACGTTCATTACTTTTTCCAAATAGACATTTTTATTTTACCTAAATCAATATAAAGTGTAATAACGTTGTTGGCAGAGTCAGACAAATGTAAAACATCTTTGGAATACGGAAATAGAAAATAATATTTGTAAATGACAGGTATCGTGCTGACAAAATTTGTATTTAAAGAGAGAATGCACGAGAATGTGTTCTTTTTAAATATTAATGTCTACATTCAGTATATATGTAGTTTAATAATTGTCTAAAGTTAGAAAGTTTCTAACTGAAATGTAAAGGCATTAAGCAGGCAACCCTTCAGTAAATAACGTTTGTAAAACAAAGTTAGCAATGTGTGATACTCGACGAAGTGAATATCCTACAATCCTACCTGGCTGCCCTACAATATATACATATATAGACTGCAAATTACAGAGAATATATCAGTAATGGTTTGTTTGTTTCACTTCCTACTTTACAGGTATGCGACAGATGTTTTCACAAAGTGAAATAACCAAAATTATTCACGTCTCACGTAAATTACTTGTATAGTTAAACAGCAAGTTTATTTTTATTTTAATCAAACTTTAATTATGTATTATATAATATAAGTTTTATTAAATTTTATAATCATAATCAAATAATAATACCTAAAATTTCTTTGTGAAAAAGAATTAAGATATTTAAAATTTTGAAGCAGGAAAGAGCTGCTTCAAAGTAGCATTTCTAAATTGATTGAAATTCTTTGAAGTCACAAAAAAAACGTCTTTTTCCACTTTGGGCGCACATACGTAAAAGCTCTTGATCGAAGGACAGTTTTATGGTAGAAAAGTTTAGATATTCGTTCTTGTTTCTCTTGCGAATAGTTTACGTATCGTGGCAAGGAAAAGTTATCGCAAGCAGAATGCGGCTGAGAAACTTTTGGATTAACTGCAAAGACTTTTTATAGCGGGAAGTATTTCCTTGCGTGGGCCATTTCACTACCTACTCGAAATTGGAAGTTGAAAAGACACAGTTTTTCTACTGGCATGCTAAAAAGATACAAATGCTTTCGTTACCCAACTTGATATTGGCAAAAATAAATAAAAATCACTTTATCCTAAATTAAAATTCAAATTAATAAATAAATGTGTACGTCCCCATAAAAAGGCCCACTTTGACACTATTAAACTTCTCTATATATGGTATTCTTAATTAAATTTTGAACATTTTAAGAGGTCTTGGACTCTTCTAGACGAAAAATTCACAAAGTTAAAAGTGTCATAACCCTAGTTTTGAGAAAAACGAGTTTAAAGTTTAAGATCACCATTAGTACCCATGCATTTTAAAAATTAAAAATAAGATTATTTTGTGTTTTTAATTACGATAAAGTTATGATAAACGCATGATTAGACGTGGAAGTATTTTGTTTTTCACCAATAAAAAAAATTCGAAAATCTGAACCTCCTTTCGTGTGGAATTAACTCCAAGCAATTAAGAAAGTGGATTTAAAATAAAGTTTGAGTTTTAAACTTCAAAAGGCATTTTTTACAGATCCTTTTATTTTTCCCGTAGGGAACAAAATCCATTATCGAAATATACTGATTTTTAATCAACAGTAATTTTTTCCTCTGTACGCGACTCAGTACGTATATCAAATTTACGCCCAACTTTTTAATTGACGCATCATACTTTCTCTACTATTTTTTACATGCAGTACAGTATTTTATTATTAAAAAGGTTGTAAACAATTTTTAAACAATTTTTCCGTAATACAGGAGAAAAAAACAAGTTAAAATTTACTGTATAAAAAAGCACAAAATCAATTTTTGGAGGTAAGAAACTAAAATAATTCTACTTTCGTAAAACCTGTATAATGATTTTAATATAAAAATTGATAATTATAAAAATAATTCGTTTCACAATTGTTTAATGAAAACAAAACTATCTGACTTTTATATATTAACTGAGAAAGATAGAGATTCTGACATTAGTTCTTTAATCGAGGGGAGAAAATTCTCGGTATTATAGTGCCTGGTTTTTTTTTCTGTGCTCCTTAGTTCCTGGAGAAATGAAGTTTTATATAGCCTTTCTTGCAGTCCAATTATTATCGACAGGAGGAAGTAAGAGCGTTTAAAAAATCACGTCGATTTTCCCTTAGAGCCAGGAAAGACTTGAGGTTCGCGGCAAGAAGCCATCCAAGTTTAATTACTCCTCAATAGGTGGGATACCGAGACGTTAATTGGTTTAAGTAAGTTTCCACGTCGAAGGAACAAAGGAAGAAAAGATCTATTTAACTCACCGCACAATAAGATCGAGATTAAAAGAATACAAAAAAAAATATTTAATAATATTTGCCTCATTAAAATCATAACAAGTTCAAGCATCATGACAAAACAATTTTTTTCAATTGATTTAAAATAAACTTTATATTTATAAATATAAAAAAAAAATTATAGGATAGTTGCACCAGTGGTGGATCAACAGTATGATGAAAATAACGCGCAGCAGGTTTTAGAGCCTTTTTTACAACAAAAAAAATATTATTAATTTTGATATAAATGCTCATGATTGACACACTGCAAAAAGATGGTGTCTTAAATTTGACCAAAATGTCTTAAATTAAGATACTTTTTGTGTCCAAGACACAAAATGTCTTAATTTAAGACATTTTTGAACAATTTAAGACACCTGTTTTTGCAGTGCAGCTGTAAAAATATTAACTTACTAATCATCAATTTTTTAAAACTAAATGGTAAGCTTTTTAAAGGCCTTGTCAATATTTCTTAATCCTACTATACGAAATTGATTTAAACCATTGGGCATTTGCATTAAATTCATGATTTAAATATAAAAAAAAATTTACAATTCTTCGGATGTCTAATACTGCATTTAAAAATCGCAAACCATAAAAAAACCCAAAAATTTGTGGATAAATCTTGAAAATTTTAATTCCAATATTATATTTTTTATAAAGTTTAAAACATTGTGCTAAAACAAATGATCAAAATACCTAAGATTTACAAATTTTTAGTATGAAGATAACAAAAAATAGTATTAAATTTTTATATCTTTAAGTCATTATATAATTTAAATAAATTCCAAACGTCAATTAACTCATATTCCAATTTATTCAAACTTTTAAATTTCAATTACCTAATTCAAATTTAAATGCACATTAATTAATACATAACAATTATAAATAATATAATTTAATTTCCATATTCACATTTTCAAATATTACATATTCTTTTTTTTTAATTTTTACAAGATTTCTAAAATATTTCACTTTTTTGAAACTGCTTAATTTTTACCTGATAATTTCTTATTTTTACAAAAATTTAAGATTTTTTCATCTTTTACTCTAGACATTTTTGTTTTGTGTTTGTTTTTTATTTTAGGATTTTCTTTATTTTTCTCCTTTTTCTGCAAATTGTTGAATATTCTTTTACACAATTTTTTTATTATAACGTTCACTAAACTTTTTATTCCGTTGATTCTGTTAATTATTTTCATATTTTCAAAAATATAAAAACGCCCATTTTTTCTAAATTTCTTCAGTTTGTTGTCACATCTTGTTTATTTTTTTGTAAACTTACTTATTCTTTCATAAAATTTTTAGATTTTTTTATTTTTCTAAATTTATTGTTAGAATTGTTTTAAGTGTAGGTAATAATTAATATTATAAAAATATTTTTGTTTAATTTTCCGAAACTTTTTTATTTTTCAAGAATTTTAAACTTCTTTTGTAGATTTTTTATTTGTCTCTTTATACACTTTTTTATTTAAAAACCTTTTGTATTTTTTACATTTTCTACAGTTTGTTAGATTCAGAAAAACAAATATTTTAATTAATTCTTTAATTTAATTTGTCCTCATTTTTCTATTTCTCAGAAACATTTTCCTTCTTTTAAATTGTTTAGATTTTATCTTGAAATTACGAATTTTTGAAAACAGTTATTCGATACTTTTATCTACATTTTCTACATTTTTTAAAACTTTTATTCTTTTACTTTATATCATGTAACTTTAATCGTGTACTAAATATTCTCTCATTTTAAAATCGTTCTTCTATTTCATAAAATTTTTTTTCTTCTGAAATTTTTTAAAATTTTCCAAAATTTTATTCATTCTTTTCTTTTTTTAATTCTTTTTAAATAATTCTCTTATTTTTCTAATGTGGGTAATATTGTTTTTAATTCTTCTTATTTATTTAAAAAAAAAAAAAAATTTCCGTAAATAGTTTACTTTTTTGAAAAGAATTTCTACTTTTTTATTTTTATGGCACTTTTCATTCTTGTGTTTTTTTTTTTAAAATTTTTTTTCATTTCTTTAATAATGTCCATAACTTCTTTTATTTTAAAGAATTTTCTCATTTTTCTAATAGATTGTTTTCTTATCTTTTTACGTTTTTTTAAATAATTTATTATTTTTTCGTTGCTTTTATCTGATTTTCTTTAATTTTACAATTTTAAGATATTTTTTTGAAATTTTCTCATTTGTTCGACATAATTTGTGTGGTTTTCATTAAATGTTTTATTCTTCATTATTTCTTATTAAATATTCTCAGTTTAAAAATAAAATACTTACAAATGATCACTTAAAAATTTTATTTACTGATTCTATATATTAAAAAAAATCAATGTTTGATTTAAACAATTAATTATATAGACAATTAATATTTAAATAATTTTCTTCAGTTTGATTGAGATTAAAAATGTTCGTATTCGATTGACATGTTCAATGTAAATCTTGATTCCTTGTTAAAATAATTTTAACTTTTCTAAAATCGCTACAGATATTTTTCTATCCGTACAAAAATCTTCAAACTTTTTCTTAGATATATAGTTTTCTTTTCTCTCTCTCTCTCTTTTTTTTTTTTTTTTTGAAAATTGAATTTTCCAATGCACTTGATTCTCGATCAAAGCTTTAGTTCTTCCCATTATGATATGAGGATTCGAAGATAAAAGGTTATATTGAACATTTGCGCCACTCTGAATCACATTTTCGAGGTGATCGTCAGAATAAAACGAAAGAAGCGGAGAGAGATTGGAGAGCAGAAGCGATCTTTTGATCTGCAAGACGTCAAACTACGTCGGTCTAGTTTTGCAAAGGTAGTTTGACAAAATACCTCGAATTCATGGAATTTCAGGCTGAAGCTGAGAGGAGAAATGGCTGTCGAGAAAGTCAGCAAACTGATATTCAAGTATCAGGAAAGTTACGATTATTCAATAGATGCCAATCACTTCCAAATAAATCTCAGACTACATATTCATATAGTAAGTAAATATATACTATATATAACAGTTGAAATGAAAAAAACATAAGATTCCTCTATAGATAATACTTGTTAATGAAAACATCGGGAAATTTCCGTAAACGAATAAGAATTTTTAATTAAAATTTTGAAAATTACCTTTCACTCAAACCTTTATCCCTCATAAAATCCTTTTCAGAATTCCAAGGCACGTTTCCTTTTCTTAGTCAAGAGCTCTAATTAAATTTGAAAACGGTAACTACAAAGTCCAATATAGCAAGTTCTGAACTTTAAAAAGAGTACGCTGCCGTTCGAATGATAAGTTTTAATTCATTTTCCTAGCATTTATATATAGGCGGAGAAAAAAACGTTAAATAAAATAGGATGTGTATTTTTGAGTGGAACGTATATGCTTAAGGCAAAGAAATTTACTATTCTGAGAAATCGAGTTAAAAATAATCAATATTTGCTTCAAATTCTATAAAATTAAATTCTCGTGCTCTCGAAAATTTTGAGAGAAAATAAATCCGAATTTGTCGTTCACATTTATTTTTTTATCGTTTAACCACACTTTTAAAAAATATACATATTTTATAACCTCTTGGTTATTAGAAATTAATATTTGATAATTAGAATCTAAAAATGGTTCAATTTTAGAAGTTGTACAAAATAATATTTATCTATGTTTGTACAATATAACAATCTGCATGAAAATTTTTGTGTCAAAACAATACTTACTCGAGAATTTATTTTTATAGAATTTGAAGCAAATACTGATAATTTTCAAGTGGATTTGATCTAAAATAAAAAAGTGGGATTTAAATGTCATATTGCAAGGGTCAAATAAAAAAAAAAAAAATTTCTACTGGCATTGACTTGAATTCAACTGAATCTTAAGATTTTAAAGTCGCAATTTTCACAAAAAAACCTCTGACTTTAAAAAACTATATTTTCTTTTCACTTCATTAAAATGGTAGGACTTTGGTCCATTTTATCCTAAATTTAATAAACTTTCAAACAATCCCTGATTGATACCTCTTACTGTATTTTTGCAGAAATATTTAAATTTGAAGTGAAACGAGCAGGTAAGAGCAATCTAACAAAATGTATAGTTATACTGTAACTTTATGACCCGAGAATATATGAAATTAAATTTAAAATACAATTATTATATAAAATTAATGCTAATTTATATTAATTTTCATATATATGTATTTTAAATCCATTTTCTTATACATATGAAGCACAATACAGAAATTTTTACATTCTATATGCAGAGACAAGAAAAAAGTATTATCAATTATCAAATAATAATAACCTCCGTAAACTCCTGAAGTTAGTTACTATTTATTTTTATTCATCTTTTCTGTCCATGTTTTAAAACTTGAAGTGAAGTTGGTTAGTATTTATATTTATTCATCTTTTTCTGTCCACTTTTTAAAATTCAGAGTGAAGTTAGTCTCCGTTTTTTTTTTTTTTTTATTAATTTTATTCTCTTTATTAGAAAATTTTTAAATTGTTTTACTTTACAGACAAAATATGCAGATGAGGTAGCCTTAATGACGAGATATTGATTATAACAAACAATAATTTCTATATTACACACTTATATATGAATTTTAATAATAATTTAGATTAATTTAAAGTGTCGAATAGTCGAATTTATTAAAAATTCAAATGACGTTATTTTAATTTATTGGAAAAAATTAAAATTAAAAAATTAAATACAGTTTAAATTTATTCTGTAACTGTTTTAACCATTTTTGAAGTCCCGAAACTTTCATCAAGTTTGCTGCAAGTTTGGAAACTTCTAAAAAGGTTGCGGCAAAGTTTCAATGAAGTAATATTTAGAATGCCCAAATACTTATTTATTTCTTCTTATTGCAGGGCTGCCAGTGACACACTTTTTGACTTTTAATGACTTTTTTTAAAATTGCTCACTATTGCTCACTTTTTAAAAAAAATTCCCTTTTCTCACTTTTTTAGTAAAATGTCTATTCCAACTGTCAAATTTCAAGTATTTTTGTGATTCTGAATTTAATTTTTTCAAACATCAATTATTCTCTTTATCTTTAAATTATTGTCATGAATATTTAAATTTATTACACAATTTTCCATTTACTTCTGTCATTTTTAATTATTTTCTCAACATTTCAATTATTTTTTTCTATCTTTAAATTATTGCGAGGAATATTTAAGATTTCAACACAAGTTTCTATTCTACTTTTGTTAATTTTCAATAATTTTATTCAAATTTTAATTACTTTTGTCATTATTCAAGTATTTTTGGCATTTTACGATTATTTTCTTCATATATTTCTATTATTTTTGCAATTTTAAAATTATTTTCTACAAATTTCAATTATTATTTTATTCAAATTATTCAATGCGACCTATTAATATTTAATATAGTAATTTTATTATTGTTATATCAAATTTTAATTTTATTGTTACTTGAAATAATTTTTTAAATTTTATATTGTAATAAGCTTTTGCCCGTAAATAAATAAATAAATTCAATGTTTTTTATTGCCATAACTTTTTAAATTTATTATATTAGTTTTCAATTATTTTCTACAAATTTCAATCATTTTCTTCATTATTTTTTTTATTGTCACGAGTTTATTACATTTGTACATTTTTTTCCAAATTATTTTAACAAATTTCAATTATTTTCTTTAAACTTCAATTATTCTCTAAAAATTTTTTGTTTATACACTAGCTTACAATTATTTATGTCATTATTCAATCAGTTTCTTAAAATTTCAATTGTTTGGTTAATTTTTCAAGTATTGTCTTCAAATTTTTAATTTCATGCACCAGTTATCAATTATTTTTGAAACTTTTTAATTATTTTTTTTCAATTTTAATTGTCTTTTTGAATCTTTAAATTATTATCAGGAATATCCAAATTTTCTACACAAGTTCAATTCACTATCGTTATTTTTCAATTATTTTCTTCAAATTCCAATTACTTTTGTCATTAATCAATTATTTTCCAATTATTTTTTTCATATTTTTATTATTTTGGCTATTTTTGAATTATTCTCTTCAAATTACAATTATTGTCTTCAAACTTCAATTAATTTCTTTAACTTTCAATTATTCTCCTCAAACTTATAATTTTTTTTTAACTTTACAATTATTGTCTATAATTTTTTAATTTTTACACCAGTTTTGAATTATTTATTTTACTATTTCAATTGTTTTGTCAAGTTTTCAAGTATTTTCATCAAATTTTCAATTTTTTTAAAACTACCAATTATTTTTGTCATTTTTTAATTAATTTTTCAAGTTACAACTATTTTTGTCAATATTCAAATATTTTTAATATTTTGGAATTATTTTCTTTATAAATGTCATTTTCTTCAATCTTTTTATTATTGTCATGAATTTATTAAATTTTGAAGTTTTTAATTATTTTTTACTTATTTCATTATTCAATTAGTTTCTTTACATTTTACTTGTTTCTTCAACATCTCAATTATTGTGGGAAAATTTAAATATTTTACACCAGTCTCAAACTTTTCTTTCAAATTTTAATTATTTTTATCATTCTTAAATTATTTTTTGTATCTTCAATTATTTTTAAAACTTTTCAATTATTTACTTCAAATTCCAATTATTTCGTTTCAATTTTTGTCATTTACAACTTTTTTTTTAAATTGTATTATTTTTGTTATTATTTAATTATTTTATACATATTTCAATTATTTTTGCGATTTTTTAATTGTTTTTTTTTTCAAATTTGAATGACTTTTCCTGCTGGCGCCCCCTAATTTAATATCAGTAATACCAAACTCTATAAATTGCTTATTTACTTTTTTAAATTAAAGTCTTTTTTGCACTATTTTCAATCTGCAAGTCCACTGGCTGCCCTCCTTATAAGATAAATATTATTCATCGATTTGTTTTATTTATTATTAAAGTTTAATTTCTAAAATGCATGAAAAACTAATCGCGTGCTTGCGCGCGTTATATTTTGCTGGTTTTTAAATAAAGATTGGAATTATAAACTAACAGGCTTACAGTTAAAGATTAAAATATTTTCTTTTATCCATTCGGTGCTCAAAGAAGTAAAAATCTCGAATTTCTCACGACTGTAGATTAAAGCTCTTTTCAGTAAATTCACCATTATATCATCCATCACAAGGAACAAACGGATGAAATCTGATTGGTGATATGAGAAAATTAAAGGAGAATTTTAAAAGAAGAAATGATGCAGTGATGGAATTTTATGATAAAAAAAACTTGGAATGGGGAAAATTGCAAGATTATCAGAGTCAGTAGATATATATAGATATATATATAATATATTATATTGAAGATGAACAATGTCACAAGAAGCTTATATAAGCTGACACGATAAAAGGCGTGCACCACACGAATTTCTCAGAAGCGATTTACACTGAAGTTGAGTAACGTCAACACAGGTGATAGTAGGACATGGTAGCGTACTTGAAGGCTCAGAGGATACCACACACACGTTATAGGGTGGCATGGTACACCATCAAGGACCATATACTTCAGGGTAATATCCTGGAATATTAAAGGGACCTTTCCTTGTCACGCGACACCTTCCATTGATTAACGTTGTCTGCGATATTGATTTATATAACTATTTCTCTTAACTAACAAACGTCACTGTTTCTAATTAAATTACACTTTTCCACGAAACTTCATTACTTCCCGGCGAGTTTTAAAGTAATAACTCCTTTTAGAACTTGATTAACTATCCCTATTCAAGGTACAAGATTTTCACTTTTTAATAACGTTCACAAAGTTCTTCAATGCTTTCGAACTGAAAAGAACCTTTCTTCCAGACTTGGTCATTCAGTACTTTTTAATCCACATTAGGAACAAAGGCAAAGTTGGATTTCGTTTTTAAAAGACGATGTTAATTATTTTAATAAAGGGACTTGATCTGTATGCATTAAACAATTGGATGAAAAGGGGTTCTATTTCAGAACGCTTATATTAACTTTATAAAATTTTGATTCTCATTGAAGAAGTTATATTTTTTTTAATAGTATACTGACTCAATTGGAAAATAAATATTCAAACAGTATAATATACACGCTAACGAATTATCAGTTTCAAATTCGCTGATTTATTGTTTTAATTATAATAACTCTCCTATCATTAAAAAAAAAAAAAATGTTTAGTAGATTAGACTACTTTTTAACTACCTGTGTAGTTCAATAGGTCCTCAACTGAATTTAAAAACTTATATTGACTATGGAAAAGTAGTTTTTAGAATTAAGAAAGATGTTACAATAAAAATTTGTATAGTTACTGTTAAGAAAAAAATTAGTTTAAGAAAGAATTACCAAAAAAAGAAAACCAAAAAATGACTAAACTTAAAAATACTTAGGAAAGTCTGAGAAACAATGAAAAAATATCCCAGCAAAAAAGTAAGGTTTAAGCATGAATAATAAAAAATGAAAACTGGAGAAAATCTTTAAACAAAATCAAACCAATTATGAATATAAATGAGAAAATTGTGATAAAATATTTAAGATATTGTGAATGCAAAATCAATAAAATCGGTGAAAATACTGAAAATTGACTACAAAAGAAATGAGAAAAATCTATATAAAATTAAAAAAGTTGTGCGAATTATTAAAAAAAAAAAAAATTGAAAGAACCATTAAAACAGCTTTGAAAGAACTAAAAAATCTGGATAAGATATTAGAAAGAAAACTGGGTAAATATCCTTATGAAACCCAAGCAGAAAATTTACTCAACTTTTCTCTATTATAAAGTTTATGAAAAAATGAATGCAACGAAAAAGTAAGGAAATTGAAGAAAGACAAAATAAGTTTACGAAGAAATAAGACATTTAGTAAAAAGTGAAAAAATAGTTTAAAAAATGTGAAAAATCTTACAAGAAAACAAAACAAATTATAAAAGAAATGATAAAATTACGAGAAACATTTTAAAATCTTATTTTGAATTCAAAAATAAGAAAATCGGAGATAAGCTCGAGGATTATCTACTACAATGAGAAAATTAAAAAATATACTAAGAAAATATGAAAAGGTCATTAGAAACCTACAGAAGAACAAATAAATTCATTGAAATAAAAAAATTAAGAAACTTATTTGTTAAAAATGGAATTTTCAAAATCGTATGTGAATAATATCTTAAACTGTTACAAAATTTAAGAAAAAAAAACATAAATTTTTTAAAATTTAAGTTTTGTTACATTAATTCTGGTTTATTATGTAAACAAGAAACCCTCCATTGCAACTCGAAATATTGAATCTAATCATGTGCAATAGTTTTGATAATGACCCATCTGTCATCTACAGTTATGATTTTAAAGCTGCAAACTATTCAGCTATTAAATTTTTTTTTTTGATAACGTGGATTTGCTTAATTTTTCTGTATTTTCTTAATGTTAATGAAGCTGTAGATGTATTTTACAACCATATTTACGATGCTTTCAACTTTTGATTAATTGTTATTTTTCGGCCTTATATATATGATTAAACTTTATAGTTTAGTTTTGTTATAATTACCTAGAGTTCTACTAGCCCAGCAAGAAGGCTGGAATAGAATGTAATTGAAAATTTTAATCCGACTGAATTCCTGATTTGAATCCAAAGCTTAATTTCCAAATCAGCAAAGAAAAACAAGAGTATCCTATTCGTTTTAATTCCAGCTACTCAACATTTAGAAATTATTCCTTTTTACAATGTATAAATAATTTATATTTAGTATTTTAATATTATACTTGTTTTTCATGATTTATAAATTCGGTTTATATACTTATTACCCAAACTCAAAATTGATGTCAGATTTGTAATATTTGTGACTGTTTACGAGATAAGCTGCTATTTCTTTAATTCTAAGTCTTTTTCAGAAATTTTTGGATATCCATAATTGTTAGGACTTTTAGATTTAGAATTTCAAAAAAACAAAATTTTAGCTTGAAAAACAAACAATATTTAATTTTCTTAATTTTAATTAGCACTGTACTGCATTTTTCTATTAAAATAATTGGATGTAATTGGAGAAAATTTTTACCTTTGCTGTCAGTGGAATAGAACCAAAGCATTTCAAGAAGTTCTAGCCAGAATTGAACGTAATTAAAAATGATAATTTGTCATTTCTCTCTTTACAGAATTCAACTTCAATTTGAATGCGCTATGCGAATAGAGTATAATTCATATTTTCAACAAATTTATTTTCCTGGATGAATTGAGCTTTGGATTCAAATCAGGAATTAAATTAAATACAAAAACGATCACATTTTCATTATAACTCTGAAATATTTAATTATATCTAATTCAAGCCTTCTTACTGGGAGGTTTAGTTTTAGTTAAATATTTTATGTATGAAAGGGCATTGCCCGTTAATATGAAATAAAAAATAATGAAACCATGCTCTAATAAACTGGGCATTGACAAGACTTTTTGGACTTTTTAGTTCATGTATCATGACACACTGACTGACAAACAACCAGATCAATGAGTGAAAAAGACTTAAAATGTCTAGAAGTGATCCATCTCGCCTTGACTTACCCCTATGTTTATTGAATTAATCATTAGGACATGTAAAATGAAATATTAACTCTTGGGAATGAATATACTGTTTTTGCAGTCTGACAGGATATAAATAATGCTAATAGTGTTAATGGATATTTGAAAATGTTAGGTTCGTGTCATCATTAATTTTCTTTTGAAAGTAATGAATGAATAGTTATCAGGAGACAAGAACAAAGGATGTTTATAAGCTATGGATATGACAATTTGGAACCCCCTGCGGGTGGAAATTTATCGTGGAGTGGACGATACCATTATCGCATTCTGCGTACTGGATGAATATATATTATCCACATGTGCACTTATGCGCGGTTCCATCGCCGAGTTTTAGATAAGGTCCTGCAGGCACCAGCTCCCTTCGGAGTATAGATTATAAACATCCTCTACTCGGGCAAAGCACTGAAAACTCCACTTGATCCTATATAGAATTTGCTGTAAAATACTGCCTCTAATACGCATAACTAAAAAAGTACAGAAATTTTTCAATACACCTAAGAAATTGTACTTGCACTCACAATAATATATACAACATGTAATACATATAAAATTATTGATGGAGAGAGGGGTCGTTCAAATACCGCACGTGGACAATTTTTTTATCACTTTTTGATCTCCCCCCCCCCCTCGCCCCTCTAAATGTTAACGTGGACTTTTTTTAAAAATAATATGATCTTGAACTGCAAAAACTGTTTTTGCAGTGTATGTTATAAGAAATTATAACTATAAAGAAAGAATCTTATCTTAAAATGGTAAATAAATTAATATTTAATGCTTATAAGAAATATTTTATTGAAATCCGTTAAAATTTTCTCGAAATAACCTAGCAACAACAAAAAAGTCACCACACTCCCACAGACACAATTCTGGACATTGGCTTAAGGACGCTTATACCCTCAAGCGGTTCTCATTCTCTCGGACCATGATAGTCAATATTTTTTTAATTTCATTTCTTCTTATAATTTGGTTTCTAAATAGTATTTTGTAATTAAAATCATTACATAAACAAATTTTATTGAAAAAAAATTTTCCGTTAAAAATTTCAAGCTATTAAAATTTTTTCTTCCTGATTATTTCAAAAAAGTGAAGAATTTCTACTCTTAAATAACATTTTCTTAACAACGGAACGGTAAATTAATTAAATATTGTTGTAAAAGTCGTATTCTATTACAGTTTAAAATATATTAGTTTTTTTTAAAAATTTGTAGAACCGTGTTTTTTTAATTAATTAAAATATAGTCATATTGCGCGTTTTGTTACTGTTTCCATGTAAAAGTCCAAACTTTATAAATTTATATCTTAAAAACAGAACGGTAAAAATCAATAAAATTTTAACAGTACATGTAAAGTAATGCATTTAATATGTCATAAAAATTTTATAAGAATCTGTAGAAATTGGTTTTTTGGATAAACATCCTTAAGAATGAAAATTTTTGCATTTTAGATAAAAATAAGTCAATTTAGACTATTTTTTTTCAAAACTAAAGAAAAAAATAATTACACTTTGAGAAAAATAAGTAATGAAAATATAAAATATATTTAAAATTTAAAAACATAATTCAAAAATGATAAAGGCAATGAAAATTAATTGAAAAACAATTAAAATCTTTAAAATTTGGAGAAAATGATTGTAAAATACTGAAAATAATTGAAAAATGAAAATAATTATATAATTTAAATTTAAGATAAATAATTTAAAATTGAAGCAAATAATTATAATATTGAAAAAAATAAGTCATAGTACTTTCCATATGAGAAAGAAAAATCATAAAGTTTAATCGAAATTAAAGAAAATAATTGGAAAATGGTAAAAACAATGAAAAATTAAAGAAAGTAATTGATATATAAAGAATTAATTGAAATTAGTAATAAACAATTGGAAATTTAGAAAATTAATACAAAAAATAATTAAAAATTGGAGAAAACGATTGCAAAAAAATAAAAATATTTGAATATTGAATGACATAACTGAGATTTCAGGTAAATAATTGAAATTTAAAGAAACTAATTGAAATTTAAGAAAAATAAGTGATAATACTTCCTGTATGAAAAAGCAAAATCAAAAAATTTAATTGAAATTAAAGCAAATAATTAAAAAAATAGTAAAAACAATTTGCATTGAAGAAAGTAATTGATATTTAAAGAATTAATTAAAATTTGAGAAAAATAATTGAAAATTTCGAAAATTCACTAAAAAACAGGCTTGGGTCCGTAAATAGTCTGATTCACTATAAAAGTAAATTCTATAGTGAAATAGACTATTTACGGACTCAAGCCTGCCAAAAAATAATTTAAAATTTGAGAAAACAATTGCAAAGTAATGAAAAAGTTTAAAAATTGAAAAAAATAATTAAAATCTGAGGTAAATACTTGAAAATTAAAGAAAATAATTGAAATTTTGACAAAACCGATAAAATCCTCAAGTTAATTTGAAATTTAAGAAAGTAATTGAAATATGAGAGAAATAATTAAAAATTTAGGAAATTAATAAAAAATTGAAAAATTAACAGAAATTTAAACAAAAATAGTTAAAAAATGATGAAAGTAATGAAAAATTGTAGAAAATATTTGCAATTTAAAGTATTAATTAAAAGTGAGGAAACATAGTAGGTAAAACAATAATAATTGAAATTAAAAGAAAATAATTAAAATTTGTGAAAATAATAATTAAAAATGTTTTAAATTAATTGAAAAATAATAGAAATGTTTGGAAAATTAGTTTAAAAATAATTAAAATATTAAAAAAATTAGAGAAAATAATCTAAAAATTGTAAAAGTAATTGAAAGTCTAAGAAATAATTAAAACTTCTAATAAATGAATTTATAAAATTATAAAATATATTTAAAATACAAGAAAAGAATTAAAAAATAATATGAAAAATTAAACATTAATAAAAATTATTGAAATATGAAATAAATAATTGTAAATTAAGGTAATTGACTAAAAATATTAGAAATTCTCAAAAACTGGAGAAAAGAGTTGCAAATTGATGAAAATAATTTAAAATAATAAAATATAACTGAAATTTGTGAAAAATAATTGAAAATTTAAAAAAATAATAGAAAAATACTTTTAAAAATTGAGCATTGATAAAAATTATTGAAATTTGAGATAAAAAATTGAAAAATTTAGGAAAAAAGAAAATATTAAAAAATTATAGCAAAATAATGAAAGTTTGTGAAAAATAATTGAAAATTAAAAAAAATAATAGAAAAATAATTTTAAAATTTGAGCATTGATAAGAATTATTGAAATTTGAGATAAAAAATTGGAAATTTAGAAAATTAATAAAAAATAATTAAAAATTGGAGAAAACAATTGCATAATAATCAAAATATTTGAAAATTGAATGACATAATTGAAGTTTCAGGTAAATAATTTAAATTTGAAGAAAATAATTTAAATTTAAGGGCATGTGATGGAGTATGACATTACTGGTATAGACAAAATTTGACCGTAACCTTTCTTCTAAAATGTTGAATATTTTGTCACGAAACTTGGTAGAATTACTTAAAATATCATTAGGAAGGTGTCTGTGACCCAAATTTATTTGAAATTTACCTCCAAATTAATTTTCAAAAGATTTTCTATTTTTCGAAAATTGTCCAAAATTAATTTTGGGTCAAAATTCATACAAATTCGGGTCAGAGAGACCTTCCTAATGATATTGTAAGCAATTCTACCAAATTTCGTGACAAAATATTCAATAGTTTAGGAGAAAGGTTACGGGCAAATTTTGCATATACCAGTGACGTCATAATCTATCACATGCCCTTAAGAAAAAAAGTCATAATACTTTCTATGAAGAAAGTAATTGATATTTAAAGAATTAATTGGAATTTGAGATATATAATTGGAAATTTGGAAAATACACTAAAAATAATTTAAAATTTGAGAAAACAATAGCAAAACAATAAAAGTGTTTAAAAATTGAAAGAAATGATTAAAATCTGAAGAAAATAATTGAAATTTTGACAAAAGTGATAAAATCATTAAATTAATCTGAAATTGAAGAAAGTAATTAAAATGTGAGAGAAATAATTGAAAATTTAGGAAATTAATAAAAAATTGAAAAAGTAGGTAATAGAAATTTTAAGAAAAATAGTTGAAAAATGATGAAAGTAATTAAAAATTGTAGAAAATATTTGAAATTTAAAGTATTAATCGAATGTGGGGAAAAATAGTGGGAAAAAAATAATAATTGAAAATAGTAGAAAATAATTAAAAAATTTTAAAATAATAGTTAAAAATGTCTTATATTAATTAATTTATTTATTATTTTATTTATTATTAATTCTATGTACAACTGTGCAGTTTAGCAATTCTACCCTAAACAAATTATATTACGTTTCTAATTATTAATTCTATCAATTTTGAATTATTTCCCTCGTGCTAATTCCTCAAATTTTTTAACATATATACAAATTTCCCTTTTCGGTTCCGCCCTTAACGTTCTTATATTAATACGAAAATAATAGAAATGTTTGGGAAATTAATTAAAAAATAATAAAAATATCAAAGATTTGGAGAAAATAATTTTAAAATGGTAAAAGATAAATAATTGTAAATTAAGGTAATTGACTAAAAAATATTGAAAATTCTCAAAAATTGGAGAAAAGAATTGCAAATTGATGAATATAATTTTTTAAAAAATATATAACTGAAATTTGTGAAAAATAATTTAAAATTAAAAAAAAAAGAATAGGAAAATAATTTAATGATAGAACGTCCAAGGCTGCGTACTGCCGGTAGGACGCGCTTCCACACAGTAAACGTCCTTCCGGAAGGACAATTCATTTTTGTGAAAAAATATTTTACTTTCATATAATCATCATCATCATCATCACCATCATCATTATCATCATAATTCATCATCTTTATCATCAAAGGAATTGAGTTTATTATTACTTTTGTAAATATTGTTATAACTAACGTAATGGCGGCCGGTGGTAAATGGCTCAGGCGCGAGTCCCTCGGAAATCGCTCTATAAAATCAATATGAAAGCAGATAAGTATATAATGAATATATGGTTTTTTAGGTAATGAAACAAGCTTTCAGATGACGTAAATATCGATTGTTTAAATTTATGTACAAGGGCTAGGTAGTCTTTTTAAAAAAACGAAAACGTCCTGCCGGCAGTACCGCGCGTCGTCTTTTTGTGACTAAAAATTATGTGAATTTTTGGAAAATTTAACTTCTTTTAGCTACCAAGCTTCGGGGTTTGAATTTACAAGTTCCATGTTTACATGCGCTGAAAGCTTGATTCTTTACATTTCCAACCATATATACTACTTTTTGCTTATCTGAATCCATGTTAATTTTCTAACGCGACTTCGTACGTACTCGCAGAAGGCTTTTTTGTCCTGCCTGAAGGACGTTGGACGTTCTATCATTAAAAAATTGAACATTAATAAAAATTATTGAAATTTTAAATAAATACATAATTGAAAAATTTAGAGAAAAAAAATATTAAATTTAAAATTTGAGAAAACAATTGCAAAATAATGAAAATATTTAAAAATTGGAATGAATAATGAAAATTTGAGGTAAATAATTGAAAGTTGAAGCGTTCTTGAGATATCCTGTCGAAAAAACAGTGTCGCGAAATTTGAAAGTCAGTTATGCAACATTTTAAGGGATAAAATTAATTTTTTACTTGGTCCACGTGGACATTTGTAATGACCCCTTTCCCCCCAAACTGTCCACGTGGTATGTGAACGACCCCAGCTAATATTATCAATCTTCCAAGTCAAGGTGATAAAATCAATTTTCCGGCTTTTGAAAATCTTAGATATTTAAATTTGTGATTTTTCGAATTGAAATGCACGAAGAGGATCAATTCCCAACTACACTGTAAAAACAAGTGTCTTATTTTAAGACATTTTTGTCCTCACTTTTAAGACGTTTTAAAGTGTCTTAATTTTAAACCAATGAGAAACCATCTTTCAAAATTATTAACCAATGAAATAGCTTGAAATAACTGTAAGACGCTTTCTTAATGTCTTGTGTCTTAAAATAAGACACTTAGAAGACAGCAGTTTTTGCAGTGTATATTGATATTTTTAGTCTTCATTATATGAGTCTAAAATATTTTTAAAAAACTGATTTGAATTTTACGTAATTAAGACGGGAGTTTTAATCAAGGTAAAAGTATCACTGAACATAACCTAATATTTTTAGTTTCCTGGGTCCCTTTCTTCGTAACGTATATACATTTAAAGATTGCAGCTCTCAAGTTCGGTTCTATATAAATACTCAAGTTTTGTTCGGTTGGTATGGGATGGTTTCAGTATATAGTCTGACGAACGGGTTCAAGAGGTTAAAAGAAAAAGGAAAGCAGCAGACCAAACATATCGTAAATCGACCAATGAGTGACTCGCATCAGAAGGTAAACCAGGCATGGTCCAGTAATGGAACTTGTGGCTTGCAAACCTTCTGAGTCTGCTCAAGAGCAAAAGGAGCAATAAAGGGGGAGAAGATAGCGAAGGGAGTCGTGCCAAAGGATACAAAACTAAAACAAAGCATCGGTGAGAAGGTTCACGACGAGATCGAGCACGTGTCTCGTGATTAAAAAAAGCTAGTTCGAGCAAATCACATGCGCATTACAAGTGCTATCTCCTCACCTGTAAATTAAATTTCTCATGTAGTGTTAATTAAACCCATACAATCCGACAAGAGTTCTTTAAAGATATACTTTTTACTTTAACAATAATTCTTGAAACAACTGTATTGTGTGCTTCAATAATAAAAAAAGGAAATAAGAAAAGGATGAATATAGTTTTAAGAATGAAAAATTGAAAACAGGAGTACAAATCTCCAAAGTTCTTTAAATCATATCTGTCAGAATGATACATTTTTAAAACGAATGTCGGCTCGCATCAAACCTAAGCTTATATCGATTGCCACGGAAATAGTTACACTAACTGTATTTTTTTTTTTCGATAAAATATCAACATTCATGGAATATTTTATCCTTTCGATGATCTAAGATTAACGACTTTTTTACCATTACCATTTTATAAATAATTTTCCAGATGTTTTATAATTTATTTGTATGAAGTTTAATTTCAATTTAAGTACAACTGAAATAGTCTCTTGCAAAATGTAATTTATAAATTATAATATAAATTGGATTAATTTTATTAACAATGCAATAAAAACTCTGAAAATATTCTGAAATAATCAATACATGACAATTTATAAAAAGATATGATTGGGTAAAATAAATTTCACAAAGTAAATTAAGGCAAGACAGTTGAACCAAAATCGACAGACATTTTAAAAATGCATGCACACTGAAGTTGAGCACAAATTCGATATTCGGCTGGTTCCATTTCAAATCATACAGGTCGAATATGTTCAAAATTCAAAATCATGTTTCACATGATTTTTATTGTTTTTTAGGGCAAATAATGAGATACGTATTTTTTTGTTTTAAGAAAAATTTTTTTTTCGCAGAGTTACGAGCATTTGAAAGTTTTAGGAAAAAGAGTGATTTTTGAACGAAAACGCTAACAAAATTTTTTAAAATCACTCTAGTTTTTTCAAAAAATTATATTTTTTAATTTTGTTTTCTGATTTTACTTATGTTTTAGGTGCTCTTTCTTATCAATTTTAAAAATTTAAAAAATTTTGAAAATTAACAAAATGGCGGCCATTTTTTGAAAAATCAAAAAACTTAAATTTCTCAAAAACGTAATTTTTTTTTTTTAAATTTTTTTTGTAGTTAGTAGATAACAAAAATAATGTTTTCCAATAGGTTTAATGTGCGCTAAAACACTGTGAAAGGCGCAAGAATTTTTTTTGTAAAAATTATAAAAGTCATTATTTTGACTAATACAGCGCCATATATTAGTCAAATAATTATTCTATTTCTTGATTTTACTTATGTTTTATGTGCTCTTTCTTAGCAATTTTAAAAATTTTAAAAATTTTGAAAATTAACAAAATGGCGACCATTTTTTGAAAATTAAAAAACTCAAATTTCTCAAAAACGTAATTTTTTATATTTTTGAAATTTTTTTTGTAGTTACTAGATAACAAAAAAAAAATTTTCCAATAGGTTTAATGTGCACTAAATACTGTGAAAGGCTCAAGAATTTTTTTTTTTTTTTTTGAAAATACAAAAAGTCATTATTTTGGCTAATGCAAAGATATCTTTCAGTTGGAAAAATCACCTTGAATATTCTTTATTTGCTTTTTAAACAACTATTTTTTATTAAGAGAAATATAATTTTTAATTCCTTTTTCTATCTAGTAAATGAAAACAAATTTTAAAGAAATAAAAAATATTGTTTTTGAGAAAATTAAGCATTTTTATTTTTGAGAAATGAACATTTTAAAAATTTTTGAAATTTCTTAATTTGTAAAGAAAAAGCTTGTCAAACATTAGTCAAACATTACTAAAATAAAAAAAAAATGGAATAATTTATGGCGCTGGTTTAGCAAAAGTAATGCCTTTTATAATTTTCACAAAAAAAATTGCTGCGCCCTACACAGTGTTTTAGCGTACATTAAAGCTATTGGAAAATTTTTTTTTTGTTATCTAGTAACTACAAAAACAATTTCAAAAATATAAAAAATTACGTTTTTGAGAAATTTGAGTTTTTTGATTTTTCAAAAAATGGCCGCCATTTTGTTAATTTTCAAAATTTTTAAAATTTTTAAAATCGCTAAGAAAGAGCACATAAAACATAAGTAAAATCAAGAAATAGAATAATTATATGACTAATATATGGCGCTGTATTAGTCAAAATGATGACTTTTATAATTTTTACAAAAAAAATTCTTGCGCCTTTCACAGTGTTTTAGCGCACATTAAACCTATTGGAAAACATTATTTTTGTTATCTACTAACTACAAAAAAAATAAAAAAATAAAAATTACGTTTTTGAGAAATTTGAGTTTTTTGATTTTTCAAAAAACGACCGCCATTTTGTTAATTTTCAAAATTTTTAAAATTTTTAAAATTGATAAGAAAGAGCACCTAAAACATAAGTAAAATCATAAAACAAAATTAAAAAATATAATTTTTTGAAAAAACTAGAGTGATTTTAAAAAATTTTGTTAGCGTTTTCGTTCAAAAATCACTCTTTGTCCTAAAACTTTCAAATGCTCGTAACTCTGCGAAAAAATTTTTTTTCTCAAAACAAAAAAATACGTATCTCATTATTTGCCCTAAAAAACAATAAAAATCATGTTAAACATGATTTTGAATTTTGAACATATTCGACCTGTATGATTTGAAATGGAACCAGCCATTCGTGCTTCTGCATCACAATAATAGGTATACGTGCGAATCGCATGATTCACGCAAGTAATCTGCATCAGTCTAAATCTATGCAAACTCCCTGGAGAGAGAAAAATAAACGAAAGTCTGATTTCCGGACATCGATTTGAAAAGTTGTGAAAAAATGTTAAAAAATAAAAAAAGAACACATGATATGGGAATATTCTAGAGTTATTTTAAATCTCAAATGCAATTTCCAGGGTCACGATACGTACTTCCGGTTACTTACACGGAGAAAACATTGTATTTTTAAATCTTTCCAACAAAACTCGAAAAAGTAATAAAGGCTTTTATATTCAACAAAATGAAAGTTGTTATAGTTTTTCGAGACACATTTTTATATAACCGAAATTGATTTGAATGGATACTTCCCATACATTTTATTAACTCAAATGTTTATAAAATACAATATTGTATTTTTCAAGCTTCGGTTTAATAAAAAGATGAAATACGTTTCGAAATCTTTATTCCCCGAATCGTAAACTAAGGTTTTTCCGGAACTGTTCCTTCAATGATTAATAAATGATTATTTGAATATTAACTGGTTTTAAAGAAATATTAAAAGAAGCAGTCGAAACATTTAATATATAACTCATTTTTATTTTAATAACAAATATAAACTTACTTTGAAAAATAATATCAAGAAAAAAAACAGGAAAATTATTATAAGAATTACAAACATTAGAAAGTTTATGAATTTTTTTTACAAAAACATTTATTTAACATTATTAAGGGCATGTGATGGATTATGACGTCACAGGTGTAGGCAAAATTTGTCCGCAACTTTTTTTTTAAAATATTGAATATTTTTTATGAAACTTGGTATAATTACTTAAAATGTTATTAGGAAGGTCTCTCAAATCCGAGTTTGTTTAAATTTTGTCTCAAAATAAATTTTTAAAAAAGTTTGCAATTTTTCGAAAATTTCCCAAAATTAATTTTGGGCCAAAATTTAAACAAATTCGGGTCTGAGAGACCTTCCTAATGACATTTTAAGTAATTCTCCCAAATTTCATTGAAAAATATTCAATAGTTTAGGAGAAAGATTACGGACAAATTTTGCCTATACCAGTGACGTCATAACCCATCACATGCCCTTAAAAGAAATAAAAATTGTTCTCTGAAGCTATCGTTTTTTCTTCTAATAATTTATACTATCTCAGACGTTATTTAACAAAAATAAAGAATGGAGATAACCTTTATGCAAAATCAAACAAATTATAAATAAAAGAGAAAAATGGGGAAAAATTACTTAAAAATAAGACAATGCAAAAATAAAATACAAAAATGGAAAAATGTAAAAAAAAACATTCTACAAAAGAAATGAAAAAATAAATTAAAAAAGTTCTGAATAGATATTTTAAAAGAGGGAAAATTGTGTTGAAAACTACATAAAAATGAACAAAATGAATAAAAAATATATATAACTAGAATTACTTAAAATACCTTTATAAAAGTCTGCATAACTTGTATGGATTTTGCCTTTTTAACTATTTTTTTTTAATTCCCGAAAGTCAGAAAATTTAATTTAAAAATTAATTGTAAAACAAAATTCAAAAAAAAGTTTGGGCCAAGTATACCTTCTTAGTGATATTTTAAGTAATTTTACAATTCATAATCATAATAATAATAAAAAAAATATGTACATATAAAAACTGTAATTTATCAACTTAACGTACACTATATTATATTCATAAGTATAAAAATCGGAAAAATCTATTAAAAAATAAAAAGTAAGTACTTAGTAAAAATAAAATGATAAAAAAAATTAAAAAGGCAAGGTAAAAAGTCTGCAAAGTAAATAAGAAGTTCTTTCAAAAATAAAAAAGTTTAAATAGTAAATTAATTACAAAAAAAAAAAAAATACAAATGAAAACAAGTTTTCAAAAGAGGAAAATTTTTTAAAACAGTAGACAAATTTGTAAAATAATCCTAACAACAATATTTCTTTAAATACCAATAAAATCTAGAAATTATATGAAATAGTGAACAAAATTGCAAAAAGAAAGGAGAGAAAATATAATAACAAATTTAATAAATTGATAAAATGAAAACTAAACGAAAAAAAAAATTATATAACTTTGAACAAATTTTTAAAACATTCCTAATGACAATAACTTTAGAAAAATTAAGAAAATTTCTAAAGTTTATGAAGGAATAAATAAGTTTACCAAAAAATATATTGATATTTAAAATAAAAGAAATATAAAACAAAATTGAATAAATTTACAAAAAGATCGCAGAGAATCTCAAAAAAGCATCAGAAAATAGAAGAAAATATTTTAATCCCCCTCCTCCCCTCAAAGAGAAATGAGAACATTTTTCTTAAAAAACATTTTAATTGATGAAAAAATAGTTATATCTAAAAAAAAAATAAAATAATTTAAACTTTGTAAGAATTTAGAACATTATTATTTAAGCAAGGAGTTAAATAAACAAATCTCCTAAAAAAGAAGATAATTTAAAAAAAAAATAAAACGATATATAGAAGCATTTTTTCTTTAATCCAAATAAACAAGAAAATCAACGAAAAAGTGTATTAAATATTATAGAAACAAAGTTAAATGAAACAAAAATAAATAATTTATGTAAAAAGAAAGAAAATTCAAGCAAATCTTTTTCAAAAAATTGTTTGAAAGGAATCTAAAAAAAAAAGTTTTTTAATAACAAGAAAAATGATAATTGTAAAAAAGCGACAAAATACTATGAATACATTTTGTTAAAATAAAACATCATAAGAGAAATACAAAATAAACAGTTTAGAAATAGGGCTAAGAAATAAAAAAAAATTATTGTTGATATGAAAATAATTAATTCTTGACAAATGAAATTTGGATTGATTGAAATTTGAAAGTTTGAATAAATTAAAACATATAAGTTAATTGAAAATTGGAATCTATACATATTTAAATTATAATACCTTGAAAATATTATGTACCTGAAGTTCCGGACGTCCGCACGGACGAAATTTTAAAAAAATATTTTTTAACTTTTCTCGACGACGCAATTTTTTTTAAAATACTTGAAAAATATGTTTTAAAAATAAAATATTTTTAATTTTGTATTTCTAGGGAATGAAAGCACCCCAGGAAAAATAATTTAAAGAATTTTTTTTTAAATTTTGTCCGTGCGGACGTCTGGAACTTCAGATACATTATTATTTTCAACATTCTTCATAACTTAATTTTTGAAATCGTATATTTCGACCATATCAATTTAAATTTTTTTATATTTAATTTTTTTAATTCTAAAAAATACAAAATTCAAATTTTCGAAATTTATCCAACTAATTCTCGATACAAATACCTCACAAATTCCTGGATCGTTTTGAAAATTCTCGTATCTTTTTATAAATTCCCGGTTTGCATTTAATGCTGTACTAAATTCACAGCAATTTCCTGAATTTCTCAGAACTTTAAACATCCCATTAATATACAATAAATTCTCTCAGTATTTTATTCACTCAGTATATACTTTAATAATGATCAATAATTTCAACATTTGATGAACTTTGTCACTTATTAATGACGCGGATATTTATTTTTAAAGAGACGGGACAAAAAATCCACAGTCGCAATTCACGATTAGTTGTAAAAATAAAAAAAAACACGTTACTTTTTTTCTGGCAGAGTATTCAGGTTAATTTGTAATTGAAAAACAACTTACCAAGTATTGTAAGAGTGATGTCAGCCTCTAAGGTGGTGGTATCGTTTCTTGCTTGACAAGAATAACGTCCTGCATCCGACGCCCGGACTTTAAGAGTATAAATTGTCTGATTTGCACTCTCAGGATACAAGATGAAATGACTTTCACCACCTGGCCAGGGATATGCCCTGTTATCTTTAAACCTGCAAAAAGTAAAAAAAATCCAATTTACTTTTCTCCAACAAATTTGTTGTAATGTATTTTAACGTACAAATTAATTAAAAATACAACAAGTGAAGATTGAAAAGTATAAAAACATAAAAATAAAAAATCCCACAAACAAAAGTAATAATATTTTAAAATCTCAAGTTAAAAAAAAAATCCTACCAGAGTGTAAGAAGGAGAAATTTTATAAATTCCCGACAGCGTCAATCGGGAAAAGACGCTCTCATTTTTATCGGATTTATTCAGAAATTTTTCTATCGAATCCGTGACGCATTACCATTATCGACTCTATTTTAGAAAAATATTCTTCCAAGATTTTTCAGAAGGCGTCAGCAGTCTTGTCACCTGAAGAAAAATCTATTTTCTTCGAGCTAATGGACGTTCTGATTCCGTTATAACTCCACGCCAGACGAACTCAACGCCATAAATTCTCGGAGGTACTCACAAGCTGTGACCATGCGAGTCGATAATTCGCAAAATTCTTCCATTAATCGAGATAATTACAATACATTGACGAGCAGTTAGAATGTTAAAAATGTGTGAAATATCCGAAACAGTTATCAAATACGATAGAAAACATTTTTCGAAAATTTCGCAACTGCAAATTCCATATTGGAAATCACATCGAGGGAAAATCACTGAACTAAAGCTTTTTGTTTCCATAAAAATATTTCATAATAATTGTTTGCAATGGAAATATAGTAAAAAAAGAGAAAACTTTATTCTTTTGAATATGTAAATTGATTTGTGATACTTGGAGAATTAGGCAGACGTTTTTGTCAGAATCTTCCGAGTTATTACATACGAAAATTAAACATCTTCATTATCAATAAATACGAGAAAATAATTGAAGAAAAAAGTAAATGAAAATATTTGGTTTTAATCTTGATATAGTGGAAAGAAAAGGGGTGCGTCAAACCCTTCTAAAGGATTGTAGTTTGTACACAATAAACAAGTAAACACCATTAGTATCGCAAACATATTCGGTAAACTGCAGCAAGTTTGCTCGTTAAATACATCTGTTGCCTTTGCATTCAAAACAGGTGCAAAGGTTTCGTTTACTTTTGTGATTAGAACATTTTAATTATGTAAACATACAATTTTTTCGGCTAGATCAATTACCGTAACAAAGGGTTATGCACTTAAAAAATGCTAGGAGATGATTCAAAAATACATAATCCATAAATTAATAAATTTTTAAATCATTCATGTGGTAGTTGGTGTAATTAAAACTAAACGATCCTACACTACCGGACACAATTTATTGAGTGGACACAAAAAAACACGACTGCCTTTAAACTGCGCTAAATCCGCGAAAAACAAGTCCAAAAAAATTTCTAAAACAGATTCGAAAAGCTTTTAAAATTTCTAAACAAATGATCGGTATCAGAATACAATAGCTTAAATAGTTTTTTAATTATCACGAGAGAAATATTAAGTAATTTTATAATTTTTGACAATTCCTAACTTTAAATTCAACTTTTTCCCTAAGCCAAAAAAAATTGAAAGAAAAAATTGAAACTTTGTACGCATAAAAGGAAAAAAGACAATAATTATGCGTACAAAGTTTTAATTTTTTCCTTTAACTTTTCTGGCTTTGGGAAAGAGTTGAATTTGGAGTTAGAAATTTTTAGAAATTGACAAATTACTTAATATTTCTCTCGTGGTAATTAAAAAACTATTTAAGCTATTGATTTTTGATACCGATCATCTTTTTAGAAATTTAATAAGCTTTACTTTTTGAGTAATTTTTCGCAGATTTATCACAGTTCAAAGGCAGTCGTGTTTTTAATCGCACTCCGCGAGGTAGAGTAATTTATTAAAAATTAACAAAAGTAATAAAAAAAATTCACGAAAAAT
Organism: Ganaspis brasiliensis; assembly: GCA_037103525.1. Classification (NCBI taxonomy): domain Eukaryota; kingdom Metazoa; phylum Arthropoda; class Insecta; order Hymenoptera; family Figitidae; genus Ganaspis; species Ganaspis brasiliensis. The sequence continues at coordinate 2,530,870 of JAZKLR010000492.1, forward strand.
AACAAGGAATTTAAAAAATTGATCAAAAGTTTAAAAATTTATCTTTACGAAAAAAATTCGTTGCAACAGCGTACCACAACTTTTCGATTTTTTAAAAACATTTTTTTTACGGCTGTACTAAATGCAAAAACACGTGTGTTCACTTTGGGATAATAATAAAAATAGTTTTGCGATGTTGCACATCATCTGTCATAACCAACCGACTAGATAATACAGAACAAAATAAAAATAATTTTAGAAATAAAAAAAAAATTGAAAAAAATTATTAAAATATATAGAAAATTACAAATTTTACAAATTAATTGAAAAATAATGAAAACAATTAAAAATTGGGAAAAACGATTTAAAAATCACAGAAATATGTTCAAATTGCAAAAACTAATTGAATTTGAGAAAAATACTTAAAACTCTTATGTAAATTATTTGAAAAAAAGCAGAGTAATTAAAAAATGTGTAAAATAATTGAACATTGAATAAAATAATTGAATTTTGAGAAAAATAATTGAAAATCTTAAAAATTAATTGAAAAAAACCATTGAATATATGTTAAATAATAGAAACAAATTGAAATTTCGGATAAAAATTTTGGATATTATGATGAAGAATAAAAATAATTAAAAGTTAGAAAAATTGAAGAGAATGTTATCTCTCCCGAAAAAATTGAGAAAATAATTAAAAATGAATAAAAGTAATTAAAAATTGAAGAAAATAATATTGCATAAGGAGGAAATTAATGAAAAATAATTTATTTATTTTTACACAAATCATCCCGCGGTCCAAAAGGACTATAAATAGGTTACAGAAGAACAGAATAGAAAATAACAATTAAATATAAACAATATGAACCTAAAGTTTAAGAAAACATAATAAAAAATATAATTTAAAATTTTTTTAAAAATTGAAGACAATAATTTAGATTTACGATAATAAAGGGCTTTGAGTCCGCAATTTTACCAATGAATAAATGAATAAAAAACAAATAATTTAAAATTTAAAAACTACAGAAAATAATAATAAAAATTAAATTAGGTGAAAATAATAATGTTAATTTCATGACCACTTTGCTTCCGTATAAACAAAATATTTTACTTTCTCATAGAGGAAGCAATAGATTAAAAATTACAGATTAAATTAAATTAGATTAGATTAAATTTTTTAGATTAAAACAAAAAAAAATCAATTTTTTTAAAAATACAAATAGCCATTTTTCTATAAATTTCTAGGGAAATATATATTTTATGTAGACCAATTAATTCGTCTTTTAATCTAGAATACTTTTTCCAAAGGAACTGTGGTAAAAAAATACAAATTCGAAAAGTTATAGAAGGGAAAATTGGAGAAAATAATTGTAAGTTTAATTTAAAAAAAAAAATAAAGTTAAAAAAATGACAAAATATATTTGAAGTAACAGAATATAATTGCATTATAAAAATAATAGTAAATTGAAAAAGATAATTGAAATTTGCGGAAAGTAAATTTAAAACTTGGCGAAGAAATTGAAAAAAAATGAAAATGATTGAAAATTGAAATTTTCAATTTTTGAATCTTCAATTTGAAAATTGAAGAAAATAATTGTAATATGATATAAATAATTAAAAATTGAAGAAAATAGTTGAAAAAAGATGGAAATAATGGAAAATTGTATAATAAGTAATTAAAATCATAATAGAAAATAATGATTAAAAATTGAAAAAATGTTAAAATCATTTCAAATTTAGTATTTCTGAAAGTGGAATTGATTGAATTTTTCATAATTGCAAATTCAAATTAATTAAAGTTTGAAGAAATTAAAATTGCTGTAAAGTCAAGAATTGGCACAATTTTATAAAGATGAAAAATGATTTAAAATTTAAAACAAAAAAAACAAACTTCAGATGTGAACAGAATGATGAATGAATTAATTAATGGTATTTTTTCGTTTAGTCAAATATGCATATAGAACGTCTCTCTAAATTGCTTAGAGTGATTTTTCACTCCACAAAGAGTGATTATATTGTAGAGTGGAATTTTATTTCAGTTCGAGCGGAAATTTACTCCAAAATTATAGTAAGTGTTCACTTTTGCTTGGAGTGAATTTCTGTTCGAGTTGGAGTGAAAATCGACTCCATAAGAGTGAGATCTGACTCTTTTAGAGTGGATTTCTCACTCTAATTGGATTGGCTCAATTTTCACTCTTCGTGGAGTGAAAACTCTCTCCCAGAAATTTAGCGAGACTATAGTTCTAAATGAAAAAATTTTAATTCCGCATAACTTTCTTTTAAAAAACAGTAAAATAATTTTCAAAAATCGGTTTTAAAGCTTAAAAGTAGTACTATGCGACACCATTCAGGAATATAAAAAAAATTTGTAAAACGGCTATTTTTTGCCTATTTAAGTTAATATTATAAAAAATCCTGAATTGATGGGACATTTTTAAGGTCATAATTAGTTTTAAAGTTTTAATTTATCTCAAATTAAAACAGTGAAATTCTCACTGATTCGAAATCAGTAAAAATTTCCTTTATTCAACTAAAAAGAACTGATTGCACGTTCGAGACTGTTCTACTATAAATAAAAAAAAGTATCTCACACAGTCACATTTCTGCGTAGTGGAAAACAATACTCGTTTTTAAAAGACATAATTGATTTTCTCGAATAATTGTGTTATGAATTTCATTTACATACAATGTTCAGCAACGCTTGTTTCTGAAATTTGATTTCAGCTCGTGTGTATTTTATTCATGGCCGAATAGTGCTGAAAAGAGGTGAAAGGAAATGAATGAGCATTTTGCACGCGTTCAATTTTCAGTTCCTGCTAAATTGTTCGTTTTATTATTGTAAAGAGTACGTCGCATTAAAAAAATAAAATAAAATAAAATAAAAAAATGAATGGCAAATAGGTACGTCCTAATGGATTTTACCGCATGTTTAAGTCTGATGTGTATTTATCGTCTGTGAGAGAGGTATATATGCCACGCTGTAATTCTCCGTAGCGGAATGAGGATGCCACTATTATTCGCGCCGGGCGAACCATAGAAATTCGCGTCCTGCCCGGAAACTTTATGGGCCATGACTCACGCGAAAATTTGCAGGGATACCAACCAATGGAAATCCGTCACCGCTAGTTGAATTTCCGCAGTTCTTCGAACAGAACGCACCGCAAATATTCTCCCAATAAAAAATAAAACATATTTCATGATATTAATGTGAAATTACCGAAATGAATCAATCTTCTTTAGCAATTCCAATTTATATCGGTGATAATGGTTTTTAATGGATCTTTTTATATGAAATTCAAAGATTTCGAGAAATCAGCACGGTACATGTAATTTTTTAAATAACTGTTATTCCAGAATAGGATGCTCCCATTCACGAACTTTCTTTGCAAATATTATTTTCTAACATAATTTCCTAAATTATAGCTTATTTATAATGTGGAATTGATATTTCGGGATATTTATAAGAAGCTGATATATATCATAATTTGGAAATTTAGAATTATGTTTAAAGAAATGTGAAAATATTCTTTAATTTTATCCGTCAATTTGACAATTAAAAGATTTTTAAATTCGCAAATTCAACGAAAAAGTATCATTTTATTTTACAATTTATGAATACCTATTTATTTCTTTTATTTTTATATCATTTTTCAATAATTGGGAAATTTTTTATTTAGAACGCCTGCATCTCTCCAAAACTATAAATGAATAGAATTTTATTCTAGCGAAATTTGCGAAACTCTATTTTTCAAAAATCTCATTTATTTGAATTTTTATGAAAAGCAGAAATTTTTTTTATCCGAAATTGCATTTACGAGAACTATCATTTGTTCGAAATTTCATCATTCTGACATTTTTCTTCTAGCGAGTTTCTCATCTCTGAGTCGGTAAAGCAGAGCAGATATCGCTGCAATTCGAGCAGAAAAATTCAAATATAAATAAATTTTGGCGCATAAATTAGAGAGACATTGGCCCGATCAGGGATGGGAAACTCGCTGGAAAAATGTTTTAGAATTAAGGAATTTTGGAGAAATAACACGGAAAAAAAAAGTTAGCCGCTGCTGCTAACCAAATTTAGCAGTCAATTTTTTAGTCACCACAGCTAAATATTAGCTAAGACAGCTAAAAGTTAGCTGTGGAAGCTAACAGAAGTGGATCCCACAGCTAAAAATAGTTATTTGTCATAGGGACAGCTAAACCTGTTTAGCTATGATATCTACAAATATTAGGAACCACAGCTAACTTTTAGCTGTCGTAGCAAACGTTTTAGCTATCTTAGCTAATATTTAGCTGTGGTGACTAAATAAGTATCAGCTAAATTTTTTAGCTGCGGTAGCTAATTCATTTTTTTCCGTGAAGATTTCTGATAAATGCAATTTCGGATAAATATAGATAACTAAATAAATAGATTTCTAATTTCAATTTCTGAGAAATGAGATGTTTAATGAAAATACGCAAATTTTTTATGAATGGTTATTCGGTACAAAATTCTGTTAAATGGGTATTCTGACAATTGAGTTTTTTTACCATGCTGTACATTCTGAAGAACACGAAAAGAAAATCTAATTTCTTGAGTTTATTAAAATAAAAATACTAAAAATAAAGATGCATTTTTTCAATGTTCTGACGGAAAAATACACAAACCTTTCATGAAAGACTTAATTAGTAATAAAATTAACAAATTATTCAAATCAAATATTTCTTAATAAAGCATATATTTATTCCATTAGGTTCGGTTCAAAGGATTGAAGCTCTGTATGCTCAAATATTGACAAATAATTACGAAATAATTAATGTATCATGCAGTATGGCAAATTAACCACCAGCCAATAATAATATTACATTATAAAAATAAAATTTGTCAACTGAGAAATGTTTTATTTAAATATAATTTTCCGGAAATAAATTTTCAAGGTGATTCCCGGTCAATTTTCCGAAAAAACCGTTTCTCCGAAAGTCATTTTTCCAAAAATAAATTCTTCCGAAAATAAATAAGGTCCATTTTCTCAAAAACTCCCCTCTTTTTTCTTTAAAATTTTCATTAAAATTCTTATCAAAATAAGTCAATATTCCCATAAGTTTCAAGAGTACCAAACAGTTTTTTTTTTTAGAATTTTTTTTAAGATTAAAAGTAAAAATTATATATAATAATTTACAAGTTACTTTCATTTATTAATACTTTCATTCTGTCCAAACCCTAAAGTTTGTGACTAGATGTTTTTTTGTTTTAAATTTTTACCTCCATTTCACCTTTTCAAAATGATCTCAAATTTTAAATTTATAGCAATTTTAATTTCTTTAAATTTCTATTAATTCGAATTTGCATTGATTAAAAGTTTAATTAATCCACGATTTAAATATACTAAAATAAAATTAATTTTTTAATTCACTATTATTATTATTTACATTTTGCAATTATTATATTCAATTTTTAATCATTTTCATTATTTCTGAATTAATATCCTGAACTTTCAAATATATATATCAATTTTCGATTATTTTGCTCAATATTCATTTCTTTTTATCATTTTACAATTATTTTCTCCATCTTTTTAATACTTTTCATTTAATTTCTTAAATTTTCAGTTATTACCTCAAATTTAGATTATTGTCTTCAATTTTCAACTTTTTTAACAATTTTTTAATTATTTACTTTGGCTTAAAAATAAATTCTGTACTTTTTCTATTATTTTTTCCAATTTCTAATTATTTTCATTCTTTTTGCATAATTTTCAAAAATTTCAATTATTTATCTGAAATTTAAATTATTTTCATCAAATTACAATTTGTTTCTTAAATTTTAAATAATTTCCATCATATTTCAATTATTTTCTTCAATTTTAAATTATTTCTATCATTTTTCAATTATTTGCCTAAATTCTTAATTATTATTCTCATTTTATAAAATTAATTTCTAAAATTTTGAAGTATTTTTCTCACATTTCAATTATTTTTAACCTTTTTCAATTCTTATCTTCAATTTTCAATTATTCTCATTTTTTTTTAAAGTTAATTTCTCAGATTTTCAAGTATTTTTGTCAAATTAAAATTTATTTTATTTTTTTTTTGTTTATTCCATAACATTTTATTAATTAGGTTACACGCATAATACATTTAGGCGTTGAAACCGACAAACAGATCTTTTAAAAATGTTAAAAATATTCTGCAATTGTTTCAATTATTTATTTCAAATTTCATTCATTTTCTTCAACTTATCATTGTTTTTATCATATTTCAATTATTTTTGTCAAGTTTCAAATTTTAAAATTATTTTTCAGTTATTTTTCCCAATTTTTAATTATTCTTATTTTTTAAAATTAGGTATTTTACAAAATTTTAAAATATTTTTCTCAAATTTCCCATTATTTTCTTCCATTTTTAATCATTTTCAATTCTTTTCAAAATTTCCAAACTTTCAACTATTTATCTGGTATTTAAATTATTCAATTCAATTTTATGTACCTATATTCTGTATTTTTTGACATTATTTTTCTCATAAATTAAAAATTGTTCTTTTTAATTTTAAATTATGTTTATCTTTTTCATTAATTTTCTCTAATTTTGCTTCCTTATAGTTTAATTCTTTTTTTTTTTTTTTGCACTAAACTTCTAAAAGTTTCAAGTATTTTTTTTAAATTTTCTTTAATTTTCCTTTATTTAAAATATATTACGTAATTTTTTCAATTATTTTCTCAAATTTTAATTATTTTGTTCAATTTAAAATTTTTATTATATTTTCATTATTTTCTCAATTTTTAATTATTTTCATTATTTCTGAATTAATTTCCTTAATTTTTAACTATTTATCCCAATTTCAATCAATCATGTTTTTAATTCTTTTCTCCAATTTTTCATTACTTTCACTTTTTCTATTTATTTCTTAGATTTTGAAGTATTTTCCCCAAAGTTAAATTATTTTCTTTATTTTTAAAACATTCCGATGATTTTTAAATTACTTTTGACAATTTTAATCGTTTTCATTATTTTTTTTTTCAATTAATTTGCAAAATTTGACATTATTTTTTTTTAAATATTATATTTAAAATATTTACAATTATTGATAACATAAGGTGTAGAAATTAATCGCGCACCAGCGAGCGTTGTTTAATCTAGTTAGGTAAAAGAAATTATAATTTTTATAATTGATATAAAACACTGCTTATAATTGTTATATTTAATAATAATTTTTACACATCACTGATTTATAATTAATTTGTAATGATAATTATTTTGTTATTTATCGATTTCTATTTCAATAAATTGTTTATGTTTCAAAAAAATGGAGCTCATTCAAACATAGAAAATTCTCATAAATTCTCCGGAAGGAGAATATTCTTGGTTATATTCTCGAGAATTTTGCAACTCTACCTTAAATATACCAATTTTTGTATTGTTTAGCTTTAACTCATACAATTGTAATTTCTTAAGTTATATAAAAACATTTCGGAATTCTTAAAATTCGAAAAAATGGTTTCGGAAATGTTACTTTCGGAAAAATGGCCGAGAACGTTTCATCTGGAATAAATTGTATATAGTTAATGAAAATGTTTGAATTTCGCCTACATGGACATTGGGAACTTAATAGGTCCATGAGAAACTAATTGATTCTTGTCTGAATGGATTTCTAGATTGGATCAAGAATATGTTTCTCTCAGTGTTCCAGGAGAGACGTGTAATTGCTACTTTTTACTGTGACAAGTAAGCTTTTCACATGTAATAATTATCTTGTCGACCTGAATTTCCGTTCGCCTTTCGGAGCTAGACAACATCCGAGATATTCCCACGAGTTGACATCGAGGTTGACACGCAATACAAACTAACACAGAAGCAGTCGCTTCTTTTCATCGAAAGTTCGACGAATCAATCTACTATAAACTAGCTTACAAGCCTCGTGCATTAAAAGGGAGTACGTATTTACGCATGTACTTATATACATATACGAAGACTAGTATATATAGGCTGCTTTAAACGCTTCTACTCGGAAACTAATTATCCTAGACCTATAGAGTATATATCCACTAGTTATAGTGAACAGAGAACTATATACACTGGTTTATATGTTGTTAAGTTGACTAGATCGTCCGGGAAACTTAAGCTTCGTGCTGCTACTGACGTGCTTGTATTTGGCTATATAAGTATATGTGCCTAGCAACATACTTGAGTCGTAATCCACATTTTGAAAATACATCTAAACTCTAAACCGTAAACACCATAAACTAACTAAGAACAACCTCCAGGGCGTGATATAATTAATCTGCTGCAACCCAATATCGCCTCTAGGTGATCGTTCTGATGATCCAAAGTAATTTTAAGCCCACTAAGATAATCGATTATTAAGAAAGTTTCTCGAAAATTTTAGAATATTCTAACTCTGAATTATTATTAATACAGTAGCTATTTAATGTATTCTATAAATATTTCTGGAATTAATTTTCAACTTTATAGTGCTTTTAGTAAATTGAAACAAATGTGCTATGTTACACTGAAAAAAATAATTCCGTGGAACTGTCATAATTATGGGTAGATCTACCATAATATATTACTGATATTGGAACAGCAATACTGTATTGGTGTTTCAGCCATATGAGTGGCGAAACTGACAGTCACATTTTTAGGTTAGGTAGAATTGTCAGTGGCGCACCGATGCTTTATTGGATATTCATTAATATAGTATTCTAAGTTCTAAAAAAACTGTTAACCATAAGCATATGTCTAAAATCACTACAGCATTTTTTTCAGTGTACTGTACCGATTACAATTGTCAGTCCTGTAGAACTTTATATTTATAATATCTTGAGAAGCGCTTAATATTCTTCAAGTTTCTTGGTCTATATTTGAAGAGGAGATTTCAAATTTTATCATGTATGGATTTCAATTTTTTGTTTAACCTCATTCGGAACATGCAAAGGCCTAAAGTTGGATAATGAAAATTTGAAAAAATCGGTAAATTCGACGATTTTTCTAGCACAGTCTCTATTTAACAAAAAGTTATTAACTATAGCTTACTTTTCGCGAAATTCTTTAATCTTTCCAATGGTTTTTTAGAAATTGCTTTAAACTTATTTTTAACTGAAACATCGTCGAAAAACGAAGGGCATGTTTTTAATACGATTTTTTTTAGTCAACTGACAATTCTGTCCTTCTGAACTTACCCGCAAAGATTAGCCAAAATATGAATAAATTTTTTTAGTTTATATTTACAAGCTACATTTAGTTAATAAATAATTGGTTCTATAAAGCATAGTATTTCAAGATTATAATAAAAAAAAAGTTATTAAACTCTTCCAACGATATAAGTACAAGTTATTTAAATTAAAAAAATTTTTAAATTATCATTTGGAAACACCATTTTTACATTCATTTAATATTTTTCAATAACTAACCGATTACCAGAAAATTTTATAGAAACCGTCGTTATTTTACACGGAGAAAATTTGTATGTGAAATTTTACAGCAAAGTTGATTCGGGGACACAGCGACATTCATTTAATTATTCATGTAAAGTCATGTAAAAGCAGAACAAAAGCTGAACGTTTTATGAAAAACTACTTCACTTTTTATTACTTTTTAACATTTTTTGGTGCTTTTTAACAGAAAATCAAATATTTTATACAGACTTAAAAATTAAAGATTACTAAATGTCCCTATGTCCCCGAATTGTCTGACTGTTTTGTAAAATTTCATATACATATTTTCCCCGTGTACCAAAATTCATTCAGTGGCGTAACTGACAGGGCAAGGAGACTTTTTCCCTGTGGCAAAAAGGAAAAAGGGGCATTTGTTTCTAGATTTTTTTGCTTTTAAAATTTTAAATCATATTTCACCTTTTTACAATGTTCTCAAATTTTAAATTTATAGCAATTTTAATTTCTTCAAATTTCAGTTTATGTGAACTTACAATGATTAAAAGTTCAGTTAATCCACGTTTCAAACGCACTACATTTGAAGGAAATTTTTTTAAAATTTTTAATCATTTCTTTTCTATTATGATTTCAATTACTTAAACTACTTAAATTTTTATCATTTTTCAATTATTTTCTGCATTTTTAATTATTTTTAAATTGTTTCCATAAATTTTAAAATTACCTTCTTTAAAGTTCAGTTATCTTGTTTAGTTTTCAGTCACTTTTTCAATTTTAATTATTTTTCCTTGACATTAAATCAATTTAATTCTTTATTCCTAAATTTTATATTAATCACTGCAAATTTAAATTAACTTTTTTAATTTACCATTATTTTTTGTAATTTTGCAATTTTTATCGTCAATTTTTAATCTTTTTTATAATTTCTGAATTAATTTCCTGAACTTTCAAATATATATCTCAATTTTCAATTATTTTGTTCAATTTTCATTCTTTCTTATTATTATTTTTCAATTAATTTCCTAAATTTTCAGTTATTATTTCAAATTTAGATTTTTGTCATCAGTTTTTAATATGTTTTAAACCATTTTTCAATTTTTTCTTTTGCTCAAAAATAAATTCTGTGGTTTCTCTATTATTTTCTTTAATTTCTACTTATTTTCATTATTTCGGCATAATATTCAAAAATTTCACTTTTTTATCTAAAATTTCAATAATTTTCATCAATTTTCGATTATTTCTGACTTTTTAATTATGCACTTTAATTAAAATTTTTTAAGAAATTTTGTAATTATTTTCTTTTTTTAAACATGTATTATATTTGATATTTCATGATTTTTTCAATTATTTTTCTCAAATTTTATTTTTATTTACTGTTTTCAATTTCTTATGTTTAAATTATATTCATCATATTTCATTTATTTTTCTCAATCTTAAATTATTTTCAGCATCTTTCAATTATTTGTTTCGAATTTGAATTAATTTGATCTTTTTTCAACTATTTTCCTAATTTGTTAATTATTATTCTCATTTTTTAACATTATTTTTTAAGATTTTTAGGTATTTTTCTAAAATTGCAGTTATTTTCTTCAATTTTTAATTATTATTTTAATTTATTTTTATAATTTCCAAAAAAATTTATAAGTTATCGTAAATTTCAATTGCAATATTAGCTTCCTTCAATTTTTTTCTCCAATTTTTATTTATTCTCATTTTTTTAAATTAATTTCTAAGATCTTCATGTACATATTCCTCTCAAAACTCAATAACTTTTTTTTTCTATTTAAAAAAATTTATAATTTTTTTAATTATTTCACTCAAATAGCATTTATTTTTTACAACTTATCATTGTTTGTATCATATTTCAATTTCTTCAAGTTTTAAATTGAAAAATTATTTTTCAATTATTTTCCAAAATTTATATTCTTCAATTGTCAATTTCCTTCATTTCTTTTATAATTTCAAAAATTTGAAACCATTTATCTGAGATTTATTATTTCATTGAATTTTCAATTACTTTCGTTCTTTTTCGTAATTTCCAAAAAGTTTTAAATTATTTCTGTTTAATTAAAAATTTTTCTCTTTTATTTTAAATTATGTTTATCTTGTTTCATTTTTTTTTTTTTTTTTTTTTTTTTCAATGAACTTTTGAAAGTTTTAAGTATTTTTCTGAAATTTTCTTTAACTTACCTTTATTTAAAATATAGGTATTATGTAATATATTATTTTCTCGAATTTCAATTTTTGTTTTCTATTTAAAATAAATTATGTTATTTTTTAAATTATTTTCTCAATTTCTAATTATTTTCTCTAATTTTTCATTATTCAATTTTTTTCAATTTATTTTTAATATTTTCAAAAAATTTCTATTCAACCATTTTAGAGATTCTTTGCATTTTTCCAGTACTTTTGATGAAAATCACTGAATTACCTGACCTGTGGCAATCCCTGCCTAAATAAATATTTATTTTATTTATTTACATTAATTTATTTTTAAAAATTATATTTAAAATATTTATAATTGTTGATAACACAACACAATTCAATTATTCAAATCATTTCTATTTTTCAGATAGGAAGTTAAAATTACAATCTTTATTCAAAGATATGACCCTGTATTAAAATTATATTAATATTAGCAGAAGCATATCCTAAAGTGAAGCTTCAGATCTGAAAATACACGAGAATTTAGTATGTTCAATCATCTCTGAAATCACAGTTAATTGACATGTCTTCTCAGTTCCTTACTTTACTAATAAGATCTCACTTTTGTTACGCAAGTGAAATACTTTGATCTGGACTTTTAATTGGGTCTCTTGAATTGAAGAGAGTTTTGAAACTTTTTAAACTGTAAGTGAGACTACTTTTTCAAAGTTAATTAACTTTCAGTTTTACGTCATAAAGCTTTCTGAAATTCAATATCCTCTTTTAGATGACATTCGATTAATCACACATATACTACATATATATATAGAGCTTTCATGTGAAAATTGTACCTATATCGTTAGTTACAGTTTACCTGAATAATTACCCATCATGTATAATATATTTGTTAAGTGTAGCGCTTTACCTCGCTAAATGTAAGGAGCAACTTTTAATTACCGTTAATAATTAAAGTTACTTTATCACTTGCAGAAAAACGTTCTATAATTATTAGTCTGGTCTATTTCTAGAAAAAAATTGATAAAATAATTATAAATCAATAAAAAAAAATTAATTACAAGACTATTTTCTTGAATTGAAATTGACGTACAATTTTCTTTTTGCTTATAAAAGAGTTTTTCCAATAGAGTGTGGCAATTAAAAGTGAAATATTGTTCAGGAATTAGATGACGGAAACAAAAGAGAAAATATTCGTATTTTTTATTGAGTTTTTCACTTTTATAACCAAGCGGACCGCGAGAACTCAAGAACAATGGTATGTCGTTGGAAAAAGAGTTTGCAAAAGGATTATGGTAGAAAGGTTGGTCATAAATTTTCTACTTTGCGATGGGGAGTAGGCAAGTATAGTTACGACACTGACCGGAGGCAACAACGAGTGTCGCTCCGTCAACGAGAATTTATATCATGATTCTCGGATCGACGGAAAAGCTGTTTTCTCTTGAGCTTCGGCGAAAAAATCCTCGCTTTCGGTAATAAAAGTCATGCTACTGGTCATGATGAATTTTTCCCATTTCTCGATAAAGAAATACGATCTCTTCTTTTAAACGCGATAAATTTCAGGGAATAACTGCTTTCTATTTATCAGTATAATAAGACAATCAATTTAATTTTTTAAACAAAAAAATCTAATCAAAACGAATGAAATAAAAAATTTAAAAAAGATAAAATATATATTACAGTATATTAATAATGAGTTAATGAGGCCATTTTAAGAAAATGATTCTTTTATAATTATTTCAAAATATTTTTTTTTTTTTTAATATTTCTCAATTACTGAGAACCGATGAATATTTAATAAACGTCACTTTGACGCGAGTACTTTTCGATAAAAAGTATATTTGACAAAAAAGTAATTTTCATCGCTCGAAAGAAGAGCCATGCATAAAAGGGTAAAGTAGATCACTTCTAATAAAAATTCTAGATAAACAATCTACTCTTCACTATGTATGTGTACCTGTTTATTGTTATACATAACTTTTCCCTAGAAACGCCATGGAACTACATAAAACGACACTTTGATCGTGAATGCAGGTGGTGTGCGCACAAACGAAAGCACCTCTTTTTCCTCTGGATGATTTTACGAACAGAAAAGTAGAAGAATATACTTCCAGTATTCGATCCGAAAAGTACACAACAAACAAGAAACAAAAAAGTCCAATAAAAAACAGAATACCTATTATTTTTTCCATGGTAACAATTTTTTTTTCATAAAATTGATATACATTTTTTTCTTAAAATTCATTAAATTAATCAACTTTTAGAAAATCACACTAAAAACGCCTTTTTAATAACTCTTTTTTCACATTAATATTAGACACAAAATGACAAGAAAATTATGTTTTTACTGAAAATCAGTTTTCTTTATTAGAGGGAAATAATCTATAATAATAATCCGCAAGATTCATTCATTCTTTCATTTTGTCAACACCTGAAGTTTGTCACATAGATTGTTTTAAATCAGATACTTTTTAAAAATGCATTATTTTAAATTAATTAAACTTTAAAAATTTGTAAATATCAGTTCAAATAATTTTAATTTCATTACTAAATAAATCTATAGTTTTTCTATAATTTTCAACAATTTTCAATATTCAATTATTTTCTTTAAATTTTATAAGGATTCTATAATTTTTTCAAATATTTTATTCTGTTACCGATTATTCTAGACATATTTTTCAAATTTTTCTTTTAATTGTCAATTATTTTCTTTAATATTTAGGTAATTATTTTAATCATTTTGTAATTTTTTTTTTTCAATTATCAACTATTTTTTCAAAATTTCAATTTAAATCTTTAATCTTCAATTCATTTCTTTAATTTTTAATTATTTTTTTTCAATTTTCAATTGCGTTTTTTGTTTTTTAGTTATTTTATTTAAAATTCAATAATTCTCGCATTTTCGCAATTATCAAATATTTTTTTGAAATTTCAATACAATTCTTCAATCACCAATTCATTTCTTTAAATTTCATGATTTTTTAAAAAAATTTCCATGATTTGCGTCAGTTTTCAATTGACAATTTATTACTCTCCTTCAATTTTATGATTATTCATCAATTTAAAATTTTTTTGTTCAAATGCCGATTATTCTCACCATTTTTCGAATTATTTTTAATAGTTAATTATTTTCGTCACAATGTAATTTTGTTTTTAATTATCAATTATTTTCTTGGAATTTCTATTCAATGCTTTAATTTCCCATTTATTTTTTTAATTTTCATTTATTTTCTACAATTTTTTCTGTGACTTTCATCATTTTTTAATTGAAATTTATTATTCATCTTCAATTGTATTTATCAATTTAAAAAAAATTCTGTTCGAATGCCGACTATTCTCACCATTTTTCGATTTATTTTCAATAGTTAATAATTTTTTTTAATACTTAATTATTTTCATCAATATTCAATTATTTTCGTCATATTGTAATTTTTCTTTTAAATTATCAATTATCTTCTTGAAATTTCCATTTAATTCTTTAATTTCCAATTTATTTCATCAATTTTTAATTATTTTCTTCAATTCTTAAATATTTTCTTTAATTTTCAATTACTTTTATCGATTTTCAATCAACTCCTCAATATTCAGTAATTCTCGTACTTTTCAATTATTTTTTTCACTCATAAAAATTGTCTTCAATTTTTAACTTAATTATTCAATTATAGAACTATTCTCTTCAATTCTAAGTTATTTTCTTGAAATTTAAATTACATATTCCCATTTTCAATTATTTTCTTTAATATTAAAAAATCATCGACTTTTTTCAATTCCTTTTTTCCAATTTTTAAGTATATTCCATTAATTTTAAATCAATTCTTCAATTATCAATTATTTTTTTCAATTTTAATTATTTTTTTCGATTTTCAATCTAGTTGTTAAATGTGCAATTATTTCCAAACAATTATTCCTATAATTTTCTTAATTTTTAAGTTTGCCATTATTTTCTTTAAACTTAATATTTCTTGTTTAATTTTTACAATTATTTTTTTCAGTTGTCTATTATTCTAGTCAATTTTCGTATTTTGTTTTCAATTGACAATAATTTTTGTAATTTTTAATATATTTTCTTCAATTGTTCAACTATTTCTTTCATCTATTAATTATTTTCCGCAATTTTCAATTATTTCCTACAATTTTCTATAATTTTCAATTATTATCTTAAAATTTTATAATTATTCTTTAATTTTTAAAATTATTTTGTTCGGTTGTGTATTAATCTAGCCATTTCTGAATTTTGTTTTCAATTGTCAATTAATTTCGTCATTTTGTAAATTTTTTTTTCGATTATCAACTATTTTTTCAAATTTTAATTACATTCTTAAATTTCCAATTTATTTCCTTAATTTCTACTTTCTTCTTTAATTTCAATTATTTTTTTCGATTTTCAATCCAGTTGTTTAATTTGCAATTATTTTCTCTAAAATGAATATTTCTTGTTTAATTTTTTCAATTATTTTTTTCAGTTGTCTATTAATCTAGTCAATTTTCGTATTTTGTTTTCAATTGACAATAATTTTTGTAATTTTTAACATATTTTCTTCAATTTTTCAACTATTTCTTTCCATCTATTAATTTTTTTTCGCAGTTTTTAATTATTTCCTACAATTTTCTTTATTTTCAAATATTATCGTAAAATTTTATAATTATTCTTTGATTTTTTAAATTATTTTGTACGGATATGTATTAATCTAGCCATTGTTTAAATTTTGTCTTCAATTGTCAATTATTTTCGTCATTTTGCAAATTTTTTTTCAACTACCAATTGTTTTTTCAAGTTCTAATTTAATTCTTACATTTTCAATTTACTTCCTCAATTTTTAATTTTTTTTTTCAATTTTCAATCCAGTTTTTTAACTTGCAATTATTTTCTCCAATATTAATATTTCTTGTTTAATTTTTTCAATTATTTTTTTTAATTTTCAATTTTCACTTATTTTCTTTAATTTTTCAATTATTCTTTTGATATTTTAATTATTTCCTTCAATTAATAATTATTTTCCGCAATTCTCAATTATTTCCTTCCATTTTCTCAATTTTCAATTATTAACTTAAAATTTTATTATCATTCTT
This sequence comes from Ganaspis brasiliensis, assembly GCA_037103525.1. NCBI lineage: Eukaryota > Metazoa > Arthropoda > Insecta > Hymenoptera > Figitidae > Ganaspis > Ganaspis brasiliensis. Next base: position 2,547,440 of record JAZKLR010000492.1, read on the forward strand.
CGATTTTTCAAATTATTTTGTTCGGTTACGTATTAATCTAGCCATTTTTTAAATTTTGTTTTCAATTATCAATTATTTTCGTCATTTTGCAATTTTTTTTCAAATTTTAATTTCATTCTTAAATTTTCAATATATTCCCTCAATGTTTTACTTTTTTCTTCAATTTCAATTATTTTTTTCGATTTCCAATCCAGTTGTTCAATTTGCAATTATTTCCCAAAGTCATTCAAAAAAATTTTCAACTATTTTGTTGAAATTTAATATTTCTTTTTTCTTAAACTATACTTTTCAATTCTGTAATTATGTACCCATCCTTCAAATTTTGTTTTCAACTGTCAATTATTTTCGTAATTTTTCAGATATATTCTTCATTTTAGTAATTTCTATTATTATAATTTGCAAAAATTTATAGTATAAAATTACCAATAACATTGCTAAGTTTGTTAATGTTGCTATTGAGGCAAATAATCGTTTTCTCTACCAGATAAGGCACAAATAATCTGGAAATGATCATTAGACAAAATAAAGTGCATTTATGTTTTTGCGGTTATAGGAACAAAACCAAAAAAAAAACTCGCGTAATTTATCTTTTGCCGAAAAGTTTGCTGAAAGTAAGATTGCAAAGGGATTGAATATAAGTTTGGATAAAAAACTCGTGCGTCTCTTGAGTAAACTTAGATTTTTTAACACAACTGCGAATAGTGTTGATTATATGCTTAGTGGTACGTTGAGCAGGTTACCGCCATACGTTCTGTTTGGTCTGCCATTCACGGGACCAGATTCTCGAAAGGTAAAGATGGGTGTAGTATAACGATAATGGATGGGTAAACCCTTGGCAGGAGAAAAATAATGACGCATCGTCCGGTGCTGGCGGACGAGCATATTTTTTTTCACTGGGAACGATGGCAATCTGGCAATTTGGAGGTCCTGGCGAACCGAAAGTAATTGCGCTACTGATAGTGGGCGTATCGAGAGATGGAAATCGAGTTTTCGAGAATGCAGACCGTCTTTTAAAAACAGATCGTTTTTACCTCTCTCGCAAATTGCATCCATATCACTAGTTATCATCTGTTCGAGAGAAAAAAACAAACCCCTAGAAAAACCAAAAGTAAAAAAGAATTTTGTTCATTTCATACAATTTTTCTTCTTTAGTATATTTAGGTGCAAAAATTTTTACAATTCACTGTGATAAATCATGATGATGATGTTTGCAACGTTGCGACAACGAAAAAATTGAAAATAAAAAATAATATATTGAACAATGTATTTTTTTACATAAACCATGAGTTCCGGATGTGTTTTAGGAATGAACTTTTCTTTAAAGTTACGGGGGCACAATGCACGCCACTTTATGCAATAAAATTACTGTTTAATGAATTAGGTGGATTTTGATAATTTTTTCTATTTTTTGAGGGGTATTGTTTTTTCTTTTTAACGATGGGTTCCGGATGTCTTTTGAAAATGAAACTTTTTTTGAAGTTTCGAGGACACAATGCACGCCACTTTATACAATAAAAAAATTGTTCACTGAATTAGGTGCATATTGTTAAATTTTTTTATTCCTAGTGTGTTCTTTTCCCTGTTAAACAATGGATTCCGAATGTGTTTCGAGGATGGAACTTTTTCTTAAGCTTTGGAGCCAAACAAAATGTTTAAACCCCCATTTAGAAAATCGAATAAAGCAACTTTTCTGCAAATAAGCAAATCTAATTGACAGACAACAGTTGAAAAAAAGAGAAAAATAATTAACTTTCTAAAAATCCGCTTTCATTCTGTCTTCCCGAGTAATGGGTAATCGCGACTTTTTTTTCTAATTATGCGAAAATCGCAGGAGCAGAATGAAAGAAAAGAGTGGTTCATAAAGTCTCAGTTTGACTCGATAAAATATTTTTCTCATTGCGGACTAAAAGCGAGGATTATTTGAAGACGTTTCATCCAAGCGAGGAATGAGGAGAATCTGAGATTATTCTCATTTCCCGGCCCTTCTCTTTGTATATATCTTTTTTGTGTTTATAAACCCCAACCCTGTCACAGAATCTCCATCGTTAAGCCGAAATTACTCAGTGGACTTTTTATCACGACGGGTGCCGCTGAACAGCAAAAGAGTCGCAGTTCCGTGCCATTTGAAAAGCGTAATTGTCTTCTGGAAAGGAATAATTGGCTTGCATGCGTGCCTGCCTGACTCTCTTCCAAGAGGATACTTGGAAACATTTACTATCAACTACTTTTACAGAATTGCACGAACACTTGCCCAAACGATTTACCTAATAACTCGACACACCCATTAGCAGTCGCAGATGAAGAATCCCGCCTCTCTTCTAGGTAGAAAATAATTTCCTAATACTAAAAATTAATATCAATTTTCAAAGTAATTTTATCTTTAAGATTCTTGGGAAATATGAAATTTCAGTCAATAAGTGGAATTACAGTATACAATTTAGTATTTCAGATCGTTTCTCTCCGTTCTTGTTGTATAGGTAAAAGTCTAAAGTGGTCATTCGGAACTAGTTCTGAAAATTGTCTTATAACATATAGCAATGCCTGCATATTATTTAAAAGTTGAGAAAAGACTAGTTTTCAATTCTCGGATTTCGTGATCGAACATATTAATATTAATCAAGTCACCAGGATAAACTAGCAAGTTAAAGTTACAAGTTTGACGTCATTTTTCATTTATAAAAAAACTTTTTCCAGGAAAATTTGCAAAAAAGTACAAGAATTATAAATATTTCAAATGTCGTTTTCTCAAGAAATGGATTTTTAATATTCTCTCTTCTTAAAAAAAAAAAAAAAAGTATTCTAAAAGTTGAAAAGAAAAATCTGAGAAAAACTTTCTCTAACAAATGACAAAATAGTCGAGAAAAAGATATATTGGATTATATAATATTTTTTGTTTGTTTGCGGTGAAAGGTCTATATATTGCAAAAAATCAGAAAAACGTTCAAGGCACAAACGAATATTTTCCTGGAAAAGTCTGAGACTCCTTTTTACTCTCGGTAGTTTGTAGCACGTGCTTTCATCGGAATTTTATTCAAATTGACTTGACGAGAGACGGTGTAGCTGTAGGTACATGAAGGAAACAATTTTTTTTCAAATATTTCGTAAAATTTGGTAAATAAGGTAAATGTCCCAATTTTGAGACGGTCATTTAGATATTTTTTTTTATTTATCACATTCAAACAATTATTTGAAGAAAATAATACCCATTTTTTTATTAGAAAGAGTTATATTTCTACTTCTAAGAACGCAGTTACTAAAAACTTATTTTGTATTATAAAATAAAAAATAATTATAAAATAGTGTATTGAATTAACCCTTGACTTAACATTTGTAGGTTATATCAGACTAGATTGATTTATTTTCAACTTTTAAGCAATCTTAAGATTTTATTTGATTTAGTCTATAAACAAAGAGCTTAAAAACAATGAATGTTGCTAATTTTTATACACTAATGTAAAATATGTATTAGGCAAGTATACAATTTTTAGGTTATGTTAGGTTAAGCTGCTTATTTGTAATTTTTACTAGTTTTTTATGACTTTCTTAATGTTTCTTGATTTTAATTAGTAAATATAAATCCTATACAATAATTACTTGTCTGTATTTTTAAGTTAATATCAGTGGCGTAACCGTTAAGGGGCAAAGTGGCCCTTGAGGTCAGGGGGCCCACAGTCAATCCTAAGTAACCTTTTTTTTAGAACAAAATTTTAAAATTTTATAATTACAAAAAAAATTACAAAAAAAATTAAAATTAAACAAAATAATGGCAAGTTCATTGAAAAAAAATTAAAACCAATTAAAAATTGGGGAAGGAAATTTAAAAAATCATAGAAATGTTTTATAAATAAAGAAAATAATTTAAATTTGAGTAAATTACTTGAAAATCTTAAAAATAAATCGAAAAAAATTGAATAATGAAAAATTAGGGTAAATAATTGAAAATTGAAAAAAAAATTATTGAAAATAAAGATAAATCATATTAAATTGAAAATAATGTTTAATTAAACTGAAATAGTTAAAAACTTAATGGAAATTACGAAAAGGATCCGAAATAATTGGTAATTAAAAAAAATAACATAAAAAATTATATAAATAATTGAAAATTGAATGAAAAAATTGAAATCTCATATAATTAGTTTCAATTTTTGAAAATTATAAAAGAAATGAAAAAAAATTTTAATTGAAGGATATGAAATTTGGAAAATAATTGAAACATGAGTTTACAATTTTAAACTTGAAGAAAATAATTGAAATATGATACAAACAATGATAAGTTGTAAAAAATAAATCGAATTTGAGAGAAATAATTGAAAAAATCATAGAATATATGTTTAAGAAAAGTAAATAACTTCAAAATAATTTAAAACTTTTAATTCAAAAGAATAATTAAAAAATCGCAGAAATAACAAAAATTGATGAAAATAATAATTGAAATTCCAGAAAAATAATTAAAGTTTTTGAAAATGATGACAAAAGAATGAAAATAATTAAAAATCGGTGAAAATAATATAAAATTACAGAATTTGTTTTTAAGCAAAAGAAAATAATTGAAAAATTGTTTAAAAAATTGAATATTGAAGACAATAATCTGAATTTGAGACAATAACTAAAAATGTGTGAAATTAATTGAAAAAGAATAAAAATATTAAAAGATGGAGAAAATAATTAAAAATTGAGATATATATTTGAAAGTTCAGTAAATTAATTAAGAAGTTATGAAAATTATTAAAAATTGAAAATAATAATTGCAAAATGACAAAAATGATGGTAAATTGAAAAAATTGATTAAAATGTACGATGAAAAATATAAAATTGAGGAATAAATAATTAAATTGATTTAATGGCAAGGCAAAAATAATTAAAATTGAAAAAATGATTTAGAAAACTTAACAAAATAATTGAAATTTGAGGAAGGTAAATTTAAGATTTATGAAAACAATTTAAAAATAATTAAAATAATAATTTTAGAAAATAGTTGAAAAATGATAAAAATAGTGCGAAATTGTATATGTTTAAGTAATTGAAATCATAATAGAAAAGTTTTAATCACTTCAAATTTAATATTTTTGAAATGTGGACTAATTGAACTTCTAATTAATGCAAGTTCACATTAACTGAAATTTGAAGAAATTAATTAAAAATTGAAAATAATAATTGAAATTTCAAATGAATAATTGAAAATTTTGAAAATTACGCCAAAAGAATAAAAACAATTAAAAATCGGAGAAAATATTACAAAATTATAGAATTTGTTTTTAAGCAAAAGAAAATAATTGACAAATCGTTTAAAAGGTTGAAAATTTAAGACAACAATCTAAATTTAAGATAATAACTGTAAATTTGTGAAATTAATTGAAATAGAATGAAAATATTGAAAGATGGAGAAAATAATTAAAAATCGATGAAAATAATAATTGAAATATCACATAAATAATTAAAATTTTTGAAAATTATGCCAAATGAATGAAAATAATTAAAAATTGGAGAATATAATATAATATTACAGAATTTGTCTTTAAGCAAAAGAAAATGATTGAAAAATTGTTTTAAAAATTGAAAATTGAAGACAATAATCTAAATTTGAGATAATAACTGAAAATGTGTGAAATTAATTGAAAAATAATAAAAATATTAAAACATGGGAAAAATAATTGAAAATTGAGATAGTTTAATAAATTAATTAAGAAATTATGAAAATAATTAAAGATTTAATCATAAAATTTATGACTGCTATGCGAAGAGTGCTGTATGAATGAATGAGGCCAATTGATTGATCGATTAATTAAATTAATTAAAATGGTGGTAAATTAAAAAAAATTAATTTAAATTTGCGATGAATAATATAAAATTAAGGAATAAATAATTAAATTGATTTAATGTCAAGGCAACAATTAATAATAATGAAAAATAGATTGAGTAAACTAAACAAAATAATTGAAATTTGAGGAAGATAAATTTAAGATATATGGAAACAGTTTAAAAACAATTAAAATAATTAAGAATTGTAAAAAAAGGTGAAATATTATAAAAATAGGACAAAATTGTATTTGAAGTAATTGAAATCATAATAGAAAAGAATGATGAAAACTTGAAGAAATTTTTAAATCACTTGAAATTAAGTATTTTTGAAACGTGGATTAATTGAACTTTTAATCAATGCAAGTTCACATGAACTGAAATTTGAAGATATTAAAATTGATATAAATTTAAAATTTGAGATCATTTTAAAAAGGTGAAATATGATTTAATATTTTAAAAGAAAAAAACATCTAGTGATCTAGTCCTTAAAGGACGTGTCTCATAAATTGAAACTTTTATCTTAGAAACTATACGTTTTTAAAGTAACAACAAAAATGTCGTCTAACTTTTTTAGAAAACGAATTTAAATTTCAATTCAGATTAAAATTAAATTCTAGAGAATTAAAATTACAAATGGTTGTATTTATCGCGAGAGAAAAACGTTTATTAATGAATTTGTTAAGAAATTATAATATTATCTATGCATGGGAGTATTAATAGTAGTTAATTATAATATAATTAAGACAATTTTGAAAATCGAATTCCCTGCAGGGAAGTTTCAACAGGCGTTTGAGATCAGGCGAATGAGTTCTACACTCTAAGAAGTACACAGGTACAAGTTTCCACCCACGCATTCATGTAAAGTGCATGTGATGAGAGAGGAACCTTAATGGTCGGTCGATTCACTAGAGGTATATCCTTCGATCCTATCGCGTTGGCTTTACTAATTGCATGGAAGAGGACCGACGTAACAGGAGGAGGAAAAAAACTGATAGCGATGAGAGTAGAATGAAAGAGAAAGGTAGCCCCAAAGAAGAAAAAAAAAAAGAAGACTTCGATTAAAGAACGCCAATAAATTTTCCATGCAAATTTTAATGAAAAATATTCTTTCAAAGAGTGTAGAAATGTATCAGCAACATGGCTGCTACACGTAGATTGCAATTATCTCATTTGTATTACAATTTATTCTCGAATAATGATCAAGAATTATATCCACGCCAAAGCAAACACAATTTTGCATTTTCGTAAATTTTCTTGAAATTGTCTTTTTAAAAATCATGATATACATATACGCTGAAAGAAAATTTAAAATAAAATTTAATATGACTTTATTGACAGGAAACTATGTGAAAACCTAATTAGTTTACTTCTAAACTGTTATAATAGTGAAGAAAAGAGAATTTAATAGTGACTACATTAAACTATGGAACTTAATTTCTGTCAGATACTTTTTCGGCCATTTGCAATTTCGGACAAATGAACATTCTGCATTTGAAGTTTTCTATCAAATGTCAATTCGTTCTATTACCATTTCGGACAAATGAACATTCTGTCAAATGAATATTCTGGTATTTATTTATTTAAGTATAATAAAGTTCCTAGGGCTATTTAGCCCTTTATGGAACATAAGTACAAAGGTAGCATACAAAAATATGCACGAAGCCTTAATAGACTAGTTTGTATATATATGTACTTATATATGTATTTAAAAATCCGATTAACCTAATATTCTGTAAAATAAAAATTCGTTTAAATTGGAATTCCTTTTAAATGAAAAGTTGCTTAAAAAGATTTCTGTTAAATGAAAATTCTGTTAAATATGAATTCGGTGACCTAAAAATTCTGTTAGGTCAAAATTCGGATTAGTTTATGTTCGATTGAAAACACATTCAAAACTGTGAAATTTCGACTAAAAGAAGATTCTTCCTAATGAAATTCTATGAAATAAATATTCTAAATAATTAATTTTAGAACTTAATGAAACGTCGCAAATTTACTTTTCTTCAATGCAACAGTTTAAAAGTAACCCAATTAGTTTCTACACTGCAAAAACTGCTGTCTTCTAAGTGTCTTATTTTAAGACATTTAGGTGTCTTTATTGTATCAAAGACGCCATAAGTGTCTTAAAATGAGACATTTTATGCATCGTAGACACCAAAATATCTTAAAATAAGACACTTAGAAAACAGCAGTTTTTGCAGTGTACATAATATAGATTTCCAATAGTTTCCTTTCGATTAATTTAGTATTGAATTTTATAGATTTATTTCCAAATATTATTTTAAATGTTCTTTCAGTGTATGTTTTTAACACATAAAAGGGATAAAATCGATATATTTAACAATAGAAACTGGAATAGATATAATAGAAATTAAACAAGAAAATTGGCTAAATAACATGTGAAATTCTGTACACATTTTTTTTTTGTTTCAATCCACAAGATTCATTCATTCTTCTTTAATTCTGTCCGCACCTGAAGTTTGGCACTTAAATATTTTTTTGATTTAAATCAATTACTTTTGAAAAAAATGTATCTTTAAATTAATTATATAAATCGTATGAGTTTTTATTTTATATATCTAATTATTAATTGCTTTTTATTATAAAAGTATAATAATAAGTAACAATAATGACGAAGGTAATATCGTGAATTATATCATTGAAAAGAAAACAATCACCGTGTTTAAACATTTTACAACTGCCTTAAACATTTTTCAAAAATAATTTTTTCTCTTAGTAGAAACACTGAAATTCACTTTTTCAATTAGTAGATATCTCACTTTCAAATTAGTAGTTTTATATACTAAATATTAGTGAAATTTATTTACTTTACTTACTATTGAATAGTAACCGACTTTTCTCTAATTCATTGGTGAAAAATCATTAATATTCAGATTTAGAGACTATGCAAATGTTTAGTACCTCAAGTACATTAAAGACCTTGCAAATACGTGTTTGCAGATAAATTAAATAAATTTAACGACAGAGTAAACTGAGGAAAGGGCATTTCAAAAAGATTGAAAATTTTTACAACGTCATTTGCGAGTTTATTATCCACATGGGACTGAAGACTTGACCATTTGCATATTATAAGAATCTTCATATTGATTTCCCATAAGGACTTCCATGAACTCGTCACTATATATTCAGTTCTTAGAAAAATAAGACCACGTGGCCTACTTGAATCGATTCATATAGCCAGCTTGTCAGAAGGTACGAGCTTTTATAGCTTGGACACTACAAAATGTTTTGCATACGCATGCAAGCTCGCGAGAAAGCTTTCATTTCTTTGAAACCTATTATAGAACATAAGTTTAACGCTTTACTAGCACAGATTTGCTAAATCTACAAATGTCTGAACTTTGAACTTTCTTAATCGATTCTTTCACTAGAGTAGACAAATAATAAATAATAATAATGCAAATAGTTAAATATTTTTAACATTTTTTAGCATAGTGTATGTTTGATTCAAAACAATTTTAAACTTTTCTCTAAGTGCCTATACAGCAAAGTTCATAAAGAAAATTTTAATGCCATTTTCCGTGAACTGATTTCTTAAAAGAAAATAACAACTTGCTGCAGCTAAAGCAATAATATTTGACGTTATTTTTATGAGTTCCTGAAAAAGAGAATAAAACAAAAACAATGCCGGAAATTAATATTGGTTACTTCCTATAATAATGGGTTTTCTGCAAAACTACTTTTATCTTTGATTTATTTTCAATTTTGAATGTTATAAAATCGATTTGAAACCATAATATTTTATAAATTCCAATTTAGTATAGCGTATTTTAATATAGCACGGGATGAAAAGTGAATAATGATACTTAATAGAGTTGGATAAGAATCAAACAAGTCCACGCCTATTGAGCATTAAAAATGCAAAAATACTAGTAAATATATCTTTTTAAATATATAGTTTACCGTAAGATTTTTTCATCTTAAAAAGTTTCTTATAATAGGGGAATCCCTTTTCCCGTAAAGTCTCTCTCGTAATTCATAATAGAAAAAGTGACCAAAAAATACGGGTAATAAAAAATCTGACACGAAGAGGATGATTATTAGGATCTATAAAGTATTTTTATATGTTTTCAGGTTTAAGTAAAACAGAGAAATAGCGAATCTCTGAGCTGTCTTACTTGGAATCAAGAATCTGAAACTTGTTATTATGAAACTTGAAGCTCAACAATCTTCGCCAAACAATAGACTATAAGGGTCGGAACTCAGGAAATACTTTCGAGGAAAATCACTTCAGGATTATTATGTCGGAAAGCCGATTATGCTAGGAACTTGAGCCTCAGTTTCTTAAATTTCAAAGACGATTTGAAAACTATACTGTGGATCTTTTTTAAGACGATTAATAAAGTCCTATATATATGAAAACAAGTACAGGAAGGATTCGTCTACTCTACTTTATCAGGAGAAAAATTAAATTTCTAAAAATATTCAATTCCTAATTGAGCCTCTGGATTGAATAAGTGCACATCATCTTTCTTCTTCAAATAATATTTTCTCTATCTCTTACCATTTTTGAAAAAAAAAACAAAAAATAAATTTTTCTGAAAGTCATATTTGATTTTTCAATTTCAATTTGTTCTAAAATGAAAATTTCTTAAAATTTTTACTTGAAATTTATAGGGGTTTTAGTTTTAAGTATTCTTAAGATGATTTGCTTATTATAATGCTTAAAAAAAAAAAGTTATTAATTTTTTTGTTGCTCATTGTTACATACTATTATTTCTTAATTTTCAACTGCTTCATTTATTGAGAGTTAAAGTTTAATTTTATATCGGGAAGTGGATTTTATTTTATTTTATATTGAAAAATTAGTAAAAAATGTTAGAAATGACGGCAGTTTCAAGTTAAAGAAAAAAAACTAATATAAGAAAATTGAGCAAAGGATGTTACAAAAAGAAAAAGACACATGGTATCTTGTAACTTTATCAGTAACTTTAATAATTTTAAAATTGAAGTATAAATATTAATTTATCAAATTAATTATATAGGTATTGAATATTTATAAAATACAAATTTATAAATGTCATAACAGGTGATAGAGATAGAGAAATTAAAAAAAAAACATTATAAAGGGCTGCCAGAGCTCTTGCAGATCGAAAATAATGAAAAAAGTGAATAAGTAATAATGAGTTTGATATTATTAATATTAATTTGGGTAAAAAAAATAATTTGAAAATGTCAAAAATAATTGAAAATTGAAGAAAATAATTAAACAATGACAAAAATAATTCAAATTTGAAACAAAAATTGTAAAATGATAAAACTATACCTAATTAAAACATTGATTAAAAATCAAAAAATTAAGACAAAAATTGAAAAACTGAAACGAAATAATTGAGATTTGAAAAAAATAATTGAAAAGTTTCAGCAATAATTAAAGTTACAAGAAAATAATTGAAGAATAACAAAAGTAATTAAAACTTGAAAGAAAAATTTGAGACTGGTGTAAAAAATTTAAATTTGGAGTAGGTACAATAATTGAAAGCTGGTGTAAAAATTAAACTTTTTAGACAATAATTAAAAAATTGAAAAATAATAATAAAAGTTTTAAAAAAATAATTGAACCTTAAGAAAATAATTTAAAAATATCAAAAATAACTGAAATTTTGGAACAAAATTAATGAAAAAAGAGAAATGTAAATCAAAAATGGAGTAAAAATATAAAATTTAATACATTAATTGAAAAATTAACGATATATTTAAAATGTGGAGAAACTAATTGACTAATGACATAAATAATTGAAAGACGGAGAAAAATTTAATAAATTCATGACAATAATAAAAAGATTGAAGCAAATGACATTTAAAGAAAATAATTTAAAAAATGTGAAGAATATTTGAATATTGACAAAAATTTTGAAAAAAAAAGTTAAGAAATGATAGAAAGAAGAAACTAATTGAATAATGACATAAATAATTGAAAGCTGGTGTAAAAATTAAAAAATATAGAAAATAATTGAAAAATTGAAAAGAATATCAGAAGTTTGAGGAAAATAATTGAAAGTTGAAGAAAATGAAGTTGAAAATTGAATTTTGAAGAAAAGAATTGAAATTTGAAGAGAATTATTCAAAAATGTCAACAACAAAAAATTAAATATGAATAAAGTAATTAAAGTTTGAAGAAAATAATTGAAAATTGTAAAAAAAAAAAGAGGAAAAAGGTGCAAAAATTTTTTAAATTCGTAACAATAATAAAAAGAATGAAGAAAATAAATGAAATTTGAAGAAAATACTTGAAAACTGGTATGAAAAATTTAAAAATTCACGATAATAAAAAAATACTTTTAAAGAATTGAAATTTGTAGAAAATAATTCTAAAGTGGCAAAAATAATATAAATGATAGAAAATAATTGTAAAATGACAAAAATACTTTAATAATAACAAAAGTAATTGAAATTTAAAGAAAATAATTGAAAAAAAACCAAAATAAATTGAAACTTGTGTGGAAAATTTAATATTCCTGACAATAATTTAAAGAACATAATTGAATTTTTTAGAAAATAATAATAATTGAGAAATGACAAAAATAACTGAAAACTTGTGTAATTAATTTAAATATTCATAAAAATAATTGAAAATTGTAGAAAATAATTGAAAAAAGTGCAAAAAATTAATAAATTTGTGACAATAATAAAAAGAATGAAGAAAATGATTAAAATTTGAAGAAAATAATTGAAAACTGGTGTAAAAAATTTAAAAATTCACTACAATAAAAAATTCTTTTAAAGAATTGAAATTTGTAAAAAATAGTTCTAAAGTGGCATAAATAATATAAATGATAGAAAATAATTGGAAAATGACAAAAATACTTGAATAATGACAAAAGTAATTGGAATTTGAAGACAACAATTGAAAAATAACAAAAATAAATTTAAATTTGTGTAGAAGTTTAAATATTCCTGACAAGAATTTAAAGATTGAAGAACATAATTGAAATTTTTAGATTATAAATAAGTAATTGAAAAATGATAAAAATAAATGAAAACTTGTGCAATAAATTTAAATTTATCCATAAAAATAATTTAAAGTCTGACGAAAAGGAAATCGATATTTGAAAAATCGTTTTTTTCGATGAAAAAAGGTGTTCAAAAAAATTTGATTGTGTATTTTCAAAAATCCCTGTGTCCAAATTTAGACATTTATAAGCTTAATAAGCCATCCAAATTTTATTAAAATCCTTTGAAGCGTTTTTGAGGCATTCTGTCGACAAAAAGCCCTACACACACACACAAACACACACAAACAGACACATACATCTGGACATTTGCTTAAAACAAAAATGTACGTTTTTTAGCTGAAAATGAGTCGACTCTCTAAATCTGAATTAGTAGTTTTCTACTATGAATTAGTGAAAAGTGAGCCAAGAATTTTACTAATTTTTTAGTAGAAAACTACTAATTGAAATAGTGAAACTTTACTTTTAATGTAAGTAGATTTTTTACTGATTTAATTAGAAGTTTTCTACTAAAAACTGTAATTTTCTTCTAAAAAATAGTAAAATTCTTACTATTTAATTGTAGCTAACTTTTCGCTAATTTATTAGTAGAAAACTACTAATTCAGATTTAAAGAGGATTTAGACTATTTTTGGAAAAACGAAAATCTGAACGATCACATAAAGCTTGCTGTATTAGAAAGCAAAATAAATAATTCAGAATCGCAAAAATACTTGAAAATTGACAAAAATACTGTAAAGTTGACAAAAGTATTTTAAAAATGACCAAAATAATTGAAAAGAGGTGTAGAAATTAATTATTTATAGAAGAAATTTTGATTTTAAAACGAGTTGAAGTTGAAATTCTAATTAAATATAATTTCCGGAAATAATTAGTTGTTTGGGTTTTTTTTTTTAAAAAACGGTAAGAGATAGAAAAATTATTATCTGAAGAAAAAAGATGCGCCGGAGAATTTGCTACAAGAAAGTAATCACAAAATTTTGTTTCTTAACAATCAATTTTAAGGTGGTGGGGTAAAAGCGTACAAATTTTATCTGCCCTTATTGAATCCAGAGGCTCAATTATAAAAAGTTGTAGACAATATCATTTAATTTTTTTCAAATGACATCTAATGCGCGAGAACAATGATAGTCGGCTAAAAAACCGTAGCGTAAAAACCTCTTTCCTTTTGCTGTTGCAAAACTTACCTAATCTACAATCTCACCGAGAAGTCAGGTACTAAATATGTAATCTGCTTTTATTAATTCGTCGAGGTCGACAGCTCGATTCAAAGAAACAGAAAATTGCGTGAGAATGACTTCCATGTTTGCAATTTGTTGGAGGACAGAAAAAAAAGGCTAACGAACCAAGTGAATTTATGTGATGTAATTCGCACAATTCCGGAGAAATGATTAAAGTAATTATTTTTGCAATTCACTCTTTATCGGCATTGCACTGTGTTCCGAGTGAAAATACCAGTAACTGAATAATGTGATAGAAAAATAAAGTAGACATGCAATCTTCGTACCAGATTGTGAGTCATTTTCCGCAGAAATGGGAAAAAAATGTTGAATATAGAATTTTTATATAAGTGGGTTTATACGTGTGTTTAACTAGAAATCAGAGGGGAAAATCGTTCTTATAAATAATAATGTAAAGATTGGAGACAATTAAAATTAATTTCTAAAGTTTTTAACTATAAATACTCTCGTAAATACTTAAAATCAATAGTCTTTATATATTTCCACGTACAAGTTTACAGAAGTTAAAATTGATTTCCCGGTGAAAAATTCCTTTTCAATATAAACTGTCGACAGGAGTTCTTTTGCAGAAAGAGGAGAAAAGTTTGAAATGAAAAAAGATAGAGTTGAAATGAATTTAGAATATCTTTCCATGGAGCAGACTGACCAGTGACGATAAATGGAAGTCGAAAATTCTCATGGGATAAACCTGTGGAAGCTCAAGTGAAGTCTGGGTGCAGTTGAAAGAAGCCGTCATCGATTCGTGTTGTAAGTGTAAGTAGTTGGGTATACCTTCAGCTTCCTTTAGCTTTTTTTCGTTTTTCTTTTTTACCCAAGAATAAAGAACGATGTGATCGAAACTGATTCACTGTTCCCGAATTCGTCGAACAATCGATCTCGTTTTATCCTGCCTGCTGACCTTTGACTGTTCAGCATCAACAAAGTCTATACGGACTGACTTCCTCTGCAGGGGGCCAAGAAGAATTGGAAGAATGGCTCAAAGTTGAGTGTGTATTTTGTTCACCGACCAGAAACTCGTTTGAGAAGAGATTTGGTCCAATCATTGACATCTTTTTTCTAAAAAGGATTTGCTACTTTTTACCAAGTTCTAACATTGATTGAAAATAAAATAGAAACTAAATATTCTCTAATTCAATCAATTTAGATTTAATATATATCTTTACAAATATAAAGCGTTCGATTAAAAAAAAAAAACTGATATCTTTCATACGAAAATTAATTATTGATTGAGAATTGAGACACTATATCGGAACAATGAAATGCGAGATTACTGTCCATTTTCTACGAATCGGAAAATATGAACTGATGATAACGCGCAATTTTGAAGATAAAAGGTTTATATTTTATCGAAGATTAAATTTCACGCTACTTCATAAATATGATTGACAATGATTTGATGTGATAGAGCAAACCATAAAGAACGTAGAGTAGTGTTAAACCGGTCAATATTAACAGCGCCGAATATTTATAGCATTGAAATTATCAGGCAGCACCTGCAGACCTTCAATTTGTTTTTACGGTCTCGCGGAAATGTGGTGCAATAAAATTTTATGCTTTGAAGTTACAATTAAAAAGGAAACACTCGTCGATCCTCTGAACTTCTCTTTTAACTGCAATGAGCTCGCGAAATTAATGTCTAAATTACAATTGTCAACAATTACTGTTTCTCATTTTGAGGATATTATAAAAACTTTTTATATGCATGTAAAAAAATTAAACTTAATTAAGTAATTAATTAATTTGAAATAGTCAGTAACAATAATTGCCTATAATAGGTGATGAATATAATTAATTTATTACCTGATAACTTTCTGAATTACTTGGAGTGAGTTTCCACTCCACGAAGAGTGAAAATTGAGCCATTTCAATCAGAGTGAATAAGAATTTTTTACTCCAAACAGAAAGTAAACTCTCACTCTAATTTTAGAGTGAATTTCCACTCAAATTGGAGTGAAAATTCACTCTTTTAGAGTGGGGTTTTCACTTTGATTAGAGTGGCTCAATTCTATTCTTAGTGGAGTGAGTTTCCACTCCACAATGAGTGAAAATTGAGTCACTTCAATCAGAGTGAGAAACCCACTCTAAAAGAGAGAGAGATCTCACTCCTATGGAGTGAACTTTCACTCCAATTCGAGTGAGAATTTACTCCAAGCAAAAAGTGAACTCTCACTCTGATTTTGGAGTGAATTTACACTCAAATTGGATTGAAAATTCACTCTATAGAGTGAGTTTCTCTCTCTGACTGAAGTGGCTCAATTTTCACTCTTCTTGGAGTAAGTTTTCACTCCGCGAAGACTGGAAACTAAGCCACTCCAGTCAAGCTGAAAACTCCACTTTAAAAGAGTGAGATCTCATTTTAACAGAGTGAAATTTCACTCTGATTGGAGTGGCTCGATTTTCAATCTTTATAGAGTGAAAACTCACTCAAATATATTTAGAGATTTAAAACCACTACTTAAATAAAAAAATTCACAACTCTCCGGATGTCTAATACTGCATGTAAAAAATCCCAAACTATAGAAAAAACCAGAAATTTGTGAATAAATCTTGAAAATTTCAATTTTAAAATTGTATTTTTTATAAATATTTTAAAAATTGTGCTAATACAGATGATCAAAATACGTACGATCTACAAATTTTTGGTATGAAGATAGCAAAAGATAGTATTAAATTTTTATATTTTTTAAGTCATTATAATTTAAAGAATTTCTAAACGTCAAATAACTCATACTCCAATTTATTCAATTTTTAAATTTTAGTTAATTCAAATTTAAATGCACATTAATTAATGCATAATAATTCCACATTCACAATAATCCTGTTTTCAAGTATTACTCTCTGAATTTCTTGGAGTGAATTTTCACTTCACGAAGAGTGGAGTTAAATTTTACTCCAGTTTGTGTGTAAATTCACTCCAAAATTAGAGTCAAAGTTTTTTTTTCTTGTGATGAATTCTCAAATTGGAGTGAAAATTCACTCTCTAAGACTGAGACCTCACTGTTTTAGAGTGGGTTTCTCACTTTGGAGTGGCTCAATTTTCACTCTTCGTGGAGTGAAAACTCACTCCAAGAAATTTAAAGAGTGCAAGATTTCTAAGAGATTTCACTTTTTTATTGATGATTAATAATTGATATTGATTATTTTTTTTTTTTTGATTTTTTCCTATCTTTTCTATTTTTATCATACGTATTTATTCTTTCATAAAATTTTCAGATTTTCTTCATTTACCTAAATTTATTGTAGGTCTTGTTTTAAGCAATATCATAAGAATATTTTTGGTTTAATTTTTCTAAAGCTTTTTTATTTTCAAATGATTTTTAAATTTGTTTTGTGGACTTTTATTTATCTTTATATACATTTTTTTTATTTTAATTAATTCTAATTCTTTAGTATATATTCTTAAACAATTTTTTTATTTTTTGTACTTTGTACATTTTTTATACTGTTTGTTAGATTAAAAAAAACTATCCCCATTTTCTTCCTATTTATTTAATTTTCTTGTTTTACAATTTTTTTAGTTCTTCCTTGCACTTTAATTAATTTCTTATTTTTTGACGTCGTTTTTCTATTTTTTAGAAACATTTTTCCTTCTTTTAACGCGTTCTTACATTTGCGAAGGCAAAAACGAGGCAACTCCTTACTATTTTTTTCACAGTCATTTTAATTAAAATTTTAAAAACGTTTTTTACACCTTAAAATACAATATTAAAGCTGCAAAAAGAAAAAATGCTGTGCTTTGAACTGTTATTTATGATTTCTATAAGGGCGCCAAAATAAGAAGTCTCAATTTTGTAAGGGTTTGCCGTGACCCCAGTTGCAATAAATCTAAACTAGATTTCAACAAATTTTTTTTTGCATGTGTTAAAAAACATATTATTTTGTGGACTTCCCAACAAAGTTTTAAAAATGTAATTATTTTCCATTTTTTTATAGCCAAGAACTAAAAGAAACAAAAGCATTGATTTTTGATTTTTAAACATTGACTTTAAAAGAACGCCATTTTCTTTTTACTTTTTTTAAGTTCATCATCAGGGTTGTCCCAAATATTTTATTTATTTTCTCAGACTTTTCCCAGATTTCCCTGAATTTTTTTTGGTTTTTTGATTTTAGATTGTCAGAAATTAAATTGTTCAGTTATTTTATCTTGTAATTACGAATTTTTGAAAGCATTTATTCGATGATTTTATCTACATTTCTTAAATTTCTCAATTTTCTCCTTTTTTGAAGACTTTTATTCTTTCATTTTATGTTATGTAAATTTAATCTTGAACTAAATATTCTCATTTTAACATCGCTCTTCTATTTCAAAGAATTTTGTTCTTTTACAATTTTTTAAAATTCCCTCAATTTTATTCGTTCTTTTTAATTTTTCTAATTTAAAATTTTTTTTTTCTCTTTAATAATATATTTTAACGTTTTTGCTTCCTCATAAAGGAAGCTTTGTTTTTTAATTATCATCTTATTTATTTTTTTCATTAAAAAAAGAATGTTCGTAAATAGTTCAATTCTTTGAAAAGAGTTTCTCCTTTTTTATATATTTTTATGTCACTGTTTCATTCTACTGTTTTTTTTTCATTTTTCTTTATTTCTTTATATTTTTTATTTATAAGAATTTTCTCATTTTTTTAATAGACTGTTTTCTTATCATTTTACGTTTATATATTTTTTCTTTCTTTTTTTTTTATATACCTATAATTTATTATTTTTTCGTTGCTTGTACTTAATTTTCTTAATTTTGCGATCATATGAATTTGAAGATATTTTTTTGAAATTTTCTCATTTATTCGACATAATTTGTTTGATTATGATGAACTGTTTTATTCTTCATTATTTCTTATTAAATGTTCTCAGTTTAAAAAATAAACTACCTGCAAATAAACATTATGAAATTTTATGTACTTATTTTATATATTTAAAAAAAATCAATTTTTTATTTAAATAAAAAAGATCGGAATATTTTATTTATGTTTTGAAAAATCATTATTTTTTTAGCCTTATTCAAACATTACACTGCAATATTATCTGTATACTACGTGCCAATTTGGATATATAGACATATTCAATTTCAAAATTCTCGAAATCTCTTTCGCTGCAAAAGTAATTGCCCTTAAATTTGCTGGCTTCAAAAGTTAGGTTATATACTTGTTTAAAGTCTCACGTAACCAGTTTAAGATGCAATGACGTTGTCGAAAATTGGATTTCATCGGATTTTGTATTATAAGTCAAATGGTGTAAAAAGAGAAGAAGAGAGGAAAAGATCGCCTGATCGAGAGTCGTTTCAGGGAGCTTTAATAAAATTGCGCACACCCGGTATGCAGCACGTGCATGTAGGTACTCTTTTAAATGATAAATCTATATCTCGACTTTCAAACGTCCGCAGTGAATGCAAATGTATCAGAAAAGTACGCAAAATACAGCTAAACTGTGATCCTTGATCGTATAAGACATTTTTTCGTGAATCTCCAACTCTGGATTCAAGTTAATCATACCCTTACTCCCAAATCACTGCTGACTTATTAGATCCGCCAATATCTTTCTTCTCAAGTGTTTTTCAACCTTTCTGGTTTTGTTGTAACCTGTTTCCTTTCTTTTCTTTCTTTTTTTTTTTGCACAATCACCCATTCATTGAGCCATGTTAGATTTATTTTGTCGCAACTGCTCTAAAGAGTGCTTTTCTGAATTAGAGATAGAGAGGAGGATGGTGTAAGAGAGAAGCAGAATTTTCCGGGTAATGGACCGTGAACAAGTGCCAAGACGATTTCCGAAAGACCCGAAAGTGCAACTGACGTTATCTCGTAAAATTTTCTAGTAGTGTTCTTCCGCTCGAGTGAAACGTCCAGTTGGCGTTATTTTAACATTTGCCTATAAATACAATATTTCTATGAAAATTAGGGGATATTTGTCACGTACTTTATAGCAACGGAAACAAGTTATGAAATAAATTTGATACTGAAATGGAAGAATGTTCATTTTTTTAAAGAGGAGAAATTTTTTTAGAGAATACTCTCTAAATCTGAAATGGTTAAAAACTACAATTTTAACAGTGAAAACTCTTTTACCATTTCAAATTTTATTAAAATTTTAGTAAAAAAACTACTAATTTAATTAGTTTTAATTAGTTAAAAATAACTAATTTGAAAGCAAAAACTCAGTCACTAATTGAAATAGTTATATTTCTACTAATCATTTAGTAAAAAATAACTAATTATTAGCCAAATTCATTTTCAGATTATGTCAAAATAACTAATATTTTAGTAATATTCTATTTACTAATTCAATTAGTCAATTTTTACCTATTTTTTAGTTATGTTTTTACTAAAAATTAGTCATTTTTGTACTAATAATTAGTTATTTTTAACTGATTGGAAAAACAAAAACTCAGCCAAGATTTTACTAATTATTAGTTATTTTTAACTGATTCCAGGAATCACAGTGCTTTCTTCGTTCAATTTTAGGTGAAAAAGGGGATTTCAATTTTCAAACAAGGAGATTTTCTTTAATAAAAAGGGGATTCTGGAAATTAAAATAAAGGGTTATATTAATAATTCAAGTTTTCATTTACAAAATTTTATTGTTTTTTTTTCAAAACAGTTTTATTAATTAAAGTATTCTTTTTTTGTTCAATTTGTTTATGAAAATTTCAAAAGCAAGAGCACTTTCGGAAATACAAAAAATTATCTTTTAATAGGTTGTCTGTTCAATGACCAAAAGATGGTTGTTTCAATTAAATATTTATAAAAATAATTTTTAACTTCAAATGGTTTTTTAATTTATTTATTTAATGATTAGATTTTAAACAGGAAACAAAAATCTGTGATTTAAAAGGTTCAGGCATAATGTTAAAGAAAATAAATTGAAAATTTTTCAGCGAAATATGACAAAATCAGTTCAAATTAATTAATAAATTTAATTAATAAATAATAAAAAAAAACCATTTCAAGTTAAAAATTATTTTTAAACATCTAAATTCAATAACTAATTTCTCATCATTGTACAGACACCCTAAAAAAGAATAAATTTTTTCATTTCCGAAAATATTTTTGAAAAAATAGAAAATTTTTGAAAAAAAGAAGATCAAAGAGGAGAAAAATCTTGATTTTAGGTATTTTAGGTGATAAAATCTTGATTTAAAGTGATTTTTATTAAAAAAAAATGGGAAAATAAGGAGAAAAGGGGAAAAAGGGAATTAGGTGAAAAAGAAGAAAAACTGTGATCCCTGTAATTCAGATTTAGAGAGGGGATTAAGAATTCCATGACATTTCCAGATTTTCCAGAACAGATTTTTAAATAATTCCAGGACAATTTTCAGCAAAAATCCATTGTTTTTGTATAAATCTTAAAATCTGTAATAAAAATCCCCAAGATTTATTCATTTTTTCATTTTTTCCACATCTGCAGTTTGGCATTTAGATATATTTTGTTTTAAAAGAAATATTTTAAAAAATGCATTTAAATTGATTTAAATTTAAATCTATAAATATCAGTTCAAATAATTTTATTTTCATTAATAAATAAATCTATAATTTTTTCTATAATATTTATCAGCTTTCAGTATACAATTATTCTCTTTAAATTTTGTGATTATTCTTTAATTCTGTTTTAATTATTTTGCTCTGTTGTCGATTATTTTTGCCAGTTTTTGAATTTTTTTTTTATTGTCAATTATTTTCCTCAGTTCTCAATTATTTTCTTAAATATTTACTTTATTTTAGTCATTTTGTAATTTTTCTTTTAATTATCAACTATTTTCTTAAAATTTAAATTCTTTAATCTTCAATTTATTTATTTAATTGTTAATTATTTTCTTTAATTTTCAATTGTGTTCTTTGTTTTTCAATTATTTTATTCATTATTTAATAATTCTCGCATTTTTTCAATTATCAATTATTTTCTTAAAATTTTAATACAATTTTTCAATTTCCAATTGATTACTTTAATTTTCATTTATTTTCTACAACTTTTTCCATAATTTTCTTCAGTTTTCAATTGACAATTTATTCTTTTCTTTCAATTTTATAATTATTCATTAATTTAAAAAATTATTTTGTTCGAATGACGATTATTCTCGCCATTTTTTGAGTTTTTGTTCAATTATTAATTTTTTTTTTTAATAGTAATTTATTTTCGTCAATATTTAATTATTTTCCTTATATTGTAAGTTTTCTTTCCTCTCTAAATTTAAATTAGTTAAAAATAACTAATAGTTAGTAAAATCGTGGCCGAGTTTTTGTTTCTTCAATTAGTTAAAGATAACTAATTATTAGTAAATTATGACTAATTATTATTTGTAAAAATATAACTAAAAAATAGTTAAAATTTAACTAATTGAATTAGTAAACAGAATTTTACAAAAATATAAGTAATTTTGACATAACCTAAAAATGAACTTTTCTAATAATTAGTTATTTTTTACTAATTGGTTAGTAGAAATATAACTATTTTAAATAGTGACTGAGTTTTCATTTTCAAATTTGTTATTTTTAACTAATTCAGATTTAGGAAGTTCATGATCAATTATTATTTTCTTGAAATTTCTATTTAATTCTTTAATTAAAAAATTATCGCCTTTTTTTCCATTATTTTTTTATATAGGTTAGGTTCGCCACAAATTATTCCTATAATTTTCTTAATTTTTCAATTTGCAATTATTTTCTTTAAATAAAATATACCTTGTTTAATTTGTTCAATTATTTTTTTCAGTTGTCTATTAATCTAGTCATTTTTCGAATTCTGTTTTCAATTAACAATTATTTTCGTCATTTTTCACATATTTTCTCCAATTTTTAAATTATTCTCGTCATTTTTCAACTATTTTCAGCAATTAATAATTTTTTTCCTCAATTTTCAATTAGTTCCTACAATTTTTGCAATTTTTAATTATTATCTTAAAATATAATCTAATTATTCTTTGATTTATTAAATTATTTTTTTAAGTTGTGTATTAATCTATCAATTTTTTGAATTTTGTTTTTAATTGATTTGTAATTTTTTTTCTCAATAATCAATTATTTTTTCAAAATTTAATTTAATTCTTAAATTTTCCATTTATTTCCTCAATTTTTTACTATTTTCTTCAAATTCAACTATTTTTCTCGATTTTCAATCCAGTTGTTCAATTTGAAATTATTTCCAACAGCTATTCCTATAATTTTTCAACTATTTTGTTAAAACTGAATATTTATTGTTGAATTTTTTAAACAATTCTTTTCAATTGTGTAATTATGTAGCCATTTTTCAAATTTTTTGTTCCACTGTTAATTATTTTCGTCATTTTGTAAATTTTTTTTCAATTATCTATTATTATTAATACGAATTTTTACAAGTGAAGACAGCTATTAGAAATTTAATAACATCAAATAAAAAATTGATAAATGTCGCTTCAGTAAAGACACCTGGAAAGAATAGAGCATGACATTTATAAGATAAACGAACCGAACAAAAAATACACTTTACAGCGATTACTCTTGAATAAATAAATTGCGATTTAAATACGTCAACAGCTTGCATTTGTTGATCTTTCAACTGAATTCAGTTATTTCAGCATGAGAAACACACAATTTTTCTGATAAAACTTTTCTTGCAGATATATATTTTCTCTTATATTTTTCTCTAGGAAGCGGTTGCTTAAAGCAGAACCGCCTCCGACGTTTCTTATATCGGGGGATGTATCCAATGGGGTTATATGTTATACGTTTCATAAGTATATGTCATATATCTATATGGTTAGGAATGTGTATATCCAGAAGCTCAAAAAGGAAAGAAGGAGAGAAGAAGAGGTCGATGGTAGCTTTAAGCCCTAAAGCCTTATACCAGTTTCTTCCTCAGTGGACTTGGGAGAAGGATTCTTACCTTCCGATTCATCTAGTGAAATCGGGAGACCGGAAATCGGACGCTAAATCTAGGAAAGTTGAGTTGTACCTCTCATCCTTGAGTTCCAAGAGGACAAACTCTATTTGGGTTCTCTTTGCAACCGGAAAACTGAGAGGCTGTTTCATATCAGAGGCGACTTGAAACTCTGAATTCTAAGGTGAGTGGATTGTTATCTGCATCCGCACACAACCGCAAAATTATCCTTATCCGAGAGAATTTATGGATGTCCGAAATTCGATTTCTGCCACGCGATGTTTTAATCAAATCTATATAATACAAAGATAGCGCTGGTGAATTATGCGAATTCAAAATTTTGCCCATCTGGTATGCAGGTTGGTGTAAAAAATTTGCTAGCATTACAAATTGCTTTGGTTTTATTACAATTTAGATTGGTATTCAATAATATCCCTACTGAATTTGTTCTTGTGATATATATCGAAGCTTGTACCTTCTACTGTTTTTTAGTAATCCTGAACATCATAATTTTTCATCAATAGTAATCTAAAGGATAATGTCAAAAAGTGGTGATTTTTGGCCTAATTAAAACATAAATATCATTTATCTCATTGTTTGGTGACTCATCATATACAACAAAAAAACTTGTATTCATTAATCCTAGAGATTCTTCATCCCTCACCTTATGAAGAACATTATTAAAAAAATTTAAATTCTGCATAAATATAAATTGATTCCGAACCACTTAAATACCGCAAATCACTAAAATACCGAAAACAAAAAAGATAATAATTTTTTTAAAGTTTGAAATTATGAATCAGGAATTTTCTCTTTTTGATACTTTTTCCCTAAATTGTAAAATACTATTATAAAATTTATAACTAATTTTCTTTCCATGTAAGTGCAAAAACTCCTTTAAACATCTATAAACCAGCCAAATTTCAACCCCTATTTTCGAAAAATGCTAATAAAAGAAAAACCAGAGAAACAATTGTTTCTATTATATAAAATCAGGGTTGATAAAAAATCATGATTTTTTTTAAAAAAAATCAAAATAATCGGACTTTTTTTATTTAAATCGGATTTATTTGATTTAAATCAAAAAGTGGTTTTTTTAAATACAATCAGTATATAAAATCTCCAAATGTTTATTTATAAGTAGTTTATTTTTCCAAATGAGAACATTTAATCAAAAATAATGAATAATAAAATATTTAATCTAAATCAAATAAATTATGTCGAATAAATGAGAAAATTTCAAAAAAATATCTTCAATTTCATGTCATTGCAAAATTAAGAAATTAGGTAAAAGCACCGAAAAAAGAATAAATTTAAAAAAACAAGAATGTAAAAAGATAAGAAAACAGTCAATTAAAAAAATTAGAAAATTCTTATAAATAAAAAATGTCATGGACATTATTAAAGAAATAAAGAAAAAATTAAAAAATAACATAAAAATGAAACAGTGACATACAAATATATAAAAAAGTAGAAACTCTTTTCAAAAAAAGTGAACTATTTACGAACATCTTTTTTTACATTATAAAAATAAATACAAGGAAAGAAAATTAATTATAAATCTTATAAAATAATTTTACAATTTTGGGAAAAAGGATGAAAATGATAAAATTTCAGATTAATAATTTCAAACTTTAAAAAAATTATATGAAATTTGCTGCAGACTATGTTAAAGTTTAAAATTACTTAGCAATGATTCAAATGCTTTTTCTAAAGCTTAAAATTCCTTGTATAAAAATTTCGCTTTCTGGACCTTTTTCCCTAAATTATAAAGCATTTTTATAAAGTTTATAATTAATTTTCTTTGCGTGTCAGAAGATAATTAAAAAAACGTTAAAATATACTACTAAAGAGAATAAAATTTTAAAATTATGAAAATTACAGACTTATTTTACAAATTAAAGAAAAAAAGAATTAATAAAATTTATAAAAATTTAAAAAGATTTTATGAAATAGAAGAACGATGGTAAAATGAGAATATTTAGTTCAAGCTTCAATTTGCAAAACATAAAATATACAGGAATAAAAGTCTGCAAAAAAAGTAGAAAATTGGAAAATTTAAAAAATGATAAAAGTATCTAACAAATATTTTTAAAAATTCGTAATTATAAGATAAAAACTAAAAAAATTAAGTGAAGGAAAAATGTTTCTAAGAAATATAAAAATCATGACAAAAATTAAAATAGGTGAAAATTATGTCAATTTTTCGGACATTTTGCTTCCAAGTAAGCAAAATAATATAACAGTTAATTGGAAAATTTATTGAAAAAAAAAAATTTTTATGAAATTAGTGTGAAATGAAAAAACATGAATTATTTTACGAATTTTTGATCAATTATAAAAAATATATAGATTAATCTATTCGTTTTGAGATAAGGAATATGGTTTTTGTATTCATTAAGGGGGGGGGGGGGGGTATGGTTTAAGTAGCAAAAAAAAACCCTTTTTAAACATTTTTTTTTGACGAAACTACTAAATATTTTTTAATTCTTTTATTACTACATTATTTAGTAACTTTTAAAGTAACTTTTTGAATTTTTTAAGAAAAAAATGTCCAGAAACAACGGAGTTGCAGCCACTTCCAGTAGGCCATGTCGAATTTTACGGTGTCCCGGATTTAAAATCGTAGAATCATCTAAACACATGGGATAAAGAAAAATTAGTAATTTGGAAGTATACCTCCCAGTCAACGATGCCCTTTTATTTTTTTTGCTTCTGATCGATTGTGCAGCCTTTTTTTTTTTAAAAAATGGCGCCTTTTTTAGGCTAAAAAACGTACTTTGACATTAAACGACCGTAAAAAAATAGAAAAAATTTTTTTTTTAATAAAAGGGCATCGTTGACTGGGAGGTATACTTCCAAATAACTAATTTTTCTTAATCCCATGTGTTTCGGATGATTCTACGATTTTAAATCCGGGACACCGTAAAATGAAAAATTTTCGACATGGCCTACTGGAAGTGGCTGCAACTCCGTTGTTTCTGGACATTTTTTTCTTAAAAAATTCAAAAAGTTACTTTAAAAGTTACTAAATAATGTAGTAAAAAAAGGATTAAAAAATATTTAGTAGTTTCGTCAAAAAAAAAAAAATGTTTAAAAAGGGTTTTTTTTGCTATTTAAACCATACCCCACCCCCCTTAAGTTGTACTTTTTTCGATGAAAAAAAGTGCTTAAAAAAATTTGATTGGGTATTTTCAAAAATTCCTGTTTCCAAATTTAGATATTCATGAGCTTAATAAATCATCCAAATTTTATTGAAATCCTTTGAAGCGTTCTAGAGATATCTTGTATACAAAAAAAACGCTACACACACACACACACACACACACACACATACATCTGGACATTTGCTTAGAAAAAAAAATTTACGCTTTTTAGATGAAAATGAGTCGATTTAGACTATTTTTGGAAAATCGAAAATCTTAATGATCACAAAGCTTCCTCTATGAGGAAGCAAAATTGAAATTTTTAAGATTTATCCACAAATTTCTGGTTTTTTTTTAATGTTTGCGATTTTTTATAGGCGGTATTAGACGTTCAGAGAATCGTAAAGTTTTTTTTTATTTAAATTATGATTTGAATGCAAATATCAATGATTTAAATCAATATTAGCACTGTTTAAAATAAAATTCCAGGACAGTAAAATCATCTCCGAACTTTCATACAGAACTAATAAAAAATTGCCACTTTTTCACATTGCACTGAAAAAACAAAAGCAATTACTATGTAGATTTTTGTTAGATTAACCAACAAAAATGGTTAATTTAACCATGGAAATGGTAAAGTTAACTACATTCATACACTCTAAAAACAAGTGTCTTATTTTGTCCTCACTTTTAAGACATTTTGAGGTGTCTTAATTTTAAACCATTGAGATAGTGTCTTAAAAATGCCTGTAAGACGCTTTCTAAACGTCTTATGTCTTAAAATTAGACACTTGTAAGACACCTGTTTTTACAGTGTAGTTAATATAACCCAAAAAAGTAATAATCTTTTGAAACAAACATTTGCAGAGTTAATGTAACCAAATTTTATTTTTAGTGTGCATGCTAATAATAAAAACCAAACTATTCTGAAATGAAAACATGTTATGAAACAATTTTCAATTCTCAAACAAAAGGTATCTAACCTTTTGGAACAAACAATTTGAAATTACAACATAGAGAGCAAACAACATTTAGTAATGAGAATATAGACAACTATTATCACTGAGGACAAAATAATTCGACAGAAGATCATCCACTTTTCCATACATTCCACACACGCTTTTGTAAAATCTGCTTTTTATCATATTTTCCAATAATGGATGTGATAGATTGAGATTAATATTATAATGGGCGTAATCTGAATTATAGGTGGTTAGCTATGAATTCTCGAGTTTGTGGCAAGTGTAATATGGACATATCGATAATTTAGTACACATATATACATATATATCTGGATTCGCTGGAAGGCACAACTAGTCATGTAAACAGGTAAGTACATGGTTCCCCTCTTGAGAGAGTGCTGGGATAGCCTCAATTGGAAAATGGTTGATTCGTAGACCAAGACCGAGTAAATTGGTGAAGTTTCCATGGTAACGATTACGTATCCCATGCATTTGAAGTACCAAGCAGACCGTGGATGACACCTCTTCATTGCAATACACCTCTTCCTCGAATCTACACATCCCTTTCTATGTATAGGCAAACACAGGATGCTCCGATCGTACTTTGTCGAAGTAGAAATACGACGTCTCTTCCTTATACGTTATATAGAACTGCTAAATTAACCGCAATCTGCTAAGCACCATCTCCAATCCACTCTCAACTACTGCAATAGTTTCAATTCCAATTCATTTTCTTTGACAAACCATTAACAAAGATAACTTTTGTCAATTCACTGGCAAGTTTTCGATAACTATATAGATTTCAAATATTTCATTATATTTAAGTTCTGTATTACTTTTCTAAGTGGAATATAAAGTTACAATTTTTGTAAAAATTATTTAGTTAAGGGAATAATGTCATACGCTACCGGCCAAAATTGTGGGATCACTTATAAAACGGGGATTAAAAACATAACAGTCTTAAAATCTTGATAACTTTGTCAAATATTAGCGAAATAAAATTTTTCATAGACCATTGGAAAAGTTATAAAATTTGCCGTTAAATGGTCCGATTTTAAAGCTTTTTTGGCTAATAGAAACAGTGATTCAATGTGAACAGGTGAATTTTCAGTTTTTTGTGATTTAGGCTAAATGTATTTTAGGTCAAATGGGTCTTAGTCTAAATGTGTTTTAGGCCAAATGAATTTTAGGCTAAATGGGATATAGACCAAATGGGTTTTAGGCGAAATGGATTTTAGGCTAAATGAGATTTATGCCAAATGGGTTTTAGGCGAAATGGATTTTAGGCTAAATGGGATTTATGCCAAATAAGTTTTAAGCTGAATGATTTTTAGGCCAAATGGAATTTAGGCTAAATGGGTTTTTAGGCTAAATGGGATTTATGCCAAATGAGTTTTAGGCCAAATGGAATTCAGGCCTAATGGTTTTTAGGCCAAATGGAGTTTAGGCTAAATGGGTTTTAGGCCATATGGGTTTTAGACTAAATGGAATTTAGGATAAATGCGTTTTTGGCCAAATGAGTTTTCGGCTAAATGTGTTTTAGGCCAAATAGATTTTATTCCAAATGAGTTTTAGGGAATATTCATGCGCCTCCTATAATTAAAGAAAGAAAAATATCTTTCATATTTTAGTTTTTTGTTGATGGATATTTGGAATTTTTGTTTTACTTTGGTATTTAGTTTCTTTGTTTTCTAGACTCTAAGTGCTAGTAATTTCGTTCGTTATCAGTAGTCAGCTAAACATTCATTTTCTTTTAGAAATAAAGAAATAAAGTAAAAAAGCGTCTTAACTTTATACCTAGATTTTTAAAAGTATACCCGAGTTATAACGTTTAAAATTTATGGTCGACTTTAGATTCACTGACCGACTAGTGTGTCTTTTACTCTAAATTTCAACTTCATCATTAAGATCGTATAGAAAGGCACTTGGATGGGTATTTTTTTTATTTATTATAGTGGTATATATCTATAGTACAAATGTGTACTTTTTCAGTGCTTTTCATCGGTTTTATCGTCTATTTAACCACGACTCGTGGCCGGAGGTTCTCAGATGATCTCATCATGAAATTTGTGTTCTTTTTTTTTACAATAATTAAACAATTTAAAACTATCAACGATTTTTGGACCAATTTTGAGAACCACGTTGTCAATATTGACCCAATATTTCTATTCAACATTGGATCAATGATGGTAGAGTATTGGCGCTTAGACAATATTGACCCAATATAGTTTTCTAAACACGGTTCCACTTACCTTTCTCACAAGTGAGTTGAACTACTCACATGAGCCTTTGCTTTTACTCAGTACATTGGAATTATAGAACCAATAATTTGCTAATGAATAAAGGCAATTTTTAAAAGTAAATGTATACAGAATAGTATCAGAGGTTTCTTGTCTAAATTCAGCAGCTTAACTCACTTGTGAGAAAGGTAATTGGAGCCATGCTTGAAAAGCTACAGGGTCAATATTATCATTGGTGTCTACACGCGAAGGTTCTACTATTATTTGTCCAATGTTAGGTAGCAATATTATACCAATATTGGAGCCTTGGCTATACCAATATTAGCCCAATTAATAAATTTCTTATTGGCTGTCATCCCAAAACCATGTTTATTACAAATAAATAAATAAAACTTATATAACTTTTCTTTGTTACAACAATTCCAAATGCTATAACAAAACACAAAACTTAGGTATACCTACAACAAATACAATTTTCCCTCGTTTTATAATAAAAAACCTTTATTAACTAAAACAAAAGATAAATTGTAATCCAATTTTTATCATAAGCAGAAAAAGTCTCTCGTTTGACATGAAAAAAAAATACCCTTGACTAAATTCGCGTTATTTACGTGAAAAAGAGCAGCATTTTGTTTATTATCTCTTTTATTTTTTGGATTGCACTTTGAGAAGCACTGACACGAATACACGCGATGAGGTTTAAGAGGATGAGATAGTGGTTCCAGAGAGAATTCGAAATTAGGGTATCCTCTGTCCTTGTTTGTCTGTCTGTCTGTCTCCGGTTTCTCCTTCTTTCTCTGCAAGGCCTGTCTGAAATCCGAGGGATGTTCTCTTCCTCGGTCCAGTGGCATTCGCCAAACCGACAAATGGTCTCTCGCAAGAAAGAGGATACACTGAAGGTAACCATTCTGTAACATATCCACGTAAAGGGCTGGTAACTTTGTTCAATTGGTCGACTCTATGCGCGTTGGTTCAATGCACCACTGACCAAACACTCACGTGTGCAATCTAACGCCTCCAATTTCATTATTTCAAACTTCTCATTCTCTAGTTTCAAGTGACTATATAACGAGAACTTATTCAGGACTTTTTTTGCCAAAAAAATGTTCCTCAAAGAATAAATTAATTAATTATACGGAGGGTAATTACAATTTAATTATTAAATACCAAAAGAAACAGAATAGGCGAGTGCGCCTTTCTGTTTTAGTAATTATCTAAAAAGCGTAGAATATAGTAAAACACTGGCTAAATAATTCTCATCTTGTGCGATATTCAGGGTAAAAGAAAATCAAGTTTGAGCGATATGTACATGCAGTTTTTTTTTCTTCATTCTTACACATATATGTTAAATATGTGTTCAATAATAACGAGAGTTAGAGTAACTGTCAAAACTCATGAATATTTCCAATAAGAATTCAGCGATATTGAAGTAATAATTTTGATACGTATGGACGAGTCTAGGTTATTGGAATCCAGAAATGCTTTCAGGGTTCTTTTATTTTTTTATACACACATTTATTCCCATCGAGTATATTACACGCATCGATTTTCAATAATCGTTCAGAATAGAAATGGATCCTGCTTTTCTTATGTGGATGTCTTGGAAAATGATCTGTAAATTACAGAGATGATGAAAATAATGATTTTTTAAAAAAAAAATCCGATTCTTTTGATTTAAATCAAAAATTGATTTTTCAAAAGATAATCAGTGGGTAAAATTTTTAAATGTTTATTTGTGAGTAGTTTATTTTTTAAACTGAGAACATTTAAGAAGAAATAATGAAGAGTGAAATGTTTATAATCAAATTATGTCGAATAAATGAGAAAATTTCAAAAAAATATCTTCAAATTCATATGATCGCAAAATTAAGAAAATTAGGTAAAAGCAACTAAAAAGTAATAAATTACAAACAAACAGAAAAACGTAAAAAAATAGGTAAACAATCTATTTAAAAAATGAGAGGATTCTTTTAAATAAAAAATGTCATAAAATGTCATAAAAAAAAACGTTAAATTGTATTACTAAAGAGAACAAAATTTTAAAGTTAGAAAAATTAGAGAATAATTTTACAATAAATAGAAGAAAAAAAGAATTAATACAATTTTGGAAAATTTAAAAAAAATTGTAAAGAAAAAAAATTCTATAACATAGAAGAATTCTTATCTTAAGATAAGAATATTAAGTACAAGATTAAATTTATATAATATAAAAAAAAAAAAAATAAAAGTCTCCAAAAAAGTAGAAAATTAAGAAATTTAAAAAATGTAGATAAAAACATTGAATAAATATTTTAAAACATTCATAGTTACAAGATAAAAATTTAAAAGAAGTAAAATTGTTTCTAATATAAGAAATAGGAAAATTATGACAAAAATTGAAGAATTAATTAAAATCTAAGGAAGGACTAAAAACATTAAGAAACGTCAAGAAAATTAAATAAATAGGAAGAAAATGGGCAAAGTTTTTTTTTTCTTAATATAACAAACTAAAAACATGTAAAAAGTACAAAAAATAATAAAATTTGGTTAGAATTTACTAAAAAATTAGATTTAATAAAAATAAAATAAAAAAATGGATATAAAGATGAATAAAAAATTCAGAAAAGATTTTTGGATTATAAGAATTTTTAAAAACTTTATGTAAAATAAAAGTGGAAATGGCGACTTTTGATCAAAGTTTTAATGAAAAGAGATTCTTATTAAAAGAAAATACGTCCTTGGGAGCAAATAGGTTGGCTGGATATTAATTTCTCAGTTTGTGTCAAGCAGCCAAAACTTTAAAAACGTCAAAGAAGAGACCGCAGAAAGCTATGAGAAAACTGGCTTTTTTGCTACTTTTTACCTTAACTTATACGTGTACGTTTAGGTACATACATTCAGCGCAAACGAGCCACGAAAATAAAATTGTACTTCAATAAAATGTCCTATACGTGCTCAGATTATTTAAAAAAATAATTGGAAAAAGCAACACATAATTTATAAATTATGTGCTATTACACTTTTTAATCTTCTAAGTCTATTAAGCCCAAAAAAGTCGTGCCAATTATTAGTTTCAATTTGATGTAAAAAATAAAAACAGAAACATTTTATACGACAAGAAATCCTATTTTCAGAATATTCATTGTAGAGCAGAAAATTTACCTTTAAATTTGATTCTACAATTTGTTGGTAAAATGAGAAAAAGGCAATTTTTCAAAACTCATGAGAATACCTGGCACATCTATTTTATCAATATTTCATTTCATTTCGAAACTCTATGATAAAATCAATATTAAATTTCTATCATTCAATTTCAGGTTTTTTTTTAATCTATAACGAACTAAGCAATGTGTCTATTTCGTTAGATAAAAAAAAAGAAAAAACTAAAATTAAGAACGTTGGCAAAATTGGTTTTTCGATTCACGTTTAACAAAAGTGTGAAAAATACTATCTTGAAAAAATGGCAAATTGTTTTCTATCTGTTTTACTTTTAAGATCTTCTGTTTTCAAAACGACATCATGGAATACAAATAATGTCTCGTACAAATATCATGGAGATAGGGAAAAACGTTCGTCACTGGTGAAAGGGACAAAATTGATTTTTACGACTGGGAAATTCGATATTTCAGATGTCAACGTGCCTAGAATATCGTCGGTTTACGAGTTTTAAAAGCCAAGATTGACGGTGTCATGCTCAAAAATGGAGAAAAGCAACAAAATAAAGCCTTTTAAGCACAATTTTCATTCAAAATAGTAAAAATAAAAAAAAAATGGATAACAATATTCTGTGAGCTTTATAATATAGAAAGTGTATAGGTGTGAATGTGGATATTTTTACTCACAAATACGTAGGTGATGATGAGAAAAATATTCTAGCAAGTTGCAGTCACTTACCTGAAAAAAATAAAGATCAGAAATTAATTTTGTACAATAAATATTGAATTAAATTGATAAAAGAAAATTTTAATTATATTTCAAATAACGTTTCTAAAAACTCATGATAAACATAATGTACATTGTAAAATAAACTAAATATTATATATAGTATAATGTTCCAATTTTTATAAAATTTATAGAAAAAATTGCTTTTAAATTCTAATAAACGGTAATTTTACATTATATTTTTTGAGAATGTTAAATCCCTTTAGAGGATAATAATATTCTTGCGTTATGAATTAAAAAGTGCTTTTGAAGAACAAATATTGAAGGGAAAGTTGAAGGGAATTGAAGGGAATACGAATTCAAAACGATTAAAAATAAAATGTTTTTGAAGAGCAAATATACTCAGGAGAATGTTACATACAACTTTAAAATGTAATATTCTTTGATTCATATTCATGGTTTTCGACGGTCAAATTTATTTTCAAGAAAAATTTTAAAACTGTGGAAATTTTAAATAATAATTATTCTGTTCTAAAAAACACGTTTTCTCGACAAATCACAAATTAGTGACTGACTAATTTATCACTCTTTAATTAGTGACGAATATTTATATTTCAATGTAATTTACCGTTTTTTATCGAGGTAAAATATTAATTTTTAAAAATATTTCTTGTTAAAGCGTTAAAAATTAGCTATCCATATAGTAGCTAACTCATTTTTTTCAGTAGTTTTATCTTGTAATTACGAATTTTTGAAATCATTTATTCGATGCTTTTATCTACATTTTTAAAATTTTTCAATTTTTTACTTTTTTGAAGACTTTTATTCTTTCATTTTATATTATGTAAATTTCATCTTGTACTAAATATTCTCATTTTAACATCGTTCTTCTATTTCATAGAATTTCTTTTCTTTTACAATATTTTTAAATTTTTCACAATTTTAATCATTCTTTTTATCTTTAATTTATAAAATAATTCTCTAATTTGTCTAATTTTAAACATTTTTTCTTTTTAGTAATATAGTTAACGGTTGTTTAAATTAACTTTCTTTTTTTAATAATATCCATGGCTTTTTTATTTATAAAAATTTTCTTATTTTTTTAATTAGACTGTTGTTTTATCTTTCAACGTTTTAATGTTTTCTTGTTTGTTTTTATAATTTATTATTTTTTCGTTGCTGTTACCTAACTTTGATAATAAATATTTTATTCTTATAATTATTTCTTATTATAAATGTTCTTAATTTACAAAATAAACTACGTACAAATAAACATTTGAAAATTGTATATAGGGGAGTGGGCCCCAAGATGGACAGGGCCCCAAGATGGACATTTCGTATAAAATTTTTGTTTAAGGTGACAGCGCCTTATGCTTTCTGTCATTTTTGTTGTTTGTATAGACGAACATTTTGATGCACATTTGAAGAAAAAAAACCAGTTGGTTTTTCTTTTACACATACCACGTAATTTTGTGTCTAAAAAAGTTTTGTAACAGTTTTTTCTCAAGTTGGTAAAGTTATTTAAATTTATGATTTAGAATGAGTATACTTAACGTTATAATATTCTTTATTAATCGTATAATAATATTCCAAAATGATTTTACTAATTCAGCATTCATATATATATTTTTACTGGGGATCAAAAAATGGTGACATGTACCCTAAGATGGACAGGCCTAAAATCTCAATGTATTTTTTTGCATATTTTCGATTTTACACTTTTTTCAATAATTTTTTGAGCCAATTAATTAAACATTTTTATTTTCCACCATAAAATGTGATTTTATCGTTAGAGAATTTATTATATTGATATTTTTCGATATTTTATTACTTTTTACTGTTAAGCTATTAAATTGAAGTTTTTAGAAATTTTATTTCTTGATAAATTCCGTAAAATGATTAAAACTTAGTTCAAGAATTGTTTCACGATGTTTATTTTTTATTTACTACCATTTTCAGAGACTTTTAAGAAGATGTCCATCTTGGGGCCACTTTTTTTTAGACCGAAAATTTTAGCAGTTAGAAAAAATGCTTTAAAAAATGTTTATGTTCAACATAAAATTTTATCTCTGTGGCCATAAGTTACCTTATAAATTGTACTTTCATCCGGTATAAAACATTTTATTAGATTTTATTCGGTTTGGATTCTACAGCAATAAATCGATAGGGTGTCCAACTTGGGGCCCTCTCCCCTAGGGTAAATGCGGGTAATTTCGGACAGTACCGATAGTCGGA
Organism: Ganaspis brasiliensis; assembly: GCA_037103525.1. Lineage (NCBI taxonomy): Eukaryota > Metazoa > Arthropoda > Insecta > Hymenoptera > Figitidae > Ganaspis > Ganaspis brasiliensis. The sequence continues at coordinate 2,583,741 of JAZKLR010000492.1, forward strand.
CACTTTCAGTTTTGAAGTTAAATAAATAATTATTTACTATCGGAATCTTCTCACGAAGTTATTTTATCAAATTTGTCAGAATTATAGAATATAAAAATTACCTGCAACGCCCTCTGGTGATTTATAAATTAGTTAAAATGCAACAATAATTTACTCAACCGCGTTGTTTTTACATTTTGTCTGATTTCTTATTGCAGCCGTTAAGGAGGTAGAGATTCTTATTAGTATACTCGGACACTATATTACTTGTATTATATCTCGTATTATTTTAGATGCTGAAAAAGTAAATACCATAAAAACAACTACTTATAACCTATAAATTTGTTAACTTTCTAACATTTTCTGCATCAAAAGAAAAATAACCTAAAACTTGATTTTATACGAATTCCTCCTTTTCACTGAAGGATCACAACAGAACTTGACAGATTGTCTTCAAAATGCCATAGTGAGGTATAAAATTTTAAAACTAAAAAACTTTCTTTTTTTATTTAAGATTCACCACATGGGTTTACAAATTAAAATCGTGCTGCCTGAGGATTATTTCTGTAACTGAATTTGATAGATTTTATAACATAAAACCAAGAAATATTTTATTATTTTAAAAAAGAAAAATGTCCGACTACTGATACAGTTGTGTCCGACTTTACAAGCAAGTGTCCGACTACTGCTGATATTCTGATTTTTTATTAAAATAGCTATATTTTATTAAATATTGACATGTTTGCAGCAAATTTATATGAAAATTAATCATGGATGACTCATTTAACGGTTCATGCAAAGCAATATGTTAACATACTTTTCAATTTTAAGAAAAATATCATTATTTAAGATCGAATCCTTAAGTGTCCGACTACCCCCGCATTTACCCTAGGTACTGATTTTATAAATAATAAAAAATCAATTTTTGATTTAAATAAAAAAAATCATGATTTTTATCAGCCATGATTATGATTATTATATTACATGATTACAAAATATTTGTATTATTAATATGCATTAAGAATATTCTTTAATTTTAATGACTAATGACTTAAATACATCTGATTAAATACTATATCTATCTATTATTATTATTATTATTACTATTACATATTATTTATTATTATTATTATTATTGTTATTATTTATCATTATATTGCTTGATGTTTTCTTATACATATCAAATTTAGAAGAAGAGGAAATGCATTTGCGGATATAGTGCGAGATTCGACCACAACATTTATTGTGGTAAACCTCGCTAAAACCGTTTCTCCCATTCTTGAATCTCATTCATACACTCCTGCTCCTTTGCTGTCGAGAAAAGTAAACAAGAGTGGGAATCCTCCACTCAATGCATATTCAACACACTGTATATCAAAAGAAGGATGCTATAAAGAACATTGCTGTCAAACCGCAATGAAAGAGTTTAGACAGTCATCCATATATACATAACCAGCTAATGCATCAACTTGAAACTTGTAGGTCGGAATTGTCATCAGTTGGCTAATAAAAAAAAGTTTCATCCCTCAAAGGCAGTCGAGAATAAAAACAATAGAAGCTACTGTCCACTTAACAGCTTTTGACACTTTGTCAGTTCCTCATTCTTGTTGTGAGTTATATTGGCATCAACAGGCGCTTAAAACTTAATCAAACTATTTAATAGCAACCTTGTACTTTTGTGGTCTTAATTTTAGGTTTGTTGTTAGTTACATTAATATTAAGAACAGTGGAATAGTATTAAAATTTAATAAAAAATTAATTTATAATATTTAATAACAAGTTTGGAGAAATTTGAGCATATGACAAGATGAGTAACAATATACCGTGATGGTGCTAATGACGATAATACTTATAGTACAGCAACAGATAAGATATTAGGTAGGATATTACAACATGATGATATTATTAAAAGAACCATGTACCCTGCTCCTTTGTCACGGAATTTAAGCATTAAAGGAATTAGCGACCTTAATCTATATATTCTGTTCATATAAGGCGAACTTGAGGTGAAAAAGAACCTAGATGATGACTTTGATGGATTATCATTTCGTCATCAAGTTGTTCTATAGTTTGCATCCTTAATTTATTTACATTTCATAATTTTTATACTAACTGCTCTAAATGTTTGGAACTACAGCAGTTTTTTATTCTGATAGCTATGCCATAATTCAATTTATGACAATCAAAAATATTTATTAATGGCCTCAAAAAAAGTAATACTCTTTAATTATTTTCAAAAATTCGTTCGAATCAACCTAAAATATTTTACCATACTATAAACACGGTAACTTTCAGTTTCTCCTTACACAGAGCTTATAAGACTGTTCAATATAAAAAAATGATTGATCTTAGGTGCTCTATTTCTTGCCGGGCTACACATATATCCAAAGCGATTTTCTCGGAGCACAACAGATAGAAGCAAAATGATGGTATAGAAAAGTAGAGGACGTAAGGAATTTCCTTGAAAGTCTGCTCTTTTGTACGTGACGATATTGGTCATCTTTTGCTCTCAATAAAGTCGTCAACAATTGATGATTGGCAAACTATTGGACCAACATTGGGATCAAAAATTCTAATATTGGTCGAATGTATGACTATATATCTATTATTGAACCAATGACGTTAGATCAAATGAGAATACTCTCTGTTAAGGAAGCGGGAACTTTTTCCACCTAAGAATATTAATATCATATGACCCGGATGCCGAAAAGTTTTAAGCAATTACTGTTCTCGTCAGTGATTGATAGACATTGTTCTATACACAGTGATCAAGCTTCTGCCTAAGACAGAATATAGTTATGGAAGATTTTGGTTTCCTTGCTAAGGAAACTTTAAAATATATTTTGTCATATTCGTTTGTTTACAAAAGTATTTTTGCAAAAGAATAAGAAACTGTAGAAAAAAATCACTGGGAATTTTTAACTTTGCCTTAATTTGTTATTCCAAGAAAAAACTATTAAACGCGTTTAGTGTATAATTATTAACAATTTAACTGAATTTTATCTCAGGCTTTTTTCACTTCTGGCATGATCCGATACTAAATCACCTTAATCCAGATGAATTTACATTGGAACAGGAAGTTCTATAGTTTACTGCTTGTGAAAATATTTGCATTGCCGGGACAGTACAGAGTTCTCAACGAAGGTTGTAAGCCTCCAGTGTTAAGCCGGATATACGAAGAGAACAACGAGAAAAGCGTCACCTTAATCTCACACTTGGACTAAAAAAAGGTGTATTGTGTGTCACCTTCAAAAGAGAAAATTATTGTAAATCATTTTTTATTTTTAGAAATATTTTTAGAAATGAATCTTAAAATGTAGATGCAAATGTAACTTGATTATAAATAATAATAATAATATATAAATAAGTATAGCAAACAAAACTAATCATTTATTTGTTTAACCACTGAACATGAGAAATTAACTGTAAAAAGTGTATTTATTGATGTTATGGATGACAAAAGGAAAAAAAAGTTATCATACAAAATGGAACAACTTGAACATAAGATACGGTTTATTACGCAAAACTGCTTACTCAAAATCTGATGTTAAAGTAACAGTTCTTTTTTTCTTTAATCAGGTAGTAGAGCACCTGCGGCTCTGAGGTCAGGAAGGTTAAGCATTCTAGAACCTGGTTACACATTCGGAATGGACGCCCTTCCTCATCGCGATTAAGAAATTCCAAAAGAGATGTTTGGCACTGATTATTCAGCTACTCGAAACTTTGAATATACATACAGATATAATTTGAGTTTTTCCACAAATTACTCTGGTGGTAGAGTCAAATTAATGTGACTACTCCTATTAAATGTCGTCTATGAAACGTATCTAATAGCAGGTTTTACAACGAAGAATATTTTAGAGAAAATACGGGACAGAATATACAAAAATAAGGAACTTTTAGGTTACTTAAAAAACTTCAAAAATAAAGATAAATGAATTATATACAGCAAAACCTCGATTATTTTACTTGGGTAGGACAAAATTAAAAAGTTAAATTAAGAAAATGAAATTAAAATATAAAATTACAAAAGTTTCAAATGAATAAAAAGGGAAATAACTACAAATTGTAGAAAGTAATTTAAAACTGACAAATAGTAATTCAAAATTATAGAAAATTAATGCAGAGATTTAGAAATAATTGAAAATTTGAAATAATAATTGAAAATTGAAAAATGAAAAAAAAAATTAATTAAAAAAAGAATTGAAATTTAAGATTAATAATTAAAATTTAAGTAAATCAAAAGGAAAATAATTTTAAAAATTGGAGAAAAGAAAATGCAGAATTATAAAAATAATTAAAAAAGTAAGGCCAGTAATTGAAAATTAAGAAAATATTTGAGAATTGAAGAAAACAATCGAGAATTGAAAAGAATAACTGAAAAAAATTACAGAATAGAATATATGTATATCAAATTAAAGAAAATAAATAAAAAATGGCAAAAATAATGATAAATTTTTTAAAATAATTGAAATTTGAGATAAATAATTGAAAATTTAGGTAATCAATTACAAAATACCGAAAGTAATTGTGAAAAAAATAATTGAAAAATTCTAAAAATCATTAAATTTTTTTCTAATCAACTGCAATTTGAACTAAATAATTAAAAGTTTAGTAAATCAATTGAAAAATACTTTTAAAACTTATAATTTTGAGAAAAAAATTTTAAAATTAAAGAAATCAATTTAAAAATGATGTAAATAATTAAAAAATAATACAAATAACTGAAATTTGAGATATAAATTAAAAATGTAGAAAGTTTATGAAAAAATACTTTACAAAACTAAAAATTGGAGGAAATATTTTCAAAATTATAGAAATAATTGGAAATTAAAGAAAATAAATAAAATTTAAGAAAAATAAGTAATAAAATTACAAAACATATTTGAGATTTAATACAATAACTAAAAAATGATAAAAAAAATTAGAATGTAAATAAATAATAACAAGTTTTGAAAATAAATTAAAAAATAATGAAAATATTTGATAAGCAGAAAAAATAATGTAAATTGAATAAAATAATTGAATTTCGTTGAAAATAATTGAAGGTTTATGAAATTAATGATACAAATAAGTATAAATTCTAGGAAAAAATTAAAAAATGATAAAAATAATTGTAAATTGAAGAAAATAATTGAAATCTGAGACGAAGGATTCAAAATTTAGGAAATCCATTGAACTTTAATTTAATCAGGGCTGATAAAAATCATGATTTTCTTAATAAAATCAAATAAATCCGATTTATTTGATTTAAGTCTGATTCTTTTTTATTTAAATCAAACATTGATTTTTTTTAAATATAATCAGTATATAAAATTTCAAAATATTTATTTGTAAGTAGTGTAACAGTGACATAATTATATTAAAAAAGGTGAAAATCTTTTCAAAACAATAAAGTATTTACGGACATTTTTTAAATTAAAATAATAAATAAGAAGATAATTAAAAAAACGTTAAAATATATTACTAAAGAGAACAAAATTTTAAAATTAGAAAAAATAGAGATTTATTTGACAAATTGAATAAAAAAAGAAAGAATAAAATTTTGAAAAATTTAAAAAAAAATTAAAAGAAAAAAAATTTTATGCAATACAAGAACAATGTTCAAATGAGAATATTAAGTATAAGATTAAATTCACATAATATAAAATATGTAAAAGAATAAAAGCTTTCAAAACAGTAGAAAATTGGGAAATTTCAAAAATGTAGATAAAAACACCAAAGAAATGTTATCGAAAATTTGTAATTGTAAGATAAAAACTAAACAATTGAAAAGAAGGAAAAATACTTCTTAGAAACGGAAAAATGATGACAAAAATTAAAGAATTAATTAAAAAGCAAGGAAGAACTAAAAAATAGTGAAACATAAATAGGAAGAAAATAGAGAAATGTTTTTTTCCTTAATCTAACAAACTAAAAAAACCTAAAAAGTACAAAAAATAAAATTAAAAAATGTACATATATCAAGATAAATAATAAGAAAATCCACAAAAGATACTTAAAAATCCTTTAAAAATAAAAAAGTTTAAGCAAAATAAACCAAACACATTTTTATACTATTACACTTAAAATAAGTACAACAATAAAATTAGAAAAATAAAGAAAATCTAAAAACTTAATGGAAGAACAAGTAAGTTTGCAAAAAACTCACAAAAAATAGACATGATGTGAAAAGAATTGAATATACTTACAAAAAAAATGAGAGTATTTATTTTTAAAAATATGTAAATAATTATGAAAATCAACGAAATAAAAAGTTTAGTTAATGTTATAATAACGAAATTGTGTAAAATAATATTAGATAATTTGCATAAAAAGAGGAAAATTAAAGAAAATCTTAAAATAAAAAGACAAATATAAAAAATTAAATAAAAAACAATATGAAAAGTAAAAGTAAAAAAAAACTTAAAATTTTGTAAAAATAAGAAATTATAAGATAAAAATAAAACAGTTTCAAAAAATTGAAATCTTTTAGAAATCTTGTAAGAATTAAAAAAAAGAATTATTGTGAATATAATAATAATTAATATTATTTAATTATTTTGCATTAATTAATGTGCATTTAAATTTGAATTAATTGAAATTTAGAAGTTGGAACAAATTGGAATATGACTTAATTGACGTTTGAAATTTATTTTAATTAAAATGACTTTAAGATATAAAAATGTACACTGCAAAAACATGGTGTCTTAAATTGGCAGAAAATGTCTTAAATTAAGATACTTTTGGTGTCTAAGACACGAAAAATGTCTTATTTTAAGATATTTTTGATCAATTTAAGACACCTGTTTTTACAGTGTACTATTTTGTGCTATCTTCTTACCAAAAATTTTCAAATTGTAGATATTTTGATCATCTGTATTAGCACAATTTTTAAAATTTTCTTTAAAATATTAAAATTGAAATTTTTAAGATTTATCCACAAATTTGTGGATTTTGTTAATGGTTTGCGATGTTTTATATGCAGTATATAGACATCCGGAGAATTTAAAAATTTGTTTGATTTAAATCAATAACAGCTTTGAATTTAATAAATTAAAAATTGGAGAAAATAATTTAAAAATGATAGAAATAATTGAAGACTGAAAAAATAATAAAAATGTAAAGAAGATTGAAAATAATAATTAAAAATCTCTAGATACCTTGACTTTAAATATATTTTCGTGAAAAACAGGGGATTTTAGGGTAAAATTTTCTGGGGGGGGGGGGGTTAAATACTACAGATTTAAACTGTACATCGGTAAACTCTACAAGTTAAATTCTACATCATTAAATTTTACAATGGTAAATTCTGCAAATTTTAATAATTTTGTTAAATTTTACATAGTTAAATTCTACATATTTAATTTGTTCAATATTAAATTCTGCATGTTTTAAAAGTTGTGTTAAATTAAACATATTTAAACTCTCTAAGTTAAATTCTACGCAATTGTCTATTGTTTAAAAATAATTCATTATTATTACTCTGCCGTACATTTGAAGAAAGTCACTATCTGCATTTTTTTCGAAAAATGAGTTTTTTATGTCGTTGGATTCGTAATAAAAAAATAAATTTATCTGTGCAATCCACGATTAAAAATATTAATTAGTTTCGAAGATAATTAGACCCTAATTGGCCTATCTACAGCGATTTTGGTGAAATACATTTGAAGAAAGTCACTATCTGCAGAACGGCGGGCCTATCCAACAGGGAAAAATGTAAAGTGGGTGTCGGACGGTATACAAATACATTTTTCTGGGCCTATGTACATAGTACTAAATGTAAATTCGCTAGAAATGACCGAAGGAAGAAAACCTATGTAGATAGTGACTTTCTTGGAATGTATTTGAACCCAGTTGAAGTCTAAAATTAGGTCCTATCCAACAAATCCACACAGCGGTTGTTGGATAGTGACTTTCTTCAAATGTATCTCAGCGAGGTCCTATGTACATTAGGGTGACCGTTAATAATGACATTTTGGAATTTTGTCCATTTCCGGGTCTTATTTTGTCACAAATTGAAAAAAAATAGATACGTATTTTTTCATTTTTTTTTAAATTAATATTTAGTGGTGCCTGTAGGCTATTGAAAATTTGCATGTATTTTGCATGGGAAAAAAACTTTTTTTCGTAGATTTCCTGTAAAATCGTTGAAAATTAATATTTTTTGACCGGTCTACTCTGTTTCTCTTCATAAATGTTCAAAGAATAATATGCAATTTTTAACTTATGAAATTTGTTAAGTTTACTATTTTTTACAGTACCCAAAAGTTGACAAAAAAAAAACTAAAATAGGTTATTATTGGCAAAAAATATGAATTCTAAAAAAAACGAGAAATTTAAACTGCTAATTATGGTTTCTATTGTTTTTGAGGTCTCTGATTACAAATCTGAAGTCATATTTCAAAAATTCAAAATGGCGGATCCAATATGGCGGCCATGAAAAAATTTTAAATTAATCAATTTCTAGAAAATTTCGTATCAGGGTGTTTGTGGGGTTTCTGATTACAAATTTGAAGTCAGATTTCAAAAATTAAAAATGTCGGATCCAATATGGCGGACATAACAATTTTTAAATTAATCAATTTTTATGATACCTGGTATCATAGGGTTTTTGGAGGTGTTTTAAAAATTGCAAACTCAAGGAAATATCAATTAAAAACTATTGTAAATGTTGAAACTCACGTTGGAGACACGTGAAGTTATTCCTTTCACGAGAATCACCCATCTATAAAATCGTGTCATCTAATTTGTAAACGAACCTTCTCTAGCTAATAAATACTAACCTTCTCATTTCTAATTAACAGTAATTAGCAGTCTAACTAGCCGATTTATTAGAAATCTTAATTTTTCAATCAGTGATCGACTTTTTGTTTTTAAAATAGTTATTTCTAACTAATTTAAATTTAGATAGAACATTCACAAAAATTTTGTTGGCTACTGGAATAAGATATTACATAATTAAGTTTATAAAAAATTATTAATTTTTTAAACACTATGCCCGCCATATTGCATCCAACAGTTTGAATTTTTCAAATCTGACTTCAGATTTGTAACTAGGGGCCCCAAAAATCCTATGATACCAGGTATCATAAAAATTAATTAATTTAAAAATTGTTATGTCCGCCATATTGGATCCGACATTTTTAATTTTTGAAATCTGACTTCAAATTTGTAATCAGAAACCCCACAAACACCCTGATACGAAATTTTTTAGAAATTGATTAATTTAAAATTTTTCATGGCCGCCATATTGGATCCGCCATTTTAAATTTTTGAAATATGACATCAGATTTGTAATCAGGGACCTCAAAAACAATAGAAACCATAATTAGCAGTTTAAATTTCTCGTTTTTTTTAGAATTAATATTTTTTGCCAATAATAACCTATTTTAGTTTTTTTTTTTGTCAACTTTTGGGTACTGTAAAAAATAGTAAACTTAACAAATTTCATAAGTTAAAAATTGCATATTATTCTTTGAACATTTATGAAGAGAAACAGAGTAGACCGGTCAAAAAATATTAATTTTCAACGATTTTACAGGAAATCTACGAAAAAAAGTTTTTTTCCCATGCAAAATACATGCAAATTTTCAATAGCCAACAGGCACCACTAAATATTAATTTAAAAAAAAATGAAAAAATACGTATCTATTTTTTTTCAATTTGTGACAAAATGAGACCCGGAAATGGGCAAAATTCCAAAATGTCATTATTAACGGCCACCCTAATGTACATAGGACCCGACCAAATGTATTTCGAGTAATTTTACGCATGCAAAATGGGCCTATCTGCAGTTTTGCATATAAACAATTAAAATTTATAATTTTTTTTTGCACCAATCGACAGATCGAGTCCATTTTACTAAGAAATGATGGTTGTCTTTTCAAAAAGTATTATATATTAAAGGATTCTCATGCAAACGCGTTTCCTTAAATATCTCCGTTCGACTAAAAATGCAGATAGTGACTTTCTTCAAATGTACGGCAGTACTATTATTACGATTATTATTATTACACTTGCGTAGAATTTAACTTTGCAGAATTTAACCTTGGAGAGTTTAAATATGTATAATTTAACAAAACATTTAAAACATGCAGATTTTAACATTGAACCAATTTTTATAATGTAATTTAATAAAACTATTTAAACATGCAGAATTTAACATTGAACAAATTAACTATGTACAATTTAACAATGTAGAATTTAACTTGTAGAATTTAACTTGTAGAATTTACCGATGTGCAGTTTAAATCTGTAGTATTTAAACCCCCCCAAATTTTCTAAATAGGGGGACTTTTAGGGACCAATCGCAAAATAGGAGACATTTAGGGAAAATAGTTATGGAGCATGAAGCAAATGAAGAGGATGCGGATAAGGGTATAAAACATAAAAAAGTAAAAGCAGGTGTCTCCTTAAGAGGCACCTGTTTTAACAACAATGAATAATGTACTTTTCTTTATTCCCCCAATTAATGAAAGAGTATATGATAAAAAATGATTAATTTGAGAATAGCAACTCATCCCTGGCGACAAATTGTTACGAGTCAGGACGCGTGTAATATTTGTTTTCGTGGCTTATATCAGCACGTCATACGAAAGGAGGCGGCGAAGTGTAAGAAAAAGTAGCATCAGCGGTACGAAAAGGAGGCGATAGTTTGTTCCAAAAGGACAGGTAATAATGGTTCATGGCTGCAAGTCTCGGAACAGAATGCAGACGTTTTGTATGCAGACAGCACCTGTCGTTCTGACACCCAGCACACGTGATCAAATTCCGTAACTGAAGGTAAGGCGAAACACGTCTATTGGAACGGAACTTCATTGTCGGCTGACAACGAGCTTGCCGTTTTGTCGAAAGGAATATTCCTCCGGAAAGCACGTCATCAAAGTATCCCTACGAGCATGTTTCCAGTATCTCGAGAGTTTGAATAATGCACATAATTTATTTCCCTACTTGAATAACGTGCCATACAATGATTCTATTAAAGCTTTCAATCGCCACTCCATTTCGAATTATTAATTCAAAGCTATACTCAATGCTTTTTCAGTTCTGGCTTTTCACTCATGTGCTTTTCCATGGCAAATAATAAATGTCAGACTAGTTAAATTAAAAGTTAATTTCATAAAAGGGGAAGCATTATTAATCGAAACGTAATCCTCGAGATTGTGAACTTTCAATTAAAATCTGATTAAAAAGGATTTTAATATTTCGTTATTAACTGCATACAAGTACAATTTCAATTAGATTTAATAAAATAAATGTATATCACATTAAGCTTCGTATTTTCAGTTATTTTTGATCTGAATATATATTAAAATTCCATCAGTTAAATGTAAAAATCGAATATAGAAATTTACCAAGACAAAAATTATGTGAAAAGCACGGTTAAAAATTTAAAGATTCATATCAATATTTCAAGTATTCTCCTTTTTAAAATACAATTTTTCTACAATTTTGACGTCAAACTCATCTGCCAATTTTTAATTAAATTTTAGCATCCAATTTTCATTTGAAATTTAAAAAGAAATGACTAAATCTGAAAGAAACACAGGTGGATTATAAAAACTGTCAATAATAAAAAAAAAAATACTGCAATTTTTTAAGTTTAATAATTAAGATATAAAAGATTTTCCCTAATATTTATTCCACTGATTCATATAGTAGAGATCAGATTACATGTGCTGATTAAATCTGACAGAGATGGACAAGAGGCATGAAACAAGGAAGAATTAGAAAAAACAAGAAACTTATGTAAGTGATGGTAAGGGTCCGGCAACTCTTTCCGCAAACGACTTCATTGGACAGAGTCGTCGACGACCTGCTGCGAGAGAAAGAGGTGAGAGAGTAGAAACATATAGAGAGCGACATAAGGGAATAGGGTAAAAATAAAAAAGTGAACTCGTGAACAAATCTATGGAATCCTGTCGGGACATCCGCTACCTGAAAGAGCGTGGGTCGAATGATGAAAAAAAAAATCAGTAGGAAACAAAGAAAGGTAAACGTGTGTTCAGACACGGCGGTCCACTCTTGCATGTCTCGACCTGCCGAAATTCCACCACATACTGGGTGTCTTTTGAATAGATTAAGCACGTGTGTGGTACTCTAAATGCGGATAAAACTACAGTTTATTTTAATCAGAAATATACCCTCTATATAGATAGAACAACAGTTTGTTTCAATAAAAAATGTTCCATAAATAATAATCATTCATTCAAGAGAGTATAACTTTGATAAAATATCCATTTAAAAAACTAGATTTTTTTAATAGTATTTTAACCAAGTTTCTTATAAACGATTAGTGTTGCCGAGATAGATTTTTTTTCGGATTTCTGGCTTCCTTTCGAATAGTTCTAGAGTTTTTTTTAATACATTTTAGAAATAGTTCTGACGAATAAAAAAAAATAGATTCAACAAGACGGGGGACCAACTTCACTTGGACCCCCACAAAAATCGATATATTTTAAGAGTTTTGAGTCGTCTACGATGAGTTCTAAAGTTAACTGTACTTTTTATCAAGAGTTATGCCCATTAAGGGTATATAACATTTTTTTGAAAAAAGTGGTCAGCCCCCCATTTTTTTAAAAATTGCATTATTCTAATAAAAAATGAACGGCAACAGAGAGTTATAGAGTTCCCTATACATGAAATATTAAAAAACCCAATTCAAAGTCCTAAAATTTCAAAAACATCAAAATTCAAAATTTTTTGGAATTCTCGAAATGTAAAGTTCTAAGAGTTCTGATCAGAGTTCTCTTAATTCCCTCAAGAGTTCTATAAAAAACACGAGTAGATTTTGTTCCCAAATTTAAAATCCAAAAGACTATACAGCTTTGAAATTTAAAAAAATAAAAAATTGAGTTCTTTAAAAACCAGAGTCCTGTAAAAGTTCTGTAAGAGTTCTGATTAAAGTTCTGTTAGTTCCCCTAAAGTGTTCTATAAAGTCAAAATCAAAAAAAAACTGCAAAACCTTAAAATTTCCAAACTTTTTTAATTTTTTAAAATTTCCAGCTTTAAGAGTTCTAATCAACAAATTTTTTTTACCCTTAATGGGCAGAACTCTTGATAAAATGTACAGGGAATTTTAAAACTTATCGAAAACGACTTAGAACTCTAAAAATATTTCGATTTTAGTAAATTGGGGGTCCAAATGAAGTTGACATCCCCCATCATGTTAAATTTACTTTTTTGTATTTAATCTTCAGAACTGTTTATAAAATGTATAAGGAACTCTAGAACTATTCGAAAGGAAGCCAGAACTCCGAAAAAATCCATTTAGTTGATAGTGGGGGGTAAACTAAATTTATACAAATAGGTCAATTCGCAAGTAATCAGTGAAGTTATAATAATTTCCAATTATTTCTCTCATATATTTAACGTATTTTTTTCAATTTCCAATTCGTTTTGTATTTTATCACTCTTTTTCAAAATTTCAATTATTTTCTTCAGTTTTCGATTATTTACCTCAAATTTTCATTATTTTTTTTTAAATTTTTAAATATTTTCACTATTTTGAAATTGATTTTTCAAAATTTAAATTATTTTCAATACTTTTTTTTAATTTCCTAAATTTTTCAATTATATATCTCCAATTTCAATATTTTTTGTCAATGATCAATTTTTAAAATTATTTTTCTATTATTTTCTTAAATTTTTAATTATTTATCACAAATTTCAATTATGTTTTTTTATTTTAAATTATTTTCATCAATTAGCAACTCTTTTCTCCGATTTGTGAGAATTTTCAATATTTTTTAGTCAATTACCTTAATTTACAATTATTTATCTCGTATTTCAATAATTTTTATTAATGTTTAATTTTTCAAATTAATTTTTATTTCTTTTCTTCTATTTTAAATATATTTTGTAATTTTATAAATACATTTTTCTGAAATTTTAATTATTTCTTAGACTTTTAATTGCTTTTACCATTTAAAAATTATTTTCTCTAGATTTTTAATATTTTAATAATTTTTTTTACTAATTTCTCAAACATTTCTATTATTTTTCAATTAATTTAAGACATTTTCAATTATTAATTTTACAAATTTCAATTATTATTATTTTACCTACTATTTTTCCCCACTTTTAATTAATTCTTTAAATTGAAAATATGTTCTACAATTTTTAATTGTTTTTATCATTTTTCAACTACTTTTCTTACAATTTCTATTAGATTTTTTCAATTTTTTTTAATTTCCTAAATTTTCATTTATTTCTCTCACATATCAATTACTTTCTTCAATTTCAAATTCATTTTGTAATTTTATTACTTTCTCAAAGTTTCAATTATTTTCTTTAATTTTCAGTTATTTACCTCAGATTTTAATTATTTCTTTCAATTTTTAAATGTTTTAATTATTTTGCAATTGTTTTCTGAAATTTTAAATTATATTGCAAATGTTTTCTCCAATTTTAAACTATTTTTTAGTGAATTTTTCAAATTTCCAATTATTTATCTCAAATTTCAATTAATTCTTTAAATATGAATTACTTTCTTCAATGCTTAATTGTTTTTACCATTTTTCAATTATTTTCTTTAATTTTAATTAAATTTTCTGATTTTGCTTTCTCATAAAGGAAGTATTTACACTTATTTTTCTTAAATTTCAATTATTTTCTTCAAATTGTAATTTCATTTGTCAATTTTCAATATATTTTCTCCATTTTCAATTATTTTTTTAAATTTTCAATTATATTTTTCAAATTTCAGTACCATGCTTCAATTATATTATTCCTATAATTATTTTCTACAATTTTTTCCGAAATTTACTTTAGTTTTCTATTGAAAATTTAATTTTCTCCTTTAATTTCATAGTTTTTCTTTAATTTTTATAATAATTTTGTTCTATTCTTGATTATTCTCGCCATTTATCGAATTTTTTTAACTGTGAAGTATTTTCTTTAATAAATGCTTAATAATTATTTTCGTCATTATGTAATTTCTCCTTCAATTATAAATTATTATCTTAAAAATTCAATTCAATTCTTCAATTTTCAATTATTTCGCCTTGTCCAAAATATTCTGGACAGTTTTCGAATTTTAGTTTCAATTGAAAGTTATTTTCTTCATTTCTAAATTATTTTCGTCATTTTGTAATTTTTTTTCTATTGTTTTAAAATTTACATTTAATTCTTTAATTTTCGATTTATTTCTTCAATTCTCAATTATTTTCTTCAAATTAAAATTTTATTTCTCAATTTTCAATTATTATATAATATTAAAATACTCTCGCTTTTTTAAATTTTTTTTTCGACTAGGGCTCAGATTGAGCGACTTTTCGACTTTTTTAAGATTTTTTTAGTACTTTTTGGCTCAAATTTTAAGAAAAGTAGGAAAAATTTTTTTATGAGAAGAAGCGGATTAAGACCCTCCCCCCCCCCTGCCGAATTTAGAAATTTTTACTTATTCAATTTGTGAACGACTTTTCATCATTTCATTAGTTTTTTGACAAGTTTAGATTAAAAGTTGCAGCTGTTGGTTATAACACTTATTTTTGAAAAACGTGTCTTAAGCTCAAGAAAAAATATTTAAGAATATTACAAAATATGTCTGAAATAATAATTTACAAAACTTAATTGTGAGATTCAATATTGAACAAGGACTATATCTATTTAATAATTTTGTTATTTCCAAAATTGTTCAATTATTTCTCTCACATTTCAATTACTCTCTTCAATTTCAAATTCATTTTGTAATTTTATCACTTTTTTCAAAATTTCAATTATTTTTTTCAATTTTCAATTATTTAATTATTTCTTTCAATTTTTAAATATTTGCATTATTTTGCAATTGTTTTCTCAAATTTTAAATTATGTTGCAAATGTTTTATCAAATCTTAAATTATTTTTTAGTGAATTTTTCAAATTTCCAATTATTTATCTCAAATTTCAATAAATTCTTTAAATATCAATTATTTTCTTCAATGCTTAATTTTTTTTACCATTTTTCAATTATTTTCTTCAAATTTCAATTATTTACTTGAAATCTCAATTATTTCATTCAAGTTTTAAATATTTTTATTATTTTTCAATTGTTCTCTTAAATTGTTAATTAAATTTTGTTTATTAATTTTCTAAATTTCCAATTTTTCATTACTAATTTCAATTAATTCTATAAATATCAATTACGTTTCTTATATTTTTCATTGTTTTTACCGTTTTCAAAACAAAAAAAAAATCATTTCTTTAGTTTTGCATTATTATTATTATCATTTTTAATCATTTTCTCAAATTTTTATTATTCAATTAATTTTATAGATTTTGCGAGATTTTGCTTCCTCCACGAGGAAGCTTTGTGATCGTTAAGATTTTCGATTTTCCAAAAATAGTCTAAATTGACTCATTTTCATCTGAAATGCAAAAATTTTTCATTCTTAAGCCAATGTCCAGGAATGTGTGTGTGTGTCATATTATTTTTAAAAAAAAGTCCACGTGAACATTTAGAGGGGGCAGGGGGGGGGGTTCATCAAAAGTCCACGATTGTCCACGAGGGGGGAGGGGGGATCAAAAAGTTATTAAAAATTGTCCACGTGGTATATGAACAACCCCTATCGCTGCAACACTATAAACGATTTACTAAGTCGAACTGAGAAGCGTGGAGTTAATTCAATGCACCGGAAAATTTGGACTGAGCTGATTTAGTGGCGAGGCAAATTTGTCGTTAGAAAGTCAGTGTATCAATTTACAACGAGGGGTTTAAACAGAGAGTGTGAATGCAGAAAGTTTATTGTAATTGAAGTAGTTAGCAGGCAGTGGAACATCCTAATTTATTATCTAATATCAAGAGAGCCTGCAGAGCAAGTTGTTTGAAAAGCAAGAGAGAATATATATACTAATATGCAGACATTATTTCATTTAAGTAACTTTGTTTCTCACTCTCTTATGCATTATTAGTGATAGGAAAACAGTTAATTACAGGGAATTACATCTTTCCGATAATGACTGCATGTCCAGCTGCTTCCTCCGACAAAGAGAAAGCTATTAAACCCTTTATGGCTTCTTTACAAGATCATGCCTGCCTGAACACGATGTGTTGTTAGCGCAGTCTGTCAAGGGCTAATAAATTCCAACGCTACCATATACATAACCTGCTGCCACTGTAAGAATCAGACTGACTGCTTCTTGAGAATTTATCGTCTCTCAATCTTGTCACTATTAATGAAAGTGTGTTGAAATACTGATTTAAACATCATCAAATTATCCTTGATGATTTTCTTTAGACGTCTAGTTCAATAAAAAGCAATAAACTATTTTAATTCACTCGTCTTGACGTTTGACAGGTATATTAGTGTGTGAAAAAATGTGGGTGATAAAAGTTTTAAAAAATTTGGAAAGAAAGATTACATAAATTTTATAAACAAATAACTTGCAAAACATAATTTTGAAAGAGATAAATGTAGAAAATTTAGTTGTCCTTGTTTTGGGGTTTAATGGTAAAAATTATAATTCATCAGATATAATGATAAGAATGTGAAAATGTTGATAAAATCATTGATAAAATCATCATTCTAAGAATTAAATTCATTAATAGAAATAAATTACAGAAAATGACTGAACTCGAGTATTATAATTAAAAATATTGATCATCAATTGACAATAACTGACATTCCTTAAGAAATTTATACTATTTATACAGGGTTGCTACGCTTTGAAAATTTCAAAATTCCCTGAATTTTCCAGGTTTTCCATGGCTATAAAATAATTCTATGACAATTCCAGGTTTCCCAGGTTTTCCAGACCCGTAGCAACCCTGTTATAGTTAATTAATTTAATTGATGTTGGATCCAGTGCTAATATAATACGATTAACTTCAATTAAATTCTAATTAAATTACTTTTATTAATTTCAACTAATACATGGAGCAAACATACGGGAAACACATTGATAAATAATTAAACCATAAATTGATTAAAAATGTACTTCCACTTGAAAGTATGAAAGTAAATTATTTCGAATTATATATATATATATATATATATATATATATATATTTAGTTAGCAATCGATATAAAAAAAATGTGTGTGGTTTATTAATTGTCTTGACGTTTGAATCTTTTATTAACTCATATTCACGGAGAAAAAAAATTAGCAGCTAAAGCTAAGACTTAGCTACCTTAGCTAACTTTAATTGCTATTATATGGATAGCTAATTTTTTAGCTAACACAACTATTAATTAGCTTTCACAGCTAATTTTGTTTGCTGAAACAGTTAAATATTAGCTACCACAGCTAAAAATTAGCTATCCATACACTGTTAAAAATTTCTGTATTGTGCTTCACATACATGTATATGAAATTGAATTTAACATACATTTATATTAAATTTAATATATATATGCATATTAGAATTCATTCAACGTTATGAATTCTCAGATACATGTATAGCAAATTTAATATACATTATATTAGATTTAGGATAATTTATATTAAATTTAATACACTGTTAAAAAAATGATATATGCGCTTACAACTTTACACCGGTGTTAAGAAATCGGTGCGATTTTGGCCGTGCACTACACCGGCCGAGTGTAAACTTAAAACAAATTGGCATTTACAACCAAGCGGTGTAAACGGACTATCAAATCGCACCAAAAAGTGCGATTGTCAGTTTCTTTGTCTAACTGTCCCTCTCTTCGCCCCCTTTGTCAACATCTGAGAATAGCCATTTTTACGTTTTCTTCTAATTTTCGTTTTCATTGAATCCACTAGCAGACAACTATATATATGACATGACTAGAAGTTTCCGATGCGCGAACGCGCGACATGTTTTTCCCACGTTCAAAATTGAAACAGCCCATTACTAGTAAACTAAATGATTACTAAATATTTAAATATGATAAATCCAGTTTATCAAAAACATAATATACCTAATGTAACTTAATATATAAAGTGAAAAACAATAAAACACAGAAGTAAATAAAAACAAAAAAAGATTACTCGACGACATAACCTAAACAAAGTAATGAAAATAATGTCATATCAATTTATTCAATTCTCTAGTCTATTTTATGTGGCATATAAATTTCCGGAATATTATTTCAGCTTCTTTAAGATATTTTAAATTCAGAATTGTATTTAAAAACAATTGGAATTTATTTTTATAATTTAGAAAAACAGGAACAGGGTTTATAATAGAGAAAAATATCAACTGTTGTAGAATCGAATGTTTTTTACAAAATGTATTCTATGTGGCAAATAAATATCCTAAATATTGTTTTAATTTTTTTAAGATATTCCAAACTCAAAACTGTATTTAAAAAAAATTGGATGATATTTCTATAATTTATTAAAACAAAAACAGGTTTTAGAATAGAGACAAAATATCAATTTTTGTAAAACCGAATACTTTTTCCAAATTCTATTCTATGTGGTATATAAATTTGCTAAATATGTTTAGCAATTCCTTAGGCTGTGTTAAAATAAGAACGTATTAAAAAAAATTAGATTATATTTTTAAATTTTATCGAAACAAAAACAAGTTTTAGAATAGACACAAAATATCAATTTTTGTAAAACAGAATATTTTTTCCAAATTTCAATCTATGTGTCATAAATTTCCCAATTATTTTTTTAGATTCTTAAAGATATTTTAAATTTAGAATTGTATTTAAAAAAATTAAATGATATTTTTATAATTTATAAAATACATTTCTGAATTTAAAATATCTTAATGAATCTAAAATAATATTTAGGAAATTTATGTGCCACATAGAATAAAATTCGAAAAAAATATTCGGTTTGACCAAAATTAATATTTTGACTCTATTCTAAAACCTGTTTTTGATTCCATAAATTATAGAAATATCATATAATTTTTTTTAAATACAGGTATTAAAAATTAAATATCTTAAAAAATAACAATTAAAATTTGGGAAATTTATATGACACATAGAATAGAAATTAGAAAAGATATTCAGTCATACAAAAATTGATATTTGGCCTCTGGTATACAACCTGATTTTGTTCCCATAAATTATAAAAATATCATATATATTTTTTTTAAATACAATTCTAAATTTGGATTTTCTTAAAGATTCTAAAATAATATTTGGGAAATTTATTTGCCATCGAATGTGTAAAAAATATTTGATTCTATAAAAATTGACATTTGCTCTCCAGTCTAATACCTGATTTTCTTCTTGTAAATAATAAAAATATCAGCTATTTTTTTTTTCTGAATTTGGATTTTCTTAAGATTATAAAATAATATTTGGGAAATTTATTTGCCATCGAATGTGTAAAATATATTCGATTCTACAAAAATTGATATTTGCTCTCGGGTCTAAAAAATGATTTTCTTCTCATAAATAATAAAAATATCAGCAATTTTTTTTAAATTCAATTCTGAATTTGGATTTTCTTAAAGATTATAAAATAATATTCAGAAGATTTATTTTCCATAGAATGTGTAAAAAATATTTGATTCTACAAGAATTGATATTTGGTCTTAGGTCTAAAACCCGATTTCGTTCTTATAAATTATAAAAATATCATCTATTTTTGTTTAAATACAATTCTGAATTTGGATTTTCTTAAAGATTCTAAATTAATATTTGAGAAATTTATTTGCCATAGAACGTGTACAAAATATTCGATTCTACAAAAATTGACATTTGGTCTCTGGTCTAAATCCCGATTTTGTTCTCATAAATAATAAAAATATTAGCTATTTTTTTTTAAATTCAATTCTGAATTTGGATTTTCTTAAAGATTATAAAATAATATTCAGAAGATTTATTTTCCATAGAATGTGTAAAAAATATTTCATTCTACAAAAATTGATATTAGGTCTCAGGTCTATGACCCGATTTCGTTCTCATAAATTATAAAAATATCATCAATTTTTTTTTATTGTTCTGAATTTGGATTTTCTTAAAGATTCGAAAACAATATTTGGGTAATTTATTTGCCATAGAATTTGTAAAAAAAAAAACGATTCTACAAAAATTGATATTTGGTCTCTGGTCTAAAACCTGATTTTCTTCTCATAAAAAATAAAAATATTAGCTATTTTTTTTTAAATTCAATTCTGAATTTGGATTTTCTTAAAGATTATAAAATAATATTCAGAAGATTTATTTTCCATAGAATGTGTAAAAAATATTCAATTGTACAAAAATTGACATTTGGTCTCTGGTTTAAAACCTGATTTTCTTCTCATAAATAATAAAAATATCAGCAATTTTGTTTAAATATTGTTGTGAATTTAGATTTTCTTAAAGATTATAAAATAATATTTAGGAAATTTATTTGCCATAGAACGTGTACAAAATATTCGATTCTACAAAAATTGACATTTGGTCTCTGGTCTAAATCCCGATTTTGTTCTCATAAAATATAAAAATATCATCTATTTTTGTTTAAATACAATTCTGAATTTGGATTTTCTTAAAGGTTGTAAAATAATATTTGGGAAATTTATTTGCCATCGAATGTGTAAAAAATATTCGATCCAACAAAAATTGATATTTGGTCACAGGTCTAAAACCCGATTTCGTTCAAATAAATTGTAAAATATCATCAATTTTTTTTATTGTTCTGAATTTGGATTTTCTTAAAGATTCTAAAATAATATTTGGGAAATTTATTTGACATCGAATGTGTAAAAAATGTTCGATTGTACAAAAATTGACATTTGGTCTCTGGTCTAAAACCTGATTTTCTTCTCATAAATAATAAAAATATCAGCAATTTTGGTTAAATATTGTTGTGAATTTGGATTTTCTTAAAGATTTTAAAATAATATTTAGGAAATTTCTTTTCCATAGAATGTGTAAAAAATATTTCATTCTACAAAAATTGATATTAGGTCTCAGGTCTATGACCCGATTTCGTTCTCATAAATTATAAAAATATCATCAATTTTTTTTTATTGTTCTGAATTTGGATTTTCTTAAAGATTCGAAAACAATATTTGGGTAATTTATTTGCCATAGATTTTGTAAAAAAAAAATTCGATTCTACAAAAATTGATATTTGGTGTCTAGTCTAAGACCTGATTTTGTTTTCATAAATTATAAAAATATCATCTTTTTTTTTTGTTTTGAATTTGGATTTTCTTAAAGATTCTAAAATAATATTTGGGAAATTTATTTGACATCGAATGTGTAAAAAATGTTCGATTGTACAAAAATTGACATTTGGTCTCTGGTCTAAAAACTGATTTTCTTCTCATAAATAATAAAGATATCAGCTATTCTTTTTATTGTTCTGAATTTGGATTTTCTTAAAGATTCTAAAATAATATTTAGGAAATTTATTTGCCATAGAACGTGTACAAAATATTCGATTCTACAAAAATTGACATTTGGTCTCTGGTCTAAAACCCGATTTTGTTCTCATAAATTATAAAAATATCATCTATTTTTGTTTAAATATAATTCTGAATTTTGATTTTCTTAAAGATTCTAAAATAATATTTGGAAAATTTATTTGCCATAGAATGTTTAAAAAATATTCAATTCTACAAAAATTTTTATTTGGTCTGTAGTCTAAAACCTGATTTTGTTTCCATAATTTATAAGAATATCATTAAATAGAGTTTTGAATTTAGAAAATTAGAATATCTTAAAGAATATTTGAAAAATATTTAGCAACTTTTTGTGCCTTGTTGAGTAGAATTTCAAGTAAATATTGTGCTTTACAAAAATTGTCTAGTCTTAGAACCGTTTTTGTTTCCATGAATTATAAATATATTTTTGTTAATTTCTTCTTAAATTTTGTTTTTATTTGAACATATGTTCAAGAATTTAAAAAATACTTAGGATCTTTAAGTGCCACATAGAATAGAATTTGAAAAATATATTCTCTTTTACAAAAAATTGGTATGTCATATGGCAGGGATCACAGTGGTTTCTTCGTTCAATTTTAGGTAAAAAAGGGGATTTCGATTTTCAAAAAGGGGATTTTGGAAATTAAGAAAAAAGGGTTATATTAATAATTTAAGTTTTCTTTTACAAAATTTTAATGTTTCTTTTTTTCAAAACAGTTTTATTAAGTAATTTAGTCTTTTTTTGTTTAATTTGTTAATGAAAATTTCAAAAGAAAGAGCACTTTCGGAAATACAAAAATTTATCTTTTAATAGGTTGTCTGTTCAATGACGAGAAGATGGTTGTTGCAATTAAATATTTTTAAAAATCATTTTCAACTTCAAATGGTTTTTTAAATTATTTATTTAATAATTAGATTTTAAACAGGAAACATAAAAATCTGTGATGTAAAATTTTCTGATATAATGTTAAAGAAATTAAATTAAAAATCTTTCAGCGAAATATAACAAAATCAATTCAAATTATTTTTATTAATCTCTTTTATTGTACTTTTATATTTTCTAATTCAAAACAATTAATTTTTGTTTTAAATAAATAAATATATTTCATAAACAATTTTTTTTCATCTAATAAAATAAATTTGATGTATTTCAGCAAGAATACATGGTTTTATTTTATGATGCAAAACTAGTAATATTTGTTTAAAACGAGTAAAAAATATTTATTAAAAAATTTTTTTATCCAATAAATTAATTTGCTTTAATTAATAAATTAAGAATACATGGTAATAAGAAAATTATATAACTTTTTAAAATAATTTTAATTTATTTATGATTTTTTTATGTTTCCTGTTTAAAATGTAAATAAGTTCAATAAATAATAATAAAAAACCATTTCAAGTTAAAAATTATTTTTAAACATTTAAATTCAATAACTACTTTCTCATCATTCTACAGACACCCTAAAAAAGGATAAATTTTTGCATTTCCGAAAGTGAAAAAATATAAACTTTTTTAAAAAAAGAAGGTCAAAGAAGAGAAAAATGTTGATTTTAGGTGTTTTAGGTGATTTTTCTAAAAAAAAGGGGAAAATAAGGGGAAAAGGGGGAAAAAAGGGGATTAGGTGAAAAAGGGGAGAAACTGTGATCCCTGCATATGGTCATATGTTTGCGTTGTCAATTCTGTTGAGCATAACCATTAAAACGTTTGTGGCTTTGTTGTTTAGCTGTGTGTAATATCATTTGTGCTCTTGACAATTTTAAATATTAACTTGAGTGTATGACTTTTGAGTAAAAATGTGTATTGATAGTTTAGAATTTGTGTTTTTATGGATGTGATTGTAGGTTATGTGTAATCGCGAGTGGCACTCGCACCAATCAGTGTTGATGTCTCATGTGTCATAACAACTTTGCACCGTAACACTGGCGTTGCAATTTAAAAGTGTAACTTACAAAAAATCAACACTTTTAAGGATGCATTGCATTTTCTTCGCACTTTTTGGTGTAAAGTACGTTTCTTTTTTTTAACAGTGTACAATTGTATGTTAGATTGAATTTTATATACATGTATATGTGAAGCACAATACAGAAATTTTTAACAGTGTATAGTAGCTAACTCATTTTTCTCAGTGTTGAAGCTATATCTATTTAAAGAAGATTTATGCAGAAAAAGAGAAAATGGTTTTCGAAGGTTTTTTTTAAAGATTAATTTAGAAACAGCATAAATGTACTTTCTACATAGAGTAAGTTTCATTTTTATAATTTAGATTTCAGAAATGTTGTCTCTTATAAATCTTGTCATAAGGGATTCACATCGAAAACATTCAACAGCTCTCTAGAAAATGAGAGTGGAGGAAAAGTTACGCAAATCTCCACTGCTTTATCAAGAGTTAGAGCTTCTCCAGACATTCGAAGTAAGTACTTCACTATTTTCACGCCTCTTTCCTATTTGCATATCACTTCATCCCACTTAAATGCAAAATAAGTCAAACGTCTAATTAACTACTCAAAATATATGTTTAAAGAAAAACATTCATAAATGAATGCGATAAATATATAGTATTAATAATCCAATATAGATATATATTTTCAAACATCATATTTTTTGAAACAAATAAAAAGTTACTTGGCTGTGAGACAAATATATTTTTATTTGGCACAAATAACATATCTTTGAGTCAAATATATCACTTCTCTGGGTGCACATTAATTTAATATTATATTTTATGTAATAATATACACCAATATAACGTGAATAGAGCTTAATTTGAATTGGTATAATGAAAGGTGGTTTATATCTAAAACATGGAAAGCTCATGAATTAATTTATGATAAAATGTTTTAAATGTATTCACGAAAAATAAAAGAGCTCGTGAGATAGATTTTGGTACAAACGAATTCTCTTCATTCAATACATGCTTCTCTGTATTTTAAGACCAAAAATATCACATCATTTTCAGCTTGCATTTCCGAGTTGAAAATTAACGAGCACCCTTGCCACTCCCAAGTTTTCATTAAGCTCAAAGAGAGAACGTTAAATTTAAATTGCACCTCGATAATTGCGTCTTCTTGCAGGAAGTCTTAAACACAAGATGCATCTGAGGCAGGATAAAGTTTCTACAAACGGAGACCGCGACAAACTTCTTTTAAAGAACAAAGTGTCAAGTCCGTGATAAAAGCAAACCCTTGTAGGTATAATTATAAAAATAGCAAGTTTTACCCGACTCTTGGGTCTCAAATAACACTCAATGAAATAAAAAGTTAACGAGGTTTGACTATCTCGTTACTCTATATTCAATTGATTGTTTTATAACAATTTATTAATTGCGATGAGATATCCAATTTCTCTGTAGGGCATTGTACTCTATTAATTATCTTGTTACTTCTGTTTTTACCCATCTTTGGAAATAGTATTAAATATAGCAAACTATTGTATACATTTTTTATGGATACTATTACACTTTTACAGTTATTGCTATGATCCTAATGCTAATTGATACTATCTTATCATGTTAGATTGTTACTATTAATGCTGCTAATTGCTACCATCTTGATGATAAGGACAACCATCTCGTTGATAATGGTTACCATTTTAATGCTAACAACTCCTATATTGATGCTAATGACTACCATCTCAATCCTAATTGCTACCATCTCAATTCTAATTGATATTATCTTAACAGTAACTACTACCATATCCATACTAATTGCTATTATCAATTTGTTAATTGCTACCATTATGATGACAATGACTATCATCTCGATGCTAATTACAATAATCTTGATGATTATGACTACCATCTCGATGCTAATTGCTACCATCTCGTTACCAATACTACCGTTTTGATGTTGATGACTACCATCTCAATTGATACTAATTGCTATCATCTCAATGCTAATTATTAATACCATCTTAACAGTAACTACTACCATCGCCATACTAATTGCTATTATCCCTTTGTTAATTGCTACCACTTTGATGATAATGACTACCATCTCGTTGCTAATGACTACCATTTAATGCTAATGACTCCCATCTTGATACTAATGACTCCCATCTGAATTCTAATTGCTTCCATATCAATGCTAATTGCTACCATTTTGAATGTGGTACCCATTAACATCTTAATGGTATCCAGTACCATCCATTCAATTTTCATTCTTTTTAACGCATCATTCCTCTATTATCGCGTTTCTTTTCCCAAAGGAGTCGTTTTCTATTTTATAATCAAGAATGCCTTTGCTCCAAGAGAATTCTAGCAGCTTGATTGGTTCCAAGAAGAACTGGAATGCCAGAGCTGTCGTAACCTGGACATAATCTGCTCACGGTCAGCATGATGGATGAAGCCTAGACGACAATCTTGACACAAAGGTACAACTTTACAATTGTTTTTGCCTTCCCTTCACTCACTTCTGCGTAACTTTGATCCCATAAAAGGGATATTTTATTTGTCAGCAATTGACGCGAAAAATAAAAAATCCCAACATTAGGAAAACCATTTAGGAAATCCAATGTATACTCAACATCAATTTGAACTCCCCTTTTTTGTTTTCATTTAAATCCATTTATATAAGTTCTATATAAAAGAGAGAATTTAGTTCTTATGGCCATAAAAATTAATTATCTGACACGTGAAACAATATTTCAGGATAGACTTGACACAAATTGTAACTACTTTTCAATTTCTAGTTCAAGTTTTTCTTTTTTATAGCAATTAGTTTTCAAGAGATTGGATGTAAGCGAAAAAGTTTGTTTGATGTTTTTTTAGAAGTGTTATTTGCAGTTTAAAAGAGGATACTTAATCTGTTATAAAGAACAAGTTACGTATAAATTTTACTTTTCTCGATGAAAGGCAAATTTTCCCTCGCCCATCATTTAAAAGAAAGTGATTCCGCTGAATATCACGTGCGAGTGTTGATTCTAAGAAATGGTTTTCCTTCCATAGTCAATCGATCGTGTAAAACAGCTAGATAGCTAGAAGTCGGCCTCTACGATGTAAACGACATGTATGGGGTGAATATAACAGGAAAGTACAAACAGGAACTGACGTAATGTCTGTTTCCCGTTAAATTACCTCATTTTCTAATCAACCGCAACTAATGCCATAAACAAACTAAATCTAAAATATAATCTAATTTAGCTAATGAGACAGTGTCTATTGCACATTCAAATCAAATGATTGTAAAAAACCAAATTTTCAAACAACTTTATTATTATTTAGTAAATTTAGTTAGTTTACTTACTGTACGATAATCTATGTAAATTTTTAAACAGCAATGAAATGTTTCATTGTGCGAAACCTTTGGATTAGGTAAAATGTGATCAATTAATTAGTTGAACAACAAAGCATCAATTAAATTAGTCAGAGTTAAATACAAGCGATTGAGATAACATAACCAAAGCTGTTCTCGAATGCTTTATCAAGCAGTGATTTAAACATGATTTATCAAATTTAATGTTTTACCCTGGTCACATAGCCACTCGTTTGTATTGTTAAGTGGTTGCATTACCATTTAGAGTAGAAATGAACTGAATTTTCATGTACTAATTAATGTGATTTATAACATCGTTAATTATTCCACAAATGCATTCTGAGAGGCAAAATTGCTTTCAAAATATACGTGAATTTTAATAGTTCTTGCTGAATTGTTTTCATAAAAACAACGGTTAAATTATTCCATAAAAGATTTTATTTTAATGAATAATATTGTTTAATTGAAAAGCAAATTGAGATTGCTAAATAAAGAGATGATATAAATATTGTGAACAATTTTTTCAACCAAAATGTACTACACATATAATAGCCATCTAAAAGATCGTACGCGCAGATATTAATTTTGTTTTTCCTGTTTATTATCTAAAAAATAAAACTCCAAGCAATTTAGTTTTAGGTGAAGTCATTGTTTAGTGACGGAAGATCCTTCTTGTCAATGCTATACATGCTATATCGTTTAATGACCGTTCAGTGAAGCAATTTCTCTCCTAAAGGGACGATATAACATTGTTCATGTTACACTAAACTCGAAATTACTCTAATTAGTGTCACAATCTCAAAATACTTGGAAAATAAAAAGGATTTTAAATTGGAAAATTTATGGTAGATGTATAATGGGAATGGTTAATTTAGGCGAGACATTAACCATTTAAATGGATCTGGAAAATCAAGGTAGGTCATATCAAGTAAATGATATTTTACTCACGCAGCAATATTTCTTTATAGAGTACTTTGAATTAAAGCATGCCATAAATCATTGTTATCAGAGATACAGTGCTACTGTAGAAAAGAGGGACACAGAAAGATTCAAGAGGTAATAAGGAATGATACTTGGTTCATATTTCAAAACATGTCACCAGAGAGGACGAG
Source organism: Ganaspis brasiliensis (assembly GCA_037103525.1). NCBI lineage: Eukaryota > Metazoa > Arthropoda > Insecta > Hymenoptera > Figitidae > Ganaspis > Ganaspis brasiliensis. The sequence continues at coordinate 2,612,331 of JAZKLR010000492.1, forward strand.
ATATCTGTGGCAGCTCCTGCTACTCGTCATTAAAAGACAAATACGTAAGTGTACTTGAGTATAGCCAGAATAAAACCGTGACTTCATTACTATAGAATGAAAATACCAAAATTCTTGAAAATTACCCTATTTCAGCTAAATTGAGTTATAAACGCCCAAATGGATAAAACTTTGTTGCTAACTCTACCCCTTGTAAAAATAGTAAAGCTATAAAAAAGGAAATGAAATACAACATAAAATAAAAAATTTTGTTAAGATGCACTTTGAGAACGTCAACTGCAGGAAATTAACTGCAGGATGGATTAAATTTCCACTTAATAATTTTGCGTAACATCTTTTATATGTTTTGAGTGAGCACAAGAGAATCATTAGTGGAATTTCGATTTGAACTGCATAATCAGAGTAGCAGACAATAGATCCTTGGGACTGAATGGAGTGTTCAATTTTCCCTCAAGGCATTAAGATATAACAATGCATTGTATTAATTTACCGCTACATAATTGGAACAAAAATGTTATTAATATAAAATATCGTTATTAGATCAGTTAACAATGAAAATTGTTAGAAACTATATAAGAACGAAAATATAGTTATTCAAAACTGCAGAAAATCATTTGAAACCCTAGATTTATATAACTCTCTCGCATAGTGTATAATTATAACAAACATTTGCAAAAGCCATTACTGCCAATTTTTCTCACAGTTTTAGAAGAAAAAAAAATCTTTTTTCATGTTTACAGTCATGTGAACGTGTGAAAACGGTTAGAAATGTTTGCTCTGTCGTGCTTTGTTGTCTCAACAAGTTTAATCTCCTTTCGCGCATACAATGAAGGTGTACAGAGCGACGGTAAAATATCTATACAAACGAGAAACAGAGAAAGGAAGTGAGAGAGTTAGAAGGAGAAAAAAAGGAGAAAGGAGCGGCTAGTGTGGATTCAAGACGAGTTGGAACTTTGAACAAAGGGAAGTCATAACCGCCTCTTCTCAGTCTTTACTTGTTGAAGATGTTGATATTTTCTGCGAACGATAAGAATGGAATAACACGATATTGGTCCACCAAGAATCTACTTCCGTGAACTTTGAATTGTATACTGTTTGTTCTTTCAGTCATTTTTCTGCACAAGTTTGAAATTCGAGGACTTAAAGGAGCTGCAAGCATCAATCTCTTATAAGAGAATCACTACAATCAATTGTTTGTTTCTTAACCTTAAACCTTCTGCAATTTCTATTAAAGGCTTCTAGACATTATTTTTTTTACTTCTTTTTAAATTTAGAAATGAGATCCGAGATGAAAAGAAAAATAAAAACAAAAAATAGAAACTTATGTTTTATAACAACATTGTTACCCTGTACATTTTGCCGATCGTATAATGAAACAACTCATTAAGAATTTCTTTTAATATACTTTTTATATCTTGTCATTAAGAGAACAGGTCTTTTAGAGACAAACTGGGTAGATCAGAGAGATAAAAGACAAATTTTTTTAATACGTATTGATGATGATAATTTGTCTGAATATCTGCCTTGGATAACATTTATGGTGAAATTGATAGGAACACGTGTTTTACAACCATTCTTTGTCGACTGACATTTTTTACAGCATCCTTCACTTCATAAACACGAAACTCATTAAAAAAACTCGGCTTCCATGAGCTCCTTGTGGCTTGTCATTTGGGAAACAGGTCTTTCGTGAAGACGAGTCGAATATCAAGAACATTTTCAGTAAAGATCACTTTCAGCTTTTAAAAGCCTCTACTCATTTGCCGCGTCAGCATTATCCATGCACTGACCTTGGTGTTATAGTCGAGATTCTCTAGATCAAGTTATACTTTCGAGTTTGATGACTTATACTGTCTCGAGAGTAATTTTCATACATATATGGCTTGTGCTTATGAATGTGGAAGTACTTAAAGAAACGCCAGGCTTGCTATATCAAGGTAGTCGTGAATACGAACCTCGATGAATCACCGTGAAATGATGAACTAAGCTAACAAGAAGCTTATTGATTGTAAGACGCCGGGATAAAAAAGCGAAAGGAAGATTTCGATACAGATAGAACAAGAGAAACGGTTAAAGGTTAACAAAGGTATCAAAGGCTAAAATAAATTAAGCTATTAGCTTCGAGTCATTAAATTTATCTAAATACTATAATTATGGTTTTTTTCATACCTAACAATCTGACATATTGAGAAAATTGAAAAACGTGTTTAACGTGTTGTGTTAAGTATAATTGAATAGGTTAAACATTTTTGTACGTTTTTTGATGAATGAAAAACGGAATAAAACAAAATTTTCTTGATTCAATTTTATAGACATGACATCTCCAAAAGCTTTGAAAAGTTTCCAAAAGATTTAAAACACAATTAACAATAGTAATAGATGCACTGTAAAAACATGATGTCTTAAATTGGCCAAAAATGTCTTAAATTAAGATACTTTTGGTGCCTAAGACACGAAAAATGTCTTATTTTAAGACATTTTTGAACAATTTAAGACACCTGTTTTTGCAGTGTGGATCTGAAAGTCGAAGGCATTTTCATATATCATGATCCTTGAAGGATCTTCAAAGGGGACGTTAAAGTTGTTAAGATTTTTGCAAAACGGCCATCTTGGACAGAGCCTTAACTAATATAGAGATCTTCCTTTGGTGTATATAAATTATAAAACGATTTGAATAAAAAATTGTCTAAGTAGACATTAGAAACCACAGAAACACTATTAATCCTTTTGCTTAGACTGTACAAAAGGAGCATTAGCTAATACGTGTCTACACGTGTACAACACGCAACTTCGTGAATGTTTAACCATCACCCACCTAGTGTGCCACCTACAGGAAGTAACATTCCGGTTCCTGCATCCGGTCTCCCTTTTTATAGACAGGTTCCCTGTTTCAGTATTGGCTAATTACAAATCACTTTGCTCTTTACATCAACAACCACCCTTTCTCATAAACGTACATTTAAGATCTAATTACTTTTTAACCTTTCTATGCTCTTAATTCATTTTCAGAATGTAACGCTTTTTTTTAAATTTTCCGGCATTTATCAAAATTTACAGGTGTTTCTTGAAAGTCAATTTCGTGCCTTTTAGCTCCTCCAAGTGGGGTACAACATATATTTTCATATCTTACATTTTTGGGTCGCCTGCATTTTCTCCAAAACCCATTTGAACAAAACAACGGTCTGGAATTTAATTGCCCTAATTTGGATCTTTCCGAACTTGCATTTGTCAAAATTTGTAATAAGCCGAAGTTGTCCGACCTTCTAAATTTCCCAATTTGCATTTGTCAAAAGGTCAAACTAACTCCCCGAACTCGTAGTTGTCCGAACTTGGAAATCATCGAATTTGCATTTGTCCGAACTTTGAAAACACTAAATTTGCATTTGTCTGAACTTTGAAATCACAGAACTCACATTTGACCGAACTCTTAAATTCCCCAACTTGAACTTGACAGACCCTCAGAATGTAGAATTTCTAAAAGAGCAGTCAGATTGGATCAGGCTGGCTACGTTTCCGAAATTTCAAAATTCCATGACTTTTCCAGGTTTTCCAGACTATTTTTCTTAAAATTCCATGAACCAAATATAAAATAATTAGCAATATTAACGAACGCCTAAGGACTCGTAAAAATTTGCATTGATGTTGGTCATTTTAAAACTATAAAATTTTGCAAAGTCAATTAATGAAGATTACGAGAATAATCAAAAAATTGAAGCAAATATCTAAAAAATTAAGAAAATAATGTACAATTGAAAAAAAAATTTTTAAAATTACTAGATTAATAGACAACTGAAAAAAATAATTTAAAAAATTGAACAAAAAATATTACATTTGAAAAAAACAATTGCAAATTGAAAAATTAAGAAAATTATAGGAATAATTGTAATAATAAATAAATAAATAAATTGTATTTAAATGTATATTGAACAACTGGATTGAAAATCAAAAAGAAGAAAAATAGATAATTAAAGAATGGAATTTAAAATTGAAATAAGTAATTGAGAAGTGAAGAAAGAAATTGAAGATTAAAAAATCTCCCGATTAAAGAGTTAAATAGAAATTTTAAGAAAATAATTGACAATCGAAGAAAAATTCGAAAACTGGCGAGAATAATCGACAACAGAGCAACATAATTAAAAAAAATTAAAAAATAAGTATAAAATTTAAGAAAATTAATTGTAAATTGAAAAACTTGTAGAAAATAATTGAAAATTGAGGGAAAAAAATGAATAATTAAAAGAACTAATTGAAAAATGACGAAAAAATATCCAAAAAATGACGAAAATAATTGACACTGAAAACAAAATTCAAAAATTGATTAGATTAATAGACAACTAAAAAAAATAATTGCAAAAAATTAAACAAGAAATATTAAATTTAAAAAAAATAAGTTGGAAATAATTGCAGGTTGAACAATTTGATGGAAAATTAAAAAAAGTAATTGAAAAATGGCGAGAAATTTGAAAAAAATTGATTTTTAACGAAAATAAGTTAACAGTTGAATTTAAAAGTAAAGAAATGTATTAATATACCAAAAAATAATTTTAAAAAGGCGAAAGTATTTTAATATTAAACATAACAATTAAAAATTGAGAAATAAAATTTTAATTTGAAGAAAATTCGATAAATGGCGAGAATAATCAAGAATAGAACAAAATTATTATAAAAATTAAAGAAAAATTATGAAATTAAAGGAGAGAATTAAATTGTCAATTGAAAACTAAAGTAAATTTTAGAAAAAATTGTAGAAAATAATTGTAGGAATAATATAATTGAAGAATGGTACTGAAATTTGAAAAATATTATTGAAAATTAAAAAAAAGGCGAGAATTATTGAATATTGAAGAAAATAATTGAAAATTTAAAATAATAAATGAAAATGGAGAAAATATATTAAAAATTGACAAATGAAATTGCAATTTGAAGAAAATAATTGAAATTTAAGAAAAATAGGTGAAAATACTTCCTATATGAGAAAGCAAAATCAGAAAATTTAATTAGAATTAAAGAAAATAATTGAAAAATGGTAAAAACAATTAAGCATTGAAGAAAGTAATTGATATTTAAAGAATTAATTGAAATTTGAGATAAATAATTGAAATTTGAAAAATTCACTAAAAAATAATTTAAAATTTGAGAAAACATTTGCAATATAATTTAAAATTTCAGAAAACAATTGTAAAATAATTAAAACATTTAAAAATTGAAAGAAATAATTAAAACTGAGGTAAATAACTGAAAATTGAAGAAAATAATTGAAATTTTGAAAAAAAGTAATAAAATTACAAAGTGAATTTGAAATTGAAGAAAGTAATTGAAATGTGAGTGAAATAAATGAAAATTTAGGAAGTTAAAAAAAATTGAAAAAATCTAATAAAAATTGTAAGAAAAGTAGTTGAAAAATGATAAAAGCAATTAAAAATCGTAGAAAATATTTTCAATTAAGAGAATTAATTAAAAGTGGGGTAAAATAGCAGGTAGAATAATAATTAAAATTTGTAAAAATAATAATCGAAAATTTCTTAAATTAATTGAACAATAATAGAAAAGTTTGGTAAATTAGTTAAAAAGTAATTAAAATATTAAAAAATTAGAGAAAATAATTTTTAAATGGTAAAAGTAATTAAAAGTCTAAGAAATAATTGAAATTTCAGAAAAATGTATTTATAAAATTACAAAATATATTTAAAATATAAGAAAATAAGTAAAAAATAATATTACAAATTATGATTGATAAAAATTATTGAAATACGAGATAAATAATTGTAAATTAAGGTAATTGACTAAAAAATATTGAAAATTCTCACAAATTGGAGAAAAGAATTGCAAATTGATGAAAATAATTTAAAATAAAAAAACATAATTCAAATTTGTTATAAATAATTGAAAATTCAAGAAAATAATAGAAAAATAATTTTAAAAATTGAGCATTGACAAAAAGTATTGAAATTTTAGATATAAATTTGAAAGAAACAATTGCAAAATAGTAAAAATATTTAAAAATTGAAAAAAATAATGAAAATTTGAGGTAAATAATTGAAAATTGAAGAAAATAATTGAAATTTTGAAAAAAAGTGATAAAATACAAAATGAATTGGAATTTGAAAAAAATACTTTAAATATATGAGAGAAATAATTGGAAATTTCAAAAAAATTATACGAAAATGATAATGACAATTGATAAATGTATAAAATATGTGAAATTTAAAGAATTAATTAATAATTAAGAATAATAAGCCATCCAAGTGTTATATGGAAATCCGTTGAAGCGTTCTTTAGACATCCTGTCGAAAAAACAGTGTCGCGAAATTTGAAAGTCAGTTAAACAACATTTTAAGGGATAAAATTAAATTTTTACTTGGTCCATGTGGACATTTGTTTTGACCCCCCTAAACCCCTAGTGGACAATCGTGGACTTTAGACAACCCCCCCCCTTCCCCCCAAAACTGTCCACGTGGTATGTGAACTATTTCACCCTATTTAGGTTTTTATACACAATCATAAAAAATTAGAACGTACATTATATGTGACCTGGACAGTGAAAAGGGGGCTTACGTGTCAAAAAAAATTTTTTTTTGGTTTACACCACGTGAAAGAGCGTCAAAAAATCTATCAGAATCTGCAAAAAAATGAAAAACGATTTTTTGACACGTAAGCCCCCTTTTCACTGTCCAAGTCACATATATAGTTCTGTAGGTCAAATATATAATAACTCTTGTAGTCGATAATATAAATGATATAAATGAATGTTACACAATTGTTATGATTAAGTAATACAAAATCCGCATGGCCCTCTGGCATATTTGTTTGCTTTACGTTTGTCAACAAGGCTCTATAGTGTCGTATCTGTTGATAGCAACAGTGTCGTTGATGGCGTTTGCTTAAACAAACGGGATTGTTTATGCCCTGTGAGTATGTGATCAATAAGTGAGTACGTGAACAATGTATGAATAAGTGATCAATATATATGAGTATGTGATCAATGTATGAGTACCTTTCTTGTTCTGTGTAAGAAACCCTAATGAGGTATTCCGTTTTTACACTGTTAAAAATTTGGGGAGTTAACGGTTGCTGGAGTTGGGAGTTGAGATTTTAGAGTTAAAAATCGACTCTCCAAGGTGAGTGAGTCTCATACGCTCCATGTTTAAGAAGAGTGGGGACTGAAGGATTAAGCGTTAACTCTCTTTACTTCAACTCTTCAAGGCGTGCGACTTTTATAGAGTCCCGTAGGGAGTTAAATTTCAACTCCTTTTTTTAACAGTGTACAACCGTTTCCTAGGTTCTTGACAATCGTGAAATTCACCAACTCTTTTCTTTCTATTCTTTATATTATAGCACCTTTTTGTCAACGACCAGGATAATCAATACTTTGATGACAATTACTTTCTTTTTTGTTTTAAGAACAGAATTGAAATTTTGTAATTATTATCATTATCAATAAACAATAATAAAAGAAGTAAAAACTAAAATTCTTGAAATTATCAATAAAAATCAAGAATGCTTTTGAAAAAACTTTATGAATAGAGTCGAGATGAGCTGACTGGTCCTGATTTGATATAAAAAGAAAAAGAAGAATAGTCCCAATTGAAAGAAGAGAAAAGAAATTATGAATGAAGAGGGTATATAGATAGAAAATTCTGCGCAGGAGAGAGATCAAACCGCACTTTTCAAGCGGCATCTTATACCTCACATCCGGCCTCGCACGTTCTTATTCTTTATTTTTTTATAAAAGGTTGCTTGATCCCGCCAGCGCAACTTAATACTTTGCTCACGATTCGCGCCTGGATTCTTATCGAGAGATATATATTGCAAGAGAGAACAATAACCTTCCACTATTGTAGAACGACTGCACCTTCCAGCTGTTGGATTGATTTCCTATACATACAGTTGTAACTTCACGCTATGTCACGTGTTTCGACGTCGAATTACTGTCAAAATAAATTGTTTCGTGTTTTTATTTTTCTCTTTGACTAATATATTAAAAAAAAAAAACATATTCAAAGGCTTAATGATTAATTGATAATAATATTAATATAATAATTGAAACCTTAGCCTCTGTCTGATATTCATTATTTGAGAATTGAATTACTAAAATTATAAAATTAACAGGAAACGAATCAAGATATGTGTAAATAATAAAATGAATATTAATATAGACAAGAGTATTTAACCGTTTTTCTCTTCTGAGTTGAAATTCATTAATATGGTCATTATTAACTTGATATTCATGACTTTGAAATCATATTTTTGTAATAAATGCATAAGAGCCATGTCATTCAGGAAACCAATTAATTATTACTCACATTTTAATGAATATAAAGGATTGCGATTATTTCCATATAATGTAAATCTTCATTTTCAGAAAAATGTATAACCTCCTTTTTATTCAAATAACAGATTCAATTAAAGTATGCACTGTAAAAACAGGTGTCTTACAAGTGTCTAATTTTAAGACATAAGACGTTTAGAAAGCGTCTTACAGGCATTTTTAAGACACTATCTCAATGGTTTGAAATTAAGACACCTCAAAATGTCTTAAAAGTGAGGACAAAATAAGACACTTGTTTTTAGAGTGTGTGTATAAAAGTATCCTAATTGGCAATTCGTAATTAAAAAAATATAAATACTTAAAAGTGTCTCACAAAGAATGAAAAATAAAGATGAAACAGTACAAGGAACGAAAATAAGGTTGAAATTCTCTGAATAACTTAAAACACAAGAACAGTTTGTGTTTCGGTTGAGTGGCAAAAACTAACTTTTAGACCGGTCCACTATCATCTTATACCGCGTTTTATCCGATGAAAAGCTATATTTGGTATGTGCAAAGTCATCTCTTATTTTGTCTAAAATAAAATTTTAATTCTAAAGTTTCCAAAATTACTTCTCAGATTTTAATTAAATTACCATTTTTTATGTGTAAAAAAATTAAATTTTTATAGATCTATAACATGTAAAATAGAGTTGTCTGGTTTTGTTTCAAAAACAAGTTCGCCGACACGAGAATTTAAAGGGTTAAGAGAAATTTCTTTTTAAACGCTGGTAGTGTAGTTGAAAACGAGAATCTGTGTCAATGTGATATTTAACTGTATCTTTTATATTCAAAACATGATCCTAGAAAATAATCTAATCTTTCAAGTATCTTTTTGCATTACCATCGCTTGAAGTCTTCGCTAGTTTCTGAGAACGCAGCGTAAAGCTTTCAGTGGCGAAGTTTCAAATCACGTATGCACCCATGAGCTTTACCTCGTACCGATACTATATAGAAAGCTAGTAACGCGATAACAGAGTCCCTCGTGACCCCGAAGTCTTGGCTCGTCTACTACAGTGCAAACAAGAGACGAGCGGCCAGAGAAAATGTGCGAGCAATGTATATAGTGCATACAGGTGCTTCTGGGATTCGAAAATTTTATCATGATAAGTGGATATAAAAACTTAACAAACTTAAAACTTTCCAAAATCACGCCATAAAAATATTAAACTAATAAGCTTGATCCTATAAAAAAGAAATTGGACATTTAAGCTACTTGAGACAAATTGTAATAAAACCTAAAAAATATTGTATTTGAAATATAAAAACTTGCAGAAATTGTAATTAATTAAATAATAATAATCTCCGTAAACTCCTGAAGTTAGTTACTATTTATATTTATTGATTTTTTTCTGTCCACGTTCTAAAACTTGAAGTGAAGTTGGTTAGTTTTTATATTTATTCGCATATTTTTCTGTCCACGTTTTAAAATCCAAAGTGAAGTTAGTCCCTGCCTTTTTTTAATTAATTTTAATTCTCTTTATTAAGAAATTTTAAAATTGTTTTATTTTACAGACAAAATATGCAGATGAGGTAGCCTTAATGACGAGATATTGATTATGACTAACAATAATTTATATATTACACACTTATATGAATTTTAATAATAATTTAGATTAATTTAAAGTGTCGAATTTGTCGAAATTATTAAAAATCCAAATGACGTTATTTTACTTTATTGGAAAAAATTAAATGCAGTTTAAATTATTATGTAACTTTTTTAACTATTTTTAAAGTTCCGAAACTTTCATCAAGTTTGCTGCAATTTTGGAAACTTCCGAAAAAGTTGCGGCAAAGTTGTAGCAGACTTTCTTTTCTCACTTTTTTAGAAAAATGTCTATTCTAACTGCGGAGGGGGGGTTCTAATATTAATAATTGCCTGATTAAAAATTTACCTTATAAATCAATTAGTTTGTTCATATTCAAATTACATAATCAATTTTTTAATTACAATTTACAAATACGTAATTTCTACACCTCTTTTAAATTATTTTTGTCATATTTAAAGTACTATTGTCAAATTTCAAGTATTTTTGCGATTCTGAATTTAATTTTCTCAAATATCATTTATTCTCTTCAGTCTTCAAATTATTGTCATGAATATTTAAATTTATTACACAAGTTTTCATTTACTTCTGTCATTTTACAATTATTTTCTCAACATTTGAATTATTTTTTTCTATCTTTAAATTAATGCCATAAATATTTAAGATTTCAACACCAGTTTCTATTCTACTTTTGTTAATTTTCAATAATTTTCTTCAAGTTTTAACTACTTTTGTCACTATTCAAGTATTTTTGTCATTTTACGATTATTTTCTTCATATATTCCTATTATTTTTGCAATTTTAGAATTATTTTCTACAAATTTTAATTATTATTTTATTTAAATTATTGAATGTGATCTATTAATATTTAATATAGTAATTTTATTATTGTTATATCAAATTTTAATTTTATTGTTACTTGAAATAAATTTTTAAATTTTATATTGTAATGGGCCTTTGCCAGTAAATAAATAAATAAATAAATTCAATGTTTTTTATTGCCATGAATTTTTTAATTTTTTATATTAGTTTTTAATTATTTTTTATAAATTTCAATCATTTTCTTCATTATTTTTATTATTGTCATGAGTTTATTAAATTTGTACATTTTTTTTTTCAAATTATTTCAACAACTTTCAATTACTTTCTTGAAACTTCAATTATTCTGTATAAATTTTTTTTATACACCAACTTTTAAATATTTATGTCATTAATCAATCAGTTTCTTCAAATTTCAATTGTTTGGTCAATTTTTCAAGTATTTTCTTTAAATTTTTAATTTTATGCAACAGTTATCAATTATTTTTTTCAAAATACAATTATTTCTGTTATTGTTCAATTATCTTCTTGTAAATTCAATTATTTTTAAAACTTTTCAATTACTTTGTTTAAATTTCTATTGTGTTCTTCAATCTTCAAATTATTGTCCGAAAATATCCAAATTTTCTACACAAGTTCAATTCACTTTCGTTATTTTTCAAGTATTTTCTTCAATTTTTTTAAAGTTATCAACTATTTCTGTCATTTCTCAATTCTTTTGTCAAATTACAACTATTTTTGTCAATATTCAAATATTTTTGACATTTTGAAATTATTTTCTTTAAATGTCATTTTTTTCAATTTTTTTATTATTGGCATGAATTTATAACCTTCTGAAGATCAGTTTTTAATTATTTATGTCATTATTCAATTAGTTTCTTCACATTTTAATTATATCGTTAATTTTTCAATTATTTTATACAATTTTTCAATTAATGTATTAAATTTTTTTTTTTTTACTTCATTTTTGAATATATGTCTTATTTTTCATTAATTTTTTTCTAAATTTCAGTTATTTTTGTCATTATTCAACTATTTTCTAAAGATAAACATTTTTTTCAAATTTCAATTATTTTCTAGAAAATTCTATTATTTTTTTCATTTTTTCAACTATTGTCTATAAAGTGTAATTTTTACACCAGCTTTTATAATTATTAATGTCATTATTCAATTAGTTTTTTCACATTTTATTGATTTCTTTAATATCTGAACTATTGTGCGAAAATTAAATTTTTTTACACCAGTCCCAAACTTTTGTTTCAAATTTTAATTATTTTTGTCATTCTTTAATTATTTTTTTGTAACTTCAATTATTTTTGAAAATTTTCAATTATTTATTTCAAATTCCAATTATTTCGTTTCAATTTTTGTCACAACTTTTCGATTTTTAATCAATTTTTCAATTAGTTTTGTAATTTACCACTTTTTTCAAATTGAATTATTTTTGTCATTACTTAATTATTTTCTACATATTTCAATTATTTTTGCGATTTTCGAATTTTTTTTTTAATTTAAATAGCTTTTCCTGCTGGCACCCCCCAATTTAATATCTGTAATATCAAACTCTATATTAGTTTATTCACTTTTTTTTATTAAAAAGCCCAGTATTTACTCACATTTTTCACTTAAACTGTTCCCGAATTTTCATTTGTCATAACTTTAAAATCACCCAACTCGCATTTGTCAAAATAACATTTAAATCGATGCGACCCCAAAAATTGTATCATTTTATTTCTCACTGATTAAGAAAAAATCTTTGCAATAAATTCTTGATCCTTTCTTTTAATTTTCATTATTTATTTTAGAAGCAATAAATGAGTGAAATGTTTAAAGGAGACGTATGCGGAGAAAACGTATTTAAAAGAAAGTTCCATTTAAAATGAAAGTACACGTCCCTTTTTCACGTCTATTTAAAGTGAAACTTTATCACTTCATCACAATTACTCGCGGGAGTCGTGGGCGTCTAAAATCGTATTATCCGAGGGTGGAGCAAGAGAAGTGAGAGGAAAGAAGAAAAGGAATGTCAGAGGGAAAAAAGAGTGAATACTTTTCCGGATGTGTGAATACGTAGGACTTTAATCCCCATGGAAATAAACATGGTGCTTGAGTGCTTGGACTTTAATGTCGCCCATGGGAAGAAAAACAACATTATAGGATATGGAGTCGATGCAACTTCTATACGTCATATTTATTCAACATATGCAAAAATAACGGAAAAATGTTTGATTATTTTCTACTGTTATAGATTATTTTTTTACTGAAACGAGAAATTTGAATATTTAACATTTTATATGTCAGTTTATAATGTTTTTTTTTTAAATCAACACGAAAAAGAGGGGTGTATTAAAGATTTATATACTCCTGGTAATAAAATCGTAATATTTTTCTGTGACTGTTTAGTACTATAAAATAAAACAATTTGCAATAAATATCAATATCAATTAAATTCCCAATAAAGCAATCAAATTTTTAAATCACTGTATACTAGTATTTATAATATTTCAGTCTCAATTATTTTAACGTAAAAATGCCCAGAAGATGCCCATTAACTGTTAAATTGCGAAACACAAAGAAAAGTTGTATCCCCTTTGGAATCACGGTTTGAGAGACATTTCAATTTTGTGGAACAGCTTGGTTGAATTTTTCAAAGAAATGACTGTTGTGGCTCTCGTTTCTCGCAGAATTCCGTGCGGTTCTCATAGTTTTTTTTTTGCCTGTCCCTGAATTACAAAACAAAAGGGAAGAATAAAATGGGACCAAAGTATCAGGCACTCGGCGCCTTTAGGGCTCCTCAGTTGTTGGCGATATATCGCTCCCAAACCACTATGCGTTTAACCTTTCAAAGGAGTGCAGCATGCCACTTTTCGAAGAATATTGGAAAGAGAAAAACGAGAGCTCGACAGATAATAGGCGGCTTGGACTCTCTCGTCTGACTTGGCCTCTCCATTATATGTTCCTTCCTGTCTGTGTTCAAAGTGCTAACCCAACAACCATATCAAATCATCACAAAATCCAAATATTAATTACCAAAATCAAATTCAATGGACAGGAAATGGGCAATTTTTAACCAAAGGAAAACTTAATTTTTCGTATGAAAACATAATATAATGAGGATATTTATTGATCTATAAAGGAAATTTTCAATACGGAAATATTGATTACTTAAGAATGATTCTATTCTCTATTCACTCACATGAGAAATAATAGATCCACTTTTTTTTAAGCCTGTCATGTTATATCGAGCTGAGAAAAGAATGAAGAAGGTCGGAGATGAGAGATCGAGAAAAAAGGTAGCAAGAGACAGGAAATGGCCGAAAAGAATAAGAAATGTCTGACCAATTTGACCTTGAATAAAATAGCAAACGAAATGCAGAGTTCGCAATTCGAGGCAATTTTGCAATTTCGCTTTCAAGGCAATTAGACGCAATAATATTGCGTGGTAGCGATGTGCGTGCGACCACCTTTTATCCGCATATATACCATGCTGCATGTTAAAAAAAACGTATCTTAAACGCTATTACAGAAAGAGAGAAATCCTGATGTAACTTCACGAAACACCAATTGTAAAATTATTTTAGCATTTATCTGCATTAGCATTAAGTAGACGCTAAAAAGGCACGTTTCCCTTTTCAAAACATGTCCTTAATAACTATCCAGAGGAGAATGTCCTTAATAAGTGTTTCGTAAGCAAAACAATTTAGCCCAAAGACGCAAATTATAAGAACGAGAAAAATTTTAAGTGAAAAGGAGCTTTTTTACTTTAAATTAATACTTCAAAGTTAAATATTTAAAATTTTACAAATACATATGGGATATTTACGAGGATATTTACTCATTATCTGCAAAGGACAATTTTTCAATTAGAATTTTTTTAAAAGTAATAATATAAAAAACATTAATAACACTGGTTATTTAAAGCTTGTTTTTGAGTTATCGACACTTAAAATTACGAAAAATTATTTGGTTCGGTAAAGAAGCATTGACATAAAGTGAAAAAACCATCATTTTTCTATTTGTCGATGAAGAGGAGTTTTTTTGTTTATTTTAATAGATACTGGTTCCAAGAGTAAAAAATCAAGTCTTATAGGGGATATTTTTAAGATTATATGGAAATAAATTAACGTTCTAATAATTAATCATTAATAATATTTATCATTTACCAATTGAATGTTAAATAGAAATTATGGCGACGGAGTGGAGTTTCTTATTTTTCCATTACATAATGCTCTAATGATACGATGCAATTGTCATTGATGATTTTTGTGAAATTTAATGAAAAGAAATGAATGTTCTATTAATCATTTATAATATTCATCATTTACCCAAAAAATATCAAAAAAAAACTATAGCAATGGAATGGAGTTTCTTAATTTTCCAATATATACTGATTCTAATATAAAATCAAACAATTTTTATTGTTACTATTTGTGAAATTAGATGAAGAGAAACAATCGTTCTACTAATTATTATTAATATTTATAATTTATCTACTAAATACAGAAAGAAACTGTGGCGACGGAGTAGAGTTATAATTCACCATATTTTAGTAACCATACTTGAACATTACTCTACACCTTTTCTAATGTTTTACTTCATTAATGTTTGTTTAAATCTCGGTTTAAATTTATCACTTATATTCGTATTTGGCAATGGAGTAGAGTTTAAAGTATGTCTACGAAACTAGTTTAATTTCCTAAAATGAAGTTTGGAATATTGTGCATTGACAATTTATGAATTAAATGCAAAATTTAATAATAAATAAGTATTCTTCAAAGTTGGTTTGATGATATGTATTAATACAGAAATGAATAATTCTTGTTTTAATGTCAAATTTGTTACATGAACTGCGACGGAGTGAAATTCAAAATTGTCATTTTCTTTCTCCATTGATGTAATTAAATACACTAAATATTATAATATGACGAGTATATTAATTTTCAAAATACAAAATTATTTTTTATGGTAAAAATGTTGTGAAGGCAATTTGTCCTTTATAAGCGTATGACCCATATATATAGTCACTGTACAATAACTTTTATCAATAATTTTTATCAACATTAACATGCATCATAATTAACAATAATAATCTTACCAAATCCAATTTATGTTGCTTATATGTAAAACAGCACAAAACTTACCTAAAACAGAAAAAAAAAGTTTTCATGAGAATAGTCATATAATAAGTTGGGAATTTCTAGAATAAAACAACTAATGCTTTTAAATTAAAGGAATAATTTGCGTCAGGTTACGCCTTTATCGTGTTAAATTTTAAGGAGATACCGAGATGGAATTCAAAATAAGAGTAAACTCAGTAACATTAACGATGTCATCATTCCGAGGCCTTTGACACGGCAACGAGCTATAGAAATGAGAAGTAAATCTTGACTTGCGAGCACCTGGAAATATGCTCGTCTGTTTCTCACCCTTGTGATTTCTTTAATAATTGTACATTCTGTTGACTGTAAAAAAAGAATGGGGCCTGGAAACCAAGTTTGCACTTTTATTCCAGTTTTCTTCGCTTAACAGAAGAATAATGGTGAAGAAAAACAACAAATCCAAATGCACTGGCAGAACGTGGTTAGTCATCACTTATATACCGACTTTGGATTATAGAAAACTTTCGAAGAGGTTCGTTATCTTTAAGTATAACTTTTTGCAACTTTTTCACATCTTCATTCATTATATATATATATACTTTCCTCCTGATACTTATAAATCTTAAATTCTTTCAAGTATTTTATTAAAATATTTATTTTAGTATACTTATACGGAAATCATGAATTTAAATCAACGTCTCGGAACTTATGAAAAGAATAACATTGAATAACATATAGTATTTCTTGGATTTGAGAACTAAATTGCAATGATTATGTAATGGATTACATGAATATTGTATATCGAAGGACCCAATAAGATCAAACATGGTAATACATCTTTCAGTCCAGTTAGTGTTCGATTAATTTGTTCGTCAACTCGTAGATCAAAGCGGACTGCACATTTCAAACGAACGAGACACTGACTTCGATAACCCTGATAGGATCAAAGTAAATTTAATTGGTAAGTCGAGCGACAAATTTAGCTAAAGCAAAATATAACATATCGTAATCTATGACTTTAATCCAAATTTATATTCGATAATTTGAAAGGATGCTTTGAAAAATAAATCATGTGCCTATAAAGATATAGAAATGAAAAATTAAAGAAAACGAAAGGGAAATTTAAAAACAATAAGTTTCTAACTTGGGTTAAAAAATATAATAGTTATAATAGTATTAGTATTAATTAATAATAATACTAAAAAGAAGAAGAGAAAGAAAAAGGCAAGAAAGTACAGGAAATTCAATTAAATTTTCTTGGAAAATAGTCTTTGAGATTAAAGAGATATGTTTTCCAGACTAAATTAAAAGGGTTCTTATTGTTGGAAAGAAAACTGTTGTTTACGACTGGTACTTCTTATAATTTACTGAGCAGCTTTTCTTCATTCCCTGCCTCTTTCATTTTACTCAGATCTTTTTCTTTAAGAGCGCCCGAAGCGACATCGAGGATAATAGTTCCGTAATAAAAATGCACATAGACATGTGATATTGAATTAGTTTTAGCTAAAATGACAGTTAAGGAAAATTACTATCTTTCGTGCAATACCACTTTTTATTCAACATTTTATTATCTTTTATTTCAAAATGTATATTTTATTGGTATAGAAATAAAAGTACCTACAAAATAAATAAGGATGACATTTGTAACTGTTTGCAATTTAATTATTGGGTAAAATAAATCCATGTCGATTTATTCGTTTTATTCATATGCACTGAAAAAATACCAATGTAATCATAACAAAATAGTTTTGTTAATGATTTTTTGTTGGCTTTGTCAAATTTCAGAGTTAGAATTACCAAAAAACAGTTTAAATTATAAAATAATTTTGTAGTATTTAATAAAAATTTTGTTTGAGTTTATTAAAATCTTTTGTTGGCATTACCAAATATGTGATGGCGCATGCGCATTCTATACGATCCTGTTTGACGCATGTTTTCGTCTGGTTTTCATAAAGACATCGATATAAATTGGAATTTTTTGTTTTTTAAAACAAAAAAAAAAGAATATTATATAATGGGTGATAACTAAATCAAATGTCTACAAAGTGAACTTTTAAAATTAAAAAAATATGACTATAAAATATACTTTATAAAGAAAATAAAAAGGGACTTATTTATGATTTTATGTTTAGTGACAAAATTGACAGAATGTATTGCTGAATGATACATAAGTCGATAATTAGTCATATAAGTGAATAAATATTATGGTTTTTTAAAAGAGTAAATTTATATTTCGATTCTTACGTGGCAGGTTAATAAACGTTTAAGCACAATATGTTGTTTTCAAGAATCTAAACCTAACCTATAAAACTATTTACTTTATATTCTGTTTTTTTTTTTGTGGAAAATACTTTATTTAACATATAAGAAATAATTAAGGAACAATTCCATTTTTAATAGTATGAAACTACTTTCAATTATTGTTTTAAAAATTAAAAATAAACACATGTTTTTAAATAAATTTCATGCCTAGAAATATTTACGTGTATTATTATAACTACACATTATTTCACAGTAAGATACAAAAAATAGTAAATATTTTTTAATTAAAAACATTCATTTATTTAACAAATCAAAACAATATTGGAATTTCCATTTGCACAATCTGTGTTTAACTTTTTTTTTCTTTATTATAATAGCCATCAAAATATTTGTTAAGCTCTAAAAAGTTTTGTTGGGACTACCAAATTTTTTTGTTGAAATTACCCTAAATAATTAACAAAAGAATTTTGTTGGCACAACAAAATAATTTTGTTGAGTGTATATCAACAAAAGAATTTGGTTGAGCCAACAAAATTTTTGTTCAGCCAAACAAACCTTTTTTTCAGTGTGAAGGCTAATTAAAGCAAATGTCGAAAATTAGGTTAATTTATAATTAAAATTTAAATTATCCATTAACAAATATTGAAAGTTAACTTTATTATAAAGTCAGAATTAAAATGTGAATCAATCCTATTAGAAAATATCCAATACTGTAAAAATGATCAATATAATTTGAAATATTTATAAATAAATGTAATAAGTAATGAAAAATTTTATAAAATTAACTGTTTAAGTGATTCTTGAACTGCCAAACTAATTGGTAAATTAGATGCAAATTAGGTACTGCTTTTTTACATGAGAGAAATTTGGAAAAGTACCTTACGATACGTTTTTTTAGAGCTGTGCAGAAACTCGAATTTTGCATGGGATCGAAATTCGAACCGAACCGAGCCCATGTAAATTCTCATGGAGAGGATCGAATTTTATAATTTTGCACAGCTCTACACTGAAAAAAATCCCTTGCACCCGTACACAAGGAATCAACCAGTTTTCCTTGTTAGTTAAGGCGCCAACTAGGGAAGCCTAGTTAAAATACAAGGATAATTTTCAGTCTAAGAAATTAGAAATTATATTATATTGAACATCAGAAATTGTGGGACCGACTGTTTTTATTACTCAGAAAGTCTATTATTTCATAAAATATTAATATTTTCTATCTCTAAAACATTAGTGGTTACGGTAAATGACTTAGTTGTGGCCATCATATATTTGAAGGTTATGTTGATTTGACATTTTCAAAAAACATTATTAAAAGTTTAATGTATACTTTTGTATTATTTTAAGATTATGTAATACAACTTTACTCATTTGCACTATAGAAAACTGTAAATTTTTAGCTGATTGACAATTTTTTCCCCCGTTTTTAAGAATTACAAACAAACAAGTTTGATGTGTATTAGAACTAACTTTGCTTCGATTGCAAGCTTAACTTGGAATCCTTGTCATTTTAACTAAAATGGCTTCAACTATATAGACAAATAGTTGATTTTGACAAACATATTTTTTTCAGTGTAGCTTTTTTCTTATGATGGCGCCTGCGCAGAAGTTCGTTGTCATGACAACGACCTTCTGCGCAGACGCAGTCACATAAGCTAGCTTATTATCAACATAAAACAAACTCTAGTGCTCAGAGACCAAATTACAAAATTTTTTATGACATGCATTTCCTCCGTAATGTTACTAATGTGACAGAATGTACTAAGTGCTCAGAGTCAAAATTACAAAAATTTCATGTCCGAATGGAAGTTTCGTGTTTCTTCATCTTCAATTATGTTATCAACATAACAGAATGCTAAGAGCTCAGAGACCAAATTACAACATTTTTTATGGAAAAAAATAATATGCTGTTATTATTATGTTACCATTATGATGGAATATTAAATGCTCAGAGTCCAAATTAAAAAAAAAATTATGGTGGAATGGAAATTTGACGTTTTTAATTATGTAACTCCAACATAACAGAATGTGAAGTGCTCGGAGTCCAAATTACAAATTTTTTTATTGCAGAATGTAACATGCATTTCTTCCATTATGGTACCAATATGACAGAATTCCAATTGCTCAAAAAGTCCAAATTACAGAAGTTTTATGGCAGAATGGAAGTTTCGTGTTTCTTCATCTTCAATTATGTTATCAACATAACAGAATGCTAAGAGCTCAGAGACCAAATTACAACATTTTTTATGGAAAAAAATAACATGCTGTTATTATTATGTTACCATTATGATGGAATATTAAATTCTCAGAGTACAAATTAAAAAAAAAATTATGGCGGAATGGAAGTTTGACGTTTTTTTTAATTATGCACGGAGAAAATGTTTCAGATAAAGTTTACCATGTTAGCATGATACACCTCGGATCAAAGTGATTTTTAGAAAACTTTACCATTCAATTTATAATAGAAATTATTCAAGAATTAGAAATGTTTTATACAAAAATATGGATACACATCACTCTCCAGCATGGTAATTTGATGGTCGGAGGGCGATTCCTCGATTGCCAGAAAGTTGAGTAGTATTATACACAGCACGTGGGAAAACTTTACCATGCTGGATGACAAGGCGCTGAGCTCGAATTCTTGAGCTCAGCGCGCCTCGACAATGTTCTTGTCAAGGCTCCTGCTCACCAGCATGGTAAAGTTTTGCCAACTAGATGATCTTTTCTATTCAACCAAAAAATAAAAAGATTTCCTTCATATTAATTACAGATTTATTTCCTATAGAGATTACTTATTTCGCTAATTATAATTACATTTAACGATACAATCACGATCATAGTTTTAACCTTAAGATTAATTTAATATTCTTTTCAACTATATACAAGACGCGATTTACCTAAACTAAACTTACGCCGCAATATACAAATATCTAAATACACATTCACGCACACCGAACACGCTCGAATACATTTGGAATTAGAGATTCAAACTTTCCTTATATACTAACTGAGTAGAATTGTATCCCTTTATGAGAAACGGTTTTAATTCTTATATCTTTAGACTGAATAATTTTAATTTAAAACAATTATGTGTTAATTATTGCTTCCTTCCTTGATCAATTTTTTATATAAATCAAGTTTCAAAATTTTGGTAATTTCTATTAAATCTTTCTTTTTTGTCTTGCAATAATCTGTGAATCAAATTCAAAATGTTAATTTAGAACTTATTTTGTATTTTAAATTCTAAAAAGTAGGACCAAAATATTATATTAATGTCAAATAGTTTTTTAATTTAAAAAAAAGTTTTATTTAATGTATAAAGTTATAATTATGCAGTTCATTAATTAAATAAAACTTAAAGGTCTTGTTATAAAAATAACTTGTAGATATTTTAAAAAATATTTTTTATAATGTGTACAAATTTAACAATTATCTAAATATTAAAAATAGGTGTAATTAACAAAATCTTTGACTTTATCTTTTATTCACTTTAGATCAATTTCACTTGTGTTAATTTCGATTTCCGAGACTCCTGTATTATATAATTTTTAAATAAAGTAATTTAATAATTAGACAGAAAATTCTTATTTATTAAAATTTTAATTCTTACAATGTTTAAAAAACCAAATATTCATTTATTAAAAATATATTATATGTATTATATATAAAAATATTAATATAAATGTTATTTAATATAATAATTTTTATAGAAACAAATTTGTATTTTCTGCATTAAAAGTTTAATAACCTAGAAAATCCTATCTGTTCTTTTAATCTGAATTAGTTAAAAATAATTAATTATTAATAATAATCAGAATTTTACTAAAATATTATCTATTTTGATATAACTTAAAAATAAACTAAACTAATAATTATTTATTTTTTACTAAATGATTAGTAGAAATATAGCTATTTGAATTAATAGCTAACTTTTTGATTTCAAGCTAGTTATTTTTAACTAACTCAGATTTAGAGAATTTGTTAAACGTTATTTACGAAAATAAATATTATTTTGAATAAGAATTTGAATAAATAAAAGTTATTACAACTAAAAATTGAAAGTAATGAATTAAGTAGATCTTATAAAGGTATAATAAATGAAAAGTAAGAAAAATAATAATTTTAAAAAATGACATTTAGCTATTTAAAAATAGTAAAGAGTAAAAATTACCATAATTGAAAATTTTCAAAGCAAGAAAGAAACTTTAAAATATAAAAAATCTGCCTTTAAATTACAAGAAATTTTTATTTAAAAAAATTTACAAACATAGAAGTTTAGAAGTTGTAAAATATATGTTTGATAGTTTAATTTTACAATGATAAAAAAACCAAGAAAAGCATCATATCATAAATATTTTAGGTAATTTTCTTTTTAATTAATGTAAAATACAAAAATTGTTTAATTTATTATAAAATTTATCATTTTAGTATTAAATGTAAATAAATATTATGAATTAAACTATTTACACTGTTAAAAATTTGGGGAGTTAGCGGTTGCTGGAGTTGGGAGTTGAGATTTTAGAGTTAAAAATCGACTCCCCAAGGTGAGTGAGTCTCATACGCTCCATGTTTAAGAAGAGTGGGGACTGAAGGATTAAGCGTTAACTCTCTTTACTTCAACTCTTCAAGGCGTGCGACTTTTATAGAGTCCCGTAGGGAGTTAAATTTCAACTCCTTTTTTTAACAGTGTACAGAAATTTACAATTAAAGAATCAAAATATTATAAGAATTTAAAAAATAAACTAATTGAAAGAGTAGTCAGTAAAATAGGAAATATCTAACAAGTTTTCGTTTAAAATTTTTTTGTCATAGTTTCATGTTATATAATTCAACGTAAGCTAGGCTAGCCTCTAATATAAGTATTAAAATTAATAATTTAAAAATAATTCTTTTTCCTTTTAATAGAAAGAGTTCTTGTGGAATTAACAGACAAATAATATGTGATCGCATCTGCAAATTAAAAATGGAAAAAGAGGGAGAAAGTTTGATTTATCATGCGATAGGAATAAATTGCGAGTTTTGAGGAGAGTTTACCATGCTGGAGAGTCATTGGACTTGACGCTGAGCCCGAACTCCGATTACCCGTAGCATGGTAAACTTCTGCACATTTCTCGGCAAACTCTTTTCAACTTTAATGCACATTTTACAGCTTTAAGCGAGTAGTCTTTTTCAGTCTACTTTTGACTCTCAAGTACCACGTATATGGGAAAATTTTTCTTATTTTTTGAAAATAACTATCAGAATTTTGAACACAATATCTCAATTGTAACTTTGATCCGAGGTCCTGCATATAATATGGGAAAGATTACCTCAAACGTTTTCCCCGCGTGTTACCCCAACATAACAGAATGTGAAGTGCTCAGAGTCCAAATTATACATTTTTTATTGCAGAGTGTAACATGCATTTCCTCCATTATGGTACCAATATGACAGAATTCCAATTGCTCAAAAAGTCCAAATTACAGAAGTTTTATGGCAGAATGGAAGTTTCGTGTTTCTTCATCTTCAATTATGTTATCAACATAACAGAATGCTAAGAGCTCAGAGACCAAATTACAACATTTTTTAAGAAAGAAAATAACATGTGGTTATTATTGTGTTACCATTATGATGGAATATTAAGTGCTCAGAGTACAAATTAATACAAATTTATGGCGGAATGGAAGTTTCATGTTTTTTTAATTATGTTATGTTATTATGTTATAGGCACTTTCTTAATTATTTTACATACGTTAGACGCGTGTCTATTAGGGCTTAGGTTTTGATAATAGGTTTATCTAGAAATTATTTTTAAGTTATTATATATATCATGCATGTTAATAAAATGGACAAATTTTCTATTGCTAAATTTTGCTTCTATTGTTAAACACTGCTTATTTGCACTTTAAAGTCAAATTCACTGAAATAATCCTTGCTTGTCGTATTTACCCTCAGTTTTAAAAACTGAATAAAAAAATCTGGAAAAACTGTAGCAAATACAGAAACAAACACGAAATAACTTATTACAAACTTTTAACTACTAAACTTGCAACAATAAAAAAAGTTCAGGAGAAATCGTCAGTTTATCACCATATAAAAAGGAACTTCTGTTATCTGCTGCTTTTCACATTCCACAAAGAACGTTTTTTATAAAGAATGTTTTTCCGTTTTCTGCCATGTAAAAAGGAAATGTAGGGTATATATGTTTCACAACGTATATTTCGCTTCAGAACGACATTTTTTAGCAAGGAGGTAAATTATATTTCTAAAATAGCATTCAAAGAAGTTTATTTACTGTCTGAAAAAGTTCAATGCACACATTGTAAGTTTTAAAAAAAAAAAAAAACGAGAAACCCCAAAAATTATGCTTGACTTAATCAAAAGTCTCCAGAGACCAATTTCATAATGTGTTTAATTCTGCGTGAAGCAGGACAATCTAAGCATGAAAGATATGCAATCAATATTATGTTTACTAGTAAATAAGTTGATGTGTTGTATATACGCGCATTGTACACAAAAGTGTATGCTAAAGATGAGGGCATAACCGCACAACTGTAGTAAAGTGGCTTATACATGCGGTATAGGTGTTCATAAAACCGTTTGCTATTAAACGTAACAATGGTTTCGTGCGGCCAGCAAGAGCAATGCAGTTTTCCATGCACGAATCGTTGCTTTAATACTCGTGTCACAACGTGACGAATTTTGTCCCGACCTTTCAGATTAGTTTACCTTCCAATGGACAATTCAAAAACCGTGAATGCATTCTGTGAACCCAACACTTTGTGTTCGCTCTTTTGAACCTCTTCAGAGAAGAATACATCACTTCTGAATGCTCTATTTTAACCGACTTTATATTGCTTTATAGTGGATTCACCGCACTGAAAAGTGCACCTATCTTTATCAGATTATAAACTGGAAAACAAGATTTTTATGATGCTTTTATGTGACGGAGAAAACGGCAATATATACATATATATAAATATATATTGTTAAGCTACTGTTAAATATCGAATTGGTGTTTCTGTGCATATTGGAGAATTTCTGGAATACCTTCGAGAATACAATTAAATCAGGGAATATTAACGCATAAGTACACAACCGACTTGAACAATTTAGTTTGAGATTTCTAGGCAACTATTAGTATAGAAGTCGACGATCCATGATTACAAGTGCCTGGCATTTCGACAATTCCCGTGAGTATGGGGGTGAGCTTTGGAAGTTGACTAATCCCTATGATTACAGATCTGAAAGAAGTATATCGGAATCTGGGCTTCGTTGGAATCCCACAGAATTCAAGGATTTTGGCCTGAACTTTCCTGCAAGATTCCTTAGTAGCAAATATTTCACATTAGCTTTCTAGTTTGCTAATTACAATTAATGAAATTCTCTACCTCTGTAGCATTTACAACGAGTAATTTAATCCTCCCAGTCACTTACTGATTAAGAAAAACTACAAAAGAAATTAAACTTAAAAAGTTATATTAAATTTTCAACGTAAAAACTATTTTATGCTTGAGTACATATTTTTAAATTTTGCAAATATGCTAATCAATGTTTGAAACTTACAGTTCATTTTATGCTTTTATCCAACGTAATTTAAAAAAAAGAAGCAGCCAAGTAACAACTTTGTAATAAACGTACGAGAGTTTTATTAAATTGCTGAAAGCATATTTAATACCCTACACACCTGATTTTCTCAACTAAGTTATATATACTTCTCGGCTACTACTGTCTAAGCGCCTAAAACGAGAGAAATATGAGAAAATAATATCTTTTTCTTACTACCGGTATTGCGCTTACCGCATTTTTCCCTACAACAAATTATCAACTGTCAAAGTTTATAAAATAGAGCAAATTACACCCTCAATTTGCGGTTTTTCTCGTACAAAATTGTTAACATATAATGATAAAAAATATATTGTTTGACTCAATTCATACAGAAAAAACTTTTACATATACAATCAATTTTAAGAAGTTATAGCTATTTTAGTAAAAGTTAAGGTTAGGGCGAGATTCAAGATCTTTGATTTTGCTAACTAGTAGATAGTTATTTTAGTATAATTAAACTAATTTTTAATAATAGAAAGTTAGAGTTTTCACTAATCGGAATTAATGTAAACTATTTTGGATCTCGAGAGTTTAATAAACGATTTTTTAAGTATTTTATTTCTTTCAAGAATTTGCGAATTTTAGAACGTTATCGACAATTTCTGTTTGAAGTCAAAGTGTACAACATTTATTAGTGGCTTATTTTGCACCGCTATTCGCTTTCTGGTCGGTTCGAAGCAAAGATAAAAATTTATTACCAGTGCACATATAAGGAAAAAAGTGGATTCAGCCAGACTCTCTTCTATACTTGTTCGCTCCGTTTATTTGCATTTATTTCCTTGTATAAAGGGTAACGTGTCTAAAACGCGCGACATCTCACATTCTGCAAAGCGAGGTGAACAAATTATTCCTATAAATGCAGCAGAGCAATGGAGAGACTCATCTGCCTCTAGTGTTAAATAAAATAACGAAATACAAGGAAAATACCCACGTTTTAGGGATTAAATATTTTTTAACTACTAACGCCATGCACACATTTAGCCAGAATTTATTGCTCAAACGGAATTTCATTTCAAAAATTAAAAACGATTCAAGGGTCATTGAAAAATACATTAATTAAAGAAAATTGTTTCTAAAACTTCAAGTGCATACTTTTGAAATAAATAAAATGTTTTACTTTCAAAATTCAAGCTTTAAATCAAAAGATATTTTTATTTTTAATTAATATTAAAAATAATTACAATAACTAAAATTTGGTACCAAAAAAAAACTATTATTGGTGTGTGGAAAATGAAGTATACATTATTTGTGAATTTTTGAGACTGTATTGAATTATTTTCAAGCTTGGATTAGCAATTTATCATGTCAGTGGCAGAAGAGATTCTAAGTGAATTTAAATCTTGAACTTTCTTCAAACTTTTAAAAATGAGTAAAATATTGGTACAGTGATCGTTCAGTTGCTAAGGCAGAAAAATCTTTGTATGCAGGAAACGTGGCGTCGAGGGAACAACATTTTTATTAGCAATTTCTCAGAAAGGAATTATTGTATTACTCTTTCCTATTCCTCATATTCTCACCTAACCGAGAATTCGCTTCAATTCGATTTATCGTCGTTGAGAAAATTGACAATCAACTGGAAGTAGAATAGAAAGGATTCCACAAGGGAATTTTCTAGTATATAGGTATATGGTAAAATCTGATACAAATGTAAACTTTTCTACAATAGATATTTTTTCTGCAAAACAATTAAATTATTTAATATTAGTGATGATATTTAAATGTTTGAATTATTTATCAATTTTTTTAAATACGCTTTATAATAATATTCATGCTATTTGTTTAATCTAATTATTATAACAAAAGTGAATTAGTTAAAGAGGCTATGATCAAAGTCATTATAACGAATGATATGATTAATAATAATCAGTTTGTACAAACGTTTTTTTTATTTTCTCAGAGGTTATCATTCAAAAAAGTAATTTTCATAATTGCCTGAAATTACACTTTAGGTACGTGTTTTCTTTTATCTGAAAACGTGAGAGTGAGCCTGAGAAATGCGTTATGCATGTAAAATGAAACATTTATATGCCTCAAATCACCGAAAAGGAATAAATTTGAATTATTAAATTAACATAATTAGACAAAATTGTTACTCATTAATAAAGAAAACAACAATTTAAAGTCAAGAGCTTAATTGCAATATATTTACAATATACACAAGAAAATACGTATCGTTTTCTAATTTTCCATATGTACATTATTAAAAATTTCTGTATTGTGCTTCACATACATGTACATGAAATTCAATTTAACATACAATTATATTAAATTTAATATACATGTATATTAGAATTCATTCAACGTTATGAATTCTTAGATACATGAATAACAAATTTAATATACAATATATTAAATTTAGGATAATTTATATTAGATTTAATACAATTCTATTTGAAATTGAATTTCATATACATGTATGTGAAGCATATAGAAATTTTTAACAGTATAAGAAAGAATATGAAATAATAAAAATTGTCCTGCGTAAAGATAAAAGATAGTATTTATCAATCAAGAATTATTAAAATACTTTTTGGTGAATAAATAAAACAAACCACGATAAAAATGACTTAAATAAGTTAACGTGACACTGGACGTGGACATAGTGGACAACATGTTATAATATGTGGAAAAGAGTGCATCTGAAACCAGGAAACAACTTTCCACGAAACGATTAACGGCTTCCGCTGTTTTGATATAAGTGTCCCTGAGTTACGGATCTTTATTCTTATAAGACTGCAATTCTGTATTATTATCGTAATGACACGCATGAAACATGAGGGAAGAGACTATAAAATATCAAATTCACACTTCAGCTGCACGCAAAATATGCTACAGAACAACAATTACACGAAAACCGTCTTCGGGAGACAAAAAAGAAAAGATAAAAAAAACGGAATTGAAAAACTCTCAACAAAATTTACAAAATTGAAAACAGTAAATTGAAAAATATTAGAAATATGGGAATACATTTTGCTGCAGGTGAAAACTATAAAGAAAAGTATAACAAGCTCAATATTGCTATAGCTATAGACAGAAGTGTATGATGTTATAAACTCGAGAATCGAAATAATTTCCAGGGCTTCTAGATAATAAAATTTTTATATCCTTTTAGGAGAAATTGTTAATTTAATATCTTTCTCGAAATAAGTCATACTCGATTCTCGCGATTCTATTATTGTTTGAAATGTCGATATATGAAATTAAAACAAAAAAACCCTGCAAAGATTTATATAATATTTCAGTTAGAGGAGAATCGGACAAAATGCCTATTTAAAAGTTTTGAGTAAACAAAAATTATTTAATGATATTTTTGGAAAATAAAAACCATCATACATGAAAATAATTTCGATAAATCCCGGGCAAATTGGCAAGACAAAAATAGTATATAAAACTGCGGATAAAAGTAAAAAAGTTTCGATTATTTGTTTTCTAAAACCAATCATCTTTAAATATTATAAAGATAACTAGCAAAATATAACGCGCGCAAGCGCGCGATTAGTTTTCCATACGTTTTAGAAATTAAACTATAATAATAAATTTCCTAGTTCCATTGACCTTTATTGTTATAAATAAACTCTTCGGACAACAAAATTCGAAGAGTTTATTTATAATAATAAATAAAACAAATCGATGAATAATATTTATCCAATAAGGAGGGCTGCCAGTGGACTTGCAGATTGAAAATAGTGAAAAAAAGATTTTTTAATTTAAAAAAGTGAGTAAATAATGAGTTTTTAAATAAAAAAAGTGATAAAATAGTAAGTTTTTAAATAATAAAAGTTAATAAGCAATATAGAGTTTGATATTACTGACATTAAATTGAGGGGCGCCAGAAGGAAAAGACATTCAAATTTGAAAAAAACAATTCGAAAATCGCAAAAATAATTGAAATATGTAGAAATGACATAAATAATTATAAAAGCTGGTGTAAGAATTACACTTTTTAGACAATAGTTGAAAAATTGGAAAAAAAATAGAATTTTCAAGAAAATAATTGAAACTTGAAAAAATAATTTAAAAAAACCTTAAAAATGTATATGCGTAGAAAATAGTTTAATAATGAAAAAATAACTGAAATTTAGAAAAAAATTAATGAAATATGAGACATATTTTCAAAAATGAAGTAAAAAAATAAAAAATGTAATACATTAATTGAAAAATTGTATAAAATAATTGAAAAATGAACGATATAATTAAAATTTGAAAAAACTAATTGAATAATGACATAAATAATAATTGTAAACTGATTTTCAAAAGTTAATAAATTCATGAGAATAGTAAAAATATTGAAGAAAATAAATCCAAAATGTCGAAAATAATTGATAACTTTAAAAAAATTTAAAAATTGAAGAAAATACTTAAAAACTTGACAAAACAATTGAAATAAATAATTTAAAACTGGCGTAAAAATAAAAAAATTATAGACAATAATTATAAAGTTAAAGAAAATATTATAAGGTTGAGAAAAATAATTGCAAGTTGAAGAAATTAATTGAAGTTTGAAGACAATTATTGAAATTTGAAGAGAATAATTCAAAAATGGCAACAAAATTCAAATATGAAAATAATAATTGAACAAGTAATAAAAAAATTAATAAATTTGTGACAATAATAAAAATAATGAAGAAAATAATTGAAAACAGGTGTAAGAAATTTAAAGTTCATGATAATAAAGAAAATTAAATAAAATAATTGCAATTTGTAAAAAATAATTCTTAAATGGCAAAAATAACAAAAATGTGAAACAAATAATTGATTAATAACAAAAGTAATTGAAATTTGAAGAAAATAATTGAAAAATAACGAAAGTGAATTGAACTTGTGTAGAAAATTTTGATATTCCTGACAATCATTTGAAGCTTTAAGAACACAATTGAAATTTAAGAAAAATAATTGAAAAGTTTCCAATATAATTGAATTTACAAGAAGTTAATTGAACAATAACAAAACTGGTGCATAAAATTAAAAATTTAAAGACAATGCTTAAAAAATTGCCCAAACAATTGAAATTTTAAGAAACTGATTGAATAATGACATAAATAATTTAAAGCTGGCGTATAAACAAAAAATTTATAGAGAATAATTGAAGTTTGAAGAAAATAATTGAAAGTTGTTGAAATAATTTAAAAAGAAAATGTACAAAAATAAACTCATGACAATAATAAAAATAATTAACAAAATGATTGAAATTTGTAGAAAATAATATAAAATTTGTAGAAAACTAGTATAAAAAATTTAAAAATTCACGGTAATAAAAAACATTGAACTTATTTATTATTTACGGGTAAAAGCTCATTATCATATATAAAACTTAAAAATGTATTTCAAGTAACAATAAAATTAAAATTTGATATAACAATAATAATTACTACTATATTAAATATTAATAGGTCGCATTCAATAATTTGAATAAAATAATAATTGAAATTTGTAGAAAATAATTCAAAAGTTGCAAAAACAATACAAGTATGAAGAAAATAATTGTAAAATGACAAAAATACTTGAATAGTGACAAAAGTAATTGAAATTTGAAGAAAATGATTGTAAATTAACAAAAGTAGAATAAAAACTGGTGTTTAAAATTTAAATACTCCTGGCAATAATTTAAAGATAGAAAAGATAATTGAAATGTTGAGAAAATAATTGAAAAATGACAGAAGTAAATGAAAACTTGTGTAATAAATTTAAATATTCATGGCAATAATTTACAGACTGAAGAGAATATTTGATATTTGAAAAAATTAAATTCAGAATCGCAAAATACTTGAAAATTGGCACAATAATACTTTAGAATTGACAAAAGTACTTTTAATATGACAAAAATAATTAAAAAGAGGTGTAGAAATTACGTATTTGTAAATTGTAATTAAAAAATTGACGATATAGTTTGAATATGAACAAACTAATTGATTTATAAGGTAAATTTTTAATCAGTCAATTATTAATATTAGAACCTCCCCTCCCCCTCCGCAGTTGGAATAGACATTTTACTAAAAAAGTAAAAAAAGGGATTTTTTTTTAAAAAGTGAATAATAGTGAGCAATTTTAAAAAAAGTTATTAAAAGTAAAAAGTGTGTAACTGGCAGCCCTGCAATAAGAAGAAATAAATAAGTATATTTAGGGATTCTAAATATTACTTCATTGAAACTTTACCGCAACCTTTTCGGAAGTTTCCAAACTTGCAGTAAACTTGATGAAAGTTTCGGAACTTCAAAAATGGAAAAAAAAATTACAGAATAATTTAAACTGTATTTAGTTTTTTAATTTCAATTTTTTACAATAAAGTAAAATAACGTCATTTGAATTTTTGATAAATTCGACTAATCGACACTTTAAATTAATCTAAATTATTATTAAAATTCATATAAGTGTGTGATATAGAAATTATTGTTAGTCATAATCAATATCTCGTTATTAAGGCTATCTCATCTGCATATTTTGTCTGTAAACTAAAACAATTTTAAAATTTCCTGATAATTTTAAAACGTGAACAGAAAAAAATGATAAATATAAATAGTAACTAACTTCAGGAGTTTAGTGTGATTATTATTATTATTTAATAATTACCTTTTAATACAGGAAATATAAAGTTTTCTTTAAAAACTGAAATGACATAAAAAATGGTGCTTCATAAAGGAAAAAAAAAAGAGTATAAAAAATATATAAAGCTCTTGTGATTGAAATAACTTGTATAAAGTTGAATTTCTAAAGCTCTAATAGATTATATATAAATACCTGCTTGCTTCGAAAAAGCGTGAGTTTTAGAAAGAAAACAAAATTTGAGATTCAACGCCAAATGTGCATATTTCTTAAAATTTAAAAATGAAAAAATTATCGTTGCAAAGCATCATTTTTACAATTCTTTAATAAATTCTTTAATAATAAACTGATAAACATAAAACTTCATAGAAACCATCTTTACCTTAAGGTACTTCTTTAATAAAAACAATTATGTTTAATATTTATTTTTGGCCAAGTTATTAACGAATGCCAACTTACCCGCGCAAGTAGGCATTTTACCCGGTTCTCCCCTACATTTATGTACAGAATGTACAGGCCCCTTATTTCTTGGAAATTTCACGGCAAAAGCCGCGTAACGCAATGAAAGGAAGTGAAAAAAATTTGAATTCATTTGAACAGAGACATGTGTGTGATGCATATATGCGAAATGCGGATGCACACAATCATTTCGCAATGTGAATTACATATTACGTGTCTCAGTTAGTGTCGGGCAGAAAAAAACCAGTCAATTGCTTAACTATGAGGTGTACTGCTAAATTAGAAATTTATAATAAACCAACAATTATAAAAATGTCTTCAAGACTAAAGAAAAAAAAATTTCTTGTCTATATATATAGAATTAAAATATAATGGATATAAAGTTTCAAACTAACCTCAAAATTCACAATTACTCTCTTCACTTTGATTTTCTACACGGAAAAAATAATTTTTCGAATTTTACATAATTTTTTTTATTCTTCGATAAAGCCGCCTCAGTAGTAGTTTTAAACTTTCAATACAAACTAAGCCTGAAGTAGATTCTTTTTTAATTTCATAACTTTTTGGAACGTAATAACGTGAAAAAATAATGTAGAAAAAAGTACATTTTTGTTTTAAGAAAGAACTAAGTTATTAAACAAAAATTATAATATTTCTTCAATTCCATACTTTTACTGACTGGGAAAATTGTAAGAAGTGAATGAAAATTCCAAGAATTCTTCACGGCTTTCAGCTACAAGGACTCTCTTAAAGTTTCTTTTCTAAAGATATTTCCAACAGATTTTAAGAGTTCAGAAAAAATTGTAGAAAAGAGAAGAAAAAAACCTAAGTTTCTGGAATATCCATAAAATTGACAGTAGTAAGTAATTTCTAAACTGTTACAAATATTTCTAACCAAGATTCTTAAATTATATTAACATATATATACTATCAATATTCTATACACAGCAAAAAATCGTCAAGCCGGTCAGTTTTAGTGTTTAATGGTTCTTAAATCATAGAAAAATATGCCAATATTTCAACATAAAAATCATGATCGATTAAATATTGAAAAATAAGGTTAGACAATTTTCGAGATTTTTCACTAAGTGAAGACAAAAATTTTATCTAGAAAACCAGGGAACAGATTAAATTTCATTTTACAAAATATACAATTGATCAAAGAGAGATATCTTCATATCGCGTTGATTTAAAAGTATCTTGAATTTTTTAAAAGCAAATGTAACAGGTGAAACGAAAAGGCAAACACATTTAAATGCCTAACTTGTGGACTTTTGGAGGGCTGTCGAATTGGCGCGTGAATAGAAATGGAGAGAAGCATGCCACTTACACCGTTTGACACCTGGAAACCTCTTCGAACAATAGACTCGTAAGACTCCACTTGTTAAAAGGATAATAGAGTCCCTTGCCTAAAATAGCGTGAGGATCTACTAACTAAAATATAATTCCAAGAGTCCTTCTCGATTTCTCGAAAGTATATTTAGCTTTTGTAGACCTTTTTCACCATTCGAAAAATTCTCAAAACGGACAAAAAAAAGCCCCTTAGTAACGCCGCTGAGACTTATATTGTGAATCACATTGATTTATTGTAACAAAATCGAAACAAACATTTCTACACCAAAACCTTCATTCCCCGACGCATTTAATGAAAAAGTGTTGCATATTACATTTTCAACTGACATTTCTGTAAAAATTTATTGCACAAAAAATAATCCAAATATGCAAATAAAATTTTCAATTTTACTAACACTGCACTGGTGTGCGTCCACTAATTTTCTGTTGAACCAAATTCTCGGCTTTTTCAGCTTTATTTACTGCTCTCAAAATTAAAAGTCATATACGAAGCTGGAGCTAACCGCTACTTTTTGTTTGTTCGAAATATTTTAATAATCTAAATTGTTTCGTGCAATTTTTCACTTTTGATTTAAACACAAAATAAATTTAATATAAATGGAAGTTTTTGTTATTTTTATCAACAAAAATTTTAAATATTTTATTTTTAATTTTATTTCATTGTCATACGCTGCAGACGTTTTGAGAAATAAAATTTTTATTTAATTTTTCTACAAAAGATTTATTTAAAAATTCAAAACTACGTTTATTTGAAAGTTCAGAACTTTAGCGACGTTGCAAATGACAACAAAAAATGAAAAGCAATATTGTCTTTTGATTTTATGTCATGCATTGTTTGTGTACTAATTAACATTGAAAAGAAATTTACAAGAATTCTTTTGTCAACTTCTTTCTTTCATGTAAATTGTTTTCATTACTGCACGAAGAATAATTCTTAATTATTGTTACTTTTAAAATTTCTAAAAGACACGATAAAAGAGATTGAATTCGTGCTAATTTCAAATTTTCAAGGAAAACAGGGTTCTTCATTTATTATTTGTGACACATTAAATATTAATTCACTGATATAATTGTTCATTTTCCAAGGAAAATTCTCTTGAAATTAACGTCAGTTTTCGTTCTTTTATTTTACTGTTTTAACAAATATAATTGAATTATGCAACCGAAAATACAAAGGTTTTAATTCTTATGAAATGAATAATAAATAATTTGATTTTGGCTAAATTTAAATTGTGTACGATTTAGTTTTGGGCACGAGTGAAAAAACCTCCTTTTTCGAAAGTTCAAAAACTTATTTTTTAGGGTTAATTTTTATTCAAAATTAGATAGTGAAATTCTCTTAATTTACTCGTTTTTCGTTTACTTATACTTTTATTTTTTAACGAACACTAAAATTGTGCAACAACTGTACAAACAAAACAGTTATGAAATAATTCTCAGAAAAGAGCAATTTAAAGGTATAATTATTAAGATTCCTTGAACTATTTATGAATAATTATTAGAAAAAGTAACCTTATCAGGTGCTTTGGAATTAGTGACACACACCACTGATTGTTTACTAAGAATTTTGAAATATAATATAAAGAAGTCGTAAATAACACTGCAACTAGAAATTTCTCTGGAAAATTTTCAGGGTTTTTACAAGTTTTTATAATTTGCGATAAGTCTGAAATTCTGTTGAACGAAATTTTTTGCCCCTTAAATTTCCAAGAAGAAAAAAATGATTTTGAAAATAACTTTTACAACACAAAATATAAAAAAGTAAATTAATTCTTTAAATATTCAAATGAATTTTTTAGCATGCAGAACATTAATTTTGATCAAATTTGAATTTGGAAAATGTTAAAATAATAATTCAATAAGTTCAGAACTTCAAGTTTATAATCTGCGCACATAAAATGTATAATAAGGACCAGTTTTCATTTTTCCTTCCCGATTTTCCTTATTGGTAACCACGTTTCACAAGATTATGATTAAATTATCAAAGCATGAGTCAGGCAATGTGAATAAATAATATGAAAATCGAGATTTTTCAAAGTTCTGAAGGCCTCATTAAGATAATAAAAACGCCCAATGATTTTCTTTTCATGTAATAAAAAAGAAAAATACAAAATGATGACGATTATCGTGAAGGACAATCAGTTTAATATATGAGACTAATTAAGATTCAGAGCTAGGACTGCGCAATTTTCAATGCGTCACAGGTGAAAAAAGAAAACAAAATCTTTTTTACAAAATGTCCCAGATGAAAATTTTTATTTTTATAAACTCCAAAAAAATGTCAAACGATTGTTTTCAAAAAAAATATTGAACTGCAGTAAAATTTGCTCTATATTTAAAATCTTGATCTTTTATGAATTTCGGTAATTAAAATGTCTTTGTGAATATAAAAAAGAAAATTCTTTTTAGTTTAAAAAAATGTATTTAAATATCTTCAACTTTTTGAAGTTTAAAAACTCTTAAAATATAAAAAGTAATTTTTTACTCAAGGACGTACACTCCATTTACTTAACCTCAAATTAAAAAGTGATTTTTCACACAAAATATAAAAATATATCATTAAAATTGAATTCACCGAATTTTGAAAGTTTAGAAAAAAATTGTCAGAAAAAATGTGTTGTCAAATAAATAATTATTTCACATTTTGTGTTTTTGTCTTTGAATCTAGTGAATATGTGTAATTTTCATTAAATTTTGACAAATATAGCACATTTTGCTTTTCGAAACATTCTCTATATATAATAATTCTGTTTTTTGCGTTTTGTTAAAATTTATTCCAAAATTATTAAATAAATCAAATTTCATTTTTATATATTTTTCAAACAAAATACAAAAAATAAAATTATAGAGGATCTTTCAAACAGATGAACTATTATTTATCAAAACTGGATAAAAATGTCCAAATGTTTATACTATTTAGAGAAAGAGGGAACAAACTGTCAACTAACTATTATTTGACAACCTAATTCAGGGATCACAGTGGTTTCTTCGTTCAATTTTAGGTGAAAAAGGGGATTTCGATTTTCAAAAAAGGGGATTTTCTTCAATAAAAAGGGGATTTTGGAAATTAAGAAAAAAGGGTTATATTAATAATTCAAGTTTTCTTTTACAAGATTTTATTGTTTCTTTTTGTTCAAAACAGTTTTATTAATTAATTTAGTCTTTTTTTGTTTAATTTGTTTATAAAAATTTTAAAAGAAAGAGCACTTTCGGAAATACAAAAATTTATCTTTTAATAGGTTGTCTGTTCAATAAAGAGAAGATGGTTGTTGCAATTAAATATTTTTAAAAATAATTTTTAACTTCAAATGGTTTTTTAAATTATTTATTTAATAATTAGATTTTAAATAGGAAACATAAAAATCTGTGATATAAAATGTTCTGATATAATGTTAAAGAAATTAAATTAAAAATCTTTCAGCGAAATATGACAAAATCAATTCAAATTATTTTTATTAATCTCTTTTATTGTATTTTTATATTTTTTAATTGAAAACAATTAATTTTTGTTTGAAATAAGTAAATATATTTCATAAACAATTTTTTTTCATCCAATAAAATAAATTTGATATATTTCAGCAAGAATACATGGTTTTATTTTATGATGCAAAACTAGTAATATTTGATTAAAACGAGTAAAAAATATTTAATAAAAAATTTTTTTATCCAATAAATTAATTTGCTTTAATTAATTAAGAATACATGGTAATAAGAAAATTATATAACTTTTTAAAATAATTTCATTCTAATTATGTTTTTTTCATGTTTCCTGTTTAAAATCTAAATAAATTCAATAAATAATAAAAAAAAACTATTTTAAGTTAAAAATTTTTTTTAAACATTTAAATTCAATAACTAGTTTTTCATGATTGTACAGACACTCTAAAAAAGGATAAATTTTTGCATTTCCAAAAGTGGAAAAATAGAAACTTTTTGAAAAAAAGGTCAAAAAAGAGAAAAATGTTGATTTTAGGTGTTTTAGGTGATTTTTCTAAAAAAAGGGGAAAATAAGGAGAAAAGGGGAAAAAAAGGGGATTAGGTGAAAAAGGGGAGAAACTGTGATCCCTGCTAATTTCAATCGAAATTTTTTTTTAAAAAAAGTACAATATTATGGATCTTTCAAAATTTGATGAAATCGATTTTAATAATATTTTTAATAATTGTGTGAAATAGGTACTATGGTCTAGTTTAAGGTTTTGTTAAACCTTAAGATTTTTAAACTTCTTAAAATTCAAATTTGATGAAAAAGTAATTATTAAGAGCAGATAAATGTGTCATTAAAATTTTGAAACATCTAGTTGTATAATTTAAAGAAAAAACTTATTTTACGCCAACATTTGTTGTCAAATAATGATTATTATACATTTTATTTTTTGTTCTTAAAATGTAGCGAACAATTGATTTTTTATCAATTTTTTTACAATTGTTAGTTCATTTTTGCTTTTTAAAAAAAACAATCTCTGTTTCTTATTTTATTTGTTGGATTCTTTTAATAAATAAAAACGATAATATATATCAGGAAGCACAACCTATAAACTTTTTAAATCATTATTTAAAGCACCCTTATATTTATTGAATAAATGAACCTCTTTTTTTAAATTCTGAATTGAAATCATAGAGGTGGAAAAAAATCTGTTTTGTGGACAAAAAATAGTCCCGTTTGATGGTACAGATTTTAATAATACTTTTATAAATAATTTTAAAATTACCCAGGTTATATTTCTCAATATAAAAACATTTCTATTTTCAAAAATGCAGTAAAATAAAAATTAGATTTTAATTTTAAGAAACAGTTTGATTTCTTTGTATACATATTTCGTTTATCGAAAAACATTGTTAACATGATCATTAATATTTATTAAGTAAAACGTAATTTTAAAAATAGTTATTCTGTGCGACTAAAATAGAGCTGATTTTGTTTCGAATAAAATGATAATAAAAATGCACTTGTGCAAATTATTTCTGGCGTTATTGTAAAA
Source organism: Ganaspis brasiliensis (assembly GCA_037103525.1). Lineage (NCBI taxonomy): Eukaryota > Metazoa > Arthropoda > Insecta > Hymenoptera > Figitidae > Ganaspis > Ganaspis brasiliensis. Next base: position 2,651,278 of record JAZKLR010000492.1, read on the forward strand.
TAGTTTTTTTTATTGCATCGAGTGTGAAAACGCGTAAATTAGAATTAACAATGTCGTGAGTCATCAGATAATAGAGAGCGAGAATCCCGTAAGGTACGTTTAGTTAAAGGCATTAGGATTATATACATATGGACATGTGGCTCGTGCCATTTGAACACTGAAAAGCTTGTTTACGACTACTTTACCAACACCAATGACTGGAAATGATGCAAAACGATCCCAGCGTACATCGAATCGTATTATTGGGTATTTATAAATTTTGCGAATAAAATTATTATCTTCCATTAAATTAATTATCAGAATTATTAGCCTTAAACAACCTTTATAGTAACCGGAAAATAATCTCTCAATATTTCTGCAACTTTACGAAAAATAACTCTCTCACTGCTTCAAGAGCAAAAGTTCAATGAACCTTTATATTTTATCACTTTCATAATTTAATTTTATAATTTGGATTTATTTAATTTTAATTTATTTTAAAAACAAAAACCCGTAATAAAGAAACCATTATCATGTAATTAAAAAATAATAAAAGGTAATAATAATCAAGTAATCAATAATTTGTTTTCCGATAAAAATTTAATTTACAGACAATTTTTTAATGTAAAATAATTTTAATGAAAACCGAGATGAAAATGAAATGTAACTCAAAATAAATGAAGTTAATCTTAATGCGATAGATGTTTTTTAACGACCAAAAGTTCCGTTGCAATAATTGCAGTACAAATAATTCTCTTTTTTTTTGCAGAAGTACCGACAAAAAATTTATTTTCATTAAAGTTCACTTGACCGCGATAATTAAACATTTTTTAATGCTACTCGTGATATTATTTTGTCTATTAAAAATTATATTTGGAATTTGAATTTCCTTTTTTTTTTATAACAAAGATAATATTATAGAGAAAATAACATTTAAAAAATATTATAAAAAGGATATTAGAAAGATCACTTTAATTGCAATATTGATCGAGAATTGATTTGACAAACAATAGAACACAAGCTTAAATCGATTTACCGGATTAGTCATTCCTTACTTTCGTAGCAGACGGACACTATAATTAATTCCGCTCATAAAAGAAAGATTACGAGATTCTAGGAACTTCCTAAGAGAGCAAATTCTCTCGAGACGAAGCTAACTTCCTTTCAAGATTTATTTTGGGATAAATTCAAAAATTGTGAAAGTATTTCTCTTTAAATACATTTTCCTCATATGCAAGTCACGTACAACGGTGTAACAATGTCAAGTATTAATCAGCGTTATTAAAAAAATTATTTCACTCATGATGACTTCCAGGAAGAAAATAAACTTAATTTTACGCCATAGCTTAAGTATCAATTTGTCGAGGTTATTGTAACAATTAGTCAAATGAACAATACAATTTATTATTAGTTTCTCCCGTGATTTGGTTTACGAAATAAAACACAAAATTTAAGCAATCTCGTGTCGAGTCAGGAAATTACACGAGAACGACAGAATAATATGATTATTACGCCTCTTGAAAACTGATCTGTCTTCTGTCCTATACCTGTCTAGACTTGTTCCAACCCGCATAGATCAAACAATGAACAAGATTCTAAAGAAAACTCCTTAACCTTGATATTATCAAAAAATGACCGTCGTGTAATTTATTTCAACTTTACTCGAAAAATAAATTGTAATATTTTAATTTCTTTTGCATTTCACAACAAATCCGGGCACATAACCTCCATTTCTGAAGTTTAATAAAAACAAAATGGTATCTCGATAATAATTTTCTAAATTAGCGGGAATTTTTAAGAAATCTAATAAACTACTTTGAATATTACATTTGTTAATTTGTATTTACATTTTCTTCAAAATTTATATGTTAAGATAAAAAGCATTATGAAAATGTATATCTTTATAAACGAGATAATTTAAAGGTTATGACGATTGAAGCTTGATCTGTCAAGAAAAGTTGCTTTTTAGAGGAATACAATTTAACGTCAATTAATAGGTAAATAAGAATAGTGTTTTAATCACATGTTCATTTAAAAAATTATTATTATTAAAACTTTGCATTGTTTTTGGTCATTTAAAAAAAAATTGTAGGAATATCTGTTTGAAATAATTGTAAATTAAACAACTGCATTGAAAATCGAAAAAAAATAATTGAAATTGAAGAAAATAGTAAAAAATTGAGGAAATAAATTTAAAAATATGAATTAAATTAAAGGTTGAAAAAATAATTTATTATTGAAAAACAAAATGCAAAATGACGAAAAAAATTTAAAATTGAAAACTAAATTTAAAAATTGTCTAAATTAATACACAACCGAACAAATAAATTTAGAAAATCAAAGAATAATTACAAAATTTTTAAATAATTATTGATAATTGCGGAAAATATTTAATAATTGAAGGAAATAGTTAAAAAAAATGACTAGATTAATAGGCGATTAAAAAAAATAATTGAAAAAATTAAACAAGAAATACTAAATTTAAAGAAAATAATTGCACATTGAAAAATTAAGAAAATTATATAGGAATAATCACATTTAATTACTGGAATCAAAATCGAAAAAAATAATTAAAATTGAAAAAAGCAATTAAAAATTGAAGAATGGATTTAAAATTTAAAGAATATATTTAAAAATTGAAAAAAAAGTACTTGATAAAAGCCAAGAATTTATGAACAATTGAAAACTGAAGAATGTAAATAAAAATTGAAGAATGGAATTAAAAATTAAAAGAAAATGATTGAACAATTATTGTATTTAAAATTAAAGAAACTTAATGATAATCGAAAAAAATAATCCAAAAAAGGCGATAATTTTTTAATATTAAAGAAAATAATGGAAAATTGAAAAATGGAATTAAAATTTGAAGAAAATAACTGAGAATTGAATAACTGAATTGAAATTTTAAAACAAATTTTATGAGTGAAAAAATAATTGAAAAAATCCGAGAATTACTTAACATTGAGGAATTAATTGAAAAAAGATAAAAATAATTGAAAATTAAAGAAAGTATTTGTGAATTGAAGAAATAAATTGAAAATTAAAGAATTAATTATTGTAAAAACTGCTCGAAAAACTTTTTTAAGGAAATTTGTCTTCAAGGAAGAATATACAACTTGATAAATGAAAGTAAATTAAAAAATAAATACGAATTTTTGTTTATTCTTCATATTTTTATTTACATTATTATTAATGTTTATAACTATTATTGTTACTATTATTATTCAAAAATGAAAATTAAAAATCCAAAAGACAATAGTTTTTTATTATATGAAAAATCAATATTTTACATTGTATATGTATTTATAAACCATATTTTGTTATATTGATTTAACTTTAATAATTTAATGTTATTTTCTTGTAATTTTTTTTCAATTATAAATTATTCATTCAAATTTTAATTTAATTCTTAAATTTTAGAGCTGTGCAGAAACTCGAATTTTGCATGGGATCGAAATTCGAACCGAACCGAGCCCATGTAAATTCTCATGGAGAGGATCGAATTTTATAATTTTGCACAGCTCTATTAAATTTCCAATTTATTTCCTTAATTTTTTTATTTTCTTCAATTTCAATTACTTTTTTCGACTTAATGCAATTATTCTCGCAATTATTCAATTTGCAATTATTTCAAACAGTTATTCCTACAATTTTTCAACTATTATGTTTAAATTTAATATTTATTGTTTAATTATCTAAAGTGTTTTTTTTAAATTGTTTATCGTGATACCTTTTTGTTGTTATTAAACTTCAGAAATGGAGGTTATGTGCCCGGATTTGTTGTGAAATGTTATAATACAAAAGTGTGTACAAGTTTTGAAATACATTTTTTGTCATTCTTTTTTCTTTAACGGGCGAAATAATTCATTTCTCTTATTTGGCCCGTTTACCCCCTCTCTATAAATCTCCAGCGGGCGAAATACTTTATCGCTCTTATTTGCCATTTAAACACTCCGAAAAAAAAAACACTCACCATTCTATACTCCTGTAACCTCGAAGACAACAATGAATAGCTTTGAAGGATCCAACAGTTGCATACTCCGTGGTAACAACTTCTTTGGTAAATCTCAAACCTCCTGAAAGATTTTCAAATCTGTGCATATTGCAGTAGTCTTTTATATCATTGCACAAACACTCACTAAATATTGTCAACAGGACAATCGCGCCAAGGAAGAATAATCCCGCCATTTTTCCGGAACCGATGTCAACTCTCATATAAAGGAGAAAAAAACGTGGCTAATGCTGTTTTAGTACAAAAAAAAAAAAAAGAAAAACCCGAATCGCGTGAACAAAACGTCGAGTTTTCACATTTTCTTGGATTAGAAGGTACGAAACTCACTGACCACTAATCGCTTGGCCGATCGACAAGATAGTAATCTCTGCCCTTCCCACGCTCGAGAACCGAGAAATTGAAGAAAAAGATTCACCGACCAAAGGATGGACCCGCAAGCGGTACAACCGGTCTGCTATCTACTTGCCGGTTTGTTCTCACTGTTTGATATTTGTCATCAAACACAATTCTTTGGAGACAGAAGTGTTTGCTCCGAAAGTTCAAACAGTATTCATCGTCCCGGCTTCTTCCGACGGTAAACTTATCCACTTTAATGTCTCATTTGGCAGGTGACATTTGTGATAAACTTGAAAAACCAGCGAGATTCCTCAGTTTGACTTTATAAACACGTGACAATCGATGGCTATACTTGCTGCTAAAAGCGCGGAAAATTCGTTTCAATAATGGAAAGATAACCTATCAGATTTGACAGGTGCTCAAACTTCACTTGTTTAGTCAATTATCAATTCACACTTATTAGCACTCATCAACACAGCACAGACGAAGAGAAATTTAATTCAAGAGATCAGACTTCATTTATAAACAATAAGTAATCATAAAATCCTCGTTGTATGAAACCTATACTAACAATACGACATGAACACTTCGAGCGCTGAACGCTTACTGTCGAGTTCCCGCCGAGAATCACGTTTGAAACTCGCCGCTTGTTGCCTTCGGCTAAGTTCGTGTGGTTCCGTCATTGCAAATTATTTAACATTTTTATTTCGTTAATGATTCAATTTATTAACTAATTCAATTTGATTTTAATTTAAATTCCATTAACTCGAATCGAAAAAAAATTTATTTCATTACTATTTTCCTCTTCATAAGCATTGAAAAATGTAACTTGTTAAAAACGATAAATGAAGACATTATAAGAATGTCAAATTAGACATTTTTTTATCTGAATTTATTTAAAAGCAGGGGCGGCGACTTGTAAATTTTTGCCATCTGCACACTTAATATTGATCGGAAGGGGGAGGGGGAGAAGAGAAATAAAACAATATTAAATTAAAGAGTTTCTTAATTAGCGTGATTATTATAAAGCAAAAGTTGACAATTTATATTTGATTTCGAGTAAATTTTCGGAATTAATAAACAAATAATTAAAATAATATAAAATTTGTAAAAATCATTGCAAATGAAAAAAATAATTAAAAAATTGACGAAGTAATTGAAATTTGAGAAAAATAATTGAAGAATGATTAAAACATTAAAATGTGGATGCAATAACTTAGATTTGAAATAATAAATAAAAATTTAGGAAATCAATTGAAAAATAATTAATATAGGTATCTAATTAAAAGGTGGAGAAAATAATAATAATAATAATTGCAAGAAGATGAAAGAAAATGAACATTAAAATAAAATAATTTAAAAACGAGATAAATAATTAGAAATTTATGAATTTCATTGAGGAATAGTAAAAATAATTAAAAATTGAAGAAACTTACTAAAATTTGAGAAAAATATTTTAAAATCTTGGAAATTAATTGAAGAATAATGAAAAAAAAATCGAGATAATATTTGCAAAGTAATAAAAATAATAAAAATTGAAGAAAATAATTTTAGTTTGAGAAAAATAAGTGAAAAAATTACAACATATATTTGTGATAAAATAAAATCATTGCAGAATGATTAAAATAACTGTGAATTTAAAAATAACTGGAATTATTAACTTATTAATATAAATAATTGAAAAAGACAAAAATTAATTGAAAAATGATAGAAATAATTGAAAATTTAATAAAAATTTGTAAAAAAAAAGAATTGGAAAAATTACAGAATATACTTGAGATAAACAAGACTACTTGAAAAGGGATAAAAGTAATTGGAAATTAAAGTTAATTATGTCAATTTAAGAAAAAATTGAGAAAATTACAGAATTTATTTGATATAAAAAAAGCTGATTGAAAATCGAAGAACATCATTTAAATACTTGAAAAATACAACTAAAATATAAAAACAATAAATGCAAGTTTAATAAATTTTAATGCAGGATGAAACAAGTTTTTTAATATTGAAAATTATTTGGAAAATGATGAAAATAGTGAAACTGATAATTAAATTAACAAATTTGATAAGTTGTGTCCTTCCATTATTTGACATTACAAATTGACATTAATAATTCGATATTCAAAAATATATTAAAAAATTTAATTGTAATTTGAAAAAAAAAATTACAATTTAAAAAACAAAAATCATATTTTGTAAACATATTTGAAAAATGACGAAAGAAATTGAAAGTTAATTGATATAAATAATTAAACTAATTTGATATTGAAGGAAATTATTTAAACTGAAAAAGTTTTATTTGAAAAAATTAATAAAAATAATTGAAACTTGCAGAAATTTTGAATTCGAAACTTAGTGGAAAATTTAAAAAATAATTAAAATAATTAGAATTTGAAGAAAATTTTTGAAAAATGATCAAAATAGTTAAATTTTGTAGATATTAATTGCAATTTTAGAAAAATAATTTAAAAAATAACGAATATTTGTGAAGTAAAAGAAACTACCTTATTACAAAATGATTTTAAGAATTTTACAGTCAGGTAATTAATGACAACATCATAGAAGTAATATCGAAAATTTATTAATGAAAATAATGGAAATTTGAGATAAATAATTCAAATTTTAGGAATTAATCAACAAATATTCAAAATAATATAAAAATTGTGAAAATCATTGCAAATGAAAAAAAAAATTGACGAAGTAATTAAAATTGAAGAAAAATAATTGAAGAAGGATTAAAACATTTTGGATCCAATAACTTAGATTTAAGATATAAAATGAATATTTAAGAAATCAATTTAAAAATAATAAATATCTCTAAATAAAAGGTAGACAGAATAATTGCAAAAAGATAAAAGAAAATGAAAATTGAAAAAAATAATTGGAAAATGAGATAAATAATGGGAAATTTAGGAATTTCATTGAGAAATAGTAAAAATAATTAAAAATTGAAGAAAATGACTATAATTTAAAAAAAATATTTTAAAATCTAGGAAATTAATTGAAGAATAATGAAAATAATAAAAAATTCGAGAAAATATTTGCAAAGTAATAAAATAATTAAAAATATAAAAGTTGGAAAAAAAACATTTTAATTTGAGAAAATTACAACATAAATTTGTAATAAATGAAAATTATTGCAGAATGGTAAAAATAATTGTGAATTGCAAAAGTACCTAACTATAGAATTGGAGATACGTATTAAAAAAAATTAGAAAATGATAGAAATATTTTAACTTTTTGGAATTAATCAACAAATATTCAAAATAATATAAAATTTGTGAAAATTATTGCAAATTATAAAAAAAAAAATTTTAATTAACGAAAGTATTTGATATTTGAGAAAAATAATTGAAGAATGATTAAATATTGAAAAGTGGATACATTTACTTAGATTTGAGATAATAAATAAAAATTTAGGAAGTTATTAATTTTAAAATAATTGATATTAATTAAAAGGTGGAAAAAATAATTGCAAAAAGACAAAAGAAATGAACTTAATTACTTAATGAAAATAATAAAATTTTTATTAAGAGAAAATATTTGCAAAGTAATAAAAATAATTAAAAATTGAAGAAAATTATTTTAGTTTGTTAAAAATAACTTAAAAATTACAACAGATATTTGTAATAAAAGAAAATAATTGCAGAATGTTGAAAATAATTGTAAAAATAACTAGAATTTGATATAAATAATTTAAAAATTAGAGAATTAATTAAGAAATCATTGAAAAAGACAATAAGTAATTGAAAATTAAATTTAATAAAAAAATATAATTGATAGAAATAAATTGTTAATTGAAGAAAGTAATAAAAATTTGTAAAAAATAATTGAAAGAATTAAAGAATATATTTGAGATAACAAGACTACAATTACAATTATATATTATAATTCTTCGAATTTCAATTAATTTGAAATTTCATTGTTTAAAAATTTAATTAATCCATATTGCAAGAATAGTAAATTTTAAATTATTTAAAATTTTCTTTAATTTTTAACAATTCTTTTCTATTATGATTTCAATTATTTGGTACAATTTTCATCTATTTTTATCATTTTTAAAAATTTTTCTTCAATTTCTAAATATTTTCATTATTTTTTAATTTTTTTCCAAATTTTTAAATTCAATGTTTATAATTATATGTTGTTATAATTTTCCTTTTTAATTTTGTGTGACTTAAATGTGAAATAATAATATTTTTGCAAAAAAAAAAAAAAATACAAGAATAGTTGAAATGACAACTTACTGCGGATTATGTCACCATTTTTCTGGGAAACTAACGTGCAACGTAAAATGTTGCTAGAGAAATGTGTAATTCTCTCACAATTTTTTCTAGCTTACGTTAATAAGAATAAAGTGTACAATTACTGATTCTGTAAAAACAACTTCTCTTTCAAACTTTAAATTCAATTTTTATAATCCAACTAAAGAAAACTTATTAATTATATTACAGCCAGAAAGTTTGTTTAGTTTTGTTTCATATAAAACGTTTATTTTCTAAAATTATGCAAAAATTCTTTTATTTAAATTAAAGATAAATTCGACACATGAGAGGTTGTGATTATATTAAAAAAAACATTTTTTCGGGAAGAACAAGAAACACTTTTTTTCTCAAAAAACAAGAAAATGTATATTTTATTATTGTTCATATAATAGTATATAATCGTTTATTTAACCCTATAACAATTATGTACAAATATACATTTAAAAAAGAAGGAGTTATTGTTTAATTATTACTTTAACATATTTAAAATTTTTCTTTTACTCCATTATAAACAAAATCGAATTAAATTTAATTCTCAATTTTAATTCGGATTCTTTGTTTACGTAACTTTTTAAAAGACTCTATAAAAATTGTTCTATGTCTATTAAAATGTTATCAAAAATTTAAACTCAACAAAAAGTTATCAAAATGCATTTTTACAATTATACATGTTTCTCTTATACATGAAGTTATATGTCTTAATTTATAAAATGTCATGTGATTCATTTTAATAATATACAATAATCGAGAAAAGTTGCTTCAACTTTCGGCGTTTGATCTTGTGTAAATTAGACCTGGTTTTGAAAAATATATATTAAACTATTCTTGTTGCGTAATCTTCTAAAGGTAAAATTTTTTACTATTTAATATAGTAATTCTTAGTTTTTAAATTAAAGTTTTAATGAAAAATAACTGAGAATAAGTAGAAATTTTACTTAATTAAAATTGGTGGACGACTTTTCACTAATGCAGATTCAGAGAAGAAAATTTTTACAAAAATGCGAAAAATATTGAAAATAAATAATATTTTTTTCTGCTTATTTTTTCCCTAAACTTTTAGATTTAGAAGAAAAAAAGTTTTAAAACATCTGCATTTAGAAGCACATTTGTCAAAATTAAAAAAATTCGAACCACGATTGAGATGAGGATTTTTTTTTAATACGATTAAGAAACTATTAACTTTCTTTATTATGAGTAAATAATGCATTATCGGGGTCTTCTTCGTGTGGTAAATGTTGCTTTGAAAGAAATCTCTACGGCTGAATTTATCGATAATACAGTTGCCTGTACTTCCAGCAAGCGATTACTATTTTATCCAATATCGGAAAATTATTGAAAAGAAATTTTAACAAACTACGAATTTCTTTTGCTTTTGAATTTTAACAAGGACGGAATTTGGTAGACAATATCTTTTAATGATTTTTTTCTCATTTTCTTCTTTTTTGATGAAGACGTCGATAAAAGATCTATCATGTCCGAGGGAACAGATGGTAAATGCAAGTCTATTTCTTCACTCGACATTGTTGAACTTTTTGGAGTAATTGTTTTCTTCACTGTTTTCTTACCGAATATTGACATAATATTATTCTTTTTACTTGTCTCTGCTTGAACGAGATCAGGACTTTTATCATCATTGATAATACTATTATTTTCCCTATCTCTGAACGCCGCATTATCTTCATTATCTTCAATACTATTATCTTGATTGCAATCATCTCTCAGGGACGTTAAACCTTGATTTTTCAATTCGCAATTTTCCACCACTTTTTTCAATTCTTCTAAGTCCTTATTAAATTGTTTTATGCGTCTGTGAACAAAAAATATGTCTTGTTAAAATCATTTTTAAGTTTTAAAATAATTTATCTTTATTATATTACAGAGCCGTAACTTTGGTTTTTCGCGCCCGGTGCGAGATAAATATTGTGGCGCCCCCCCCCCTAATATTCCTTAAAAAATAGAAGTTCAAAAATATGTTTAATCAGGGGCAGAGATTTGTAAATTTTTGCCATCTGCACACTTAATATTGACCGGTGGAGGTAGGGGGAAAAAAAAGAAAAACAATATTAAATTACAGAGTTTCTTAATTATACGAATTATTGTAACGCAAAAGTTAACAATTAATTTTATTTCGAGTAAATTTTCGGAATTAATAAACAAATAATCAAAATAATATAAAATTTGTGAAAATCATAAGGAATTAAAAAAAAAACAAAATAAAAATTGACGAACTTGATTGAAATTTGAAAAAAATAATTAAAAAATGAATAAATATTGAAAAGTGTAAACAATAACTTAAATTTGACATAATAAAGGAAATTTTAGGATATAAATTGAAAAAAAATTAATATATCTACTTAAAAGGTGGCCAAAATAAATGCAAAGAGATAAAACAAAATTAAAATTAATAAAACTAATTGAAAAATCAGATAAATAATTGAAAATTTAGGAATTCAATTGAAGAATGAAATTTTAGAATAACTAAAATTTAAAGAAATTGATTGCAAATGATAACAATAATAATTGAAAATTGAAGAAAATTATTAAAATTTGGAGAACAATATTTTAAAATCAAGGAAATAATTAGAAGAACAATGTAAGTAATAAAAACTCCGAGAAAATATTTGCAAAGTAATAAAAATAATGAAAAATTGAAGACAATAATTTTAGTTTGTTAAAAATAATTGAAAAAATTACAACATATAGTTGTAATAAAATAAAATTATTGATGAATAATAAAAATAAATGTGAATTGAAAAAATAGTTAGCTGAGATTAGAGATAAATAATAAAAAAAAGTTAGAGAATTTATCAAAAAATAATTGAAAATAGCAAAAACTAATTTAAAAATGATAAAAATTATTGAAAATTGAAGAATTTAATAAAAATTGAAATGCTTGAAAAATTCAAGACATAACTCATAAATTTGTTTTAAATAATTGATAAATGACAAAAGAAATTAAAAGTTAGTTAATAAATAATAAAACAAATTTAATATTGAAGGAAATAATTTAAACTGAAAAAGTTTTATTTGAAAAAGTTAAAGAAAATAATTGAAACTTGCCGAAATTTGGAATTTAAAAATTAGGGGAAAAATTGAAAAATAATGAGAATTATGAAGAAAAATTTTGAAAAAAGATAAAAAGAGTTGAAATTTGTAGATATTAATTGCAATCATAATTTTTTTTTGTTTAAAATACAAAATATTTGTAAAGTAAAAGTATTACAAGACGATTTCAAGAATTTTAAATTCAGGAAAATAATTACAACATTACAGAAATAATCGAAAATTTATTTAAAAAAATTAAAATTTCAGATATATTATTGAAATTCTCGAAATTATTTAACAAAGATTCAAAATAATATAAAAATTGTAAAAATAATGCAAATGAAAAAAAAATAATTAAAAATTGACGAAGTTTTTGAAATTAAAGAAAAAAAATTGAAGAATGATTAAGACATTACAAAGTGGATGTAATAACTTAAATTTGAGATACTAAGTGAAAATTTAGGAAATTTATTGAAAAATAATTGATATATCTAATCAAGGTGGAGGAAACAATTGCAAAAATATAAAAGACAAGAAAAATTGACAAAAATAATTGAAAAATGAGATAAATAATTGAAAATTTAGGAATTTAATTGAGGAATGAAATTTGAGAATAACTAAAATTTGAAGAAGTTGATTGAAAATTGATAACAATAATAATTCAAAATTGAAGAAAATTATTAAAGTTTGAGAAAAATATTTTAAAATCTAAAAAATTAGTTAAAGAATAATAAAAGTAATAAAAAATCCGAGAAAATATTTGCAAAGTTATAAAAATAATGAAAAAATGAAGACAATAATTTTAGTTTTTTAAAAAAAATTGAAAAAATTACAACATATGGTTATAAATAAAAAAATAAAATAATTGCAAAATAATAAAAATAATTGTAAATTGAAAAAGTAACTTGAATTTTAGACAAATAATCAAAAAAAAATTGAAAATAAATCAAAAAATAATTTAAAAAGACACAAATTAATTAAAAAATAAATTTAATAAAAAAATAAATCATAGAAATAATTGTTAATTGAAGAAAATAATAAAAAAGTTTAAAAAATAATTGAAAGAATTACAGAATATATCTGAGATAATAAGACTACAATTGCAATTATAGATATATTATATTTCTTCGAACTACAATAAATTTGAAATTTCATTGATTAAAAATTTAATTAATCTTCGCTTCGAAAATAATAAATTTAAAATTATTGAAAAATTTCTTCAATTTTTAACAATCCTTTTCAATCATGATTTCAATTATTTGATACAATTTTCAGCTATTTTTATCATTATTTAAAATTTTTCATTCAATTCTAATTATTTTAATTTTTAAGTAAAGATGTAAGAGTTCTTATTATTATTTAAATATTATTATTAAATAAATTAAATATTATTATTTATTATTATTTATTTTATTCATTATTTAAAATTTTTTATTCAATTCTAATTATTTTAATTTTTAAGTAAAGATGTAAGAGTTCTTAGTTCTTAGTTTCTTGCACTATTTTAATTTTTTTTAATTTTTCCCCTAATTTATAAATTCAATTTTCGCAAGTTTCAAATATTTTCTTTTATTTGTTCAAATAAATTGATGGATGAAATTTTTACTTAAAAACTAAATTTTATTAAATAAACGAATTATTTCCTTCCTATTATTTTGATTTTTAAATTTTTTTTATTAAAAAGAAAATATATTTATATATTTTCTTATATATGTTTCTAAAAAAAAATGTTGCGTCCCTCCAAGTTTGCGCCCCCCGAGGACTGCGCTTGGTGCCACGGCACCGACGGCACCACCCTAGTTACGGCACTGTTATATTATTAATTATATTTTTGTTTTATAATTTTATTAACTTGGTAGGAATTTAAAATTGCAATTTACCTATCTTCTAATAATGACGTTTCAGTATTTTGTACAGAACAAATCAATTGTCCCCAAAAATCGAAATATGCTCTACGATTATAAAATAATTTATTTGTGTAGCTTAACTGGTGCGGAATATCACATTCTTTATAAATACAAGGAATCAACTTTCTTTGCTGTTTATCTAAAATTCAGAGAGAGAGTATAGTTTGCAAGATTTACAAAATTTACGTATCATAAACATGTTAAAAATGCAAAATCATTACATACCGATCCCTACAGCCTGTGCGAAGGCTAGAAAGAAATTGTTTGCTGAACTTTTTAAAAAATGTGGCGAAATTATCACAATTAGTCGATTACATCGTTCTGAGATCAGTTCCATAATTGCCTTGTGTTCAAGTGTTATTCCAAATAAAAGATCTCTGTCTTTTATGCAAATCTAAAAAAAATCAACAAATTAAAGTTTCACCTAGGTTTTTACATGGCAAAAAAAAAGTAAACCTTCAAGTGGTCCTTCAATTTTATCAATTGTTTCATTATTATAAATAATTATTTTATTTTATTTGTTAAAACACAATATTATTCTTCATTTTTTCATCTTTAGTTTAAAAAAAATAAATTCTTAAAGACTTGATTAGATCCTTGGATATCGACATTTATAAAAGATTAAATTCCTCTAATTCATAGAGAAACAGTGTTGAAGTTTGCATTACATTCATTTGTTTTTTATTTAAATATTTCTTAGCCTCTTTGTTCATGAAAATTTGAGGTACGATCTTAAAAAAAGAATGATAGGTATCTCAGCACCAAATAAAGATTCCAAGATTTTTTTTTTTTTTAATTAAAGACTTTTACTTTTTTTTTCACCGAATTAAGACATTTAATTTGCGGTCTATAATAATTAACATAAAATATACAATATTCCCTAATACTTGGCGTTGGATTTATTAAAATTGGTTTAAAGTTTTATTTTAAGTTTTAAAAAATACTTTGGGGGCAAATTATCTATGGTATAGATCTATAATTTTGTTGAATAGCGCTAAAATTGAAGGACCACTTACAGGTTTCCTTTTTTTTAAATCTAAAGACCCACCTTATAAATAAATGAAATAACTTTTTTAATTAAACTATTAAGTTCTTAGAAATTCAACTAATCAATTTATATTAAACTTAACTAATCGGTTTATTTTACTATTAAAAATTGAAAGATGACTTTTTGACGAAAGCTTTATTTTGTAAATAATACCTTTAAATTCTTTTCTTCAAGTCTTTCTAGCATCTCCTTTGCAAAATCAAAATCCTCATCTGCATATAAAAGAAAGGCATCGTAGTTCTGACTTTTTAGACCTTCTTTAAATCTATGCTGATCATCTGAAATCATGTCAAATAATTTGAATATCAATAATAGTTTTTTATAGTTAAAAATTATTAATAAAATATAAACATAAAAAAAATATTGATAATCAATCAACAACTTGAACATAGATTACTATATTTAATTTACCGCGACAATTGAATTTTTTCATAATTATTATTAACTTAATATTTATTAAACTATCCAGTGAATATAAAGTTGTTTTTTTTTCAAATAAAACTAATACGAATTCTATAATAAAATTGAAAATATGAATTATTAATTATTAATAATTATTAATTAAATAATAATAATCTCTGTAAACTCCTGAAGTTAGTTAGTATTTATATTTATTCATCTTTTTCTGTCCACGTTTTAAAGTCTGAAGTGAAGTTAGTTAGTATTAATATTTATTCATATTTTTCTGTCCACGTCTTAAAAACTGAAGAGAAGTTAGTCTTAGTCCCTATTATTGAGTAAGGATTCCTGAAGTGTGTCCATCATTTTCAAAAGGTATTCTGATTTTATTTAAATTTTAGATTTTGATAGTAAATATTAAGATAAACAAAACCCTATAATATTATTAAAAAAATGTTGATATTTTAATAGTTATTAACAATCAAAGTTTTTTGTAAACAATCCTATTACTTCCGTTCTAATTAACAGAATGTTATAAAAATTGGAACTATTACTTAAAAATAGGCGCTTCTCGAAATACTAAAAGTTTTTTTTAAAAACACATGCAATTTGTTTAAATAATCAACACTTGTTATAAACAAATTAAAAATTAAGCCTGTTCTTAATGAGATATTGACTTCGTTCTTTTTTAATATTATTCTGTATACTATTGTTCACATTTCCCAAAAATAAAATTTTGGGGCCCACATTATAGGAATAAAATACTTTTAATTTTGTTGAAAGAAACACCGTTTAATTACTAATGTGAAGTTTTCAACAACAATATACTGTCCATATCTTTTGTTTTTTTCTTTAAATATGCTGAATCGTCAGAATCTTTTAAATTGAGAAAAGCAAAATACAAAAGTTATAATAATTTCTAAAATAAATATTATGAACAGATACAGTATACACATACGATAATTAAAAAGTTAGGTTATTTATGAATGTTTTATAAATGTTAAAAATCTTATTTTTAAAAATTTTTATTTCATGTTTCTTTAAAAATGAATTTGATAGATTAAAATACATTCGCTAAATATTTTACTATAACTATATTTTATATTTTACTATACTATATATTACTATATATATACTCTGTTTTTGTTTGCAATAATAAAACGTTAAATCATATTTAAATAATATTATTTGATAATAATATTTTTACAATTTTAGAACACAACAAAATGAGATTATATTTTAGTTGTGTTCAACAACTGTAGAAAAGTTATTATTAAAAATTATTATTTAAATATAATTTAACATTTTATTATTGCAAACGAAAACATAGTATATGTATTACATAATATAGTAAAATATTTACAAAACATATTTTAATCTATCAAATTTATTTTTAAAGAAACATGAAATTAAAAATATTTAAAATAAGATTTCAAACATTTATAAAACATTTACAAATAACCTAACTTTTTAACTATCATATGTGTATACTGTATCTGTTCATAATATTTATTTTAGAAAAATTTAAAAGTTTCTGTCGATTCAGCTTATTTAAAGAAAAAAAAACAAAAGATATGGATAGTATATTGTTGTTGAAAACTTCACATTAGTAATTAAACGGTAATTCTTTCAACAAAATTAAAAGTATTTTATTCCTATAATGTGGGCCCCAAAATTTTATTTTTGGGAAATGTGAACAATTGTATACAGAATAATATTAAAAAAGAACGAAGTCAATATCTCATTAAGAACAGGCTTAATTTTTAATTTGTTTATAACAAGTGTTGATTATTTAAACAAATTGCATGTGTTTTTTAAAAAAACTTTTAGTATTTCGACAAGCGCCTATTTTTAAGTAATAGTTCCAATTTTTATAACATTCTGTTAATTAGAACGAAAGCAATAGGATTGTTTATAAAAAACTTTGATTGTTAATAACTATTAAAATATCAACATTTTTTTAATAATATTATAGGGTTTTGTTTATCTTAATATTCACTATCAAAATATAAAATTTGAATACCTTTTGAAAATGATGGACACACTTCAGGAATCCTTACTCTATTTTATTGATTTTGACTCTCTTTATCAGGAAATATTTTGAAATTTGAATTGAAAGAACAAGGTAATAAATAACTAATTTCTAAAAATAAGTTTCATTAATTTGAATTATAGAGACCGATTTTCATTAATTCAGATCAAGAAGAGCGATTTTGAAATTGAGAAAAAGGTATCATATTAATGCATTTTGGGTGAATAATGATGGACAAATATATCAAGAATTAAATAATAATAATCTCCGTAAACTCCTGAAGTTAGTTAGTATTTATATTTGTTCATCTTTTTCTGTCCACGTTTTAAAAACTGAAGCGAAGTTAGTCTTTGTCCCTGTTATTTTATTGATTTTGACTCTCTTTACCAGGAAATATTTTGAAATTTGAATTGAAAGAATAAGATAACCTTTTTCGTTAGTGTCGTGTTGTGCTGGTTTTTAATTGTCATTTGTATAATAAAAAACTTTCGAAAAATGCTTTAAAAATTTATTATGGTTTTTGAAGAAGTTTAAAATATACATATACACATGCAATTAATTTCCTAAATTTTCAGTTATTATCTCAAATTTAGATTATTGTCATAAATTTTCCATTATATAACAATTTTTTAATTATTCTCTTTAATTAACATTTTTTAAGTAATTTCGTAATTATTATTTTTTTCTAAACATATACCTATTCTATGATTTTTTCAGTTATTTCTCTTAAACATTATTGAATGATTTCAATTTTTCATATTTAAATCATTTTCATCATAATTCAATTGTCTTTCTCAATCTTCAATTATTTTCAGCATATTTCAATTTTTTTTTTAATTTCTAATTAATTTTATAATTTTTCAATTATCTTTCTCGATTGTTAATTATTATTCTCATTTTCTAAAATTATTTTCTAAGATTTTTAAGTATTTTTCTGAAAATTCAATTATTTTCTTCAATTTCTAATTATTTTCATTTGTTATCAGAATTTCAAATTTTTTTTTTTAATTACCGTAAATTTCAATTATTTTTAGCTTTCTTCTAGACTTTTCCCCAACTTTTAGTTTTTCTCATTTTATAAAATAAATTTCTAACATTTTTTAAGTACCGTAAAATGGGGTAAAGTCGGCCAGTTTTTCACAATTTTCTTAAAAAAATACGTTAAATAAAGAGAAGAAAATATTGATACTTCATATATATAATCTCTGACTCCTGTTTTTGAAGTTCATCATACAGGAAAAGTGAAATCCTTTTTAAAGAATTCACTATAATCCTTTTTTCCATGGCCGACTTTTCCCCTAAATGTGGGGTAAAGTCGGCCACCCCTATAAACAGGTAGAATAATGTTAGTTTAACAAAAAATAAAATCATCTATAATCATAAAAAATAAAGTTAATTAAAAATACAATATGAAATATATATTTATTTAAACTTTATATTATGATTTGACAAAATTTCTTTGTCAGATTTTTAACATAACCTGAACAAAAAAAAGTAACGAATCTGAATTATTCAAAGTTTTTAATTAGAGAAATAATATCTTTCATGCACCTTTCTCATTTTTAAGTTTTAGTTTAGAAACAACATTTTTTATTCTTACATTTTCGACATTGGGAACAAGTGGAAAAATATGATTTACAATATTTTTGTAAATTCGAACCATGGCCGACTTTTCCCTACAAAAGTAAAATTTTTAGAAAAACTGATTTTTCACAAAATTTAATAAACCCATGAAGGTTATTTTTATTTGTAAATTATGTCAGAGACACAATCAACGCAATATACAGTTTGATTTGGCATAAAAAATTTTCAATCATTATTTACAACTACCTTTTTCACACTACTTATTTTTTAGATACAGTAGGCATGCACACAAAAATATTATTTTTATTAGAACCAACCCATGAATTTGCGTCAAGTATTTTTTAAATTCAAGTTTGACATTTCTATTAACAAAAACAAAACAATATATTTAATTTTTCTTTCTAAAAAAAGGATAATTAAATACTTTAAAAATAGGTTATCGACTGGCCGACTTTTCATGACTGGCCGACTTTACCCCATTTTACGGTATTTTTCTCAAATTTCTATTATTTTCTTAAATTTTTAATTATTTTTCTTTGTTTTCACAGTTTTCAAAAAATTTTATTCATTATCGTAAATTTTAATTATTGTTAGCATTCTTCCAGTTTTTCTCCAATTATTAGTTATTTTCATTTTCTAAGATTTTTAAGAATTTTTCTAAAATTTCAATTGCAGGGATTACAGTGGTTTCTTCGTTCAATTTTAGGTGAAAAAGGGGATTTTGGTTTTCAAAAAAGGAGATTTTATTTAAAAAAAAGGGGATTTTGGAAATTAAGAAAAAAAATTCTCTTTTATTGTATTTTTCTATTTTATGATTCAAAACAATTAATTTTTGTTTGAAATAAGTAAATATATTTCATAAACAATTTTTTTTTCATCCAATAAAATAAATTTGATGTATTTCAGCAAGAATACATGGTACTCAAAACATGTTTTAATTTTTGCGAAAATATGACAGCAAAATTTTTATTACAAAAATATAATTAAATACATTAGTATAATAATTTTCATAACATTTATTTCTTTTTTAGCAGAATGTGATAGAATTAGTTCAAATTATTTTTGTTAACCTTTTTTATTATTTTATTTTATGATGCAAAACTAGTAATATTTGTTTAAAACGAGTAAAAAATATTAAATAAAAAGGTTTTTTATCCAATAAATGTATTTGCTGTAATTAATTAAGAATACATAATAATAAAAATATTGTTTAACTTTTTAAAGTAATTTTATTTTAATTATGTTTATGCAACTAAAAATGACTCACTAGATTGATAATTATTATTACAACTTATAAACATTTTTTTATTTTTTAAATTTTTCTATTAAAATTGTTTATTTATTTGTTATAGGAAAATTATAATTATTTGATTTTTTTAAAGTTAAAAGAGAATTAAGTTATTTAATTCATATTGTTTTTAAATATTAAATAATATTATTAGTATCATGTATTTTATTTTAATTGCAGAAAATTTCTTTTATTAAATAAAATTATCACTATGTATGCAATATAGTTTACTTGTTTCAAACAAACATTAATAATTTTAAATTATAAAATAAAATAAGACACCGATAAAATTAGTTAGTTACTATAAGGATAGCAAATTCTCATCTACGGTAGCTAAAAATTAGCTAAGTTATTTTTAAACATTTAAATTCAATTACTAATTTCTCATCATTGTACAGACACCCTAAAAAAGGATAAATTTTTGCATTTTCGAAAGTGAAAAAATAGAAACTTTTTGAAAAAGAGAAGGCCAAAGAGGAGTAAAATTTTGATTTTAGGTGTTTTAGGTGATAAAATCTTGATTTTAGATGTTTTAGGTGATAAATATATATTTTTTTTTTATATAATTCTACATATTCATATATTATATATTTATATATAATTTTATAAAATTTTATATAATAATTATATAATATATAATAAAATAAAAAAATAAATAAAAAATTATTTTTTCTTTTTTTCAACAAAATTCTGTAATTTTTTCAATTATCACACTTAAATGTCATTTATTTTTTTACAACTTATCATTGTTTGTATCATATTCTAATTATTTTCGTCAAGTTATAAGATTTAAAAACATTTTTCAATTATTATCCAAAATTTATTTCCTTCAATTTTCAATTATTTTCATTTGTTTCATAATTTCAAAAATTTTCAACTATTTATCTGACTTTTCAATTATTTCATTATTTATATTATTTTTTATATTATTTTCTTCAATTTTCAATTACTTTCGTTCTTTTTCTCGTTCTTTTTCATAATTATTGCCAAAAAGTTTTTACTTATTTCTCTTTAATTAAAACTTGTTCTGTTCAATTTTAAATTATGCTTATCTTTTTTCATTTATTTTTTTTAATTTTTAATTATTTTCTTTTATTTCAATGAACTTCTGGAAATTTTAAGTATTTTTCTCAAATTTTTTTTAACTTTCCTTGATTTAAAATATTTTATGTAATTTGTTTAATTATTTTCTCAAATTTTAATCATTTTTTTTTAATTTTAATTTATTTATCTAAATTTTTAACAATGTTTTTTTCAATTTTCAATTATTTTCTCTAATTTTTCATTATTCAATTTTGTTTTATTTATTTATTTATTTATTTCATCATTTTACAGGCTTAATAAAACCTTTTACAATATTAAAAAAAAAAAAAAAAAAAAAAGAGAAAGAATTAACAATTTGGCAATATATACTAATACAAAAGATATAAAATCAGCGTAACAATAGACAAAGAAAAATAGCGGCAACCGAAAAACTGTTTCTAAAACTGTAGCATTATTAACCCTACCCTGTATAATTTTGTATAAGAAGAGTAAATCATTATACACGAATCTTGACTCTATTTTAGGAATGTTAAGCGCAGTTCTGATCTCTGAATAATCATGACTAAATCGATCATAGTAAATGCCTAATAATCTGGCTGCAAAACGCAGGAACTTGTTTTGAACTCTCTCTAAACGCAAAACTTGATACTCCTGATAAGGTGACCAGATAACCGAGGCAGATTCAAGGACCGGCCTTACCAAAGATAAATACAGAACTCGAATAGTTGTTCGATTACTTGTTTTAATTATTTTTAAGATTCTCAAGTATTTTTCTCAAATATTTCAATTATTTTCTTTATGTTTAAAACATTTTTATGATTGTTTAAATTAGTTTCCCCAATTTATAAGTGTTTTCATTTTTTTTTTCAATTAATTTACAAAATTTTCAAGTATTTTGTTTAATTTCAATTATTTTTTACAATTCTTTTTAATTCTAAACTATTATAAATTTTGTCCTAAATAAATATTTATTTTACTTATATTAATTGTTTTTTAAATATTATATTTAAAATATTTATTTCTTCTTATTAGATAAATATTATTTACCGGTTTGTTGTATTTATCATTGTATTTTATGATTTCTAAAATGTATGAAAAACTAATCGCGCGCTGGCGCGCGTTTTATTTTGCTAGTTATTATAATAATAGTTAATTGCTTACCAATTGTGAGGATTTCAGAATCAGAATTCGCACTAATAGGTTCTGCAGAAGTCTTAGATCTTTCAACTCCTGCAATATACTCTTTGGCATCATTTTCTGAAATTTAAATAATTTCAATTTTGTTAAAACAGATTTCATCTTAAGTCACACTGCTGGAAAATTATCTTTTAAATAAGACCAAAAAAGTAAGTAAAATTAAAATATACATAAAATATTAAAATATATACCTATTTTTAATACAATTATTGTATTATTAATTAATTACTTTCAGGGCTGTTATGGATTTAAATCATTGGCGAATTTGCAGTAAAATCAAGATTAAAACAAAATATTAAAAAAATAAAACCCACAAATTTGAAATAAAAATTTCAATTTGAATATTTTAAATTGTGATCAAAATACCTACGATTTACAAATTTTTTATTTACATATTTTTAAAAATAAATACGCTTATTTTTTTGTAAATTTATTCCTCTAGTTATTTTTAAGAGATTTTTAAATTTATTTTGTGGACTTTTTATTTATCTTGATAAATATCTACATTTTTTTATTTTATTTATATTAATTCTAATTTTTTAGTAGATTATAACCAAATTTTATTATTTTTTGTACTTTTTACATTTTTTTACTGTTTGTTAGTTTGAGGAAATTACGTTTCTCCATTTTCTTCATATTTATTTAATTTTCTTGATGTTTCACTATTTTTTTAGTCCTTCCTTGAGTTTTAATTGATTCTTTAATTTTTTTATCATTTTTCTTTCTTTTCAATTGTTTAGTTTTTATCTAATAATTACGAATTTTTGAAAACATTTGTTTGATGCTTCTATCTACATTATTTAAATTTCTCAATTTTCTACTTTTTTGAAAGATTTTATTCTTTTATTTTGTATTATGTAAATTTAATCTTGTACTAAATATTTTCATTTGAACACCGTTCTTCTATTTCATACAATTTCCTTTCTTTTAATTTTTCAAAATTTTATTCATTCTTTTTTTATTCAATTTGTTAAATAATTCTCTATTTTTTCTAATTTTAAAATGTCGTTCTCTTTAGTAATATATTTGAACGTTTTGCTAATTATCATCTTATTTATTATTTTAAGATAAAAAAAATGTCTGTAAATAGTTTAATTTTTTGAAGAGTTTCTACTTTTTTATGTCACTGTTTCATTCTTGTGCTGTTTTTTTAAATTTCTTTAATAAACTACTTACAAATAAACATTTGGAGATTTTATCTATACTGATTATATTTTTAAAAAATCCGATTTAAATAAAAAAAAAAATATCATGATTTTTATCAGCCCCGATTAATTTTAATGCAATACAAAATTCTAAAAAAAGGGTACACTATACCATAATTAACATGCATGTACCAATTAATTGTTCAATGTCATCAAACACATCCCATCTCTCGATTATTTTTAAGGCATCAAGAAGGTCTTTAAATGTAACTTTTCGAGAGCTGTTTGTTTTTATCAATTCGAAAATATGGTTCGATGGGTTTTGTTCAGATGCAAGTAGAGGCATTGTCTCTCCTGGTATTCCAAGTGCATGAGCCAATCCTCGCCAATCCCTAAAAATATATTATTATCCATTTAGTACAATATTTTATACAATGATATAAAAATTAAACATAAAAAAATTACCTAGGAAGACCATTTTCAGAAGGTAGCACTTTCGGTGCATTTAATAATATCGAAATTACTTGTTTTGTGTCAACAGAGAGAGCAGGAATCGGCACTAATGAATAATCCGTCATATTTCTATCTTGATATTTAAATATCACTGTAAAAAGAAACACATTTCAATTCTCCACATTTTTCTAATTTAGATTTAAGAAACAAATCATTTAACGATACTTTATTTAAAAAAGTAACAATGTTTTTTTTTAAAAAATAGTGCCAATAAGTTTGAACTGACCTTGGTTAACCTATAACTACACTTTAAGACCTCGATGTGATTCTATTATTAATTATAATAAAAGAAAATTATTTCAAAATCATTTTTGTTCAATAATGTCAAGCTAATTGTCACTTTTCACTGAGCAATTTCCATTTTCAAGTTATCAATAATTATTTTTTTCTCTTAGTTGAGTTTTATTTTCATCCTCATAACGTAATGTCAAATAGCAGATATTTCTTACTTTCAAGCGAATTGTTGCGAATAATTAAATACCTCTTACTGTTAGTTTTATTTGTTAGAATAGTTTTTGACAATCACTGACAATCATTGCGCAAACCATTTATCCACTATCCATAACTATTTTGCAGAACAAATATAAAAAACGCTATCTTCTTAATGCTTAAACAAAATCAGTCTTCAACTGGCATTGACAACTAATATTCACTAATATTCTTTTAGAAAACTATTAAATATAAAACGTTAAAGTTGAACGTCAAACGTCAACAAAACTAAAAAAACTTAACCTAAAAGGGGTGTTTTTTCGACGTCTGGAGTTTAACTCCTGGAGTCCTGGACCAATCACAATCACAGGTTGTACGTGGAAAACAAAGATGGAGGAATACAGTGGCACCAAATTAACAACATGAAAAATAGAGAGAAAATAAAAATAACATGAAATTCTTTAAAAAATCAGGTATTTCTTACTTTTGATTTATCAATACTCGAGAAAGTAATTAATTTATTAATATTTTTGTATTTATTTTATTAAAAAAACATTATTAATTGTCTTAAATTATTAGTTTTTAAGAAGTTCCCAGCGCATGGCAACACTGATGCTACTAAGTGAATGAACTCTTGACAAAGATATCTTGATAACCTTACGGAACTATATTCAAATTAATACAAATCTTAAAAATGTATCTTGATAAGTATATTTAAGTACAATGACAATGTCAGAAAACTACATTAAATTCCCTTTATTATCCAATTATAATTTGTCTGAAAACCAAATGGCAGATTTACCATTGTTAAGAACTTTTTTCCATAATTGCCAATTCATATGTTTTTTAATTATTACAATAATTACCATTTAGCATAATTTATCTGAAAAAATCCGAAATTCCATTTTTCATAATTACTGGCTTTTCTAAAGATTTTAATATTTCGTAATTATTAATTATCTTAACGTTTATTCTGTTTAATCCCTGTAATAAGAGGGTTATTGAGCAAGCGTTTTGGCTAGTTGAGCAAGCCCTCTGCTCAATTGTCCTAAGGGGCCATCCATAAACCACGTGGACAGTTTTGGGGGGGCGGGGGGGTCCATCAAAAGTCCACGATTGTCCACGAGGGGGGGAGGGGGAGTTGGAGCAAATGTCCACGTGGACATGCATTTAAGCATGTGGTGGATTTCACGTCAACTGTCCAGCCAAAAAAAAAAAATTTTGTTTAATACTTTCCCAATTTTTGTTATGAGTTGTCTTATAGGTAAGTAATTTATCAGCCAAATATTTTTGGATTATATAAAAAATTGCCCGAGAGGGAGGGGGTTAAAGTTTTGAACTTTTTGTTAAGACGCTCTCATTTGTTTATTTATTGAGATTAAAAAAAATGATACAAAAATTTTTTGGTACATGATTTTTCTAGATTTTTTCATCAGCTTTCGATTGGCGTGGTCTATTTTAAATTTTTTTTTTATTTTGACCAAAATTTTTGAAAATTAAAAATAAATTTCGCTTTTTTTCGTCTTCGGGCTCGTTTTATTTTTTTTTATTTTATTTTTAAAAGAAAGCTGAGATTTTTTCCTACAAAATATGTAATTTTCAAAAAACTCTTTTTTTTTTGTTTTTGAGAAATTTAATGTTGAAGTTAGCGCGCCACGTCAAGGCGAAGTCTCACTCCACCGCCCGCTTGTTGCTGTGCGCTGTATGCATCAGTACGTGGATATTTAATTATTCTAATCCTTAATTGAACTTTTCTCTGCATTTTACAGTGCTGAGACTGACATGAAAACAATTAAGTGTCTGCACTATAGTTCTTTTGTTTATTTTTTTATGTTTAATTTTTTTGGTAATTTTTTGATATTGGTTTCTCATAGAGAAAGTATTGTTTTACCTCCACAGGATCGATTGAGATTTTCTGAAATATCTTGACATATTTTGAACTCAGGATGTCAAAAATGATGTTTTTAAAAAATGTCTTGCTTATGTGTGTATGTAGTTATGTATGTTAAGATTATGTTATAGGCTCTATATTTCGAAAAAAATAATTTAAAACAATGTTTTTTTTTGAGAGATTATAGGTCTTTAGGGGGGACAAGTTAAGTATACCAATCGATGTGGTTTTAAACTCTCCGCAAAATAGATGTATATATATTATATAATTTCTTATAAAATGTAAATAAGATTCCGTAAGTTACGAAACTTAATTTTTTTTTAAACAATGATAACTCTGAATAACATTACATTAGACCGTTCGCAAAGAGCTCATTTGATTAATTTTTAGTGACCTACAAGTAGTCAGAAATATATTAAAAAAGCAACAAAATATAAAAATAAAATTGTTAAAGAACATAATTTTCAATATTTTTTGTTTATAGAATATTAATAACTTTTTATCAATTTGCACTAAAAGGATCGCTAAGAGCTTAATCGATGCATTTTTAAAAAGATAAAAAAAATAAAATAAACTGATTTTACTGTTTTCAAAAATATGTAAATTTTTGAAAATTTTTTTTTTCAAAATGTTTAAATTTCAAAAAAATGTAGTTAGAAGTGATAGATCAGACTCAAAAGTAGGGCATAATTTGTCCCCCCTAAAGACCTATAATCTCTCAAAAAAAAACATTGTTTTAAATTATTGTTTTCGAAATATAGAGCCTAACATAATTTTTTTTATCGAAAAAAATACCCCTATGATTTTTTGTTAAAATTATATAGTAATGAGAGGTAGCTCAAAGCTGATGAAGTTCCCCACGTATTTTTGATAAAATAAAGCTATAAACTTTTAATATAGCTTTAACTTTATAAGGTTTACAACCTTTTATGTTTGAAATAACTAAAAATAAACAGTAACATTAAAATTTATTTAAAAAAATGTTTAAACAATTTATTTTTGTTATTTATCAGCTTATGATAAAATTAGAAGAGAGACCTTGATTTTTTTTTATTAAGTTTTCAACTTTTTATATTTTACATAACTCAAAATATATAGCAACTTCAAAATTTATTTACAACAATTGTTAAAGCAAATTATTAAAGCATTGTTAATTGCCATCTTTTGATAAAATAAAGATAGTAACTTGCAATTTTTTCTTATGTACTATGAATTTGTAAGATAAAGTTATAATTTTAGTCATTGTTTAAGTTATTAAATAATTTTAACTTGATAATATTTTCAGACTGAAGCTAATAGAGCGGTTTAGTTTTTTTCTAAATTTATCAACTTTAGATATAATAAAGCATTAGAATTGTAGTTTTACTAGAAAATAAATTTTAAAAGAAGATTATCTTTAATTTGTACTTCTAGATCTCACAATAACAGTGTCCTTTCATTAATTTTAATGCAAAATTTAAAAACATTATTAATAAACTTTAATAGATAACTTACTGGACATTTTAAATGTCTAGAGCTATTATTTTATCCTTCATATTCATAATAAATAATTTATTCTGTTTCTGTAATAGTTGCAATACCGTCCCAAGCATAAAAGTTGTAATATTGAGAAAAAATGGCAAGTCTCTAGCTTCATTGTATCATAAGACGATAAATAACAACAATAAATTGTTTAAACAATTGTTAAAAATAAAATCTGGTATTACTGTTTACTTTCAGATACTTGAAACATAAAAAGTTGCAATGTTGAAAAAAATTGCAAGTCGTTATATTTATTTTATCAAAAGTTCATAAATAACAACAATAATTTCTTTAAACAATTGTTAAGAATAAATTTTGAAAGTATTGTTAATTGTTAGTTACTTCAAACGAAAAAAACTGCAAATTTCAGAAAAAATTGTAAGTCTCTATAGCTTTATTTTATCGAAAGTTGATAAATAACAACAATAATTTGTTTAAACAATTGTTATAAATAAAAATGTTAATTATTCATTACTTTTAATTACATATCACACATAAAAGTTGCAAAAATTAAAAAAATTGCAAGTCTTAAGCTTTATTTTATCAAAAGTTAGTAAATAACAACAATAAGTTTAAACAAATTAACAATTACGTGAATTAAACAGTAAAAGCTTATAAGTTATTTTTGTAAAATAGTGCAAAAAAAATCCCAATAAAATCGTAAAAGTTATTTTTTAACGTTTTTTCCATAATTTTGCAATTTTAGGGAAGGTTCTACGACCCTGTACAAAATATTAAACAACAAAAAATTTTTAATAAATTTTTGGATGTTATTTTTTGAACGTTTCTAAGAAGATGCAGAGTTGTCCGATTAAAAAATATTGATTTTCGTGAATTCTATACTAAATCTACGAATAAGTATTTTTTTCCTGATGCAAAATTCATGTATAAAACTTCATCGGCTTTATCGGCTTTTAGCTAAGTCTAAAATTTAGAGTCTAAATATTATTTAACTTAAAAAAAATGGAGGTATTTTTTTCGATAAATAAGAATAATCCTAGTGGATGAGAGTATGAAAAATTAAAAAATTTGTTTACAATGCGTTTTTGGACCACCTTAATGGCCAAAGTTATTTTTTAAGATCTATAAAGATTGTTTAAAAATGTATTTGCTAGTAGTGAAAATTGTCTTTAAAAAGAGAATAGTGATTTTCTTATTGTTACAAACCACTTCTTAGGTTTACGATTTCTTATAGTATATTTATGCGTATATTTTAATTTTCCTTTTAAGAATAATGTAAATTGTGTTTATTTATTATTTTTTCATCAACTTCTTTATTCCAGCAATTTTTTTTGAAAAATATTCAGAATTAGGCTTTATAATTGTATTAACTTATTGGTTTATAATATACAAAGAATTTTTTTGCAATGTCCACGTGGACAATTTTGTAAGGGGGGGGGGGTGGTAAAATGTCCACGATTGTCCACGAGGGGGGGCGGGGGGGTCAAAAATCAGCAAAAAAATGTCCACGTGGTTTATGGATGGCCCCTAACGAAATATGGACAATTGGGCTGATTGCTCATTCACCCAATGCATTGAGTCCAATAATCCACAAGGTATTTCGAGCTTAAAACTGGAGAAAAAGCGACTTAATATTGAAAAAAGACTAAGAAACGTTAAATTAAGCATAAATACACAAAATTAGATAATAAAAATACGTATATTAAGAATAAATAACATTTTCGAAAAAACGTGATTTATTGATACACAGGGAGCAGAACACCTGACTAGCAAAATAGACGTAGCCAATCACAATTTAGTCTCTCGCGGTAGAAAGATTTTGATTGGCTACGTCTATTCTGCTAGTCAGGTGTTCTGCTCTCTGAGTGTCAATAAATCACGTCTTTTCGAAAATGTTATTTATTCTCAATATACGTATTTTTATTATCTAATTTTGTGTATTTATGCTTAATTTAACGTTTCTTAGTGTTTTATCAATATTAAGTCGCTTTTTCTCCAGTTTTAAGCTCGAAATACCTTGTGGATTATTGGACTCAATGCATTGGGTGAATGAGCAACCAGCCCAATTGTCCATATTTCGTTAGGACAATTGAGCAGAGGGCTTGCTCAACTAGCCAAAACGCTTGCTCAATAACCCTCTTATTATAGGGATTTCTATTTAGTTTAAAAACTATTAGAATTAATTTTTATTTAACTGAATTATTTTATTTTAATATTTACAAGTATATTTTTCAGCAATAGCACTAAAAAGGGAAATCTTGTAAGAAAAGTGGAATTTAGAAGTTATATAGTATTTAAATATATTAGAACAAAAAATAATTAGTTGAAATTAGAAAATTCTGTGAAAATTTGAGTTACTAAAAAATAATTAGTCTAAATTCAACTCTGTGAAATGGTATTTCGATATATTTTAAACATAATCACGTAGTAATTCCAAACAAAAAAACAATATTAAAGTTAATATTTATTCTGATAAAATTTGTTGGCATCTCAGGACTAGTGGCGCCCAATCGGCTGGAGCAGGGGGGGGGGCGGCCGCCCCCCCTGGTCGAGGGGTGGGTGGTGTCAGGAGGATGGTAAAAAATATAAATAAAAAATTTAATTTTACGTAATAAAATAATCAGAAAAGTACGGAATTCAAACACCCCATGACCTTACGTACATATGAACTATGGTTAATTTGATTTTAATATAATTGTAAACCTAATATTTAATCCCGTAGCTCTTTTTTAGTTAGAATGCCTTTGAAATATTGGTTTTCAAATTAAAGTATAACCAGAAATTATTAAATAATTATATTTTTAATCATTAATAATATGTTCCTATAAAAATTCAAGAGTACCCTATTAGAAATAACAAAATGAACGCACCGCCCAAGGGCCAGAATCTCTTCACTGTTGTTGGTTATTTAAAACTATATAAATATTAAACTAAAAAAATGTCAAATTAAAAAATTAAGGAAATTGTAGGAATAATTGTGGGAAATAATTGTAAATTGAATAATTGGATTGAAAATCGAAGAAAATAATTTAAAATTCAAGAAAATCACTAAAAATTGAAAAATGTAATTGAAATTTAAAGATTATAATTAAAAATTTAAAAAAGTTATTGAAAAAAGGGAGAGTTATTGAATATAAGAACAATATTAATAATTATTTAATATTAAAGAAACTTATTGATACCCGAAAAAATGATTCAAAAATGGCGAGAATTTTTGAATATTAAAGAAAATACATATAATTGGAATTTAAAGAAAATAAATAAGGATTGAAGAAAATATTTGTAGAATTAAACAATTGAATTACAACTTAAAAACTATTTTCTATAATTGAATAAAATAACTGGAAAAAGCCGAGAATTGTTTAAAATTGAAAAATTAAATAAAAATCGAAAAAGTAATTAAAAATTTAAGAAAATAATTAAAAATAGAGTAAAATATCGGATTTTTGAAAAAAATAATTGTAAAAAACATAGAATTATTGAATATAGAAGAAATAATTGACAAATGATAATGTTTAGTGAATATTGTAAAAATTTCAAAAAGGCCAGAATAATGGACACAATTTAAAAGTAATTGAAAAATTAATGAATAATTATACAATTTTAATAGAAAAATAATTAAAAATAACCGAAAATTATTGCTTACTGAAGAAAATAATTAAAAATTGATGCATGTAATTAAGCAATTTAATTCAAATTTAAATGAAATTTAATAAAGCCAAGAATTATTCAATATTGAAGCAAATATTTTGAAATTGAAGGAAATCACTGAAAATTGAAGAATGAAATTGAAAGTTAAAGAATATAATTTCAAGTTCAAAAAATTTATTGAAAAAAAGCGAGAATTATTGAATATTGAAGAAACTAATTGAAAACTGAAAAATCGAATTGAAATTTGAAGCATATAATTAAAAATTGAAAAAAGCAATTGAAAGAAGCCGATAATTATTGATTATTGAAAATTTAATTAAAAATTAAAGAAAAGAATTAAAATTTGGAAAAAAAACTGAAAATTGAAGAAAATAATTTAAAATTTCATTAAAATAATCGTAAATTAAATTTTCAATGAAATTTGAAGGAAATAATTGATAATTCAAAGAAAAATTAGAAATATAATTAAATATTGAAATAAGTAATTGAAAAATTGAATTGTGAATTCTTGAATATAAAATAAAATAATTGAAAACTGAAGAATGGATTTGAAAATTGAAGAAAATAGTCGTAGAATTAAACAATTAAATTTAAATATTTGAACAATAATTATGATTGAAAAAAGACAGGAATTACTAAATATTGAAGAATTAACTGAAAATTAAAAAGAATAATTATAAAATAACGACAATAATTTGCTATTAAAGAAAGTAATTCAGATAAGTGGAAAATATTTGACAATATTGAAAAAAATTCGATAATTGTTGAGAATATTTGACAATTGAAAAAAAATCGAAAATTGTTGAGTATATTTGACAATTGAAAACAAATTCTAAAACTGTTGAGAATATTAGACAACGGAGCAAGGTAATTTAGAAAATTTAAGAATAATTGTAAATTGAAAACTGTTTTAAATTTAATAAAAAATTATAGATTTATTGAATAATGAAATTAAAATTACAACTGTTAGTTATAAATTTAAATTTTGATCAATTCAAAGGCATTTTTAAAAAAGTAATTGACTCATTATTACTCTCTAAATTTTGAATCAGTGAGAATTTAGCCTATACAAATCCGTGGAATTTCACTAACCCCCCCCCTGCTAGAAATCCAATGGACGCCACTGCTCAGGACAAATATAATTATCTGATGCAATTGAAGCAAAGGTGATACTTCTGAAATTGACACTTTTTTATTTACATTTTAAACTGAAATGTTTTTTGAATTTTTCAAAATTCCTTTTGTAGGATTATTTAAAATAATATTCAAAATTTTAAAATACTGGTTCGCAAAATTAATTTCTAAGAAATGAGAGTTTAAATTATATTGATTTCAAAACATTGAAAATAAACATTAGAAAGAAAATAATTCTTAAAGTCTTCAAGAAAAGAGCTTCGGAGATGAAAAAATTATAATTTTCTTATTTTTATAAGAATGTGTATTTACACAAAAGAAATAGTTTTCACAGGTATTTATAAAAATATTTTACTACAATTTTATAGTATGATGTTAAAATTCAACAAGTTTTAGTTATCTAAGAAAAAATAAGGCTTTTGGGAGATGAAATAATTTTAGTGCTTTTTATAATTTGGTTTATCCAAATTGCTTAATTTTTCTTTTATAATACTAATTGTAAGTAAACGCGAAATTTTAATTATGAATATTGACAATAATTATTCCTGAATAGTTTCTTCAAAATTAATGGGGAAATTCAAAAAATTACTTTCAGTAGAATCACTCTTAAATAAATCAATTATTATAATTCATTTATTTATTGAAGCACACATATAAGATGATACTTATAATGTTAGAAAATCAATACGTGTATATAATTAGAAAATTTCATTGTATGACATGTGTTAACATTCACGACATTTAAAACTATGTATATATAGTTTCTGAAGATATTCAACTTTCACATTGCGTGTTTCCGAGAAAATTTTCAAGATTCATCGAATCTACATGTCGACAGAATAATTGCAATAAAATTAAACTTTCGATTACACTATATATTCAATGTTATTTCATTAACTTGCAGAATTATTAGTCATAAAAATTTACATATATAAACATATTTGTTTAAGAAACATGTTCTAATAAAATATATATAAATAAGAGTAATGATAATTGCAATGATAATACAATTTATACATTTTATTTATATTTTTATTAAAAAAACGATACTGTAAAAATAAAACATTTTCTACAAAAATCGGAGACTTCAATCGCCATTTTGGATCTGCCATCTTAAATTTATGTTAACTATATGTTTCATCAATTTTGAACCTTGGATTAAAAAAGGTTATTAAAAAATATTAAAAAAATTTATGATTTTTCAAAATGGAAAGCACAGTTAATATTATAATAAAAATATTTTAAAATATAACCTTAGACTCTTATAGAGTGAATTTTCGCTCCAATTCGAGCAGAATTTCACTTCAAGCAAAAAATGAGAACTCACTTTAATTTTGGAGTGAATTTCCACTCGAACTGGAGTGGAATTTGACTCTATAAGAATGAGATTTCACTCTTTTAGAATGGGCTTCTCACTCTGATTGGAGTGGCTCAATTTCCACTCTTTGCAAAAATTTAAAATTTAAGAGAGAAATTAAAAAATAATTAAAATCATTAGAAATTGAAGACAATTTTTGAAAATTGATAAAAATGTAGATGAAAATTGTAGTAAATAATTGAAATCATAATAGAAAAGAATTGTTAAAAATTGAAGAAATTTTTAAATATTTTTAAGTTTCTTATTTTTAAAGCGCGGATTAATTAAAATTTTTATCAATGAAAATTTAAATTAACTAAAGTTCGAAGAATTATAATATATAATTGTAATTGTATTTATATCAAAGTCTAGTTATTTTTTCAATTTACAATTATTTTCATCATTCTCCAATTATTTTCTTTTATTACAAATATATAATGTAATTTTTTAAATTAATTTTAACAAACGAAAATTATTTTCTTCGATGTTTAATTATTTGTATCACTTATCAAATATTTGCTCAAAATTTTTTATTACTTTCATTATAGTTCAATTAATTTCCTAGATTTTAACTATTTTTTCTCAAATTTTAATAATTTTCTTCAATTTTTAGTTATTATTGTTATCATTTTACAATCAATTACTTCAATGTTTAATTATTCTCAAATTTCATCGCTCAATTTAATTCCTAAATTTTCAATTACTTATCTCATTTCTTATAATTATTTTTTTCAATTTTTATTTTCTTTTATTTTTTTGCAATTATTTTCTCCACCTTTTAATTATAGATATATTAATTATTTTTGAAGTAATTTTCTAAATTTTATTTATTATCTTAAATCTAAGTTACTGTATCCACTTGTCAATGTTTAATTATTTTTCTCAAATTTCAAATACTTTCGTCAATTTTTAATTATTATTTTAATTTTTTAATTTGCGATAATTTTTACAATTTGTATATTATTTTGAATATTTATTGATTAATTCCGAAAATTTCAATTACTTATCTCTAATTCCCATTATTTTCTTCAATAAATTTTCGATTGTTTCTATAATGTTGTAATTATTTTTCTAAATTTCAATTTCTTAAAATACAAATTTCAACTATTTTTATCATTTTTCAAAAAAAATTTTCAATGTTTTTCATTATTTTTCAATTTTTTCCCTAAATTTTAAATATAAAATTTCCGCAAGTTTCAATTATTTCCTTTCGTTTTTTCAAATAAACTTTTTCAGTTTTAATTATTTCCTTCAATATCAAATTAGTTTCGTCATTTAATGATTATCTTTCAATTTCTTTCGTCATTTTACAATTATTTTTACAAAATATAATCTTTGTTTTTTAATTATAATTTATTTCTTCAAATTACAATGAATTTTTTCAATATCGAATTATTAATGTTAATTTTTTATGTCAAATAATGCAAGGACATAACTCATTAAATTTGTTAATTTAATTATTAGTTTCACTATTTTAATCACTTTCCATAATCATTTTCCAAATAATTTTCAATATTAAAAAACTTGTTTCATGCTCCATCAATTTTTATTAAAATTTTATTTGTTATTTTTATATTTTATTTGTATTTTTCAAGTATTTAAATAATGTTCTCCGATTTTTAAACACTTTCTTTTATACCAAATAAATTCTGTAATTTTCTCAATTTTGTTCTTAAATTTCCATAATTAACTTTAATTATCAATTATTTTTATTCTTTTTCAAGTAGTCTTATTTATCTCAATAATATTCTGTAATTTTTTCAATTATTTTACAAATTTTTATTATTTTCTACAATTTTAAATTATTTTTATCATTTTTCAATTACTTTTTGTCATTTTCAATTATTTTTTAATAAATTCTTTAATTATTTAAATAAATTATTTAATTTATTATTTATATCGAATTCTTTTTATTTTTTTAATTTACAATTATTTTCATTATTCTGCAATTATTTTCTTTTATTACAAATATATGTTGTAATTTTTTCGGTTATTTTTTACAAATTAAAATTATCTTCTTCAATTTTAATTATTTGTATTACTTTGCAAATATTTTTAATCAATTTCTTCCATTTTTAATTATTTTTTACTATTCCTCAATCAAATTCTTAAATTTTCAATTATTTTTTTAATTTTTAATTTTCTTATAACTTTTGCAATTATTTTGTCCACTTTTTAATTAGATATATGTGTTAATTACTTTTCAATTGATTCCCTAAATTTCAATTTATTATCTTAAATCTAAGTTATTGCTTCCACTTTTTAATGTTTTAATTCATTTTTTGGTGAGTAAAATAAATTAGTACACTTTCTGCATTTAAAATCTGAATCTTTATTGTTCAATTTTAACACAAATGTGCAGAGGTAATAATAAAATCACACTTCTATATGTGTGCAAATGCACGTTTTATAAATAATATCATATGGCCTATTTACACCGCTGATTAACAAATTAAAAAATTATATAAATATCATAGAGCCAGTTTACACCATCGATTTAATGGCGTAAAATTAGAGTAGGGAGATTTTCTCTCACTCTTATCTCCCCACTATAGATTCTTCCTTTATATTTATTTTGAAGCCGCCAGTGTAAATTGACTCATAATTTTGCAATATTATCGAATTCATTATAGTATTAGATAAATGAGTATAGTATTTATATATTATATATAGAATTATATAAATAAGCGCACATGCACATGCACATTTATTTCTCTTATTTTGCAATAGAATATTGTAAAGTTCAACATTTAACAAAACAATTGCAAATCTGAAACATAGTTTGCAAGTTTTTTATTATTCTATCTTAAAATTTGTCCAAATAAAATGTCAATTTAATTATCTATGCACCACACAAAATGAGATACATTTACAGTGTTTACGTAAATATCACAATAGCCGAATAAAACGAGAATCACTTCATAAAAATGTTTGAATAACTTTTATACAAGGCAATTCCAATTTTTGACTTTTATAAATTATTTATTAAATATGGACGTTGAAAAAATTAACTAATTTTCTAATCTATAAGACGCATTTAAATTACTAATAATCTCTACGTTTAACATAAAAAAAAGTTAATCAAATAAATATATTATATATAACAAGATTTTATTTAATTATATGGCAGAATGAAATAAAACTTACGTATTATTGAAAATTAAATCGATATTTAGTTTATATTAATTTTAAAATTATCACACTTAGTCGGAGATGAAAATTATTAATTTTTATGAATCAATTGATGAATAAGTAAACTGAAGGTAAATTGTATTTTGACAATGATGCTTTTCTCATCCTAAAGGATTAAAAAACTTAAAAAACTGTATAAATTGATTACAAAATTAGGGAAATAAAATTTTCGTTTGTATTAAAATTTGGATCATTTGATAATTTGAAATTTGAGTGAATGCGGACCGATTGAAATTTCGATAAATTGAAGTTTGGATCAATCAAAATGAGTATTTGTTGAAGTTTAAATAAATTGAGGTTTAAACCGATTAAAATTGGAACCGACTAAAGTTTTTATATCAATTAAATTTGATGTGAATTATTGCAATTTGAATTAATGATAACTTAAAATCAAAAACAGAAGTTTGGACCGATTGAAATTTTGATAAGATCAATAAAAATAAAAATAGATTCAAGTTTGGATAGTTTGAACCGATTAAATTTTGGATTAATTAAATTTGAACCAATGAAAGCTTAAAACCAAAAACAGAAGTTTGGATCGATTGAATTTTTGATAAATTAAAGTTTGGATCAATTGATAAATCAATTGATAAATTAAAGTGTGAATCGATCTAAATTTAAAAATGTTCTTGTTTCAATTACTTTTTCTTTTTAATTGTCCCAAATTTTATTTTCTCTAACTTTTTATAAATAAAGAAAATTGACACTAAAAAGAATAAATTTAAACAATATTACTGAAGATATTTTACAATCTTTTATCTGCTAAGAAAAAGTGTTTAATTTATTTATCCATTAATAGATTCAGTTAGATAATTTTCATTTTGAAATATTAAATATTACAGCTTTTTTAATTCAGATGAGTATTTGCTTTATCTCAATAAACCTTATTTTTAACACAATTTTGCGTTTAATTAAATAAACAAGAATTTTTTCTTTTTAACAAATTCTCTGAATACGAACTAATAATACACTATATTCAACAAGTTAAATTTAATAAATTTAATTTATGTTAAGCTGTAAATCAATATAGAGTCTACTTATTTTGAATTAGAATGAACATCAGCGTTGTCATTAATTTGTCAGTCACCTTAAATTACACTAAATTTAAACTAATTCAAACGATTAGAAGAATTTACAGATTGAGAAAATATACCAAACGGTGCTCTTTCTATAATTAATCCGTTACGATTGTAAAGCTGAAGACTGCTGCTTCATTAAAATATGCCGCAGAGATTGTGCTTCTTCCCTCAAAGACACAATTTGTGCACGAAGAATTGCATTTTCGTGTTCTAACATCGTTGCTCTTAGAGCCACCTATAAGAAAACACAGTTTTATCAATAAAACAACATTTACATTTATATTTGATTATATTTGTTTAATTAAAGTACTCTCTAAATTTAAAGTACTTACTACAAAGTTACTAATTTACAAGTAAAACCTTGAACGATTTTTCCTTATTCCAAAATTCCAAATAGTAAAAAAAACAAAATTATTTGTAGAAAACTACTAATTTATTAGTCAAATTTGACTGATTGATAGTAGAAAAAATTACTAAAATAAGTATGTAGACAAAAACCTACTAATTTCTTTAGTGGCTTATCGGAATACAAAATTATTTTGACTAATTGAATTAGAAACTTTTTAGCAATTTTTATTCCAGTAAGTTCCATCTCTCTAATTTTAAATTAGTCAAAAATAACTAATTTGAAAGCAAAAACTTAATCACTAATTCAAATAGTTATATTACTACTAATTATTTAGTAAAAAAGAACTAATTATTAGTCAAATTCATTTTTAGGTTATGTCAAAATAACTAACATTTTAGCAAAATTCTGTTTACCGTTTACTAATTTAATTAGTCAAATTTTAACTATTTTTTAGTTATTTTCTTTACTAATAATTAATTATTTTTCACTAATTGCTGAAACAAAAACTCAGCCACGATTTGACCAATATAATTAGTTATTTTTAACTAATTCACTAAAAGGATTAACATTCAAATCCCAAAAAAATCATTTTTTAGTAAATAATAAAAAAAAATTCTAAAATTACAATTTTTTTTTTAAATTTCCATACTAAACGTACGTGATCTTCCCGTATTTTTCGTGCATCACGAGATTTTTTAGCAGCTTGATTGTTGCGTTTCCGCCTCTCGTAGTATTTGTCATCCTTCTGTTCTTCTGGAATTGGTTTCTTTTCACATCTAGGCTTTTTTTCATGTAAACTTGTTACGCCCGTTCTAATTAAATGCCTATTCATAAATGCATCTGTAATAATTAAAATAATAAATATAAAATATCAATAATATAAATAAATATATCATAAATCAATAATATCCAATAAAATAAATCACTGCAAATTTTTTTTGCAAATTGAAGAAAAAAAATATTAAATTGACTTTGTAAATAAAAATATTTCTACTTTCTGTGAACTGAAAGAATTAATCAAGAATTTAGTTAACTTTAATACTAATTTTTATTTAAGTAATTTCCAATCTAGTTATTGCTTTCTGTTTAAAAAATGTAATTATATTTGACAAATTTTGTATTAATATTAAACTAATGATTGTTCACTTTTAAATTTGACTAAAAAAAAATGCCCCGGGTGAGGATCGAACTCACGACCTTAAGATTATGAGACTTACGCGCTGCCTACTGCGCTACCGAGGCTGATGAAATTTCGTTGTATGGGGATGAAGCGGCAAAATTTTTGCACTACTATTACATTTAGTAAATTGACAAGAATTATTACCTGATGGTGAATTGGAACATGCTTGAGGTATATTAACTGATTGCACGAAAGGTGGCATTGTTGTCAGAAAAGGAGGTTGTATAAGACTAGTTGGAAGAGAAAAAGCTGTTGATATTGAAGAAGAAACTAAAGGTGAAGAAGTTGCTTCTTTTGTTAAATTATTTTTCAACACTTCTGCGTCTCCCACTGCAAAATCTATCGGATGATACGCATCATATCTACATAATTCTGAAATTAATAAACTCATTATAACATCAAATAATATTTAATATTTTTTTGAATCGGTCATGAGCTCAAGTGAATCTGCTTTCTTAAAAGAAAATTTACGATTAACTCCGATTCAAATCATTTGAATTTTTCAAGTGTTTTTTATTTTTCAGAAATAATAATAACCTCAAAATTTCCAAACCGATTCATAATTGTCAAAACCGATTCAATAAATTTTCTACTAATAGGAAATCATTTATTAAAAATAACTCCGATTCAAAACTATTCAAAATGTCAATAATTAATCTGCTTTCTTAAAAACTCCGATTCACTAATTCAATAAGTTTTTTTCCAGGGCTAAGAAGCAAAAAAATGTAATTGCGGGATTGGCGGTTGTACGACGTCAACAAAACAAAAATGGCTGACAGAAGTAGGTAACTTTAGTAACTAAAGCACGTAAACAAAAGAAATTTATCAAAATACATTAGGTATACAAATAATAAAATACGACTCAAGGTACGGTCACACCTCGACAACTGCCTGCCTGCGCAGGCAGCCGATATGAGATAACAGAGGACAGAAATAGAAATTTGAATTTTTTCTCTCCCTTTATCTCATATCGGCTGCCTGCGCAGGCAGGCAGTTGTCGAGGTGTGACCGTAACTTCACTTTAAATAAAATTTGTTAAGTCATGCAATCAACACTCTCCGGACTAAATTTTGTTCATTGTAAGAAAGTTTTAAACCGCGGAAATAACATATTTTGTGCACTGGAGAAAAACACGTTGAAAAAAGTTGTTTAATTATTTAAAAATTTTACATTAAAAACTTGTATTATCTTTAAAACAATTTCATTTATTTATTAATTAATTAGCATGTTACATACTATTAATTTAAAATTTTTTAAAAGAATAATGAATATTTATAGGTTAGGATTCTTGACCGGTCAGCTATGTTATATTGCGTAAAAGATGTTAATTGTAGGAATTTTTTTCAAAATTGTTGTTTTTTATTTTCTTTATCTATATCCGTACTTAAAATTAAATGCATCTTTTTTAATAAATTTAGAAAATTACATTTTTTTTTCTTTTACACAATTTTTACGTGTTTGTTTTTTTTTTTTTACCTACTTCTTTTAGTTCAAATTCATACCACCTGATAGCATGTCGGAGTTTAGCCATTCCCAGAATGAAAAAATAAGATTAAAAAGCTCAATGTATAAACCAAAACATATTCGATGTAGAAACTGATTTTGGTTAAATGCAATTTTAAAACGAAACTTGTAATTAAGGTAAAACAAGTAAAACTATCACTGAACATAACCTAAAATTTTTTGCTTCTTATAGGTATCCCTTTCTTCATATCACGTACATGTATCGAATATTATTATTATTATTATTATTATTATTTTATTATCTTTACTTTTTCTTATTTTGTTTCTATACAAATATTGCAAAATGCAGTAAAGAAAAAAAATCTAAAATTGTATAGTACAGATAACAATAAAGAGAAAAAGTGTTATATTGTCGGCAATTGGCGAAGTCAAGGTTAAAAAAAATAATAAAAAATAGTAAAAAATGTATAGAAATTCTAAAGAAAGATATTTCTGTACTCGTGATTACAATTTTGTTACTGACTTTTCAAAAGTGACGCCTGAAAATCGAGAAAGTTCTTTTTAAAATAATTTTGTTTTTATTAACAACAACAGTCTAAATAAAAAATGGTCTTATTTTTATTTTATCTTTTTATCAATTTATATAATTTTTATAAAATAATAATTTATTACATAGTTCTCATATTATACACCGTTGAAAATTTTGTGTATATTTGTGTATCAATCGGTCCTTATTAAACTTTTTGTTTCAAAATTTGACATTTTTCGTGTGTTAAAAATTTACACAAATTTTGAGTGGACCGTTTGGGACATGTGATTTATGTTAAATTTAACACAAAAAATTTAGAGTTCAGGTAATTTTCAATTCCCTATAAATTATGAATTTTTGATAAAACTCTTTTACTGTAAATTTCAAATGTGTAAATTTAAACAAAGAAATAATAGCAAAGTTCTAATATTAACTTTTTGACATCTTAATCTCGTTTTTAATAAAATTTATATTATTTGAATTCTATCAAACAATATCAATTAGTGCTTACAAAAATTTGATAAATAAGATTCGGTGAAATTGAAATTCTGTCATTTAAAGATTCGACTCACTAAAAATTCTGTGTATTGCAAATTCTGCTAAATTAAAATTGATTTATAAAGAATTCTTTTAAATAAAAAACTTTTGCTAGCGCTTTTCAGTTTTGTAAATTTACTGAAATAAAAAATTAAAATTCATAAAAATTGTTAAATTCATTTAATAATATATAAAAAAAAAATTCTAGTGACATGTGTTTTAGCATCTGTTGAAAATTTCTATCGCATTATTGATAAAAGAGTTCGAATGTTAATTATTACGTTTAAAGTGAGAAAATGAAGGATTGTACAATTGTGTAATTATTGAAGGAAGACAAGCGAAGAATAATAAATCTTAAACGCTATCAAGTGACGTGATAATTAGAATCGTGCATATTCTCTCGTTATCACCAGTTACAGCTTGAAAAAAAAATTTCTCGAGCCATATAAGCAAGGGTGCCAGCAGAAAAGTACCTCCCAGTTCGTGGGAACTTGACAGCAGTGACTAAAAAATGCTTGCTGCATCGTTAAAAAAAAACTTTAACTTACCAGAATGTCAGTTATGATTTTAAGAAGCAAAGCCACCGTGCCGTGTAAATAACTATGCTAGAAATAGCTTATTTGTGCTAGGATAACGATCATGCTAATTTCTGCAAGCACTGCAGTTTACTCAACACACGAACAATGCACAAGTTCTTCCATTATCATTACGTCCTCGTTTCTTTACTTCTTTTTAACCACTAATTTCATCCTTTACGATTCACCCTTCAGAAGGGAACAAATCTACTGAATTAACTTTACTTATTTGTCAAAATAGTTCGATTTCGCATACTCTTATATAATATGATAATAATTGTAAAATGATTAAAATAATGGAAAAAAATGTGAAAAATAATAAATTGAAAAATGATAGAAATAATTAAAAATTGAAGAAAACAATTATTGAAAAATGATGAAAATAATTAACAATTCATGAAATTAATTAAAAAATAATGAAAACATTTGAAAATCAGTGAAAACAATTGAAAAATGATCAAGATAATTAAAAATTGAAGAAATTAATAAAAAAAAGTTATTAACAAAATTAAAAATGAGGTTAGATAATTGAAAAATGAATTTAGAATATAAAAGTTAAAGAAACTTATTGAAATTCGACGTAAATTATTAAAAGTTTATGACATTAGTTGAAAAATAATAAAAAATAATATGAAATTGGAAAAATTAATTTAAAAATGATAAAAACAATTGAAAATTGAACAAAATAGTTAAGAAATTTAAAAATGGGGAAATTAATTAAAAAATTATTA
The DNA here is from genome assembly GCA_037103525.1 of Ganaspis brasiliensis. Lineage (NCBI taxonomy): Eukaryota > Metazoa > Arthropoda > Insecta > Hymenoptera > Figitidae > Ganaspis > Ganaspis brasiliensis. The sequence goes on from JAZKLR010000492.1 coordinate 2,694,649, forward strand.
AAATAATTGAGAATTGGAGAAAACAATTGGAAGATGGTAAAAATAAATAACTATATGAAATTGAATTTTTTTTTTAAATAATGAAGAAATTAAAAAATGGGACCAATATTTGAAAAATAATAAAAATAATTAACAATCCATGAAATTAATGGAAAGATAATGAAAAAATTAAAAATTGAAGTAATTAATTGAAAAATGATGAAAATAATTAAAAATTGGAAATGATGAAATGAAAAATGATTAAAATAATTGAAATGTGGAGAAAAAATTGAATAATAATAATAAAAATAATTAAGAATCGATGAAATTAATAAAAAAAAGTTATTAACAAAATTAAAAATGATGGCAAATAATTGAAAAATGAATTTAGAAATATAAAAATTAAAGAAACTAATTGAAATTCAACTTAAATTACACAGCCCCACAAAAAAAAAAAAGTGTCATGTACTTTTGAACGGAATACCCTAGCCCTATGTATTTTGACGCGCTGAACACGAATCCGAAGTCCATTTTGCTCCATCACGTCAGGATTTTTTTCTAACCTCAAAAAACATGTCGAATTTTGAGAGGTAGGCGATTTTTTAAAAAAATTTATGGATTTACTTCAAACTTGGTATCTGGGGGTTTTTTGGGTCGCTGATTACGAATCTGAAGTTAGATTTTCAAAATTCAAAATGGCGGATCCAATATGGCGGACGAATTTTTAAAAAATTTGAAGATTTACTTCAAACTTGGTATCTGGGGGTTTTTTGGGTCGCTGATTGCGAATCTGACGTCATATTTTCGAAATTTTTATGAAATTTGGTATCTTCAGGTTTTTAAGTTGCTGAGTGTGATTTCGAAGCGAGTTTCTCACATTTTCAAATATGACTTCTATTACAATTTTATCATAAAATATTCCTTGGTAACAGATTGGATATGTTTGGTGCAGAAGCCAAATAAGAAAGTACATTGTTCCATTCTGCATCTTATTCCTGATAAATCTTCAAATTTTTTAAAAATTCGTCCGCCATATTGGATCCGCCATTTTGAATTTTGAAAATCTAACTTCAGATTCGTAATCAGCGACCCAAAAAACCCCCAGATACCAAGTTTGAAGTAAATCTTCAAATTTTTTCAAAATTCGTCCGCCATATTGGATCCGCCATTTTGAATTTTGAAAATCTAACTTCAGATTCATAATCAGCGACCCAAAAAACCCCCAGATACCAAGTTTGAAGTAAATCCATAAATTTTTTTAAAAAATCGCCTACCTCTCAAAATCCGACATGTTTTTTGAGGTTAGAAAAAAATCCTGACGTGATGGAGCAAAATGGACTTCGGATTCGTGTTCAGCGCGTCAAAATGGGAGATTCACGATTCATCCCCAACTTATTCCCGTGCACCTGCTCGGCGAGGAAAACTCATTCGGGGCCTTCTCCCACTCTTGGGCCCTGCCTACCCCTCCGTCCAAATAACCCGTTTAAATTTACTACTGCCAAATACCCCATCCTTTCTATGTACAGTCAAATTTTGCTGCAGTCATAGAATGTGACGGTATATAAAAAATGTGGAGTATGTTTTTATTAATGATTATTACTATCAGTGCTTTTTTTAGTAGAACTATAGTTGCTGCTAATCCTAATAAGCTAAATAGAGCGACTATTCGTACAGAAAATTACCACAGTATTTCTTTTTGTAAAAATCGCTGTTATCCCAGTATCTTTTGGTGAAAAGAACAATTGTAGGTATCACAAGAATCCCCCGGTACCTCTTAAAAAAAATTTAAAATTTGTTTTTACAGACGAATTTTAAGCATTAACCGGTGAAAAGCCTGGTATGAATGTTTTGCACGAATCACTGTAACTACACCGTTGAAAATATTGTGTATTTGTGACTTAGAAAGTTAAAATGGACCTTACGTCAAAAAATCGATTTTTTTACTAATACGTGATTCTTAAAGAAAAAAATTCACTTTTTTGAATGAAATAAACATCAAAAAATCGATTTTTTTGACGCAAGGTTCCTTTTAACTTTCCAAGTCACATTTGTGTAACAATCGGTTCTTCTTAAATTTGTTGTGTCAAAATTTAACATTTTTCGTGTGTGGATTTAATACTTCCTTTAAATGTCATTCGATTCTTGAGCATAACCTCTAATTTTTTAGTAATAGCACTGTAATTTACACTTAATTTTTTGTGGTAAAACGTAAATTTCATATTGAAAATTCATTTTAATAAGCAAAAGGTAGAGTTCAATACTAATTGAATAAAATGAACTCCTTAACTCAACACGATTATAATTTACTTCTGCCAAGCAAACGATAAACATAACAACATAAATCCCTGTGTTAAAAATTAACACAAAAGATTGGACCGTTTGGGACATGTAATTTATGTTAAATAAAACATAAACATTTTTAACTGTGTAGCTGCAATTATTACAGTAGAAGAAGTCGGTCGGAGGGATAGGCAGGGCCAAAGAGTGGGAGAAGGCCCGGAATGAGTTGTCCTCGCCGAGCAGGTAGACGGGAATAAGTTCGGGATGAAAAGTGAACTGTCCGGTTGACAAATATGTGACAAGTTGTGACAAGGGGAAGGGGGGCGGTCGAAGAAAGGAAAAAAAGGTGTGACGTAATTTATGGATAGAAATATTGGAGTTTTTGTTGAAATATTATTGTTTAAATAACCCAAACTTTTGTTCATACATAACCAGAATTATATTTAAAATAACTCAACTAATACTATTTTAGAATAAATATACATATACTTTTATTTAACCGGAATTTTTGTAAAAGTAACTAAAATTCTGTGTAAAATAAATAGATTTTTGGTTATAATAACTTGAATTATAGATGAAGTTACCAGAATTCCATAAATTTAATATAAAATGTAGGTGTAGTAAATACAACCAGTTTTAGGGTAGAAATAACAGGAATTTTGGTTGAAATATAATTAACAACATTCTAAACTTAATAAAATAATAATAAACTGTTTAAAAGAGCTACAATTCTGGTTAAAATAACTAAAATTCTAAAATTCTAGTTAAAATAACCACAACTCAACAAAACTTATAGAAAATCTCATGATAATACAGACATATTTCTGGTTAAATTAAAGGTATCAAAAGTACTAGGATTACGCTATCTGGTGTCAGATTTTCAAACTAAAACAATGGGGTCGGATTGAAAAATTATCGTTTGTTTATAGATTTGTGTCACTCACTCTCAACTTTTGCAATTTTGTGTTTTGAAATGTTATAACTTTTGGAATGTTTATTAAAAAATAAGTGGTTTCAATAAAGGAAAAACTATTCAGGAAATTAAATTCAGTCTAAATAAATTAGAAAACAAATGGCACCTTTCGGTATTTGACAGTTCATGATACTTGTAAAAATAAAAACATTAATTTAGATTATTTTTTTCACCTAATAAATATCGCATAAAAATTTCAATTCAAATACGAAATTAAAAATGTCAAAGGCTAATAGAATACTTAATTTCAATATATTTAATATAATTTTTACCGTAAAAAATATGTATATTGCATGTTCCTAACCTCTAATTGAATTATTGAAAATTATTTTCAAAATGTAATATCTAGTTTTAAATCAAAAATATTACATTACGTCAGAGCTGGGTAAGTATTTGAAATGAATCTATTTCAAATACGTATTTGAAATGCAAAATGCCATTCTCCATTTCAAATAGATTTGTAACCTATTTTGCATTTGAAATTCCATTTTCCATTTTAAGCGCATTTTTGAAGTATAATAATGTACAATACACAAACATTTCGACCTAAACAACGTTTATTTAATTAATAATTTTTTAAAGACAATAATATATTGTTATGAATAAAAAAAAGTTAACTAACAAAATAAATGGATGGTTTCAAAATTTTTAAATTCGATCGGATTCGCTTCAAAGTTGTTACTCGGGGGTTTTCGGGGTCGCTGATTACGAATCTGGAGCAACTGTTTGGAAATTTAATATGGTGGATCCAAATCTAGGGTGAGTTTTAAGGGTTGATTGGCTCAGGTTATCACTTAATATCAAGGTCACTCGACCATCAAATAATTTCCTATTCATTAGAAACCCTTAAAAAATCCAATACCCCCGCGTAACAAGAATGAAGCCAATCTAATCAAAATTTAAAAATGGTGTCCGCCATTTTGGATCCGCCATTTTTAATTTCTAAAAAGTAACTTCAGATTCGTAATCAGCAACCCCAAAAACCCCCAAGTAACAAATTAAAAGCGAATCAGATCAAAATTAAAAATTTTGAAACAATCCATTTATTTTATTAGTTAACTTTTTTTTATTTTTAACAATATATTGTCTTAAAAAAATATTAATTAAAAAAAGCCATATGGCAAAAGTAACTACATATCCTAAGTTGCAATTTTTTAAAAAGAACGGTCATTTATTTTTAAACCTTTTTTTGGGTAAAGGGGGAGGGGTCTGTTTTACAGAGAATGACCCATTTATTTTACTTAAAAGCACGTGGAAGGCTTGACGTTAGATAATTCGTATTTTTTAATTTACTCATTAAAGAGTTATTGAAATTAATTTTTTAATTGTTCTTTTATTCTTGTCGGGTGCAAAAAATTAATTTTAATTATTATTTAATGAGTAAATTGGAAAACCATTTTGCATTTTATGTAAACCTATTTCAAATATACATTTTCCATTTGCCATTTCAAATAGAAAATAGAAAACCATTTTCCATTTTGCATTTTAAATGGTTTTTTTAGAACCATTTTACATTTTATATTTCAAATAGATTTGTAAAACCATTTTACCCACACTGAAAGAAATAATTCCACGGTACTGACATAATTATGGATAAATCACCCATAATATATTGCTAATATAGATACTGCCATAATATATTTGTCTTTTAGCCATATGACTGGTGAAACTGCGATGTATATTTTTAGGTTAGAAGAACTGTCAGTGGCGCACCGATGCATTATGGGATATTCATTCATATAGTATTCGAAGTTCTACAAAAACTGTCAACAATAATCATATGGCTGATAAAGCTAGAGTATTTCTTTCAGTGCAGCTCTGCATTACGTACAATATTACATGATTATTTCTTTATTAATATTGTTGATATTTGTAAGTTAAATGTTATTACATTTATAGGTTTTTATAATCATCGTTCACTTTTTCACAAAATATTCTTTTTGTTTTTGGCATGTAATAACTTTTCTTTTTGGGTAAAATTTCTACAAAAAGGTGTAAATTAGTTAAAAATATAAACTTCAACTATGCTACCCAGGAAAAAAAAACTTATTGCTAAAATACCTGCGTGAATCAGAGATTTTAAGAATGCGGTTTGAAGATTGAAATTTTGATTGGTGTTGAATCGGATTTGTTTTGAATCAGTGATTTTCTATGGCTGCCCTATTCATGAGAAATTTTTTTGAATCTTTTTTAAAAATTATGAATGGGATCAAATTTTGTCGGTTTGTAATTGGAAAAAGTGAATCGGAGATTTCCTTTTTAGAATATGATATTACAAGTTCTTAAAAGGAAATCTCCGATTCACTTTTTCCAATTATAAACTGACAAATTTTTGATCCGATTCATAATAATTGTTAAAAAAGATTCAAAAAATTTCTCATGAATAGGGCAGCCATAGAAAATCACTGTTTCAAGACATCTCCGATTCAAGACCATTCAAAATTTCAATCTTCAAACCGCATTCTTAAAATCTCTGATTCACGCAAGAATTTTAGCAATAGGTTTTTTTCCCTGGGTAATTATAATTCTGTGATTTTTTGAATTTGTCCGTAATTTCGGTTAAATTAATTAGAATTCTAGTTTAAATAACCAAATGACTGTTACAAAAAATGTTTTCTTGTAATGTACAGCATAATAAATTTATATAGTTTTTAATCTAGATTGTGTTTTTTTATGGCCAGTAATTAAGTCAATAATTAAATAATTAAATGAAAAAAAACTAATAATTTTATAGTTTTGAACGTTATGCGTTAATAAAAATTTTTTTATTTAAAATATACCGTAAGATGGGGTAAAGTCGGCCAGTTTTTCAAGATTTTCTTTAAAAAATACGTTAAATAAAGAGAAGAAAATATTGATACTTAGTATATATAATCTCTGACTCTTGTTTTTAAAGTTCATCATACAGGAAAAGTGAAATCCTTTTTAGAGAATTCACAATAATCCTTTTTGTCATGGCCAACTTTTCCCCTAAATGTGGGGTAAAGTCGGCCACCACTATAAACAGGTAGAATATGTTAGCTTAACATAAAATAATCATGGAAAATAAAGTTAATTAAAAATACAATATCTATAATCTATGAAATATATATTTATTTAAACTTTATATTATGATTTGACAAAATTTCTATGTCAGATTTTTAACATAACCTGAACAAGAAACAAGTAACCAATCTGAATTATTTAAAGTTTTAAATTAGAGAAATAATATCTTCCATGCACCCTTCTCATTTTTAAGTTTTAGTTTAGAAATAACAGTTTCTATTCTTACATTTTGGACATTGGGAAAAAGTGGAAAAAAAATTATTTACAATATTTTTGTAAATTCGAACCATGGTCGACTTTTCCCTACAAAAGTAAAATTTTTAGAAAAACTGATTTTTCATACAATTTAATAAACCAATAAAGGTTATTTTTGTTTGTAAATTATGTCAGAGACACAAGCAACGCTATATACAGTTTGATTTGGCAAAAAAAATTTTCAATAATAATTTACAACTACCTTTTTCACACTACTTATTTTTTAGATAAAATAGGCATGCACACAAAAATATTATTTTTATTAGAACTAACCCATGAATTTGCGTCAAGTATTTTTTAAATTCAAGTTTGACATTTCTATTAACAAAAACAAAACAATATTTTTAATTTTTCTTTCTAAAAAAAGGATAATTAAATACTTTAAAAATAGGTTACCGGCTAGCCGACTTTTCATGACTGGCCGACTTTACCCCATTTTACGGTACAAAATATTGAATTAATTTTCTACGATTGTTTTTAAAACTAAATTATAGTCATGAACAATAGTAAATTCAAATTCAAAGTTGAATTAAAATTTGACTAAAGTGTATAATTTCGCAATCAAAATTCGGCTCCCTCTTACATCAGTAAAAAATATGATTTTCAATTATTTTGATAATAAGATGTATAATTTCGCAGACTTTGTTTCTACAATGAGTTGTATTATTCAATTGTTTATTTATATTGTTTACAAATAATTAAATAGCAAATTATAACTAACTTTTTCAACTGGTTAATGCAAGGGTTAATGTTAAGCTTTTAGCTAATTAAATATGTATTTTAATTTAATGTATTATACATTTAATAACATATAATATTATAATGTAATTATACAAGTATTTTTCAAAATTATTAAATTGTTTATAACAAAAGGAAAAATTGTATTATATTGTCACTTAGTACTACACTGGATGATAATTCAAGAAACCCTTTAACTAATTTTGCAAGTTTAGTAACATAATTACTATTTAAAAAATGTTTTACTAAAATACATTATTTAATTTTCATTATTAATTTTAAATTTTAATTAATTTAATTTTAAATTTGTCTAAATTAACCAAAAAGTTAATTTAAACAGATTTTTTTTAGATTTGTAATGAAATAAAATATTGTGAACATTTTCCTTAAAAATTGGCTTAGAGGATTATAAGTGTTATTATGCGACGGTGAAAGAATGTTATTGACGCGGGTGAAAATAATATTCCTTTCTCAGCAGTTTAAATGTTACACGCGAGTGAGTAAGTTGGTCGAGATTAAAAACAAATTTCTGGCAACGAAAGTCACTTTCAATTCCTCCAATAGCCGTGATCGTCTAGTGGTTAGGACCCTACGTTGTGGCCGTAGTAACCCAGGTTCGAATCCTGGTCACGGCAATGTGCATGTCACATTGTCACGGTGGAGGTTTTTTTTATAATTTTTTTTTCATATTTTTTACATAATTTTAATTTTTACACATTTATTTTACAAAAATTTTGAAATTTTTTTCATAATTTTTTTTTAATGAATTATAATTTTTACATAAATTTGTATTTTTATATAAATTTTTGACTTTATATAAATTTGTGTTTTTGGAATACAATTTTGTTATTTACATAAATTTTTATTTTCCATACTACATTCGTTAGGCTTATAAATTATATAATTGAAATATTATCTTTAATTCTAATGACTTTTTGAGACTCTCAATCGGTCTCCACTCACGATTTAAAATAATGCTTTTTTTTAAAATAACAACCTTTTTTACAGTTAAACTATAGACTATTTTCTTCGTCAATAACACGTTTTTGTATTTTTTTTTTTTTATATAAAACTATTAACTTTTTATAAAAAATATATACAACACAAAAAGTCTGTTTTTATTAGATCTATTAACTTTTGTCTACAAAATGTTCTACAATCCTTATAAATAAAAAGTTTGAATATTTTATGAGATACTAACAAAAAACCGTGAATTATTATATATAGTTTTTTATGGTCTTTACCATGATACCTATACCAAGTTTAAATGCAATTTTTTTGATTACCTAATTTTTCATTTTTTACCAAATTAAAGTTCAGATCCAAAATTTGATATTTTCTATTGTTTCATAATTTGTTGCCAAATATGTTGCAAGGAACATAAAAAATGTAATACTAAAAGATTAGAAGTAATCTAACAAAAAGTCTGTATTGTATAAAAATTTGGGGTTTTCAATTTTTTTGAAAATTGTCATATCTTGCGTTCTAATTAAAATTTTTAAACTTTGCAAATTGATAAACTTTACTTAAGTCAACACCTAAAATACCACCATATTTCGTTTAAATTGGTTAAATCGTTTAAATGTGATTGACGCACAAAGTGTTTTGACAGACAGACAGACGTAAAATTTTTTATTGTCATTTTTGAATTCCCGGTCATTCTCCCGAATGCCTAATCCCGAATGACCATTAATTTTTGGATTCTTTGATGCTCAAAACAAAAGTTTATGTTAAAAATTTGAGATTTGAAACAATGTACAGACAACATTCTGATTTTATTTATAAGGAATTTTATTAATGTTAACACGTTTTTCTATTTTTCTTTAGAAAACTATTGACTTTTTGTAAAAAATACATATAAAACATAAAATGTGGATTTTTATAATATCTAAAACTTTTGTCAAAAATATTTCTGATTTTTTATTTTTTTTACCTAAAAAAAATTCACATTCAAAAAGTGATATTTTGTATTGTGTCACCTAAAATTAATCTTAATCATGTATTTCTCAAAATTTATAGCAAAATATGTTGTAAGGAACAAAGAAAAATTAAGGGCATGTGATGGATTATGACGTCACTGGTATAGGCAAAATTTGTCCGCAACTTTGCTCTTAAAATATTGAATATTTTTTTATGAAACTTGGCAGAATTACTTAAAATATCATTAGGAAGGTCTCTCAGACCTCAGCTTGTTTAAATTTTGTCTCAAAATTGATTTTTATAAAAGTTTGCAATTTTTCGAAAATTTCCAAAAATTGATTTAGGGCCAAAATTTAAACAAATTCGGGTCTGAGAGACCTTCTTAATGACATTTTAAGAAATTCTACCAAGTTTCATGAAAAAATATTCAATATTTTAAGAGAAAAGTTACGGACAAATTTTGCCTTTACCAGTGACGTCATAATCCATCACATGCCCTTAATGCAAAAAGATTAGAAGTTATCTAACGAAAAGTCAGTAATCTAAAAATATATACGGGTTTTTCAATTTTTTGAAAAATTATTATATATTCCGTTCTAAGTCAAAAATAGCTAATTAGTTGTAAAAAGATAACTAAAAAAATAGTTAAAATTTAACTAATTGAATTGGTAAATATAAGTTTTACTGAAATATAAAATATTAGTTATTTTGAAATACATAACCTAAAAATGAATTTGACTAATAATTAAATAATTAGTTATTTTTAACTAAATGATTAGTAGAAATATAACTATTTGAATTAGTGGTATACTTTTTGCTTCTCTAATTCAGATTTAGAGAGTATATTTTCTACAATGTTAATTAATTATTAATCTTTATCTAAAAGAAAGAGTTTTTATACAAGAAAAAATTGGAGTAAAAGCAATCTTTGATTGAATTAATTTTCTGGATAAAAGATTAATAAAATTGTTTTTAAACATCCCTGACAAAAGTATTGGATTGAATTTCAATCAGATTGAATAAGTTTTAATCAGTATTCTTCCGGGTCATTCCGAAATTTGTTTCCGAGCCAATCAGTTTTTATCCGAATCTAAAAATGGATGTAACTTGACGAAATATTCTTTCCGAATCATTCCGAATTAATCCGTTTCATTCCGAAGCTAACTTTTAATCCGTTTGAATCACGTTATTTCATTCCGAATCAATCAGAATCAATCCGTTTCATATTCGAATAGACCAGAATAAAATTGGAACGGATTGATTCGGAATGAAATAACGAGATTCAAACGGATTAAAATTTAGCTTCGGAATAAAACGAATTATTTCGGAATGATTCGGAAAGAATTTTTCGTCAAGTTACATCCATTTTTAGTTTCGGATAAAAACTGATTGGCTCGGAAACAAATTTCGGATTGCCCCGGAAGAATTCTGATTAAAACTTATTCAAACTGATTGGAATTCAATCCGATACTGTCGCCAGGGATAGTAATAAAAAAATAAGGTAAATAAGGGTTCGTCAACAAATTATGAGGTTTCAGGGGGTGTTGTGTAAAATTAATTATTTTAACAGTGATTAGTTATAAAAAATAATGATAGGGGGTATAAAAATTGTTACGTATCAGTAGTATTTTTTTCTTCCATTATTTTAACACGAAATTAGTTTTTTTTCGATTTTTGGAAGGTAAAAATTTTTACGTAATTTGGAAAGGGGGGTGGGGTTTCTTCTAATGTTACTTCCTGTGATAAGAGAGAGGGAGAGGGTCAAAAATTGGCACAAAGCCTGTTATGTAATTTGTGGACGAAGCCTAATGTGCAAATAATATAAATAAAAAAATTGTTCCTAAGTCAACCAAATTTAAATGCGAGTAGTCTTAAACGTGAGTATAGGAAATGAAAAATCCAAATGTTTAAAAAGATTCATAAATAATATAAGAAAAATGATAAGAAATTGAAATTAAAAAAAAACCTCCACCGTGACAATGTGACATGCACATTGCCGTGACCAGGATTCGAACCTGGGTTACTACGGCCACAACGTAGGGTCCTAACCACTAGACGATCACGGCTATTGGAGGAATTGAAAGTTTATTTTGTTTTGAGGAAATTGTTCTTAATCTCGACCAACTTGTTTACTAGTGCGCAACGTATGTTTGTTGGTGAAAGAATTTGATTACTAGCGCAATCTTACTTTTACTGAATGGATTCTGGCGATATTAGAAAGTATAAGATCTGGACCGGAGTTCAGAGTTACGCTGACTTTGATAAAGTAGAAATACTTTGGTAAAAGTTTAACTTGTAGTTTGAATATAATTTTTATATTTGATCACAAAGAAAGCTTTCACTTGAAGAGATGATTTAATTTCAAAAAAAAAAAATTGAATTTAATGTATACATTAAGGTGGTTCTTAAAAATGAAGTTTTCGAATATTAAAGTTTTCAACCCCTAATTTTGTTGCACATCAAAAAACAAGACACAGGTATTTTTTATTTTTTGTTATTTTAATATTTCACGGTGCCTCATCGACCATGAAATTTCCTATGTATTTTGCATTGGGAAAAAACAATTTTTCGTATATTTGCAATAAAATCATGAAAAATCAACATTTTTTTATCGGACTACTCTGTTTTTCTTGGAAAATGTTCAAAAAATGCCCTCCAATAATTTATTTATGAATATTTTAAAAAGAAATATTTTTTAAAGAGCCCCTCAAAAAAAAACACCATACAATGAAAAATCAGGGAAAAATAGTTAAAAAATATTTATTACTATTTGTTTACTCTTTTTTGCACGATTTTTAATAAATAATATAAATATAGATTTTTAACAATTGTTTCATGTAATTGTTAATTTGTTTAAACAAATTTTTTTTTTTTCTTTACAACTATTTATCAAATTAAGCTTGGGAGTTGTAACGTTATTCTCAATTTTACAACTTTTTATGACGAATGTAACCAGTTCCTAACAAAAAACTAAAAATATGAATTGTATCCATTGTTTAAATAAATTATAATTGTTTAATTTCATCTTTTTTTCTATTTATGCTACAGAGTTGCAGCTTTTCTTCAATTTTGCAACTTTTCAATTTGAATGATACCAATTACTAACAAAAAACTGAAAATAAAAATACTACCAAACGCTTAAACATATTATAATTGTTTAATTTCAATTTTTCATCAAATTAAGCTACAGAGTTGAAATTTTCTCTAAATTTTGCAATTTTTTCAAGCTGAATGATATCACTTACTAACAATAAACTACAAATAATAATTCCACTAATTCTTTAAATAAATTATAATTGTTCAATTTCAACTGTTTATCAAATTAAGATACAGAGTTGCAATATTTTTCAATTTGTCAAGTTAATTTTATTATTAACTTGACAATAATATATTATTATTATTATTGATTTGATAATTTTATTATTATTGCTGGAGAGGTAAGATTTACTGTAAGACGGAATTATTGGGTAAATTAAAAATTAATCATGTTCTTGATGTGTATCATTAATTTTATTTACAAAAAACATTATTATTTTTAATTTGTTTATAATAAAAAAATTATTGTTTATAATAAATATTGATTTTAAAAAGTCAGAAATTTATTTTTTAAAAGGCTCAACTTTCACTAACTATTTGTAAAAATATCATAAACTTTTGATAAAAAAATGTGGTTTTTTCTTGATTTTATTGCAAATCTACGAAAAATTGTTTTTTCCCCATCCAAAATGCATAGGAAATTTTATGGTCAATGAGGCACCATTAAATATTGAAAAAAAAAAAAATAAAAATATATGTCTCTCTTCTTTTTTAACATCAAGCGATTCCATTTCTTTCCATAAAGAAATACGGTCTTTTTTCTTCACGTCTGACCATAAACATTTTTTCTACTGATTCACGATGCGCCTTCTTTTTCAAATATGTGACGCTCCGCGAGAGAAGGGACCTATCGCTGAGAAAGCAAACTTTAAAGGACGGACAGGCAAAGAGAAGGAAAAAAAATCGAGATGCTTAACATATCTATGTTTGAATCTTCATAACAATAAAACTAATTGCAGGAATTAAATTTTGATTTTTGGAACTCAAAAAGCAACTCAAAAACTATCAATTACCATAAAAAAAATGAAATCAATAAAAGCCAATTTCAAGAGACGGTCGTTCAAAGAAAATCCAAAAAATGCGATACACTTAGCACGCCTAGGTTTGAAGCATTATAACAAAAAGTGTACTTAATAAATATTTTTTTTGAAACATGGAAATGAAAGAACAACTCAAAAACTATCTTTTAGCACCAAAAAATTAAACTTGATTTTTCCCCGATAGGTCCCTTCTCTCGAGGAGCGTCACATATGTAATTACGTATAAGGACTTTTTTTTCAATTAAATTAATTTTAAATATTATTATTCTATTTTTTATAATTTGCAAAATTAGTTAAACTAATATTTATTACATTTCTTAATTACTATTTTGTTTGATTCCAAATTCAAGTCAACCTTTTCAAATATCTAAATTTAATTTCACTCTAATTTAATTCAAAAGATTAAACTGAAACTTAATTGATAGAAACTTTAATTTATCTTAAGTTCTATCGGTCCAAAGATTAATCCATTAGAATTTTAAATTATCGGAATCTTAGTGTCCAAATTTTAGTTTCAAATTTTAATCCAAAGTTTAATGTTTACATTTTTATTTATAAAAATTCAACCCTATTTGAATATTAATTTATCCAAATTTTACTCAATTTAAATTATATCCAATTTCAATTTTCATCATTTAAAATTTTGATCATCTAAACTATAATATAAACATTAAACAATTCAAATTTAGTCCAACTTTTACTGGTCAAAACGTTTATTAATAAAAACTTTTTTGATCTTAAATTTCTAAATTTCGATTTGTAGACTCATCCAAATTTTAAATGGTCTTTTAAATTCACTCCAATTTTAAAGAAAGATTAAACGCAACTTGAATCGATGAAAATTCCAGTTTACCCAAAATTTAATCTCTTTGTAAAAATTAATCGATTTAAATTTTCATTTAGACAAATTTTAATCGATTTTAATTTCCAATTGAGCAAAAGAATCATCTTTTTATAAGACCTTCAAATAAAATTTAATAAAATTAATTAAATAATATTAATTAATAACGCAACGAATAAAATAAAATAAAAATGTAAGGTATTTTATGAAATTTCATTTCCTACTTTCTAAATTTGAATTAGTAGAAAATTACTAGTGTAATAGTAAAACCGTGAACGAGTTTTTTCTATTCAAATAAGTAATAAATAATTCATCAAGTAGGAATCTACTAAATTTGACTAATTAATAGTAAAAGATAACTAAATAAATTAGTAAACACAAAATCTACTAATTCATTTAGTGGTTCAACATAATCTAAAAATTACTTTGGTTAATTGAATTAGTAACTAAACCTAAACTACCTATATTACTAGCAGAATTACTATTTAATTTAGAGAATGAGGTTTCATTGAGAATTTAATAGTTTTTAACTAATTAAGATTTAGAGAGCATATCAAACTAAATCTGAATTAGTGGTTTTCTACTAATTAATTAGCGAAAAGGGAACTACTAATAAATAGTAAGAATTTTACTATGTTTTAGTAAAAAAAAGTAGTTAAAAAAAAATTAGTAGTTTCAGTAGAAAACTACTAATTGAAATTATGAAATTACTAATTGAAACTTTACTATTTCAATTAATAGTTTTCTTCTATTTCAATTAGTAAAATTCTTACCATTGAATAGTAGCTCACTTTTCCCTAATTCATTATAGTAGAAAACCACTAACTCAGATTTAGAGATCGTTTTATCATAGACATATTTTTCTAGAAATCTCATCTTTTACAGAAAACAGTTTTTTAAAACAGATTCCCTTCAGTTTAAATATTTTGAACTTAATTGTAAACTTGAATTCCTCCACATATTGGGAAGAATTTATGATAGAATTTCAAAAAGTATTTAAGAGTAAATATTTTTAACAAACTAAACATTTCTTATTTCAAAAAATGTACCAGATTATGTTAATTTTGAGGATTTTTACAAATTTTCATAACCAACTTAAAATTGAATGCACTCTCTAAATCTGAATTAGTGACTTTCTACTAATGAATTAGAGAGAAATGGGTACTGTTAAATAGTAAAAAATTCCACTATTTTTTAGTAGAAAATGACTAATTATTAGTAGAAAACTACTAATTTGAAAGTGGACTATCTATTAATTGAAAAAGTAAACTTTCACTATTACAATTAATAAATATTTCACTTTAAAATTAGTAGTTCTCTACTATTATTTCTACTCAAAAATAGTGCAAATTTTTACTATTTAATAATAACCGATTTCTCACTAATTCATTAGTAGAAAATCACTAATTCAGATTAAGAGAGAAATATAATTAAATTAATTAAATTTTATTTAAATTTAATTGTAATTAAAACTCAAGCTAATTATTCAATTCCTTTACCATTTTTGAACAATTTTGCATTTAAATTTATAATACGCATAACTTTGTTGAAAATTATTGTTTTTTTTAACGGAAAATTGTGTGTCAAAAAACACACTAATTTTTTTCCAACTCTGCTATTTTTTTACTAAAATTTTAAACAAAAATGGTAGAGACAAATAAATTTTCTCCTCTCTCTAAATAAAAAATTAGTGAAAAATCGGTCACTATAATTGAAGAGCACTGTTTCAAAACTTGATATAAATCCATTCGAAATAGGTTTTCAGAAAAATGACAAACGTTGTATCTTTATAACCAGAGGTGATAGAAAAGAGTTGAAAATTATTTTGCACCGAATCGTTGGTCTGTATAAATAATAATCAGTATACAAAAAAAAATTATATAATTTATTATTCCTGTTATTTAAAAAACAGAAATAGATTTATTAAGTTTTGTTTCAGCATACCTGATTTTTTAGTAATGAAATAAATTAACAGAACAAATATAATGCGTTGAAATATTTCTGAACTATCTAAAATCTATTAGATAATCTTCAATTTTTATTAAATATATTTTTGTACATTCATAAAAAAATATATAATAATTATACTTGAGCTTTGAAAAAATTTAGATTCTAGTGGATTTTAGGATTTAACTACTTTTGTTCATGTATCGTCAAATTGTCTTGAATTTAGAAAGGTTTTATGCAGTTTTTATAACAAATTGATAAATTTTGTGAAATTTTGAATCAAAGGTAAATAATCATATTCCTCGAGTCTGAAATGTATGTAAATCATACACTACCGGCCAAAATTGTGAGACCACTTACAAAAATGGGATTAAAAACATGACCGTCTTAAAATGCTGATAACTCTGTCAGATTTTATCAAAATGAAAATTTTCATCAACCGTTAGAACGCTTATTAAATTTTCCGTTAAATGATTCTATTTTGAAGTCTTTTTGATAAATAAAATTGGACATTCAATGTGTTAAAGACAGGTGAATTTTTCGTTTTTTGTGAATTTTCATTGTCCAAGTTTGGTGGGCTGCATATTCTAGAAAAATAATTGGAAAAAGGTTGAAGTTGTGAAATATTAAACCTTGAACTTTTATCTTTAAAATAAGCCTAAGAAAACTTAAATACCTTGACTGGTTCTAAAGTTATAAGAAAATGTATGATACGAGAAAACGCAACAATTCTACTGCTCGCTTCACTTTTTTCTGCTAAATATATGGGGAATGGGCCGAGAATGGAGGAAACAAAAGAAATGATGTGTTTTTTGTATTTTACATATTTACTTATAACTTTAGAACCAGTCAAGATATTTTAAGTTTTCTTAGACTTACTTTAAAAATAAAAGTTCAAGGTTTAATATATCTCAATTTCAACTTTTTCCAATTATTTTTCTAGGAAATGTAGCACACCAAACTTGAACAATGAAAATTCACAAAAAACGAAAAATTCACCAGTCTTTATCACATTGAATCTCCATACTTTATATTATCAAAACGGCTTCAAAATAGGATCATTTAACGGCGAATTTAATAAGCTTTCCAACGGTCGATGGAAAATTTTATTTCGATAAAATCTGACAGAGTTATCAACATTTTAAGACGGTCATGTTTTTAATCCCATTTTTGTAAGTGGTCCCACAATTTTGGCCGGTAGTATATACTAATATCTATTTTTTTTTAAATGGGTTTATAAAGTTATGAAAAAGTACTTCACTAATTCAAATTAGTCACAATTTTCGATATTTTTTAGTAAAATTACTTGAATAGTAGACTTTTGTTATTTAATAAACATTTGATAATAAATAACTAATTTATAGAAAGTTTCATTAATTTGAATTATAGAGACCGATTTTCATTAATTCAGATCAAGAAGAGCGATTTTGAAATTGAGAAAAAAGGTATCATATTAATGCATTTTGTGTGCATAATGATGGACAAAAATATCAAGAATTAAATAATAATAATCTCCGTAAACTCCTGAAGTTAGTTAGTATTTATATTTATTCATCTTTTTCTGTCCACGTTTTAAGGTCTGAACTGAAGTTATAGTTAGTATTAACATTTATTCATCTTTTTCTGTCCACGTTTTAAAAACTGAAGCGAAGTTAGTCTTTGTCCCTGTTATTTAATTGATTTTGACTCTCTTTACCAGAAAATATTTTGAAATTTGAATTGAAAGAATAAGATAACCTTTTTCGTTAGTGTCGTGTTGTGCTGGTTTTTAATTGTCATTTGTGTAAAAAAAAAGTTTCGAAAAATGCTTTAAAAATTTATTATGGTTTTTGAAAAAGTTTAAAATATATACACATGCAATTAATTTCGAAAAGTTTTAGTTATTATCTCAAATTTAGATTATTGTCATCAGTTTTCCATTACCTATGTATAACGATTTTTTAATTATTTTCTTTTGCTTAAAAATAAATTCTGCAAATTTTCTTGATTTTCATCAATTTATAATTATATTCATTATTTTAGCATTATAAAAATTTCAATTATTTATCCGATATTGCAATTATTTTCATCAATTTTCGTTATTTCTGCGATTTTTTTATTATTCTCTTTAATTAAAATTTTTTAAGTAATTTTGTAATTATTTTTTTTTTAAACATATATTCTATGGTTTTTTTTCAGTTATTACTCTCAAATATTATTGAATGTTTTCAATTTTTCATATTTCAATTATTTTCATCATGATTCAATTTTCTTTCTCAATCTTAAATTATTTTCAGCATATTTCAATTATTTTTTTCAATTTTCAATTAATTTTATCATTTTTCAATTATTTTTCTCGATTGTTAATTATTATTCTCATTTTCTAAAATTATTTTCTAAGATTTGTAATTTTTTTTCTGAAAATTCAAATATTTTCTTAAATTTTTTATTATTTTTATTTATCAGAATTTCAAATTTTTGTTTATTAATTATCGTAAATTTCAATTATTTTTAGCTTTCTTCGAGACTATTCTCCAATTTTTAATTTTTCTCATTTTATAAAATAAATTTCTAAAATTTTTTAAGTGTTTTTCTCAAATTTCTATTATATTCTTAAAATTTTAATTAATTTTTTTTATGATTTCAAAAAATTTTTATTAATTGTTGTAAATTTCAATTATTTTTAACATTCTTCCAGCCTTTTCTCGAATTTTTAGTTATTATTATTTTCTAATATTTTTAAGAATTTTTCTAAAATTTTAATTGTTTTCTTCAATTTTTAAGTATTTTTATTTGTTTTCATAATTTTTAAAAAACTTTATTAATTATCGTAAATTTCAATTATTTTTAGCTTATTTCTTCAATTCTTTTCTCCAATTTTTAGTTATTTTCTTTTTTTCTTTAATTGATTACTAAGATCTTCATGTATTTTTTTTAAATTTCAATTATTTTTTCTTTATTTAAAAAAAATTCTGTAGTTTTTTCAATTATCACACTTAAATGTCATTTATTTTTTACAACTAATCATTGTTCGTATCATATTTCAATTATTTTCGGCAAGTTATAAAATTTAAAAACATTTTTCAATTATTTTCAATAACTTATTTTCTTCAATTTTGAATTCTTAACATTTGTTTCATAATTTCAAAAACTTTTAACTATTTATCTGACTTTTCAATTATTTCATTATTTATATTATTTTCTTCAATTTTCAATTACTTTCTTTCTTTTTCTCGTTCTTTTTCATAATTATTGCCAAAAAGTTTTTACTTATTTCTCTTTAATTAAAACTTGTTCTGTTCAATTTTAAATTATGTTTATCTTTTTTTATTTATTTTCTCTAATTTTTAATTATTTTCTTTTATTTCAATAAACTTCTGAAAGTTTTAAGTACTTCTCTCAAATTTTGTTTAACTTTTCTTTATATAAAATATTTTATGTAATTTGTTCAATTATTTTCTCAAATTTTAATTTTTGTTTTTAATTTTAATTTATTTATCTCAATTTTTAACCATGTTTTTTTAATTTTCAATTATTTTCTTTAATTTTTCATTATTCAATTTTGTTTTAATTTACTTTTAAGATTCTCAAGTATTTTTCTCAAATTTAAATTATTTTCTTTATGTTTAAAACATTTTTATGATTGTTTAAATTACTTTTTCCAATTTTTAATTGATTTCATTATTTTTTTCAAATTATTCGCAAAAGTTTGCAATTATTTTGTTTAATTTCAATTATTTTTTGCAATTCTTGTTAATTCTAAAATATTATAAATTTTGTCCTAAATAAATATTTATTTTATTTATATTAATTGATTTTTAAATATTATATTTACAATATTGATTTCTTCTTATTAGGTAAATATTATTTACCGATTTGTTATATTTATTATTGTATTTTATAATTTCTAAAATATATGAAAAACTAATCGTGCGCTGGCGCGCGTTTTATTTTGCTGGTAACAATAATAAACCTTACCTGGAGATGGTGCAAGAAGACTGTAATTCCGAAGGAAGTGAAGAGCAGAAAATGTCCCAGAAATCGAGTCATCCGGCCGAAAAACCCTTGAATGAGTTTGAGAACTCATTTTCAAACTTATTTTCAATTACTTAATCATCAATCACTTCATTTTATTTCCTATTTTTATTCTTCCAAATTATATCCTTTCACTAAAAACTCCCGATTTTTTCAAAACCTCAGAATGATAAATATGTTCCAACGCAAATCGTTCGAAATAATAAAAACTCACTGTGATTAAAAATTCACTTTAATTTCACTATTCGCGCTTGTTCTTACACCAACAAGCAATAATTTCCATTTTTTTCTTTTTTTATTCAAATCACAATCAGACAATTCTCAATTGTCAATTATTGGTGAAATAATGAAAACCGCAAGCGGAAGCAAATTTTAGGACAAGCTTTTTTTTAACTTTGTGAGAGTATGATTGTTTTCTTGCAATTCTAGTTACATGAAGGGGACGGTAAGAGACGTAGGATAAAACCGATGTGAGATCACGTGTGTTAATATTACATATTATCGTAGCATCGTAAATTCCCTATTCGTTGAGCAGGTGGTTGCCTCCGCCCTCGAAGACATGCGCGTAATTCAGCAACCCTGAGTGAACCGCCTCTGAAATGTTGGTGACGACCAACCCTAAGCCCGAGTGGACAATGGGACACTAAATAAACTGACCAATCGTCGCCACCAACACTTAAATATAAATTACCCTTACTTGGTGCTTACTTGTATCACAGTTAGTTCGTAATCTACCACATAATTGACTTCAGAATTATTAGCTTTCATCGCACCAAGTCTTTGTACAATTATCCACCAAACAGAAAAGTATGACACTCTTGTTGATTGTATTTCTAGATTATTCAAACTGTGCGAAACATTCCTGGAAAAATCGATTTTAAGTTTTTATTAGAATAAGGTATATAAAATTAAAAAAAAAACAGCGAAATAGTTCGGATTTTCTTGTATGTTGATTATTATTTTTTTTTTATCATAATCAATGTTAAAAGTATTTGAAAAATCATCAAAGAAAAAGGTAATTTTTACCTGCCTCAAATTTTGTTTTTAAGCGACATACTTTACGCGAAAAGCAATTGAATTTAAATGTGACGATATAAAAAAACGGCTTGAGGATTTTTTTTAGGTTATGTTTATGTTCCGTTTTATCTCGATTAAACTTTCCTTTTTAACTTGGGGAGTCCATACCCAACAGTAGATAGTGAAAAATTCTAACACGTCAAATGACTTCAGACTGAAGTAATTAATAAAATTTTTATTAATAAAGCTAATATATTCAATTAAGCAATGTAATAGTCAAACTCATCATAATATTGGTTTTTTTTATCTATTTTTAATGTTTATACTGCATAGTCAAAATATACTGCATTAAAAGCGTCTTTCCAACAGTAGAATCTGATAATCGCTTTTAATTTAAGTATAATTTAAATATTCGAATTGAAATTCATTTCATTTTTTTTTTGTCTACTGAGAAAAAGAAATTAGCATTTATCCTTTCTGCTATGTACCTAACCTAACCTGGGTATGGTCACTTGATCGGGAAAACCTGCACGGAGAAAATGTTTCAGATAAAGTTTACCATGTTAGCATGATACACCTCGGATGAAAGTGATTTTTAGAAAACTTTACCATTCAATTTATAATAGAAATTATTCAAGAATTAGAAATGTTTTATACAAAAATATGGATACACATCACTCTCCAGCATGGTAATTTGATGGTCGGAGGGCGATTCCTCGATTGCCAGAAAGTTGAGTAGTATTATACACAGCACGTGGGAAAACTTTACCATGCTGGATGACAAGGCGCTGAGCTCGAATTCTTGACAATGTTCTTGTCAAGGCTCCTGCTCACCAGCATGGTAAAGTTTTGCCAACTAGATGATCTTTTCTATTCAACCAAAAAATAAAAAGATTTCCTTCATATTAATTACAGATTTATTTCCTATAGAGATTACTTATTTCGCTAATTATAATTACATTTAACGATACAATCACGATCATAGTTTTAACCTTAAGATTAATTTAATATTCTTTTCAACTATATACAAGACGCGATTTACCTAAACTAAACTTACGCCGCAATATACAAATATCTAAATACACATTCACGCACACCGAACACGCTCGAATACATTTGGAATTAGAGATTCAAACTTTCCTTATATACTAACTGAGTAGAATTGTATCCCTTTATGAGAAACGGTTTTAATTCTTATATCTTTAGACTGAATAATTTTAATTTAAAACAATTATGTGTTAATTATTGCTTCCTTCCTTGATCAATTTTTTATATAAATCAAGTTTCAAAATTTTGGTAATTTCTATTAAATCTTTCTTTTTTGTTTTGCAATAATCTGTGAATCAAATTCAAAATGTTAATTTAGAACTTATTTTGTATTTTAAATTCTAAAAAGTACGACCAAAATATTATATTAATGTCAAATAGTTTTTTAATTTAAAAAAAAAGTTTTATTTAATGTATAAAGTTATAATTATGCAGTTCATTAATTAAATAAAACTTAAAGGTCTTGTTATAAAAATAACTTGTAGATATTTTAAAAAATATTTTTTATAATGTGTACAAATTTAACAATTATCTAAATATTAAAAATAGGTGTAATTAACAAAATCTTTGACTTTATCTTTTATTCACTTTAGATCAATTTCACTTGTGTTAATTTCGATTTCCGAGACTCCTGTATTATATAATTTTTAAATAAAGTAATTTAATAATTAGACAGAAAATTCTTATTTATTAAAATTTTAATTCTTACAATGTTTAAAAAACCAAATATTCATTTATTAAAAATATATTATATGTATTATATATAAAAATATTAATATAAATGTTATTTAATATAATAATTTTTATAGAAACAAATTTGTATTTTCTGCATTAAAAGTTTAATAACCTAGAAAATCCTATCTGTTCTTTTAATCTGAATTAGTTAAAAATAATTAATTATTAATAATAATCAGAATTTTACTAAAATATTATCTATTTTGATATAACTTAAAAATAAACTAAACTAATAATTATTTATTTTTTACTAAATGATTAGTAGAAATATAGCTATTTGAATTAATAGCTAACTTTTTGATTTCAAGCTAGTTATTTTTAACTAACTCAGATTTAGAGAATTTGTTAAACGTTATTTACGAAAATAAATATTATTTTGAATAAGAATTTGAATAAATAAAAGTTATTACAACTAAAAATTGAAAGTAATGAATTAAATAGATCTTATAAAGGTATAATAAATGAAAAGTAAGAAAAATAATAATTTTAAAAAATGACATTTAGCTATTTAAAAATAGTAAAGAGTAAAAATTACCATAATTGAAAATTTTCAAAGCAAGAAAGAAACTTTAAAATATAAAAAATCTGCCTTTAAATTACAAGAAATTTTTATTTAAAAAAATTTACAAACATAGAAGTTTAGAAGTTGTAAAATATATGTTTAATAGTTTAATTTTACAATGATAAAAAAACCAAGAAAAGCATCATATCTGAAATATTTTAGGTAATTTTCTTTTTAATTAATGTAAAATACAAATATTGTTTAATTTATTATAAAATTTATTATTTTAGTATTAAATGTAAATAAATATTAAGAATTAAACTATTTACAGAAATACACAATTAAAGAATCAAAATATTATAAGAATTTAAAAAATAAACTAATTGAAAGAGTAGTCAGTAAAATAGGAAATATCTAACAAGTTTTCGTTTAAAATTTTTTTGTCATAGTTTCATGTTATATAATTCAACGTAAGCTAGGCTAGCCTCTAATATAAGTATTAAAATTAATAATTTAAAAATAATTCTTTTTCCTTTTAATAGAAAGAGTTCTTGTGGAATTAACAGACAAATAATATGTGATCGCATCTGCAAATTAAAAATGGAAAAAGAGGGAGAAAGTTTGATTTATCATGCGATAGGAATAAATTGCGAGTTTTGAGGAGAGTTTACCATGCTGGAGAGTCATTGGACTTGACGCTGAGCCCGAACTCCGATTACCCGTAGCATGGTAAACTTCTGCACATTTCTCGGCAAACTCTTTTCAACTTAAATGCACATTTTACAGCTTTAAGCGAGTAGTCTTTTTCAGTCTACTTTTGACTCTCAAGTACCACGTATATGGGAAAATTTTTCTTATTTTTTGAAAATAACTATCAGAATTTTGAACACAATATCTCAATTGTAACTTTGATCCGAGGTCCTGCATATAATATGGGAAAGATTACCTCAAACGTTTTCCCCGTGTGGTAAATGTCAGGGAAATTTGTCACTAAAAAAGGAATTATTATTTATTTATTTATATACATCTCTGCAGTCCAATATAGGACCATAAACAGGTAAGAAATTATTACATCTTAGGTAATTATCATTATTGTATTCTGTATAATAATGCTTCAACAATTTCCTCTACGCTTAATGATAATTATGCATTCGATGAATACGCTTTGTGGCGCAATGAATAAATCCAATTTAGGTTTAAGGATTGAGTACATTTAATTAATGTGAAAACAGGCATAAAAACGGGCGTGTTGTAAATTAAAGGTAAATCGTCTTTGTCGATAAAAGAAATACAGAAATTTTTAGAGTTGCATAACGAGCGAGACGAGCGAGAATCATATAGAAACGAGAATGATTCTCGTTTTCAAACCGGAAGTCTCGTCTCATTCTCGTTCTCGAAAACGAGATTATAAGTTAACGAGAATCTCGCCTTTTCTCGTTCATTTCTCGGCAAACAAAAAGAAATAAGCAATGAATATGCACTTATAGACATAAGTCATTATATTATTTTTTAAAATAACAGGATTTAATTAAACCACCTAACTTAGTCAGAATGCTATATTTATAATTTTTCTGTATTTAAGATTTTTATAATTATTAATTAGTAGAATCAAAAGAAACATTACAAAGATTATAGTTTAGTTATTAAAATATTTGGAAAGTATATTGTTTAATTTTATTTTTTAATCATTACGCATTAAAAATCTCACTGGAATGACTTATTTTTAGTAACTCTTCTGGCTGACACATGAGTAACATTTTCCTGATTTAATTTAATAGAAAATGCACAATATGCAATGTTTAAACATATTTTTAACAGAAAATAAAATAATTAATAAATGAATTGTTTCAATTGCAAAATTTTATAGAATTAAATTTGTTTATTTGGAGATAATAATAATGTTCATAATTAAATAAAAGGCTTTTTTTATCGAGCAACTAGTTGTTTATTAATTTCAAATTAAACACATGAGTTAGAAAAAATAATTATAAACTTGTACATTTCGTAATTATTGTAATTACATTTTCTGCTGAAACAGAATCATTTAAACAACTTCATTTTAATATTTAAAATAAAACGTTCTTTAAAATACCATTGTACGAAACAAATCCAAAATGTTAGGAACAAGTCAAATAAACTTTCATCAACTTTAAATAAAGTTTTTTTTTTTATGTGTATTTTTGCATTGAAAAACAGTTACTTTTTCTGAGGTTTATTGTGAGATAGTAAAAAAAAAATATTTTTCAACCTGACATTTAAAAAAAAAGAGAGTAATATGGTAAAATATTGTATTTTGATAAATTTATAATAAATCTCCGAAAAAAGTGTTTTTTCTCATGAAAAAATACGTGTACAAATATAAATTCGTAGACTTTATGGCACAATTGAACAAGAATTTTAAAAAATATTTAAAATTACGAATTTTGTGTTCGATTCGTGACAAAAAGAGGTAGGAATATTTAAAATTTGAATGTTTAAATTTGAAGGACCAACGTAATGTACGTATGGAGAAATTAATTACAGTTTTTTAAGTGTTATAATAAAAACGATATTCTATAATAATATTATTTTTCACTTTTGCAGAATTTTTATGATTTAATTTTTTATGGAATTTTAATATACACATTTTTTTGGCAGTATAATTCATCTGTTAAATTCATTTATATTATATATTTTTATTTTCTTTGGATTGTAGAGTAAAATAAATATCCTTAAATTACTTTTCAAGATATCTCTTGAGATGTCGTTTGACTTCTGAAGTGTTCCCATCAGTCACTTTTAAAAATTCGGGTTAATACCGATGGCTCATTAGATTCACACAGTTTACACCAAGCTTGTTTTACATCCTTTTCGAGAAATATTTCCAAATACTCGGATAAAGGCGCAGCATAATTTTTTCTTCGCTTAAATAGGACATTCTTTCTGTATTCTTTTCTTGTGTAGTACTAGATCTATGAATTGATTTAATATTTTAATATACTAAAATTAGTTATAAAAATGAATGTATTTAATACACCAAGTGATACATAACTTAAATTTTTATAATAATAAAATGTAAAAAAATGCAAACTAAAATTGCTTATTTTTTATTTAGTTCTAAATATTGTTAAGAAATGAAATTTAAAATGTTTAAATTATAAGAAAAAATTATTAAAGAAAAAATAAGATTTGTAAAAATTCTACTTTAAGCATAATTTTAAATCAAATTATATTTTTAAAATAAATTTTTTAAATTTCTAATAAGTAATTTGTTTATAATACATAATAATTAACAAAATAATATGTTAACAATATTTTTAAAACTTTAAATATTTTTACAAAGCTAAAATTTCTTCTTCTGTGTGTACTATGCTGGGGTTTCAGTCTCTACAGGATCAGATATTGATAAATCTTCAAGAGATTCATTGCTTTTTCATTTTTTTTTTTTGACATTTTATTTAAATACAAATTTTTTCTCTTCAAACTTTTAGTTTGACATTGAAAATGACATTCAGCCGAGAATGAACAATTTGAAGTATGTTTTGACAAGACGAGTATAACAAATGACAATCTCTTTTCTTGTCATGAACATATTCTCGTTTATCGAGTATAATTAATATAAAAACAAGAATGTCTCGCTCGATATGCAACTCTAGAAATTTCTGTCACGCGTATCAAAATTTATTTTCTGTACTGGCAGATAGAAAATTCTGTTACAGCTGTAACATAAAAATGTCGTGAATTTCAAAATATTTTGAACAGTGTTCTTCCACAAAGGTAATTTAAGATTAAAAGTCTGATTGGCAGTTTAAATTTACAAAACGCCCCTATCGGTTACTCAGGGAACTATTCAATATGGCCGTCATCAGAGTGGAAATTGACAATGTTTATACACCGAGTTCAGTATTTTTATAAAAAACAAGGTTTTGAAGTATTTTTAGAAGTGAATGATAATTTTATAATAGTGTCAAGATATAAAATATAATTATTTGTCAAGATTTAAAGGTTTATTTTTCGTTGACAGTTCAAAAACAATTGATATTCATATTAATTTTTAATATGAGCCAGAGGAATGATGATTTCAACATTTTTTACATTTTATTTAAAATTAAGCAATTTTTCTTAAACTTAAAATAGTTTAGCATGTTTGTATAAGTTAACTTTATTATAGAAAAATTGCAAAAATATTTTACTGTCATTCTATTTTTAATTTGAGCCAGAGGAATGACGCTTCAGGTTGTGAATCGCTGTAAAAGCTTCAATTTATATATTTTTGACTTTAAATAATGATTTTTTTACAAAACCCACTTGACAAATTATTATTAGGGATGTCAATGTATTTAATAAGTATGAAAACAAATAAACAACTCAACTAATATAAAAAATATTGAATAATATACAACAAGCCAGAGGAATGATGCAAAACCAGAGGGCAAAATTCATTTTCCATTTATGGAAAATCTATAAGATCTATTTTATTTATACTTTGTACAAATATTCTACAATCCCTTAGCTTCTAGAAAATATCTGTAAAGTATTGTTTTTCAAATATTAAATAGTTGTTTTACGTTTTGAAAGAATGAAAAATTGACATAAGACAGGTTAAATGCTCACTTTTAGTAGTTAAAATTACAAAAAAAAGTACTTTAAAGTTATAAAATAAATAAATTCTTTTGCAGGATTTTTAGAAAAATGTGGTTATTGACGTATAGAGAGAAATTGTCATAAATTATTATTATTATTATTGATTATTATTGACTTTCATCAGTTTTCAACTGACAATTTATTTTTCATCTTCAGTTTCATGATTATTCATTAATTTAAAAAAAATTGTTTAAATGCCGATTATTCTCACCATTTTTCAATTTTTTTTGTCAATATTAAATTATTTTTGTCATATAGTAATTTTTCCTTTAATTATTTTTATCAATTATTTTCTTGAAATTTCGATTTAATTCTTTAATTTTCAATTTACTTCTACAATTTTTAATTATTTTCTGCAGTTCTCAAATATTTTCTGTAATTTTCAATTATTTTTAACAATTTTCAATGAATTCCTCAATATTAAATAATTCTCAGATTTTCCAATTATTTTTTTACTCATAAAAATTGTTTTAAAATTTCAATTTAATTATTTAATTCTAGATCTATTCTTCTCAATTTTCAGTTATTTTCTCCAAATTTTAATTGCAGTTTTAAATTTTCAATTCTTTTCTTTAATATTAAGAATTTAGCGCCTTTTTCTATTTTTTTCGATTATCATCAAGTTTCTTTAATTTTTAATACAATTTTTAAATTATTTTCTTTAATTTTTAATTCCATTCTTCAATTTTTATTTTCATTCTTCAATTTTAATTATTTTTTTCGATTTTCAATCCAGTTGTTAAATGTGCAATTATTTCTAACAATTATTCCTATAATTTTCTTAATTTTTTAATTTGCAATTATTTTCTTTAATATTTATTTGAAAATATTTATTTTATATTTCTTGTTTAATTTTTTTTTCAGTTGTCTATGAATCCAGTCATTTTTCAAATTTTGTTTTCAATTGACAATTATTTTCGTCATTTTTCACATATTTTCTTCAATGATGTAACTTTTTTTCAATTATCAATTATGTTTTCAAATTTTAATGTAATTCTTAAATTTTCAATTTACTCCCTCAATTTTTTATTATTTTCTTCAATTTTAATTATTTTCTTCAATCCAGTTGTTCAATTTGCAATCATTTCTAGCAGTTATTCCTATAATTTGTAAACTATTTTGTTTAGTTTTAATATTTATTGTTTAATTTTTTAAACTGTTCTTTTCAATTGCGTAATTATATGAAGCCATTTTTCGAATTTTGTTTTCAACTGTCATTATTTTCATAATTTTTCAGATATTTTATTCAATTTCATAATTTTCATCATTATTTGAATTTGCAAAAATTTATAGTTTTAAGTGACCAATAACAAATATAAATAAATATAAATATAAAGGCGAATTTCGCAAAATTAAACATATTGTTTTAATTGTTCGAAAATTTATGACCGAGAGATCCAAAAAATTGACCGGCAAATAGCCGGGAATTTAATTTCATAAAAAAAGCAGGATTTTTTTTTTAAATTAATCAAATTTGGTTCAAACTTGTCTCTTAGAGATTTTTATGGTCACTGATTATTTACCAATCTGACATAAAATTTTCAGAATTCAAAATGTCGGATAAATTTTTAAAAACTTATCAGATTTTCATGAAACTTGTCTCTTAAGGGTTCTTATTATCATTTATCATAAATCAGGCATTATATTTTTAAATTTCCAAATGTCGTATTCAAAATTAAGTTTTTTTTAAATTCATACATAAATCCATCTCATAAAAAGTCCATCTTATTTGCTTAAAACCTCTCACTAGGGTATTTTTAAAATCACTGATTACCATTCCTACATTCGAATTTCAAAATTTAAAATAGCGGATTCAAAATGACGAATGGATTTTTTTATTCAGCGTTTTTGTTGCAATTCGAGGGTTCTTAAAATCGCTGATTAAAAATCTGGCATTTAATTCTCAAAATTCACCGTGACTAGTTGAAAAAAAAGATCGAAGCTTAAGAAATTCATCTGAGTCGCTTGAAGCTTGACATTTTTATTTCAATTTTCGATTACTAAAATTTAAAATGGTAAAAATGATTTATGCAATAAACAAAAAAAATTACACCTCGTTTTGTCATTTTCGACAACTGTACAAAAACCCCTAAAAACCTCTAGATTCTAATTTACATACAAATCCAGTTGCTAAAACTTTTTTCTTCATTTTTTAAATCGACATATCGAATTTTAAAATTGGGATACCAATTTTTTTGCAGAGTTAAAAATGTTTTTCGTTGAAAATTATACTACACAACGAATTATTTCATGTGGACATTTCACGAATTTTTTGTAATTTTCTTTAAACAAAACCAGTAACCACTTTCTTTAGCCAGTAAAGAAAATTATAAGAGAAATTAAATTATTCTCTAAATGGTCTCTGTACTATAACATTACTTTTTGGTAAAAAGTTGATTCTTGAAATTTTGTATCTAGTACACTGTACTCTTGTCTTAAATAATACATTTTTGCTACTTATTCCTGTGCGTATTTTGATGTCCATGATTATGCGATTAACCGAGAACATTAGCAGCAAACACGCTCGACACTTTGATGTGACCTACGAATGTTTAATGCGACCATAATTATTATGAAGGAAGTTAGCTGATCGCGTGCTATTATTATTGAACAGAGTCTCATAAATTCTGCAACTATCATCATTCCATAATTACCCATACTACAATAATAATCCTTGATATTATTAATAAATAATAAAATCGAAATTTACCATTTTTACTTACATATTCTATATTCATAAAATTAATTCAACTAATGCTGCATTGAATATTATTAAATATTTTCTATTAAATATACAATGTCGTACTATACCTACACTGAAAAAAAATTTCTTTCATTGACATGGCCAATTACAATTATTCTTGTTTATCTATTCTTTTCTAATCTTATTTTTATAGTGCAAGGTTAAATGTATATGTAAATATTGTCAGGTTAAAGCATTTTATTGATATCTGTAAATATTGTCAATTTCTCGGTAATTGAAACTTTTTATTTCGTTTGCCTTAGTAATTGTAGAAAAAAATAATTGTGTTTGAATATCGATAAAGATAGACATCAATGAGGTTGAATGATGATTAAATAACCCTGTTTAGTAACATCCACCTGCTAAAGGGGGCTTGTGACCGATTATTGTGTCATGTGGTCAAAATCTCACGGTGTACACAACAAAAAAGGGTCTCCGCCCCATATGAGTCTTCTTCCCTTATGTTTTAATAATAATACAACTATCAAGATATGTTTAAGTATTTAAGCATCGATTTCGTTCAAATTTTTCTTTTTGATTTACTAAAATTGACGTATTTGAGTTTATATAGATATAAGGTAATTTTTTAGAATTAGAAAGGTTTTCAAATATGTCAAATCATTGAGTAAATTAAAAGAAGAAATACTGTGAGATGTGCATTTTCGATTCAAAGGAAAAATATATTAGATCAAAAGTAGATTATTCCTTGTATCGGACATATTATAATTATCCTCGATCGAAGAATATTTAATTAATTTATCCTTGCAGTAAACTTGGTTATTCTTGTACTGAATTATAAAACTTGTGGCAATATATAGTAATAAAAATAATAATAATATTAAAAAGAAGAAGAAGAAGAAAAAGGAGAAGAAGAAGATGATGATGATGATGATGATGATGATGATGATGATGATGATTATGATTATATGAAGAAGATGAAGAAGATGAAGATGAGGTTGAAGAAGTAGGTGAACATGAACGTGACAAAAAAGATGATGAAAAAAAAGAATAAGGAAAATGAACATATCAAAGAAGATGACGAAAAGAAGAAGAAGAAGAAGAAGAAGAACAGAAAATAAAATATGATGATGATGAGGAAGATAGAAATAAAGAAGATTAAGATAATTAAGATGAAGCTGAAGAAGATGATGATTTTGATGATGTTGCTGCTGATGATTATTCTTATAATGAAGAAGATGGAGATGTGGTTGAAGAAGAAAAAAGAATAATATGATGATGATGATGATGATTATTATGATGATGAAGATTAAGATGATGCTGAAGAAGATGAAGAAGAAAAAGATGATGATTATTATGATGAACAAGATGAAGATGTGACTGAAGAAGAAGAAAAAGGAAGAAGATGATGAGGGAAGGGAAGAAGGAAAAGAATATGATAGCGGTGTGGCTGAAGAATATAAAAAAGAAAAAGATGATGATGATTAAGAAGTTGATCAAACAGAAGAAGAAAAACAAGGTGAACATGAACATGTCGAAAGAGATGAAGAAAAAAAGATGATATTGAAGATGATATTGAAGAAGAAAAAAGAAGATGATAAAAGAGAAGACGAAAAAGAAAGTGAACATTAACATGACAAAGAAGACGGCAAAAAAAAGAAGAAAGAAATATGATGGTGATGTGGCTGAAGAAGAGGATGAAGAAAAAAGATTATGATAATGAGGAAGATGAATATGAAGCAAATAAAGACGAGGCTGAAGAAGCTAAGAAGAATGATGATTTTGTGTCTGAAGAAGAAAAAGAAGAAGAACAAAATGAAGAACAAAATGATGATGATGATGATGATGAAGAGGAAGTTGAAGATGATGAAACAGAGGAAGAAAATGAAGGTAAACATGAATATCACGAAGAAGATGACGAAAAGAAGAGGAAAAAGAGCATGATGGTGATGTGGCTGAAGAAGATAATGAAGAAGAAAAGTATGATGATGATGAGGAAGAGGTAGATGAAGATGCAGATGAAGATGCAGATGAAAAAGATAAGAAGAAAAGATGATGATATTGATGATGCTGATGATGATGTATATTATGATGAAGAAGATGCAAGAAAAGAAGATGAAGACGTGGTTGAAGAAGATGCAAAAAAAGATGATGATGAAACAGAGGAAGTAAATGAAGGTGAACATGAACATCACGAAGAAGATGACGAAAAAAAGAAGAAAAAGAGTATGAGGCTGAAGAAGATGAAAAAGAAAAATATGGGTCTTTACATGTCAAAATAAAGTAAATCTTCAAGTGGTCCTTCAATTTTAGTTCTTTTTAGCAAAATTATAGTTCTATACTAGAGGTAATTCGACCCCAAAGGATTTTTCAAAATATTGAAAATTGTGAGAGTTGTAGCAGTTTGAATTTTGATGGTACTTATTTTTCATTTATCTATAACTTCATTATTATTAAACCGATTTTAATAAATCCAACGCCAATTATCAAGGAATACTGTGCATTTTATGTTAATTGTAGACCGAAAATTAAATTTTTTAATTTTGACCAGAAAAAAATGAAAATAAAAATTTATTTGCATGTTTGATCAATTTTGACCCTTTTTACTTTATTTATTAAAACACAATATTATTCCTTATTCTTTCATCTTTAGTTTCAAAAAAGAAAAATCTTGGAGACTTGATTAGATCCTGAGATATCAGCATTTTTAAAAAATTAAATTCCTCTAATTCATAGAGAAACAGTGTTGAAGTTTGCATCACATTCATTTGTTTTTTATTGAAATATTTTTTGACTCTTTTTATTTATTCATGAGATTATAAGGTAAAATCATATAAAGAGAACAATATCTGAAGACCTAAGTAAGTAAAATAAAGCATATAAAAACCTGGTTTTTTATTATTAATAATTTTTTAATCATTTTGCTGAATATACTACAAAAGACGGACCACTTGCATTTACTTTTTTTTACGTGTAAAGACCTCTGCAACTGGTCTTTCGATTAAAATTAAATGCTGTTCAGAAAAATTATACTTTTATGCTAGAGGTAATTCGACTCCAAAAGATGTTTTAAAATTTTGAAAACTGTAAGAGTTATAGAAATCGAAAATTTGATGGTACTTATTTTTTAATTTGTCGATAACTTGACTATTATTAAACCGAACTTAATAATCAAACTTAAATTATTATAATGAATATTGTATATTTTATGTCAATTGTAGGCCAAGAATTTAATTTTTTAGTATGAAACAAAATTAAATAAAATATTTATTTACGTTTTAATCAATTTTATCTTTGTTTTATTTGTCTTTTAAAATACAATATTTTTGGCCTACAATTGACATAAAATATACAATATTCATTATAATAATTTAAGTTTGATTATTAAGTTCGGTTTAATAATAGTCAAGTTATCGACAAATTAAAAAATAAGTACCATCAAATTTTCGATTTCTATAACTCTTACAGTTTTCAAAATTTTAAAACATCTTTTGGAGTCGAATTACCTCTAGCATAAAAGTATAATTTTTCTGAACAGCATTTAATTTTAATCGAAAGACCAGTTGCAGAGGTCTTTACACGTAAAAAAAAGTAAATGCAAGTGGTCCTTCTTTTGTAGTGTATTCAGCAAAATGATTAAAAAATTATTAATAATAAAAAACCAGGTTTTTATATGCTTTATTTTACTTACTTATGTCTTGAGATATTGTTCTCTTTATATGATTTTACCTTATAATCTCATGAATAAATAAAAAGAGTCAAAAAATATTTCAATAAAAAACAAATGAATGTGATGCAAACTTCAACACTGTTACTCTATGAATTAGAGGAATTTAATTTTCTAAAAATGCTGATATCTTAGGATCTAATCAAGTCTCCAAAAATTTTTTTTTTTAAACTAAAGATGAAAGAATAAGGAATAATATTGTGTTTTAATAAATAAAGTAAAAAGGGTCAAAATTGATCAAACATGCAAATAAATTTTTATTTTCACTTTTTTTTGGTCAAAATTAAAAAATTTAATTTTCGGTCTACAATTAACATAAAATTCACAGTATTCCTTGATAATTGGCGTTGGATTTATTAAAATCGGTTAAATAATAATGAAGTTATAGATAAATGAAAAATAAGTACCATCAAAATTCAAACTGCTACAACTCTCACAATTTTCAATATTTTGAAAAATCCTTTGGGGTCGAATTACCTCTAGTATAGAACTATAATTTTGCTAAAAAGAACTAAAATTGAAGGACCACTTGAAGATTTACTTTTTTTTGACAAGCAAAGACCCATATGATAATGATTTAGATGATGTTGCTGATGATAATGATTATTATGATGATGAAGATTAAGATGAGGCTGAAGAAGATAAAGAAGAAGAAGAAGATGATGATTTTAATGATGTTGCTCATGATGATTATTATTATAATGAGGAAGATGAGGAAGATCAAGAGAAAGTAGAAAAAGAAGAAGAAAAAGAATGAATACCTGTAGAAGAAGAGGAAGAAGTAAAAGATGATGATGATGATGATAAAGACGAGACTGAAGAAGATAAAGAAGAATTAGATGATGATGATTATTATGATGATGAAGAAAATGAAGATGAGGTTGAAGAAGTTGAAAAAGAAAAAGGTGATGAGGATGATGATGATGATGACGATGATAAAAGAGAAGAAGGGAAAGTTGAATATGAATGTGAGGAAGTAGAAAATGTTTTTTTGATGATAAACCTAAAAATATTATTACATTCAAATTATTCATTAAATAAACCTAAACCTAATTTTAAATTGCCAAAATAACATATATTTTTCATCGTTCAAACAGTCATATTTATTGTTGAAAAAAACATTAGTCATAAAAAACTTTGAAAAAGCATACATTTTCGTTTAGAATCATTAAATTAATTTTTTACAAATTAATACGAAACAATGTCTCTTGTTTTGAAAGTTTTCAAATAATTACAAAGAATGTATGCAAATAAGATAAATGACTAACAGTTTTAAATTAATGTATTTAAATGTGTATTCATTGACAATAAAAGTTAAGCACTGGTTTATTTCTTTCTGAGAAATTATCATAGTTCATAAATGAATGAGCTTCAATTTCGCAAATTTACACAGTCACCTTTCAAACTTGAAAAAGAAGTCATTTTATCAAATTTCTGAAATTATGTCTGAAATTCAACAGTTTTATAAAGATCAAAGTATTTTTATGACAGGTAAAATACAAAATTTTCATTTTTAGGATAATAATTGTGAATATGTAATTTGATAATTTCGTGTCAGAAAAAATTTATTTGTAGCACAAATTATTCAAATTTTCTGTTTATTACCGTTTTTTATTTTCAATTTTTCATGTAATTCTCATTGTAGGAGGAACTGGATTTTTTGGAAAAATTCTAGTTGAAAAACTTCTACGCGTATTGCCTCAAATTAAGAACATATACTTTTTAATAAGACCAAAGAAAGGAAAAGAAATTCAAGAACGGATGAATGAGCTTTTTAATTTAGCAGTAATTTTTCAGAGGATTTTAATTTTTAAAACTAATAAATATTTTTAAGAGTAAATTTTAACTAATAAAATGAATTTAATTTTTTAAAAATAAAATTGACAGATTGTTAAAAATAGAATTAATAATTTCCTTATCACATTTTCTGGTCAGAACTAAAATATCGTTAACTTTTCGAATCAGATATTTGACACTTTAAAACTAGAAGAACCGGATTTTATGAAAAAAATTATTCCATTATGTGGAGATGTGGCCGAACCTGGTTTAGGATTATCAGACGATGATCGTAAAATAGTTATAAATGAGGTACATTGTTCAAAATGTATAACTGATATCAAACTTGAAATTTTGAATCCCAAAATAATTTGTAGATATGTAATCATTCTAATTTATAAGTATAATTACTATTTGTTTTTGTTTATTTAAAAAATATTAAGGTCTCGGTAGTTATTCACGCAGCAGCAACTACAAAATTTAATGAACCTTTAGGGGAAATCGTGCCAATTAATGTCAACAGTACTTTGGAAATAATTAAACTTTGCAGAGAGTTAAAGAAATTGAAAGTAAGTTGAATTCATTAAAAGAAATATAACTATAATATATATACAAAAAAAGTACAATATTAAAAATGTTTTCAACTGGACATTTTTGTTTGGTTACTTTTGTTTTAGAATTTTAAATTTTTTCTATATTTTGGTATTAGTAGGAGAAAGTTGCTCAAAAAATAATTAACGAATAATTGTCATAAATAATATAAATAAATATTTTTTTCAATAAAAATGCTTTCAGGCAGCTGTTTATGTTTCGACAACATTTATCCGTCGTAATTTTGGCAAAATTGAAGAAGTTGTTTATTCGATGCCCATGACTTATGAAGAAGTTAATAATACTGTTGACATAATAAAACGACAAAATTTGCCAAAAGAGGATGAGGAACAGTTTACTAAAATGTAATTATTACGAAATACGACCTTATAAAAATATAACCAAATGTATTTTACAGACTATTGGGAGATTTTCCAAACACATACGTTTTTTCAAAATCTATTGCAGAAGGGATTATAAATGAGAGAGCAAGAGATCTTCCATTTTGCATATTCAGATTTCCAATAGGTAATATTTTTATTTTTTATTATAAAATAATAGAGAAGTATAACAAAGGATAATTTAATTTAATTGATTTTGGATTCAAACCTAATTTTTTGATTGAAATTGACGAGACACTCACTAAATGCGGATTTTTGAAGTCTCAAATTTTAATTATTTTTCAAAATACCGAATAATTTTTAAAAAATTAGAAATTATAGGAGAAAAATAAAACAATTATTTCAAAGAAGGGGAAATATTTTTAAGAAAGAAAAAAAAATTAAAATAACTGACGTTCACGATTTATTTTAATATTTTTAATTATATAATGCCTTGGAAAAATAAAATTTTAATAATATAATTTTACTTCTTTTCTACCCAATAGATCGTATTTTAACCGTTTTTAGTTCCATTCTTGAAATTTTAAAAAATAAATAGTATAGCGGAAAAAATCCGGACTCAAATTCTATAACAGCTAAAATTTATCAAAATCTATAATCCAAGTTCAAGTTGAGTTTAAATAAATAAAAAATATTGTTAAATAATAAATATATTTATATAAAAATACAAGAAATATAAGATATAATTATCTGATAAATGTAACAGATTAGACTGGATAGTTTGTTCAATTTTAAAAATAACTGCTTGTAGTCGCGGACCGTCACCAAACGCATCTGCGCATGTCTGTGGAAAATCGTTTGATTGGTCGAAGGAAGCGGGAAGATTTAAAACACATTTAATAAAGCTATTTTAAATCGTCCCGCTTCCTTCGACCAATCAAACGATTTTCCACAGACATGCGCAGATGCGTTTGGTGACGGTCGTTGGCATCTCCGCGACTCGCGGAGATGTCGATTATTTTTAGGTTATAAACTTGAGAACAAATGTTTCAAGTTGAAGGGCTACGGAATGTATCGAAACTATCGACTCAACTGTCGAAATAGCGCTAAATTTAAAAATTAATTATTTTGTTATTACATTGTTAATTAAAAATGATTTAAATCAAACATGAAAATTTGTAATATTTTATTTTAATTAATTAAAGTTAAATTTATGAAATGAATTTAATTTAAAATTTATTTATATAATATTTTTATACAAAATGATTTTAATAAAAATTCAATTATTTTACAGAAGATTTATAAAAGATATTTAGTAAATTTATGTTAAATAGAGTTTTAAATCTTGAGTACATTTGAGATAATTTGAAGACTGCAAGTCCTACCAACCTATAAAAATCGAAAATTCTCAATATAAATTAATTTAACTTGACATTACATAATATTAATATGATATCATGATTCTCACTAAGGCAGATTGCAGTGTATAATATAAAAAATAAATTTCTAAATTTCATTGCAGCAACAGCAACTTATAAAGAACCTGTTGCTGGATGGGTTGACACAATGCAAGGATTTAATCTAGTATTAATGGGATTAGCACTTGGTATTATACATGTGGTACTTTTTTTAAACAGAAAAGTAATATTACATATGGTACCTGCAGATTTCATCTGCAATGCTCTCATTGCTTCAGTATGGGAAACTGGAAATGAAAAAAAAAGGTAATATTTGTACATGGAATGAATATTATGAATTTATATTATTTAGAACATAATTCATAGTATGTAAATTTAATACAGAACATATCGTGAACAATTGTATTCAGATGAATTTATAGACGAAACATTTTAATTCAATTAAATGTTTAAATTAAAAACTTTCTAAAAATTTAACTTATTATTTTCTTCTTTCAGAATTTCTGATGTCAATTTGACTGTTTACAATTATGTGACTGGAAAAGATAACCCTTTATTTGCAACTGAATTAGAAAATATTGGATATAGATTAATACCTTATTATTGTGCAAGTAAAGCAGTTTGCTTTCCATTTGCATTTACAGTTTACTCACGTAAACTATTTACTATTTTGGATTTCTTGTTTCATCGGTTGCCTGCTTTAATTGGTGATGTAGTTTTCAGACTAATAGGAAGAAAGCCCATGTGAGTTTGTCTAAACAACTAAATAAAAATAAACAAACTTCTTATTCATTCAAAATATAAATATACATTCCCATATCTGATAAAAATATGTAAAGATTTTTAAATCTTGAAAATTTAGGTAAAATTGGTTCATAAAATAAATAAAATATTAAAAAAATAATAACAATAAGGTAAATAATAATTTTTTTAAATCGTCTTGCAGAGACTTTCTTAAAGTTTTAAAGGTTGGTACTTCTTCTGTTGCTAAAACACATGTTGTCGTGTTTATAACCTAAAAATATGTATCACTTTCTTACATGACTTTAATCAATTAATTTAATAATAATAATCTCCGTAAACTCCTGAAGTTAGTTAGAATGTATTTATATTTATTCATCTTTTTCTGTCCAAGTTTTAAAGTCTGAAGTGAAGTTAGTTAGTCTTAATATTTATTCATCTTTTTCTGTCCAACGTTTTAAAATCCAGAGTGAAGTTAGTCTCTGTTATTTTATTTTGTTGTGCTAGTTTTTAATTGTCATTTGTGTGAAAAAAAAGTTTCGAAAAATGCTTTAAAAATTTATTATGGTTTTTGAAAAAGTTTAAAATATATACACATGCAATTAATTTCCTAAATTTTCAGTTATTATCTCAAATTTAGATTATTGTCATCAGTTTTCCATTACCTATGTATAACGATTTTTTTAATTATTTTCTTTTGCTTAAAAATAAATTCTGCATTTTTTCTTGATTTTCATCAATTTATAATATATATATATATATATATTATAAATTATATATATATATATATGTTATATAATTATATATAAAATAATGAATTATATTCATTATTTTGACATCACTTTTAAAAATTTCAATTGTTTATCCGATATTGCAATTATTCTCATCAATTTTCGTTATTTCTGCAATTTTTTAATTATTCACTTTAATTAAAATTTTTTAAGTAATTTTGTAATTATTATTTTTTTAAACATATACTATATGATTTTTTCAGTTATTTTTCTCAAATTTTATTGAATGTTTTCAATTTTCCATATTTAAATTATTTTCAGCATATTTCAATTATTTTTTTTCAATTTTTAATTAATTTGATCATTTTTCAATTATTTTTCTCGATTGTTAATTATTATTCTCTTTTTCTAAAATTATTTTCTAAGGTTTTTAAGTATTTTTCTCAAATTTCTATTATTTTCTTCAATTTTTAATTATTTTTATTTATTTTCATAATTACCAAAAAAATTTATTAATTATTATCGTAAATTTCAATTATTTTTAGCATCCTTCCAGTCTTTTCTCCAATTTTTAGTTATTCTCATTTTCTAAAATTATTTTCTAAGGTTTTTAAGTATTTTTCTCAAATTTCTATTATTTTCTTCAATTTTTAATTATTTTTATTTGTTTTCATAATTTCAAAATTTGTTTATTAATTATCGTAAATTTTAATTACTTTTTGCTTATTTCTTTAATTCTTTTCTCCAATTTTTAGTTATTTTCTTTGTTTTAAATTGATTTCTAAGATCTTCATGTATTTTTTCAAATTTCAATTATTTTTACTTTATTTAAAAAAAATTCTGTAGTTTTTTCAATTGTGACACTTAAATATCATTTATTTGTTACAACTTATCATTGTTTGTATCATATTTTAATTATTTTCGTCAAGTTTTAAAATTTAAAAACATTTTTCAATTATTTTCCAAAATTTATTTTCTTTAATTTTTAATTCTTTACATTTGTTTCATAATTTCAAAAATTGTTAACTATTTATCTGACTTTTGAATTCTTTCATTATTTTCATTATTTATATTATTTTTTATATTATTTTCTTCAATTTTCAATTACTTTCGTTCTTTTTCTCGTTCTTTTTTATAATTGCCAAAAAGTTTTTACTCATTTCTCTTTAATTAAAACTTGTTCTGTTCAATTTTAAATTATTTTTATCTTTTTTCATTTATTTTCTCTAATTTTTAATTATATTCTTTTATTTCAATGAACTTCTGAAAGTTTTAAGTATTTTTCTCAAATTTTGTTCAATTTTCCTTTATTTAAAATATTTTATGTAATTTATTTAATTATTTACTCAAATTTTAATTATTTTTGTAATTTTAATTTATTTATCTCAATTTCTAACCATGTTTTTTCAATTTTCAATTATTTTCTCTAATTTTTCATTATTTAATTTTGTTTTAATTTACTTTTAAGATTCTTAAGTATTTTTCTCAAATTTAAATAATTTCCTTTATGATTAAAACATTTTTATGATTGTTTAAATTACTTTTCCCAATTTTTGATTGATTTCATTTTTTTTTCAATTAATTTGCAAAATTTGGAATTATTTTGTTTAATTTCAATTCCTTTTTCAATTCTTTTTAATTCTAAAATATTATAAATTTTGTCCTAAATGAATATTTATTTTATTTATATTAATTGATTTTTAAATATTATATTATATTATATTATTTAGTTATCGCTTTGATTTTTGCACGAAAATTTAAATAAAATTCGATGAAATGGAAATTCTGATAATTAAGTTTTAAAGAAAATATATAAATAAAATTTTATAGGTTTCATAAAATGTACAAAAAAGGAATGATACTTTTGAAGAGTGCAGAATTTGTTTTAATGGACAACTGGAATATTGACAACAAAAATATGGAAACATTATGGAAAAAGCTTTCAAATGTGGATAAAGAATTATTTTTCTTTGACATGACGAAATTAGATTGGAATGATGTTCTTTCAGAATACTGGAAAGGAATTTTAAAATATATATTGAAAGATGATTTGAGTCCAGCTGGTCGACAAAAAGCTATTAGACGGTATTACAAGTAAGAAAAAGTTAAATATTTAAATTTAAAATTAATAACAAAACGCTTGTTATTATACGCTTGTGTAATTTTTATTTTTATTTTACAGATTACTAATTATTTTTCGAACTCTTCAAGCTGCTTGTTTAGCTTTTATAATGTGGCTTTTATGGAAATTATTTTAAAGAATCCAGCTTTTTATTTATTGAGATGGTTATTTTTATTTTTTATCCTAGCTTTTACATTTGTATTATTGTTTTGATTAAAGAATTTTTCAAAAATTGTTCAGTAGAAATTACTATTCCCACAAATTCCTAAATCATATTTATACCAAAAAGTTGACAAAACTAGAAAATCTATCATAAACATAAGAATAAATAGTACATTGTCTTTAAAATTGTAATCAGAATATTTAGGTTTTAAATAGACACAATTTTACTTGCTTCTATACTAGAAATTTGTATAATGAATTAATCGACTACCGGATGTAATGCAAATTTTTACAAGAAAGTAAATTTAAAGAAATGGTAAAATGTTTCCAATTCACTAAGAATTTAAAAGGCATGCTTCTGAATATGCATCATTCTCTACCGAAAAATTCAAATGTCACTTTCCCCCACCTAAAATAATCACTGTTCTTTAATTAAAGCATCAATTTTTAAGAAGTTAGTCAGTTTTGTAAAGTGTGTTCTTAAATGTATTACCTACAAATAAGCTTTCGTTACAATGTCTGAAATTCAAAAATTTTTCGAAGGATGCAATTTACTAGTTACAGGTAATGTTTTTCATATTTTAAGCTCAGGATATTAAAAAATAAAGATTTTTTACACATTGTTAATGAGAAATATTAAAAAAAAAAAAAATTAACAAGTTATATTTAAATACTTTACAATTTTTTCCAAAAGCGTCATTTATAATGAAATACAAAAAATAAAAACCATAAATATCTGTTTTTTAGTATGTAATAATTATATTCTTGCCTTCTATTAATTATCTTTTGGAAAAAAAGTAAATATCCTCTTTTTAGTTTCTGACAAATTCACATTTAGAGAGTATTTTTAAATCTTAGGTGGAACAGGTTTCATTGGAAAAATTCTAGTGGAAAAACTTTTACGAGGTTTACCAGGAATTGAAAAAATATATCTTCTCGTAAGACCAAAAAAAGGGAAAGATGTTCAAGAACGTCTAGATAAATATTTCGATTTAGAAGTAATTTTCTCATTTACTTTAAAGCTATTTTCTTCTATAAAAATAAATTTGAATAAATATATATTTACCTTTAACTTAACAGATATTTGATACTCTGAGGGAGAAAGAACCACACTTTTTCAAAAAAATTATTCCATTAAGCGGTGACATAATGAAACCTAGTTTGGGATTATCAGACGAAGATCGTACAACGATCATAAATGAGGTACTTTTTTATAAATAATATTATTAATATATAAAATATTTTTACACAGTATATGTTTATAATACTTCCACGAAAATAACTGGTTTTTTTATGCAACTTGTGAAAGAAAACAAAAAAAAATTAGAGAGTATATACCAAACAAAAAATACCACTATTCAATAACTTTATTCTTATACGAATGTTCGTGGAAATAACACGAGCCTACAAAAAAAAATATACTGATTTAGGACGAAATTTGTATACATTGTTTTATAGATGTTTTTTTATACATTGTTTTTAGAATTGTAAAAGGAATTTATAATCAGAGATGCCAAAATCAATCCACAAAGTGTTTCAAATAATTTTACACAGTTCCAAACAAGTTTTAAAAAGTTGCAAACAAGTTCTAAACACATTTTAAACAAGTTCTGAATAGTTTTAAACAAATTCTGAATAATTTTGATTTAGTTATAAATAGTTGAAAACCTGTTCGGAATAAGTTTTGAATACTTTGAAACAATATAGTTTTTAATAGTTCTGCAAAGTTTTAAACAAGTTTTAAACAGTTTTACATTGTTCTTAAAAGCTTTAAGTAGTTCAAAACAGTTCTAAATTGTTTTAAACTACTTTTGACAAATTCCAAAAAAGTTCTAAACAATTTCAAACAAGCTCTAAATATAGTGGTTATTCAGTCATAAACAGTTCTAATTAGTTTAAAAACAAAAAGATTGTAAACATCTTAAAACCTGTTATTGATTATTTTCAGTTGTTTTAAACTATCTTAAACAAGCTCTGAATACTTCTGAACATGTTCTGAATAGATTTAAACATTTGTAAACAAGTTCTGAACAATTTTAATTACATCTAAATAGTTTTATTTCGGTTCTATAAAGATTTAAGCATAGCGCAATTAACAGTCCTAAACTTTCTTTAATCAAATCTAAAAAAAAATCGAAACTGCTTTAATCCATTTCTTTAAAGTTTGAAACATTTAAGAA
The DNA here is from genome assembly GCA_037103525.1 of Ganaspis brasiliensis. Lineage (NCBI taxonomy): Eukaryota > Metazoa > Arthropoda > Insecta > Hymenoptera > Figitidae > Ganaspis > Ganaspis brasiliensis. The sequence continues at coordinate 2,739,191 of JAZKLR010000492.1, forward strand.
CAAGTTTCAAGCTGTTTTAAATAATTTTTAACTCTTTTAAACCAGTTCTAAAGTATTTTTAAACTAGTTGTATAAACATTTTTAAGCATTTTTAAAAAGTTTTAAGTACTTATAAATTATTTTAAGTTAGTTTCACACAATTTAAAACATGTTCTAAACATTTCTTCCTCATATTAAAAATATGTATTTTAAACTTCTTTTTAAAAAGAAATATAATAGTTTTTTAATAGTTTGAATCGATTTTAACATTTTATTTTTATTTTATTTTATCCACTTACATTGACTTACTGTGACTCAGTGGCGTAACTGGGAGAGCAAGGGCCCTGGGTCAAAAAGGAAAATAAGGCCCCAATTATATATAATAATTTACAAGCTTAATTCATTCATTCTGTCCACACCCGAAATTTATCAATTGATGTTTTTTTTAAATTTTAAATCATATTCCACCTTCTTCAAATGTTCTCAAATTTTAAATTTATAGCAATTTAAATTTCAGTTCAATTTCAATTTTAAATTTCATTTAATTTTGTTCAAATTTTAGTTAATGTGAACCTGCATTGATTAAAAGTTAAATTAATCCACGTTTCAAAAATACAAAATTTGAAGTGATTTGAAAATTTCTTCAGTTTTTAATAATTCTTTTCTATTATGGTTTCAATTACTTAAAATAGGTACAATTATGTAATATTTTTATCATTTTTCAACTATTTTCTACAATTCTTAATTATTTTAATTGTTTTTAAATTGTTTCCCTAAATCTTAAATTTACCTTTCTCAATTATTTATTCCTAAATTTTACATTATTCGTCGCAAATTTAAATTAATTTTTTTAATTTACCATTACTTTTGTCATTTTGCAATTATTATTTTCAATTTTTAATCATTTTCATAATTTCTGAATTAATTTACTGAACTTTCAAATATATATCTCAATTTTCAATTATTTTGTTCAATTTTCATTTCTTTTTATTATTTTGCAATTATTTTCTCCGTCTTTTAATATTTTCTTATTTTTCAATTAATTTCCCAAATTTTCAGTTATTATCTCAAATTTAGATTATTGTCTTTAACTTTCAATTTTTTAAACGATTTTTCAATTATTTTCTTTTTTTATAAAACCATAAAAATTGTGGTTTAAATTTATGATCATAGTATTTTCTTCAACAAATGAAATTTTACCGAAAAACAATTTTTTCTTTCTAAACAGCTACAATATTCCACAGTTTCAGATTATGTTTTGTACAAAATTGAGGAGCACTTTTTCAAAACTTGATAAATCCATTTTCCAAAAAAGTTGAGATAATCACAAATTTAACATATTAGGAACCTTACAAATCGATTTGTCACTGTTAAATTCAAGAAAAAAATTTATTACCAAAGAATTTTCAATTTAAAAAAAACTTGAACTTAACCAAGATGATTTAAAATTTTAATTTTTTTCCTAGAATAAATTACAAAAACCTTTAAATTTCTTAATTACTATAAACTTTAATTAAAAATAAATCTCCTTAAGTGCAAAAAACATTCGTATATAAATAATTTCGTATATTTTTTCTACTTCACTGAGAAAAAAGATTTTTTTTGACAAGGATAAAATTATGTTTACATTGATTGCATTGAAAGAAATCGTTTTTATGTTTGTTCCAAGAATAAGATATTTGGCGTAAACTTTCGTCTGCTTCTGTCATGCGCAAAACAGTTTAACATAACCTCAAATTCTTGAGTCTAGAATATTTGATACTAGGACCGATTATAAGCATAATTCATACTTGATCCAATGCATTTTTGCATTGGCACAAGAAAATTTTTCTCTCAGTGTTTATAATTAAATCTAGGGGTTAGGTGCGAAACTGCATTTGTTTAATTTTCTCGAAATAACAAAATGTAGATTTATTAACTTTTGAAAAAGTACTCCTCAAATGTTTATTTTTATGTTTCAATTACTTTAAAAGTTTAAAAATAAAAAGAAATTGAAAAAAAATTTTTTGTCTTTAAAATTCAGAATTATATAAAAAAGATCAGTCTATTTAATTGGAATTTTTTAATCTTATAAAAATGGTTAAGTTTGTACTTAAATTTTAATAAAAGAAAAAAATTATGATTTTAATTTATTATTATTCAAATAATCCAAATAATAAATATCTAATAAATAATTGAAATGAATCGTTAAAAACAAATAATTAAAAAAATTTTTTCAATCTATTTTAAGTTCGTGTACGGAACCCTTTGTGCGCAAGTCGGACTCGCACTTGCCGGTAATTTTTTACATTTTCGTCCGTTTTATTGGATCCGCCATATTGAATTTTGTAAATCCGACGTCGGATTCGTAATTAGTGACCCCAAAAACCCCCAAGTAAAAAGTTTCAAGCAAATATATAGACTTTTTATATTGTAAGTCCGCCATCTTGGATCCGACATTTTGAATTTTTAAAATCCGACGCCGGATTCGTAATCAGCGACCCCAAATACCCCCGAGTAAGAAGTTTTAAGCAAATTTATAGACTTTTTAGATTCTAGATTCGCCATCTTGGATGCGCCATTTTGAATTTTCAAAATCCGACGTCAGATTTGTAATCAGCGACCCCAAAAACCCCTAAGTAAGAAGTTTTAAGCAAATTTATAGATTTTTTAGATTCTAGGTCCGCCATCTTGGATGCGCCATTTTGAATTTTCAAAATCTGACATCGGATTTGTAATCAGCGACCCCAAAAACCCCCGAGTAAGAAGTTTCAATCAAATATATAGACTTTTTAAATTTTTAGTCCGCCATATTAGATCCGGCATTTTGTATTTTTAAAATCTGACGTCGGATTCGTAATCAGCGACTTCGCAAAAACCGCGGTTTTATTTTTTTTCCCTATTTTTTTTCAATGAACTTCTGAAACTTTTATGTATTTTTCTGAAATTTTCTTTAACTTTCCTTTATTTAAAATATATTATGTAATGTTTTCTGATTATTTTCTCAAATTTTAAATAGGTTTTTCCATTTTATATTATTTAACTCAATTTTCAATAATTTTTTTTCAATTTTAAATTATTTTCCCTAATTTTTCATTATTCAATTTTTTTAATTTTATTTTTAAGATTTTCATGTAATATTCTTCAATTCAAGTTATTTTCTTTATTTTTAAAACATTTCTATGATTTTTTAAATTATACTTCCCCCAATTATTAATTGATTACATTCTTTTTTTTTCAATTATTTTCCAAATTTGCAATGATTTTGTTTAATTTCAATTATTTTTTGATTTTTTTTTTAATTCTAAAATTTTTTAAATTTTGTCATAAGAAAAAGGTTATTAGGGTTGACTGAGGGCCCCTGACCTCAAGGGCCCCGGGGCACTGCCCCACTTTGACCATTAATAGTTATGCCACTGCTGTGACTGTGATCCACTTAGTGTGACCATTTTAAAAAACATTTTTCTTAGCCTAACTGGATATAGGGTAAATGCGGGGGTAGTCGGGCACTTAAGGATTTGATCGTAAATAATGATATTTTTCTTAAAATAGAAAAGTATTTTAACATATTGCTTTGCATGAACCGTTAAAGGACTCATTCAGGATTAATTTTCACATAAATTTGCAACAAACAATTCAATATTTAATAAAATATAGCAATTTTAATAAAAAATCAGGATATCAGCAGTAGTTGGACACTTGCTTGTAAAGTCGGACAAAACTGTATCAGTAGTCGGACATTTTTCTATTTTAAAATAATAAAATATTTCATGTTTTTATGCTATAAAACCTATCAAATTAAATTATAGAAATAATGCTCAGGAAGCATGATTTTAATTTGTAATCCCATGTGGTGAATCTAAAATAAAAAAAGATAGTTTTTTAGTTTTAAAATTTTATACTCCTCTATGGCATTTTAAAGACAATCTGTCAAGTTCTGTTGTTATCATTCGGTGAAAAGGAGAAATTCGTATAAAATCAAATTTTAGGTTATTTTTCTATTGATACAGAAAATGCTTGAAAGCTAACAAATTTATAGGCTATAAGTAATTGTTTTTATGGTATTTACTTATTCAGCATCTAAAATATTACGAGATATAATACAAGTAATATATGTGTCCGACTTCACAAGCAGTCTAAAATCTGACATGTTAAGTCGGACACGTCAATTATTTGTAAATTTAAAGTCATTTTAAGGTTATATTCACTTTTAAATATAAAATTAGAGTTTTTATAATCACTTTGTAATATTTTCAAACATAAACACGACCTACAAAAACTTATTTCGTACTAATAAAAATCTCTACCTCCCTGACGGCCGGAACAAGGAATCAAACAAAATGTCAAAACAACGCTGTTGAGTAAATAACTGTTGCATTTTAACTAATTTAAAAATCATCAGAGGGTGCTGCAGGTAATTTTTACATTCTATAATTTTGACAAATTTGATAAAATAATTTTTTGAGAAGATTCCAATAGTAAATAATTATTTATTTAACTTCAAAACTGAAAGTGTCCGACTATCGGTACTGTCCGGACTTACACGCATTTACCCTAGAAATTGAATATAAATCGAATTTAGTAGTGATTTATTCTAATTAGGTATTAAAACAAAAACGAACTCACAAAAGTCTTCTTCTCCTATATATTCTTTTGAAGCAATATGCGCCATTTTTAAATAGTTTATTTTACGTATTAAGATATATTAAGTATTAATAGTTTCAAACAGTGTATGTAATTTTTACCAAAACACAATGAATGAATATTTATAGTAGGAAATAATGATTTAGAACTGGCTCAAAGATTTGGAGGTTGTTTTTTAGATTAATATCAAATTCAGATTTGTTAGGCTAATTTTGATTACGGATTTGAATCAATGGGATTATCTGGATTCGGCACATCAATACATAAAATAATGTTTAATATGACTCTCGTTCTTAAATCAGGAAAATTTTTATAAAATGCGTTAAGTCTATTGAATTTTGGAATTTTTTGTTTAGGATGTCGTGGTCTCTGTATGGATGCTACTCCAAAATTTTGTCCTTGGACCATTATTTTCAAATTCTTAAAAGTTCACTAAAGAATGCTAACAGTGAGTCCTTTGTTTCTATTTGTTCATTCTTTTATTTCTTTTTGCATTGTTTATTTATTTATTGTTACACGTTCGTGGGAGAAAAATTCAAAAAAGTATATCCGGTTCAATCTTCTTTATACTGTTTTTCAAATATATATAACACGATAAACAGGTTTAAGAAATATAAAAGTCTAAATACAATTATTATATTTGCAATTTTTGGATATGACCTGTAAATTTTCTAAAACTTACAATTCACAAATATATTCTAAATTTGTAATTCTTCTTTTTTTAAATTGCAAGGTGTCGATAGTGATTCACGCAGCTGCTACGACAAGATTTGATAAACCACTAGAAGTAGCAGTAGTGACTAATGTCAATAGTGTTTTAGAAATAATTCAACTTTGCAGGGAATTGAAAAATTTGAAAGTAGGTTCTATAATTATTATTTCTTATATGACAAAAATAGACGATTAATTTTTAAAAAATCAAAATGTCGTTTTAGGCAGCTGTATATGTTTCAACAGCATTCATTCGTCGTAAACTTGGCACAATCGAAGAAGTTGTCTATCCCATGCCAATGACATATGAAGATGTCAGTAATACTGTTGATATAATAAAGAGAAGAAATTTTTCAAAAGAGGATGAACAACAATTTACAAAGATGTAAGTATCACAAACTACGAGCATCAAAAAATGAAAATAATTTAACAAAAAGATTAAAATCTTGAATAATCTAACGTTTGTTATACAATTATAGTTACTGGATGGAATTGGTTTGATTAAATGTAAACTTAACCACAATTATTTTACAGATTATTAGGAGATTTTCCAAACACGTACGTTTTTTCAAAATCTATTGCAGAAGGTATTATAAATGAAAAAGCAAGAGATCTTCCATTCTGCATTTTCAGATTTCCTATAGGTAGTGTTAATTATTTATCTCTTTTATGACGAAATCTAAGTTTTGGGAAAGACTTCAGACTTCAGACTTTCCCAAGTCTATTCTTGGGAATAGAATACGTATTATTTTTCAAGTTACTATAAAAATTTGACTAATATATGACTGAATTACATACTATGGCCAAAATTGTGGGACCACTTATAAAAATAGGATTAAAAACATGACTGTCTTAAAATGTTGATAACTTTGGCAGATATTAGCAAATTTAAATTTTTCATAGACCATTGGAAAGCTCATAAAATTTGCCGTTAAATGGTCCTATTTTAACTCTTTTTCAATTAATAGAAACCGAGATTCAATGTAATAAAGATAGGTAAATTTTTTGTTTTTTGTGAATTTTCATTGTTTAAGTTTAGTAAGCTGCATTTTCTAAAAAACTAATTGGAAAAATGTGAAATTAAGCTAAATTAAACCTTAAAATATTAGCTTTAAAATAAGACAAAAAAATTAAAATATCTTGACTGTTTCAAAAATTATAAGTAAATGTGTATAAATAACAAAACGCAAGAATTCCTTTGTTTCCTCCCCTCTCGGCCCAGGGGCGGCGACATGTAAATTTGTAAATCAAACAATGTTAAATTAGCGTAATTATTGTAAATCAAAAGTTAAAAATTGAAGAAATTTATTGCAAATGATAACAATAATTGAAAATTGAAAAAAATTACTAAAACTTGAGAAAAATATTTTAAAATCAAGGAAATTAATTGAAGAATATTGATAATAATTAAAAGCTTCAGAAATTATTTGAAATAAAGAAGACTACTTGAAAAAGGATAAGAATAATAAGATAATAAAGTTAATTATGGAAATTTAAGACCAAAATTTAAAAAATTACAGAATTCATTTGATATAAAATAAAGTGATTGAAAATCGAAGAAAATTATTTAAACAATAAATAAAGATTTAATAAAAATTGATGGAGCATGAAACAAGTTTTTTGATATTGAAAATTATTTGGAAAAAGATTATGGAAAAAGATAGAAATAGTGAAATTGATAATTAAATTAACAAATTTGATGAGTTATGTCCTTCCATTATTTGACATTACATTACCATTGACATTAATAACTCGATATTGAAGAAATTACTTGTAATTTGAAGAAAAAAATTACAATTTAAAAAACAAAAATCAGATTTTGTAAAAATAATAATTGAAAAATGACAAAAGAAATTAAAAGTTAATTAATAAATAATAAAACTAATTTGACATTAAAGGAAGTAATCAAAACTGAAAAAGTTTTAGTTGGAAAAATTAAAAAAAATAATTGAAACTTGCAGAAATTTTGAATTTAAAATCTTAGTTGGAAAATTGAAAAATAATGAATATCATTGAAGAAAATTTTTGATAAATGATAAAAATAGTTGAAATTTATAGATATTAATTGCAATTACAGAAAAATAATTTTAAAAAATACAGAATTTTTGTGAAGTAAAAGAAAATACCTTTTTACAAAATGATATCAAGAATTTTAAATTTAGGAAAATAATTACAACATTATAGAAATAATCGAAAATTTATTAAAGAAAATAATGGAAATTTGAGATAATAAATGAAAATGAAAATAGAAAAAAAGCCAGATCAGGGAACTTTAAATTTTTTGTGTGGCTGTGTAATTGAAAATTGAAGAAAATTATTAAAATTCGAGAATAAAATTTTAAAATCTAGGAAATTAACTGAAGAATAATGAAAATTATGAAAATCTCGAGCAAATATTTGCAAAGTAATAAAATAATTAAAAATTAAAGAAAATAATTTTAATTTGTGAAAAATAATTGAGAAAATTACAATATAATTTCGTAATAAAAGAAAATTATTACAGAATAATTAAAATAATTTTAAATTGAAAAATAACTGGAATTAGAGATAAATAATAAAAAAAAAAAGAAAATGAATTAAAAAATAATTGAAAATGACAAAAAGTAATTGAAAAATTATAGAAATAATTAAAGATTGAAGAAAGTAATGGGGATTTGAGATAAATAACTGAACTTTTTGGAATTAATCAACAAATATTCAAAATAATATAAAATTTCTAAAAATCATTGCAAATTAAAAATTGACAAAAATATTTGAAATTTAAGAAAAATAATTGAAAAATAATTAAAACATTGCAAAGTGGATATAGTTGGAGTTAATAATTGAAAATTTAGGAATTTAATTGAGGAGAATGAAGTTTGAAAATAATTAAAAATTGAAGAAATTGATGACAATAATAATCGAAAATTGAAGAAAATTATTAAAATTTGAGAAAAATATTTTAAAATCTAGGAAATTAATTGAAAAATAATAAAAATAATAAAAAATTTGAGAAAATATTTGCAAAGTAATAAAAATAATTAAAATGAAGAAAAAATGAATCTTTGTAATGAAAGAACATAATTTTAGAATGATGAAAATAATTGTAAATTGAAAAAATAACTAGAATTAAAGATAAATAATAAAAAAAATTAGAAAATAAATCAAAATTAACGATCACAACGCTTCCTCTATGAGGAAGCAAAATTATTGAAAATTAATTGAAAAATAAATTTAATAAAAAAATAATTGAGGTAGTTGGTGCAGAAGCCGCACAAATTAATTTTTTTCGAAAATCACTTTTTCATGGAAAATTTATGTTTAAGTGAAGCTCTACGATCTAGTAAAATATTACATAAGTTACAAAACTCTAAACCCTTTAAAAAAAATAATCAAATTTTCGTTTCGTGCAAAAACTACACAAGTCGATGATTCCAAATTGCGCACAAAGATGCGCAATGGATAAAATAATATTTACTTATCATATTTTTGACATGTTTTAGACGTTGTTAAATAATTTATATTAAATAGTTTATATTATAAATAAAATGCACTCAAAACGAGGCAGAAGACAATAATAGTGAATTATGTGATATTTGTTAAGAAAATGTTGAAAAGTGATTTTTAAAAATATGTTTATTATTTATAAAATGTTAATATAAATTATCCAAATTAAAAAATTTTAATAAATGTTACTAAACATTTAATAAAACTGTGATACTTTACTTGATTCAATACACTTTCTGTGTTTTTAATTTCAATTTGTGCCGAAACCGCACAAGTCCAAAAGTTAATTTATTTTTTTTTATACCTTATGTTAATTAAAATATGAATCAATCATTTTGAATTATTAAACTTATAGGTTAGAAGGAAATAATGCAAAAAGCAAAATTGAAAAAAATTCTCACAATTACAAGAAAATCAGTTTTTATTGATTCTTGAACAATTTCGGTTTATAGACTTGTGCGGTTTCTGCACAAATTACCTCAATTAATAAAAATAGTTGTAAATTTAAGAAAATAATAAAAGTTCGTAAAAAATAATTGAAAGAATTTCAGAGTATATTTAAGATAAACAAGACCACAGTTACAATTATATATATAATTCTTCTAATTTCAATTAATTTGAAATTTCATTGATTAAAAATTAAATTAATTTACGCTTTAAGAATAATAAATTTAAAAATATTTACATATTTCTTCAATTTTTAACAATTCTCAACTATTATGATTTCAATTATTTGCTACAATTTTTATCATTTTTCAACAATTTTTCAGTTTCTATTGAATTTTCATTATTTTTTATTTTTCCCCTATAAACTTTGAATTCAAAATTTCCGCAAGTTTCAATTATTTTCTTTAATTTTTTCAAATAAAACTTTTTCATTTTTAATTATTTCCTTCAATTTCAAATTAGTTTCATTATTTATTAATGCTCTCTAAATCTGAATTAGTAGTTTTCTACTATGAATTAGTCAAATTCATGGCTCATTTTTCTCTAATTCATATAGTAGAAAACTACTAATTCTTAGTAGAAAACTACTAATTATTAGTAGAAAATTACTAATTCTTAGTAGAAAACTACTAATTGAAATAGTGAAACTTTACTTTTCAAAAAAGTAGATTTTTTTACTAATTTAATTAGTAGTTTTCTACTACAAGATTAGTAGTTTTCTACTAATTCTTAGTAGTTTTCTACTAAAAATTAGTAAAATTCTTACAATTTTAATAGTAGCTCACTTTTCGCTAATTCTGTGTGAATTTTCAATTTCTTTCGACATTTTTCAATTATTTTGTTGCAAAATATGATTTTTGTTTTTTAAATTTTAATCTTTTTCTTTGAATTGTAAATTCATTTATCCACTTTCATATTAAGAAATTTATTTTTTGTCTGTAACTTTCCCATATGGAATTCCACAGGGCGACTATTTTGCTCTATGGAATTTGCAGACGTACCATACACAAGTTTTTTCGTATTATACATTTACTTATAACTTTTGAACCAGTCAAGATATTTTAATTTTCTTTGGCTTATTTTAGAGCTAATAGTTTAAGGTTTAATTTAGCTTAATTTAAAATTTTTCCAATTAGTGTTCTAGAAAATGCAGCTCACCAGACTTGAACAATGAAAAATCACAAAAAACGAAAAATTAGTAGTTAACTTTCCAATATAGTCTATGAAAAATTTAATTTCTCTAATATCTGATAAAGTTATCAACGTTTTAAGACGGTCATGTTTTTATCCCATTTTTGTAAGTGGTCCTACAATTTTGGCCGGTAGTGTATATTTTAGAAATAAAAATGTAACACTGAATTTCATTTCAGCAACATCAACTTATAAGGAGCCTATAAGTGGATGGGTTGACACAGTACAAGGAGTTAATCAAGGAATGATGGGAATGGGAGTTGGTGTTATACATGTATTACTCTGTCCAGATACAGATGTTATTGTTCACATGGTACCGGCAGATTTTGTTTGTAATGCTCTCATTGCTTCAGCGTGGGAAACTGGAAGTAAAATAAATCGGTACTGCGAAACAAAGTAATCTTTCTGAATAATATATTAAGCATCGATAAAAATTAAGGAGGATTGTAACTTACTTGAATTTAAACTATAATTCTGTATAATCCGGCTGCTTAAAAAGTAGGTTTAAGGAAGCTGCTATAGTTTTTTGAGCTAGCTGTGTGTTTATCAATCAGCTTTTCCAGGGGACTTATCACGTAATTTTGAAAACGAAAACAAAAAAACAAATTGGCAAAACATAAGCAACAACGAAAAAGGAACAGGAAATTCGTTAACAAACGTTTTCGTTTTTGTTTGCAACAGCTGCGTGATAGCCCTTTAGAGCCTTTAATAAAAAGGATGTTAGACTGTTTGGTCTAAAAACCTTGGTGGACGTATAACCCGCTCACCCAGCCTTTTGAATGAACATCAGTTTATTCCTTTTTCAGTTCTAACCAAGATATACCTAAAACCCATTTAGCCTAAATCCCATTCAGCCTAAAACCATAAAGCTAAAATTTTAGGTTCAATTAGATTTAGGCTAAATGCATTTTAAGTTAAATGGGTTTTAGGCTGAATGCATTTAAAGTTAAATGGATTTTATCTTAAATGGGATTTAGGTTAAATTTGTTTTAGGCTGAATGCATTTTAGGTTAAATTGGATTTAGGTTAAATGAGTTTTACTTTAAATGGGTTTCGGATGAATACATTTTAGATTAAGTGGAATTTAGGTTAATGAATTTTAGTTAAAATGGGATTTAGGCTGAATGCATTTTAGGTTAAACAGATTTTAGGTTAAATCGGTTTTAGGCTGAATGCATTTTAGGTTGCCGAGATTTCCTAGTGAAGACTCTGCAGCATCAACCCTTACAGAATTTGCGACCCTTGCTTTCCCAAAATTAAAAATCTTTAAGCTCGAGGTTCTCCATTTCTAACATTTATCCGACATCGCTGGCAAATTCCTATAAGTTGTGTTACCTACATCAAAGTTCCTAACCCACTTTTTTAAAAACACTTCCCTTTTTTGAGGGATCGATTCTTCTCTCCCCTTCGAGAAACCCGGTTTCTAAGCGAACCTTTTTCAGGCTTTGACCTTTAAGCTTCTTCACCAAAATCAAGGTCTTGAGGTTCCTAGAGGAAAATCTATATCATATTCCATTAAAATTTGTTCTATACCGTAGTGAACTTATTACTTTTTATTTTCTATCTGTATAAATAAGTACATATTGCACTAAAAACAAATATATTTTTTCTAGTCAATTTGATTTCAATATTTAAATTTGTCTTAAGAAACTGAACAAAATTTTCTTTAGTGTATATTTAGTACATCAAACTCTGATTCAGTGATGACATATATATACGAATCTGATTATAGAACATTGGATGCCGATGTACCAGTTTATAATTATGTAAATGGAAAAGAAAATGCTTATTTTAAGAAAGATTTTCAAAAGTTTTGTTATGCAGCATTACCGTATTTTATGCCAAATAAGGCTTTTTACTTCCCTTGTGCAATTATTGCTCAATCAACAAAAGTATTTGCTTTCCTCGACTTCTTTTTGCATATGTTACCTGCCTTACTTGGTGATGTATTTTTAAGAATTTTAGGAAAAAAGCCCATGTGAGTATCTTAATATATATGTATATATACTTTTTTTGCATATAAATGAATTATATTAGCCTGAAAAGCTTTATGAGAAATTCTTTTGTTCTTACAAAAAAAGAATTTGTACTTTATACTTTTTATTGTAGCTTCTATAAAATATACAAAAAGGGGAGGAAACTTTTAAAAAGTGGAGAATTCTTTTTGTTAGAAAATTGGACCATTGACAACAAGAACATAGAGTCTTTATGGAAGAGACTTTCCACAATTGATAAAGAATTATTTACCTTCGACATGTCAAAATTAGATTGGTACGATGTTTTTGTAGAAAACTGGAAAGGAATCTTAAAGTATATAATGAAAGACGATATGAGTCCTGAAGGCCGACAAAAAGCTGTTCGACGATATTATCAGTAAGGATATAAAATTTTATATAATATATGAAGACATGTATATATGGGATATTCCACGACAAACGTGGAATGAACTCGGGGGTTTTTGGGGTCCCTGATTACGAATCTGATGTTCGTTTTCCAAAATAAAAAATGTCGGATCCAATATGAAGGACGATATATAAAAAAAATCATTAAAAATGCTTGAAACTTGTTACTCTGTTCTTTTTTGGGGTCGCTGATTACGAATTTGATGTTAGTTTTTCAAATTTTAATGTATTTTATTTATTTAATTTAATATTTTAAAAAGGCATTAAAAATGTTTGAAACTTGTTCTTCAGTTTTTTTGGGTCGCTGATTAAGAATTTGAAGTCCGATTTTCAAAATTCAAAATGGCGGATCCAGTATGGCGGACGAATTTTTTTTAAAATTCATTGGATTTGCTTGCAACTTGATACTCGGGAGTTTTGAGGGTCGCTAATTAAAAATCTAAAGTCCGATATTCAGAATTCAAAATGGCGGATCCAGTATGGCGGACATATTTCTTAAAATTCATTGAATTTGCTTGAAACTTGTTACCCTGAAGTTTTCGGGGTCGCTGATTAAATCTTGTAAATTTTAAGATTCTTTTTCGTGTTGAATACTTTTTTAATATTATATTATAATGTTTTTATTACAGGTTGCTAATAATTCATCGAACTATTCAGGCAGTTTTTCTGACATTTGTAATTTGGCTTTTATGGAAATTATTCAGCTGTAGAAGTTTCTTATTATGAAATATGTATTGACATAGGCTAAATTTGACATTTTACACATTTTACACATTACCTTTTACACATTTTTATATTTTATTGATTTCTATTTAAAATTTTCAAAATTTGTATCAATAAAAAATCAGAGAATTTTCAAACGTTTTTCATTTACTGTCTTACTAATGCTTTCTTTACATTCTCATCTCTAATGAGACGATATTTTTTTATTCAAGTACTTTTAGATCAAAAGTAACTTTTAATAACCAAGTATTTTTTTAATCAGTGCATGCTGCATTATTTCTTTTGATATGTGTATCAACAAAATTTTTCAAAAAATCTGTCACAGATACTAGATCACTAAAAAATATTCTTCATCATTTAAATATTAAATTTTTTTTCTGAAAATACTAATACTTTATAATGCAAAACTAATTCTTAAAACTTTTTAATTGAAAGTATTCTTTTAAGACGTAAATTATCTTGCGCTTATTTGAGATAATAGAAGCTGATTTTCGGTCATTTTCATTTTAAGATGTAAACCTTCTGGTGAAAAAGATAAAACACAAATTAGCTTATAAACTTGATGTGATATAAAATTTATAATTGCCGTTTCTTCATTAATATGAAAAAAATTCAAGGCTAGAAGGTGAAGCTGAGGTCAACTTATAAAATAACCAAATTTTGAACAAAAGCAACAATGTGGTACAATGTATTCGATGTTATGAGAATTTAATGAGCATGCTTCTGAATATTAAAAAGCATAAAATGAAAAAGCAATTATCATTGTATTTACCGAAATAATAGTCAGTCTTTAACAAAAACCGGAATTGTAAGAAATCAGTCCACAGAAAAAAACCAGTTGTGATTTTTGCTGAATGTAGTTTTCTGTGGAATGAACTTTTTAAGATTAAACTCTAGATAATTGTTAAATGTCACACTATTTTCGTATTAAATTTTATATATATGTGGTTTACTTTGTGCTACACTGAAATTAAAAAAAAAATCTTTCAGTGTTAATACTGTGAGGCTTCATTACACGTTGTACGTAAAATTGAAATTTCATTGCAATGTCTGAAATTCAAAAGTTTTTTGAAGGACAAAATTTATTTGTCACAGGTAACATTTTAATAATGTTAAATTTTAATAATTTTAATATTTTTATCTCAGAATATTTTTAATAAAAAATTGTCAAAAATAATCTACTTTCTAAATCTGAATTAGTAAAAAATAACTAATTAATGGTTTAAAAAAACTAAACTCTCATGTCTAAATCCATTATTATTATATTATTATTACTTAACTATTCGAATCTTTTTCAATCTCCCGGATTAAAAAGAATAATCGTTGCATATACTTTTCTATTTAAGTCTATTTTTTTGTACCCTCTGCTTAAGCCCATCAATCCATTTGAATTCCTACTTCTATCGATCAATATGTATATCTTTTTTTAATACCAGAAAATTTATTCAAATCAATCCCAACTGTGTTCATTTAAATCTTTTTCTATTCATTTTTATTCTCTAACTGAATCTATCCAATTTTATCCAAAACATTTTACATAAATCTATCCTTAATTTATTCAATTTCATCTATTTTA
This sequence comes from Ganaspis brasiliensis, assembly GCA_037103525.1. Taxonomy (NCBI): domain Eukaryota; kingdom Metazoa; phylum Arthropoda; class Insecta; order Hymenoptera; family Figitidae; genus Ganaspis; species Ganaspis brasiliensis. The sequence goes on from JAZKLR010000492.1 coordinate 2,754,329, forward strand.
TTTATCGTGAATCTGAATAAAAATTACTCTTTTTCAATATTTCATTTTCTTATCCAAATAAATCTTTTTGAGTCCCATCTAATTGTTTTTTATTCCATTTAAGAATACTAAGGAGTAAATCCATTTTTATCCCTGATCTTTTACACAAATTTATTTTTTCATTATCTTCTTTAATCTTTTTGAATCGAACCTCAATTTCAACAAATTTAACACTAATTTAACACTAATTTTAAACCAAAGTTTATCTTCTCTTTTACCCTTCCTTTTAATTCCAAATAAATCTTATTGAATCCCACCTAAATATTTTTCTATCCCAAGTAAATCTTCTCTTTATCTACTTTAATCTTTTTTTAATTTTTATATTTAAATAATTTATTTTTCAGCACACTATCGCTACTTTCATATTATATACAAAAAAATTTTTATTTACTTTGAATCGCCAGAAAGACGGAAGTAATTGAAAAGAATTTGAATTTTTAAATGTTGTTAAATACTTTTTTATGCGAATACATTTGTATGATAGAACTTACTTTTATCTTCAAATGAATGCTTATTAATACGATTTTTTAATATTGATTTATTTTGCCAATATTCTTTGTACCTATTTTATTCACTCGAACCTTCTTCTATCATTTCCAATTTATACAACATTGAATTTTTCTTAATCTTAATTTTTCCGTCACTATCTATTTATACCACTTAATCTATGACTTCAAATATTTGCATCCAAATTTCGTAGTAAACATTTAAAGAAATAAAATTTGAAACAATATATCGTAGGAGAAAAGAGAAATATTTTTCAAGAAGGTTAAAATGAATAAAAATTGTAATATCTCGTGGATAGAAAAATATAAGCATATTTTGGAAAGATTTAAATGTATAGAAATTGAAACAATACACCGTACATACAAAGGGAGAGAAATATTTTTAAAAAAACGAAAATAATAAAAATTGGAATATCTGGTGGGTAGGTGGAAAGCGATAAAAATAATTTTGGGAAAGATTCAAATGAATTAAAATATTGAAACAATATGTCGTGGATAGAAAAAATTTTTTTTTGTGAGTTACTAATTGAATTAGTCAGAGTACAATAACAACTGGTTGAATTAGTTAAATCGGAATAAATTACTACTTCATTAGTAAGTTACACTCAATTACTAATTGAGTTAATCAAAATTGTACTATTTTAGATTTAGAGAGTACTATTCAGATAAGTAAATTTTTTTAAAAATATTAAGAATTATTAATTATTAAGCAAAAAACAATTGGATGATAGGAGATACGTGGAAATTAAAAACTTTAATTTTATTGAACCACAATTAACACTTTAGGAGGAACAGGTTATTTTGGAAAAATTCTAGTGGAAAAACTTTTAAGAGGTTTACCAGGAATTAATAAATTGTATCTGCTTATGAGACCAAAAAAAGGAAAAGAAATCCAAGAACGCCTAGATAAATATTTTGAACTAGAAGTAATTTTCTCAGTTTATTATTATTTTATTTTTATTATTATGATAATACTTTTGTATTAATCCTTTTTGATAAAAACATTTTTCTTTTGATTCATAGATATTTGAATTATTAATGAAAATTAAACCAGAATTAAAAAAAAAAATTATTCCATTAAATGGCGACATATCCAAACCTAATTTGGGATTATCAGATGAAGATCGTAAAAAAATTATAAATGAGGTACATGGTGGTAAATATAAAACCTATCCTATATCTGCCTATTTGTATATTAAACCTAATTAAAAATTAATCAATTATAATTTGCAGTCTTTTTTATCTTTCTTAGCTAATTAATTTATAAAATCAGCAGAAACTTTATTATCATATTAGGAAAGTTTTTGTTTGGAATAATTCAATTATTATTATAAACCACGTACCGGGAATGAGTTATATTTAACTCAATTAATCTACGGTTTATAGGAATTCTTTTGAAGAAGATTGTTTAGGAAATATTTTTAAATTATTTATTAATGGTTAGCACAGATGTAGGCTCCGGAAGCTAGGACCATGAAAATTCCTTAGAATTTCCGATCCCCTCGCAACTGGAGGTGTACGTTTATTTATCCTTCCAACAACACCAGAAGGATTCTTTTATTTTAATTACTTAAAGGTTATGGGGGCTCAAGGAACTTGAATAAACTTCAATAACAACTTTAATTAAGATAATTTTAAAAAACCGTATTTGGTCCCTTAGAAAGCCATCTCTGCTCTCCTGATTCACCTTATAACTTATTCCTATTCTTATCCTTATCCTTATCTTTATCCTTATCCTTATCCTTTTCCTTTGGTTAAGAATGCCTCCTTGTCCAATTGAAAACTGTCCACTTCGCTGACGGCAAATTATCACACACTCGCGAACAAATTCCATTTTCTATTTTTATGTTCTTCTCTTCACTCTCAATTTCCAACTGAACTTTTCTTATCTGTCTAGCCCTCTCATTCTCCATCCTTTTCTTTTATTCATCTGAAACACCTTTACTCCGCCTTTCATGGTCATTGTCCCAAAACCTTGACGCGCCAGGTTGTTATGTCAACAAATAGTTATTGTCTCATAGTAAACTTGAAACTCGAGTTCAAATCATAAGGCATTAAATAAAGACATTATTTTAATCTTTCAAATATTACATTTATTTTGGTCGGCAACAATTATACTTGAAGGTCTTTAGAGTGGATAATTACGAAACAGTGTTAGTTTTCAAAAATCCAAAACAGCTGAATATTTTTAATAATAAATTATTTTTTCTGGATCCAAAATTGTTAATTATAAAAATAGATTGTGCTTGTAATCATGTTTAAATTATTCTCTAATGTTTTTATTTTTTTACAATTGTAAGGTATCGACAGTGATTCATGCAGCTGCTACGACAAAATTTGATGAACCGCTAGAAGTAGCAGTAGAAATTAATGTCAACAGTGTTTTAGAAATAATTAAACTTTGCAGAGAAATGAAAAAATTAAAAGTAGGTTTTATTTCTCGCTACATATTTACTGGAATTTATAATCGTGTCGCCTACAATGAAGGATTAATTTTTTAATAAAAAATTCTTTCTTAGACTGCTGTATATGTTTCAACAGCATTTATTCGGCGTGGACTTAGTGTAATTGAAGAAGTTGTCTATCCCATGCCAATGACTTATGAAGATGTCAATAATACTGTTAATATGCTAAAGCGAAGAAATTTATCAAAAGAGGATGAAGAACAATTTACTAAGATGTAATTATCACAAACTACGAGCATCAAATAATAGAAATATAACCATATTTATTTTACAGATTATTAGGAAATTTCCCGAACACATATGTTTTTTCCAAATCTATAGCAGAAGGACTTATAAATGAAAAGGCAAAAGACCTTCCCTTCTGTATATATAGATTTCCTATAGGTACAGTAAATTATTTTTTATATTAATGCAAAATACTAAATTAATTATAAAGTCACTGCAAAAACAGGTATCTTATTTTAAATCACTTATATGTGAATATACTTCCGTAAAATTTCCAAGAGAGGCTTCTCAAAAATTTAAGAAAAGTTTTCAAGAAAAATTTCCGGGAAGTTTATAAAAAGTTACCAGAGGAAATCTTTAAAGAAGTTTCCAAGAATAGTTTTCAAGAAGTTTCCAAGATATTATTAAATCTCTGATATACCCTCAAAATCTTGTTAAAGCTAATTTAATTCTCTTATCTTATTAAAATTATATTTTCTCTCAATGCACATCAAAAGTTTAATAACTGCAGTTTCAAATAACTCCAGACTTAATAAAATTTGATTAAACTTGTAAAAGTTATTCCACTTTTAATTTTTTAGTAACATCATTAAATTTGGACTTTATGAACATTTTTTTCATTATTTTATTCCTCGTATTGATAATTTTGTCTGTTTTTTTAATTTTTCTGCATTTTTACAATGCTAAAATACAATTTTTAGAGATTTTAAGAATCATCTAATTAATACTTGTAACATTAATTAATAAGATTAATATTTGGTACTATCAGGTAATTCTTAAATATTAAAAAGTGTTTTTTATCAATGTAAGAACACATAAAAATTAAAAAAAAAATCAAAGTTAAGAATGCGAGAAAGAAAAAAATGAAATACTGTTCGTAAAGTCAAAATTTCTGTGGCTGAAAGGCAGAATAACATAACTGCATTTTCATAGTTTTGAGAAAAACCTGTTTTTGTTTATTTTCTTGGTTTTGTAAAATCGTAAAATCAACCAATATTTTTGGTGTTTGGCATTGTATCCTATTTTCTAGTGTAGTTTTTACATCTGTTTATCAATTTTAATAAAATATAAACGCTTTAAAAAAGAATATCAATTCTTTTTTTCGATTTGAATGCAGTTATGCTGTTGTGTTGTTAATTATTTTCTACGTAAATAAACATTTAAATCACTTTACTGTTATGAAACTTTAAAAAGCATTACTAAATTAACTCAAATCTGATGTTATCTCAAATTTGATAAAATGTTATTTATGATGTTATGCCTTTCAGCCACAGATTTAATGATGGTACTACAAAACTAAAAGTGGAATAAATTTGACAATTTTAATCAAATTTTATTCATTTTGGGGTAATTTGAAACTGCATTTACTAAGCTTTTTATGTGCATTCAGAAAAAATATAATTATAATAAGATAAAACATTTAAATTAGCGTCAGAGTTGAAAAATCAATGAAAAAATGAAAATTTTTGATAATTTTGGCCTATATCTTCATGAATTTATTTGATAATAAAGAAATTCTTGTACATCTTGAAAGCGTGTATTTTAAGCTTTTAAACGATAAAAAAAACTTTTTGATTTGGATCAAAAATGGCGAAGTTTTAAAGTATGATATACATGAATCTACCTGGTAACGGTTTTTTAGCTCTAAAACAAGATTTTGAGGATGTAGCAGATTGTTGTTTGATAACTACCGCACTTCTGATAGAAAACTTGAAGGAAACTTGTTATCAATATTGGTGCTATCTGGGTAGCAAAAGTGTAGTATTAATTATAATGATAAATGTATAATATTAAATTATATTACAGCATTATCAACTTATAGAGAACCCGTAAGTGGTTGGGTCGACACTATGCAAGGAATAAGTTTAGGATTCATTGGACTTGGACTGGGCATTATTCGCGTTGTACTGTGTCCAGATTCAAATGCCACCGTACATATGGTACCTTCAGATTTTGTCTGTAATGCATTAATAGCTTCAGCATGGGAAACTGGAACAGCAAAGAAAAGGTAATCCTTCTGCATATACATAGTATTCTAAGAGCAGTAAATTTTTATTTTCTTTAATTATTGCACAGAGTCTATGCACAGAGCCTGCCTAAAGGTAAGTTTATATTAAAAAAGGAGCCTTTATTAAAGCAATTGGAGGTTTGGGTTTTGCCTCAAAAGTAATTTTTGAAAGAATTTGCAGATTTTTCGAAAATGTACAAAATGTAATTTAAGCTAAAATTCAAACAAATTTGGGTCAGACAAAGCTTTTCTAACGGCATTTTAGATAAATCTATATTAAGTTTTGCAACAAAATATTTAGTATTTCATGAGAAAGTTTACAAAGAAATTTTGCCTTTACCAGTGACGTCATATTCTCACCCTTATCTCCCCACTCTATCTTACAGTACATACCGCCTTAATTCCTAAGACGAATTATTATTTATTTAATTACATAATAATTATTTTTTTTTAGTTATAATAAATTTATTTAAAGAAATTAGGGAATAATTAAAACAGTGTACCTATTTAGCCCTACAGTACGGCTCCACGTACATAAATCACATAATCTAGAAATTTACTACTTGATTTTTATACTGACATTTTTTCTCAGTTTTAAAATTTTCTTTTAGAGTTTTAGACTCCGGCTTACCGGTCTTCAATTTTGTGATTGGAAAAGAAAATGTTCTTACTAAAGGTGAATTTGAAACCTTTGCTTTTGCAGCACGTCCTCATTATCCTACAAATAAATCTCTTTACTATCCCGATGCATTTAAGGTTCGAACAAGAAAAGGTTTCGCTGTACTTGATTTCTTGTTTCATATGTTACCTGCCTTATTTGGAGATATAATTTTGAGAATTCTAGGGAAAAAGCCTTTGTAAGTAATGAAAATATCTAAATTATTATTACTATTATTATTGTTATTATTATTTTTTTTACAAAACAAGTTTAAGCGAGGAAAAAATGTATTTACGCACCTGTTCGTGTGGGACTCAACCACGTCCTGTGTCAATACCTCACTAAAACAACCTCTTCCATTTTTTCTTTACTTACTCCATCTGCTCTTGCTCCATCTGTCCTGGAAGGTAAGCAAGAGCGTGATTCATTTACTCAAGACGCTAATCTTGTTTTTGCACTGTTGTTCTCATCCATAGCCGCCGATGTTTTTAAGCGGTGGTCAAGAACGTTGTTGGATACTTTTTTAGAGCTACCGAATAGGATCTTATAATGAACAATACTGCTGAACCAAACAACAGATTAAAAGAACATTCAATCGGACCTTATAACCTGGATACATTCGACTTAATTCAACATAAGCTCTTGATACTTGGTCCGCTTCTCATCCTTCTTTTGATTGATATTGCTCTCGGCTGGATCCGAGAACCATATAAGACAAATGATCTTACTTTTGTGATTTTTGAGTACTACAACAGGCTTATTATCACTGATACGATAAGAGGTGGAAAAAGAGAAGTTTCAGTAGATCTTACACTGTTCATTTTTCACAACAGACTCCATACTGTAAGATGGTTTCCTTATCTATACCATACTAGTGTCGAAGGTGATAATACAACTCCTTAAGCGCAGCATTGTGTCTCTTTTTATACATATAATACGCATACTTCGGGCACACACTTGCAATATGATCAAGTTCTCCGCATATTGTTTACATGCACGACAAATGTCATTGTCATCACGTGACTGCGGTACACCAAAGTATTAATTACACCATCCTGACAGTCGAATAGAAATCCTTCAGTCTTCGATCTTAAACTAGCAGATTTAAGGAACACAAAGGACAAACCAACAAACAATCCTACTACACTTATGAGATTGTAGAACTGACCGTGAACAGATTTGCTTTTATATTCCAGTAACAGAAGGGCATGTTCTGCATCCTAGATACGGTCCTTAAGTATCAATGGTGGTAGCGATGCTAATACATGTTGTCAAATGGGAGACGAAGTTCACTCGCAGCTCTTTCTGTCGCATTATATAAAATTGCCCCACAATTTACAATTCATGATGGTGGACAAATTGTAAAAGAGGATCTCTACTGTTCATAATTGAGCATTTAGCAGCCAGAACGATTCTACGATGAAGACACTACAAGTTCAGTAGACCCCTTCCTCCCCGATTTAGTGGAAGGTAAATTAGATGCACGGTAGAGTTCGGATGATGACTTCGATGGATTGTTATCGTCCTACGAGTTTATCTACCTAGTATCTTTAGCTCATTCACATTCCACTTAGCTGCCCCAAAGGTATAGAGAAGCAAAGGATGTATTTGTGGTTTGGATCCTATTCTTCCCAGATGATTCGGATGACCAAATTTTTCGGAGAAGACCATGATATTTTATTTGGAGATGATCTTTAAGCTGACGCACATCTTGAGTCTCCGCTTGTGAAATTTCAAAATATACGTAAGTTTCTCCTTAACCAAGATGATGAATGGTGTTGCCACCATTGAGCTAAATATCCCCAGTTTCGCTTTGTGTTTCAGATGTTTCACATCTTCCCTTACGTAAGTGGAAAACGGCATATTTATCCAATCCAAATTCCATTCCAATCGCTCTAGAATACTTGACTACTGCAAACACTAGAATCTTAAGATTCTTAAGATTCATAATATCGTCCATATAGAAAAGATGGTTGATCTTATGAATTCTATTTCTTGGTTTGCCACACATGTATCCAGAGCGATTTTTTCAATGCACAATAGATAGAGGCAAAAGAGAGATACAAAAAAGTAAAGGACTAAGGGAGTCTCTTTGGAAAACTTCTCTCCTAAAAGAGATTATATTCGTCATCATCTGCTGTTTGCTGTTATAGCAAACTTTGTCCTCCACATGAGAATCAGCTCTTTCAAGCATCTCATGATGTTTGGGTGTACCTGTAAGCAATCAAGGAGCTTGATGATCAGCTCATGACTCGTAGAGTCGAATGCTTTACGGTAATCAATCCAAGCCATTGACAATTTGCATCGATAAACTATCGAGTCTTGTGTCCCACACCGATCTATTAATAGGTTCTCCCTACAACCTGTCAGGCCTCTTTTGCACCCACGTTGTTCACTTATTGCACTTCAAACTGACTCTATAGATGTTAATATCCTTTCTTTTAGAATGTTAGTAAACAGCTTGTAACAGGTGTTAAGACAAGCTATCGGTCTATAATTTTTTGGATTAGTTAAATCTCCTGATTTTTGTAAGAGTACCATTCGACCTTCCACCAACCACTGTGGTACGGGATGTTCTCCGTAAAGAAAGGTTGAGAAGATGCGGGCCAAATGTCGGTGAGTTGAAGTAAACTTCTTCCACCATAGATTATTAATCTTATCTGGTCCGAGTGCTGAAAAGTTCTTAGTTTTAGCAACTATATTTCTAACCTCTTCCTCAGTAATTGGCGGACATGCCTCACTAGGATGGTCAAGCCCCTGTTCAAGACAGAAGCTTCTGAAGAGTGGTAGAAGATCATCAATTGACAGGACAATGTTTTCACTAGAGGATATACGTACTATTATTGTCAAAGAACACACGAAGTTGAGAGATCAATTGGTCGGTGATCTTGAAAAATTAACGTCCAGAGTTAATGCTTGTGAGTAGAGAGTCGGCAATTTGGAAGAGAGAGTCGTGCAGTGTGAAAAAGGTAATGCACAATGCAGTAATAAGATTTGCTTATCTGAATGGGAAGACCGTATTAAAAGGAAAAAAAAATTGATAGCTTTTGGGTTCCCTGAAAACAATCCAACTTTGATCACTGATTCCGTCAATAAAGATCTTGACTCAGTTAAGTCATTATTTTTCAAACTATGTGAAAGCCAGAATTTTGATACTATAAAAGTTTGTCGAATTGGAAAATTTTCTAATAATTTAATTAAACCACGTCCACTTAAGATTATGTTTCCAAATCAGGAAATGGCAGTTCTGATTCGCTCAGCCTTTCAATCTGCTCAGCGGCTACAGAAACTCCCTTTGGATTGGTCAGGGATCTACTTTGCACCAGATCGGACAAGGTATCAGCAAATGGAGTATCGGCGAATCAAGAAGGATCTACAAGCCAGACTAGATCAGGGGGTGTCGCTACCGTCTGGGAGAACCCATTATTGTCAAAACTTGACCTCCTCATCTAAGTATATTCATTGTCTATATCAGAATGTTAGGAGGTTGAATACCAAATTAGATATTATTAAGTGTTTTCCTGATTTTATACTTTATGATATTTTTGTTTTTACAGAGACATGGCTAAGGGCAGATGTCGGTTCTAATGAATTATTCAATTTAAATAATTTTTCTGTTTATCGTAATGATCGCTCCGGCAGAAGGGGGGGTGGTGTGATGGTAGCCGTAAGTTCTGCATTTCAATCAAATTTACTTCAGTTGAATAAGGTTTTTTGAATTTGAAAACATTATTGATTATAAGTTTGTCCAAATATCAAGAGGTTCAATAACATTTATAGTCGGTGCAATTTATATACCACCTAATATAACAGTACGTAATTTTGATAAGTTTTTTTCTAACATAAAAAATTTTAATTTGTTATATAAAAAAAATGTTATAATTCTTGGGGATTTGAATTGCCCTAACTTCATCAGTCATTCTCAGAGTGACTGGAATGATTCAAAATCTAAAACTCTTTTTAATTATATGCAATTTTTTGAATTTACCCAGTCGAACTCCATTGCGAATCACTTTCACAGAATTCTTGATCTTATTTTTTTGAGTGGAATGTGTGAAGTTCGTCGTGCGGATAATCCCTTCGTACCAGAGAATAAGCACCACCCCGCTCTCTCTGCCGATATTTTCTTTTTACCCTCTCATGGGATGTATAACGATGATTTTAATTTAGGAAACCACAATATCGAAAAGCTTAATTTTTAATTTTAAAAGAGCCGATTTCTGTGGCCTTTACATGTTTCTGTCAACGATTGACTGGTCACAGATTGAAATTTGTAATGATGATCCTAATGTTGCTTGTGAAATTTTCTTGCAAATTGTCAATGATGCTTTTTCTATTTATGTTCCAAAATATAACAATCGGTTAGTCAGTAAGCGGCATTATCCGCCTTGGTTTGATAGAAATATAATTAATGAATTAAATCTAAAAAATAAATTTTTAAAAAAAGCGCAAATTCTCGTCACTATATTATGAGGACCAGATTAAATTGTTATCCATCTCGTTACACAAACAAATAAGACTAAACTACAATAATTATATGTGTACGTCCATATGAAAAGGGCCCAGGTTGTCGATTTTATTTATCGAGATATTCGCATTTTTCTAAAGAAGATTCAGATTTTCGAAATTTTTTTTATTGCTAAAAAACAAACTACGCAATGTCCTTCGTCGAATCATGCATTTACAATAACTTTATAGTAATTAAAAACACAAAGAAATCTTATTTTAATTTTTAAAAATGCATGGGCGCTAATGGAAATCTTGAACCATGAAGACTAGAATAAGGAGGTGAAATTAGATAGTTTTACCACAGGGAACGGTGGCGCGGCAAACAGGCTAGCCAGTAGGCGCCTCTTTTTGGTTCGGGCTTTGCTCAGTAACGAATTTTAGTTTTCTGCGCACGTAAGAGGGAGAAACAAGAGAAGGGAAAAGAGAGCTGATCAACAGCTGCTTCTCCCTTCTCCCTCTTCGTGCGCAGAAAACTCAAATTCGTTACTGAGCAAAGCCCGAACCGAAAAGAGGCGCCTACTGGCTAGCCTGCTTCTGTGGACACCCCCACTCCACTTATTTCACCTCCTTATTCTAGTCTTCATGTCTTGAACTTTAAACTCGTTTTTCTCAAAACTAGGATGTTGATACTTTTAACTTTGAATGCTTATAACTTTGTGAATTTTTCATCTAAAGGGGTCCAAGACCTCTCGAAATGTTCGAAATTTAATAAAGAATATGGTCATATAGATAAGTCCAATAGTGCCAAAGTGGGCCCTTTTCATATGGACGTACACATATAAGAAATATTGAACGCAGCGCCATTACGAATCCAGCCTCTTTTTGGAAGTATGTAAACGATGGGAAAACCTGTAATCAACTTCCGAGTGTTATGTATTTTAATGAGTGTACTCTGAGTCATCCGGGTGTCATAGTAAACTCTTTTGCTGACCTTTTCTCTAACCACTGTATTGACTCAAATATTAAACATTTGGTAGCGCATGGTTCTCAAATTGGAAGCTTGTTCTGTGAGTCAGTGTTCTTTTTAACAGTTGAGCAAGTTCTCAAAGCAGCAAAATCATTAAAGGCTAGATGTACTTCTGGACCCGATGGAATCCCCATTTATATTGTAAAGGACTGTGCTTCCGTTTTTTCCCAACCTTTGACCTTCATCTTTAATTTAGCTCTAAAAACTGGGATATTTCCGAATATCTGGAAAGAAACAAAAATTTTCCCAGTCTATAAAGCAGGCGATAAAAGTTTTATTCAGAATTATAGACCCATTGCGCTTCTTCAAAATTTTGCGAGGGTGTTTTAGAGGGCAATTCAGGACACACTTCAAAAATGTGTGTTGAATGTCCACGGTGCGCCAGAAGGAAGTTTAAATAAAAATATAAGGTTCCCTCGAAATTCCTTTTAATTATAATTTTTTGATGTGTTAGGAGTATTTTAAGGTAGATTTTAAAATCGTTTCACGTTGCCGATTTAAAAAAAAATTGATTTTCATGAAAAAATAGTGTTTTTTTGCATTATCATGTTATTTTATGCATTATTGTAAAGAAAAATGCAAAAAAATTACTTTACATTCTGAAGTCAACATTTTTTATTCACTTCAGGATATATTTGACATTCTCGTGGAAAGAATCAATTTAATTAACCTTCTTTCTTCACGAAAAGACTTTTAAAAAGAAACCTTGATATAACTAGATACTTGCACAAACTTTTTATGTTACCCTTTAGTTAATAGAAGACTTATATAGATTATGTGAGTATAATTTACGAAAATCTACAGTTTACTATCAGTTAATTTATAATGCAACAATTTTTAACCTTTTAAATTATTCTTTTTTAAAATAGCAATCCTTAAAAATGCAGCCGCAAAGTAAGTCTGCCAAAACTCATGATGAAAATCGACATAGTATGTGTTTAATGTGCAAAAAGAAACCAAAAACGAAATATTATAAAACTACAGGAAAACTTGGAAGAGAAATCAAACAATTATTTCCTAATTTTAATGAGATGGATTCGCGATTACCTGCTGTTGTTTGTAGTGCTTGTAGGCTCAAAATTACAAGAGCTAATGCCAATTCGAATTCGAAAAGTTCACTCCAAATGCCAGACTATTCAAACTATCATTTAAAAAAAAATACCCGAGCTTCAGAGTCAGAAAAAGATTGTGAGTGTACTTTATGTAATGAAGTTAGATCTCGCAAAGGAAACTTTGATGCAGTTAATAGTAAAAACAAAACTTCAAAACCTTTAAATACTATTGGTAAGCGATGCTCGAAGTGTTTTACTTTAATAGCTAAAGGTGTTATCCACAAGTGCAACACAACTGCATTACTAAAAAATATTCAAGAAAGTATTCAAACCCCAAAGCAAACTGAACAAATAATTTCTGGATTATTGAAAAAAGAGCTAGTTGAGGATGAATTAAATCGCAAAGGAGGAAACACGAATATCGCAGTATCTCTATCACAGCAGCATGGTAAACCATTAAATATTCTCGTTAATCCAAAAGATAAAAAACAAACACGTCAAATATCGTGTGATGATTTATGTGAATTGCAAGTTGATTCAAATTTATCTGATCGTCAGGTGCGTGATTTCTCAAAATTCATAAGACAGAAAACAGATTCACGAAATATTATTGAACCATTTTCTCGCGAAAAACGTTTTCAGAAGTCTCATAACTTAGATGATTCTTTTGATGTACACCTATTTGATTTTGAAATTATAAAAAAAGAAAAAGTGACAAAAAGTTCAAGTTATTCTGTCGTTTGTAATAATTTGATGCTCTTTGTGGAACACGTTATTGATAATTGGAGTATTTTTGATTTTCACTTAAATTTTGGAATTGATGTGGCGGAGGTTCTTTGAAATTCACCCTGTCTATTCAATCAAAAAAAGAAGATGGTAACTTGGATAAGAAAGCTTCAAAAAACAGTGAAAAATGGAAGGATACTGGAGTAAAAAAGATTTTTATCATTGCTCTTGCCCCAGATACTCAAGAAAATTACAACAATGTGAAGATTCTGTGGTCTAAATTGAAAATAAACGACTGTTTAAATCAATATCCTGGAACAATCACGACGGATTTGAAACTCGCGAACATAATTGCAGGTTTGACCAACAACGCAAGTTATTGTCCATGTATTTGGTGTGACGTTACGAAAGATGATTTAAGTTCGTGTGGTACTTTGAGGACATCAGGAAGCTGTCTTTTAATTATAACAGCTGGTGTGATCATGGAAGTGTAAAAAGTAAACTTAAAAACTGCAATTTTAATAACTGCATCCATCCACCTTTGTTCTGTTCAGAAGAAGATCAATTAATTTTAGATGTAAGCTGTATCCCAACATTGCTTCTAAATGGGCGGAACAAAGTAATGTTGAAAGAAGTTATACTAATGGTGGAAATTTTTCGTTTGCAGGAAATGCATGTAACGCATTACTCAATAATGTTGATAAACTTCAGCGACTATGCGAAGTTGAACCTGAAGGTCTAACGGGTTGCTGTGCTTATGTAGATACTTTTAGAAAGTTTAAAACAGTTGTTGACGATTGTTTTTCACTGAAATTAGGGACGAATTTTGAACAAAATATTACAGAATTTCAAGAAAGTTACGAACTTTTAGGAATCTCAGTAACCCCAAAAGTGCATACAATTTTTAAACACGTTCCACAATTCTGTTCAAAATAGTGATGCATGTCGAGCAAACGATCTGATCGACTTCACATCTGATCGTCTGCTGTTTGCTCGATTATGATTGAATTGAACAAATTACTTTTTATTAATCTTTTAATAATTAGCATAATTTTTGAAAATATCTTTAAGTAAGAATCATTTCTTTTTGTTGACATTTTTTATCTGTCACGTGGGTAATTTCATTGACTTACGTCTAAGGGATGTTCCTGCCATAAGTGTTTCAAAAATAAATTTGTTTTATAAGTCATTATTAAACTCCATAGAATTCATTTCTAATAAAGATTTTGATAATATTTTCTTTTTCACCCAAACAGCAACGGATGTTGCTGAAACATCTGGTGCTGTTCGGGCATTTACAGAATGTTAATTAAAGACGTGAAAGTATAGCGTTTTGAGTTTATATTTCAAACTTTTTTAAATTACTAAATATAGGCTTAAATAAAATTCCGCTAAAAAAGAATGTCAATATATATTTTAAAGATTTGTGTGTGGTAATTTATTTTTTATATAAAGCATAATTATAATATGAAAAATGAATTTAAGATTGTTCTATAAAGACTGTCAATTTTTGTGATATTTAGAAGCATATTTTTTATAAAATTATTTAATAAAAAATTTGGATACTTACGAGGTTTGAAATTAATACATTAACTTTTCTTATTCAGAACAATAATTTAAAAAAAAAATTTGTTTATTATAAAATTAAATTTCAAATTCATGAAAAATGACATCTTTCAACACATCGTATCTTTCTTCTGTAAGCTTTTAAAAGATTCAAACTTAACACATATTTAAGTTTGTACAAAAAATGTAAAAAATTGTAAAATAAATTCTGTATTCAAATTTTACGAGGTTACTTTGCTTAATTTGTAAAATTTTTAAGTTTGCAATTAATCATAAAAAAGGTTACTTTTTTAAAGTTTCGGTATGTCAGTATATATCAACAAACAGAAAGGATTCTTACTTAACGATATTCTCAAAAGTTATACTAATTATTAAAAGGTAAATAAAAAGTAATGTGTTCAATTCAATCATAATCGAGCAAACAGCAAACAATCAGATGTGAAGTCGATCAGATCGTTTGATCGACATGCATCACTAGTTCAAAACATCAAACGGGCCTAGGATTTTATTCAGAACAAGCTACTGAATCCATTCATCACGACTTTAACGAAAAATGGAAAAATTATAAAGTATCGAAACTTAACAAGAATTATTCGGCAAAATTACTTCGAACTATACGCAATTATAATAGCACACATCTATAGATAATATATAATGTTATAAGTTTTGTTCTTTTAATGATTTACATGTTAAAGACAGTCGTTTTCTCATTTGGCATAATATTAATGCATAAAATAAATAAAAATGCTAAAAAACCTCTATTTTTTCATTCAAAATCAATTTTTTTTAAATCGGGAACGTGAAACGATTTTAAAATCTACACTTAAATACTCCCAACACATCCACAAATTATAATTAGAAGGAATTTTGAGGGAACATTACATTTTTATTTAAACTTCCTTCTGGCGCACCGTGTGTCCTATCTGATCACCAGCATGGATGTATTGGGGGGAGATCAATCCTGACCAATCTGGCGACGTTTTCTGAGATAGTTAATCGGGCTTTACAAGAAAAACATCAAGTTGACGTGTTCTATCTAGACTTCTCGAAAGCATTCGACTCTATTAGTCATCAAATTCTTGCAGAAAAGATTGGTAGGATTGATTTGCCTACAAATATCCAAAGCTTATTGTTAAATTACTTAAAAAATAGACAGCATAAAGTTTCTGTGGGTCGCTATTCTTCAAGGACTTTTATCCCCAATCAAGGAGTTCCACAGGGGTCATTACTTGGCCCTCCTCTTTTTGTTTTGTTTATTAATGACATCGGGGACAGAATTAAATCTTTTATTTTGGTTTTTGCTGATGACGTAAAGATTTTTCGAGTAATTAAGGATCCTAGTGATACTATCTTGCTACAGGCTGATTTGGATTCAATCTTTGAATGGTCTATTTTAAATTAATTGGCGTTAAATATAAATAAATGCAAATACATGTCTATTGTTCGAAAGAGTAAATGGATTGACTATAAGTATGTTATTGACAATGTAGAACTGAAACGAGTGTGCTCGACGACTGATTTGGGAGTCATTTCTACTGACAAGTTTTATTTTGATGAACAAATTTCAAGGGTGGTTTCGTCAGCCTCTAGGGCTTTGGGTTTTCTCATTAGAAATACACGTCATTTTTTAAACACGCATGCTACACTGTTATTATTTAAAGCATTGGTACGATCTAAACTTGAGTTTGCGTCTTCTATTTGGAATCCATATGCTAACAAAGACTGTATGGAAATTGAGAAAATCCGAAAAAAATTTCTTAAATATATGGCATTTAAGGTTGACGGAATCTACCCTGCTCGTGGTTCTGACTATGCAGTGCTATGTCGACGATTTGAGTTGCGATCATTTAAGGAACGTAGGATATTTTCAGCAGTGTTGTTTTTATTAAAAATTTTAAATGGTCAAATATATGCTCCGTATCTTTTATCTGCAATTACGTTCAGATTACCGAGAGATGAAGAACGTTATTTTGTTCCATTTTATTTGTTTTATCCACGTTCTTTGAGTGGCTCAACTGCTCTTGTATTTTTTTCTACTTGTCATGTTAATCAAATTTTCAACAGACTTACAACAGATATTGATTTGTTTTTCTCAAGTCATGGACGTTTTGTCAAAGTGCTAAATTGTTATCTTGATAATCTGAGAGATAATGAGCTGTTGTGAGTCTAAATTCTGATTTCTAATATGCTTCATTGCGTTTAATTTTCTTTCTGATTTAAATTTTTGTGAAGTAATTTTTTTACATTTTAATATATGTTATTCTAGTTTTGTAACTGCTTTATTTATCCCATTTATGATCCTTTGGACTGCGGGAGTTAAGAAAATAAATAAATAAAAGACGCATCCTCATCGTTGACTTTATGGGATGTCCCATAGATGTTTCTCCAGAAAGTTTCAACCTTTTTCACGACATGGAGGGTTAACAACGACTGATGTTGGTGAACTGAACAATCGGGAGGGATTAGTAGCAAACATATTATTTTGCTTAATCCAGTCAATCCGCCGTTCTAAACGTTCTCTTATAAAGAATGTATCTTCCCAATCCAATGCTTCTTGATGGTCTGCAATTTCGATTTTTTCAAAGTGTGATGCAATCTTTTTAGAGTTTTGGCAATTTCCAAAACTTTTGGTGTAAAACTTTTATTCAATTCTAGATACGCTATCACACTCTGTAATTGAAAAGCATGTCGTCGAGTGAGTACTTGATTTCCCTCAGCCATCTTGTCCATTATAATGGAAACCTTAAGATGAATTTTTGTTTCCCTTGATCTCATGTTCCCTTTCTCGGCTGTTGGCGTTAGTTTTCTTGACGCGCAATGACAATTGAATAGGCATTTTCTCTACGGGAAGCGTCGTATTAAATTACTCCCAGGAGTTCAGAAGTAGTCAAATTTACTAAGAATATTTTTCAGTGTAAAATTTAATGCTTTTTTATTAAGTTTCAGTTTCATTTATCATTTCTCATATCTTGTGCTTAAGAATTGCTTTTCCTGAGTAATATCAGACTTCTCCTACTTTTTTATTATAGCCTGAATAAACTTTACAAGAAAGGATCAAAACTTTTTAAAGCTGGAGAATTTTTTATGATAGAAGATTGGACAATTGACAACAAGAATATAGAGTTATTATGGAAGAATCTCTCAACAGTTGATAGAGAATTATTTACCTTCGACATGACGAAATTAGATTGGAATGATGTTTTTATAGAATATTGGAAAGGTATCTTAAAACACATATTGAAGGAAGACATGAGCCCAGAAGGTCGACAGAAGGCTATTCGTCGAAATTTCATGTAAGATAAGGCTCAAGTTGTGAAAAGGTTTATTTTTCGAGAAAAAAATTAAATTTAATTATACGTATATGTTTCTTGTGAATTACGAAGCAGGCTTTTCAATAATATATTGCAAAATTTCTATTACAGGTTACTAGTGATTCATCGAACTCTTCAGGCTGCTTTTCTGACCTTTGTAATTTGGCTTGTATGGAAATTATTTTGCGGGCGAAGTTTCTTTTCATAAATTATGAAGTAAAATTTTAAATTTGATATTTGTTTACCTTTTATTTATTATTATTTATTTACTAATCCAGGATCCAAAAATTCTTAAACATCAAATTTCATAAAAATCATTTTAATTTAATTTATATAATTTTTTTAAAATTCATCCCTCATATTGGATCAGCCATTTTGATTCGTATCCAAATGCTTGGATACGAAGTTTTAAAAAAATCAAAAAAATATAAGTTAACTTTCCAATTACCTTCGATTTATAATTTAAGTTACACGTAAAAACCGTAAACGAATTGATCTAGAAAAATGTCAAAATACGGGTGCTTTTTTAACTCTACTTTCCGAAAATGCTAGATTTTTTCATGGGTGTAAAAAAATAATATTAATTATGTCGGACAGTGTATTACTTCAATTACGACCAGTCTTAGACTTTATAAACTTTACAAGAATAAAGAGTGAAGCTTTTTGAAGCTGGAGAAGTTTTTATGGTAGAAGATTGGACAATTGTAAGCAAAAATAAAGAGTTGTTCTGGAATAAGCATATTATTCTAAAGTTAATAAATAATTGTTTAATTTTGACATGATGAAAATAGAGTCGAAAAATGTCCTTAAAGAATACTGGGAAGGAATCTTAAAGTTTATTTACACTGAAAAAAAAGATAAAGTAACTTCTACTATTTAAAAGTAAAACCTAAACTGACCAAAATTTCTGCGCATATCTGGCAATTTTTACAATTTCCGAAGTAAGTTTTAATTATTTTACTAAAAGTTACTTCAGAAATAGTAAAATTTACTCCGGAAATAGTAAAAACTGCTTGACTTGCGCAGAAATTCCAGTCAGTTTAGATTTTACTTTTAAATAGTAAAAGTTACTTAATATAAGAATTCCGTTTTCTCAGTGTATTGAAGGAAGATGTGAGTCCAGAAGGTCGAAGAAAAGCCATTTTTCGTTGATTATTATTTATAATGTAATTTTATCTATTTTATAAAGCGATCAGTATAACTTTTGTACAAACTGACTGTTCGTAAATGTAATTATAATGTTTCCTATATAAACAGAATACAAAAATTAACCCTAATAATATTGTAAGCTCTACATAAATGTAATAATACAATAATCTACATATAATTTTGTCCATTATATTTATTTTTATTTCTAAGCTACTTAATCTGGAATGTTTCAGTGTGAAATCCACCTTGATCTTTATGTTAATTAGTGTCACTATCTTCAATATCATTCACCTTAATTTGCATGCACATTTAAAATACTTGGTATTCATCAACTGAGCGTGATTTGACAATTTCAATTATTCATTTTATTAACGGTTTTGCCTAAAGTAACAAAATTTTTTATTTCAATGGCCATTTAACATTGTAAACGACTATTGTCTATATTCATTGCAATCACACTATTACTAGTAAAATTTTAATTCCTCCAGACAATGGATTGTATAAAGTAATCTGTATTCTATTAATCACAAAAGAAGCAACTTTTGTCCAGCTTGCGTTAGGGGAAACATAAAAAACTTTCTATGACACTTGATCTTTGTTTTATCTTCTAAATCATTAGAATTATGTGGCTGATTAGCTGACAATTGTGAGTTGTACAGGGTTGAGGGGTTCGGACGAACACATTTACATTTATGTGAACCAACACCTGTCGCAGTCAGGTAACGTGACATCACGTCACGTGAACTCATGAACCCTCTAATGCCCCTCGACCTCATATTATACTTGAATTTTCTACAACCTGTGATCACATTCTGCAGTCATATTAAAATTCATCATCTAAAAATATTTTCAAAGAGAACACACAAAATCTGCGATATTAAAGTTTAAAATTACTGATAGTAATAATTCCAATAGTTTTTCTAAAGATTAAAATTCCTTGTATGAAAATTTCGCTTTCTGGCACTTTCTCCCTAAGGGAGCGTTCACAAATGACGTCACGCATTTTTTTCAATTTTTTGACCCCTCCCCCCCCCCCCTCCTGTCACGCTCTGTCACGTGAGAGTAAACACGTACCCCTAAAAGTACGTCACGCTTCTTGCCCCCCCCCCCCTATTTTTATGATAATTTTATTATCAACGTTAATAACAAAAAATTCAATTGTAATAATTTTCAATCGGTTTTATTATTCTAAATTTGCAGTTATTTGGGTTTATTACTGATATTTGGTTAATAGATTATTACACTGTGATTAAAAAATTCTCTTATTTTTCGCACAACAAATAGATCAATGACTGCTTTAAATCATATACCTCAACTTTAAGTATTAAATACTTCATATTAAACAGAAAAATAAAATTTCGTGACGTCACGTTTAGGACGACCCCCCTTCCCCCAAGTCACGTTTTGTCACGTTTGATCAAGACTCCCCCCTCCCCTCTATAGCGTGACGTCATATGTGAACGCTCCCTAAATTATAAAACAGTTTAATAAAATTATTAATTTTCTTTCTGTGTAGTTTTCCTTTTCACTTCTCATATTTGTACCTTTAATATAATTTATAGTTTTTTCTCATTTTTTAAAAGTTTTCTTTACCTCTTACTCACTTATCTACCTTCCTAGATATTTATTTACATGACAGTAATTTTTTTTTAGTAATTCTTTTAAATTTCTAGTATTTTTTTCTCAATCTATAGATCAAGATTTCATTACTTAACTTTTGTTTATTCAAACTTACTATATACTTATTTAACATCAATATTTATAATTATTATTTACATCAATTTCCAGTTACATTTTTCATTTTCTAGTTTTTCTTTCCTAAATTTAAATTATTTAACTCCTTTCCTCTTGTCGGATTTTCTCCTTTATTTTCAAGTTATTTTTTAAAATTTCTACTAATTTTTTTAAAGTTTATTTTCCTTTCTTTCAGGGTCGATCACTTGTAAATTTTTGCTATCTGCACACTTAATATTGACCGGGGCGAGGGGAGGGGGAGAAGAGAAATAAAACAATATTAAATTAAAGAGTTTCTTAATTAGCGTAATTATTATAATGTAAAAGTTGACAGTTTATTTAATTTCGAGTAAATTTTCGGAATTATTAAAGAAATAGTCAAAATAACATATAAAATAAATTTAAAAATGAGATAAATAATGGAAAATTTAGTAATTTAATTGAGGAATAGTACACTGAGAAAAAAATGTCTTTAATTCAATAGTGCGGCTGCTATAGAATGTCATGACATTAAAACAAATTTTTCTGTTATAAATTTAAATGTTTATCTCTCTAACTTAAATAAATGGAACTATTAAGTTAAAAATATGGTACTATGAAAAGAAATTTCACATTTATATAAAACTATAGTACTTGCAATTATTTTAAATAAATATTGATTTATTTTATACAATAGTATAATTTAAGAAAAATAAATATGTTCTTAATCGAACAGCAGTTTGCTTTGAATTCAAAAGTGTAATTAATCTGAAACATCAGCAGATGCTATAAAATCTATAGCATATTCTTTAGATTCAATTAACGATGTATTCGAATTCCGCCAAAAGCATCGTGCTATAAAACTTATAGCATAATCTATATAGATTCAATAAACAATGTATTCGAATACCGCCAAAAGGATAATGCTATAAACCGTACAGCGCAGTTTAAAACCATAACAAAAATTAAATTAAAAATTATAATATTTAAACGCAAACAAAATTAAATATAAAATCGTAAAATGTTGAAATCAGTTTAATCAAAATTCAAAGTAAAATAATTAAATACAAAAAAAATAATACGTAAGAAATCTTTAATTTAACGTGAATTTACAACAATTTTAATTTAAGAATTAAAACTTAAGTAAAATTAAAAATAAAAATTATATTCTTAAAACACAAATACAATAAATATAGTAAAAAAAAATAGTAACAAATTAAATTAATTTTATTTCTTTATCAAATTATTACTAACAATCCTCATGAAGTCATTTCTAAGATAGCAAAAATAAAAAAATAAGAAAATTAAAATTAATAATTAATTTGTTTTGGATCTAATTTCTTTTGACAATGAAATTTAAAATAGTTGTGTTAAAACTTAATTACAAATATCTATAGGCACCATTATATATACAAGAAAATTTCGGATTACTTAAAATCAAATTCACAATTTCATTCATATAATTCACAATTTATTATTACATCTTAAATATCGAGTAGTAAATTAATAAATTTTTGCAAATTAATTTTTATATTTAAACCTGATTTTGTTTATGGTTTTTTAAATAAAAACTTAATTGCTAGAGGCAATAAATTAATTTTTCAAGAAATATTTCTATTTCCTGAGATGTTCAGATTTTCCACAATAAAATATTTGTCAATTTTTTTAAAAATATATAAGTGTTAAAAAGTCGTTTCCTTTACGGTCTTGTTTAAAATAAATTTCATTGTGATTATCTAGCGGCAATAGGTTAATTTTTTCAAGAAAATTCTCGATTCCTTGAAATCTTCTGATTTTGACGATTTTTACATCTTAAATTTCCTATATTTTATAAATGTTAAAAAAAGTGGTTTCGTTTGTGGTCTTCTTTTAGTGGGAAAGAATAATTTTTTTAAAGAAAATTTTCGATTAATTGAAATTTTCTGATTTACACAATTTTTCATCTATGGGACGTTCCACGTCAAACGGACCAGAGCTCTGTCCAAAATTCTAATTAACAAAAATGAACTTATTATAGCTCAAAATACTCGTCAGCTAATCCCCTTTCAATTAAAAAGTGGCAAATTTAAAAATACAAAATGGCGTCATTCCTGTGCAACGTAATAGACGCTGAAATCGGAAATACGTAAATATATTTATTAATTTCTTTCTACAAATAATGCAGAAATGTTGGGAAACGACATATTTTAATGTTTTCGGACACGCTGATTACGAATCTGAAGTCCGAATTTCAAAATTCAAAATGGCGGATCCAATATTGCGGACGAATTTGACAAAATTCGTCGAATTCGCTTGAAACTTGTTACTCGGGGATTTTTGGGGTCGCTGAATACGAATTTGATGTTAGTTTTTCAAAATTAAAAGATAGCGGTTTCAATATGGCGGACGAAATTTAAAAAAAATTATAAAAAATTCTTAAAACTTGTTACTCGGGGGTTTTTGGGGTCGCTGAATACGAATCTGATGTTAGTTTTACAAAATACAAAATGGCAGATTCAATAAGGTGGACGGTAATTTTAAAAAAGCAAAAAAATTGCTTGAAACTTGTTACTCTGGGGGTTTTGAGATTGCTGACAACAAATCTGACGTTAGTTTTTCGAAATACTAAATGGCGGATCCAATATGGCAAACAATATTAAAAAAGCCATTAAAAACTCTTAAAACTCGTTATTCGTGGATTTTAGAAAGGTATCTGTTAAAACAAAAATTCAGAGAGCACACTAGTTTTTTAATGTAACAAGTTTCAAGCAAATATAATGAGTTATAAAATAAGCGTCCGCCATATTGGACCCCCTTTTTGAATTTTAAAAATCAGACTTCAAATTCTTAATCAGCGACCCCGAAAACCCCTGAGTAACAAGTTTCAAGCGGATTCAATGAATGAGGAGCATGAATATTCCCTAAATCTCATTTAGAATAAATCCCATTAAGCCTAAAATCAAAAAACCTTAAATGCATTCAGCCAAAATTCCATTTAACCTAAATTTCATTTAACCTAAATCGCGTTTAACCTAAATTCCATTAAACCTAAATTTCATTTTACCTAAATCCCATTCAATCTAAATTCCATTTAACCTAAATCTCATTTAACCTAAATCTCTTTTTACCGAAATTCCATTTAACCTAAATTCCATTTAACCTAAATCCCATTTAACCTAAAACACATTTAGTATAAATTTCATTTACCTAAAATGCATTCAGCCTAAATCTCACTTCACCTAAATCCCATTTAACCTAAATCTCATTTAACCTAAATTCCACTTAACCGAAATCCCATTTAACCTAAAACGCATTTAGTCTAAATTCCATTTAACCTAAAATGCATTTAGCCTAAATCCCATTTAACCTAAATTCCGTTTAACCTAAATCTCATTTAATCTAAATTCCACTTAACCTAAATCCCATTTAACCTAAAACGCATTTAGTCTAAATTCCATTTAACCTAAAATGCATTCAGCCTAAATCTCACTTCACCTAAATCCCATTTAACCTAAATCTCATTTAACATAAATTCCACTTAATCTAAATCCCATTTAACCTAAAACGCATTTAGTCTAAATTCCATTTAACCTAAAACGCATTGAGCCTAAATCTCACTTCACCTAAATCTTATTTAACCTAAAACTTTTTTTAATTTAAGGATAAATATAGTTGAATCAAGTAAAGTTTTAGGTTAAATTGGATTTAGGTGAAGTGAGATTTAGGCTCAATGCGTTTTAGGTTAAATGGAATTTAGGTTAAATGGAATTTAGGTTAAATGGAATTTAGAATAAATGCGTTTTAGGTTAAAAAGGATTTAGGTTAAGTGGAATTTAGGTTAAATGAGATTTAGGTTAAAAGGAATTTATGTTAAATGGGATTTAGGCTGAATGCATTTTAGGTTAAATGGAATTTAGACTAAATGCGTTTTAGGTTAAATGGGATTTAGGTTAAGTGGAATTTAGGTTAAATGAGATTTAGGTTAAACGGAATTTAGGTTAAATGGGATTTAGGCTGAATGCATTTTAGGTTAAATGGGATTTAGGTTAAGTGGAATTCAGGTTAAATGCGATTTAGGTTAAATGAGATTTAGGTGAAGTGAGATTTAGGCTGAATGCGTTTTAGGTTAAATGGAATTTAGGTTAAATGGGATTTAGGTTAAATGGGATTTAGGTTAAGTGGAATTTATGTTAAATGAGATTTAGGTTAAATGGGATTTAGGTTAAGTGAGATTTAGGCTGAATGCATTTTAGGTTAAATGGAATTTAGAATAAATGCGTTTTAGGTTAAATGGGTTAACTCAATTTAGGTTAAGTTGAATTTAGGTTAAATGAGGTTTAGGTTAAACGGAATTTATGTTAAATGAGATTTAGGCTGAATGCATTTTAGGTTAAATGGAATTTAGACTAAATGCGTTTTAGGTTAAATGGGATTTAGGTTAAGTGGAATTTAGGTTAAATGAGATTTAGGTTAAATGGGATTTAGGTGAAGGGAGATTTAGGCTGAATGCATTTTAGGTTAAATGGAATTTATACTAAATGCGTTTTAGGTTAAATGGGATTTAGGTTAAATGGAATTTAGGTTAAACGGAATTTAGGTTAAATGGGATTTAGGTTAAATGGGATTTAGGTTAAATGAAATTTAGGTTAAATGAAATTTAGGTTAAATGGAATTTCGGTAAAATGAGATTTAGGTTAAATGAGATTTAGGTTAAATGGAATTTAGATTGAATGAGATTTATGTAAAATGAAATTTAGGTTTAATGGAATTTAGGTTAAACGCGATTCAGGTTAAATGAAATTTAGGTTAAATGCAATTTAGGTTAAATGCAATTTAGGTTAAATGCAATTTAGGTTAAATGGAATTTTGGCTGAATGCATTTTAGGCTTTTTGATTTTAGGCTTAATGGGATTTAGGCTAAATGAGATTTAGGGAATATTCATGCGCCTCCAATGAATTTTAAAAAAACCGTCCGCCATGCTGGAACCGCCATCATTAATTTTGAAAAATTAACATCAAATTCGTAATCAGCAACCCCAAAAACCCCCGAGTAACAAGTTTCAAGCGAATTCGACGAATTTTGTCAAGTTCGTCCACAATATTGGATCCGCCATTTTGAATTTTGAAATTCGGACTTCAGATTCGTAATCAGCGAGTCTGAAAACATTAAAATATGTCGTTACTCAACATTTCTGCATCATTTGTAGAAAGAAATTAATAAATATATTTACGTATTTCCGATTTCAGCGTCTATTACACTGCACAGGAATGACGCCATTTTGTATTTTCAAATTTGCCACTTTTTAATTGAAAGGGGAGTAGCTGACGAGTATTTTGAGCTATAATAAGTTCATTTTCGTTAATTAGAATTTTGGACAGAGCTCTGGTCCGTTTGACGTGGAACGTCCCCTATATAAAATCGAAAAAAAATTTGTAAATTGTTTTCAAACTATATACATATTAAAAACTGGTTTTGTTTATGGTCTTGTTAAATATAAATTTCATTGTGATTGTCTAGCGTGAAAAGATTAATTTTTTCATCAAAATCCTCGACTAATTGAATTTTTTTGATTTTGGCCAATTTTTCATTTTAAATGTCGTATATTAAATTTATAAATTTTTTACAAACTATATAAATATTAAAAAGTGGTTTCGTTTATAGTCTTGTTTATTATAAATTTCATTGCGATTTTCTTGCCGGAATAGATTAATTTTTACCAGAAAATGTTCGATTACTTGAAATCCTTTGATTTTGGCCAATTCTACATCTTAAATTTTGTATATTAAATTTGTACATTTTTCACAAACTTTATAAATATTAACCCATTAACGCCCAAGAGGACACAAATTTTACCAAATTTTCAAGACTATTCCTTAGCAATGAAAAAAAATTTGAAAAATTTGAAACGAACCATTTCCAACGTAAAATTTATCGCTCTTTCAGATTCTGTTATCAAAATTTGTTTATAATAAACATGCAAAAAGTTATGAACAATTGTTTAAAAAAAAACACGATTTTTTGCATAAGAAAAATTTTTCAATCAATATTTTCATGCAGAACAAGAAACGAGATTGGGTCAAAGCCTCAAAATATCGTGTCTTTAAGTTCTCAGCCGTAAATATTCGGAAAAACATATACAAAAATACAAGATGGCGGCTCCAATATGGCGACTGAACTGACTTTTTTTTTACAAAATATGAGTTTAGTGTAACAAACCTTTAAAAATTGTCCGAATTCGATGAAACTTGGTACCCTCAGGTTTTTGGGGTCCCTGAATACGAATCTGAAGTCATTTTTCAAAAATTCAAAATGGCGGATCCAATATGGCGGACGAGATTATAAAATTTCAATTTAATTTCATGAAACTTGGTATATGGGGGTTTTTGGGGTCTCTGATTACGAATCTGAAGTCATTTTTCAAAAATTCAAAATGGCGGATCCAATATGGCGGACAAAATTATAAAATTTCAATTTAATTTCATGAAACTTGGTATATGGGGGTTTTTGGGGTCTCTGATTACGAATCTGAAGTCATTTTTCAAAAATTCAAAATGGCGGATCCAATATGGCGGACAAAATTATAAAATTTTAATTTAATTTTATGAAACTTGGTATATGGGGGTTTTTGGGGTCTCTGATTACGAATCTGAAGTCATTTTTCAAAAATTCAAAATGGCGGATCCAATATGGCGGACAAAATTATAAAATTTCAATTTAATTTCATGAAACTTGGTATATGGGGGTTTTCGGGGTCTCTGATTACGAATCTGAAGTCATTTTTCCAAAATTTAAAATGGCGGATCCAATATGGCGGACGAGATTATAAAATTTCAATTTAATTTTATGAAGCTTGGTATGCATGGTTTTATTGGGTTCTCTGATTACGAATCAAAATCTTTTATAATGTATTTCGTCCGTTAGCCGTCAATATTACAGTATTGTCGTTTCCCAGCTCTTACCACGTGGAGGTGGACGTTCATAAATACCATTTTTGTTTGTTTTTAATAAATTGTACACACATTTATAAATTTATAAACAGATATATTAGTTTAGTATTAGATTTTTTACTTCTCTTACTACATTTTGCATGGTAGTGACAATATTTTTTAGCGCCTGCAGCCTTTAATTGGCGAAGTTGCAAACTTGTGGCACTAGTATCTGTAATATTATGGAAGCCATAATATATAATGTATAATATAATATATAATATGTAATATTATGTAATATTATGGAACAAAAAAAACAAAAAACAAAAAAAAGGCACTTATGAACGTCCACCTCCTCGTGGTAAGAGTAGATATACAGTGGGGTATCTGGATAAACTAGTGTGTGTCCGTGTGAGCTATGTATGTGTGTGTCTGTGTGAGAGCCAATCAGAAGCGACCTTTACAACGAAATGGACCAATCAGGAGCCAGGATTTTGATGACGTCATAGTGTATACCTCGTTTTAAACTAGGTATGTAACGCGATGCCTAATTGGAGCCCCATCAGGTAGGTGAGGTAAGGAATTTAACCTTGAAAGGGGGGGGGGCAATTGCACAATTCTGCGAAATTTGAATCACCGATTTTGCATACGCGTGTTTGACCTTCCAGAACCCTCTAAGCACGTGCGTGTGACCTTGGTGGGGGACATTTACACGTGTAATTTGAATATTTGGGGGGGGGGGGGGGTAACCTTCAGAAAGGAAGTGGGGGTAAGGAATTTAACCTTGAAAGAAGGGGGTTTGTCTCTGAGTAAAGTACATAACCTAGAATAAGGGTGGGGAGTACATAAGAATACATCGCACATTTCTGTGAAATTTAATTTACATACGTGTGTATGTGTGCCTGTGTGACCCCACAGAAGCTTCTAGAACATTCAAGGGGGCTCATTTAACCTTGAAAAAAAGAGGGGGGGGGGATTACATGAAAAATATACTGCGTAATTCTGCGAAATTTGAATCACCGATTTTACATACGTGTGTGTGACCTTCCAGAACCCTCTAAACAAATTTTAATTTTAGGTGGTGGGGGTTACTTTTTTACACGTGTGACCCCTGCATAACCCTCCAGAAGCTTCTAGAACATTCGATTTCAGTGGAGATGGTGGGGGTATTTTTCATTTATTTGATGCGTAATTTAACCTTTGAGAAACTTCTAGAACTTTTTTATGGGGGGGGGGGGGGGGGGTAATACTAGAGTTGACATTTTAAAATTTTTTAATACATCTTAGAACATGAGTTTATATGCAGTGTAATATACTTTCAAGAAATTAAGAAATTTGCATGACATTTGACGTATTTTAATGGTTTTTACAATTTTTGAAAAATGTTTAAAATTTTGAATTTTTTGATTTTGAAAAATCTTATTGAATAGCTTTCATAAAAGTAGACTGCCCTTAGGAACCCTGTAAATTTCGTTAGATTTTGCGTATCTCTCACCGTTCTCGAGATATTTTGAAAAAAGACTTTTGGAGGGGTGGGGGTAGCATTAGAGTTCATATTTTTAAATTTTTTAACACATCTTAGAACATGAGTTCATATGTAGTGTAATATACTTTCAAGAAAGTAAGAAATTTGACGTGATATTTGACGTGTTTTAATAGTTTTTACAATTTTTGAAAATTTTTGAATTTTTTGATTTTGAAAAATCTTATTGAATAGCTTTCATAAAAGTAGACTGCCCTTAGGAACCCCGTAAATTTTGTCAGATTTTGCGTATCTCTCACCGTTCTCGAGATATTTTGAAAAAAGACGTTTGGAGGGGTGGGGGTAGTATTAGAGTTGATATTTTTCAAATTTTTTAACACATCTTAGAACATGAGTTTATATGTAGTGTAATATACTTTCAAGAAATTAAGAAATTTGCATGACATTTGACGTGTTTTAATGGTTTTTACAATTTTTGAAAATTTTGAAAATTTTTTAATTTTTTAATTTTGAAAAATCTTATTGTATAGCTTTCATAAAAGTAGACTGCCCTTAGGAACCCTGTAAATTTTGTCAGATTTTGCGTATCTCTCACCGTTCTCGAGATATTTTGAAAAAATACTTTTGGAGGGGGTGGGGGTAGTATAAGAGTTGACGTAGGGGTACAGCTAAATGACGTTACAGTGTTGTGCAAAATTTGAATCATTGGTAAATTTAACATATGTGTACGTGTCTGTGTGACCCCCCCCCCCCCAATCTTTAGATGCTTCTAGAACATTCGATGTATTAAAATGACGTCACGAATTTTAGCTATATAAAGTGTTCGCGAAACGTCTTGACATCATTTTTCATTAAGACATCAGTTGGATAAGTTGTTAAAAAAAATATGGATTCCAAAAAGTGCAAAACGTATGTTAGTTGTGCACAAGAAGCATATCGGCTTATTAGTGTGAATGAAGAGGGACCTTGCCCCAGGGAGTGTGAAACATTAATTAAATTAAACAAACAAAGTGTTTACAAAGTAAATAAATATCTTCGACAAAATAAACAAAATTTGTCAGTTTATGAGAGACGAAGTGTCATTGCATCTCTATCATTACTCAAGGCTTATCAGCAGAAATTTCGACAATTGCTAGAAAGAAGTGGTGGACGTTTGCTGGCTACGAGACAAGAAGAGACAGAAGAAGAAAATGAAGAAGAAGAGGGTGGAAATCGCATCAAGTGGCAAAATTTAGAGAATGCTTTTGAAAATCGGGTGATAACGGGTTCAATAGTGAATTTAAAGCATAAAGAGGTGCGACATTTTTTGGAGGATGCAAAGTCACTAACCATTAAGAATGTAAAAAAGAGTTTAAATGAGCATTTAAATTTGAAGGTAAATGTTAATTTTTATAGTAAATTTGAAAGTTTAAAGGAAGGTGAAATGATTGAGAATATAATGCATGTTAGTACTAAAAGTTCAATCATTTCCCTTTCAACAGATTTAGATGATTGGTACAATAATAAAGTTAAAGACCGTGTACTAGTAGAACTTGAGAACTTGCAAGAAAAAGAATCAGGTTGGAGTTTAAAGGAAGTTTTAAATTTAGTTGTAAATATAAATCGGTATGATGCATTTCTAGTGGGCAATTCCACTTATGTAACATTACCAGTATTTATTCAAAATAAAAAAGCTGTCATCAATATTAAAAATGATGATACTTATTGTTTTTTGTGGTCAGTGACAGCATTTTTGTTTCCTGCTAGAGATAATGTATCTATTCTTAAATCATACCCCCACTACAGTAACATATTAAAATATGATGGTCTTACATTCCCAATTAGTTTTTCCGATATTAGAAAATTTGAAAAATTAAATAATTTAAGAATAAATGTTTACGGTTTAGATGAAGATTCTAATAGTGGTAAAGTAGATGTTGTTCCGGTTTATTTGAGTAAAGAAAATTCAAATTTTAGACTAGTACATTTATTATTAATTGAAAAGAAAGAGAACGATGAATCAACACCCATTCATCATTTTGCTTTAATTAAAAATCTTTCACGTCTTGTCAAATCTCAAGTAACGAAACACCATCACAGTATTTTAATATGTGACCGATGTCTGTGTCATTTTGTGAAAAAATGTTCATTTGAACGACACAGATTATCCTGTGAAAAAGTGAACAAGTGTAGGGTAATTTTACCTGACAAGGAAAACAAAACAGTTGAATTTAAAAATTATCGCTATAAAGATAAGGTCCCATTTGCTCTATATGCGGATATTGAATGTCTTTTAGAGCCTATTGCAGAGACAGACGCCAACACATGCAACGTTCAAAAGCATGTTCCGACCAGTATTGCTTACAATTTACAGTGCAGTTTTGATGAGTCACTATCCAAAACAAATCTCTATCGCGGTCCAGATTGTATGCAGTGGTTCATTAATGAATTAAAATGTATTGCTGAAAATGTAAACAGAGAGTATTTTTCCAAGATTGTCCCCATGGAAAAACTGACTAGGCAACAGGAAATAGATTTTCAAACTACAAGATTGTGTCACATTTGTGAAAAACCTTTTCTAAAAGATGATATTAAGCACCGTGATCATTGCCACTTTACTGGCAAATATCGCGGTCCAGCTCATCAAGCCTGCAATATAAACTTTACATATTCACACACTATTCCCGTTGTATTTCACAATCTATCGGGATACGATTCTCATTTTTTTATTCGAGCTCTGGCAACTGGTTTTGAGGGAAAAATCGGTTTATTACCCATTAATAAAGAGAAATATATTTCTTTCACAAAAGATGTAGATAATACAAAAATTAAATTCCGATTTATTGACTCTTTTCGCTTTATGGCGAGTAGTTTAGAAAAATTAGCATCTTACTTAACAGACGACAAAAAGACAATTACTAAAAAGCACTGTAACAATGACCAAGAATTTCAACTACTTACTAGAAAAGGTGTATTCCCATATGAGTACATTGATGCATGGTCGCGATTGGACGAAGAGTGTCTTCCTCCGAAAGAGACATTTTTCTCAAAATTGAACAATGAAGCTATTTCGGATGAAGACTATCTTCATGCACAAAACGTATGGGAAGCGTTTAATTTACAAAATTTGGGTCAATATTCCGATCTTTATCTCAGAACAGACGTCCTTCTCCTTGCTGACATTTTTGAAAATTTCCGTAAAACTTGCATCTCTACCTATAAACTAGATCCCTTACACTACTACACTGCACCGGGACTTGCTTTTGATGCAATGTTAAAATTTACAGGAATGAAACTTGAACTATTAACCGATGCTGAAATGTTGTTATTTATCGAATCCGGTATAAGGGGTGGCGTCTCTCAATGCTGCAATAGGCACTCAAAGGCAAACAATAGATACATGGAATCAAAATTTAATCCTTCCGAACCCGAGAAATATATCATGTACTTTGATATCAATAATCAATATGGTGCGGCTATGTCAGAATGTTTACCTTTTGAAAAATTTGCTTGGGTGCAGGATATTTCAAAAATTGACTACCTGAATGTAGCTGATGATTCACCAGTCGGCTATATTCTCGAAGTTGATTTGGAATATCCTGAGGAATTGCATGATTCACACAAGGATTTACCCTTGTGTCCTGAACACATTGTGCCGCCCCTGTCAAAGTGTAAAATTCCGAAACTGATGACAACTCTTTACACCAAGAAGCAATATGTAGTACATTATCGAAATTTAAAATTATATCTTAATTTGGGTATGAAATTAACGAAAATTCACAGAGTTTTGCAATTTAAACAGAAGCCTTGGTTAAAGAGTTATATCGATCTAAACACTGAATTGCGTAAAAAATCCTCTAATGAGTTTGAAAAAAATTTCTACAAATTAATGAACAATTCAGTTTTTGGCAAGACCATGGAGAACGTTCGAAAATACAAGGACGTTCAACTAGTGACAAAATGGGAGGGGCGATACGGTGCAAGAACTCTAATAGGTAAACCGAATTTCAATAGCTGTACCATATTTGATGAAGATATGGTGATTATTGAAATGAATAGAACAAAAGTTACTTTCAATAAACCAATTTATGCTGGCTTAAGCGTTTTGGATATTTCAAAAATTATCACCTATGATTTTCACTACAATTACATAAAAAAGAATTTCGGTGAAAAGGCAAAATTACTCTACACCGACACTGATAGTTTAATTTACGAAATGCAAGTCCCAGATTTCTATCAGTACATGAAAAGAGATATTGTAAAATTCGACACCTCAGACTATCCTCCAAACAATGTCTACGGTCTTCCTCTAGTCAATAAAAAAATTTTGGGACTAATGAAGGATGAATGTTGTGGAGAAATTATTGAAGAATTTATTGGGCTACGATCAAAATTGTACACATTTAAAATTTGTGGACAAAATGCTGAAAAGAAGAGAGCAAAAGGTGTAAAAAGGGGTACACTAAAAACAATAACTTTTAAAGATTACGAGCATTCTCTAAATGCCCACAATAATTTGGTGAAAGATCAATTCCTCATTCAAAGTCGCAAACATGAAGTCCACACGGTAAAACAGCGAAAAATTGTCTTGAGTTGTCAGGATGATAAGAGACAGCTTCTTTCAAACACCACAGATACATATCCCTGGGGCTATAAGAGTCCTAAAAATATGTAATTGGATATACGAGTACGAGTAAGTTTGTTTATTAAATTATTAAAAATATTTTCTCAATTTCCTAATTGTTAATATAAAGTATTAGAATTAAAATAATTTCTTAAAGACAATAAACTATTCAAAGTTTCTAAAAAAAAAAATGTGAATAAAATATTTAAAATTTTCAAAAATTGTATTTAATGTAAATAAATAATATAAATTGTTTATAAATATATGTTTTTTTTTCAGAGTTAAATATGTGCAACTAACAATATTGCTGTACTCTATGAGAGGGCTGGAGGTGACCCGAGTCTTTAAAATGGAGATGCTGCAGAAAGCAGTTGCTACGTTAATTCTTCACGCTGAGATGACAGAAACTGTTAATGTCAAAATTCTTTGTTTCGTAAACCACAAATCAGCAGAGCTACGTTTTTTTCCACAAATGTGTTTATTACAAATCTATTATGTAAAAATAATTGCCTTTTTATATTTATATAGTCTTGTACAAAATAGAAGAGTGATGTCATATAAATAGAAAAAAGTGAAAAATATGTGTTTTATTTATGAAAAAATATTAAATTGAAAAAAAAAATTTACAAAAACATATTATTAAAATTCTATTAACATTTTTTAACTTTTTCAAAGAATTTTACAAAAGGAAAACTAATATTTAAAAAACATTTATTAAGTAAAGCATTAATAAATATAAAAATTACTTAAAAGTAATAATTTAATTTTATTCAAAAACTATATTTGGTCAATATTTTAAATGGTTTATTTAAATTTAAAACGCTAGAAGAACTTGTATTTTTAATTTCAACGTTAAAATAATTTGAAATTAGTAAAAAAGCAGAATGATGCGTTATGATGGAGGTAAGTACAGGAAAAGAAAATACATGTAAATGTTTCAAATTTAAAGATTATTTATTGTTAGAATCAGTTAAAAAAATTTAACAAGAGTAGCAAAACTTAAGACAAATTAGATACATTTTCTCATACAACAATGGATAAATTAAATTGATTAAATTAACACTTTCTTAGTTTCTTAGTTAAAATTAAGTGAAATATAAACACACAACCATTTTTTCAGTAAAATTACATTTTTAACAGCACACGTAAAATTTGTTTTACTATTATGATGCTTACATTCAATCACGCCAGACATTTCATACAATTTTTGTAGTGATGGACAATCAATATCAAGCATATCAACAACTTTTGTCTGAGTATTTAAAACATTTTTTAACCACTTTTTTTTCTCCTCTCCCTTCACATAAATTATAGAAGAATTTTTCAATATACAATTCAGTACTTCTGAAATTACTTCATGTGGTAAAGTACCATCATCCCATGATATATCATGATGATTGTTCTTTATCCAGCAATTGATAGATTTATATTTTTTTGGAACGTCTTTCCAAGCACAAGGTGATTTGAAGGAGAAGCTGTAAGGTTTTATTTCCTTATTGACAACTGGTAGAATGGCCAATTCTTTTAAAATAAATTGATTAACGGGCAATTTGAAGCCTTGAAGGTCTACTATGTAATCCATCTTGATTGCTACTGTTTGCAATGAGACGAAAACAGAATTATTTATATATTTTCTCCCACCACTTCTCTCTTTTCTTTTAATGCAATTTATATTATTTTTTTAACACTACCACTGATTGGTCGATATTCTACAATTCTGTCATGTAAAATTAGGCAATAGGCAGCTGTTTGATCGGGAAAATTATCCTTTGCTTCAAATTCTAGACGAATGTCAACAGGACCGTATTTCAAGGATTCATTTTGTTTTGAGCAGTCAAGAACGATAAGTGGCGCGAAATTTAAAAATTCTGCTTTTGTTAAAAATGGTTGTGGATCTCTAGCGTAGTAACTCAATTGAAAACTATTGTACATGTCATACAGTACAGCGTATTGTTTTTTATCAACATCAAGGTTCAAATTACCATATGGATAACACTGATTGTTTAGGAACAATTTAACATTTGTTATTCTACAATGATCAAAGTGACTGGCATTTCTAGTTGTAACATTTTTTCGATTCGTTTGAAAGCCCAGAATGACAAATCGAGGTTTTTCCAATTGTGTTGACGTCTTAACAGTCCAAACGTGATTCGCTGTTGTTGGTAGCAATGGATATTCATACAATTCCCACGTACGAAAGCTAATTGGAATGAGAGGATCCTTCTCAATATACTTGAGCAACTTGAATCTTCGTGCATCTGATAAGCGTACATTGGGCAGCAGCCATTCAATTTTATTAATTATAATTTGCACTTGTTCTTCTGCTGTTTGAATGATTGCATTCACATCACTTCTTGCTCGTGTTAAAATCAACTCGTGTCTAGCGTTAACGACAATTTTTTGATAATCTTCAGCAAAACCAAACATTAGGTTCAGCGGTATGGATATGTCAAAATTACCAGCATCATCGATTAATGTGATGTTATCTGCATTGCATGAAGTAAACCAACCTGCATTCTCCAAATATTTACTCTGCACACTGGAAACTGAAACGTAATTTTTCATGAGACTCGTGAGTCCGACATTTTTGATTTTGTCAATTTCAATAGCGTTTATCTCATAACGAGCTTCCTCAAATAAATGACAGATCCCATTAATAATAAAGCTGGTACTAGTAACCGGTGTTCCATTGTTTTTCACCAATTTTCCCTGGATGTGAAGTGAACTTTTACTTGGTATAAGACAGTGATCCTGGTTTTGAACGGCAATTCGAATTTCATCGCTGTTATTAAAGGTTGAAGAGGCGTACGGTAAATGAGAATGCACCTCAATGTGTGCAATAGACTCATCATAGATAATTGGTTTAGCAATATTTAGTATTTCATCTTCCATGTTTGACAAATTTTTAAACGTCTAAACAGTAAAACAACGAAGCAAATGCAGATAAATTTGACTCTTTTTATCCTCTTCTTATCTTTTTGTCTCTTCTTCTCTGCTCTTTCACTTTCAGTCCAAGACTCTTCAATAGCTGAATGTTTGGAGGTGTTAGCAGCTTGACTGCAGACTTTCGACTGATTTCCTTTAGGCATCCTGCATTCCTATTATAGCTGAAGCCTATTTTTCGATTAAAGACAATTCCCATCCTGTTTTTTCTACAATGCTTTAATGTGAAGTCTAATTGTAATGGTTTCACCTCGAAAATTTACAAGATGTCCGTCTTGATCGACTATTCGCAACTGAATTTGATCAATGGTCTTAACGGCGACCGGTAGGTAAATGACGTGAGAAGGCACTTCAACTATCTTATATCCTGGTGGTACGCTGGGAAAAAATTCGTGAATAGTGTGCACTTTCTGATTATTAATATACGCACCTGTAGTAATACTACACTCAATTCTCAGTGCATTAACTCTTATAATAGAGACTGGGGAGTCAGACTCATAGAATTTACCAGCTTCTAGTTTTTGTGCCTCAAATCCTAGCAAATGGGCTATTGAATCTTCTTTCAGAAAATTTATCTCACGATTACAAAAAATCTCACTACGTAAAGTATTGTTGTTTGGCCGAATCTGTATATCGATTCCCTTTGGACTGAGAATTGTTTGCAGATAGCGTTGAATATCGTCTATCTCATAGCTACCAGTCGGTATAGTAATTTCTTCTTTACCAACATAGAATTTATTTTCACCAATGTCTACATTGGGGATCGAATTAAAGGTTAGAAATTCAACGAGTCCCAGCGTGTAATTTTTATGAGGTGAAAGTTCAATAGGTGGAAAATACTGAGCTTCCAAGACGGAGGAAGTACCCGATACAGTTAACGTTAGTGTATCGTTCATGCTGGTGGTTTACACTTGACTAAAGTTAATACAGTTAATATAAGTTTATTTATATAAATTAAATACACTTTTTACTTTAAGCTGATTACACAAGAATTTTAAGCATAAATGACCGCAGACAAATGTATTATAATTTTGATATCTGTCGTGATTATAATTTATACGCGCAACACTGTGATATTTTACAAGATCTGTAGGTGGTCTAAGGTTACCAAAACTATCAAAATACAGGATTTTATTTTCACTATAACAGCTGAGGACGTGAAAAATTATAAGAAAATTCTTCTAACAACAAACGCTCACAGAAAACACTACAGTGCAGAAGGTGAAATACGTGAGAGTAAATCCTATAAATATACAAATTTTATTGATAAACTAATTTCGAAACCAACAGCGAGAAAAAGTGGTGGTAGAAAGAGTTATTCGGGTACAGGTATCTTACCACAGTACATGACTGCAAGAGAGGAAAATCAGTTGGACTACGTGTATTGGGATGATCCGAATGAATTGGTGGATCGATTACGTTTACTTTTAGCATCTCAGTCGGCTGGAAACCCGAGTCATTCAAACGAAATTCTATCAATCATCGAGGAGCTTCGAGAGGCAAACATCATTTATTAGAAGGTGTTTTCAATTATTTTACATCAGTTTCAAGATGAGCATTGATGTGTTCGGACATCATCTCGATCGTAGTGGAGGTTTGACAGCACAGCGAGGACCTCCTGGACTTTCTGGAGCTGGTTTTAAGGTTAATTCACAGGGCCATTACGATCTTGAGGGAAAAAGAATGTGCAATATAGCTGATGCTCAGGATCCAAACGATGCAATTAATTTAAAATCTACACAAGACTTGATAAAAGTTCAAACCGATCTGACCAATAGCATTTTACGGTATTTAAGTGAAGAAGTTAAAAATAATTTAGTACTCATTACTCAATTGGAAACCAAGTTGAAAGCATTGGAAAAAGAATATGGTGGATCTAAAACTGCAGTTGGTGAAGGAGTTGCATAGGCCAGCAAGAAAAAATTATAAACGCAGAAGTGTTGATGTTCGAGGTATTGATGAGACCTGGCAAGCTGATCTCGTTGAAATGCAACCCTATTCAAAGGAAAATAAGGGCTACAAGTACATCCTGACTGTCATTGATATCTTCTCAAAATTTTCCTGGGCTATAGCTGTAAAGAATAAAACTGGTCAAGATGTTGCAGCTGCAATGAAGTCAGTGCTGGACCAGGGACGTGTACCAAAACATTTACATGTTGATCGAGGCAAAGAATTCTACAACTCGCACTTTCAAAATCTCATGAAACACCATAAAATTAATATGTACTCTACATTTAGTAATTTAAAAGCGTCAATTTGTGAACGATTTAATAGGACATTAAAAAATAAAATGTGGATGCAATTTAGTCTGCAAGGCAGTTACAAGTGGTTAGATATTTTAGAAAATTTAATTTTCTCATACAATTCTACTGTACATCGAACAATTAAAATAAAACCAAAAAATGTAAATAAAACGAATGAGAGAAAAATCTTATTTAATGTGTATAAAAAATTCATTGTAAAATCCCGGAAAAAGAGAGAAAAATTTAAAATTGGTGATAAAGTACGAATCAGTAAATTCAAACATGTTTTTGAGAAAGGCTATACACCAAACTGGACGACAGAAATCTTTACAATTACACGTATTGGCAACACTGAACCAACGACGTACTTGCTGAAAGATTATCAAGATAATCCTGTATCTGGTAGTTTTTATCAACAAGAAATTTCTTTAGTTAAAAATTCTGATGTATATTTAATTGAAAAAGTACTTAAAAAACGTGGTAATCAAATTTATGTAAAATGGTTAGGTTTTGATAATTCTCACAATAGCTGGATTAATAGAGATACTGTGTAAAAAATTTTTAGTTTAATAAAGAATGATTTTTAGTAAATAAAAAATGTTCTCATTTTATTATGCGCATATTCTCATGTCAATAACTCAATAATAATACACAATTATTTTTAAAAATTTTTTTATTTAACACATTTTTTTTTCTCTTCATTTACAATTGTTTTACACAAATTGTTTAAATGAAATGTAATGAGTTCATAAAACAATCTTGGAATATATACATAACGTAACCTCTCTTCTTGCAGTCTTTTTAAAAGCATTGGAAATTTAATTTTTACAAACTTTTCTACACTTTCAACTGTACAAATATCATTTTCTTTGTGCACTAATCGTGCAGTTAAATATATAATATTGTTCACAACAAACTGCACTGGTCCTATTTTTATATCCACTAAATTTTGTCTAATACATGGAAGAAGATTTTTCAATACTTTAAACGTTGTTTCATTCAATGAAAATGGGTATGATGTATCCTTCTCATCAGTTCGTTGTAGAGTAATCAAGCGTTCATTCAGGAAGATTGTAAATGTCATTCGAAAAGCATCACAATCAAAGATTTGTGGATTCATTTCATGTTGGAAAAATTTTGAAATCAATGTAAAATGACTGGTGAAGAGTTCCCATTCCTCTGGAGAAAATATAATCCTGGATTGAGGAAAGCCACCGGACAATTTCACTTTTACTGATAAATTTTGCAAATTATTAACATTAACACCAACAACAACTTGCTTGGTAAAAGATGAATTGAGATTGTATGTCGTACAGAGTAACATTTGATTCCTTGGAAGATACGCCATTATTCGTCGTCAGCAGATTGAAATTCAAACTGATTGTACCTTCCACCCAAATATTTCAAGTTTACACGTCCTCTGTGTATTTCTTCTTTTAATTTCAGAAAAGCAACAGTTTCCTCATCATCGTGGAAAAAAATTTCCACCATACGGTGAGGTAAAAACACTAGATATTCTGCGTTAACTTCCACTACAGCTCTTAGTCCATATTTTGTTTTAAGTTTTTTCAAGTCTGTTAAATGAAGAATTTCACCAATTTTCAGCTCTTTCATCGATTTAATAGAAAACACACTATTTGCCACTTGGTTTAACTGTTGGAAATCCATTCTCTTGTTCTTGCAGAGATAATCCTTTAAAATCTCGAATCACTACCTCAGTGTCTTCTCGAAACTTTATCAACTTTTTAATTGTTTCAATACTTTTTAGCAGTCCACTTAATTTAACTTTGATTTCTTTTTACAACTGTTCAACTCTTGGCATAACGTGTATAAATGAAAAATTTAACTGGCACACTACGCTTTTTATATCTTCGGTTTACCCCACCACTTTTGCACACTTCTCACATAATCCCCTCTTTTTTTTTATAGAGAGATGACTCATCGAATAATCTAGAAGGTTCTCGAAGGTTACAAAAAAAAAATTGCACACAGAATAGGACAATATGCGTTTAAAATACCCCCCCCCCACCTCTCTGACCCCCCTTAAAAAAGTTCTAGAAGTTTCTCGAAGATTAAATTACGCATCAAATAAATGAAAAATACCCCCACCATCTCCAATGAAATCGAATGTTCTAGAAGCTTCTGGAGGGTTATGCAGGGGTCACACGTGTAAAAAAGTAACCCCCACCACCTAAAATCGAAATTTTTTAGAGGGTTCTGGAAGGTCACACACACGTATGTAAAATCGGTGATTCAAATTTCACAGAATTACGCAGTATATTTTTCATGTAATCCCCCCTTTTTTCAAGGTTAAATGAGCCCCACCTTCAAGGGTCTTCTTCTTCATCTTCTTCATCTTCATCTTCTTCTTCTTCTTCTTCTTCTTCTTCTTCTTCTTCTTCTTCTTCTTTATCATCATCATCATCATCATCATCATCATCATCATCATCATCATCATCATCATCATCATCATCATCATCATCATCATCATCATCATCATCATCATCATCATCATCATCATCATCATCATCATCATCATCATCATCATCATCATCATCATCATCTTCTTCTTCTTCTTCTTCTTCTTCTTCTTCATCATCTACTTCTTCTTCTTCATCATCTTCTTCTTTTTCTTCTTCTTCTTCTTCTTCTTCTTCTTCTTCTTCTTCTTCTTCGATTTTATAAAATTCTTCAGGTTCCAAATCTTTTAAAGATTGAATGGATTGTATGCTGACTGCTTTGTTTAATTTTGAGAAATCCATTTGTCTTCCTATACAGATAAACGTTCAAGAGTTCGTATTACTGCTAGTCTGTCTTCTCTATATTTTATTATACTTTTGATTTCTTTAATATGCTTTAATAATACTCGCACTTGTAGTTGAACTTTTTGATTATTCTCTTCAACAGTTTGCTTATACATTAACTTTTACTTGCACTTTTATTAAGATGTACATGTATATTAGCTGCTAAACAAGAACTAAATTCCCGACCAGAAGTTTCTCCTTTTATACTCTCAAATCTTCTAAAAGCTTCTCAAAATTACGCATCAAATAAATAAAATAAAAATACCCCCCACCTTCTACTGTATAGGAATTTCTATAACACCCCCCCCCCCACCTCTCTGACCCCCGATAAAAAAGTTCTAGAAGTTTCTCAAAGGTTAAATTACGCATCAAATAAATGAAAAATACCCCCACCATCTCCACTGAAATCGAATGTTCTAGAAGCTTCTGGAGGGTTCTGCAGGGGTCACACGTGCAAAAAAAGTAACCCCCACCACCTAAAATTAAAACTTGTTTAGAGGGTTCTGGAAGGTCACACACGCGTATGTAAAATCGGTGATTCAAATTTCGCAGAATTACGCGGTATATTTTTCATGTAATCCTCCTCCTTTTTTCAAGGTTAAATGAGCCCCCTTGAATGTTCTAGAAGCTTCTGTGGGGTCACACAGGCACACATACACACGTATGTAAATTAAATTTCACAGAAATGTGCGATGTATTCTTATGTACTCCCCACCCTTATTCTAGGTTATGTACTTTACTCCGAGACAAACCTCCTTCTTTCAAGGTTGAATTCCTTACCCCCACTTCCTTTCTGAAGGTTACCCCGCCCTCCAAATATTCAAATTACACGTGTAAATGTCCCCCACCAAGGTCACACGCACGTGCTTAGAGGGTTCTGGAAGGTCAAACACGCGTATGCAAAATCGGTGATTCAAATTTCGCAGAATTGTGCAATTGCCCCCCCCCCCCTTTCAAG
The DNA here is from genome assembly GCA_037103525.1 of Ganaspis brasiliensis. Classification (NCBI taxonomy): domain Eukaryota; kingdom Metazoa; phylum Arthropoda; class Insecta; order Hymenoptera; family Figitidae; genus Ganaspis; species Ganaspis brasiliensis. Next base: position 2,797,163 of record JAZKLR010000492.1, read on the forward strand.
GTTAAATTCCTTACCTCACCTACCTGATGGGGCTCTAATTAGGCATCGCGTTACATACCTAGTTTAAAACGAGGCATACACTATGACGTCATCAAAATCCTGGCTCCTGATTGGTCCATTTCGTTGTAAAGGTCGCTTCTGATTGGCTCTCACACAGACACACACATACATAGCTCACACGGACACACACTAGTTGGTCCAGAAACGCCACAGCCTATCTACTGGTAAGAGCTGGGAAACGACAATACTGTAGTATTGACGGCTAATGGACAAAATACATTTTATAAGATTTTGATTTGTAATCAGAGAACCCAATAAAACCATGCATACCAAGCTTCATAAAATTAAATTGATATTTTTTTTATTTTCGACCGCCATATTAGATCCGCCATTTTGAATTTTTAAAAAATGACTTCAGATTCGTAATCAGAGACCCCAAAAACCCCCATATACCAAGTTTCATAAAATTAAATTGAAATTTTTTAATCTCGTCCGCCATATTGGATCCGCCATTTTGAATTTTTGAAAAATGACTTCAGATTCGTATTCAGGGACCCCAAAAACCTAAGGGTACCAAGTTTCATCGAATTCGGACAATTTTTGAAGGTTTGGTACACTAAGCTCATATTTTGTAAAAAAAAAGTCAGTTCAGTCGCCATATTGGAGCCGCCATCTTGTATTTTTGTATATGTTTTTCCGAATATTTACGGCTGAGAACTTAAAGACACGATATTTTGAGGCTTTGACCCAATCTCGTTTCTTGTTCTGCATGAAAATATTGATTGAAAAATTTTTCTTATGCAAAAAATCGTGTTTTTTTTAAACAATTGTTTATAACTTTTTGCATGTTTATTATAAACAAATTTTGATAACAGAATCTGAAAGAGCGATAAATTTTACGTTGGAAATGGTTCGTTTCAAATTTTTCAATTTTTTTTTCATTGCTAAGGAATAGTCTTGAAAATTTGGTAAAATTTGTGTCCTCTTGGGCGTTAATGGGTTAAGAAGTGGTTTCGTTTATGGTCCATTTTGGTATAGGGGAGAGTGGCCATCAATGTACCAGTTTTTTCAATGATCCATTTCAATTTTTTCAGAAACTATTAAATAAAAATTCTCCCAATTTTAAATATAAATGAAGTTTGCGTAAACACACTACGTCCATAAATTTGAGACGTGTGGATTTATTCTTTACAGAGAAAACTGAAAAAAACTGTTTTTGATGCACTGAAGAAAAAATTTACCTAAAATACAAACACGTTTTTTAATTGAAATAAGGCAATTTAAAAATAAAAGTACTTACGATTTATTTTGTTTTGGGCCCTAACTACAATATTCTAATGAGATAAAGATTTTGAAATATTGGATTAAGTTATAAATAACCATTTTTGTTAAAAATGTCATGTTGATTCAATGTACCGGGGAACAATGAACCACCTGGAATTTCAGTGTATTTTCGATTTCCAGAGTGGTATGCCTGATTATAAAACTAGGCATGCGTACAGCATGTGACAGCGATTGTTATCAGTACTTTTCTCAACATAGCAAAACTAAAATGCCATTTTAGCTAGTTAACTTAAATTTGAGGTATATTTATGTTATACATTATTAATTAAAAAGTGTTAAGTAATAATTTTTTATAGTATTTGATAGAAAATAAGTTTTTTTACAAAATGAAAATTGCAATATTATTATTGTTAAACATTTTTAGTGTTTTTATAGAGGTGGTTCATTGTGTATCCAGGTTGTTGAAAATGAAAATAGCTTGTTAGTTTAGAAAGATCCTAAATTTTATTATTTAATCAAAATAAATCGTGTATAATATGTTTGCATTACCTAGAGAAGTGTTGTAGTTTTATATTGATGCAAAGAAGTGCTTGAAATTGGTGAAGTTGAATAAGTACTATGACCTTGAAAAAAACCCGGTACATTGATAGCCACTCTCCCCTAAACTTTTTTGCGATTGTCTAGCGGGAATAGAAGAATTTTCTTAAAAAAATCGTCGATTACTTGAAAAAATAGGGTATTTGATCTTTGAATAATGATAAACAGTAATAAACATATTCTGCATTGACAGAAAATTGTATATAACATGTTAAATAAGTTCACTACTTTATATAACGAATTTTTTTGATACATTGAAATATTCTCTTCGACAACAAAAATGTGATGTCATATATTTTTAAAACAAAGATTGTTTTATTGATATATTCGTAAATACATATTTCTATAAATAATATTCTGAATTATTTAAGATATTCTACGTTGAAATGCAATTTTAATTTATGTATTTTATAATTTCATTAGTTTCATTCTCATTAGTTTTTAATTTTTCCCCTAAGTTTTAAATTCAAAATTTCCGAGAGTTTCAATTATTGACTTCCAATTATTTAACTCTAGTTATTTTTTACTCTCTAGCAAACTTTCTTTACTATTGAGTTACTCTCTTTTTACACCAAGATTTTTTACCTTTCAGTTATTATTTCAAATTTACTATTCGTTTTTCATTATTTTTTAGTTATTTTCTACATTTGCAAAGTTATTTTTTAATATTTCTACATATTGCTCATTAGTTTCTTCATTTTAATTTCTTTACTTCCTAGATATTGTCTAATCTTATAATAGTTTTTTTTCTAATATTCTATATATTTTTTAACTTTCTAAATTTTCTTCATTTTTCTTTATTTTTAAGTTTTTTTTTTATTTAATGTGCAATTCAACTTTAACTTTTCAGTGAAAACCTCCACAATTGCTTATAAATTTTTCACTTTCTAGTAATTTTTTGTTAATTTTTAAGTAATTGCTTTAAATTTCAAGATTTTTGCCTTACACTTAGTTTTTTCAAATTTATTACTTGTTTTTTTTTTACTAATTTTCAGTTATTTTGGTTACTTTTTCATTTTCTAGTGTTTTTATTAACTTCATATCATTTATTCACTTTCCTAATTTTTTCTTTATTTCCAAGTTTACTATTCACCTTTTTTATTTATGTTCTATAAGTTTCCGTTTATTTTTTTTTAATTTCTAATTTTTTGGTCATTTTCTAGTATATAGATACTATTTTTATTTTCCCTATTTTTAGATCTTTCTTTCACTAGTTTTTTTTTTTTTCAACTGTCTAGTACTCTTTTGATTTTTTAGTTACTTCTTTTACACTTATTAAGTATTTTTCCACCTTATAGTAATTTTTATAGTTCTAGATACTTTTGTTATCTTCTAGTAATTTTCTTTCTTTTGCAGGTCTTTTTCCTAAATCCAAAAAAAATTAATAATTTTTCTTTATCTTTAGTTGTTTTTTTTTATTCACAGCTGTATGTTTCTCTTTTTCTAATGTTTTGAACAGTCTTATCCGACCCTTGTACACAAAAAGAAAATCACTAAATTAAAAATCTAAAAATTTCCACCGAAAATTTCACTAAATTGTTTTACAATCTAAGGAAAAAGTGTCAAAAAGCGAAATTTCTAAAAAGGAACTTTCAAACTTAAAAAGATTATATTAAATTTACTGCAAACTAATATAAAAATTTATAATTCCTTATAATCCCTGTTTTTTCTAAAACTTAAAATATCTTATACATAAAAATTTAGCTTCGCACTTCTCTCCTATATTTTAAAACATTTTAGTAAACTTTTTAACTTTTTTTTTCTTCACTTACAGCTTCTCACTTCCTAAGAAATTCCTAAAAACATATTGACTATATATAGAGTTGCGTGTTTATAAATTCTTAAATAATTGATATTTAAAAGTATATGAAGTAAAACATTCCAAACAAAGATAAAAAAAATGTGAATAAATCTATACAGTGATGAAAGAAATTAAATAAAAATAAAGCTTTGTGTGAAAGTGATTTTTATTAGAACAAACATGAATAATTGCAAATGCGTGTCAACTGTTAGTGACTTTTACAACTATTTAAACACAATAATAGACATTAAGGGACAAAAGTTTGCTCACGTACACCTGAAAATGACATCGGAGTGTGCAGGTCGCGTGCCTTCATTTAGAAGTCATGCAGATCTTCCGCCCTCACACGAAGTCACGCTTTCGTGACGCCTCGTGTTTCACAACTTTAGGTAAAGTTATCTCATCAAGTCGTCACGAGGACGCCACCCTCCTCCTCCCCCCAAAGTACGATAAAACTTTTCCTCCTTCCAGAAACTGCATACAAACTTTTAACCCAAACAAAGCAAGGTCGCGTGCATCTTTTTCCTTCTTGTGTTGTTGTAATTGCTAGATAACTAACATATCAAGAAAGTACACAGAATAAGAGTTTGGGGGTTGAAATATCCCCCGAAATCGTAAAATCAATTTTGTTTTTAATTTATTGGGGGTCGTTCACAAACTACGTCACGCTATTTTCAACCTTTTTTTATACCCCCCCCCCCTTCATCACAGACCGTCACAAAATACAAAACCCCCCTCTGTGTGACGTCACATACTTGGCGACCCCCCCCCCCCCCTTTAAATATTTTTAGTATAAATTTCATAAATTTACATTACCTATATAGAAAGCAGCAACATGATTATTAGTTATTATTTTTTGCATATTAATTTAAATACATACATTTGAAGAAATTGTTATTTTAACCCTTAAGCTGTAACGCTGGGTCACTCGTGCCTATCACTTTAAAAAGTGCTTAAATTGCTCTGAAAAATCCGAGAAAAAATCATAGTTTTACTCTTACTTTTAATTAAAAAATGATGAACATAATTAAAAATGTAACAAAAAAAAATTAAAAGATTATAGGGTAAATGCGGGGGTAGTCGGACACTTAAGGATTCGATCTTAAATAATGATATTTTTCTTAAAATTGAAAAGTATTTTAACATATTGCTTTGCATGAACCGTTAAATGAGTCATCCATGATTAATTTTCATATAAATTTGCTACAAACATGTCAATATTTAATAAAATATAGCTATTTTAATAAAAAATCAGAATATCAGCAGTAGTCGGACACTTGCTTGTAAAGTCGGACACAAGTGTATCAGTAGTCGGACATTTTTCTTTTTTAAAATAATAAAATATTTCTTGCTTTTATGTTATAAAATCTATCAAATTTAGTTACAGAAATAATCCTCAGGCTGCACGATTTTAATTTGTAAACCCATGTGGTGAATCTTAAATAAAAAAAGAAAGTTTTTTAGTTTTAAAATTTTATACCTCACTATGGCATTTTGAAGACAATCTGTCAAGTTCTGTTGTGATCCTTCAGTGAAAAGGAGAAATTCGTATAAAATCAAAATTTAGGTTATTTTTCTTTTGATGCAGAAAATGTTAGAAAGTTAACAAATTTATAGGTTATAAGTAGTTGTTTTTATGGTATTTACTTTTTCATCATCTAAAATAATACGATATAAAATACACAAGTAATATAGTGTCCGACTATACACAAACACTCTAAAATCTGACAGGTTAGGTCTGACACGTCAATTACGTCAATTATTTGTAAATTTAAAGTCATTTTAATATTATTTTCATTTTTAAACATAAAATTAGAGTTTTCATAATCACTTTGTAACATTTTCAAACATAATTACAACCTACAAAACCTTATTTCGTACTAATAAAAATCTCTACCTCCTTAACGGCTGGAATAAGAAATCAGACAAAATGTCAAAACAACGCGGTTGAGTAAATTATTGTTGCATTTTAACTAATTTACACATCACCAGAGGGCGTTGCAGGTAATTTTTATATTCTATAATTCTGACAAATTTGATAAAATAACTTTGAGAGAAGATTCCGATAGTAAATAATTATTTATTTAACTTCAAAACTGAAAGTGTCCGACTATCGGTACTGTCCGGACTAAAACTAATAAAAATTAGAAAAAAGATTTTAAATTTGAGATGAATAATTGAAGATTTAATAAATCAATATAAAAATAATTTAATAAATTAAAAATTGCTTTTATAATTGTAAAATTATAGAAACAACTGAAAATTGAAGACAATAATTGGAAACTGAAAAAACTAATTAAAAAATGATGAGAATAATAGGAAAAAAAAATTCAAAACTGATGAAAACAATTAAGAATTGAGAAAAATAATTGAAAATTTAGGAAACAAATTTAGGTAATCGAAAATCGAAAAAATCAAAGAAAAGGTTATAAAAAATTTAATACATTAATTGAAAAATTGTTTAAAATAATTAAAAAATTAACTAAATAATTGAAATTTGAAGAAAATAAAAGTTACAAATAAAAGAAAAGAATTTTTTTTTAAAATAATCAAAATTACAACAACTGAAATTTGGAAAAGAATAATTAAACAATTCAATTACAAAATAGATTAAAGAATTTAATACATTAATTGTAAAATGGTTTAAAATAATTGAAAAATTACTGAAATAATTGAAATTTCAAGAAAATAACTGAAAAGTTTTAAAAAACACTTGAGAAGTTTAATAGAAATTGAAATTACAAGAATATCAAGGATGACTTAATTCTTACAAATTTTTGAGTAAATCAAATATAGGGCGGATTTGTTGACTGTGAAACAGTGGCGTAACTATTAAGGGGCAAAGTGGAGCAGTGCCCCGGGGCCCTTAAGCTCAGGGGGCCCTCAGTCAACCTTAATAAACCTTTTTTTTTAGGACAAAATTTTAAAATTAAAAAAATTGCAAAAAATAATTGAATTTAACAAAAAAATACTTAAAACTTTCAAAAATTCATTAAAAAAAAAAATAAATAATTTAAAATTAGAGAAAATAAATGAAACAAGATAAACATACTTTAAAATTGAAAACAATAATTTTTAATTAAAAACTTATTGGAAATTACGAAAAAGAACGAAAGTAATTGAAAATTAAACAAAATAAAATAAAAAATCATATAAATAATTGAAAATTGAATAAAATAATTGAAATCTCAGATAAATAGTTTAAAATTTTTAAAATTATAAAAGAAATAAAACAATTTTAAATTGAAGGAATATAAATTTGAAGAAAATAATTGAAATATGATACAAACAATGATAAGTTGTAAAAAATAAACGACATTTGAGTGAAATAATTGAAAAAATTAAAGAATTTTTTTTAAATAAAAAAAATAATTCAAATTTGAGAAAATTACACGAAGATCTCAGAAATCAATTGAAAAAAAATGAGAATAACTAAAAATTGGAGAAAAGAATGAAAGAAAGCTAAAAATTAATTATTAATAGAATTTACGATAATTAATAAAACAATTTGGAACTTATGAAAGCAAATGAAAATAATTATAAATTGAAGAAAATAATTGAAATGTTAGAAAAATACTTAAAAAATTTAGAAAATAACAACCGAGGAAAATAATTGAAAAATGATAAAATTAATTCAAAATTGAAAAAAAAAAATTTTTTTAAACAAAAGAAAATAATTGAAAAATCGTTTAAAAAATCTAAAATTGAAGACAATAATCTAAATTTGACATCATTACTGAAAATTTAGGAAACTAATTAAAAAATAATGAAAATATTAAAAAATGGAGAAAATAATTGCAAAATAATAAAAAGAAATGAAAATTGAATAAAATAATTGAAAATTGAGATATATATTTGAAATTTCAGTAAATTAATTCAGAAATTATGTAAATGATTAAAAATTGAAAATTATAATTTCAAAATTACAAAAATAATTGTAAATTAAAAAAAAATTTGCGATGAATAATATAAAATGAAGGAATAAATAATTAAATTGATTTAATGTCAAGGCAAAAATAATTAAAATTGAAAAAGTGATTGAGAAAACGAAACAAAATAATTGAAATTTGAGAAAATTACGTGAAGATCTTAGAAATCAATTGAAAAAAATGAAAATAACTAAAAATTCGGGAAAAAAATTGAAGAAAGCTAAAAATAAATGGAATTTACGATAATTAATAAAACAATTTGAAAATCATGAAAGCATATGAAAATAATAAAAAATTAAAGAAAAATACTTACAAATTTTAGAAAATAACAATCGAGGAAAATAATTGAAAAATGATATAATTAATTCAAAATTGAAAAAAATAATTGGAATATGCTGCTGAAAATAATTTAAGATTAAGAAAAATAATTGAAATATATTGAAACTAATTTAAATATGGAAAATTGAAAACAGTAAATAAAATTTGAGAGAAATAATTTAAAAAATCATAGAAAGTCATAGAATATATGCTTAAAAAAAGAAAATAATTAAAAAATTACTTTAAAATTCTAATTAAAGAGATTAATTTAAAAATCGCAGAAATAATCTAAAATTGATGAAAATAAGAATTGGAATTTCAGATAAATATTTGACATTTTTGAAAATTACGCCAGAAAAATGAAAATAATTAAAAATCAGAGAAAATAATATAAAATTACAGAATTTGTTTTTAAGCAAAAGAAAATAATTGAATAATTGTTTAAAAGATCAAAAATTGAAGACAATAATCTAAATTTAAGATAATAACTGAAAACTTAGGAAATTAATTGTAAAATAATGAAAATATTTTAAAAATGGAGAAAATGATTGCAAAATAGTAAAAAGAAATGAAAATTGAATAAAATAATTGATAATAATAATAATAATAATAATTAATAATGTTATAATAATAATAATTAAATAATTTAAATAATTAAATTGATTTAATGTCAAGACAAAAATAATTAAAATTGAAAAAGTGATTGAGAAAACGAAACAAAATAATTGAAACTTGAGGAAAGTAAATTTAAGATTTAGGGTAACAATTTAAACAATTAAAATAATTAAGAATTGTAGAAAATAGTTAAAACATGATAAAAATAGTAGAAAATTGTATTTTAAGTAATTGAAATCATAATAGAAAAGTATTATTAAAAATTGAAGAAATTTTAAAATCACTTCAAATTTAGTATTTTTAAATGTGGATTGATTGAATTTTTAATTAATGCAAGTTCACATGAACTGAAATTTGAAGAAATTAAAATTGCTATAAATTTAAAATTTAAAAACATTTTAAGAAGGTGAAATATGATTTAAAATTTTAAAAGAAAAAAAACATCTAGTGATAAATGTCAGGTGCGGACAGAATGGATAAATGAATTCTTGAAACTTGAAAATGGTTGTATAAAATTGGGGCCTCATTTTTCTTTTTGTCCCAGGGCTTTTGCTCTCCCAGTTACGCCACTGCTGTGAAATAGTCAAAAACAACAAATTCAATTAGTCTTTTTGACCGACAAGATTTCATCACAATTAGAACCAACAAATTTTAACCCAATAAATTCAACCCACTTCGTCTTAAAATTTAAAAAAAACATCCTATCAATCGTTTCTCAGCTTAATAAAGAACCAGTTAATTTTTCTTTATTCTAGGTTAGAAATGTTTTTATTTTCAAATCATTAATAACTAATTCAAGACAAAATATTTTAACTGTTGACGAAAAAAAAATTAGATGTTTGGAATTTAAACTTTACTTGGAGTAAATAGATTCGTGACTTAAAAACTCGTAATTGATTCTTATATTGTTTGGAATTTTTTCAGATACTGAATAATTATAAAGCATAGAATTTTATGCAAAATCATAAAATGCAGGGAAATTCAGGTATTATATATTATAGAATTAATCAAATTAATCCTAGGTTATTTCACCCTATGCCGGGAATTTTTTTTATCGGTAATAAATATAATTGAAAAAGTCATTCGATGAAAAATTATGGTAAAATGAATATAGGCTGGAATAAATGATAGGAAAACTGTTTTCAGAGTTTTCATAATTCAGAGAATACATCTTTCAATATTTCAAGGTAACATTGAATTATTGAAACATGTATCTATATATATATATATATATATATATATGATTCGCAAGATGATTTAAACAACGTTGAGCGGAGAATACAGTATTGATTTGTAATTTAAATAATACTAGGAGTAAACTATGGTCAAGAGGTCGGTCGGGGAACAACGAATGGAGAAATAGACACATGGGGATTGGAAAATAGAGGGAAGCTTCCATGTTAAATATTAAAACATAGTGAATGTACTGCACCAGAGAACACAAATTAGAAGTTCATAATGTTTTATCAGATCGTTTATTACTCATTTCCGTAATAAAATGTCCACATTACTTTACCTCTTTATCTTACTCTCTAAATCTAAAATAGTAGAATTTTGACCAATTTAATTAGTAGTTTAGTACCTGACTATAAATAAATTAGTAGTTTGTTGTATTTTAACTAATTGAAATAGTAATTATTTCGAAATGACTAATTCAATTAGTAAGACAGATAATTATAAATTCCTGTTTTTTGGTATATAAAATGATATTCTTATCTTATATTTATACATAAATAATATAACTATTACAGGAGTTTTAAATAAATATTGTACTTCAAAAGTGGAATTATAAAATAATTTTTAACAAAAACATCAAAAAAAGTGCACCTAACCTAAAATACCTAAATACCTAAATTTTATTTTTCCGAAATTTTATTAAAAATGAAGCAAAATTGTTGATAAATTCAGAAGTTAGTAATATTTACTTTATTTCTAAATAAAAAAATCCAGTAATAAATACTGTAGAAAAAATATTAATAAATATTTTTTTTTTTTAATACCTAAATACCTAAAATGAAACTTGAAATTTTGAAGTTAAAATTTAGGGGAAAATTTGAAAAAGAATGATAATCATTGAAGAAAATTTTTGAAAAATGATAAAATTAGTTGAAATTTGTAGATATTAATTGCAATTTTATAAAAATAACTTTAAAAAATAAAGAATATTTGTGAAGTAAAAGAAACTACCTAATTAGAAAATGATTTCAAGAATTTTAAATTCAGGAAAATAATTACAACATTATAAAAATAATCAAAAATTTATTGAAGAAAGTATTGGAAATTTGAGAAAAATAATTGAAGAATGATTAAAACATTAAAAAGTGAATGTAATAACTTAGATTTGAAATAATAAATGAAAATTTAGGAAATTAATTGAAAATAGTTAATATATCTAATTAAAAGGTGGAGAAAATAATTAAAAAAAGATAAAAGAAAATAAAAATCGAAAAATTAACTGCAATATAAGATAAATAATTAAAAATTTAGGGATTTAGTTAAGGAATAGTAAAAATAATTAAAAATTAAAGAAATTGATTGCAAATGATAACATAATTGAAAATTGAAGAAAATTATTAAAATTTGAGAATAATATTTTAAAATCTAGGAAATTAACTGAAGAATAATGAAAATAATCAAAAAATTCGAGAAAATATTTGCAAAGTCATAAAATAATTAAAAATTGAAGAAAATAATTTTAATTTCGGAAAAATAATTGAGAAAATTACAACATAAATTCGTAATAAAAGAAAATTAATGAAAATTAAAAAAAAAAAAATAACTGATAATTGACGAAAATTTTTGAAATTTGAGAAAAATAATTAAAGAAATATTAAAACATTGAAAAGTGGATACATTAACTTAGATTTGAGATAGTAAATAAAAATTTAGGAAATAATTTTAAAAATAATTAATATATATAATTAAAAGGTAGAGAAAATAATTGTAAAAGATAAAAGAAAATAAAAATTGAAAAAAAGTAATTGTAATATAAGAAAAATAATTAAAAATTTAGGGATTTAATTGAGGAATAGTAAAAATAATTAATAATTGAAAAAATGTATTGCAAATGATGTCAATTATAATGGAAAATTAAAGAGAATTATTAAAATTTGAGATTAATATTTTAAAATCTAGGAAATTAACTGAACAATAATGAAAATAAAAAAAAATTCGAGAAAATATTTGCAAAGTAATAAAATAATTAAAAATGAAAGAAAGTAATTTTAATTTGTGAAAAATAATTGAGAGAATTACAACATAAATTCGTAATAAAAGAAAATTATTGCAGAATGATAAAAAATAATTTTGAATTGAAAAAATAATTGGGATTAGAAATAAATAATAAAAAAAAAATCAGAAAATGAATTAAAAAATAATTGAAAATGACAAAAAGTAATTGAAAAATCATAGAAATAATTGAAAATTGAAGAAAGTAATGGAAATTTGAGATAAATAATTGAACTTTTTGGAATTAATCAACAAATATTTCAAATAATATAAAATTTGTGAAAATCATTGCCAATGAAAGAAAAATAATTAAAAATTGACGAAGTAATTGAAATTTGAGAAAAATAATTGAAGAATGATTAAAACATTAAAAAGTGAATGTAATAACTTAGAATTGAGATAATATAAATGAAAATTTAGGAAATTAAGCGAAAAATAGTTAATATATCTAATTAAAAGGTACAGAAAATAATAGCAAAAGATAAAAGAAAATAAAAATATAAAAAAAGTAATTGTAATATAAGAAAAATAATTGAAGATTTAGGGATTTAATTGAGGAATAGTAAAAATAATTAATAATTTAAAAAATGTATTGCAAATGATGTCAATTATAATTGAAAATTAAAGAGAATTATTAAAATTTGAGATTAATATTTTAAAATCTAGGAAATTAACTGAACAATAATGAAAAAAAAAAAAAATTCGAGAAAATATTTGCAAAGTAATAAAATAATTAATAATGAAAGAAAGTAATTTTAATTTGTGAAAAATGATTGAGAGAATTACAACATAAATTCGTAATAAAAGAAAATTATTGCAGAATGATAAAAAATAATTTTTAATTGAAAAAATAAATGGAATTAAAAATAAATAATATAAAAAAATCAGAAAATGAATTAAAAAATAATTGAAAATGACAAAAAGTAATTGAAAAATCATAGAAATAATTGAAAATTGAAGAAAGTAATGGAAATTTGAGATAAATAATTGAACTTTTGGGAATTAATCAACAAATATTTCAAATATTATAAAATTTGTGAAAATCATTGCAAATTAAAAAAAAATAATTAGAAATTGACGAAAGTATTTGATATTTGAGAAAAATAATTGAAAACTGATTAAAACATAAAATGGATACAGTAACTTAGATTTCGGATAATGAATAAAAATTTGGGAATGTAATTTAAAAATAATTAATTTATTTAATTAAAAATGGGAGAAAATAATTGCAAAAAGAAAATGAACATTGAAAAAAATAATTGAAAATTTAGGTATTTAATTGATGAAAAAATTGAAGAAATTGATTGCAAAATGATAATTATATTTGAAATTTGAAGAAAATTATAAAAATTTGAGAAAAATATTAAAAATAAAAGAAAATAATTTTAGTTTGTAAAAAATAATTGAAAAAATTACAATTATATATTTTTAATAAAAGAGAATAATTGCAGAAGGATGAAAATAATTGTAAATTGAAAAAATAACTAGAATTTTAAATAAATAATTTAAAAAATTTGAAAATTAATCAAACAATAATTGAAAATGACAAAAAGTAATTGAAAATAATTAGAAAATACATTTAATAAAAAAATAATTGATAGAATTAATTGAAAATTGAAGAAAATAATAAAAATTTGTAAAAAATAATTGAAAATTTTCAGAATATATTTGAGATAAACAAGACCACAATTACAATTATATATATTATAATTCTTCGAATTTTAATTAATTTGAAATTTCATTGATTAACAATTTAATTAATCCACGCTTTGAGAATAATAAATCTAAAAATATTTAAAAACTTCTTCAATTTCTAACTATTCTTTTTTATTATGACTTCAATTATTTGCTACAATTATTTGCTATTTTTATCATTTTTTAGAACTTTTCTTCAATTTTTTATGATTATTAATTATTTTTCAATTTTTCCCCTAAGCTTTAAATTCAAAATATCCGCAAGTTTGAATTATTTTCTTATCTTTTCAAATAAAACTTTTTCATTTTTCAATTATCTTTGCAAAATATGATTTTTGTTTTTTAAATTTTAATCTTTTTCTTCGAATTGTAAATTCATTTATCTTTTATCCACATTCTCATTAAGAATATAATTTAATATTTTAAGTATTTTTACAGAATTTGGTGTTAAAATAGGTATTTAATATTTTTAGAGAAAATTTTATGGACAAATTTTGCTTATACAAGTGACGTCATATTCCATCACATGCCCTTAAAGCTAAAAATAAATTACTCTGATTTTTGAAGTGATATTATCTGTATAATTGAAACGTATAATATTTCCTCTTTTCTTAAAATCTTGAAACTCAGAGTTACCTAATTCATTTAGTAGGTTTTCACTATTGATTAACATTTTAACTTTATGAGCCTTATTTTAAATAATTATCAAATAATTAAATCAAACATTTTTAGGTTAAAAGTATTTTTGTTTTTTTCTAAACTATAAATATAAAAATTATGAAGCATTTTTTAAATAACTCACCAAAAATAAACCTCTAGATGTGTGGAAAGATGAACATAACTTATAGCTATATTATTATTTCCATTTTTAAAAATATGTAAATAATTTTTCGCGTTTTAAAACTCTTGAGATTGTCTCCTACTTCAAGTCTATTAATTGCACGCAAACTGTTTATAAAATCTTTTCCGTTTTTTCGATATTTGTATTTGTATTATGTCTAACAGGACGAATAATGAGGAAATTAATTTAAGTACACAGAGTGACCAGAATCCCGAACAAAGTCGGACAAATTGTCAAAATGCCGAAAAAGGGGTATTTTTATTTTATTTCATATTTATTTATCCAAATAAATGAAAATATATTCAGATATTTTTTTCAAATAACCTCATCCAGGTATCTAATGATGGAATCGATAAGTCCACTCGTTTTTCAATTCGAGTACTGGAAGCGATGCGTTCTCTTCAGAGAAGAAATAATGATTTAGTCACATTGACTAGTAAAGATATAGCTGAATATATAAAAGCTAATTATAATTTTGATGGAGACCTTGAAGCTCAGGTGCGAACTGTCCTGCCACGAATTTGGCGTCAAGGGTTAGTTTAAAATCTTTATTATTATATTTTATTTTAGTTAATTAGTTAATTTATTTCAAACGTTAATTAATCAAATTTCGCCATTAAAATTTTAATTATTTTGGGTTTTTAAGGATGTGAATAAAAATATTTTAATCTTTTTAAATTTACAAATTAAAAATTTTAAGCTTAACTTTATTAATCAGATTTCTAATTAATTTAAACTTCAATCAATAAGAACTTCTCATTATCCGAATTTCAATCATTAAACTTTTTAACAAATTTCTGATTATTAAATAAACTTACATTAAATTAAGTTAAACAATATAAATTATAAAAAAAAACTATTTAATAAAAATTTATTATTATCATTGGAAATATTTTATTCAATTAATATAGATTCACAATCAAAATTGGCAAGGAAAAATATTTTCTTATTGGTCCATTTGCAGCTTATATGAATAAAATTGATCATTATTTAACAATGAAGTCCTTACGCAAAAGAAAGCGCAAATCAACATCTAGATCAAAAGACTCTTCGGATAAACGTTCAAAAAAAAAGAAAGAATCGAAAAAACAAAATGAATGTGAAAATTCTGATAGGAATGTAAATGAAAATAACGAAGTACCAAATTCTCAAGAAGTGTCGGCAGAAAATAGAAAAAAATCGAAAACACAAAAAAAAACTTTAAAAAGCAAAAGTAGACCTTCTGCAAAAAAAAGAGTTATGTGCCGTCCGAAAAAGCGCAGTAAAGCTGTAAACAAAAAGGCGAAAAGTCCAAAAAAACGAGTACTTTTAACAGAGGAACCGGATTGTGAATGTGCATGTTTTGATGATGATCAGGTTTTTGAAAAAGTTGATTATTTATTTTTCATTTAAGACAATTTTTTATTCGTATTTTTATTCAACACAATAGAATATTTATTAAACAAAATTACAATTTTGACGGATCTTTATTTAAGATAATTTTTAATTTACCGAATTTCCATTTCATAGAATATAATATCACTGATTAAGAAAAATATTTCAAAATTTAAATTATTTACATGAAAAATGGCTATATTAAACATTTTTCAATTTTTTCTTCTTTCAGCCAGAAAGTTCGAAGAACAGTTATGTCACTTGCTGCGATTATTTGAATTCAGAGAAATCGATACCTGAAAAAAAAATGTTGAAAAGCGACTTAAATCATCATCAAGATTTCCCTAATTCTTCGCAAGAAATTAAAGACAGTTATTTATCGAAATCTGATGATGAAAGCTCTGTTGACAGTATTTATCAAAAACTGAAATTACAAAATTCGAAAACACAGATAAAAGACAGCAAAGATTTGAAAAAATGGATTAAAAATTGTAAACAAAAAATAGCTCGACATTGAAAAGAAAGAATTAAAAATTGATGACCTCATAAAATGAAAATTAATCAAGGAAAAAAGGAAAACCAATCAATAAATAAAGAAAAACTCATTTAATAAATATTTTTGTTAAAAAGAACTGATAAAATTTACAAATATTTAGGTGACTTATTTTTTGAAACAGTATAGATTAATATCAAAGTAACAAGTAATTAATCATATCGGTAACATTTTTACTGAGTAAATTTAAAAAAAAACAGGAATATTAAATACAGACTAAAATTAAATGTGTGTTAGTATGCTTTATTGTTATGCTTCCTTTTCTTAGACTCTTTTTTTATTCCTCGAAAACGAACAGTTTTTCGTTTTTTCAACGGATTTTTTGGATTTCTCGACTTTTTTAATATTTTTCTGTTTATTTTTTTCACCTCTGTTGGCTTTGACTGCTTTTTCAAAATTGGATTAACTTTTATATTTTTTCCAAATTCAAATAGACAGAGACTTGATGAAACTCGAAGCATTTGCCCTCGATCATCAGTTGGAATCAAAAATCCAGAATGAACTCCAAAAGAAAGAGCTTTGCATATGTATTTTCTAGCTATATTTCTACCTGAAAAAAATAGTTTTTTTTATTATTCTAGGAAAGAGTTTAATAAAAATATTTCTAATCTTTTTAAAATTATAAATGAAAAAGTAATTACATTAAATGTGAAAAATTTCCAAATTACAAATTTACAACATATTAAAAAATGGTTTTTTACTTATGCAAAAAAACTATTATTTTAGACTTTTTAGAAACTTTTTTAAACTATTTAGAACTACTTAAAACTGTTTAGAACTAGTTTTAAACTGCTTAGGATTGTGTAAATCAACTTAAAGATTTTTTGCGTTTAGAAATATTTAAAAAAATAAAAATTAAAACTGGTTCAAAATAGTAGAACAGTGTAGAATTACTTTAACTTAAATTTTTAAAAAATTCTTCAATAAAATGTCCAGAACTTGTTTAAAACTGTTTAGAACTACTTAGAATTGTTTAGAACTTGTTTAAAACTATTTAGAACTGAATAAAAATTGTTTAAAAATATTTTGAATTTATTTAAGTTGTTTCGTACTTAATATTATTTCGAAATAGTTTAAAACTGTTTTCAAATTGTTTAAAAAATTGTGTCAAACTAGTTCAAACCTGTTTATAACTAGTTTAGACTGCTTAGAAAAGTTCAGAATTTAATCTTGTATATATATGCGAAATTGTTTCACAATGTTTAGAAATAGTTTCAAAATGTTTATAAATCGTTCAAAACTATTTAGAATTCTTGTAAAAGTGTTGAGAAACTTTAGAACCATGTGAATAGTTAAACCTATTTAAACTTTTAAAAACTATTTGATACTAATTAAAACTGTTTATAACTTTCTTAAAAACGTTAAAAACAATTTTAAATCTATTTAGAACTCTTAGCAACTACAATATGTTTTTTTGAATTTGATATTATTAAGGTTCTATTTTAAAACTGATGAAAACTTGTTTAAAATTGTTGATAACTGATTCAAATTTATTTATAACTGGTTCAAAACTGGTTAGAACTGTTCAGATTTTGTTTCAAATTTTTCAAAATTGGATTGAAATTGTTTACAACTTTTTTAAATTTTTTAAAATTGTTAAGGGTTCAATAATAATATTAAGTAGTTTAATGCTATTTAGAATTTGTTTAAAACTGTTTAGAACTAGTTTTAAAATGTTAAAAACAAGTTTAAAACGTTTTAGGTAAAACAATTTAAAAACCATTTAGAATTAATTTAAAGCTGTTTATTTGGTACTAGTTTAAATTATTTTAAACACAAAAATATTTGGTACTTCTTTAAAACTGATTTGAACTTGTTATAAACTGTTTCTAACTAGTTTAAAAAATATTTATAACTAGTTAAAAACTGGCTAGAATTGTTAAGTACTCGTTTAAAATAATTTAGAATCGTTTCTAAACTGCTTACAACTAGTTCAAAACTGTTAAAAACTATTTAGAACTGTTCATAACTTTTTAGGGTTCACTAATGTTTACAACTAGCTTAATACTATTTAGGATTTTTTCAGAACTGTTTCCAACTTGCTCAACCCTGACAAAAACTTGTTAGGAATAATAAAACTATTTTAAATTATTCAATAATTTTGTTTAACTAGGTATAAATTTTGAAACTATTTTGAATTTCCTCCAAGCTAATGAGAACAATTCAAAAACTGTTTAAAAATGTTTGAAACTAATTAAAACTTTTTTTAACTTTCTTAAAACTATTTTGAATTTTCTTAAAACTATTTAAAACAATTTAAAAACTCTTTAGATAAAATAAATAAAATTAAATTATTAAAACTAATTAAAATATTTTAAGCACTATTTTATTTAGTGACAGTTTGGAACTGTTTGGAACTTGTTTAAAACTGTTCATAACTAGTTTATAACTATTTAGTACAAGTTGAAAATTGGTTAAAACTGTTAGAAAATTTCCAGAAATGTTGAAAACAGTTTATGTTGAAACTATTAGAAATTGTTTAAAACTGTTCAAAACTTGTTCAAAACTGTTCGAATCAGCTTAAAACTGTTCAGAACTTTCTTAAAACTGATTAGAATTTTTTTTAATTTGTTCCGAACTTTTGGAGATACTTAAAACTGTTTCGTGTTTCTAATATTATTTAGTACAAATTTGAAACTGTTCAAAACTAGTTCAAAATTGTTTATAACTTTTTTAAACAGTTTGAAATTTTTGAGGGTTTAAAATAAAACTATTTCAACTAGTTTAATGCCCAATTTTACCCAAATTTTGAAAGACCCAGTTATACATTTTAAAAAAAAATTAGGTTGAGACAAAATTTGTTATAAAATAAAAATTAAATTTAATATATTGTGTATTTTTCTTCAAAGTTTGAGAATAATTGTAATTTCCATCCAATTTGGAAAAATAATATCTTATTTTGCTCTTTGAAACATTCTCAACAAGTCTGTTTCTTCAATTTTCTTAATAATATTTTGTTAAATTTATTTATTTTTATTTATTTATTTGATTATATAAACGTGAAAAAACTCCCTTTAACTAACACTAATACACTGTTAAAAATAAAAATAAATAATATAATAATGAATAATTAATTATTTATATATAATAAAAGGGATCTTTCCCGTTTATGTTTTAAATAAATTAATTAAACAAATAGAATTTCTCTTATGAATTTTTTAAACAAAAAATATTTTACCAAAATCCACAAAACTGACTTGTAACGAATATTTCACAGATCAAAATTAGCTATTATTTTGTCAAAATTAAATAAAAATTACAATTGCTTACAAAATTAGAAAAAAAAACACAAAATAATAAATAATTATTATTTAATAACCTCTCAAACTAATTTTTTTTTATGTATAACCGGGTCTTTCAAAATTGGATGAAATCAATTTTTATAAAATTTTTTTTGAACTGTTTTGAAATAGTTTTAAACTGTTAAAACACAGTTAAAAACATTTAACAACATTTTAAAAACCATTTAAAACTATTTGAAACTAATTTAAAATGTTTTAAACTTTATAATAATTGATACTACTATAAAACTGTTTATAAACTATTTAAAAATTTTAATAACTGGTTCAAAACTGTTCAGAACTATTTGAAACTACTTTGTATAAATTTAAATATTTTAGTATTTAAAACCTTTTATTATTATAAATATATATTTTATTGACCTTTTATTAAAGACTTTAAAGTGATATATAATATATTAAAAATGAGAATCCTTAGTGTCTTATAATATTATGATAGTTAATTTTTATTTTTCTATATATTAACTATTTTATTTGATCTCTATCAGAGTAACTTGTTATATTTCAAGCTTAAATTTATTAATGACTTATTTTTAGTTTATCTGAACCTGAGTATCTCAAATATTTAAACAATTATATATTTAATTGCCAAAACAGTATGTAAATCTATGAATTTGTTTTTATACTATTTATAACTAAATATAGTTTATATACATGTATATTTCGTTACCCATTTATGGTCCTTTATGGACTGCGGGGAATTATATGTACTAAATAAATAAATAAATAAATAAATAAAACAAAATATTATTCAGCGCTTTTTTGAAACTAATTAGAACTTGCTTGAAACAGTTTTTAGGTAAGTGGTTTAGAACTAAATATAACTAGTTGAAAACTAGCAAAAACTTTTGAAAACTTGTTTAAACTATTTTAAATCGTAAATTATTTATAAATTTTTTGAAACTGATTGGAACTTGTCTAAAACTGATTAAAACTGTTTGAAATAGTTTAAAATTGTTCACAAATATTTAAATCTGATTAAAACTGTTTACAACTTTCCTAAAAGTGTAAAAAAAAAATTCACCTGTTTTTTAAAAATCTTGGAATTACTTTAAACTGTTTCGTACCTAATATTATTTAGAACAAGTTTGAAACTGTTTAGAACTTGTCTAAAACTGTCTATAACTGATTCTAAAGTTTTATAATCGGTTTTACTGATAAGAAATGTTTGAATTTGTTTGAAATTATTCAGAATTATTTCAGAACTCTTTAAAAACTCTTTATTTTAACTCAAAACTATTCAGAATCACTCAAAACTGTGTTTAATTTAACCCTTTTTGAAAATTGTTGAAAACAGTTTCAAACCAAATATTACTTAAAACTTATTTAAACTTTTTTACACATAAATTGTTTAAAATTTGTTAAAAACTGTTTATAACTAACTAAAAAATGTTTTGAACTTAGTTAGAAACAGTTTAAAATTGTTTAAAACCAGTTACATTTTTTTATGCAAAAAAAAATTGCATAAAACAAATAGAAAATTATTCCGTTCAATTGTACCTTCATTAACAGCTTTTGCGTAATCTTTGGCAATATTTTTTGAAATAGATGGCACTCGGATTTCAGAAAATGTAGAATTGTTTGTGAGAGGTATGTACGAAATTTTTTTCGGCAAATTTATATTAAAAATTGAATTTGTCCTTTGATTTTTCGTATTATGACGTTTAGGATAAATATTTCCAGGCGGTTTTCTTACATGGGTCCTGTGAAAATTACTTCTAGCATTATTTCGACGTTTTTTTCTATTATGCACATTGGCAACTTGTCCCAAATATTCGTAAACTAAATCAGAAACTTTCCTTTTCTGGTTTTCTGCTTTAGACGGAAATTTTACTATCTCTTTATCTGCTGCACTCAATTTTCTTTTATTTTCGTATTTTTTTCTACCTCTTTCAAAACTCGGAGCCATATTATTTCTTTATGTGTCTATAAAATTTTGAATTTTGTTTTTTTTTTCAATTACAACAACTTGATAATTTTGACGTTGAAAATGGTCGAAAATATTATTTAACTTGAAATTAGCTATTAAACTAAACATATTCGACTTTTCAATTGTTTTTTATTCTTAAATTTCCAAAATTTTTGATAATTTGATATTTATAGTGATAAAATAATTTTATTGAAAATTAAAATGATATTATTAGTTTATTATTAATAATGATAAAGTTAATGATATTAATAAGAATTCAAGAGTTTTTTTTCTGTAAATTAAATCAATTAAAGAAAGTATATAAAATTTCATAATATTTAGTTAAACTACTTGTTATAATAGTCAGATAAACTTTTTTTTGTATTTTTCCCGCTCTATGTATAATTTTAAATTTAAATACCAGTCACGTGGTTTAGTTTAGTTTATGCGCTTTCCGTTGGCGGCGCAGTTTCTTTAGTTGTGTCATGGCGACCTCTCATCGCCTAGAAATGTCAAAACAAATCAATTAGCTGCATAATGTCTAATAAAGTAAGTTATTTTTTCAATTAAACGATCTTATTAAAGCACAGAAAGTACCCGTTTTCAATTCTAAACTCTTTAATAGTTCATTCTTAGCGTGACACTACTGTTTAGGGTTAAGCTGAATATTCTTGTAACTTGTTCCTTTATATTATATTTAACATTTTCTCTTATCAAGTTTGACACGATTTATCGACATTTCCTCATGAATATTTAAGTAGTCTATAAACTTAAAAAATGTACTGCAAGGTTAAAAATGCAATGTGGTATTTCCTCGAAAAGTGGTTTTATTTCTGTGAAAGGTTATTTTTGACTCAGACATATATTTTGATATTTTCTTTACTTTTATGAATAGAAAATATTTAGTTTACAATTTTCATAAAAATATGTGAAAAATTAGTGAATTAATTACATAACTGAAATTATAGCTAAATATATAACTGACAAATAGGTTAAGTTCTTAATAATTATACATATCTAAATAAAATTTATAAATTATTATAATATTTAGGGAGCAATAAAAAAGACTTCCGATTCAAAACATGTGTCCACACTTCGTTCACAAACAAAATCGAAAAGTAAAGAAAATTCGGAACAAATTTCGAAATCCGAAGTTGAAAAGGAAAAAAAATCTAATCGAGTCCCACAAAATGTGAGTGGTAGCTTTAAATCAAGAACAGATTCTAGTACGATTAATATTCCAGTTATAAAAAAGACTTCTAGGCATAATGGAACAGTGTCTCAATCAAAATCCTCCGCTAGAAATGAGGTACCAAAACCTCATTCTAATTTATCTCGTACTTCGTTAAACAGCAATAGAAAATCTGAAATTGATGCACAAGTAATGAAACTTACTAGACAAACTGAAAGTAGTAAATCTAAGGAGAAAATTAAGACTAGCAATTCGGAAAAAAGAGGTTTGAGCACAATATACATGCCCAAAAGTAATGCCAGTAAAATTAATTCTTTATCGAAAAAGCAATCGGAAGATTCTAAAGTTGTGCAATCCAAGAAACCTTTACCAAAAAGTGACAATGTTAAGGATAGCAAAGAAAAAAGAAAATCTTCTAGAGAACGCAGAAAATCGAGAACTCTGAGTCCAAGTGAAGTTAAGGTTCTTCATTCAACAATTGGAATAAAAAATCGTGATTCCAATCAACCAACGAACGTTGAAGGTGCAGCAAAACCAGATTCAGATGAGGATTTTGATTATGAAGACGATTTTGAAGTGAGTATTGAATTCTATATTATTCTTCTATATTTAAGTATTAAGATATATTCTTTTTTTAATTGTGTTTATTTTTAAAAAAAATTTTAATTGTTTATTTTAATATAATATATTTATTTAAGTGTATTTCTTCCGTAATATTTGAATTTAAAATTATAATCTTTTAAAAATATTACAGAGTTATGAATCTGATTTTGAAGAGTGCTCGGACAGTGATGATTCTCTAATTAGTGAAGAAGCAGATGAATCTAGAGATAGTCCTGTTTTAGAACCAGTTGAAATGAAAACAATAGAAAGAGTAACTATTTTATTTCTTCATATTTATTATTATAGGATAGCCCCTCTTCTCAAAAGAAAGATTTTATTCGTGAATTCAGGGAATTTTTTTATAAACTGGTAGAAAATGTCGGGAAATTTCGATCAGAAAATGAAATTTTAAATAGCATGCTCCTAAAAGTTTATAAACGAATTCAAGACTAGAATTTACGAAATTGTTATTTTGAATAAAAATGTATTTTTTTATGTTAATTGTTTTGTCCTTTTTCTATCATGCTTTTTCATTATTTTTTATTAATATTCATAATTTTTTTTCATCAAATTATAATTTTAATAAAAAGATTTTAATTGCGTAAAAATAAAATTTTAGCTAACAGTTACATTCCAAATTTAATCATACAAAAAATTCGCAATTTAAATCGGAGTGACAATCTTATATTGTTCAAAGTATCAGAATACGATACAAAAAAATTGGATAAAAAGAAAGTCAAAAATAGTATTAAATTTTAGTAATTCCAAGTCATTAAAATTTAAATTCATCTCAAACGTCAATTAACTCAAAATTTCATTTATTCAAACTATCAAATTTCAATAAATCTGAATTTAAATTTTGATCATTCTTTGACCTTTTATTGAGTTTTTAAATTTAATAATCATTTTTCATATTTCTTGAAAATTTCTATAAAATTTCAATTTTTTGAAAACTGTTCAATTTTTTTTTATAATTTTTTATTTTTCAAACAATTTATTTAGTATTTTATTTTTTCTCGTTTTCAAAAAGATCTTTCTCCTTTTGTTTTTAATTATTTCTTCTTTTCTGTTTTTGTTTGTCCTTTTCTAAAGATTTTCCCGAATTTTCTTCTTTTTATTCAAGTTCCTTCAGTTTATTTTTCAAAATTTTGTTACCACTTTCAGTAAATTAATTTTTTTAGATTTTTTTCTATATTTTAAATTTTTAAAAAACTGTTACTGCAAATCTTTTTTGTTTTTTGGAGAATTTTCTCGTTTTTTATAAGCATTAAAAAAATTTTATTTTTTGTTCTATTTTTAATTTTTGCACAATTTAATTTTTTTATTTTTTATTTAACTATTCTTTCTTACATTAAAAAAGTATTTCCTAATTTTTTATTTCTATATGGGTAGACGAGGGAAAATAAATTTTTATGTTTAATTTTCTGTTTTTTTTTATTTTTAAGATGAATTCATCTTTTTCTAACTCTAGTTAATTTATCTTCATATTTTCTCTATTTTTCGTGGGGTTATATATTGTTAAAAAAATTTTAGAGTTTCTTAATTTAAATAAAGAAATAAATTTATTTTATTTAATTCTTTATTAAAAAAATTTAAATAAAGAAATTGTGCAGTGAAGAAATTGTGAAAATTAAATTGTTTTCAATTTTAAAAATTTATCTAATGTTTTAAATTTCTCTTTTGTTGACTTTTTATTTATCTTTATTACGTTTTATATTTTAGTAGATTTCTCCAAAATTTTACATTTTTAGATATTTTAATTATTTTTTCAGTTTGTTAGATTTTTCTTGAAAAATTTTTTTATTTCAAAAATATTTTGCTATTTTTTTTCTTTTAAAATTACTTAGTTTTCTTTAAAAAAAATTACCTTTGTCAAAACGGTTCAATTTTTTCTTAATTTTTCATTCTTTCTGAAATTCCGTTCATTGTTTTTCCTTCATTTTTTAATGGATTTCTTAGTTTTCTTTGATTTGCTTATTTGTTTTATTAATTAAAAAAAAAGTGTCCGTAAATATTTAATTTTTTAATTAGATTTTTTTGTTTTTTATTGTTTATTTTTTGTCATTTTCATTTTTGTGCAATTTTATTTTTTAATTTTTAATTTTTTTTTACATTATTGCATTATTTCTTTGTTAACAAAAATGAACGATTTATTTTTAAATTATCCTCAAGATATTATTACTATATTTTGTAAAATTAATTTTTAAAATAAATTTTCTTAACTTTTGTATTTTGACTAAATATTCCTTCCATTTGTTGCTTTTTTAATTAAATTTTTATTGTTTCTATATGTATTTTTTAATTTTCTTATTTTTTATTTCATTTTTTTAATTTTAAAGAATTTTCTCATTTTCTATTCTTGACTATTCTTTTATCATCTTTAATTTTCGTATTCAATTTTAACACTTTCTTATTGTTTAGTATATTTTCTCCATTTTTTTTTTATTTTTGAATTCATAATTATTAAAATATTTTTTGTAATTTTCTCATTTATTCATAATTTGTTTGAGTTTTGTAAAAGAGTTTCTACGATTTTCATCATTTCTTATTAAATGTTCTCATTTTCATTCCTCAAGAATTTTTCGTGAATACTTAAAAAAAATTTTTATAGATTTTCTGATATTTTCAAATCTTTTAATAATGTTTCTGATTTTTTGTGTAGATTTTTCAAACTAATTTTATTTTATTTTTTTCTAAATAAAAATGACGTGTATTAAATATTTCAAACTACTCTTTTTAATATTTATTTCAAACCAATTAATATTTAAATAGTATATAGTTATTAATCATTAAAGGAACAAAAACGGCAAGATTTTAATTTACAATTTGGGAAATCCGAGAATTTGAAAATGATAGATCGCTAGACACTCGGAACTATTTATATACTTTAATAATATTATTTATTTCGTCAATTATTCTATAGTTCATATTATTTGCTAATCTTGTACAAAATTATTACAGAAGAGAATTGTGAATAGTTATGAAAATCGGAAAACCGAAGAAGAACGAATGCTGGATTCTGGACATTATGAATTAGCTGAAGCAAGAAAACGAGCGGCAAGGATTGAATCAATGGCAATCGATTCAATTTCAACTAGTCGTTCAAAATCTCCTGTTCTGCCTGAATTAATTGAACCAGTCAATCAAGCATTTAGGTTTGTATTCAATTAAAAACAAAAATTAATTCTTAAATTGAATTTTTTCGAAAATATCCCAATTTTTCACAACTTTCAAATGTCAAGTAATTTCGAAATATGATTTAATGAAAATGATAAAAATAGGGAAGAGAAGCAGTCGGAAAATAAATCTTTACCATTGTCAATGGATGAGGGTTTTGAGGATGGACGATCTGGAGATTTTGCAAAATCACCTCCTGTTTCTCAAATTTCTGAATCTACCAAAATAGTTAAACCCTCTATGGAGAAGAAGGTAATTTCTTTTTTTTTAAGTTATTCTTAATGTCTGGAAATTTTTTACTTTACTTCCGAACAAATCAATAGTTTGTAATTTTTTACATTTATTTTGTTGGGAATTAATAATGTACTATAAAAAAATCCTTAAAAATAATACAAATTTCAATTTTTAACAGAAAACAAGTAAAGCTTTAAGCAGAGGAAGAGAATTGATGACAATGATTAAATTGGATATTGTAGAATGGTCATTGTATGAAACTGCACCAATTGCTTATGACGAATTCATTAGAAATTATGGAAAATTAAACACGCAGCAGGTACTGAATTGCAAAATTAAGATCAATTTTCTTTTTTTGATGATGAAAATATCAACTATTGTAAATCTATTTTAGATGTGCACTCAAACCAATGATGACAATCTTGAAGAAGAAACGCAAACGGAGGAAATAGAAGCTAGTAATAAATGGACACAGTTTCCAATAACATGTAGACAAAATCTTTCCACAAATGAACATATTAAGTTATTTAGAAAGGTCTGTATTAATCATTTTTCTTTTACCAATTTATATATTAAATTATTATTATTTTTAATTTATCTATTTTGTTATTTATTCAAATTATTATTTAATCTGAATTTCATTTATATTCTAATTGGAATTAATTTTCATTTAATTAATTTTTAGGAACAAATTGGAGTTGGAAGTGATGAGGATGATTTAGATTTAACAGTAGTTCCGTCCTATGATATTTTACAATTAAACGCATTTTTAGAAAGGGCAGGAAAAGTTATGCTTTGTTTGTTAGAAGAAAAACGATTCGGAGGCAATGTCCTTCAAAAAGATAATCATGATTTGCCTTTTAGCGCTGGTTGTATAAAACTTTCGGTAAACACTCTGACTTTTTTATCAGGAAGAACTGTGAATTCTATTGTTTATTCGGAAGTACTAAACAAAGTTTTACTTACGATTCACGCTCCAGGTGAAGAGGTGAGATTAATTAAAAAAAATCTATACATTTTCAATATTATAAGATATTTTATATAATAATTTTCATTTTGACAGGAAATTGAAACAACAAATAAACAAGATTATATAACTGATTGTTGCATTGGATGTGTTTGGAATATTTCCGAACCCTCGAGACCTACGAAAATTATTTATTCTCAAAGTCCAATAACTTCGTGCTGCTTTCATCCAACCAGTTATAATGTCGTTTTTGCAGGATTACAAGATGGGTATAAAAACAATTTAATTTGTATTTTATTCTAAGGGATAATGTCGCTGGTTTTTATTATAATTGTCTAAAAAACAAATTATAAATTTTACTATATTTAACATAAATTTTTGTTTTTCTAATACATTTTGTTACAAGATGTTTATTTTTTTTTCCAGGTCAATTAATCTTTGGGACTTAAAAGAAGACGAAATGTGGCATCAAAAAGTGACTGATAAAGAGAATGAAATGGATTGGGTGATACGATCCCCAACTTATACAACAGCAGGAAATTTTGAAATTGATGGGCACAAGTCTGAAGTCGTGGCCTTACGTATTTTATATAAAGTAGAAAGAGATTCCTTAGATATTATTAATAATAAATTTTTACCAATTCAAGTAAGTAGGATTTGAATTTCTATTCTAATTTATTCAAGAAACTTTTATAAAAATGTAAGTCGTTGAGATTCGTTTATTAATTTTAATTTATTTCATTCTAGATATGTAGTTTAGACGAAAACGGTAGTTTAATTATATGGAGCGTTTTACAAATGATGACAAAAAACACTGAAGATTTAGGAATATCGTACTGGGGTGATGTCAGACTGACAAAAAGCCAAGAAGTGCCTTTATTGTTTAAGAAGAATGAGAAGTAAGTATATTAAAAATATAATATTTATAATTGAGGAGTACTTTTTCAAAAGTTGATAAATCCACGTTTTGTTATTTCGAGAAAATTAAACAAATGCAGTTTCGCACCTTACCCCTAGAGTTAATTATAAATTAGAAAAAATATACGAAATTATTTATATACGAATGTTTTTTGCACTTAAATAGATTTATTTTTAATTAAAGTTTATAGTAATTAAGGAATTTAAAGGTTTTTGTAATTTATTATAGGAAAAAAATTAATATTTTAAATCATCTTGGTTAAGTTCAAGTTTTTTTAAAATTGAAAATTCTTTAATAATAAATTTTTTTCTTGAATTTAACAGTGACAGATCGATTTGTAAGGTTCCTAATATGTTAAATTTGTGATTATCTCAACTTTTTTGGAAAATGGATTTATCAACTTTTGAAAAAGTACTCCTCAATTATGTTTGCTTATTAATGCATTTTTATTTAAAAAATCTAATTCATGTAAATTATAAGTCTTTTGTATGTTAATTATTTTTTAAAACATTTTTAGGGAAAGTTACTTAAGAGGATTCCTTGATT
The DNA here is from genome assembly GCA_037103525.1 of Ganaspis brasiliensis. NCBI lineage: Eukaryota > Metazoa > Arthropoda > Insecta > Hymenoptera > Figitidae > Ganaspis > Ganaspis brasiliensis. Next base: position 2,826,244 of record JAZKLR010000492.1, read on the forward strand.
TGAATGTGGATAGTATAAATAATAACGATCTGTACATTTCTACAAACTCTAGCAATATTTTACATGCGAATTGTATAGGAAACAAGACAAATCCATTTGGTTATAAAGCAGATGAAATGGGTAAGTTTCTTAAAGATAATTTAAAATTAGGGCTGATAAAAATATAAAAAATCGGATTTTTCGGTTTTAAATCAATAATTAATTTTTTTTAAATATAATCAGTATATAAAATCTCCAAATGTTTATTTCTAAGTAGTTTATTTTTTAAACTGAGAACATTTAACAAGAAATAATGAAGAATAAAACATTTAATCAAAATCAAATAAATTATGTCGAATAAATGAGAAAAATTCAAAAAAATGTCTTTAAAATTAATATGATTCCAAAATTAAGAAAACTAGGTAAAAGCAGCGAAAGAATAATAAATTATAAACAAAATAAAAACAAGGACATAAGAAGATAAGGAAACAGTGTATTAAAAAAATGATAAAATTATTTTAAATAAAAAATGTCCTGGACATTATTAGAGAAATGAGGAAAAAATTAAGAAAACAACACAAAAATGAAAAAGTGGCATGAAAATATATAAAAAACTATAAACTCTTTTCAGAAAATTAAACTATTTACGAACATTTCTTTTAAATTAAAAAAATAAATAAGAAGATAATTTAAAAAACGTTAAAATATATTACTAAAGAGCAACATTTTAAACTTAGAAAAATTAGAGAATTATTTTACAGATTAAATAAAAAAAGAATGACTAAAATTTTGGAAAATTTTAAAAAATTTTTATTAGCCGAATTTTTGAAATTTCATAAAGATTAAAATTCAAATTTAAGATTTATCCACAAATTTGTGTTTTTTTATGGTTTGCGACTTTTTACATGCAGTGTTAGACATCTGGAGAATTTTAAAGTTTTTTTATATTGCAAATACCCCAATGATTTAAATCAATAACAGCCCTGTTTAAAATAAATTATTAATAACAATTATCGATTTATTTTTGAGTCGGTATATTTATTTATTTTAAAGACAATTTAAAATGTATATTTCAAATTTCAGATTGGTGTGGCAATACAACTTGTATTGAAAGATGTCCTTTTAAACAGTCCTTCTTCTTAGTGAGTATATTTTTCAGTATTAAAGATTTTTTCAAAAATAAAATATAAAAATAACTCTTGACTCAACAACTTGTTTTTCAAAAATCTACAATTAAAATGTACGCAACATTTTTCTCAACCTTTAAAAATATTTTTGATTAAACTATAAATTACTTTTTAAAATATATTTCAATATATGAATTTTAAAAAAATAGATCGTTGTCTACGTAGTCCAGATATAATAGATTAGAAATGAAATTAAAAATAAAAATCTGTTTTTGTAGGTTGGTTCTGATAATGGAACTGTGCGCCTTCATTCACTGAATCTCGAGAAATCTCTATTACAATTAAAAAATGAAAGTTACAATTCTGCAGTCAAAACGATACAATGGTCTAAATCGAAACCCTTCACGTTGTTTGTTTTGGACAATAATGCACGGTATGTAAATTAACAACATTCTTATAATTTTCAGAAACTTGAAAAACGATTTTTTTAATATTTAAAAATATTTTCTGTTTATTTTAGTATAATTATAATATAGTGCCTAATAATTATATTATGTGCAGAAATAATATTAATTATATAATAATAATAAGATATGTTTATTTTCTAAAGTGTTTTTATTCAATTTCTAGAATACATGTTTGGGATTTAAACAACAGTGATATTTTTCCTGCTTATTCGATATCGACTAAAAGTTGGGATTATGTGAAAAGCATTCAGTTATCACCTTGCAATTCTAGTCATGATATGGTTAATCAATACTTGGTAAACAAAAATTAACATTAAAAAACAAGAATATAAAAAAATGTATCGTTTTTGTTTGTAGTAAGAAAAAACAAAGACGATTAGTTTTTAAAAAAATTTGTTATTAAAAAACTAAAGTATATTTTAATTTCAGGCTATTGGTACTGAGACCGGAAATGTCGAAGTTCACAAATTAAGCAAAAATTTCTACTACTCTTGCCAAGAAGATTTCTTAGAGGAAATGAATACGTTTTTGCGATACGTCGCGATTTTATAGTTTAAACATTCCAATCATTGACGTGTTCCAAATGAATTTCAGTAAATGTTACTTTAATTAAAATTATGAATTTTAATTAAAGTATTTTTATTAATTATTTATTATAAATATTTATTAATGTATGAATAATTTAGAAATAACTTTTAATTAAAATTATGAATTTTAATTAAATTATTTACAAATTATTTTAATCGTCAAGATATTCAAAGACTGTTATCAGATTATTGTAGAAGTTTTTATCACTGTTGCAGTTTTTTGTTCAATTCTAGTCAATGTAATACTTACAGTGAAATGCACATTCAGTTAATTTATTGATCGATTTAAGTCACTTACAGTTTATAAAATCATTTAGAGCAGAATTAATTATTTATAGTCACTATTATCAAATAAAAGATTACATTTTTATCAGTAAAATACATTCGATTGTTAATATTTTAGTAAAAAATTGATTTGCTAAAAATTTTCATAACTTACGTCACAAAATTAATTTATAAAACTTTAAACGCAAGTAATAAAATACTGAAGAATATTAGAACCATGGCTAAACAGACTTCTTTCATTAGAGGAACAGCCTTATTAGGAGACGGAGAATTAGATAAAATTGCATGGTAGGTCTGTTTACAAGAAGAACCGCAGATTTCATGATCTAGATATTGAGTATTTTCCTGAAATAATAGACAAAATGAATTATTTCAATCAAATTTTTTACCGTATATTTGGTGAAAAAATGAATATATTTTTTTGAAAAGTAACAGGTTTTATACTTTAAAATTAGGTAAGATTTAAAGAAATATAAAATTTAAATTATACTAGATTTGATTCAATATAATATTACTTATTTTCTATTATTTTACTTACAGGGAAAATGAGGTCATAGATTCCATCAAAAGGTCTGTACAAAGAAAATAATTTACTGCGCACTTGGTAATAATTACCAAATAATCGATCTATATCCATTAGCATCAAAAAAATTTCATCCTCTCTCTCTTCTGGGACATCTTCTTTTATCATTATCTATTTTTTTAAAAAATAGAAATAAATTAAAAAACGATTTTTTGCAATTGTAAGAAAATACAATATTTTTAATGGTAGTTTAAAATATTTACCGATCCAAGAGATTTTTGACTAAAACGGCATTGATCCTTATTATTACAGTTCATTTTTGCTTCATTAAGATGAAGCACTTTAAAGTTCGTTCCAATTTGGCCTGAAAATAATTATTATGAAAATTTATTTAATAAAAATTACTATTAATAAAGATAATTAAAGTGAAGTTTTTTAACTTACCTGGAAAAGTTTTCATTAGTGAACTCAAATTCACAAAAGTTACGTCTGCATTGTTGTATATTAAACAATTCAACGATGCCTTATCTAAAATTGCAGTTTCTGCGGAAGTCAAAAGAGTTTTAGTTTCTGTAATAATAATATCAGGATTTAATTTCATAAATCATTACCTTCTTTATAAGTCATTTCGAATTTTTCAATTATTGCTGGTGTAATTCGAGACTGTCTTGATAATATTTTTTCAGTTTCAGGCGATTTGGAACGTTTAACTTTAATAAATTAATTTCCAATTATTTTACGTATAATTTTTATTTCAATTATTTTAAGAAAAATAATATAAATTTTAAATCTAAATTAATTTATAATCGAAACTCGTATATTTTGATAAATATTTACCTGGTGTACCGTGAGAACATAATGAGTATAAATTTTTTGGAAAATCTTTTTCAAATCCATCTTGTCGGGGCAAGTTGGTTACACAAACTTTGCTAAAATATTTGGAAACCATTTCCTTGTCTTTCAAAATCCAATCGTTGTCGCCAGTTAAATTTTTCATCATAGAAGTGAAAGCATTCCATCCTAGAAATTATGAAATAATAATAAAACATTTTTTAAGTACAAATTTTGTATTTAATTATATTTTTCAATTTTTTTTCTTAACGGTGTTAATGGATATGTAAATTAATTTCTTACCTAAATCTCGATAACCAGAGAAACATGCTTTATGATTTTTTAATTCAATAAGAGAATTAAACTTGTCAAATTTATTGACAACAGCCACAATGTTGTATTCACTTTCGTCGTCAGATAACATGCTCACAATTACCTTAAGGCCTTTTCTGAAAAAAAATTTATTGGTCAATGTAAATGATTTATTATAAACAAAAACTATATTAATATATTTATTTGTTATTTCTTTATTTATTTTGATTTTTAATTTCTTGAGACTCATTTTTAAAATTATTTTCTTACTTTTTAGCTTCCTCTTCCTCATGAGGCTCCACTGAAAAAATATCATTTGCTCCGGATTTTACTGACTCGATACATTTTTTACTACTTTTTTCTTGGACACATTTGATCAAAGGTTCTAGTCCGTGATACTCAGCAGCAAACGAGAGCCATTTGCATTTCTCAGCTTCCAAATTTGTTGTTACACACCATTTAATTGAACGATCTGGTGAACATTTTGCGTGATCTTTTAGAGAATAATATTCAGGATCTGTCAAGAAAATATCTATTAGTAAGTACTTTAGCAGTACTTAAATATTCACTGATAAATATTTAACAATATTTATTAATAAATAGTTAAAAACAAGTTTATAGTTATTATAAAGTTACAATATATTTTTCATCACTTAAGGAGGTTCTCTCAATTGACATAACCTCAAAGTAAAAAATAGCTTCTTCCACAAAATCAAAATATTATTACAATGAATTTCACTAAATTTTGAAAGACTCAGTTGTACATTTTTCAGAAAAAATTAGGTTAAGCTTAGATTTGTTGTTTAAAATTTGTTTTTAAATCTGTTATTTTCCTTCAATTTTGAAAGAATTATAGCTCATTTTTCTCGTTGAAACATTCTCTACAATTTTATTTATTGGGCTTTGTTAAAGAATATTTTATTGAACAAATAAAATTTGTATTTTACGTATTGCTTTAACAAAATAATATTTAACAAAATGTAACAAATAAAATTGCAGAGAATGTTTCAACGAGAAAAACGAGCTATTATTTGTCAAAATTGGAAGAAAATTACAGATTTTAACTAGACTGAAAAAAAAAACATAAAATAATTATTATTTCAAAACAAATTTTTAGCTCAACCTAATTTTTTCTGAAAAATGTACAAATGGATCTTACAAAATTCGGTGAAATGGATTTCAGAAATATTTTTATTTGGAGTGAAGAACGCATTTTGAGGTTATGTAAATAGAGAGAACCTCCTTTAAGAATTGAACAAATGTTTAAAGAAACCATTTTTTATATATTTTTTAAAATTATCCATTTTGTTCAGTTCTTAATTTTCTGAGACTAGTTTTAACTAAAATATAGCGTAATAATAAATAAAAAATTTATAAATACAATTTCTTTGCAAATAATCGAGAGGTGTTGTTGATAATTCAATATTGCTTGGCTGTCCCACAAAAAGTCCCCATACAGAAGCTTCATTCTTTGGACTTTGAATAAAGTCTTTCAGACGTTCACTTTTATTCCTAAAGATTAAAATAAGATTATTTAACTTAAAAACTTCTATCTAATTAACTATTATAATGCGATAAATTGTTTTGTAGATTTTTAGAAAAATTTTGAAAATTTTGCAGAATCATTCGGAATATAAAAAGAATATTTAAATACCTCCTGACTACAATCGTTTGCGGTGGCTCTTCAAGCCAAATGCAAGGTTCATCTGTTAAACTGATTTTTTTTCCATCTGGGCAGAGGAAAGAATATTGGTTTTTATCTTCTATTTCCTGAAAAATCGCAAGAAAAACACTTGAATTTAACGTTTATTCTTTAATTACGTAAGTTATTTTCTAAATTATCATTTTAATAGGTGACAAAAAACGATTAAATTTAGGGAAAATTTTTTCTTTATTACGTTTTGATAAATGTAGGTAATACTTTACATGGCTTTAATTGATTTAAATTATTGGGAAATTGCATTAAAATCATGATTTAAATTAAAAAAAAAACATAAAAATTTGTGAATGAAACTTGAAAATTTCAATTTTAATATTTTATTAATTATAAAATTTAAAAAATAGTGTTAATACAGATAATCAAAATACCTAAGATTTACAAATTTCTGGTATGAAGATAGCAAAAAATAGTATTAAATTTTTATATCTTTAAGTCATTATAATTTAAATAAATTCCAAAAGTCAATTAACTCATATTTCAATTTATTCAAACTTTTAAATTTCAATTAATTCATTTTCCACATTCACAATAATCCTTTTTTAAATTCTTACAAGATTTCTAAGAGATTTCACTTTCTTGAAACTTTTTATTTTTATCTTTTAATTTCTTATTTTTACAAAATTTAAAGATTTATTCTCCTTGATATTTCTTTTTTGTAATTCTTTTTATTTTATGATATTTTTAATTTTTCTCTTTTTCTGCAAATTATTAATTACACAATTTTGTTATTATGACGTTCATTAAACTTTTTTTTCCTTGATTTTCATAATTATTACCATATTTTTAAAAATAAATACTCTCATTTTTTTACAAATGTATCCAATTTGTTTTCACATCTTGTCTAGTTTTTGCGAGATTTTTTGCAAACTTACTTATTCTTTCATAAACTTTTTAGATTTTCTTTATTTTTCTAAATTTATTGTTGAACTTGTATTAAGTGTAATATTATAAAAATATTTTTGGTTTAATTTTCCTAAACTTTTTTATTTTTAAAAGATTTTTAAATTTCTTTTGTGGACTTTTTATTTATCTTTATATATACATTTTTTCATTTTATTTTTATTAATCTAATTTTTTAGTAGATTCTTAGCACTTTTTTTTTCTTTGTACATTTTTGTACAGTTTTTCAGTTAAAGAAAAAAAAATTTCTCCATTTTGTTCATATTTATTTAATTTTCGTGTTTCGACATTTTTTCAATTCTTGCTTGCATTTTAATTAATTCTTTTTTTTGATCATTTTTCTATTTCTTAGAAACGTTTTTCTTTCTTTTAAATTATTCAGTTTTTATCTTGTAATTACGAATTTTTGAAAACATTTATTCAATGCCTTTATTTACATTTTTTAAATTCTTCATTTTTCTAATTTTTTGAAGACTTTTACTCTTCAATTTTACATATTGTGAATTTAATCTTTTACTAAATATTCTCATTTTAAAATCGTTCTTCTATTTTATAAAATTTATTTTCTTTTGAAATTTTTGTAAATTTTTGAAAATTTTATTCATTCTTTTTTTTTTAATTCTTTGTACAATAATTGTCTAATTTTTCTAATTAAATGTTTTTTTAATTATCTTCTTACTTATTTTTTTAATTTAACTAAAATGTCCGTAAATAGTTGACTTTTTTAAAAAGAGTTTTTATTCTTTTATATATTTTTATGTCACTGTTTCATTTTTGTGTTTTTTTTTAAATTTTTTCTTTATTTCTTTAATAATGACTTTATATTGAAAAGCATTTTTTCTCATTTTTTTAATAGACTATTTTCTTATCTTTTTACGTTTCTATGGTTTTTTTTATATATATAATTTATTCTTTTTTTCGATGCTTTTACTTAATTTTCTTATTTTTGCAATTATATGCAGTTGAAGATATTTTTTTTGAAATTTTATCATTTATTCGATATAATTTGTTTGATTTTGATTAAATGTTTTACTTAATTATTTCTTATTAAATGTTCTTAGTTTAAAAAATGAAGAAGCGAAATATTAAATAAAATTTGTTCAATCTGTTAGATTTGAAATAAGTAAATAGGTATTAAGCAATAAGAAATGTAAAATGAAAAAAATACCGTAAAATAATGGTGAACCGTGTCTAAAGTGGCCCAAGTAACATCGCCATGTTCTGACGTTAGACACCTCACAGCACCTTTTTTTCCAAAAAAATTGTCTTTACTTGAACAGGCAGTAGCATTTTCACACTGAGCGCAAAGATTTGCATATTTTTTCTCTGAAATTAAAAATATTTTAGTATACTTTAAAATAAGAAACAAGCATTCTAAAAATATTTAATAAATACTTTAAATTGTATTTATTTATTTATTTAAATACATTCTATTAGTATTGAAAAATTGTAATTATTTAAAACTCAATTTTTTACTTTAATAAACTTACTTAATTTTCCATTGTATTGATAATCAGACGTCCATGGACCACTAATACAAGCAGATTTAAAATATTCGGATAAAGTGGCCATTCTATTTTCTAATAAAGTTTTTTCTGGATCGCATTTTCTTGCAATAATTCTACTTTCAAAAAACTAAAGAAACAAACAAAAGATATATTAATGAAATTGAAATATTTATTTACAAATTCAGCTTTTAATATCCAAATATTTAAGTAAAAATAATATTGCAGAAACTATAAAAAATATTTTTGTTTAAATAGTTTAATGTTTTATAATAGTATACTAACTTTAACATAATCTCGAGTATAAACACCTGGTTCAAATCCAGGTGAACAAAATCGTTTTTGCTCCGTGTGCCATATGTCTTTTATACTTTTGTCAACAACCACTACCATCTTTTTATCTAATTCTAAAATAAAATAAGAACAATGAAGAAAAAATGGTTTATAATATAAATTAGTAATTATAATTTCATAACTTAATTATAAATAATTTTATTAATTTTAACCTGTATTCCTATTTCCTATTTTATATGTTACTAGGAGTTCATTATTGTCATTTTTCAATGTTCCAAGAATCATAAGATCTTCTGGCTCCGCAACAATAAAGTCTACTTCATTGTTAATTAAATGTCGCAAGCAAGTCACTCTAAATGAATTGATAAGTTAAAAAAATTGTCTATTGAAAATAAAGTAAATAAAACATTTGGATATTATTTTGTAATATACACTCTATAAATCTGAATTAGTGATTTCCGAAAACTTACGAATTATAAGTTCCGGGGATTAACTATGTAAAAATAAATCAATAAAAAAAATTAAAAAATTAAAAAAATATTCAATATTTTTGTAGATGAAGAATTTACAGTTCAATTAATTACTCACCTGTTAACAGCTATTATGCATTCTATATCTGTTTGTTCTGAATCCATCAAAAGGGGACATTTAGTTGTACTTACCATCTCGTGTGGTAAGGTATCATCCACTAGACAATACTTCACTGAAGAAAAAAAAATACATAAATAAAAAAAATGAAAACTAATTTAATTCCAAAAATATAATGTTGCTAAATTAAAATGTAATTTAAATTACGTTATAATCAAAATATTCATTTAGAAAAATTATATTTTGGTTAATTTAAATCACTAGAATTTAAAAAAATTCTTACACGAATTTTCTTGAGCAAAATCAGCATATTGAAAATTGTTGAGAAGAATAAAATTTGTTACGAAAATAATCCACACTTTAAAAATCATGTTTAAAAATTAAAATCAATATCTCCGTTTAAAAAAGTAACTTTCAATAATTTGTTTAATTTTTCTGTTAGGAACTGCCTAGCAGATCCTCTGCCCAACGATGTAATTAGGAAACTGTTGAGAAAATATTTAGAGGTCAATATTAATCATATTTTCACAAAATCGACCAATTAGAAATAACTGAGTATCAAGTTTAAACAGAAAAATAAGAAATAATAACTGAGACAAATTAGAAATTTCCTTCTCCATAGGAGAAACAATGAATTATTTATATTTAGTAAGATTTGAATTTTCGTAAATAAAATTCACAATAATATTAGAAAATCATTAAATTAATTAATTTAATTAGACGTGTTTCTTTTAAATAAATCGTACAATTCTGTTTTAAATATTAAACTTTATTATTTTATTTATGTACAATTAGTATCAGCTAAAAAAATACAAAGGTAGAAAAATAAAAAAATAAATATAATAATTAGAATAAATATTATCAGCTTCATTGCATAATTGACCATATTTCTTGAAACTTTCAATAATTTCATTATAACTTAACCTGTGGTATGTTTTTTTAATATCCGCTTCCAAAAAGTCTGTGAATTCCTTTTAAAAAAAAAATATAAAAAGTTTACTTGCAAAGTTTTTTACTTTTTTTAATGCATTATTTACTTACTGGGAAGAGAATATTTTCATTTCCTTCAAAAGGACCATAAAGAGATATTAAGGGCGTTAATCCTTGATAATTTTCACCAAATAATTTTTGAAGATCCATAAAAAGCAGTAAAATATCTTCTTCTCTTGATGATGAAATATTTTCATTCGCCACTATCTGCATAAAAAATTAATTTTCATATTTAAATTAAAAGTTTTTAATTCAAGTAAATTAGTGCTTGAAAAATCATATAAATGTTACTTTTTTCGTACCGATCCAAGTGTTGACCAAGATAAAAAACATTCGTGTTTTTTACTAGATTCAAACATAATTTCATCACTGCAAACAGTTTTGTAATATACTTCATATTCTGAAAAATAATAATTTTAGAGTAATTCTTGTAATTTTGATAATTACCAATCAATATTTAAAATTAATTAATAGTCTGTTTTCAACTTTATAAGACTTACTTGAAAATTGTTTTTCCGAATTGAAATTAAGAAATGACACATCGGCAATGTTAGAATCCAAACAATTCAGCTCTGTCTTGTTTATATTATTACTCTCTACTGAATAAAGCAAAATAATATTTTGATTTAATTAGAATTAATTTTCAATTTAAAAATTTCATGATTCTTTTCTTACTGTGCGAACAAAGTGAATAGAGATTTTTTGGAAAAGTCGAATTCCTTTCGCTCAAATTGAATACGCAGCTTTCTTTAAAAAACCGGGAAACCATTTGTTTATCTTTACAGTACCAATCATTGTTACCAGTTAAATTTCTCATCAAATAGATAAAAGTATTCCATCCTGTAACATATGAATTTTAACACAGAGGAATTTATATTTCCATATATTTTTTTCCATATATTTTTTTTTAATTTATTTTTTATTTTTCATTACCAATATCTCTGTAGCCTGAAAAACAAGCTTTACGATTTTTCAGATCTTTAAAAAACTTAAAATCAGAAAATTTGTTTACAATCGCCGCTGTTTGATTTGTTTGATTTTCTTTCTTGGTCACCAAATGAACAATTGGCCTTAAACCCTTCCTGTGATATTGAAAATTCTCGTTAGAAAGTTGTACTAATTAAAATTTTTTTTTATAAATACCTACATTTTAGCCTGATATTCCTCAATTGAATTTAATACAAAAATATCGTTTATTTTATTTTTTACAGAATCTATGCAACTCTCAGTGTTTGTTTCTTGTACGCATTCGATCAATGGTTCGATTCCGTAACTGTTGGCAGCATAAGAAAGCCATTTACACTTTTTTGCTTCTAATTTTGAAGTCACACACCATTTTAGACGTCGATCTGGCTTACATTGTAAATAATCTTTCAAGGAATAATAATCTGGAACTGTTTATTTTAAAAAATTACTTCAAGGATCAATATTTATCAAGGAATTTGATAAATCTAAATTAAGAAAACTATAGTTATTTAAAAAAAGAAAATAGCAAAATTTGAACAAGGTGTAAAAAATATTACATGATAATTTTAAATAATCCTCTGGCGACTTCAATGTCTCTGTACTAATTGGCGCCCTTCGAAAATCATATTCCAAAAGCGTAAAAAAACTACCGTCTTGATTTTTTTGATCGAATATAAATTTTGAAACTCTCTCGGCAATATTTCTGGAAAAAAATTGAAAAAATCAGATTTTGCTTGTTTTTCAAACTTGAAAATGTTGAAAGTTGATTTCTAATTTTGATTATTTTTTCAGGCGCTAATTATTAGGAAAAATTTCATCTACTTTCTGGCAATAGTCGTTCTCCAGGGTCCCTCGAACCAAATACAGGGATCTTGTGTTAATTTTCTGACAGAACCATCAGGACACAGAAATCTATAATCTTCGTCGCCTTTAAACAGCTAAAATGTTAAAGTAAAGTAAGTCTTTTTTGAGAGTTTTTTGTTTTTATTTAAATTAATAAATTGAGAAAAAAGTACTTTAAAGTGTTGTCTAACGAAATCTAATCTCGTCCAAGCGACATCTCCTCCACCTTCAGTTAAACACAATAAGACACCTTCTTTTCCGTGAAATTTGTCTTCTTCGGAACATTTGAGACTATTTTCACACCTGGAGCACAGATTTTGATATTTTTTTTCTGGAAAATATGAAAAATAGTATGATTTTTAAGAAATTGAAAGGAAAATAATATAAAATGATATTTAGCCAATCTGTGTTTAAATAAACACAAATTAATTAAATATCATTTTAAGATAAATTAGATTTTTGTTTGGTATAAGAAATAATTAGAACGATTTAATACAAAAATATTTACTCAATCGCGTGTCAAGTTGATGATCACTTGTCCATGGACCGCTGATACAAGCTGACTCAAAATATTGAGACAAAGCTGACAATCTATTTTCTAATAAACTTTTCTCTAGATTGCAATCAGAAGAAACGAATTTTGTCTCCAAAAACTAATGTAAAGACAATAATTTAATTAGATTTTGCTTTTAAAGGCTTTTATACAAGTTTTTTTTCTTTTTAAATCAAATTTTGGTTTTTTTTTAACTTAGTATTTGTAAGTTTTTTAAGGATGTTCAACCCACTGACATAACCTCAAACTAAAAAAATGGTTTTTCACATAAAATAAAAAAATTAAAATTGATTTTATCCAAATTTGAAAAGTTCCAGTTGTTTAAAAAATAGAAAAATTTTATTTGTTTAATAATTTTTTAACAAAATATTATTTACAAAATACAAAGAACAGATTTATACACTGAAAAAAAACAATTTAAAATTTATTTGAGAATTAGTTAATTTTTACTTTTTTTACTTAAGCAATGCAAATAAATTAAAACTTGCTGTGAATCTAGGTAATTTTTACATTGTTTTCTAAAAAGAAAAAAAACAAATGACACTTTTGAAGAAAATTTGACGTTTTGTGTCAAACACTTCGAAGTTAAATTTTAATTATATTCCGGAAGATTTAATAATGGAAGTATAAATAAAAGTAAGTAGAAAAGTAATTTATGTATTAATTTATTATTTATTTTTCTTTAATTACTCCAAATATTCGTTTCAAATACAAAACGTCAAATTTGATTCGAAAAGTGACATTTTTTTATCCTTAGAAAACAAATTAAAAATTACCTGGTTTCACAGCAATTTTTAATTTGTTTCCATTGCTTGAGTAAAAAAGTAAATAATACTTAAAACTCAAGTAAATTTTAAATTGTTTTTCTTTCAGTGTAGATTTATTTATTTTTCTCAAACTAATTTTTTTGAAAAATGTACAACTGGGTTTTTCAAAATTGGGTGAAACTAATTTAAAAATATTTTTATTTTATGTGAAAAACCATTTTTTAGTTTGAGGTTATTTCAATGGGTTGAACGTCCTTAAAAATTGGATTTTGCTATTTTTTGCTTAAAAGTAAAATTTATTTTATTGTACCTACTTTAATATAATCTGATGAATCAGAATCTTTTTCGAAACCAGGTAAACAAAGGTGTCTGTTTTCAGTGTGCCATAAATTTTCAATATCCTTTCTTACAACTATAACTGCCTTATAATTAGAATTTTCTAAAATGAAAAAATTATTTTTATTAATTGTTATTAATTATTATTATATTAATTATTTTTATTAATTAATTTTTATTAATAAAATAGTTACATTTGAAATTAAATATTAAAATAAAAATTAATTAAATAAAATTGAAAATAAAATTGGAACACAAAACTAAATAAAAGATTGGGGAATTAAATGATAAATTAATAAATACCTTAGGTGTTTTCTATTTACATATTTCACATATTTTTTCAATTTTAATAATCTGTGACTTTTTTCACCTTTTATATAATTTTAGAATTATATTCAAATTATAATAGCTTGAAATAATTTTTAAAAAATTCTTAAGAAAGTATTTCTTAATTAATTTGTCCGGATATATTTCAAAATAGTTAAATTTATAATGTGAAAAAATTGGTGGAAATTATGTAAATAAATACGTAAATAAGTTAGTTTGCTCTAAATAATTGTTCAAAATGTTAAAACAAATTTATTAGTCACAAATTATTTTCAACACTCCCGACCTGAAATTAATTCAGGAATAATAGAATATCATCTTTTTCCCTCTTTTTCATAAATGATTAAATTCAGTGATTCAAGGTTCAATTTATTCAAATTTGTTATCGATTTAAAATTGAATTATAGTTCAAATTTCAATGTTAATTTGAATTATTTATTTTTACCAAAATTGAAATCGATCAATTTTTATTCATTTTAATCTATTCAAAGTTTAATTTATCCAAATTTCTTTATATCTCAATTTAAATGTTTTCATATTTTAATATATCAATCCCAATTTCAACTGATTAAGATTTCAATTTATTCAAATTTTTATCGATTTGACTTTAAATATATTCCAATTTTAATCGATCGAAATTTATTCCTATTAATCAAAATTAATTTATTGATTTTAGTTAGTTTATTTTTACAGAACATTTTTTATCGACAATTTGCTGAAAATAATTCACATACATATTTTAAGGAAAAAAGGTGCTATGATCCCTAAGATTAAGTAGATTAAAATTAAAATATGAAAAAAAAAATTAAATTGGTACATTACAATGTTGAATAAAAACTTTTTCTAAATATAGTAAATCAGTGTAATTATATTATTTAATTTGATTTTTACCATTTTCCCATATTCGCAATTCATGTGTGACTAGAACTTTATTATTGTATTCTTTGTTTAATGAAAGAACTATTAAATCTTCCGGCTCTGCTGACATAAAATCTGCTTTATCATTTATTAACAGTTTTAGGCATTCTACTCTGTAAAAAAATAATTTTTATAATAATTACAAGTAAATGTCATAAGTAAATGTTTTTCATATTATTTTTAATTGTGCAAAACTTGCCTGTCACTTTTTATAATACATTCTACTTTGCTATCTTTTGATTCGACTAGATTTCTACAAACATTTGAAATTAAGCTGTGAGTGTGTTTGCTATCCACCATACAGAACCTAACTGCGCAAAAAGTAGAAATTTTTATGATTAATGTGCTTAACAAACTGAAATTAGAAAATTTTAAAAACTGTATAATATATAAAATATGAAATTAAAAAATAAAGAAACACGTTTTTTAAATTTCCATAATCTTTTTTCCGATGCTTACGAATTTTTTCAGATTTTGAGAAACAAATAAGTCTTTTGCAAATTTTTTGTTTAAAATTAATATTAATTTATAAAATTTAGAATTTTTCTATTTTTTCTTGGGGTTATTTTTCTCATTTTTTATACTTTTTTACAATACAATATAAATTCTTGTTAAACAATAACAACAAGCAAGCTCGATTTTTGAAAAAAATAATTTCTAAAAATACCACTCTTCTCCAAATTTTTGACTATTTATAAAAATTTTAATTTATTTATTTTTTTGTTTCTCAGTTAAGAAACTATTTTTGATTTTTTCTTTTGAAGATTTTCAGTTATTTCTCGGGTCAATTTTCTCAATTTTTAACAAAATTTTTTTGTTGATTGATGTTAATGATAAATTGTGATATTTTTAATCAAAAATTGCAAAAATAATAAGATTTTAAATAAAAAATTTGCCAAAACTTTGGTTTTTAAATAGAAATCATAAAAAAAAAAATAAAATAAGAAAAATAAAAAATATATTTTCTATTTTTATCAAATTTAAAATTAAATTAAAATTCCAATAATTATTTTGTAATATAGCTACTTTAATGTATTTGAATATATTTTGTTAGCTTATTTAACTGTTAGTAATTAAAATTATAATTTTTTTACTACTATTATGATTAATTTAATTATTAAATAGTAAGTTTTAATTTATTTTTACAGATTCTACGTTCCAGTATGAAAAAAAAAGTTTCAAGACTACTTTTTATTCGCGAGAGGAAGTAAAATACTAGTGAAGGACGTGCTTCTTATACGAGTGATTAATTTGCCAAGTGTACGTATATTTATAATATGACTTACGTTTATTTTGCTTCTTAGCAAAAACAGGTGTATAAAAATTAAAAAAACATATTAATCCTACAGTTAAAAACGCCAAAAGCTTTAAAATCATGTTTTCTAATTAAATCTTACTACTTTTCTCACAGATAAAGTAATATTTTTTAATCGGCTTTGTGATTTTAGTTCTGATATAACTAAGCAAGAAACAAGTCAGGTGCATGAGATGATCACACTGAAAGTTGAAAGGCATTGGAACTATCTTGGCGGAAGTGTGTGAGTGAATTTCGGTTTACATCCATGGGAACTGGTTATTCACTCTCTTTAAGAATATCAAATAATTCGCAGATTTAAGAATTTATCATTTTGATCAATTCATCTCATAATTAACTTTGATGATTATTTATTTTTATTTATTTTTTTTTCCATTTCATTTTTTTCGAAACTAATAGCTTGAATCTCACAATTAATTTTGATTTTACCTCAGTTCTAAAATTTGTTACGTTCGTAACCTATATATATATACATATACTTTATATATTGTTATATACATTGTTAATATTCAATTCTTACAAATATAAGAATTCCTATCATTGTATATCATTTTGGTTAATATTGTATACGAATATTAGACAAGAGTAGAGGTGATTTTATAATTGAAAACGTTTGAGGAAGGAAGAGATTATGTTAACATAAGACAAACGCAAGTCTAGGACAGCTACCTCTTGGTGGAGGGTACTACAAGTCTAGACACCTGTAAAAGGAACGGGGAGACGGGACAAGCAAAGACAAACATTTTTTAACTATACTTTCACTTTGGCGTAGAGAATTATGAACTTGAACCTATGCAGGGGGAACGGAAGGAAGATAGGTATGGGTATCTATGCATGAGGAAGTGGAGTGCAGGGACAAACAAAAGCAGCCATTATCACTGAATATAAATTGGATTAACAGAACGACAAGACCAGTAGTTAAGTTGTTCAGTAGTTAAGCAGTTACCACGAGTTGAGCAATTACCAGTATTTGAGTAATAGTTACCAGTAGCCGTCAGTAGTTGTTTAGTTTATACAAGAGTCTTACGCTATTTTAGACTCTAAATCTATTATACGGTTATCATCTCGAATACAGTTTTACTGTATTGCAACGCGCTAATAAGTGCGAATCCAAATATTAATCGAACTCTATTGATTCGGTCCAATTTGTCACTCCATGTGTATTCGAAGATTCACATAGTTATTACAAGAAAACAAGTTTTAAGTCTCTTGCAAAAAGATCCTGTTCTTTACAAGAATTCACCTGCATCAAGGGTCCAGCTATTAGGATAACCGACTATTTACTCAACGCCTAATCAACTACAAACTACTCCAGCACAATCGCTTGTCTTCAACAAACAATCTTCAAGTTTAACGGCAATCTTTTCCATCCTTCAAAAGTAAGACTCAATTTCTAAAATCACACTTGTAACTTCTCAACTCATAATTATCTAATAAATAAATATTATTCAACATATTTTAGTGCTCTCATTGACTTAATCCTCATCCCAAATCAAATTCTTAATTGAAATTGATTTAAAAGGAGGAACTAGGGAATATTGTAAGGGTTTTGTACATCAAAACGTAACAGAAGCCCTTCACAATTTTGGTGCATCGGCCCGGGAAATAAAATATAAGTCGATGAGAAAAAATTTGTAAAAATTTTTTTTTTTAGAAACAATATATAAGTCAATAATAAAAATTCATGAAAATTTTTTTTAAATTTTAAATAAAATTCAAATTTACCAAAAATCAATGAGCTAACTAAATTAAAAGTGTCAATAAAAAGTATATATGTTTGAAATAAAATCCTTAATATCATTTTAAAAATATTTGTTGTATATGATCCGTATTAGCTTGGAGCATTATAAATTTTAAACTATTAAAGGTATATTTGTAAAGAAGGGTTCGTTTCCCTTATATTTGCTAGGTGCATTTACAATTGTAAATCCTAAAAGTTTATTTGTAAATGGGGGTTCGAGTCCTCTTAAAAATACGGTAGAATCTGTACAACATAATCATTTATCTTTTTTACAATTTATTCGTTAATGCAAGTTTATTGACATTTTTTCTAGAAGAGTGAGAATATTTATTTATAAAATCTTTTGCATAAAATACTTCCTTTTATTACATTTATATGCAAATGATTTTGTTTTTATAAAAATTGTAATTTTAAGTATCATGCAACTCGAAATTAATGTCTAATTCAAATGAAAATAATACTGATTCTCAACATTTAACTCGCTCAAAAATAAAAGAAAATCCTAAACTATCCTTAAATTCTGGAATTCCTAATATCAAATCAAAACCATTTACAAGTACACCCAGGTATACTAAAACAAATCCAAATATTAATTTTTCACAAAAAGAAAAACAATCGGATTCAGGATTCATTTCAACTCAACTTTTTGACAGCGACGATACCTCTAACAGTGATAATAGTGATAGCGAAGAACTTACGGCAGAAAAAACTTTAATTGACAGTCATTTAAATAATTTAGAAGAATTTGGCTTTAATAAAAATCAGTCTGAATTAAATAAAACTTTAATAGAGGAAATTAACGACACTTTTGAAAATCAATCAGGACGTAGTTCCTCAGCATCTTCCATTAATTCTGAAAATTTATTAGATTTAGGAAATATGGCTTTACCCAATAACCAACAAGTTTCTTTACGCGACGCTTTGGAAACAATTCCATTATTCGACGGAAAAAATATGCCATTATCGATATTTATTGAGGGTTGTGTAGAAGCAAAATCAATGCTTCCAGAAAATGTAGATGTGGAAAAGAATTTAGTAAAATTAATTCGGGGGCGAATTTCAGGCGAAGCAAGGAAAATTATATTAGGGCATAGTTTTAACACAGTACAGGAATTATCAGAAAGATTAAAAACAGTTTACGCACCCGCAAAATCAGTATATCAGTTACAAGGGGAATTAGGGGCAATGTATATGTGGGAACATGAAAACGTAGTATCTTATGGGTCAAGAATTGCAGAAGCAGCAGAAAGAATTTTAGATGCGCACAGAATTAATAACGAAAATACAGTAGACGAAACATTTAAAACAGGACTAGAAGAAACCATTGTTGATTGTTTTACGCGAGGACTTAGACCAGAATTAGAATTACGAGTAGGAACATCAGACACATTTAAAAATGCAGTAAATAAAGCAATAGAAGTTGAAAGAAAATTATTATCACGTAATGAACTAAGAAAAAATACGCAAAAACTTGAAAATGAACATTTTTTCAAAAACAATAAAGAATTTGCTAAGACAACAAAGATAAATGTTGCTCAGGATGAAATCATTACTTGTTTACTCTGTGGTAAAAAAGGACATTTTGCAGTAAATTGTTTTCAAATTAATAAATTACTAGGACAAAGACAAGAAAATTTTATACATTCACAACGAAATTTTACATCTCAGAATCAATATCAAAATCGTTTTAGTAACAGAAATCAAAATCAACCTTCTTTTACATATCAAAATCAGTATCAAAATCGATTTAGTAATAGAAATCAAAATCAACCATTTAATGCATCTCAAGCTCAATATCAAAATTACTATCAAAACCCTCCGCGAAATCAATATCAAAATCAAACCCAAAACCAGTTTAGAATTTCACCAAATCAATTCCAAAATTACAATCAATATCAAAATCAGAATCAATATCAAAATCAAAACAGATATCAAAATTCACATAATAGCAAATATCAGAATCAACGAAACGAACAATTACAACAGCAAGGACCAAGTACAAGTAGGAATAATCAATCGACAAACTCCACTCAAAATATATTATGTAATTATTGCAAAAAACCGGGACATGTTATTAGCGAATGTAGAGCAAGAATTCGAAATAATAGCCAACAACAAACTCAACATCCAGTAGAACGTTCGGAAAACTCCAAAATTCTTCCTCAGCAGGATGCTCCGAGGATAGATTAAAAAATTTTAATGCATCCGGCAATAATGAACTCCCTACAGAACATATAAATTTAGCAAAATCTAATTCAATACCATACGTTCGTGTAAATACTAATGGACTTAAAACATCTACAACTATGATGATTGATACAGGCGCAGGACCAAATTTGTTAAAACTTCGAGCACTTCATAATGATGAAGAAATTGATAAAAATAAATGCATCAAATTAACAGGAATTAATGAGCATCCAGTTTATACATTAGGACAAATAAAACTTAATATTTTTGGCATTCCGACAATTTTTAATTTATTATCGAATGATGTACCAATTGAACACGACGGTATTTTAGGAACAGAATTTTTTGTCAATAATAAAGTAAAAATAAATTATGAAGAAAGACACATAGAAATAAATAATCAAAAATTTTACTTTGAATCAAACGATTATTTTACAATACCAGCTAGATCAGTTTATAATATTCATGTTAAAATTTTAAATAAAGATAAAAAGATAGGTTTTATCCCTAAACAGTCAGTAGCAGAAGGTGTTTTCTTAGGCAACGCAGTTGTAACAAATACAGAAGGAAAAGCATATATAAAGGTATTTAACACACGCAACGAGTCTATAAAAATACCTATTCTTAATATAAAACTGGAAGATTTTAAAGAATTAGAAAAAGAAAATCAAAAATGTAATTTCAAAAACAATGAAAATATTGTAATAGAACAAATAATTAACGTGTTTACAAACAATCAAAAATCAGGAAAATTTTTTAATATCACAGGAACAGATAGAGTAGAAGAATTGAAAAAGTTACTGAGACTAGACCATTTAAACAAAGAAGAGCTAGAACATGTTATAAAATTAGTAAAGAAATACTCGGATAGATTTCATATACCGGGAGAATATTTAGAAGCAACTGATCTTATTAAACACAGAATTATTACTACAGATGACACACCTATTATAACAAAACAATATAGATTTCCACCTGTACACAAAGAGGAAATGACACGTCAAGTAAACGAATTATTAGAACAACAAATTATTAAACCTTCCGATTCACCATATAACACACCCATTTGGATAGTACCGAAGAAGGACGACTCTCAAGGAAACAAAAAATGGCGGTTAGTATTAGACTTCAGAAAATTGAATGAACGTACAGTAGGACAATTTTACCCTTTGCCAAATATAATCGATTTGTTAGACCAATTATCAAACGCTCAATATTTTTCCGTTTTCGACTTAGCTTCCGGTTTTCATCAGATCAAAATGGATCCAAGAGACGCGCATAAAACCGCATTTTCAACACCGTATGGGCATTATGAATTCGACAGAATGCCATTTGGTTTAAAAAATTCGCCGAGTACCTTTCAAAAATTAATCGATCAAGTACTATTAGGTTTACAAGGAATTGAATTGTTTGTCTATTTAGACGACGTTGTTATCTATGCAAATACGTTAGAAGAACACGAAGAAAAATTTTCAAAATTCATGGAAAGACTACGAAGTGCAAATTTGAAATTACAGCCCGATAAATGCGAATTTTTACGGTTAGAAGTATGTTATTTAGGACACATTATCGATAAACATGGAGTACGACCCGACCCGAAAAAAGTGGAAGCAGTGCAAAAATTTCCAGTACCAAAAAATGTCAAAAATATAAAACAATTTTTAGGACTCGCCGGTTATTATAGAAGATTTATAGAACAATTTTCCAAAATTGCAAACCCTCTAAATGAACTTTTAAAGAAAGATATTCCTTTCCTTTGGACTGAAAAACAAGAAACGGCATTTAATACATTAAAAAGTAAACTTTGCGAAGAACCACTTTTAAAAAGACCAGATTTTTCTCAACCATTTATTCTAACGACAGACGCCTCAGGTTTCGCAATAGGAGGAATATTGTCACA
Source organism: Ganaspis brasiliensis (assembly GCA_037103525.1). NCBI lineage: Eukaryota > Metazoa > Arthropoda > Insecta > Hymenoptera > Figitidae > Ganaspis > Ganaspis brasiliensis. Next base: position 2,848,205 of record JAZKLR010000492.1, read on the forward strand.
AGGAAAAATAGGAAAGGATCAACCTGTAGCATACACTTCTCGAACTTTAAATGAAGCAGAAAGAAAATATGATACATATGAAAAAGAAGCATTAGCAATTATTTATTGCGTTCAACATTTTAGACCATATCTATATGGAAGAAAATTTACCTTAGTAACAGACCACAAACCTTTGGTTTGGTTTCAGAATTCGAAGGATCCATGTTCAAGAGTTACAAGATGGAAGTTAAAATTAGCAGAATACGATTTTAATGTCATTTATAAAGCAGGTAAAACAAACGTCAACGCTGACGCTCTGTCTCGAAATCCAGTCGAAGAAAATATTAAGGAAGAAAATATTAAAGAAAATAATGAAGAAAAATTCCAAAATATAAATCAAGAAAGTATCAATGAAATCGAAACAAATATTCGAAAAGTCAATCAAGAATACACTCAAAGAAGTGACCAAGAAAAAATTGAACAAGGTGTTCATCTTATAATTAATCTCTTTCTAATATTTATAAACATGTTATCAGGTACAAAAAACCAAAGTACATTGCCTAGTGTCTGCAATGTAGTTACAAGAAATCAAATAAAGAAAGTAGATACCTTAAACAAAAAGGAAGAAAATAAGCAAGTCAAGATTCTAGATAAATCAAATAAACATGAAGAAAAAAAGAAGAAACGAGGAAGACCGAAAAAGGATATTCATTTTAATACCTCCCTTTTCAAAAAGAAAAGAGGAAGGCCGAAAAAATTGTTAAATGAAGAAAATAAAAAACAAACTCAAAAGAAAAAGAAATTTTATAATGAAGTCTATTCTGACGAAAATATGTCAGATCCTGATTACATAAATAAAGAAGAAAAAGGAAGAAATAAAAAACAAATTCAAAAGAAACAGAAATTCGACAAAGAAATATATTCTGACGAGGTTATGTCAGATCTTGAATATAAAAAACAAAATCAAAAAACTCAAAAGGAAGAAATTGATCTTGGTTATGAAAACACAGATACTGAATCATCAGAAGAAGAAGACACTCTAGAAGAAAATAAAAATTGCACAAATTTCAACCTCAAGAAGGAAAAATATATTATCGATTGTAGGGATCAGTTACCAATGCGTAAAGATAATTTCGCTTATTTTATTTCAGTTAATGGAGAGCCTAGAGATAATGGCTCCAGGTCTTTAGCAAAACGAGCAAAATTACCTAATTTTGGAAACCTTCAATTGGGTCTAGCAAAAAATATAAAAAAAGGTGCATTTTACCACATAGCCCTTCCTATTGAAAACGAAATAAAAGAAAATATGTCTAATACTTTAAAAAATATAAAATTATCAATTATTTCATTAAAAAATGAGGCCGAAAAGTTAAAGTTAAAAACAATAAGTATAGCAAAAACTGCTCAGATCAATAACATAAATTGGAAAGAAATTTTATCTATGTTCAAATGTGTTTTTGAAAATTCGGTTGTGAAAATAATAATATGTAACGGAATTACGAAATATCCAACTAAAGAAGAATATATGCAATTAATAGAAGAAGCACATTCTAGTGCAGTTGGCAGTCATAAAGGTGTTACAAAAACATATGAAAGAATACGACAAAATTACTATTGGGAAAATATGAAAATTAATATTCAGAAGTATATTCAAAATTGTTTACAATGTCAACTCAAAAAATTAGTACGCGTAAAAACGAAGGATCCGATGATTATAACGGACACACCAGGCACAGCGTTCGAAAAAATTGCAATGGACATTGTTGGTCCACTTCCAAAAACTGAATCAGGCAATGAATATATATTAACAATCCAGGACAATCTTACTAAATATTCGTTAGCAATAGCACTTCCAAATCATCAGGCTAGTACAATAGCTGATGCATTTATCAAAAAATTCATTTGTATTTATGGATCACCTAAAGGTGTTTTGACAGATCAAGGGACGGATTTTTTAAGTAATTTAATGAAACGTTTAGCAAAAAGATTCAGAATTCGCCAATTTAAAACAACCGCTTTTCATCCTCAATCAAACGGTTCGATCGAGAGATCACATCACGTGTTAGGGGAATATTTAAAACAATTTATAAATAAAAACGAAGAATGGGACGACTGGTTAGAACTCGCTATGTTTTCATACAACACCAGTGTACACGAGGGTACCAAATGTACTCCGTATGAATTAATTTTTGGAAAATTGGCACGGTTACCATCTAGTGATCCACCACTGGAACACGAAAAATTAGAAACATATGATCATTATTTAACTGATTTGATAACAAGATTACATGAAATGAGAAATATTGCAAAAGAAAATTTAATATCAGCAAAAGAAAAGTCAAAAATTTATTATGATAAAAAATGCAATCCACAAGATTTTAAAGTAGGGGATGAAGTTTTCTTACTCCAAGGGGGAAAAATTCACAAATTTGCCAATCAATACACAGGACCACATAAAGTATTAGAAATTTTAAATAAAGGAAATATTAAAATACAAGTAAAAAATAAACAAAAAATAGTACATATAAATAGACTCAAACTGTCACGTATTGTACCAGAAAAATAAATAAAAATTCATAAACAGATACAAAATTTTACTAAAAATCTGACAAACGAGACATTTAAGAAAATCACATTTACAGCTGACAAAAATCATCTAAAGTAAAATAATAACATTTATTTAAAGCTTTCTTCCACTTACAAATCCAATCCGATTACAAAAGTGTCATTTTTGTGATTATCGCAAAAATAACATTTTTCTTGTAAAATAATTAGTGTACTTTTAATAATACAAGTTATCTGTTCTAGGTAATGGACTTCAGAATAAAAATGATTCATTTATTTTATGTTTTTCTAATAACAATAATACCTCGTAGACAGGAACCGCAGAAAACGCAATCGGAATGACTTTAAGAAAAAAAATATTTATTTTCTCTAGCCACGGTGTTTTATCTAAATCCTAGGAACTCGAGGTTCACCGGAAACTCGAAAGGACTAGTAATTTCTTTCGGTCCCATCTTATCAAATGTCTATGTTTATTTTTCTGGGAGCGCAAGAAAAATGAATGAATGTGACCAAGTAAAACATGATGAAATTTTATTTTCTATTTTCTACATTATACGCACATCTAAACTCACATTAATAATTAAAATGACAAAATTAATGAATTATATTTAAAATAAAAAAATGATGATGATCAAATTAAATGTGCGTAGCAATAACATATTTTGACAAATGATCAAATTTAAATCCACAACGATATTAAGTAGCATATAAATACAACATCTTTTAAAAATTCACATATGTAAAGGGCATTTAACTTTGAACATGTAATAAAAACAAAAATAAGTTAATAGTAGGAGAGTGTGTAATAAAAAAAAATCATGCAGTTTTTTATTTAAGTATAAAAAAAAAAAAAAAACAAACAAAGAAAAACAAATTTTCTTTTTTGTGTGTGTGTAACAATTTTTTTTTTACTTTTGCAATTACAAATTAATATTTTAACATTAATAAAAATTTCTCTATAACAAATAAAACAATAATATAAAATATGTGTAAACTTAATGAGTAAAATTACAAAACATATGTTATGTACAAATTACAATATAGGTAACAAGTTAAGCGTATTAATGTAAACGGGAAGTAAATTTATTTACTTATTGATCTTTCTTGAAAAATGAAAAATACATATATAGTAATAGTAAAATCGAATGCATAAGTATGAATGAAAAACATAGTTGTTTTATTACAACAGTAATTGTTACAATCTGTCAAGTAGCTATAAAAATATTAACAAAAAAAAGAGAACAATTCTATCTCTTATTGTAATTATTATTTAAATATAGCATGCATTGGTATGAATCAAAATTAGTATATATGAAATAAAGTAATAAAATTGGACAAATGTACACGATCATGACATTTCCCTTAAAATGAGCATTTAAAAAAAAAATATATAATAATAATAATTTTCGAGCATGTATCATTTCTTTCCCATGCTCGAACTGAGGGGGGAGGTGTTACGTTCGTAACCTATATATATATACATATACTTTATATATTGTTATATACATTGTTAATATTCAATTCTTACAAATATAAGAATTCCTATCATTGTATATCATTTTGGTTAATATTGTATACGAATATTAGACAAGAGTAGAGGTGATTTTATAATTGAAAACGTTTGAGGAAGGAAGAGATTATGTTAACATAAGACAAACGCAAGTCTAGGACAGCTACCTCTTGGTGGAGGGTACTACAAGTCTAGACACCTGTAAAAGGAACGGGGAGACGGGACAAGCAAAGACAAACATTTTTTAACTATACTTTCACTTTGGCGTAGAGAATTATGAACTTGAACCTATGCAGGGGGAACGGAAGGAAGATAGGTATGGGTATCTATGCATGAGGAAGTGGAGTGCAGGGACAAACAAAAGCAGCCATTATCACTGAATATAAATTGGATTAACAGAACGACAAGACCAGTAGTTAAGTTGTTCAGTAGTTAAGCAGTTACCACGAGTTGAGCAATTACCAGTATTTGAGTAATAGTTACCAGTAGCCGTCAGTAGTTGTTTAGTTTATACAAGAGTCTTACGCTATTTTAGACTCTAAATCTATTATACGGTTATCATCTCGAATACAGTTTTACTGTATTGCAACGCGCTAATAAGTGCGAATCCAAATATTAATCGAACTCTATTGATTCGGTCCAATTTGTCACTCCATGTGTATTCGAAGATTCACATAGTTATTACAAGAAAACAAGTTTTAAGTCTCTTGCAAAAAGATCCTGTTCTTTACAAGAATTCACCTGCATCAAGGGTCCAGCTATTAGGATAACCGACTATTTACTCAACGCCTAATCAACTACAAACTACTCCAGCACAATCGCTTGTCTTCAACAAACAATCTTCAAGTTTAACGGCAATCTTTTCCATCCTTCAAAAGTAAGACTCAATTTCTAAAATCACACTTGTAACTTCTCAACTCATAATTATCTAATAAATAAATATTATTCAACATATTTTAGTGCTCTCATTGACTTAATCCTCATCCCAAATCAAATTCTTAATTGAAATTGATTTAAAAGGAGGAACTAGGGAATATTGTAAGGGTTTTGTACATCAAAACGTAACAAATTCTTGAAATAAATGCACGAATTTTTATTATAAAATTTTTTATAACTTTTATTTTTAATATAAATGTATTTATATCCAGAGAAACTTTGAACAAAAATAAAGAAAATATGCAAAAATAACTAAATAAAGTTTTTGTTTTAGAGGATTCGCGCTGCTGCATTTTTGCATGTGTCCTGTAAGATCCTCCAAAATTTCGTTGTAACTTAAACTGCTTGGAAATCCACCAACGTCTTTTTCCAAATGCTCAGTTTGTTCCTGAAATAATACAAAGTCTATAATAACAATCCACAAGATTAATTCATTCTTTCATTCTGTTAACACCTGAAATTTTGCACTTAGATATTTTTTTGTTTTAAATCAGTAACGTTTGTAAAAATGTATCTTTTTAAATTAATTATTATAAATCATATGATTTTTTATTTTATGTAATCTAATTATTAATTGCCTTTTATTATGAAAGTAGAATAGTAAGTAATATAATAATAATAAATAAGGGAATATCATCAATTATTATATCATTGAAAAGAAAGAAATCAATATTTGTAAATATTTTACAAGTGTCTCAAACACCTTTCTAAAATAATTTTTTCATTTCTTAATGATGAAATTTTTTTTTCAAAACTTCTGACGTTATTTTTATTAAAAAAAATTCTATATTAAATTTATTTAAATAAATGTTTTATTATAGATCTCAAAATGCTTATTTTTTATTGCATGAGCAAATTATTATTAAACTTATTTAATTCCTAATTAAAAATTAGATAAAGGGGATCAATTAAAATTAGAGTCTATTTTGATGGGAATCAATTTAACTTCATTTACAGAAAATAAGATTAATAAAAAATATACTTTACTCTAAAATATTTAACTGACATTTCGATACACTAAAATTTTAGTCAATTAAAATTTAATTCTATAAAAACAAAAATTACATAAAATGTTCATGCGAAGAAGTTTAAATTGATTGCATTTAGATTATTGGAAATTGAGATCTTTGAAATTTCGAAATAATTATTTACTAATGAAAATCTAAATTAATAGTTAAGCATCGATATATTTAAGTTTTAATTGATTGAAGTTTCAACATGATTTCAATTTCAATTAATTAATAAAAGTTATTTCAATAAAACTAATCTTTATTTTATCATTATATATAGGTATATAAATAAACTACCACATCTTCTAATCAAAACTTTCTCTGATGCAAATAATAATTCTTTCAAATTCTTATTGATTTAGGCTTTAATTATCTAAATTTTAATCAATCATTTCTCAATTATTTTCTTTAATATATAAATATTTTAGTCATTTAAGAATTTCTCTTTCAATTATCAACTACTTTCTTAGAATTTCAATTTAATTCTATAATCTTCAATTTATTTCTTTAATTTTGTAATTATTTTCTTCAATTTTCAACTGCATTCTACGTTTTTCAATTATTGTATTCAATATTCAATAATTCTTGCATTCTTTCAATTATCAATTATTTTCTTGGGATTTCAATACAATTCTTCAATTATCATTTATTTTTTACAATTTTTTCCATATTTTTCATTAGTTTTCAATTGACAATTTATTATTCTCCTTCAATTTTATGATTATTCATTAATATAAAAAAATGTTTGTTGAATGCCAATTATTCTCACCATTTTTCCAAATTTTTTTCAATTTTTAATTATTTTTTTTAATAGCTAATTATTTTTGTGAATATTTAATTATTTTCGTTATATTGTGATTTTTATTTTAATTATCAATTATTTTCTTGAAATTTCCATTTAATTCTTTCATTTCCAATTTATTTCTTCAATTTTCAAATATTTTCTTGAATTTTAAATTATTTTAATCGATTTTCAATTAATTTCCAAATATTAAATAATTCTCGTATTTTTTCAATTATTTTTTTCTCCCATAAAAATTGTTTTAAAATTTCAATTCAATTATTCAATTCTAGAACTATTCTCTTCAATTCTTATTTATTTTCTTCACATTTAAATTTCAATTTTCAATTATTTTCTTTAATATAACAAAAATATCGGCTTTTTCTATTATTTTTTTCGATTATTCTTAAGTTTCTTTTATTTTAAATACAATTGTTCAATTAATATCTTTAATTTTTAATTCCATTCTTCAATTTTTATTTCCATTCTTCAGTTTTCAATTGTTTTCTTCTATATTCAATAATTCTCGTCTTTTTTTATTTAATTTTATTCTATTATTAAGTATATTCTTTAAATTTCAATTCCATTTTTCAATTTGTAATTGCTTTCTTTAATTTTCAATTATTTTTTTCGATTTTCAACCCAGTTGTTAATTGTGTAATTATTCCCGCAACAGTTATTCCTATGATGCTCTGAATTTTTCAATTTTCAATTATTTTCTTTGAATTTAATATTTCTTGTTTATTTTTTTAAATTATTTTTTTCATTTGTCTATTAATCTAGTCATTTTTGAATATTGTTTTCAATTGACAATTATTTTCGTTATTTTTCACATTTTTTCTTTAATTTTTCAATTATTGTCGACATTTTTAAACTATTTTCTTCAATTATTAATTTGTTTCCACAATTTTTTAATTAATCTCTACAATTTTTTCAATTTTTATATCTTATCTTAAAATATTATAATTATTCTTTGATTTTTTTAATTATTTTGTTCGGTTGTGAATTATAATCTAGCCATTTTTTAAATTTTGTTTTCAATCGTCAATTATTTTCGTATATTCTTCAATTTCGTAATTTTCATTATTTAAATTTGCAAATTTCCTAACTATTTAGAACCATTTCTAAATAATTGGTCTAAAATCATTTTATTTTTTAATTCGGTGCAAGAATAATATTATTTTTTGTTACAATTTTCAAAAAATTTAAAACGTTTTGGAAATTTTTTTTATTTTAATTTTTTGAATGTTCTTTTTCTTTTTTAAAGCTATATAAAGAGGTGTTCTGTTCCTCTTTTGTTTTGTAATCTTCATAAAAAAAATTTATTTTGAGTATTTTATATTTTTATTATCAATCGCCCTTCATCTTCTTTTTTCATGTTTCAAATCTACTCGTGTCAAAATCTACAGGAAATTTTTTGGTTATAACAATGTGCGATTATTGTTTATGGATTAAGTCAGCCGTTGAAAAATCGAAAATAAAAACTAAAGTTGAACAAACAAAATCCTCAGTTGCAGATCCTGTCATTATTGTTCATGGAGGAGCAGGAAAAATTCCAAAGGTTGAGAGGGAATTTATGTTGGAAGAAGTAAAAAATGCAGCGAAGGCTGCGTATGAACAATTAATTAAAGGCACGGATGCAATGGAAGCTGTAGTTTTAGCAATTAGTCACATGGAGACCAAAAAATATTTTAATTGTGCAAAAGGAGGTTCACTCGATGTCAATGGAGAAGTTGTAATGGATGCTGCAATTATGGATAATAATTTTAAAGCTGGATGTGTTGGAGCTGTAAGAGACATCGAACATCCAATAATTTTAGCCAAAACAATTTTAGAAAAAACAGATCACGTTTTATTGGTTGATAAAGGAGCCCAAAAATTTGCCGTTTCTGAGGGAATTACAATTTTGCCACCAGGTATTAATTAAAAATATTTTAATAATTAAATGTATATTAAAAAATTTATATCTGTAAATGATTTTGTTTTTATTACTCGAATAAATTTAATATCATTATCTAAACATTTTTTAAATTGAAATTTACGTGTTTTAAAATATCAACTTTCTCTGAAAATTTGTTTCATAATATTTTTCGTTTCAAATTTATACTTTAATTTACAGATTGGCTTCTTTCTTGTGAAGATCCGCCTCCGTCTATTCAGTCCGAAGATTATGAAAATTTGGAAATTGAGGGTGAATATAAAAGTTCAGAAATTGTAGATAAATCTGAGAATTTTGAAATTGATGACAAGTATAAAGATTTTGGAATTGAGAATATGTCGGAAGACTTTAAAGTTGATGATAAATGTGAAGATTTTGAAGTAGATGATAAGTCGGAAGATTTAAAAGTTGATGATAAGTCTGAAGATTTAAAAGTTGATGATAAAAATAAAGATTTGGAAGTTGAGGATAAGTCGGAAGATTTAAAAGTTGATGATAAGTCTGAAGATTTAAAAGTTGATGATAAAAATAAAGATTTGGAAGTTGAGGATAAGTCTGAAGATTTAAAAGTTGATGATAGGTATGAAGATTTAGAAGTTGATGATAAAAATAAAGATTTTGAAGTTGATGATAAATACGAAGATTTTGAAGCTGATGATAAGTATGAAGATTTGAAAGTTGATGATAAATATGAAGATATAAAAGTTGATGATAAATATGAAGATTTAAAAGTTGATGATAATTATGAAGATTCTGAGGTTGAAGCGGTAGATTTTGATGATTCCGTTCATCAATCGATCTCAGGAGAAATTTCTCAAAAAGAGTTAGCTCAGAGTGCCATAAAAAAATTAAGTGAGGAAGAACGAACTGAAAAGAAATCGGAAATTGAAGAACCGATGTATTTAATGGTACGTATTGTAAAAATCAAGGCTCGTAAAAATCATGATTTTTTTAAAAAAATTCAAAAATTGATTTTTTTAAATGTATAAAATCAGAATATAAAATTTTCAAGTATTTATTTGTAAGTATTTGATTTCTGAACTGAGAACATTTAAACAGAAATAATGAAGAATAAAACATTTAATCAAAATCAAACAAATTATTTCGAATAAACGATAAAAATTCAAAAAAATATCTTCAAATTCATATAATTGCAAAATTAAGAAAATTGGGTAAAAGCAACGAAAAAATAATAAATTAAAAAAAAAATATATAAAAACGTAAAAAGATAAGAAAACAGTTTATTAAAAAAATGACAAAAATCTTTTAAATAAAATAAAAAAAGTCATTGACATTTTTAAAGAAATAAAGAAAAAATTTTAAAAAACACAAGAATGAGTGACATTAAAATATATTAAAAAGTAGAATTCAAAAAATTAAACTATTTACGGAAATTATCTTTTAATTTAAAAAAACTAATAAGAAGAAAATTAAAAAATTCGAGAATTATTTTACGAAGAATTGTAGAAAAAAGAATGAATAAAATTTTGGAAAATGTTAAAAAAATTTATGAAATAGAACGGCTTTATAAAGAGAATATTTAGTACATGATTAAATTTACATAATATGAAATAAAAGTCTTTAAAAAAGTAGAAAAATGAGAAATTTAAAAAATGTAGATAAAATCATCAAATAAATGTTTTCAAAAATTCCCTAATTACAAGATAAAAACTAAAGAATATAAAAGAAGGAAAAACGTTTCTAAGAAATAGAAAAATGATGATAAAAATTAAATAATTAATTAAAATTTAAGGAAGGACTAAAAAAATTGCGGAACAACAAGAGAATTGAATTAATAGAAAGGAAATTGAGAAATGTTTTTTTCTTAATCTGGCAAACTGTAAAAAAATGTAAAAAGTACAACAACAAAGTTTCCTAAGAATCTAGTAAAAAATTAGAATTAATAAGAATAAAATAAAAAATTGTAGGTATATATCAAGATAAATAAAAAGTTCACAAAAGAAATTTAAAAATCCTTTAAAAATAAAAAAGTTTAAGCAAATTAAACCAAAAATATTTTTGTAATATTACATTTAAAACAAGTCCAACAGTAAATTTAGAAAAATAAAGAAAATCTCAAAATTTGTTGAATAAGAATAAGTAAGTTTGCAAAAAATAGACAAGATCTGAAAACAAATTGAATAAATTTACAAAAAAATTAGCGTGTTTATTTTTATAACATATGGAAATAATTAAGAAAATGAACAAAATAAAAAGTTTAGTGAATATTATAATAAAAAAAATTGTGTAAAATAATATTAAAAAAAAAAAAAATTAAAGAAAATCTTAAAATAAAAAGACAAATACAAAAAAAAAATAAAAAGTAAAAGAACACTGTAAAAAGAAATTTAAAGGCAGAAAAGCTGTCTTATTTTAAAACGCAACATTTTTAAGACTGCTTTTGCTTATTTTACAGATTTTTCTTTTGCTTTAAATTGTACAAAAAAAAAAACATTAAAAACTTCAAATTTGCATAAAAACGCGAAGTTCTAATTAATTTAAAAAGGTAAATTTGTAATTATTGTAAATTTATCTTGACTAAGACCGTATTTTTTACATAAAAATTTATATAACAGGGCTTGCTGAATTTAAGACACGTCTTAAATTAAGATTCTCTTTTTACAGTGAAGAAAAAATCTTAAATTTTTGTATAAATAAGAAATTATAAAAATTAAACAATTTCGAAAAAGTGAAATCTCTTAGAAATCTTGTATGAATTAAAAAAAGGATCATTGTGAAAATGGAAAATAATAAATTAATAATGTTTAATTATTAAATTATGCATTCATTAATATGCATTTAATTAAAAAAAGGATTATTGTGAATATGGAAAATAATTAATAATATTTAATTATTATGCATTCATTAATATGCATCTAAATTTTAAATAATAGAAATTTAAAAGTTATATAAAATAAAATATTAAAATTTTCAAGATTTATACACAGATTTCTGGTTTTTTTTATATTTTGCATTTTTTTACTCGCAGTATTGGACACCCAGAGAATTGTGGAGTTTTTTTTTTATTTAAATCATGATTTTAAAGCAAATGCCCAATCAAATAATCAATTTAAATCAATTACAGCCCTAGTAAAAATGTGAAAGTTTTGACTTAATAACAAGATAACCCCAAGTCAGAGATTAAAAAAAAATCTTTTCAATTTAGAAAATTGTCACGAATTAACAATTATTATTTAAAATTTTTCGATAAGTAAATTCTTTTGTTTTTTGTAGTGTTTTAAATAATAATTTAAAAACTCATTAGTTAGAGAAAATGAAAAATAAGTTAGAAAATGTCAGGGAATTTTAGACATGGAATTTTTTTCATCTCTGTAATTATTTTCTTCTTTATTAAAGGTGAGCGCTGTAGGAGCCATTGCTTATGATCAAGAGAAAAAATTTGTCTCTGGGACGTCAACAGCTGGAAATCGGGGAAAAATGATTGGTTCTGTCAGTTCAATCGGGACTGTTCTTGGATGTGGAATTTTTGCTGATTATTCTGGCTGTATTTCCGTTTCCGGTGAAGATAAAAAAATTTACTCTTACGCACCTGCACGAAAATTTGTCGAAAGACTTAAAAAGGTAAAAAAAAACTAATTTATCTCTTTTCAAATTTACTTTAGTTTATTTCGAGTCACCTTATTTATTTTTATTATTTTTTTATTTATTTTATTTAATTATTATTTTGTTTATCACTGTCGGTTTTAAGAGTGTAAAAATTCAAATTTTAAATTCCAGAATGCAAACACCGAATCAAGTTTAAAAGAAGAACTCGATTTGTTTGAAATGGAAACAAATGAGTCAAATATAGGAGCTATTGCTCTAAATTCTGCAGGTGAGCCAGCAGTGATTTTTAAATCTATGCACTTTCCTTGGGCTATTTGTCAGAAGGGTTGGATCCACTACGGATGTGCGAAAGATGAAAGATTTTCAGAAAAAATAAAAAATTCAGAAAAATCTCTTGACTGTTTGTGCAAACGTTAAAGTATGTAAGTTTAAAAAATAATTAAAATAATGAAAATAATTTTACATCGGTATAATTCTAAAACCACTTACAGGAAAAATTATATTCTTCTCTTCTTCAAATGGTCCATAAAGAGATAATAAAGGAGTTGCACCTTGGAAATGTCCTTTAAATAATTTATCAAGATCCACAAGCATCAGATAAATTTCATCCATTCTCACTTTCGAAATCTTTCCATTAACCATCAACTATTGAACATTTAATTTAGAATAGTTATTTCTAGTTTTCAAGGAATAACAATTTCAGTCAAAGTATACAATTTGTAATCAAAGGATAAAATTTTATAATTAATAGATATTATTTTATAAAGAAAAAACAGCTTCTAGTTAAAGAGTAAACTGTTTAATATTTAAAAAACAATTTTATAATCTAATTTCAAGTGAAACTTACTGTTCCCTGAATTCTCCAATTTGAAAAACATTTTTCTACTTTTCCAGAATTTGTCGTATTAATACAAAGTGGCCTGTAGATATTTTCTAAAGAACCTAGAAATAAAAAACAAATAATTAAAATAAAAGTATAGTAATGCGGTAATTTTACCAGGATTTTGATTTATTAAAATTGTAAAATAATTTTAATTTTTTAATTTTAATTTTTTAAATTTTAAAGATTGTATAAATTCAGCCCTACCTGGATAATAATGTTCGATTGTACTCAAATTAACAAAAGCCACATCACCTCCCTCAAAATTTAAACAATTCAATGCTACTTTGTCTTCATTTTCATCTGCAATTAATTTAAACATTTTTATTTATTAATTATTTATTTTGCTCAAAACAAATTTTCAAAAATTTTAAATTTTATTAAAAAGTTTTCTTACTTGTACTTGAATGAAGTGACACAAAATTCGCCGGAAAAGTACTATTGGTTTTATTTCTTAAATTTGCAATAAAAATTTTACTGAAAAATTCCGAAACCATTTCTTTGTCTCTGCAGTACCAATTACTATCACCAGTCAAATTTTTCATCGTGAAAAGAAATGTGTTCCATCCTAAAAATCAAAAATTTATCATTATTTTGTATTTTGATTCCATTTTAATTTTATTTCAATTCTATTTTATTTTTATTTTGAATTTACTCTATAATACTATTTTAAATAATATTCCTTTTTACCAGCGTCTCTAAAACCCGTGAAACAAGCCTTGTGATTTTTCACATCCTGCAGTGTATAAAAATTGGAAAATTTCTTCACTACTGAAATTATTTTATTTTCATAACCGTCTATTTTGGAAACCATATGTAAGATTGGTTTAAGACCTTTTCTGTAAAATTATATTATCAATTAGTTACTAATTATTTAATTATTATTGTACTATATTACAGTCTTTTTCCAAACTTTTATTTTAATTTCTAATTAATTTTTTTTTTTCAATATTTATATTTTGATATTTTTTTAATACACACTTTCTTGTTTCTAAATCCTCTTGTGGTTCCGCAGAAAAAATATCAGATTCTTTATTTTGTACCGATTTGATGCAATTTTCTCTGCTACTTTTTTGTACGCATTTAATTAACGGTTCTATTCCATAACTATTAGCAACTTTGGCAATTAATTCGCATTTTTGAAATTCCAAATTTGAAACCACACACCATTTTACTACTCTGCTATTTTCTTTGCACTGTAAATGGTCCTTAAAAGCATAAAACTCAGGAACTAAAAATAATAATCAACAGATTTGAAAATAAAACGTACTTTATTTGTAAAATTAGATAGATTGGAATAAATTTTTTACTTTTGGAAATAAAAATTGAGGAAATTATTTTTCAATTCAGGTCATAATTTTTGTAATTTAGAAAATAAATTGTTACACATTGTCCTCAAATAGTCATTCGGTGTTCTAAAAAACTCCACGTTTACTGGAACTCTTCGAATATCCTCCTGGAGAAGAGACAAAGAGTCATCTACTCCATTTATTTCATAATTAATGAATTTCTTCACTTCATCGGCAATGTCTCTGAAAATCGAAATTTTAGTTATTTTTTAAAATATAAAGTCTAATAGATAGAACTACGCTTACTAGTTTTTAATTCAGAATTTTTAATTATATTTAAAAACTTGAATTATTTTCAATAATTAGATTGTAATATTATTAATCTGTTTCTAGATCCAAGGACTTGAAAAATAATTTACTGGAGAATTTATTTACTTCCTGGCAATCACTGTTTTCCAAGGAATTTCCAGCCAAACACAAGGATCAGGATCTGTTAAATTTCTCAACGAACTGTTTAAACAAAGAAAATAATATTCATTTCCGTCGTGTAATTCCTGAAAAAAACGAACATTTTAAAAAAACGTAAGTTTAAATTTTATTAAATTAATTTCGTTAAAATTATTTAATTATTACTTTGAAATGTTGATGAACGTAGTCTAATCGAGACCAAGCAATGTCTCCATCTCCGTCTGTTAAACACAATAAAACTTCTTCTTCTCCAAAATATTTATTTTCAAGGGAACAACTGTCTGGATTTTCGCATTGAGAGCAAAGATTACGATACTTCCTCTCTATAAAAGAAATTAATTAGAAATTGCGTTTATATTGAATTTGAGGTGATTTAATCTAAAAATTTAGAAAATTGATTGAAGACGAGTAATAAAAAAAAAGTGTCTGTTTATTGCATTTGAATAAATTTAACCTCAGAATTCAGAAAAATTGAGAAACTAAAAAGAAAAATTAAATTATAAATTATTTATTACTTAATTTATTGTCAAATTCAGGATCACTTGTCCACGGACCACTGATGCAAGAAGACTCAAAAAATTGAGATAGATCCGATAATCTGTTTTCTAATAAAGTTTTCGTTGAATTGCAGCGTGGAAGAACAAGCTGATTCTCAAAATACTGTCGAGAAAATATATATTTAATAATTAGTTTATTATTTTATTAACCAACTAGCAACAAACTTTGCATTGTTGTTGGTCATTTAAAACTATAAATTTTTGCTAATTTAAATAATGAAAATTATGAAATTGAAGAATATATTTGAAAAATGAAGAAAATAATTGACAGTTGAAGACAAAATTCAAAAAGTGTATAAATAATTACATAATTGAAAAGAATAGTTTAAAAAATTAAACAATAAATATTGAATTTAAAAAAAAAGTTGTTAAATTATAGAAATAACTGTTGCAAATTGCAAATTGAACAACTGGATTGAAAATCGAAAAAAATAATTGAAATTCAAGAAAATAATAAAAAAATTAGGAAATAAATCAAAAATTTAAGAAATAAATTAATGTTTGAAAAAATAATTGATAATTAAAAAAAAATGACAAAATGACGAAAATAATTGAAAATTAAAAACAAAATTCAAAAAATGACTAGATTAATACACAACCGAACAAAATAAGTAAAAAGATAAAAGAATAATTATAAAATTTTATGATAATAATGGAAAATAGACAAAGTTGTAGGAAATAATTAAAAATTGCGGAAAATAATTAATAATTGAAGGAAATAGTATTCCAATGACGAGAATAATTGACAAATTGAGATCAAAATTTAAAAAATGGCTACATAATCACACAATTAAAAACAATAATTTAAAAAATTAAACAATAAATATTAAATTTAGAAAAATGGTTGAAAAATTATAGGAAATACTTGTAAATTAAACAACTGGATTGAAAATCGAAAAAAAATAATTGAAATTGAAGAAAATAATAAAAAAAATAAGGAAATAAATTAAAAATTTAAGGATTAAATTAATATTTGAAAAAATAATTGATAATTGAAAAAAAATTACAAAATGACGAAAATAATTGAAAATTTAAAACAAAATTTAAAAAATGACTAGATTAAAACACAACCGAACAAAATAAGCGAAAAGATCAAAGAATAATTATAAAATGTTAAGATAATGATTGAAAATTGAAAAAATTGTAGAAATAATTGAAAATTGCTAATAATAATCAATAATTAAAGGAAACAATATTAATTATTGAAGAAAATAGTTGCAAAATGACGAGAATAATTGAAAAATTAAAGAAAATACGTGAAAAATGACGAAAATAATTGTCAATTGAAAACAAAATTCGAAAAATTACTAGAGACAATTGAATAAAAAATTGTTAAAATTAAACAAGAAATATTAAAATGAAAGAAAATAATTGCAATTTGAAAAATTAAGAAAATTATAGGAATAATGTTTGGAAATAATTGAACATTTGAAAACTGGATTGAACATCGAAAAAATAATTGAAATTGAAAAAAATAACTAAAAATTGAAGAAGCAATAAAAAATTAAAGAATGGAATTGAAATTTATGGAATATATTTAAAAATTGAAAAATAGTAATTGAAAAAAGCCGAGATTTAATAAATATAGAAGAAAACAATTGAAAACTAAAGAGTGGAAATAAAAATTTAAGAATGGAATTAAAAATTAAAGATAATAATTTAACAATTATGATAATCGAAAAAAATAATAGAAAAAAGCCGATAATTTTTTTATATTAAAGAAAATAATTGAAATGTGGAATATGAATGTGAAGAAAATAAGTAAGAATTGAAAAAGATAGTTCTAGAATTGAATAATTGAATTGAAATTTTAAAACTATTTTTATGGGTGAAAAAAATAATTGAAAAAATACGAGAATTATTTAATATTGGTGAATTAATTGAAAATCGATCGAAATAATGGATAAAACTGTAGAAAATAAATGAAAATTAAATAAATGCATTGGAAATTGAAGATTTGTATTGGAATTTCAAGAAAATATTTGATAATTGAGACATTGCGAGAATTATTGAATTTTGAATCAAATAATTGAAAAACGAAAAATGCAATTGAAAATTAAAGAAAATAACACTAGTTTACAGCCAAAATGTACATTTAATGCCACTATTTTTTTTTATGTACTATGGTTCTCTAAACTTAAAAATGACATTAAGAAATTTTTCTATGGAGAGGTTTCCGAAATATGAATTTTTTTAATTTTTTTACGTTTTTTTCGGAGGTGACTTCACGTTTTAGGCCGTATCTCGAGTTACAGACGTCCCATTAAGTTTTTCTAGGTGTCAAATTAAAGGTAATCAAATTCCAAACAATCAATTTTAATATTATTTTTTAATCGGTTAAATATTTTAAGTGATATAGTCCAAAAAAAAATTTCTCCAACACCAGCTCTGAAACTGCAAGTTTCTAAGTTAAAAAGTGTGGCGAAAGTGATACTTTTCACAACTCTTAAAAACAGTGGCGAAAGTAAATTACGGAAAAACTAACCGCTTGGAAGAGTAGGCCCACCACTACAGTTTTATAATAATTAAGCATGCGGAATTGTGTTTTATGAAAATTCCGCATATGGAATAGTGCTTTATGAAAATTTTGCATGCGGAATAGTGTTTTATGAAAATTCCGCGTGCGGAATAATGTTTTATGGAAATACAGCAGGCGGAAAAGTGTTTTATGATAATTCCGCACAATAATTCCACATGCGGAATACTGTTTTAGATATAATTACGCAATGGGAATAAAATGCAGAATTCGGAATTCCGCATGCGGAATAAAAAGCGGAATGTGGAATTCCGCATGCGAAATAAAATGCAGAATAAAAAGCGGAATGTGGAATTCCGCTTGCGAATAAAATGCGGAATGCGGAATTCCGCATTCTAATTACGCAGGCGGAATATTGTCTTATAATAATTCCGCATGTGGAATAAAATGCGGATTGCGGAATTCCGCATTATAATCGCTCATGCGGAATATTGTCTTATAATAATTCCGCATGCGGAATAAAATGCGGAATTCCGCATTATAATTGCGCAGGCGGAATATTATTTTATGATAATTCCGCATGCGCAATTATAATGCGGAATTTACTGTTTTAGGGTAATTCCGCATGAGGAATTTCCATACAACATTATTTCGATCGCATAAGTGTCATAAAACACTATTACACAAGCGTTGTCATAGAACACCATTCCGCATGCGTAATTCTCATAAAAAACACTATTCCGCTTGCGGATTTTTCATAAAGCACTATTCCGTATGCGGAATTTTCATAAAGCACTATTACGCATCTGTTATTGTTATTGAAGTTACACATAACCTATTTAATAATACATTCAATTCTTCGCAATTAGTTTAAATTATAAAGGTATATTCGGAAACGCATTCCGCAAAGTGTTGGAGAAAATCTCGTGTGTAACACGTGGTAAAAGGATAATTTCTCTCAAGTGAATACTGCTCTCGCTACGCTCGAGCAGCAAACTTCACTCTCGAGAAATCACTCTCTTTCACCACTAGTCACACAATGTACTATTAAATTTGAGTTTTTGGCCAAAAATCTGAAAAACAAATTCATTCTACCGCCATGCAAAAATAGAAAACGTCAAATTATGTCCAGTTTTAAATTTTTTACATATATGGCTCACTTTTAAGAAGAAAAAAATGTATGGATGAAAACAATCTATGGGTAATTATTGAAGTTATAAGCCAGGGTACTGAAATTCTTGTTTTACGCCATTTCGGTATTTTACCTCCTTTTATAGTGATTATGTTGATTAATTTAATGAATACAATATCTAATTAGAAAATAGACTTTTTTCACAGATTTCAAATAATTTTCAGTGCTTTACTAATTCAAATTTGACTGAAAATTTTTTTGGAGATTTTGACAAAAATATCTGAAGAGGCATAAATTGATTAAAATCTGCTTTTCTGACAAGTTGAATCAGATGCGCAGAGGTTCAATTTTTGTTGAATTTTGTTCATTAATAGATGAAAAAGTTTGAAATTAGATATCGAAATATGAAAACTAAATGATATTTGACTGAAAATATTTTTGGAGTTTTTGACAAAAATATCTGAAGAAGCTTAAATTGATTAAAATTTGCTTCTTTGACAAGTTGAATCAGATGCGCAAAGTTTTGAAAAGCATAAATTGTATTATATTACACAAAGTAGTTAAGAATATTTTTCTTTAATGGGAAATCAAAGAAAATTGATTCTTTTTTAATTTATGAGGAGAAAAACCATTGACTTTCGTCTGAGGGCTGCTGCAGACATATTTTTTTAAAAAAAAAAATTAATTTCATATTTCTATATCTAATTTCAAACTTTTTCATCTATTAACGAATAAAATTCAACAAATTTGTTTCAACTTGACAAAAAAGCAGATTTTAATCAATTTATGCCTCTTCAGAAATTTTTGTCAAAAACTCCAAAAAAATTTTCAGTCAAATATCATTTATTTTTCATATTTCGATAGCTAATTTCAAACTTTTTCATCTATTAACGTACAAAATTTAACAAAAATTGAACCACTGCGCATCTGATTCATCTTGTCAAAAAAGCAAATTTTAATCAACTTATGCCTCTTCAGAAATTTTTGTCAAAAACTCCAAAACATTTTTCAGTCAAATATCATTTATTTTTCATATTTCTATATCTTATTTCAAACTTTTTCATCTATTAACGAACAAAATTCAACAAAAATTGAACCACTGCGCATCTGATGCAACTTGTCAAAGAAGCAAATTTTAATCAATTTAAGCTTCTTCAGATATTTTTGTCAAAAACTCCAAATAATTTTTCAGTCAAATATCATTTAGTTTTCATATTTCGATATCTAATTTCAAACTTTTTCATCTATTAATGAACAAAATTCAACAAAAATTGAACCTCTGCGCATCTGATTCAACTTGTCAGAAAAGCAGATTTTAATCAATTTATGCCTCTTCAGATATTTTTGTCAAAAACTCCAAAAAAATTTTCAGTCAAATATCATTTATTTTTCATTTTTCTATATCTAATTTGAAACTTTTTCATCTATTAACGAACAAAATTCAACAAAAATTGAACCTCTGCGCATCTGATTCAACTTGTCAAAAAAGCAGATTTCAATCAATTTATGCCTCTTCAGAAATTTTTGTCAAAAACTCCAAAAAATTTTTCAGTCAAATTTGAATTAGTGAAGCACTGAAAATTATTTGAAATCTGTGAAAAAAGTCCATTTTCTAATTAGATATTGTATTCATTAAATTAATCAACATAATCACTATAAAAGGAGGTAAAATACCGAAATGGCGTAAAACGAGAATTTCAGTACCCTGGCTTATAACTTCAATAATTACCCATAGATTTTTTCATCCATACATTTTTTTCTTCCTAAAAGTGAGCCATATATGTAAAAAATTTCAAACTGGACATAATTTGACGTTTTCTATTTTTGCATGGCGGTAGAATGAATTTGTTTTTCAGATTTTGGGCCAAAAACTCAAATTTTCTATTTTTTTTTTACTATATCACTTAAAATATTTAACCGATTGAAAAATAATGTTAATAGCGATTGTTTGGAATTTGATTACCTTTAATTTGACACTTAGAAAAACTTAATCGGACTTCTGTAACTCGAGATACGGCCTAAAACGTGAAGTCACCTCCGAAAAAAACGTAAAAAAATTTTAAAAATTCATATTTCGAAAACCTATCCATAGAAAAATTTCTTAATGTCATTTTTAAGTAACGAGAAGCTTAGTACATAAGAAAAAAATAGTGACATTGAATGTACATAAAATTTTTTTTTTTTTGTAAAAAAATTAAATTAAAGAATTAAAATTAAAGAAGTAAATTAAAGATTAAAGAATTAAATTTAAAATTTTAAAAAATAGTTGATAAATGAAAGAAAAATTACAAAATGACTAAAATAATTCAATATTAAAGAAAACAATTGAGAAATGAGGAAAATACATACCAATTAAAAGAAAAATTCAAAAAATGGCGAGAATAATCGACAACAGAACAATATAATTTAAAAAAATTAGAGAATAATTATAAAATTTAAAGAGAATAATTGTATACTGAAAACTGTTGAAAATTATAGATTTTGTTATTAATGAATTATACATTGAAATTATCACTCAGCAGTAACTTTTAATAAGAAATAAGAAGAAATCAATCTCTCTGAGTCAAATCTCAAAATCAAAATATAAAAAAAATCAAAAATCAAAAAATATCTATGTGCCAAGCAAAATGGTTTAATACTTACTTTTAAATAATTCAGGGCAAAAAGACTCGGCTCGAGTCCAGAAGAGCAAAAACGTTTTTTTGCAATGTGCCATACATCACGTACTGATTTTCGAATAATTGTTACTAACTGATAGCTAGAACGTTCTAAAAATTGTTCATAAAAAATGAAATTAATTAATAAAATTAATAAAATCGTTTATTTTTATATTAATTAAAAAAAATTTTTTTTTATAAAAAGTCCTTAAAATTAAAAATTTTTAATTTGATATTTTAGACTGTTTTTTCTCTATTCGTTATTGTTTTTTAATTTATTTTTTATCTTCGTTAGTATGTCCTAGTTACTTTTTATCTTTCAATTATTTTTAAAAAAAATTTTTTTAGGAATTATTGGAATTTTTTTTACTTTTTGCTTCTTTATAGAGGAAACTTTGTGATCGTTAAGATTTTCGATTTTCCAAAAATAGTCTAAATCGATTTATATTCATCTAAAAAGCTTTAATTTTAAGGATCCTTGACGGATTTTAATAAAATTTGGATTGCGAATTAAGGTCATAAATATTTTAATTTGGACACAGAGATTTTTTTTTTAATTTTTTTACACTAAAAATACAACTTAATAAATAAAAAAATCATATTCCTGGTCTTAAAACGAATCAATTGATCTATGTAAAGTATATAATATATAATTGACCAAAAATTCGCATAATACTTCATGATTTTTCTGTTTTTTTTTTTGCCATTAAACATTTTTTTCCTTTCACAACTTCTCTAATTTTTATTTTTGATCACTGTTCCTTTGGAAACATTTTTTATATTTAAAAACGAACTAATTGGTCTACATAAAATGTATATTTCCCCAGATTGATAGAATTAATGACTATTTTTATGTTTAACGAAATTGAAATTTTTTTTCGTATTATGTTTAATCTATTGCTTTCTCTGTTAGGAAGAAAATTATTTTTTTTACTTTGAAGCAAAATGTACATGTAATATAAGTTTCACCTATAGTTTCTTTTATTTATGAAAAATGTTTCTTTGTTGTAATTTTTGAAAAATTATTTCATGGATTTTTTTTAATTGAATAACAAAGTTAATTGAAAATCAGTCTTACCATTTTCCCAAATTCTTAATTCATGGGTTACAAGGATTTCATTATTATAATGTTCAGTCATTCCAATAACTCTGAGATCTTCTGGTTCGGCTGTCATAAAGTCTGCTTTATTACTTACTAAAAGCCTCAGGCAAGATATTCTGAATATTAAAATAAAAAAAATAAATTAGACAAATTTTTAAATATAAAGAAAGAAGAAAAAGAGAATTTAGTATCTAATTAGATTTTTTATTAATTAGAAACACTTTTACGTTTTTGGCACTAATTTTTATCATTTACATAAAATTTTTCAAAAGGAATAATAATAGAAATTTGTTTTAAATTAATAATTATATTCTCTAAATAACACAACAAAAATCACCAAATAAATAATAATGTTTTTTTTTAATACTTACCTATCAAATGCAATTACACATTCCAGGTTATTTAAATTTGGACATTTGAAAGAAATAAGCTTTTTGGTTTTTTCACCATTCACCAAACAGAACTTCACTAAATGAAGGAAAATACTTTGAACAAAATTTCTAAAATATATATTTCACTATTTATGTCGTTGTAATTAAATTTTTCTTAATTTATAAATGTAAAAATGATTTATTTACGTTTCTTTGCAAGAACTTGAGTTTGAAAAGAATAGAGGATGATTATTCCTACAGTTAAAAATGTTGATATTTCAGATTTCATTTTTTATTTCGATTGATGATTGTTAAGAGGATAATTAAATTAACTGAATAATTAAAATGTGCATTAAAATCCTGAACACTAAAGCAGTGTTTATAATTAACTGATAGGAAATGAGATGATCAGACACAAAGTTAAAACACATTCGCAACTGTGAGAGAAACTGCGTATCAAATGACGATAACGTATTTAAATAATAAAAATAATAATAATGTTTATTTCTCTATTTTACAGCGCTCAATTATGTCATTTTTTCATATATTTTCTTTCTTTATTTAATTTTTTTTTAAATTTCTTTTTTTGTTTATTTTTTCATTTTTGTTTTCGTTTTATTTTCTTTCAATATTTCTTTTTTTCTTTTCCATCTTCTTTCACATTTTCCTTTATATATTTTTTCTATTCTTTCTTTTATTTATTTATTTTCTTCCATACCTCTTATATTTTTTCTTTTCTCCTTTATTTTCCCATATATTCTTTTTTTATATAAATCTAAAACAAAATTTTTTCATTTTTTTACAAAATTGACAATATTATTTAGTTATTTTAGAATTCAAGTAACTATAAAATTTAATTTAATATCAAGAAAAGTGAAAGTAAATTTTAGGCAAATAAAACAGAGGATATAAATTGAAAGTGTCGTCATCCGCAGTCTTTATTAAATTAGCATATAAGAATTTCGCACACAATTCTTTTACTCGCAAAAAAAAGTTTTAAAATTTTCTTATATTTTAAGTTTCATAAAAACAAATATTATAAAGTCTTTTTATGATTTGAATATTAAAAAATATATTAATACCAAAAAATTAAAAACCATTTTGAATGAAAAAGTTATTTGATAATTTTTTCGTTTTTTGTCTTTTTTGTTGCAGATAAAAACTTCTTTTTAGATACGGCCCTGCAGAGAATAAAATACACAAAAACAGAGTCTACGAAAGTCAAGTGCTTGATTAGTCAGAGCTGAAACTGTACAAGCCTCTCGATTCCATAGAGACAGAATGCGTTTTCAAAATAAAAATAGACGAGTAATTAACTCAAGTCATAAAGGCATATTATTTAATTAATATTAAATGATATCGTTATCAGAAAAAGTGATAAATTCTAGTTTAAAAATTGAATAAGGATACAAAAAATATTTTATAAAAAAAAATAATTTAGAAGATGTTTGAAAACTCGTTCTGCCGAAAATACTGAAATTAAAATGAAAATAAATGGAGTTTGGTACAGAACAATTGACTGTTAATTATAATTTAATTTATTTATAATGGAAAACATGAAAGAAAATTGATAAGTGTTTCGGTATTCGTTTCCATAATGTTGAAAAAGTGCATTTGTTACAATGAAAAACAGCGAGTAATAAATAAAAGTAAAAAAAAGATTTATTTTAAAATACAAAATAAATAAAAAGAATTTTATTACTTTTGCCAAATTAAAAGTATATGTAAGTACAAGAAATTTAATCTAATTTTCAGAGATTTTTTAATTATTTTATTGATGCC
This sequence comes from Ganaspis brasiliensis, assembly GCA_037103525.1. Lineage (NCBI taxonomy): Eukaryota > Metazoa > Arthropoda > Insecta > Hymenoptera > Figitidae > Ganaspis > Ganaspis brasiliensis. Next base: position 2,873,206 of record JAZKLR010000492.1, read on the forward strand.
ATTTAACTTTTCACTAAAGAGAATTTGTATGCCTTTCAATTTAACTCAATATAAAGTTTAATCCCTTATCATTCTCGGATACAAAGCTTGTTATCTTGTTAGTCTTTATAATACAAATTTATTGTCAAATATATACGTGCAATCTTCCTCTTATGTCACATTATGTCGTTACAGAATTCAAAGTGATAAAACATGATAATCAGGTATCAGAGATCAAAGAAAAAATACTAATTTCAGTAAAATTATTTTGGCAAGCTGTGTGATAAAATAAAAATTCTATTAAAATGAAAATAAATTACAAACAATTGCCTGTTAAGGCTCACTATTTTTGTTTCATGGCAGGTATATTATATTTTATTATTACTTATATTTAATTATAACAGTTTTAATAATCATTAAAATCATAAGTTTCGTCTCATTAATCCTAAATTAGAAAATATATTTTTTTGTTATTAGCACTAGGTCCTATTCTTCCATTCATGACAGTTTATGGAAAACAACTTGGTATTTCTTCTTTCATCATGGGCAGTATTACATCAATCTTGCCAATTTTATATCTACTTGTAAAACCTACTTTTGGATTTTTAGTGGATTATTTTCGAGAATGGCGAAAATCTATATTTATTATATTATTGACGATAACAAGTACCTGCTTTGTTCTCTTGTATCTTCTTCCACCTTTATCTGGACCACACTTTTTGAAAAATCATTATGAAAATGTTTCAATTGCACAAATTGATTTTTGTGATTCTGTGGTAAGAATAAATATATTTATATTTCAATAAATTTAACTAAATTATAGGACTGATAGTCTAAAAACACTACTCCAAACTTAATCCAATTTTCTGAAAATTTTTAAACCAAATGAATGTTTAATAAAAATCTTGTTTGTCCGAATTTTTGTTAAGCAGAAATTTTATTTTTCTATCTACCAGGGATCATAGTTAATTTCTTTTTTCTCTTTTATTTCCATTAATTTCAAAAAATCACATAAAATACCTTAAATCTTGTATTTTACTCCCTTTTTTCATTCGAACTTTCTAATTAAATTGAAATTAATTACAATTAAATTCAACTTTTGAACTGAATTTTAATCATTTCAACTCGTTATAAGTTAAATACACACCAGACAACAATCGATGCAAAATTTAATTTATTCAAACTTTCAAATTTCAATGGTAAAAAATTAATGTAAATTGTTTCTTTTTGGGTAAATTTTTTATTTACTTAATTTAAAACCCTCTGAGTCCTTTCTTATTTTTTTTTTTTTTCAACAAAACATTAGTTTATTATTTTTCTGTTTGTTGACAATTTTTCCCTCTTTAGAAACAGTATTTTTTTATAATTTATTATTTTTTCAAATAATTTCTATTATAGGATATAATTTCATAATTTCATTATTTTTTTTTTTTTTTTGTGAGAGAGGGGATGAGATTGTTATTTTGTCGACTTTTTAGCTTTTTTTAAATTTACTCATTTTTTAGGAGTTTTTCTTCCAATTTCTAATTTTTTTGCAAATGTATTTACTCTTTCATAAAATCTCTAGCCATGTTTTTTCCTAAATGTTTAGGATTCTTTTAAATTTTCTAATATTTTAAGAATTTCGTGTTCTTTTAAAATTGTTTTCATATTTTAAAAAATAATTTCATTTATTTCAGTGTGTGGAATAGGGGAGGAGGTTTTAATTTTTTATTTGATTTTTTTACTTCTAAATGCACTCATATTTTTGTAGTTTTTATTTATAATTTTTTTCGCAAATTTACTTGGTCATGTTTAAATTTCTAGTGATTCATTTCATTTTTATTGATAAAGGTTGTTGAAGTTTTTTCCATTTTCTAATATATTTATAAATTTTCGCGTTCTTTTAAAATTGTTTTCATAATGTAAAAACTTTAAAAATTTTGTTGGGTGCGTGTAAAAGGGGAAAAAGAGTTTTTAATTTTTTATTCGAGACTTTACTTTTATTCTTTATTTTATCTTTTATTTATCCTCATTTTCATCTTTAACTTTTATTTGTTTTTATTATTTTTTTATTCGATTTTTACTTCTTTTAGATTCACTCATATTTTTGTAGATTTTTTTCTAATTTACATTTTTTTTATTTTTTTGCAAATTTATTTACTCTTTTATAATTTTTTAAAGTTTATGTTAGAGTTTTCTTAAATTTTTTAAAATTGGAAGATTTTTTCGTTCATTTAAATCTTTTTTACATATTTTCTTCACATTCCTCCTTTTGTGAATAATTTGCTTAACTTTTTTATTTTTAAAAACATATAATTCATAACGTTTTCTTTATTAGGTTTTTTTTCTTAATCCTACTGACATATTTTAACTTGTTTTTATTAAATTTCTACTATTTTTACTTTACTTTTTTTTACCCTGCTTTTTTTCTTATATACTTTTCAATAATTTTTTTCTAATTTATTTTTTACATTTTTTCTTAAATTTATTTACTCTTTCATTATTTTTAAATGTTTATGTTAGATTTTTCTTAAATTTTCTAGAATTGTAAGATTTTCTAGCTCATTTAAAGTTTTTTTCATATTTTTTTCTTTTTCTTCTTTTTGTGAATAATTTTCTTAACTTTTTTATTTTTAAAAATTCATAATTCATAACTTTTTTTATTAGGTAAATGTGTTCACTTTTTCTTAATCCTAAAGCCATATTTTTAAAATTTTTTATTAAATTTCTACTATTTTTACTTAACTTCTTATCATACTATTTTTTTTCTTACACTTCCTTTTAGAATTTTTATTAATGTCCCGTTTTTATTTCTTTGAATTCTTTTTTTATAACTTTTTATTAGTTTCATATTTTTTTAAAAAACATTTTTTGGTTTTTCCTTTTCTTTTAGACTTTTTTATTTATGAAATTTTCATTGTTTCTTTTACAAACTTTATCATATTTTTAGACTATTTAGATTTTTTTACTAAACACATTTGCTTTTTCCTAGCTACCTAATAAACTTTTTCTATTTTTCCTCTTTGTTTTTAAATTTTCCTTTTGAAAAGAAAATCCCTTTTTTAAAATTCTACATCCACTTTTTCACCTAAAATTTAATATTAAAGGTCCTTGGAATTCAACTAAAATATTACAATCACTGCATAAAATTACTTTTAGTAAAGATTTCATAATCATTTCAGAAATTAAATCTCGGAAACAGTTTTACTGAAGGAAAAGAAACCAATTGTATTTGGTCTTGCGAGGATGGAGGAAATTTCACGTCCATAATGTTTTTTCATTCATCATCAAAAGTCGAATTTTCGAGAAATTCATCATGTTTTCTGTCATCAGCTGCATCTAATAATTCTAATGTAATATGCAACGTTAACTGCGAAAATTTTTCAACCAAATATCTTTACATTTCTTCAACTTTTTGGGGATTTGTCATTTTATTGTCAATTGGAAATATTGGATTTAATGTCGCCAATTGTATAAGTGATTCTATTTGTTTTGATGTTCTGGGTGCGTATAGAGTTTAAAATTATCTCAAATTTTGTTTTCTTGAGTTATATACTTTTATTCACAAATAAAACCAAATTAAAATTCTAGGAAATGGAGGAGAGATGGGATATGGAAGGCAGCGAGTTTGGGGAACAATTGGTTTTGGAATTACTGCATTTTTAGCCGGATATTTAATTGATTTGTGGTCCACAGACGATGACGTGAAAATGTATACTCCAGCGCTCATTCTTATCATAATATTTGGAATTTTTGACTTATTATGTTGCACAAAGTTAGAGGTAAGTAGAAATTTATAATTGCTAAATATAATTATTTTTACACCAGGAAACGATAATTATCAATCATATAAAATTCGGAAAAAAGAAGAAAACAATTTTTTATTCCTGACTTGAATAAATTGATAGTTGTCTTTGCACTGGTAGCAAATTTTAATAGAAAGATACTTTCAAACCACAAAAGTTTGTTTCTCATGTATTTATTTTTTATTTCTCATTATTTTTTTATCTGCTTGTTCAATTTTTAGTTACCAATTATATCAGGAACTGGAACTATCGTAAAGGATGTTTCCCGATTAATAAGATTGAAACCTATAGCAATTTTTCTTTGTTTTGCTACGATTGCTGGAATTTTTGACAGTTTTATAGTTTACTTTTTATTCTGGTCAGTAAGTAGCATTGTAAACATGTTCAATAATTTAACATGTTTTATAAATTTCATCTTTTTAAATTTTAACTTTAAATTATACAATTTTTAATTTTTATTTCCAATCTCTAATTTTAATAATTGTAGACAGTTTTATTTATACAAATATGTGGGTAATTCCACTGACTTTCATCTGAGGGCTGTTGCTGACATAATTTTAAAAAATCTTGTTTTAATATATGTGAAACTCGATGAATTTCTACGTTCATTAGCCATAATATTATAAAATAAATTTTAATTTCTTCGATGATATTATTAATCAACAATAGGATGTTCACTACATGATTTCGTAACCTCAAATTTTTCATTTTTTTAAAAACGTTATTATTAAAAAACTACTTAACAATATGTGTTCTTACTTACAAGAAACATAAATCACTTTATTCTATCTTTAGAAATTATGATATTATTATAAAATTATTTTAGGTTACGATTATAATTAAATTTAAAAAATGTTTCGTTTACAAATAAATTTCATAATTTTTTAAAGCTTGTAATTTTTTTCTGGAAGCTCAAAAAATTTTGAAACTTTGCAGATATTTTATTCTTAATATAATTTACCTGCTATTAAAATTTGACGAGGGTATTTTGTTTCGTTTCGAAAATATTAAATTTGAAAATTTTTTACTCAGAAAGGTTAATTCGAGGACTTGAAGTTAGCAAAACAATTTCACATATCTCTGTTATTTCATAAAAAAAGAGAGATGTAAAATGTTTTAAATCCTCAAATTAACCTTTTTGAGTAAAAATTTTTCAAATTTAATATTTTCGAAACGAAGAAAAATACTCTCGTCAAATTTTAAATATCTGCAAAGTTTCAAAATTTTTTGAGCTTCCAGAAAAAAATTACAAGCTTTAAAAAATTATGAAATTTTGTAAACGAAACATTTTTTAAATTTAATTATAATCATAACATAAAATAATTTTATAATAATATCATAATTTCTATAGATAGAATAAAGTGATTTATGTTTCTTGTAAGTAAGAACACATATTGTTAAGTAGTTTTTTAATAATAACGTTTTTAAAAAAATGAAAAATTTGAGGTTACGAAATCATGTAGTGAACATCCTATTGTTGATTAATAATATCATCGAAGAAATTAAAATTTATTTTATAATATTATGGCTAATGAACGTAGAAATTCATCGAGTTTCATATATATTAAAACAAGATTTTTTAAAAATATGTCAGCAACAGCCCTCAGATGAAAGTCAGTGGAATTACCCATGTATAAAAATGTTCTGAAAATAAAATTTTGATAATTCATCTTCTTATTCAGGTATCTTGAAGATTTGGCTTCTGCAACTAATTTAAAACATCATATTAAATTAATAGAGGGTTTAGTAGTTGCCGCAGAAACATTGGGAGGTGAAGTTATATTCTTTTCTATATCTGGTAAGTTTTTAAAGCAACTTAAATAGATTTAAAAATTTTAAAAAGTTTGAAAGGACGTAATTTAAGTTTATTATTTTATAAAATATACTTTCTTATTTCCAATATATTCAAATTTATTGAAAACAAAGAGCCATTATTATGTTTATTATTTAGAAAAAATCTTTAATATATGATTATTTTTAGAAAAACTAGATTAAGAAATAATTTTATTTGAATTACATTATTTTATGGTTTCAGGCAAACTTTTGAAGAAGTTTGGATATGGATACATTTTTACTTTTTGTTTTGCCTGTTATGCTTTAAGGCTTGGATTAATTTCTTTAATTCCTAATCCATGGTGGGCCATTTTAGTAGAATTTTTTATGCAAGGACCAACTTATGCATTATGTTATACATCTATTGTTGCTTATGCAAGTGCAATTGCACCTCCTGGTGCATCAGCAACAGTTCAAGGAATTGTAGCAGGAATGGACGACGGTTTTGGTAGGAATTTATTTATTTTATTTAATTCTATATAATTAATTTTTCTTGATAAAATATAATTTATTTACTATTATTATTTACTGATTGATTAAAATATTGCAATTAACTTTTAATGTTTATAATTTGATTTCTAGGTTTTGCAATTGGTAGTTTGATAAGTGGAATTTTGTATACAAATTTTGGAGGAGTAGTTACTCTAAGAATTTTTACTTTATTAGCAGTTTGCACATCAATTTTGTATTTTATTTGTTACGTTACATACTTGAAATATTCGATTCCAGAGACAGGTAATTCAGAAAAATATATAAAAATTTGTAAACAAATTTAATTTGTGATTTAATTAATTAAAATTTTCAGATACGAGAAAAAAAATCGCATGGCGGACTCCAGAAGAAGCTATAGCTGCCCAGGACGACCAGAGTTAGTTAAAACTTTTGTAGAGATTGTTAAAAATAACTTAATCCTAAAAAGTACAAACTAAACATTTGATATTCAATTATATTGACATTAGATATGAAAATAATGTTCTATTTTTTCAACGCATAATATTTTATACAATGTACAAACTTTTTTATCTACTGACACAAAAAAGTCTGTTAATTTAACATTTTTTGAGCTTCAATCAAATTAGAAATAAGAATTAATGTAATTAAATGTCGTTAATTATATTATTAGCTAATTCCACGCTAATTCTAATTGTAGTGTTTACTACAGAAATAAAAAATATTTTCTTATACGTTTCCAGCTTTTATAATTACGGAAAAAGTAGAAAATAGTGAAGAATATTTTAATTTGGAATAGATTTGGTTTCTTAACAATAATTATTTAATTTAAATAAAATTTATTATTTATTAGTTTTTATTAGTTATTATTTACCTAAGATTTTTTAAAAAAGGTATTTAAATAAAAAAATGTAAATATTGCTTTTCTCTTTTTCTTTTAAGTTTTAAATATCCTTTATTGTCAGATTATTGGTTAAAATTGGACAATTTTTATCCCCACTGCTATATTTCCACCAATAGCTGAATTTATTCATTGTGAATGCTGCTGAATCTGCGCGCGCAGTTAGGCGGGCGCTTTGCCAATTTCCGCGTGTGCGGTGATATAATTAAAAAATTTGGAAGAATTAACTTATTTTATTCGTCTTTACATAAATATGATATAAAAATAAATCATACAGTTAAATGGAAGATTTTCAAAGGAGAAAGTGTTGAAAAGTTTCTCAATTTTACTATTGTGAAAAATATGAACCAATCGGTTCAGAGACGAAGGAACTTAACCTCAAAATTATCAACGTGCAGATAAATTTCAGGTTCTTTCCTAAGATGATAACTCTTTTTATTTAAATTTCACGTTCACAAAGATTCTTAATAAATTTCTGCAAAATGAGCAACTTTCTTTCTCCAATGAAATGTATTTCTTCTAATGCAAGGTGAGACTTTTATTTATCGCATAATATTCTACTTGTATTTTTATTTTAAATTAATTTTGTACATGCAATATTTAAATATTTAGAAAAATAAAATTATATTCCGTATTTCAGGACTTTAACAGCAAAGCCACAAGTGGAACAAACTTTGAGTCTCAAACACTCACAAACCAAGGCAAAAAATAGTATAACATGGTTTTTCATCAACACCACTTTACTAGCAATTGTTGTTTTTGATATGTAAGCAAGTTTTTTAAATAATATAAAAATAAATATGTACTTTTTTACGATGTTTTTTTTAGTGATGAAATAAGTTGGGCAGAAATTTGCAATTTAAGAGTTGATATCGTTTTGATTAAAACTCAAACCAATTAATGATTGCTATGTCATAGTTACTCTGATTTTTCTTTGATTCCTTGAATAAAAACTGTAATAATTGTGAAGTCAGACTAATAAATACTGATTTTCTTTTCAGTTTTTATGGAGGAATTGCATATAAACCGTTTAATTGGATAGAATGGTTTTTGGCAGCAATTTTCGCTTTAAACGCCCTTTATCATCTTTTCTCGTACACGGTTACTACATTGAGTATTCAACCAGTTGTCTTGAGTACTAGACAAAGAAAATTATTGGGCATTGCAGAGGATGATCCGTTTTTTAAAACTGAAGTAGCAAACACTCCAAAGACATCGGAACCCAGCTCTCCGCTTAATTTGACCTGTATGAATTTAAGCAGGAACTCTAACAATTTGGGGTCTCCTTTACTAAATGAAAGCAGTAAGTTACAAGAAAATGTTACATAAACCCACGTGAAATTTAGTCATAATTTAATTATTTATTTATTTCCAAGAAGACTACTCTGCTTCAAGTCCTTTTGGAAAATACGGTAATTCACCACCAACCAGGAAAATATTAAGTGCGAATAGTTCTCTTAATAAATCGCTCAACACATCCATGAATTCGAGTTTTGCTGGCGAAGATCTCATACAAGATGAGGCAGAATTACACAGTTATTTAAAAGAAGTTGAAAATAAAGAGAGAAAGACAACTCATTCAACAAATGTTGATCAACCTTCAAATCTCCTGAGTTCGTTTTGGTCTCATCCTGCAACAAGAAGTCCTAGAGAAGTATCTCCCATGTTAAGAAGATGCGCTTATCAACTCGCACCCACAGTTGGTAGGCAAAAATAAACTTAATTAACCAAAGTTAATTATTTATATCTTACAGGGTTGCCACAGGTCAGGGAATTCAGGGAAATCAGGGAAAAGTCAGGGATTTTTATCAACAGTACAGGAAAAATGCAAGAATTTTTAAAATGGATGAAAAATTATATTCTTCTAAAATTTACTAAGGATAAAAATTTACTAAATACATTTTTGGAAGTCATATTTTAAACATTTCTAAGAATAATTAATTTTTGCAATCTGAAAAACATTTATCTTTCACAATTTTAAAGTGAGGGCTGCCAGTGACTCACTTTGTTCACTTTTACTCTTTTTTTTACAATCGCTCACTATTACTCATTTTATTTAAAAAAAACACACTTTTCTCATTTTTTTGGTATAATTTATATATAATTTACTTTATAAATCAATTAGTTTGTTCATATCCCAATTATAATTTTTTACAAATATTTGTTTTTAATTACAGTCTATAAATACTTAATTTCTACACCTTGTTTCAATTATTTTAGTCATTTTTAAAGTACTTTTGTCAACTTAAAACTATTTTTGTCAACTGAAAAGTATTTTTGTCAATTTTTATGAATTTTCGCGATTTTTAATATAATTTTTTCAAATATCAATTTCATTTACTTCAGTCTTTAAATTATTGTCATGAATATTTAAATTTATTACACAAGTTTTCTATTATTTTTGTCATTTTTCAATTATTTTATTAAAATTTCAACTATGTTCTTCAATCTTTAAATTATTATCAGAAATATTCAAAAATTTCTACACAAGTTTCACTTTACTTTTGTTATTTTTCATATATTTTCTTCAAACTTCAATTACTTTCTTCATATTTAAAATGTTTTCGACATTTTTGAATTATTCTCTTCAAAATCCAATTATTTTCTTCAAACTTCAATTTTTTTTGTCATTTACCAATATTTTATCCCTATTTTTCTATTATTTCTGCCATTTTAGAATTATTTTCTACAAAGTTCAATTATATTATTCAAATATTTTATTGACATGAATTTTTAAATTTCTGACATCAGTTTTCAATTACTTTCTACAAATTTCCATTATTTCCTACAAATTTCAATTATTTTCTTTAAACTGTAATTACTTTCTTCACACTTAAGTTTTTTTTCCGTTTTTGAATTATTCCCTTCTAATTCCAATTATTTCTCTTAAACTCCTAATATATTTTTTCTTTTTTTCAATCATTGTCTATAAATCTTTTATTTTTACATTAGCTTTCAATTATTTGTCATTATTCAATTAGTTTCTTGACATTTTAATTGTTACATCAATTTTTCAAGTATTCTTCAAATTTTTAAGTTTTACACCAGTATCAATTATTGTTACCATTTTTCAATTATTCTCCTCAAATTTCAATTATTATCTTTAAAATTATTTTTTTTAGTCATTATTCAAGTATTTTTGTAATTTTCAAATTATTTTCTTCATATTTTTCTATTATTTCTGCCATTTAAGAATTATTTTCTACAAAGTTCAATTATTTTATTCAAATTTTTTATTGACATGAATTTTTAAATTTCTTACATCAGTTTTCAATTATTTTCTACAAATTTTAATTATTTCCTACAACCTTTAATTACTCTCTTCATATTTAAGTTTTTTTTGCCGTTTTTGAATTATTCTCTTCAAATTTCAATTATTTTCCTCAAACTTATAATATTTTTTTCAATTATTGTCCATAAATTTTTTGTTTTTACACCAGCTTTCAATTATTTATGTCATTATTCAATTACTTTCTTAACATTTCAATTGTTTCGTCAATTTTTCAAGTATTGTGTTCAAATTTTTAATTTTTTACACCAGTTATAAATTATTTTTGTCACATCTCAATTATTTTCTTCAAATTTACTTTCTTCATATTTAGGTTTTCTGCCGTTTTTGAATTTTTTTTCTCTTAAATTTTCAATTATTTTTCTCAAACTTAAATTCATTCCTTTAACTTTCAATTTTTTTCCTCAAAGTTATAATATTTTTTCCAATTTTTCAATTATTATCTATAAATTTTTAATTTTTAGACCAGCTTTTAATTATTTATGTCATTATTCAATTAGTTCCTTAACATTCAATTGTGTCGTCAATTTTTTAAGTATTGTTGTCAAATTTTTAATTTTTTATAGCAGTTATCAATTATTTTTGTCTTTTCTCAATTATTTTTTCCGAATTTCAATTATTTCCTACAACCTTCAATTACATTCTTCATGTTTAAATTGTTTTGCCATTTTTTAATTATTTTCTTCAAATTTCATTTATTCTTCTTTACATATTTTTTACTCCTAATATATTTTTTAAATTATTGTCTATAAATTTTTAATTTTTACACCAGCTTTAAATTATTTATTTTATTATTTAATTAGTTTCTTAACTTTTCAACTGTTTTGTCAAATTTTCAAGTATTCTTCAACTTTTCAAGTTTTACACCAGTAATCAATTATGTTTATCATTTTTCAATTATTTTTTTTTCAAATTATAATTATTTTTGTCAATCTTAAAACATATTTGACATTTTTAAATTATTTTCTTCAAGTTTGAATTATTTTCTTGAAACTTCTATAACTTTTTTTATTTTTCAAACTATTGTCTGAAAAGTTTAAATTTTAAACTAGCTTTCAAATTTTGATGTAATTGTTCAATTATTTTCTTTATATTTTAATTATTTCGTCAATATCACAATTATTGTACTCAAAAGTTTTAATTTTTTACACCAGTCTCAAATGAATTTTTTAAATTTGATTTATTTTCTATCATTCTCCAATTGTTTTGTTGTAACTTCAATTTTATTATAAACTTTTCAATTATTTTCTTTAAATTTCAATTTTTGTCTTCATTTTTTGATTTTTAATTAATTTTTTAATTACTTTTGTCATTTTACAATTTTGTTTTCAAAGTTGAATTATTTTTGTCATTTTTCAATTATTTTCTTCATATTTCAATTATTTTTGACACTTTCGATTTATTTGCTTTAAATTTGAATTATCTTTTCTGATGGCTGGCCCCAAATACATTACTATTAGTAATTTCATACTCGTTATTGCTTACTCACTTTTTTTACTTAAAAACTCACTATTTACTCACTTTTTAAATTAAAAAGTCATTTTTTTCACTATTTTTAATCTGCCAGTCTGCTGGCAGCCCTATAAAGTAAATATACAAAAAATTAGTTTTAAGAACTCAAAAAAGGTCAGGAAAAAATAAAATAATTTGTCTGGAAATCAGGGAAAAGTCAGGGAAAATTGTAATAAGAAATTTGTGGCAACCCTGTCTTAATATGAACATTCTTCAATATTTAATTTAACTATTATATATGTATTCTTACAGATAAATCAAAATCAACTAGTCCTGGAGCAGAAGAAGGAAATTCGACTCGATCATTTGGATCGCCCGATGTGTGGAGAAAGTACCGGATAGACGCTGCAAAAGTAAATCAATGGACAGCGAATCTTCGTATGGTACAAGAAATCTAATTATCTTAGATATTTATCACAAATTCTTGGTCCTTATTTATTATTAAATTTATTATTTTTGTTTATAGTGGATCAGTAAAACTGTAGTAGAGAGAGTTTCAGTTGAAATAGATAACGTGTGCTCTGCTCTCATTCGTCAAGGACTGAGTGATTCTCAGCCTGGTCACATAGGATTAGACAAACTTAGAAAGTTAGCACAATCATTTCTTGCTTCCGCAATTCCGACTCTTCCAACCCTAGTCCCGTTCTTGGAGCTCTCCAATAATCAAGATTATTTAGTGAATAGAATCAAAATTCTTGCTAAAGGTGGATCTATGAGTGAATTTAAATGGAATGGTGGAGGGTCTTACAATGGAAAGGAATGGGATTCTAGTTTACCAACTGATACAGCAGTAAGTAAAATTCGGGAACCGATATCCAGGGTGGCCACTTGACCAGGAAATTTGTTACTAAACCGGGAATTTCTTCGTGGATCTAAAAGTTCTGAGAAATTTTATCGAAAATCAAATTTTTTTTCATAAATCACATATTTTATGGATCTTTCTTTCTCTTCCTTAAATGGATCTTTCTTTTTCTTCATTAAATTATTACACTAAAGATCAAATAATACCAATTACATGAATAATAATAATCCGCAAGTTATTTCATTCCTTCATTTATTTTTTGTCTGTTCACACATCAAGCTTGGCACATAGATATTTTTGTTTTAAATCAGATCCTTTTTAAAAAATGCATTTCAATTGATTAAAATTTTAATTTATAAATATCAGTTTAAATAATTTTAATTTCATTAATAAATAAATTTATAATTATTGTTTCTATAATTCTCAGGGCAGTTTTGGATTTTAATCATTGGGGAATTTGCATTAAAATCAGGATTTAAATAAAAAAAAAACTTTACAATTCTCCGGATGTCTAATACTCCATGTAACACATCGAAAACCATACATTTTTGTATTTGTCTTTTTATTTTAGTACTTTCTTTAATTTGTTTCTTTTTATGCAAATTATTTAATATTGTTTTATACAATTTTGTTATTATAACATTTACTAAACTTTTTATTTCGTTGATTTTCATGATTATTTCTATATTTTTAAAAATAAGTACGCTCATTTTTTTTGTAAATTTATTCAATTTGTTTTCACATCTTGTCTATTTTTTGCAAACTTATTCTTATTTATAAAATTTTTAGATTATCTTTATTTTTCTAAATTTACTGTTGGACTTGATTTAAATGTAATATTACAAAAATATTTTTGGTTTAATTTGCTTAAACTTTTTTATTTTTAAAGGATTTTTAAATTTCTTTTGTGAACTTTTTATTTATCTTAATATATACCTACAATTTTTTATTTAATTTATATTTGTTCTAATTTTTTAGTAGATTCTTACCAATTTTTTTTTGTACTTAATACATTTTTTTACAGTTTGTTAGGTTAAGGAAAAAAAACATTTCTCCATTTTCTTTCTATTTATTCAATTTTCTTGATCTTTCACTATATTTTTTAGTCCTTGCGTTTTAATTAATTCCTTAATTTTGTTATCATTTTTACGTTTCTAAGAAATATTTTTCCTTCTTTTAAATATTGTTAGATTTTATCTTATAATTACCAATTTTTGAAAACATTTATTCGATGCTTTTACCTACATTTTTTTAATTTCTCAATTATCTACTTTTTTGAAAGCTTTTATTATTTTATTTTATATTATGTCAATTTAGTCTTGTACTAAATATTCTCATTTGATTTAAATAAAAAAAAATCGTCTTTTTTTTATTTTTATCAGCCTTCAATTAATTTTCAACAATTTTCAATATACAATTATTTTCTTTAAATTCCAATTTAGTTCTTTAATCTTCAATTTATTTCTTTAATTGTTAATTATTTTCTTCAATTTTCAATTGCATTCATCGTTTTTCAATCATTTTATTTAATATTCAATAATTGTCGCCTTTTCTCAATTATCAATTATTTTCTTGAAATTTCAATACAATTCTTCAATTTCCAATTGAAATTTCCAATTCCAATTTTCTACGATTTTTTCCATAATTTTCATCAGTTTTCTTTTGACAATTTATTATTCAACTCTAATTTTATGTTTATTCATTAAATAAAAACAAAAATTTTGTTTGAATGCCTATTATTCTCACCATTATTCGAATTTTTTTCAATTATTATTTTTTTTAATATTATAGTTAATTATTTTCGTCAATATATATTTATTTTTTTTAAGGAATGGTACACGAGTTGCATAACCCATTAAGTAATAATAATTTTAATTAATTAGCAACAAGCCAAAACAAATCGAGTAAAAGTCGAATGAAATATCGCGGGTGAATTACATTGCATCATTTTTACAAAAATCAGTATTAATTGTGACTGTGAGAAGCTAATAAAATGATGTCCCGGAGAATTAAGGTGAATATATTAATTTTTCCGTCAAAGAAATCAAAAGTATCACTACAGTAGTTTGCTTTAATACAGAGTCTGTTAAAAAAATAATATTTAATTATTTTCGTCAATTTGTAATTTTTCTTCTATCAATTATTTTCTTGAAATTTCCATTTAATTCTTTAATTTACAATTTATTTCTTCAATTTTTGATTATTTTCTTCAATTCTCAAATATTTTCTTTAATTTTTAATTATTTTTTATCGATTTTCAATTAATTCCTCAATATTCAATAACTCTTGGATTTTTTCAATTATTTTTTTACTCATAAAAATTGTTTTAAATTTTCAATTAAATTTAAGAACTATTCTCTTCAATTCTCAGTTATTTTCTTTATATATTTTCAATTATTTTCTTTAATATTTAAAATGATAGCCTTTTTTCTATTATTTTTTTTTATTATTAAGTTTCTTTAATTTTAAATACAATTGTTCAATTATTTGCTTTAATTTTTTATTCCATTCTTCAGTTTTCAATTGTTTCGTTCTATATTCAATAATTCTCGGCTTTTTTCAATCAATTTGTTTCAATCTATAAGTATATTCTTTAAATTTCAATTCCATTCTTCAATTATTAATTGCTTTCTTCAATTTTCAATTATTTTTTTCAATGTTTATTATTATTTTTTCGATTTTCAGCTGTTCAATTTGCAATTATTTCCAACAGTTATTCCTATAAAGTTTCTCAACTATTTTGTTTAAATTTAATATTTATTATATGTGAGAATAATTCTCTTCTTTTGGCCTGAACGGCTTTTTTAGAAATTATTTTTTATAAAAAACTAAAAAGTCAACAATATTTTTTTCATTATTATTTTATTGACGCGTTTCGATGTAATATATCACATCCTCATCAGAACTGTAAATCATAATATTTATAAGTCAATTAAGATACAATTTTTAATTGTTCAAAAATTTGTGACCGGGAAAAACCGGAAATTTAATTTCATAAAAAAAAGTGGCCATCCGGATATCATAAACTATAATTTTACTCAATTACATAAATCCATATCAACCCAATGATGAAATAAATAGCAGGAGATTATAACTTAAAGTTCTGATCGTTCTGATTAAAACTTACTTTAATCTATGATTTGCTACGTCATAGTTACTCTGAGTGTGTTTGTTTTTATTAAAAATAAATTATAAATTATTTTACTCAATATTAATCGAATACATGTTTCTGTCAGATAATAATGCACTTGGTTTCAACATATATGGATACACAGTTGGAAGCTCCTTTAGATCAACCGGATGCTCGACCATTTTCTTCAAGATACACAGCTAGAAGTGGAATTGAATTACCCAGAACCAAGGGACCAATAATCGTTTGCCAATCTGTAAATTCTCCTCATTATTGCTTAGCTTTATCTGGTGATTCACTAGCTATTGATTATGAGGAAATCCAAAGGGTACGCATTTTTTTAAAATATATTTTTAATTAATCTTTTATTTATTTTTTCTTTTTAAACCTTCAAGATTCAATTCTAAAAGTAATAAAATATTTATAAAAAAATATAATATTTACAGTAATATTAGTAATGTAATTAATTAAATCAACATCTATGTTTCAGGGGAGAAATAATATGTTTCACACCCTTTTATTCTTCCTGTATATCGTGAAAACTCGAGAACATGGAATGCTTGGACGTGTCAATCTAGGAATGTCAGGTGTAAACGTTCTTTGGGTCATTGACGATTGACAATCAAGTAAAAATATAATTAAAATAGATGTATTAATTTAATTTATCGCCATGATATTTTCCCTTCACAAAGCTTTAGTTTTAATCTATTGAAAAGTGTGAATTAATTTTGTACGTTATAATGAAAATAGGAATATTATTTATTTGTTTAACGAGACTATTCTTTTCTACTCGAGAAAGTAAAAAGCTGTAAATAACAACGTTCATTATTTTTATAAACGATTTTATAATAAACAGACTCAAACTCAGTAATTACAATCTTTTATTAATTTAAATAAACTCAAGTCTTTAATTTATTTAAGCTTGAATATTTCAATAAAAAAAAAACATTTAATTCATGTTCTATAAAGAAAATACGTTTAATCAGTATCCAAATATTTATTTTGATTAATATAATTTTGTGAAAAATAAAAAATAATAGTAATAAAATTAACTTAAAGTTGATAAAAAATATGTCACTTTTAAAAGTCTATTTTTTAGAAATCTACTTAACAAATATTAACGAAAATTACCATAATTATTTATTTGTGCACTTTAATCATGTTTTCACTAGAAAGAAGACGCACATTTATTTTGTTATTGAATAATTTCATTTTCTAATTTCAAATTTAACCAGAAAACACACATTTTTGAATTTACGCAACTTTTTTTTGGATGGATTTTAAAAATTAACACTTTTTACATATCTAAGTTTTTATAAAATATACAACAATATTACATCTTAATGAAGGTAAGTTGTCCTGTTTATGAATTATTTAAGTTTAAAATTTAATGAAAAAAGATTATTTTTTTTATTTTAAAATACACTCTGAAGTTTGACAGTCGATTATTGATTTTAAAATTTAAATTAATAGTTATTTTTTGTCAGTTTGTAACGATTAATATTAATCAACAAAAATTCTAAATTTGTAAATTTATATTTTTACAATTTTCTAAATTAGGACCATAGTTAAAGTTAAAGTGCACAAATAAATAATTATGTTAATATTTGTTAAAAATATACCTATTTCTAAAATATATTTTTAAAAGTGACAAAAACATATTGCATTAAAAACGCCATTTTTTCTTGACACTTGCTCCTTTAATAACAATTTACGACTGAAAAATAAAAAATTTAGCTAAAACGAATTCAGAAGTTGAATTTAGATACTTCAATAATACATATAATATAGGTTTTAATATTTTTTAAAATATGTCAGCGACCACCTTTGGTCGAAATTGTTGAAAGTCAGTGGTTGGACCCAATTCTAAATTGGCGGGAAATAACTTGTCCAAAAATTCACCAATCATCTTGCAGATGTCTGCAAATAAACGGAAGTTGTTGAAATGTGAACGCGCCTTTAGGTCTTCCAAAACCGGAAGAAGAAGTGTCAAAAAAGCAGCAAAGCAAGCCAACCGCCATTTTCCTGTGTCGAAAGAGAGGTCGGTCGAGCTAAAAAAGGGCGTTAATTTGTGTAGTGTGTAATTGTTTATAATTCTATTATTGGAGAGCTGTGATTTATTTAGTGCTGTTGTTTGCCGTTCGATCTCAATATTTATAGTCAGCGTTGATGATTGGGATTCCACGGGACGACCGGCACAAGATCACGGTTAAAATACGCAATACCATGAAAAGAAGTACAAGTCGTGATTCACCGCCGTCTCGCGTCAAACGGAGCAGATCTTCAATCGGACGGTATGCCCGAATACCTACAGAATTTTTTATTGTTTTTATTGATCATTATGACGTTTACGATGAAATAATTTGAGTGTAAGAAGTTGAAAACTGGCTTTTCTTTATCGCTCGTTGTCATACAATACAATGGCGTTGCTTTGAGTTATGTGCATATTAATATGACAAATAACATCAAGTAGTGTTTCATTCTGCTTTTCAATTTTTCGATATGTGTTGGTTTTATTATAAATTGTGAATGCATGTGTTATCCTGCAAGTGTATTATCTAATGTGCAATTTTTAACTGCAGTTCTATTTACAAATAGAATAGATTTACATTCAAGTTAATTCGTAAATCAGCAAAATATCAGTTGTAAATTTGTTCTATAATAATATTTTCTAACCAGTATGATAACAAAGATAAGAGTGATAAGAGATTGTGAGCTTAGTTTTGCAGTGTTTCTTTGCTTATGTGATTATAGTGGGATTACTAATTATTGTGTAAGCCCCAAGTTCTTTGTGGTGATTTAATTAAAGTTTTAAAATGTTTCTGTGCATGAAGATATAATTTCTCTATTACAGTTTTATTTTCAGCAGAGGATATTCTTCTAAACGTAAAGGAAAAGTATTTCAATTTTAGTTTAGGTGCTTTTGAATTTTGTGGTTTTTTTTTCTTTTTTTTTTAAACTACTCTCTTGGTAATCAATTTTGTTTTATTTTTAAAAATTTAGCTTTGTCAATTTGTTTATGAAACTTTTTAAAACTGTTTTCTGAAATTATATACAAGATAAAAAATTTATAACCAAGAGGTACATGAAGATTTTTTTATTAAACTATCTTGTTCATAGAAATTTTCAGTAATGAATTAATTTTTTAATTATAAGTAAATTTTAACTTTAGCTTCATTTTTTAAAACTATTTAAATTATATTTATTAACCCTTATTCCTTATGTTTAGATGTTCAATTTTGTAATTGAACACTGGCCACTTGACCAGGAAAACCAGTAAATGATGATTGTAATTAGTAGATTGATTTATTGAAATTTTATAATTAAATAGTCAAATAACATGTTTAATAAAAATAAAATTACATTTTTCAGAAAAAATGAAATTTTTTTACAGCTTGAGGAAAATAAAAATGTATTTAAATATTAAAATGCTGCAAATTTCAGAAAAAACTGGAAATTTTTGTTTGGTTTCTTTTTAAAATTCGTTTAAGAACTAACTTTTAAACTATTATTGAACATTAAACTTTATCCATTATCTTTATATGTACTTAGATATTGCATGCATAAAATGTTGAGATTGTGTGAATAATAGAACTATAAGTATACAAACTTTTTATTTTAAGAATACTGTAGACATGATTTCATAAAACTATTATTTCTGACGCATTCACTATTTTTTTAAAAGATAAGAAATATTCACTTAAAGTTTTGAATGTTTAAAAAACATGACGCTGAAGTGCGCAATGTTTCTAAGAAATGAACAAAAAAAATAAATTAAAAAATATATATTTTAAAAGCTTTTCCGGTCAAATAACGCCTTAAAATTAAATGAATAATTAATAATATATAACCATAAAATTTTAAGTATAATATGAATAAAAAAAATTTCGTTTCTCAGAAACCTTGTGCACTTCAGCACATATTTTCAAACAATCAATTTAAATGATTTGAATACCTAATTAACTTTTTATTTAAATGAAAAAAAAAAACATTTCTTTCCAGTAAACGTTTAGAATTTGTAGAACATGAATAAAAATTTACATTTTGCATTATTTTTTTATATTTCGCGAATAATTGTAATTTTTATTTTATGATTTTACCATTATTTTTTAAAAGAATCAAATTGAGTTTTGTATTTAGTGACTGTTGTACATTTTATTCAGCAAAGGTTATGTACACTGAAAAAATTTTGGTGCAACATCTGCACTTATAAGTGCACCCGTTGCACGAAATGACTTACAAGATTTGCACATCAGTGAAGTGCACACGTTGCCCCATTTTGGTACGAATACTGCTCCTTAGTAGTGTAAATGTCATACAAACGGCAAGGTGCGGTATTTGTATTATTTTTTGGAACTAATGTTATAAGTTTCGTTGGATCATGTGCTATACCCTGCTTTCAAGAAGGAATGCGCATGCGCAATTGCATTTGAGCGCAGTTCTGCGTCTCTGCGCGGGAAAGTCATTGTGATTGCCGGCAACGATATTTTTGTGTAAACACGTGCAAAGTGAAACGATTAAACCAAACACATGATGACGATGGAGGAATTCTTAAAAACTTATGGTTTCGAAAACCTGCTTCAGATTTTTGAGTGTAAGTATTTTGTAAAATTTTTTACTTAATACATCAGTAACCGCAATAAATTAAATCATATTGGTGGTAGCGGGTTAAACTTTGCAAAAGTGTGCACTCTGTGCAACCTAACCTCTTTTTCAATGTTAAATGTTACGCTGTAAAAAGTCCTAGAAATATTACCCAGTTTTAAAGTGGCACATTTTACAGAGAATGGGAAAAATCCCGCATTTAATGTGGCAACATAACCTTAATTTAATGCGTGATTTTTCCCATTCTCTGTAAAATATGCCACTTTAAAACTGGGTAATATTTCTAGGACTGTTTACAGTGTGCTCTGCTTATCCTTCATGATTTATTTATTTATTTTAATGGTGCAATATTGTTAAGTATTCTAAATGTCATTTTTAATTAAAGGTTTTTAAGAAATTTAATTGTTTTGATTTTTATCATTTTTATGTATATAGCACACGAAATAAAAGATGACAACTTTTTTTCTCTAACTGAAACGCAAATAATTACAGTACTTAAGGACCATCTCGAGTTATTATTAGATTTTCTTTCAAAATTCAATTTAGAAAAAGGGAAAATAAATTCGATTTTAATCGCATCTGAAAATGATTTTATATTTAAAGAAACAAACGGTGAAGTATGCGAAACAGACAAACATGCAGAAAAAATTCAAGAACATCGCAAAAATTCTGAAATTCCCGAACAATGTAACTCGAATGTTTCGGTTTCCTCTGAACCATCAATTAATCAAAATAATGAAATGGATTTTAATTTAATTGATTTAAATGTAGCTTCCAGCTCAAATGCTGGATTGCCAAGTAACCCGCCAGGTAGTAATTTCAATCGACAAATATTGATTAGGCATAATATTGTTTTTTACAAATTCCAAAATTTTTTTAGGTTTTGTTGATTTAGTAAAAAATGACCTTTACTATTTTTTAAACTCCACTGTGGAAGGTGATTTTGTCCTTAAAAAATACAAAAATTTAGGAGTCGTGGATTATAGTAGACTAAAACATTTAATCATTTATAAAGAATTCGAAGTAGACCCAATTAATCTCAAGTAAGATAAGGCTGCTTGAAACTTGTAGTTACAATTTCTAAAAAGGGATAAAATAGATTGAAGAAATTTAAATATTTTATCACGTTGTTTTGCACATAAAAA
The DNA here is from genome assembly GCA_037103525.1 of Ganaspis brasiliensis. Lineage (NCBI taxonomy): Eukaryota > Metazoa > Arthropoda > Insecta > Hymenoptera > Figitidae > Ganaspis > Ganaspis brasiliensis. The sequence continues at coordinate 2,894,640 of JAZKLR010000492.1, forward strand.
ACCATAAAAGTATTAAAAAGATATAATGTTAAAGATAACAAAAACGAATGTTTATTTTCAGAATATCAGCTGATACATTTTCACGAATTCTAAAAGATTTTGTAGAATTATTTCCAACTGAAGACGACAGTTTGTTTTATGTTCCATTTTCAAAGGGAGAAGGAAACGAAGTTTTAAGTGCCAGAGGTGCATTATATAACTATTACAAATTACAACGAAGAGATTTTAGAGAAGTGGGACTACTGAAGAAAGGGGGTAAATCCGACAAGAATATTGAAGCTTCTAATGGTAAGAAAAAAGAACTTTAATCTAAATAATGTTTGTTTAATTTGAAAATTGCTACTTTCTATATTAAAATGTGACTTGTGATGAAAAACTTTTGGTATATCTCAAAGGAAAAAAAATCTTGTGTGAAGATATTCTACCAAGTTATCCAGCGGTTAGGGAAGTCAGGGAAGTCAGGGAAGACAGAAAATTTCTTTAGTCTGGGAAATCATGAGAAACAAGAAATTTAATTAACTGTCATGGAACTTATTAATAGTTGTACAAAAATTATTTTTTTAAAAGAATTTTTCATTCTTCGTCTGAATTGATTAGTGATCCGGGAAATACGGGAAAATGTCGGTAAAAAGTCAAAGAAAATGTAGGAATTAGTCAACAAATCCTGAAAACTTCAATTTAAATCTTACATTCTTGAATAATTAGAAAAATTGAATTTTAAATTATGAGAATACGATCTACAAATTTCAGGTTGAAAAAAGATAAAAATAATATTAAATTTTGGTAATTTTAATTCATTATGATTTAAATAAATTCCAAACGTCAATGTAATAAATACTATAAAAATTTATGCAAATTTATAAGTTTTAGTTAATTAATTAATTAATCCAAAATTCAATTAGTACGTAGTAAAAAAATTAATTTTTTAAAATTAATTTATTTTGCAGCGCATTTTGATTTAATTTAAACTTTATTATTTATCTTTATAATTTTTAGCAAATATCTCTTTCTCGAATTAATTAATCTTTTTTCTTGTAATTTTTGATTTTTCAAAAAATGTTTTCAGAATTTCGTTTTGTTTTTTTCTTAACTTTTACAAAATATAATTTTTAAAAATATTTTTGTTTCAAATTTGTAGATTTTATGGTTTTTGAAAACTTATTTTTTTATTTTTAAAGGACTTTGTAATTATCGTTTATAACTCTTTGAATATATTTAATAATAATTTAAGGAAATTTTCATTCTACTTCTTAAAATTTTTTAACTTTATTATAATTGTTTATTATTTGGTTAATTTTTATCATTCTTTTATGACTTTTCTTCTTTTACTTTATTTTATGTAAATTTGATCTTTTAATAAATTTTCTCATTTTATCACCATATTTCTATTTTTTAGAAATATTGTTCATTTTTGCAAAAAAGTTAAATCGTTTTCATTTAATTTTTCATTTCCAAAATTTAAAAAATCATATCCATACATACCTATTTTTATTTTTTTAAAAATCATTTCAATTTACAATTTTTTATTAAATTTTTTTGTGTATCTCAAGACTTGGTATATATTTTGATTTGAAGAAAAATAAATCAAGATTTCCTTAACTGTTTAATACTTTAGAATATTATTACCATATTTCTTAATTTTCTTGCTTTTGTCTTCAATAATTTTCTGAAACTTTTTTATTTTTAAAGAATTTATTTAGTTTTACAGGTTTTTCAATTATTACATATTTTAACTTTTTTCTTTAATTTTCCTATTTTAAAATACAATAGGTACCCCTAAATTCCTTATTTATTTCTTCATTCATATTTATGTTTTTAATCATTTTTTCATAATTTATAAAATTTGTAAAGAATTTCTTCATTCAAATTTATTTATTATTTATTTAATACTCTCTTTTTTTGTTATGTCTTCAGATTTTTGACTTTTTTTTTCTTTTGATTTTTTCCCCATACAATTTCTGAAATTAAAGAATTTGTTATTATGTCTTTTTTGTTTTTGTACTTATTTAACTTGCCAGGAATTTCAGATTAAATATTATTTGCTAGACATCTTGTTATTATATTTTATTTAGGTACCTTAATATTCAATATATTTAAATATATCTTTTTTGAGTAATAATCTTTTTTTTTTTAAATACGAAAAGTAGGTCAGGGGCAAGTTAAGAAAGAGTCAGGGAATTTTTTTTAGACGTGCTGGACTTCGTTTCTTAGACATCAAAATTGTCTCTGCACATGACAAGTTTTTTTAGAGTGATAAGATTAATTTTTTTTTTTTTTTAATATTATAACTTTTTATTGTATTTAGTTCTTTCTAAAAATACGTACTCATGAGTATTTCAATTAATTTTGTCTAATTTAAATTTTTCAGCCATCGATGATAATTTATTTTGTTTAACAAATGGTAATCAACAAGAAAGTTCATTAGTAAAAATAATTAGTAATTGGGAAGTTACCTACAAAGAACGTAATAATTTACTATCTCAAAAAGAGAAAAAAAAGCATCTCTTAACCATTGAAAAGTACTTTAGGAGCTTTCCGTGCGTCTGTTCACCACATGGGATTCTTTTGGTAAGAAATAATAATTTATTAATTCAAGTTATATAAATTTTGAAAATTATATTTGAATATTGTGTTTATGAAAAATATAATATGAGTAATAATAACTTTAAAATTGTATACATTTTGGAATTCAGGACAAATATTTGAGCTTTATAAACAAAAAAATTCAACCATTTAAGTTGTTAATATCTATTTTTTAATAACTTCCAAAATTGAAAAACTTTAAACAGGGTGTCCACTTAACCGTCAATTAAAAAATTGACCGGGAAATGATCAGAAAACTTGTTACTAAACCGGAAATTTCTTAGTGAGTTTAAAAATTCTAAGAAAATGTATTAAAAATTAATTTTTCTTCATGTCACAAATCTATAATAATAATCCGCAAATTCTTTAATTCCTTCATTAATTTTTTTATCTTTTCACACCTAAAGTTATATCAATTTTCAATTAATACCTCAATATTAATTAATTCTCGGATTTTTTCAATTATTTTTTCACTCATCAAAATTGTTTTTAAATTTCAATTTAATTATTTAATACTGCAACTATTTACTTCAATTATCAATTATCTTCTTCAAATTTAAATTCGACTTTTGAATTGTTAACTATTTTCTTTAATATTAAAAAATTCTCGCATTTTAAATTATTTTTTTCGATTATACCAATAAATTTATTTAACTTTAAATACAATTGTTCAATTATTGTCTTTAGTTTTTAATTCCACTCTTCCATTTCTAATTTCATTCTTCAGTTTTCAATTATTTTTTTCTATCTTCAATAAATTGGTTTTTTTTTTAATTCTTAAGTTTATTCTTGAAGTTGCAATTGAATTCTTTAATTTCTAATTATTTTCTTCAATTTTAATTATTTTTTTCGATTTTCAATTCAGTTAAATGTGCAATTATTTACATCAATTATTCTTAGAATTTTCTTAATTTTTCAATTTGTTACATTTAATATATATTGTTTAAATTTTTAATTTATCTTTTTGAATTGTTTAGTCATGTTTTGAATTTTTCATCGTTTTCCTCAATTTTCAATTATTTTCAACAATCTTTTCAACTTTCAATTATTCTTTAAAATTTTGTAATTATTCTTTTACTTTTTTTATTTATTTTATTCGGTTGTGTATTAATCTACGCATTTTAAAATTTTTGTTTTTAAATGTAAATGGTTTTCGCCATTTTAATTTCTTTTTCAATTTAAATTATTTTTTAAAATTTTAATTCAATCCTTAAATTTTTTTGTTATTTTCTTCAATTTTAATTATTTTTTTCGATTTTCAATCCAGTTGTTCAATTTGCAATTATTTCCAACAACTACTTCAAAAGTTTTCTTAATTTTTCAATTTTTTAAAATAATTTTATTTTTTGTTTAATTTTTGAAATTATTTTTTCCAATTCTGTGATTATCTACCTAGCTATTTAGAATTTTTTTCAATTGTAAAATATTTTCGACATTTTTTATATATATTTTTCAGTTTCGTAATTATTCTCATGATTTAAATTATTTGAATTTGCAAAAATTTATAGTTTTAAATGACCTACATCATTTCCAATTTTTTCGCGCGGGTTAATGTTGCAAGGTCAATTATAATACGTAATTTTAAAAAAATGTTTATGATAAATTGTTGTTCAAAAATCTCAGTTTCAAAAATTTAGATTTTGGTTTTTTGTGCAAATAAAAGTTTTTAAGCTTTAAACATAATTAATAAGATTATACTCTCTAAATCTGAATTAGTTAAAAATAACTAATTTGAAAGCAAAAAGTCAGTCACTAATTCAAATTAGTTAATTTCTACTAATCATTTAGTAAAAAATAACTAATTGTTAGTCAAATTCAACTAATATTTTAGTAAAATTCTGTTTACTAATTTAATTAGTTAAATTGTAACTATTTTTTAGTTATTTTTATCTAATTCAGATTTAGAGAGTAAGAATGTGTAAATTTTAAATTTAAGTATATAAAGGTATATTAAAATATAAAGGCTAATTTCGCAAAAATAAAAATATTGTTTTAATTGTTCGATAATCTGTGACCAAAAATCCAAAAAATTGACTTGGAAAAACCGGAAAATGACCTGGAATTTAATTTCATAAAAAAATGGCCACCCTGCTTTAACTAAAAATTTTTTTGTTTAATTGTGTCATTAATTTTCATTAAAAAATTTTTACATTTTTGAAGCAAATAATTAATTCCTTTTTCGAAGTGCTTTTTTATCGCTAGAAAAGATATTTTTATGAAATAATCAATTCATATTTTCCGAATTGGCCAACTAATTTATTGATTATATTTTTGTTTATTCAATAGCTCGAAATAGATTTCCAACAAATTTTTAAAAATTATAAAGAAGAAAATCTGATTCCCGAAGACACATTTTTAAATTACAGCAAGTTGTTTTCTACCAAATGGCCTGCCTTGGCTGAGAAAATTTTACTTTACTGTAAGCAATCTAAAAGTCCAAAGATTAAAAAATTTCTTGAAGAGCATTCCGATTTAGTTAATGCAGGTATATATTATATTATTGATATTGTAATTTTAAAAATCAATTTTCTGTCAAAATACAACTATATTTTTTATTTACAGCTACTCATGATAATTTGTTAGCCTTCTTCCTTATACCCATATGTATAAAAGCAGTATTAAGTAAAAATGACAGAAGTTTAACGAAAGAAGAAATTTCTAATTCTTTTATTTTACACGTCAAGGTAAAAAAATTTATTATCTTACTGTTGGTTTAAACCATGTGAACTATACGCCCACAAAGGTCCGCTGAGCTTGGGGGGGGGGGTCAATTGAGATAGAAAAGGGCAGAAGATGTTTCTATCTTTCTCTCATTTTTTAAGAATTCACGATTTCGCGATTTGAGACAAAAAATTTCATTCTAGTAAG